>OZ004713.1:27851026-29201026 GCA_963924515.1 Vespertilio murinus | reverse complement strand
AGGCCGACACGGGCCAAATAAACGAGGCCTGCAACCCGTGGGCCGCAGGTTTGACACGCTTGCTGCACGCACAGCAGCCGGAGTGACCCCCTTCCTACACATGGATATCGACTTCCGTCAGCCTTTCCCCGGCTCCTCGTGGCCGTTATACACGCGCCCAGCTTCTCGGGACCGCCTGGCCCTGCTTGCAAGGCCCCAGCCACCTCACCATTGGCCCCGCTCCTCTGATGGGCCAGCTTTCTCTCTTTCTCTCCATCCCCCCTTCCCTGCCCCACCCCACCTCTCTCTCCGGGGGGCCTGCAAGCACTGCTCCTCCCTGGACCTCTTCCTGCCCGATACCCATCCCGGTCTCTATGTACCTATTGATGTACCTTCTTAAACCATTGTAAATCAGAGTAATACGTGTGTAGGACTTAAAAACACGGAATTTCACAGAAATGGCTTTACTTGCGGGCTCTTCACTAAACATCCATGTCTCCTAAGAGGCCCCCGGCACTGGGCTCAGGGCCTCTGTCTCTCTCATTCCTCACTGACCTCCTCCCGCCTGGTGAAATGAGCAGGTGCTTAGTCCGTGCTCCTAGGACACAGCAAGGGAGTGATTCGGAACGCGGGGGGAAAAGCGAAGAGCCACAGAGACTCGCCCTGTGCAGGCCCGGCTGTCCGCCTCAGCGAACAGCTCTCCTAAAGGCCGCGTGTGCAGGCGGGCGGCTCCCCCCCCTCCCCCAGGGGGAGGTGCTGGAGGGCGCCCAGGCCGTGAGGCTTCCAGGTGCCCGACTGAGCCCTGAGGGGTGAGAGCGGTGCAGCCAGGTTAGAAGGAAGGGCTCGGCGGGCTGCAGGGACGGCTCTGTGGGCTCACGGTGCTTGCCATCGGGGGTCCAAGGGCCCCCCTGGAGGACAAGAGAAGGGGGCATGCCTGGAAGGGGGGATGGCATGAGGTCAGAACCTACATCCCCTCTCAGGAGGTGGAAAGTAACCAAATGGTCGGGCGTGTGGTGGGTGCTGGAGGGCAATGGCTGGGGGGGCAGGTCAAAGTCTCTTGGGGGGGTTCCAAAACCTCCCACCAGATGGCGCTCACGGCAGAATAAGCATGGTGACAAAGTGGCCCGTGACCCTCTCATGTGCCGGCAGCCACAGCCAGGCGGTCGCTTGGCAGCAGGCTCAGGGGCAAAGGGCCACGAGGCCGGGTCAGAGTCGGGTACAGGCGAGAGCACCCGTTGGCGCCTGCTGTGCCCGAGAGGCTCGTGTGCTTGTTCCACTGACCAGCCCTGACCCCGGAACCATAACCTACGGAGACCAGCTGGCCACCTGCCGGGAAACCAAGTCCATCAGACCCCTTCCACATAGGAGGGGACACCAAATTGTCCTCCCTGGAACATGTACAGAGCTGACAGTCACGTCAGACCCCCCCCCCCCTCCTGCCAGCATCGCCGTCTGTGGGCTTCTGGAACACTTCCGGTTATGCCACAGGGTCCATGCGATGGGCCCTCCCTCCGACTCAGAAGCCAGTCCTAGTGACACCAGCAAGACAGCAGTCTGACCCAGGATGCCCGGGCTGCTGGCCCCGCCATCAGGCCCAGAGAAGAACAGCAAGGCCTGAGGTGCACCCTGGGCCACAGAGAACACCCATGATCACAGAGAACACCTGAGGTACATCCTGGGCCACAGAGAACACCCCTGACCACAGAGAACACCTGAGCTACACCCTGGACCACAGAGAACACCCCTGATCACAGAGAACACCCCTGACCACAGAGAACACCTGAGCTACACCCTGGGCCACAGAGAACACCCCTGACCACAGAGAACACCTGAGGTGCAACCTGGACCACAGAGAACACCCCTGACCACAGAGAACACCTGAGCTACACCCTGGACCACAGAGAACACCCCTGACCACAGAGAACACCTGAGGTGCACCCTGGACCACAGAGAACACCCCTGACCACAGAGAACACCTGAGGTGCATCCTGGGCCACAGAGAACACCCCTGACCACAGAGAACACCTGAGCTACACCCTGGGCCACAGAGAACACCCCTGACCACAGAGAACACCTGAGGTGCACCCTGGACCACAGAGAACACCCCTGACCACAGAGAACACCTGAGCTACACCCTGGGCCACAGAGAACACCCCTGACCACAGAGAACACCTGAGCTACACCCTGGACCACAGAGAACACCCCTGACCACAGAGAACACCTGAGGTGCACCCTGGACCACAGAGAACACCCCTGACCACAGAGAACACCTGAGCTACACCCTGGACCACAGAGAACACCCCTGACCACAGAGAACACCTGAGGTGCACCCTGGACCACAGAGAACACCCCTGACCACAGAGAACACCTGAGCTACACCCTGGACCACAGAGAACACCCCTGACCACAGAGAACACCTGAGCTACTCCCTGGACCACAGAGAACACCCCTGACCACAGAGAACACCTGAGCTACACCCTGGACCACAGAGAACACCCCTGACCATAGAGCACACTTGAGGTGCACCCTGGACCACAGAGAACACCTGAGGTACACCCTGGACCACAGAGAACACCCCTGACCACAGAGAACACCCCTGACCACAGAGAACACCTGAGCTACACCTTGGACCACAGAGAATAACCCTGACCACAGAGAACACCCCTGACCACAGAGAACACCCCTGACCACAGAGAACACCTGAACTACACCCTGGACCACAGAGAACACCCGAGCTACACCCTGGACCACAGAGCCAGTCAGGTGCATCTTGAGGGGCAGGGCATCCTGTGGACCAGGGACAAGGGTATGTAGCTGACTTGACTCTGGCCAGAAAACGCAGGCCCAGGAGCCACGCATGAAGGCGAGCAGAGGGTCCGTCCCTGTTCCAGCTGAAGAGCCTCTCCAACATTTTCGTCCAGGCCCCACGGCCCCTGGGGCACCTGGGGAGGGACCTGTCTACCTGGGCCACAGGAAGTTCCTTCAGCCCGGAAGCTGGGGACCCTGCGTGGATCCTCGGGCCTCCCTGTGCCACACGGGGGGCGGGAAGAAGAGGGCCCTGGGTTAGGAGCACCCTGTGTGACTAAGCCTGGGTTTGCATCCCAGCTCTGCCACGGACTTCACCTGTGTCTCGGTTTCCTCATTTGTGAAATGGAGACAAACACGGACGTAGCGCCTGGCATTCCATAAGTGTCAGCCATTAGGATCACGTCCCTGTCCGGCTGCCACGGGGACACGGAGAAGGCAATGGGGACCCAGAGGGGCCAGGGTTCAGCCCAGGGATCCCTCTTATCCTCCGGTGTCTAGTGGTAGGCGTTAGCAGACATCACTACAGACTCTACGGAGATCACCCCCAGGGCCCAGGCCCTTTGGGAATGGAGGTCAGTGTCGCCGAAACCGGTTTGGCTCAGTGGATAGAGCATCGGCCTGCGGACTGAGAGGTCCCAGGTTCGATTCCAGTCAAGGGCATGTACATTGGTTGCGGGCACATCCCCGGTGGGGGGTGTGCAGGAGGCAGCTGGTCGATGTTTCTCTCTCATCGATGTTTCTAGCTCTCTATCCCTCTCCCTTCCTCTCTGTGAAAAATCAATAAAATATAAGAAAAAAAATTTTTTAAAGGAGGTCAGTGTTGCCCCAACAGGGTAAGTCCTCAGCCAGCTAAGACCTGGCCAGGGTGGAGGCTCTGAGGGTCAGACACAAAGTAGCTCTCACACTCCGGCTCCATCCACCAGCTCCTGGCTGGACGTCAGCCCCGAGCCTTCCTCTTCGGCCCCAGAGCCACTCCCGTCCCAGACCCTGCGGCCATGAAGGCGGTCCATCCGCTGGGCCTGCCAGCCCCCCATGACTTCTCCAGCCCCCTTCCGCCTGCACCCCCAGCAGCGCCACGGTCCTGTCTGTGCCCGGGCAGGGGTTCCTGGCATGGCATTAGCATGACACTACCGCATGCGGCGACTCCCTGACCATCAATCACTCTGCACACCGCAGCCACTCGCGTTCTGATGGGTGGACTCCGCCCCGCCCTCCGCCCGAGGTGCCCTCGCCACGGAGCGCACAGCCCTGCCCTCGCCTCGCTCTGGTCTCCTGTAACAGCCAGCCCTGCGTGAACTGGGGGTCCCTTGCCTGCGACCCACCCCGCCCGAGGGGTGGCCTCTTCCTCATGATTCTGGTTTTATCACCGAGCACGCCAGCTTTCCCTCGCAGCATCTTGCGGGACACACCAGTCTGCGCATCTGCATCAGTGTCTGCAGAGTGCTCACACCGAGGCACCCACCCCTCAGGGTCACCCTCATGCAGCCGGGCGGGGGGTGAGGGGGGGAAGGGGGAGGAGGGAGGCTGACCACCACGGGCTCAGCACCAACTCCCGACCAACACACAGCCACAGCGAGGGCCGGCGGGGGCTTCCTTTGTTAACAGACAGCAAACTGAGAGATCTCAAAAATAACCGAAGATGACATTTCTGTCTTCGTCTCGAGCAAGAAGCCAAGCACTGAGCTATTTAGAGGGTTCACCCAAGGGCTGCGCACCCCACCAGGGAGGCCCTGCAACCAGCACGAAGACTTCACTTCCGGGGCCTGAAAACGGGGGGCTCCCTGAATCTGGGGGGGGGGGGTGCTGGCCAAGGTCACGGACTCCCGCGAGAGGGGAAAGGGCTCGACGGGCCCCAGAGACAAGGCAGGACTCCCGGGGCCTGGCCTCCACTCCAGCCGGTCCCCTGGTCCCCCGGGCCCTGGGCTCTGCCCGCGGCCTGTCAGCCCGTCCACGCGGCTGCTTGTGGGGACTCGTTTTAATTAATGCCAGAGCCGGGCCAACCGCCGGGGCCCTGACACTTGTTTGCAGGTCATCTCCTCCTAACGGGCTCGCCCTGGGAGGGGATTTGTCGCTAATTGAAGCAGAGATCAGTTAATGAGGCCGCGGGGCCCGGGGTTCCAGAGAACAAGGGGGAGGAAAATAAAATAGAGCCTCTTTCTCCGGAGGTGTTTTTTTTTTTTTTGTGATTTACACACACACACACACACACACAAAAGAGAGGCAAGCAAGCTGCAGGTTTTTCCAAGTCAGGAGCCCCCCGCTCCATCTGCCGGCGTTAGCCCCTCGCTGTGTGAAGACGGCGGGGCGGAGGGCCGACGGGGATCAGAGCGCGAGGGGCCTCCGGGGGCCTGGCCGCAATCAATCAGCGGCCTAATTAACGAGCGTTTACGGAGCAGGGCCCAGGCCCCCCTCTGGGGAGAAGACACAGGGCCGTCCCTTCTCCCTGGCAATCCGGGGGGGGGGGGGAACAAGGAGAGGACAGGGCGTGGGGGATCGCCAAGTGCGTGTGAAGGGCAGAAGTTTCTAGAAGTTTCTAGAAGTTTCTAGAAGTGGCCAGGGAGAACAGTGTGGGCTGGCGTGGTCAGGGAAAGCTTCTCCAAGGTCTCTGCCGCTGGGAGGGGAGGAGGAAGGAGGCACAGGCACAGTCCCTGGGGGCCAGGACAGCCCCATGTGAGGCCCCCAGTCCCTAGGGCAGGGGTGGGCAAACTTTTTGACTCGAGGGCCACCATGGGTTCTTAAGCTGGACCGGAGGGAGGGCTGGAACAAAAGCAACCTGACCATGCTGGCACTCTCATCTTGGGCTGCTGGTGAAGGAGCGGAGGGGAGAGCAAGAGAACCCTCTGCTCTTTCGGCTCCGCGGGCCGGAGAGAACAGCCGAACGGGCCGTAGTTTGCCCACGGCTGCCCTAGGGTGAGGCCCTGGCTCTGAGAGCCCCGAGGGACCCCGAGTCCCTGGGAACTCTGGGAGGCGTGGGCCTCAGAACCTCCTCCCCACCCCTGGGCTGGCTCTGGCCCTGGGAAGTGGCGGGGATGGAAGGACTGAGGGCCCCTGGAGTGAGACAGCAGGACCGGGGTGCAGGGCCTGGGCCCGGGCTGCAGGGGGAGGACATCCACCAGCGATCCCTCCTCTCCAGCCCCCCCCAGCCAGAGCCACTCGGTATTCCCCCACCTCACCCTTAAATCTCAGGGAAGGAAAGTGGGACTTTCAAGCCGCTACACGAGGCTGAGCCACCAGCTCCTCTTGTCAGAGGGAAGAGGAGGTGACATCGGCAAGAAAGAGGTGACAGCGCCCCTGCCTGCCTCTCACAAGAGCCCCTGACCTTGGCCAGCAACCCCCACAGGGATCCCCAGTCTGTACGACCCCAGCCAAATGGTCTCATGCTAGGGCACAGGTGGGTCAGCAGCCACCTGAGCAGATTGGGCAACGCCCTGGGATGAGACATGAGGATTCAGGGAAGGAGAACGCTCTTGGTCATGAAATGGGGACCCCCACCCCCCACCCCACCACACACACACACCCCCACACACACCCAAAAGCTCTGTGGAAATGATCTGGTCTCCGTGGGAGTGGAGTAAAGGAGGCCATTTCAGAACAACCCCAATCCCTTCTTTAGGAGAACAGTGAAGTAAATGATGGGTCAATGCCTTTTCATGAGCAATTGTGATATTTATTTAATGACACGGGAAATGGGGTTTCGCAGAAAGATTATTGTATGTGGATGTTTTTTATTTGAATTTTCTGATTTCCCTTCTACAGTTGCATGTATTTATCCATAATGAATAAAATAACAATGTTGTGAAGTGACAGTTGCCCGGAGTGGGCCACCGGAGAGCACCCAGCTGGGGTCGAGAGAGGACCAGACAGGAGCAGACGGGGTGCTCTCCAGGGTGAGCTCTGGGTGAGCCAGGGTCCTGGGAGCGTGAGCTTCCGTTCTGGCTCTGGCCTCGGCCCTCCGCAGTGTCACCTGCCCTCTTCCCTGGGATCCAACCTCGTCGGCAAACCTCCCCTACGTAATGGCTGCTCTATCCTCAACGTCCTGTGGGACTCAAAATGAGCTGCCGCCTCTGTCCTGAGGAACTTACAGGCCTCCAGGAGGGACTGGACATGTGACCACATGACCAAGGCCACGGAGGGGGGACAACCGAGCCCCAGGGGCTCAGGCAAAGAGCACAGGGTGGCTGGCATCTGGGCCAACCTTGTGCATCATCCCAGAGCCCTTGCCTCCTGCACCAGCCGCGCTCCTGAGCGTGAGGACCAGCCGCCCTGAGAAGAGCGCCAGGCACACTCGGCCTCTGGGGACAGACCTGTGCCCTCGGCTGCAGCGGGCAGCCCTTCCCTCACCCACAGGCACCCCTGCACCTCCCGCCTGCTCCCTGACCCCGAATCGCCAGCTTATGCTCTCCCTGTCAACGTGTCACCGAGATCCACTCTTCTCGCCCAGAGAGCCAGTCCTGCTAGCCCACCCCCCCCCCGAAGCCTGTCTCCCGTACCCCTTGCCTGGGTCTGCCCCTCAGACCAGGTCCGTCCCGAGATGCTGGGGCGGGGGGGTGGGAGGGGCTTACTCACAGCGATGGAGACGGCACTGATGACGGCTCCCAGGTAGCCCTGGATGAACTTGGATGCAGGCGAAGGCTGGAAGGCAAGAGACAGAGGTTCAGGCCCGCTGGGGGCCCACACTTTGCCCTTGCCAAGAGTCCCAGCCAGCAAGGGGCATTCCTGCCTCCAGGATGGGAGGCTCGGGCGAGAAGGAAGAGGTCCCTCTGGAAGCCAGGAGGATCCAAGCCACCCCCAGTGCAGTTCTAACTATGGAAACAGGAGGCAGCGGCGTCCAGGGAGAAGCAGCTGCGTCCAGGGTGATGCCGAAGGGCCCACGGCACGCTGCCCTGTTCTACAAAGGTCACGGGAAGACACTGCTGGCGGGAGCTGGAGAACAGCGAGTGTCAGATGGGTCGCTCATGGCTGGGCAAGCAGAACCAGTGTAGGAGGACCGCATGGTGGGGGCGGGCTGTCTGGCCCCTGGAGCACTTCCTGGCTAGACATGGCCGGGCCGGGGCGGCTCCAGCCCGGCTGCGCTCCCAGGCTTTGTCCACCCAGGTAGCAGCTGCGCGTCCATGCAACCGAGGACAGCTGCTCAGCATTTCTATGGAAAAATGCACCTCACGTTGCAAAGCAGGAAGTTAGGAGAGAGCTGAAGGACCTGCCTTTAGATGCCACAATGGCAGCTTTGGAGATGCGTGGTTTAAGGTACACGGGAGCAGAACAAGCAGAGATGTACGTGTGTGAAGCATAAGAGCGAGACAGGGTTTAGATGGGGAGAGGGTGTGTGTTTAAGGTATCGGGCCCTGAAATATTACCCCTCGGGCCAGCACACACCCTCTCCTACCCAAGCTGACAGCTCCTCCCCCCAAAGGGGACCTAGACCCCACCTCTCCTCTTCCTGCCTTTGGACCAAAGACCAAGAGAACTGACAGGGGGAAGGGCCAACCGCTGCCTCCTATTTCCATAGTTAGAACTGCACAGGGGGTGGGAGGGAGGTGGCTGGGGTCCTTCTGGCTTCCAGAGGGATCTCTTCCTTCTCACCCGACCCTCCTGCGCCAGTGCTGCAGGGCCCGGCCCCATCCTGACAGCAGGAGGGGGAGAGGGCCTCCATGGTGAGTTTGTCCCAGAAGGGCAGGAGGGAGGAGGTGGCAGTCCTCGCCCACCCAGCACCCCTCAACCCTCTGGGGGCAGCGAGGCCGCTTCCAGGGAAGCCTGAGAAAGCTGTAGGGAGATTCAGGCCCCTCTGGCTGAGACTATCCGGGTCCAACATCCGTATAAGAGCCGCCCACCCACAGGGAATTCTGGAGCCAAGGGTGCTGATCCATGTTGCTGCCCCCTCACTTCCCCGCTGCAGGCCTTCTTCCCGTCACGTGGACAGTCCCTCCCAGCTGGGTCAATAAGGTGTGTCCAGGAGGCAGTGCTGAGCCGGACGCGTGGTGGGATGCACTGCAGGGAGGATGAAGAGCGCCCCGCTGAAAGCCCACCCCCGGAGGGCGGTCCGTGGTAGCGTGGTAGCTCACCTTGGTAGCGTTGCGGTTTGCATAGTTGACACAGGCGTTGTGGCTCTGGTTCAGCCACTGAAAGGCAAGGGGGAGAGGAGAAGTCAGGGAAGGCGTGCTCACTCCCATGGAGGCCAAGCCAGGGTCCTGGGAGGCCACACACCTTCAGAAAGACCTGAGTCGCCAGTTCACGGTGGGCCCATCCATCCCACCATTAGCATGACAACTGTCCAGTGTGCCTGGGACTGTGCCAGGTTTAGCACTGAATGTCCCCAGCCTTGGGGCACCCCCACCCCAGCTCTTGGCAAACCAGGACACTGGTTCTGCCCACCCTGGCAGTCAGTCCAACTTGCTCCAGAGACAGTGCCTCTTCCAAAATTATGCCCTAAATGGGCCCCCTGCCTTTGCTTCATCACCCTGCTACATTACTTACTGGGCAGAGGTGGCCATGTAGGCCCCTGGAATGACTGACAGCCCTGAACCTCTTTCAAAATACCCCAGCCCCGTGTCCTGCACCACCTGCCGCGCCCAGGCACCAGCACTGATGGAGCTGTGCTCGGGGAAGAGTGACATTTCCTCCTGAAGATGGACAGGTTTTCTTCCTTCCCCTCTTTCTCTGCACACACACACACACACACACACACACACACACACACACACACTCCCGTCACCCAGACTCTCCTCAAGAGCAGAGACCAGGGTCTGTGATGCCTTGTCACCCAGCTCACTACCTTGGGGTTGGGGTGCATTTACCTTCCCCACAGATTTGGGTGAGGCTGACGTCAAAGAGGCTGAGGGCCTCGAGGTCACTGGCCGTGGGACAAGCAACCGAGGGGCAGAGTGGGCGGCCACCCACCAGCCGTCCAGCTGAGGGCACCAGCCCAGCCCTCATCACCTTCTTCAAAGGAGAAAGAAGGCCTGGGCTTCTCCCAGTAGCTTCTGGGTTGGGGAGAGGTACGAAATGGGGTGATTTCCCCCACGGGGCACGGATGGGAGGGGAGGCAAGGAGGCAAGGAGTTCTAACCAGTACCTGCTGGGCCCTCCCTCAGGAGACTGTTTGCCAGGAGACTGTTACCTGCCAGAAGACAGTGGATGCCAGTGTCTGGTTGGGCAAAAGAAGACCGACCACCTGAGAGAGAGAAAGAGAGAGAGAGAGGAAAGGCTGAAAAACAGCCACGAATAAGAGCAAGCTGGATCTGCACAAACCGATGTGCACAACCTGCTGCCCTTAGTGAGCTTGTGTGCGATGAATGAACCCAGGCTGCAGCATTGTTCTACAGCACAGTCCCATGTTTGTTTTTTTGTTTTTTTTAAAGAAAAACATCTTCTATAAAACCGTATACACAGACACACCTACATATCTCTAAGCATGAAGGAAAATCTGTAGCACAGCAGGTAGATGTGGTTACATAGGACTTCCTCACATTCTTCTGGAATATTTCTGTATTCTTTTTAACAGTTGGCAGGCATTCTTTTCATACGTGGTGGGCAGGGGAACAATAAAACAAACGAGCAAACTAAAGAGACACCTTCAAGAGATGCAAATCAAAACGACAATGCGGGACCATCTCACACCTGTCAGAATGGCCAACATCAACAAATCAACAAAGGACAAGTGTTGGCGAGGTTGCGGAGAAAAAGGATCCCTTGTGCACTGCTGGTGGGGATGCAGACTGGTGCAACCACTGTGGAGAACAGTATGGAGCTTCCTCAAAAAACTGAAAGTGGAACTCTCATTTGACCCAGTGATCCCACTCCTAGGGATATATCCTAAGAAACCAGAAACACCAATCAGAAAGGATATATGCACCCCTATGTTCATAGCAGCACAATTTACAATAGCTAAGGTTTGGAATCAGCCTAGGTGTCTGTCAGCAGATGGATGAATGGATAAAAAAAATTATGGTACATGTACACAATGGAATATTATGCTACCATAAAAAAGAAGGAATTCTTATCATTTGCAGCAACCTGGATGGAATTGGAGAACATCATGCTGAGTGAAATAAGCCAGTCAATGAAAGAAAAACACAACATGATCTCACTCATTTATGGATAATAAAGAACATTATAAACTGATGAACAAAAAGATAGAGACAGTAAAGCAACAAGCAGACTGTCAAATGACAGCGGGAAGGGTAGGGAGATATGGGGGAAATAAGAGATCAACCAAAGGACTTGTATGCATGCATATAAGCAAAATCAATGGACGAAAAACTCTGGGGAGGGAGGGCATGTATGGGAGTGGAGGGGGGGTGCGCAATGGTAAGATATGTACACATATAATACCTTAATTTAAAAAATTAAAAAATAAATTTAAAAAAAGAAATGTGAGAAAGACCAAAAAGAAAGAAAGAAAGAAAGAAAGAAAGAAAGAAAGAAAGAAAGAAAGAAAGACCTTCACTTCTAGTTCAGCTTACCCGGCTCCTTCACACGCCAGCCATCCTGCAGGATTTTTGTGACGATTAAAGAAAACTCACTTCAAAGGCCATAAGTGCTTTATAAATACAAGTTGGTGTCATTCATACATTATCACGGGGCTCTCACGAAGCAAAACCCACACCAGGCTTAAGTTATTGCATGAAGCATGGATGTGTAGGAAATGTTTGTTGAACAAGTGAGTGAGTGAACGCGCCAATACACCCACAGAGCTAAGCATGGCCATATAGGAGGGGGCCCGTTATTCCCAAGGCCCAAATATCACTGAGGACCCAGATTCACTGGCTTTGTTTTTTGTTTTAAGTCCAGGTTAACTATCTGGTTTTAACATTGGCCAAACCTGGGACTTCAGGGATCCACATGTCTCTGAAGTTTACCTTTTGAGTGCTTGTGTGCAAAATAACACCTACCCAGCACGGCTGCATATGGGGAAAAATGTGCACAACCATCCACATATTGACTTATTTATTATTCCTGTAGATAAAATGGCTCTTTGGCAAGAATTTCTGTAAGGAACAAGTATAAACATTCAATTCTATGCAGTAAATCAAATTCTAGACATCCTCAGCAACATTAGTAAATCATGTTTTAAAGATTAAAATGTTTTTAAAACAGTGAATATGCACATACATTTATATTTATTGGCCCATATCGGTTTGAATAAAATTATACAATGTAAACCCATTCCATGGCTCCAGTGAGAAATTATGGTGATATTTTTCTCCCCCAAATGAGATCGTAGCTCCGTTTTTTTCTTTGCCACGAAAGCTCGGGGTTCTGGCGTGGGAATCAGGAGACCTGGGCTCTTAGCCTCAGCTCCGTCCCTGGGTGATCTTCCAGCAGAAAACAGTCCCCTTTGGGCTCCCAGCTCTCTTACCTACAGAGTGAAGGGGTTGATCTTGAGGGTCCTATCTGGGTTTAAATTCTATTCTCATGTTCCAAGTAATACACATAAAGTGTATTTGTAAAGGGAATAAGCCCACCCCAGCCCGATTGAGAAGTATCATGGGGAACACAGGACCTCCTCCTAGTTGGACCCCAGTCAGGAGCCAGACAATAGAGAGGAAACTGAGCCTAGAGAGGCATAAAGCTGGGAACAGGTAGCATGAGCAAGCAAATGAGTGTGTGTGTGTGTGTGTGTGTGTGTGTATGTGTGTGTATGTATGTATGTGTGTATGTGTGTGTGTGTGTGTAGTTCTTCCCTGTTGGGAGGATATCATCCCCTCTAATACGATGGTTTATAACAGGTGTGTTATGAACGTCATTATCTTCTTTCCCTCGACCCCCACTGAACCCCCCAACTGAGCTTGGCCAGCAGGAGAGGGGTACGATGCAGCCCATAGACTCACTGTCTGTGCCAGAGAGCTGTGGTCCAGGACCCTCGCAGGTCATTACATCACAGGCCCCTTATGAACCCTCTCCCATGGGTGCAGAACTCGTACTGGTGAGCATGTGGTTTGCACCGGCCCCGCAGACAACTGGGCATTTTCACTGTGTTTCTTTGCCCTGAGCGTCGAGGTCAGGCCAGACCTCTGCCCCGTGTACACATCCTCGTGGCACGTATTTTGTGTCCAAACTCCACTCCTGACTTCATCTTCCCTTCCCTAAATTTCCTTTTGTCTCATTTCCGTCTTCATGTGTTTATCTTGTGCCGTGTATTTTTAAAATCTGATGTCAAGTCTTTTCCAGAACAAACCACCGCCCTAAACTAAAAGTGTGTATGGACCACACATACGCACACGGCTCATAACCAGCCGGGTTTTCGCCGGGTTTGCCAACCTCCTGCCCTTACACGAGCCAGACGTCCATGCACCTCTGACTCCTCATGCTTTCTGGAAGAGATGGATGGGTTTTGCTAAGCATCTCCCCTCATGTCACTTAACCGTGGTCCTTATTATAACTCTGGGGCTCAGAAAAAAATAGAAATTCCTTTCTACATTTTGCAAATGGGATAACTGAGGCGGAGAGACATCCTGCCCAAGGCTTCGCAGCTCCTAGAAAAAAGAGGCAGGGCCCCCTGACTCCTGGCCTGGGAGCCCCGTCTCTCTGATTCGAGGGGCTCCTTCTCCAGCTCATCCCCTTGCGCACAAAGGGAGAAAGCAGACGCCATGCCCGTTTCTGAGCATCTTCCGTGCACCAAGCTCCCTGCTGCCCCCGAGGAAAGGAATACGGGCTCCCGAACCACAATGAGCCAAAAGCCCACAGCCAAGCGCATGTGGAAGCCTTTACAACGCCTGGGCCGGAAAGGGACAAGGCGGCTTAACCGGGTGCTTAATTGTGTCTGTAAATCTGGTCAATTCCAACGCCCAAACGGGTTCAGGCAGGGAGAGGTGGGTGTGCGCTGGCTCTGTCCGAAGGAGGTGGTAAGGCAGTGCCGAGTGTGCGTGTGTGAGCTTACGGTGTGGATGACCTCACTAAAGGGGGAGGTTTGGGAAGCCAGCCGCCTGGAGTCCGGGAAGGGTGAGGTCAGAAGGCAGCGAGCACCACGAAGGGGGCCATTGGAGCCAAGGAGGCGAAGGGAATAGGGACCCCATCCTCCAGGCTGGTGGGGCCAGGAGCACGCGGTGCCAGCCCCATTCCCTATTAGGCAACACGCAGCACCATCTGCACAATCCCAGGAGCAAGAGCAGATATTTTATAACTTCCTCTTTTTTTTTTTTTTTCCTTTTTAAGTCTACATTAAAAATAAATGTTCCTTCAGTTCTCAGATGTATATCTCTGGCGCAACCTGCCCACATTCCCTCACGCTGCCCTTTCCAGAACGTGGCAAGGGGAAAGGAGGAAAGGGATGGATGGAGAGAGGGAGCCAGTCCACCCGGCGTCCATGCCAGTGGATGGCACCTCTTCCAAGAGGGAAGCGCGGCAGGCGTGGCCGCGCGCAGATGGGTGGAGAGAGCCCAGAATGCGTGCGGCTGGTCCCGGCGGCGAGAGCGGAAGGAGAGCCAGCAGCCAGAATCTCCAGCCCAGCAGCCTCCACCCTCTCTTGCCGCAGGACCTTGGCCAAATCGCACATCCTATCTTTGCTCCCATTTATAGTTCGTAACGTGGCGGGGGTCTCCTCCGCCGCGCCCACCCCCTGGAAGCTGCCCCCTACGCGCAGCTGTCTATTGCTGCCGCCCCCCCGGCCCCGTGGACGGCCGGCCTCGGGCCCTGGCGGTGAACTCTCCGGCTCCGGCTGCAGGAAGAGCCGGACTCCATTCCCGGTTCCAAGGATTTATCAGAAGGGCGATCACATGAGAGTTACTTGAGTTCTTTGTGCCTCTGCTTTTTTTTTTTTTTCTCCCATCGATTTTACGTGGTGATCACGGCTCCCCTCGGGATGTCACGGGAGCAGGCACGGGAAGAATTCGGCTCAGTGTCTTGTCATCCAGCCGGTGCTTGCCGCTAGGTTAGCATGATTCCTCTCCTCCTCTCTCGTCCTTTTCCCGCCGTCTTTGCCGGTCTCTCTTTTCTCTGAACGCCACAGTCTGCGTGACACAACCGGGCATCATCTTGCCCGTCCAATCTTTGGACCCCAGCCTTACGGGACCAGGAGCTCCTGAGGGTGGAATAAGGGCTTTTCCCCCTGATGTCTCCCAAAGCACTCAGCACGGAGATGGGCCCAAATGACATGCTGGCAACATCGCCGGCTGGTTAAGAACATGAAACAGTTACTGGCCAGAAAAAGACCCCTGAGGGGCCGTGACAGTGACAACCACCAGCCGTCTCTTCCTTGCCCCTTTTACCATCAAAGTTTGAAGGGCGCGGGGGCAGGGCGGGTATAGCCTTTGGAGAGCGGATGCGGACTGAGTTTGGTCCTGAGGCCTCACACCTCCCCGCATCTGCACCCCGGCCACGGGAGAGAAGCATTTCCCTGCTCTTGGTGTGGCGTGGTCACATGACTTGCGTTGGCCAATGGCACGTGGGAGGAGGTGGCAGTGTGCCAGTTCTCAGCCAGGCCTCAGAAGCCTCGTGTGCTTCAGTCGCCCTCTGGTGCTGCGAAGGCTGCTGTGAGGAGACGTGCCCTGCCTGGTGCCCCGGGTCCGAGGAGGATGCAGCCTGAGGAGCAGAGTTCAGCCCGGGTCACTGAGCCCCAGCGGAGCCCAGACCGGTGGTGAGCAGCAGAACTGCCTCCGTCTGGCCCAGTCTAGCCCGGCCAAACCCCAGGTCCCTGAAAATAACTGTGTCCGGCTGCCACTGACGTGTTGTGGCTGTGTGCTCCATGGCACGACAGTAGCAACGTCTCGTTGATGCGGAGATGACCTCGTAGGGAGAGTGGATATGCTGTCCATCCTGGTTTTAATATCCTGTATCACTCATGCACCTTGAACTGTGTCTTCCCTGGTGATGCTGGCTGCTGGGCAGCCTCGCTTATCCACCCACTCCTCCTGGTGACCATTAGCCCGAGGCCGGGGCCACCCTGGAAGGGAGGAAAGACGGTTTGTCTCCGGACAGAGTTGGGGTGGGGCCAGTCAATGGCACCCCCCCTGGGAGCTGGCTCACGAGGAAAATCACACCTTCCCCCCCAGCCCTTCTCCTTCCGAGTGCTCTACCCGCTGCGGAGAGATGGGGTCTCAGCCTGGGGGAAAGGCGCCACCAGATATCCCAACCTGCATGGCCAAGGGGGACACAGCCAGCTGAACACGAGGACGACAGACCAAGACGACTGTTTGCCGTGGTCCTGGGACCCACGGGGGGGGGGGGTGAGGGGGACATGAGCAGCCCTCCACCCCCTTGGCCACTGTCCGTACAAAACCAAGTCAAATAGAGGGGAAAAATGAGATTTTTAAAAAAAATAAAAGTGTAGGAAATCCAGAGAAAACAGGGTGTGTGTCAAAACAACGGGGTGGTGAAACTTAAGCCAGGGGAAGGCTCTGCGGGGCACAGGACGCTCTTGCCAAGCAAGGTAATGGCAAAATCACTGTCCCCGCCCTCCGCCGGCTCCACCTGGCTGGTCGCTCCTCACCCTCCGGCTTCCAGCTTGTCACCTACTCCAGGTGACAAGCCTTCCCTGACCCCCACGCTGAGGGCTGACCCCCTGTCACACGTCCTTCTCCCATTGTCTCCCCCCCCCCCCCCCCAGCACCCTGCCTACTTTCTTTGCAGCAGTCGCCTCAGATGTTATCTGTTAAAGTATGCCACGCTGGAGAGCTTCTGGAAGCTTCAGAGGCGTGAGACCCTGTGACGCTCACATCCCCCACCCGGGGGCCTCGCTGGGGAAGCAGCGGACCCCTTTCCCCCACGGACACGCTCCGTCCCAAACGTTCCTCTGCGTTTGCCAAAGGCCCGCCCGGAGCCCCGCTGCTCAGCAGCGTGCCTGCTCTTTCCTTCTCCTCTGTCTCCACCTTCTGATTTATGTGACTAATGACCTGAAAAGGAACTCTCTGGTGCATTAGGGGTGCTGCTATTTAAAGGGTCCCCACCATCCCTAGCCGGTTTGGCTCAGTGGATAGAGCGTCAGCCTGCGAACTCAAGGGTCCCCGGGTTCGATTCCGGTCGAGTGTAAAGAATCACTAAAATATATATATATTTTTTAATTTTTAAAATATTTTATTGATATATTACAGAGAGGAAGGGAGAGAGATAGAGAGATAGAAACGATGATGAGAGAGAAACATCAACCAGCTGCCTCTTGCACACCCCCTACTGGGGAATGTGCCCGCAACCAAGGTACATGCCCTTGATCAGAATCGAACCCGGGACCTTTCAGTCTGCAGACCGACGCTCTACCACTGAGCCAAACCGGTTTCGGCCAATAAAATATATTTTAAAAAATAAATTAATGAAGGGTCCCAACCAGGGAAAGACAATGCCTTGTGTCAAACGAGTGCTTGCCCCTGACTGGTCAAATCCAGCGTCACCTAGCGGCACTTCTCGTAGGATACACCCTGGGCCAGAAGGGCCGGTGCAGTTTACAGCGGGGAAAACCCTGGGCTGGGGGGTAAGGGTGTGAAAAGGCGGAGTCTGGGATGAGGAAGGTTGGGAGATGTGAGAAAGGCCCGGGACACAGTCAAATCCTCATGCACAGTGAGCCTTTGTGGCCCACCCGTCTCCTCGCCGGAGGAAGTGACCCGAACCAGCGCCTGAGAGACGGGACTGCAAAGTCCCCTGACCTTCCGCTGTGGACGAGGAGGGGGCTCCGGGTTCGGAGCACAAGCTCTGGTTTGGATGTAACCCAAGACCACTGGCCTCACGGACTAGAAGTGCCCAGTCTGCCCTCCTCAGCCCCCAGCTGGACATGGGGTTGGGGCCTTGAGTTCTGAGAGTTCCAAAATAATGGGGGGATGGAGGCAGAGGGCGGGGGGAGGGGGGGCTGGTATGGGAAGCAAAGGGCTGAGAGGCATGCAGTTCCGGCAGCTGAGAGCTCTGGTGGCCACAGCTGGGGGCCCAGGCTGGCAGGTGGGGAAGGCAAGCGGGGCGGGGCACTGGCCTGCCCCCCCCCCCAGCCACTCGGGCAGGGAAGTGAGGGCGCTGCAGCCTCCCAGCGGTCAGCAGCTGCTACTGGTGGTGGGTCCTCCTGCCAGGGCCGGAGGGAGCCCCGTGCTGCTCTGACCCGGACCGGCCGCGGCGCACGGGCCCAGCCGCCGTGCTGATGTATAAATTGGGAATCTCATCGCCACACACCCAAGGGGGAAAAGTTCCCATCTTCAAATGTTAAGCTTAAAATAAGACGCTACACGGGTGCCAGTGGATCTGTGAGATCTGCTGACTAAACTGGCACCAGCCTCTGGGAGAAAACCAGCTCGTTCCTCCCGATCTCGGGGGGTGGGGGTGGGGGTGAGCAGGTGGGGGCGGGGTTCCCCCCAGGCTGGGTGGGAGGTGCGGGGTGGGCCAGGAATGCTCACCTGGGCAGGAGGCAGCTTGGGGGTTGCCTCCAGAAGCTTCTCCGCCAAGGTACCCGCCAACCTCATTCCCCCTTCCCTTCAGCGCAGGGACGCAGTGTGTTCGCCGCCGGCACCCCCCCCCCCCCCCCCCGTTTCTATTTCGGTGAGCACTTAGTGGCTTCTGCGTGTCTGTATTCTTTACCCGCTCGCTCTGCCGTTCCAGGGGCCTCCCTAAGGTGTGGACTGGAACCTTCACTCCCGTTCAGACCCGGCATTTGCTGAGCGGTTCAGTGGGGCTGGTGGGAGCCAGGCCTGGGAGGGAAGCGCGGGAGCAGCCAGCGTGCTCCCTGCACACAGCAGGGCAGCAGCCCGGGGAGGAGTGGGACCGATGAGTCTTCACGTGGCTTGTGGCTGGTCCACGTCCACGTAGCCGGCGAAAGCCTTTGGGACCTCCAGGTCCAGTGGCTCCTCCCGGGACCTGGCCTCTGCCAGCTGGTCTAGCCCCGAATATGAGCATGTGGGCTAAGAAGTGGGGCCAGGCCAAAACCAGTTTGGCTCAGTGAGCCTGCGGACTGAAAGGTCCCATGTTCGATTCCAGTCAAGGGCATGTACCTTGGTTGCAGGCACATCCCCGGTGGGGAGTGTGCAGGAGGCAGCTGATCTGTGTTTCTCTCTCTCTCTCTCTCTCTCTCTCTCTCTCTCTCTCTCTCTCTTTCTTTCTCCTCTCCCTTCATCTCTGTAAAAAAAAATCAATGAAATATATTTTTTAAAAGTCGTGAGTTAAAAGGAAAAAGTGGATATGAGAAGGTAAATTCCATTACAAAAATTAAAAAGAAGAAGAAGAAGAAGAAGAAGAAGAAGAAGAAGAAGAAGAAGAAGAAGAAGAAGAAGAAGAAGAAGAAGAAGAAGAAGCGGGGCCACGTGAGACTGTCATTTGCTTCTGGCTGCCACCGAGGCCCAGGTCATGCCAATGACATATCCTCCCTTCCTCCAGCTGATGGACAGACGTAAACTCCACCTGCAGCTGAACATTCCTGAGCACCGAACCACCAATCAGCACCTGCCAAATACCCTAAGCCCCCTGATTCCCAAGTCCCTAGGTCCCTAATCATAGGCCTCACATGAAACCACCAGTCAGCGTGTGCTCTTCAGTAAAGCCTGTGTCCTGGCATCCCGGTCTCCGGACTCTCTGTCTCATCCTTTAGCCGCCAGTTCGCCTCAGCCAAGTGTTCATTCAGGATCTCGGAGGCCGGGGGGCATACCCCGCACGGGGAGGGCCGTGTGCTCCGGGCGGGGAGGGCACTGGTGCCCACGGGACACTCACAGCAGCTGAAGCCCTGGCAGCCTGGGTGGGGACCAGCAGCACCCGCGTTCCCAGGATGCCTTCAGGGCCCTAGTGACCCTGAAACAGCTGACCGACCTGTCTTGGGGAGGAAGAGGAGAGAGCCAAAGAGGATGGGCCGTCCTCCAGAACACCTTGTGAGCTAGAGACCGTGCTGGCGTCCCTTGCGTTAGCTGGTCCACCCCAGGTGATGGCAGCCGTTAATTCTGTAAGGACCCCGCTGGCCTCTTAAGAGGAAAGGAGCCCCAAATTCAACATCTCTGGTTTGGCAGAGATGATACCGCCAAGTGACGTATTTTTTTTCAAGTGTTAATGAAATATTTATAGACAATTATTGACGCAGATCCCTCTTTGCCCACCTCTTAAGCATGCTCTCCCTCTTTCTCACTAGCAGAATCCCTGTAATGGGGGATGGACTAGAGATCCAGCCAAATTCTACGTGAACTATAAACAGAACTGCTATGTGGGTCTTCCAAGAAGATTCCTTAAAGGGAATGACCCAGTTGGGAGGTATATCCTCTCACTCCTCCTCCTTCCTCATCCCTATGCCGAGGAAGCAATGGCTGGAACACCAACAGCCACGCTGGACTAGGAGGTAACTGTGATGATAGGAGACAGCACTGAGAGTGGTATAGAAAAGTGGCAGTCTGGGTCCCTGAAGCATTGTGGAGACCGACCTACCTCCGAACTTTTCTGACATGAGAGGAAAGTAAATTAAATTGTTTAAGCCACTGTTACTTTGAACTTTTTTATATGGACATAGTCCTGACCTAACTGATACCATCATATACTGTACTGGAAAAAAACACACAAAAAAACACAATGCATTTCAGATGGCAGAACTGGAGAGATCACTGTTTCTGAATACAAGATAAACTAGAAAATAATAACAAAAGAATACCTTTTTAAAAACCCACTTATTTGAAATGTGTTGTTCTAATTAAAGTTAAATGGTTGAATACTCTGATTAAAGAGAATTCAAAACTGTAATTTCAGACTTATTTAGAAATTAAAACAAAGACCACTATATATGAAAATATATTAGATATAGTCAGGTATTAGATGTACTCTTAAGAAAATTCACAGCCCTAAGCATTTTTTACCAGAAGGAAGAATGAGAATAAATAAATTGAGCAATCAAGGGAAAAGTTAAAAAAAAAATCCTACCACAAAATAAAAGAGATCAAAAGAATATTACAAAAACAAAAATGAATCAATTATAAAATAAAAACAGAAGAATTGATAAAGGCATCCAAGAATTAATTCGTAGGCACCAGTCTCACCAATCCAGTTACTGTAATAAAGGAGACGGAGGTGAGAAGTAGGGACAAGACTTGGAATCAAGCCAAGGGGGGGGAATCATTGAAAACATCAACATTCAAAACTTTCTACAACAAGGACACCAGACAGTAAAGGGGAAAGAGCTGGGAGAAGAGATTTGCAATATATATAACTCAAAGGGTTAGTATCAAAAACATAAAAATAACTTTTACAAATAATTAGGAAAATACAGCCAGTGGAAGAATGGACAAACGATGTGAACAGGAAATGCACAGAAGATGAAATATAAATGGCCAGTAAATATTGAAACGAAGCAGAATCCTTTTTGGTGTTCAGGGAAATAAAAAAAAATTAAAACCACAATGAAATAATAACCTTTCTCCCATCAGACTGGCAAAAAGGAAACACTAAATATAGGAATACCTGTGTCTGATGAAATCTAACCTCTCTGAAGGGAAATGTGGCAAGAGTTATCAAAAATTCAAATGTGCGCACACAGCCATCTACACTGAAAATTCACTTTCTAGAATGGGCCCTTGAGAAACCCTCGTACTTATGCAGAAAGAGCTTTGCAAGGATTTTCCACAGCACTGTTATTTCTAGTTAGCAAATAACAACTTAAACCTATCACTAGGGAAGAGAATACTACTCAGCTGGAAAAACAACAAGTGAATGAACGAATAAATGAATGGATGGAGCAATAGAGGGGAAAGAGCTGGGAGAAGAGATTCAAATAAGTAAACAGCTACATGTAATCAGCTAATTGTAGGTGAATAAGAATATTGTTATATTTTTAATAGGAAAAATACAAAAATATAATAATTTAAATGATGATTCATATATATGCAAATACATAGGGAAAAAGCCCGAAAGTCCGTGACTTTCTAAGAGTTTACTTCAAAGAGCAGATTTGGGGTTGAGGGTTGTCAGAGGAACTTCTCGTTCTTTTTGTATTGTTTGCATTCTGAGCTGAGAGAACATATTCATGAATTACTTGCATAACTTTTAAAATAGTCTTAAAAAACTCTCGGTGGTAATTTTGAATTCCAAGAACATATTCATGTATTACTTGTATAATTTTATAAAATATACAAAGAAGAAAAACTTTTTTTAATCCTGAGGCTATTTCTGGACTCCAAAGATAAAGAGAAAAAACACCAAAGGCTCCCAGGGTGTGGGGGAAATGTTTACCTACAAAAGAAAAGATAATCAGGCCAGCTATTGTTCCTGTTTAAGAGTGGGGGAAAGACATTTCCAGATATGCAAGAATTCACAAAGTGTATTGCCCTTACACAGTGAATATCACTCAGAGGTACTTTGGCCAAACAAAGAAAACACACACACACACACACACACACACACACACACACACACGAAATGCCTAAATAATTGTGACATTTACTATACCTGCTAGGTAGCTGTTGGTAAGCTAAGCTTTCCTAGGAATGTGTCCATTTCTTCTAAATATTCCAGTTTATTGCTCCAGATTGTTCAATGCATTCTGGTCTTTTAAACGTCTATTGTATCTATAGTTATTGTACTTTTTACTCCTAATATTGTTTATTTACACCTTCTCTCTTTTTTTTTCTTGCTCGCTGTTACCAAAAATGTCTAATTAATTAGTCCTCCATTAAAATAAATAAAAAGATAAAGCCAGGAATTTACCGTCAATATAAGAAAAACATATGCACAAAATTATTCATTCTCGTATTTTTCATATTGGCAAAATATTGAAAACAACCTAAACATCCACATGTAGAAAATTAGCTGGATATATTATGGTACTTCTACATAGTAGACAGCTATGCTGCTATTAAAAATTTAAAAAATGAGGAAGATCTCTATAAACTGATTTTCCATGATTTCCAAGATGTCATTAAGAAGGAAAAAAACATTGGAGAAAAGAGTTATATAATTTACTTTTACAAAAGAAATGGGAAGAATAAAATATTTACTTCCAGAGGATGGGTGGGAAGGAGGTGGAAGGGATAGAGAGGGAAGTGAAACTTTTATTATGAGTTTTGATATAGCTTTGAGTTTTGAGCCATGTTGATATTTTAAATATTTCCAAAAATAAATCAGTAACAATGGGGAACAACTGAAAGTTAATAATAGAAATGAACAAACTTAATGGTATATAAAATAAATAGCATAAACACCACAGAAGAAAAAATTGAAACAACTTTTAAACATGGTTCTCTGATTATATACTCTCAGTAGGCTATAGTCAATGGACAAAAAGAACTTCAAAGAAATCTTGGGCAATTGACATAGCAATTCTGAAATTCTTTTAATTACATGTCTCTACGACAGAAAAGAGAATCAGAATACGTTGCTGTTGGAGCCTCATTCAGGGAGTAGGGAGATATAACTATGGGATGAAGGAGGGGAAGAACTGAGGTGTTGGATTGGAATTAGAGGTATTAGTATAAACTCACAATTTTTAAATATATTTTATTGATATTTTACAGAGAGGAAGGGAGAGAGATAGAGAGCTAGAAATGTCGATGAGAGAGAAACATCGACCAGCTGCCTCTTGCACACCCCCTACCGGGGATGTGCCCGCAACCAATGTGCATGCCCTTGACCGGAATCGAACCCGGGACCTTTCAGTCTGCAGACCGACGCTCTACCACTGAGCCAAACCAATTTCGGCTAAACTCACAATTTTTTAAAGTCACACTTCCTAACCCTGCTGCTCAGATGGCCAACGACAATGGCACTCTGGCAACAATGAGCACACCCAGAATCCAGACCTCGGTTTCCGAGTACCATTACCCCCTGAGAGGAACCAGGGCTCTTTGGAGAAATGGATGGTTCCAGGACTGGGACACGGAAACCACAAGATGAGCCTGGAATAGCCAATTTTTCTCCATAAAGTATTTAAATACTCAAAGAATAAGAGGAAAAGGGGGGGTGGAGGGAAGAGACAATGGATGGGGACATCTGTAACATTGACAACAATAAATAAATAAATACACCATGTCAAATGAACAGAGAAACTTATTTAAAGAGTTCCTTTTGGTCAAATTTGGCATAATTTGTATATAAAAATGAATAATGGCAAAAGTAAATTATTACCCCCTGGATAAAAAAAATACACAAGACCATATTGATAGTTTTAAGAAGGAGGCAGTAGGGAAATCTCTTATTTACAGGAGGTTACCAACTTTTAAACATAGAAGGAATCTACATTAATAAAAGAGAAAGATGCAAATTGACCGTACCTTCGCAACACCCACCAGCCAATTTGGGGTGATTATGCAAATTAACCCAACAACGCTGGAGGGTTAATTTGCATATGCAGGCGCCGAGCAGCCAGGGGCATTCTGCACTGCCCCAGCAGCTCTGGGCCTCTGGACAGTGTGGGAAGATGGAAAGGCGACTGAGGGCCTGAGCAAAGGCAGTGCCGGCAGCCACGGGAAGGAAGGCCCATTCTTGCATGAATCTTTGTGCATCAGTCCTCCAGTAATATATATAAAACATATAGGAAACTTTGAGACTAGGTAAATATCCTGTTTCCCATCAGGTTTTCACCCAGGAATCTTAACATCTGTTGGTCATTCTTGTCTGTTTCTAGTTTTAAGTTAATATGAAGAAAGCTACTACAAACATTTACATCTAGCTCTTTGGGTGAACATGTGTTTTCATTTCTCTTGAAGTAAATAAATAGCTAAAATTAGGATTGTTGGCTCACATTGTAAGTGTATGTTTAACTTTATAAGAGACTGCAATGCCATTTTAGGACACCGCTGCCCCAACCCTGACTCTAGGATCACACACTCATTTAGTTCTTATCTCTTTAGCCTTTTAGGTATAATTAAATAGAAACGAGTATATATATATATATATATATATATATATATATATATACTCGTTTCTATTATATATATAGAAACGAGTATATATATATATATATATATATATATATATATATATATGATTTGTACAGTCCTATTCAAAGCAGCACTGTTTGGTTGTGAACTCCAAATTGGAAACAACTCACATTTTCACCAACAGTAGGATGAATAAAGACATTTCAATATTGCTATAACAGTGGAATATTATGCAGCCATGAAAAATAAAACTAATACCACATATAGCAATATGGACACATCTGACAAACAACTTTTAGTAAAAGAAAACAAAGGCCCCCAAAAACATACATACTGATGATCCCATTCCCATAAAGCTCACTAGCAGGCCAAGTGGGACTATCGTGAGGAAGGCCAGAAGAGTGGTTCCCTGTGGCGAGGGCGGAGTGACGGGGATTTCTGAGATGTGGCGGAAGCTCTACGTCAGCGGTCACCAACCGGCCCATGAGGCCCGAAGGCTTGGTGACTGCCGCTCCAAATCTTTCCCTAAGTGATGTCACCTGGATGAGCTCACTTGGTGAAAACTTAGCAAGCTGTGCATACCTTGATGATGACTGTACCTCTCTGTATATTTGTTTTACTTCAATGTAAAGAAATTTTTTTTTAAATAAAGGTAACCCTGATTCTAAAACTGAACAACATGAAGACTGAATCCTTTCTGAGTTCATTTTAAACCTTCGTTTCCAGAAATCATCCTTACTTTCCAGCTTCCCAAGATTTTTGGGGAGAAACTTCCCTGTAACCAACGAACATGTCTTAATGATAATAGGAAGGAAAGTGTGCAGGGGTATAACACAGGGCTCTGTGTTACACCTTCTACCAGAGAGAACTTTGACAATACCACCACGAGAATAGAAAAAGAAATGTATCCTGTATTAGCCAGTTCCTTCACTTCCAGGATTTTAAGCCTAAATCAACAACTCAGTCAAATCGTTATGAGCAATGACGTACAATTATGCATTAAAAATTTTTTTTTTGGAAAAATAGAAAATCCTGTGAAGGTAATACTTACAATTGGCGTCCCAAAAGGAATGTAACCTGCGAGAGGAGAGAGAAGAGTCAGGCCCCATCCTCCCGCCCACTCTGCCCCACGGATCTCTCAGTTTACACCCTGGAGAGACTTCCGGGCTTGGTCTTGACAGTGGCCTCCACGAAGGGGGGCAAGTCCGTTAGGGGAGAGGCACCTCGAGTCCTTAGACTCTTTCCCAGCTCAGTCCTCCCAGAGCAGAGGCCTCCCCTGTGTCCCCCAGCCTCCCTCCCTCTGCTCCCCTTTAGCCAGACAGTTCTCATTCCCCTCCAAAGCCCAGGGGCCCGGTCCTGAAGGCGGGGGGCACCCCTCCCCACACTGGGGGTGGTCCTCCCATCATGTCCCTCCTGAGGCGCCACGCCCCCGCCCCTCCCCGCACACCCTGCAATGCCTTCAGAGGCCCTGGAACATCTCTCAGCTTCTTTCTAGCACACACCCTTCCCTCCCGGCATCATGGCCATTTCTAGAAAGGAAATTCCCCACCCACGGGAGAGGTGTCCCTCTAAGTGCCAGAGCTCTTTCCATCGCTGGTGCCCGAGAGACCCCCTCACCCAGCAGCACCGGGCTGGTGTGAAGTCCAGCCGGCCCTGGGCGCTGAACCTCGCTGCTCATGGCCCCTGGATCAGGGCAAGTCTCCCCCCACCATCCCCACTGCTGTCACGGGCAGCTGCTGTCACCATGGCAGCTGGTAGCTGGATAGCAGCCAGCCACGCTCATCTTTCTGAGCCACACGCAAAGCAAAGGTTCGCATCCTCAGGGTGCGTCACTGCGCACGCCCATGAGCCAGTGAGTGCCCTCCTCCCCGCATTCTCCGGAGAGAGAGGTCCAAAGCTTGATGGGAGAATTGCAAGAGAAACCAGGCTCACGGTGAGAGTCTGCGATGGCCTCGTGCAGGGACTGGAGGCACCCACAGATGTAAGGTGCTCCCAGCCTGCGCTTCCTTGGAGTTCCTCACGGCAAGGCAAGGGGGTCACCGGGCACTGATGGCCCCGGTTTGTACAAAGATGTCACGTGGCTATTCATTCATCTCCCTCCTCTGAGGGCAGGCTCTCTGGGGGTGGGGGCCCTGGCTGACCCACCCAACGGGGAACACCCATTGGTAGAGCCCCTTCCCCCAGCTGCTGAGGACTTCCCAAGCTGGCTCCCAGCAGCCCCCCAGCCCCCCTGTACCTCAGGTCGTACTCGGGGAGTCGGGTCTGACTCCGGGCAAGACCTGCGGCCCCTGAGCTCTGCGGGCAGGATGACCCGCCAGCCCTGTGTGTGTGCGAGTCTTTCTGGGAGGTCAGGTTCGTAACACAGAGCGGTCCTTCTAGCGACCTCAGGGCGGGGACTTTCCAGGAGGCGGGCACCTCACAGCTACTCCCCACGCCCCCTGCCCTCTGCCCCCTGGTCCGCACAGAACGGAACTTGCCGTCGCTGTGTGCGCAGAAGGGCACACGGAGAGCGGACTCTCTGAAGGGCAGGTTAATAGCCGGCTCAGAGACCAGCGAGTTCGTCTGGGGATTAACTCCTGAAAGGGCAGAGTGGGGAGCAGGACCTGGGGGTTGGGGGGGGAGGGAGCAGTGCGAGCACAGGTAGGGACTCCTGGGAGGCAGGGTTACCCTGGAGGCTGCCAATCAGTGGGCCGTGTAGAACCTGGGAGTCACCTGTGGATGCCCCACTCCACCCCAGCTGCTCAGGCAGGAAAGGCACTTATTTTGTTTTGTTTTTAGAAAAGACACATTTTTTTAAAAAGCTCCATTGGTGATTCTGAGGCATGGCTAGCATCTTATACAGCTGAGCCAACGTTAACGTGCAGGTGCTAGTGTGGCCATGTGCGTAACACGTGTGGGTGCCACAGACTCCCACAGGTGGCAGTGTGGCCATGTGTGTAACACGTGTGGGTGCCACAGACTCCCACAGGTGCCAGTGTGGCCATGTGTGTAACACGTGTGGTGCCACAGGCTCCCACAGGTGCCAGTGTGGCCATGTGCGTAACACGTGTGGGTGCCACAGGCTCGCTCCCCTCCCCAGGCCGGCACAGCTAGAGGGTCCGGGAGCTGTGACATGGTGAGTGGCCCTGGCTGGGCGGAGGCAGAGGTCCCGGGGGCTCACCTGACATTCGAAAGGGCATGAAGATCTTCTCATTGGTGTCCGGGTGTAGAATAGCCTGGCCAGAGCAAGGAACAGAGCACAGCTGACAGGGGGAGTGGGAGGGGGGCACAGGGAGAGGAAGGGGAGGAGGTGGGAGAGGACAGCCCCCCCGGGAGGACTCAGAGGGCCAGTGGCTGAGTCCTGCCTTCTCGTCGGCCAGTCCTTTCCCACCATACGAGGCAAGAGGCAGCTAAAACACAGCCCCAAACGGCACGTAGCCTCTGACTAACGCTCGAAGCTGGTCACAGGGAGGGCAGAACTGTGTCTACCTCTCCGGCTCCCTAAATGCCCGAGCCTGGCACACAGTAGGCATGGAATGAGGACTGTGGGGAAGGCACCCTAGGGAGGGAGCTTAGGGGCCTAGGCTGCAGTGGTCAGCAAACTGCGGCTCTCGAGCCGTGGTTTGTCACTCTATTGACTAATGAGTTTGCCAACTACTGGCCTAGGGGAAGGTGAGCTCCAGTCTTCAAAAGCTCAGGCCCTGGATACTTGCTTTGGGAAAAGGAGGGGAACAAGGGGTGGGGAGGGGGGGGAAGGGTGGAGAGAGATGGGCCCACAACCAAAGGATCCCTGGGACAGGTGGGGGCAGGGTCCAGGAGAGGTCAGGGGAGGGAAGGAAAAGAAGCCAAGATTGGATTACCTGCTTGATTTTCTGTGCACTCCAGAGCTGGAAGGAAGGAAGAGAGAGAGAGTGAGTGAACAAAATTAAAGCACATATCCCCTTAAGGTCTCAAAGTCACATTTCTATCTAAGAGATCTAGCTGCAAAGGGCTTAAAAGGCTCAGGCTGTACTTGTGCCCCCAGGTCTGGCAGCTACTCTGAGGGTGTGGTGTCAGGGACCCCAGGACAGCAGAGTGGGGGGACCTCACACAGATCATTTAAATGAAGGGTTCTCAACCCTGGCTGCTGTAAGGTTGCTTAAAGAATTCTTCCAGGGAGGGAAGATGGCGGAGGAATAGATGGACGTGTCCTGAGCCTTGTCCCTGAGCGGGTGGAGGGAGCAGCTGAAACATGGAATTCAGCCCGAATTTGGCAAGGAGACGCAGCTGGTGAGATAGTTTTCAGCCAGGAAGGGCAGAAGTCCCCGGAAGTAAGAAAACAACTCTGAAACCATGCGGATTCTGTCAGCAGAGAGGAACAGACAGGACTACTCCAACCATGAAGACAGAAGAGAAGCAGTCCAGAGATGGAAGACGCTGATGACGCCTTGCCATAATAGCAGTCAGCAGCTGTGCGTCACTGCAGGTTTCCCAGGACCAAACCAGAGAGGGTTGGACCTGCATTACCACCATTTGCCCACCATCCAGAACTGAAATATCATTGCTGACATGTACACATAAGGAACTGTTTGACATTGAAATTGGGTCTCAGAAGAGCTGGTGGCCTAGAAAGAAACTCTCTACAGACTGATTCATATGCCTTTCAGCATAACCATTATTGCTTGTCTCATTTTTTATTCTTATAAGTATATCTCCAGTAGGACATGATCTCACTCATCTGGGGGAAATGGTGAACAACATAGACTGATGAACAAGAACAGACCCAGAGATAAGGAGCCATGGGTCAGACTGTTGGACCTCAAAGGGAGGGTTGTGGATAAAAGGGAGAAATCAACCAAAGAACTTGTGTGCATACATGTGAGCCTAACCAGTGGTCAAGGACAATAGGGGGGGTGGGGGCATGAGTGGGTGGGGATTGGAATGGGGGGGGTGAGGACAAATATGTGATACCTTAATTAATAAAGAAATTCAAATAAATAAAATTTTAAAATAAAAAATATATATATATTCGAAAAAAAACAAAAATAATTCTTCCAGCATTTTCTAAAGCTTCCTTATAAAGTCAGGTAAAAAAAACCTGATTTAAATGAAGATCCTTCAACTGTCTCCCAGAATCAGTAGAGGCAGCCTAACATGATTTTTCAGAGCTAGCCAGACTGCCTGGATTCCCCCACTGTGCCACATCCACCTCTGAGCCCCAATGTCCTCTTCTGCAAAATGGGAATAATAGCTGTGCCTCGAACGTTGTTGAAAAAATATTTGCGAAGTTCTTGGAGCAGCATTGGGCACGTAGCAAGTGCTTTTTTAAAAAAAAAACACATATTTTATTGATATTTTACAGAGAGGAAGGGAGAGAGATAGAGAGCTAGAAATGTCGATGAGAGAGAAACATCGACCAGCTGCCTCTTGCACACCCCCTACCGGAGATGTGCCCGCAACCAATGTACATGCCCTTGACCGGAATCGAACCCGGGACCTTTCAGTCCAGAGACTGATGCTCCACCGCTGAGCCAAACTGGTTTTGGTAGCAAGTGCTTTTTAACTGCTCACTGTCATAGCTATTATTATTCCTATTGTTGTTATTATGAGAAGGTTGTAAGGAGAAGAAAGTTGCTTTCAAATGAGTGGAAAAAAATTGCCTCTCTCCAGCACCAGCATGTGGCACAGGCTGGAGAAACAGAACAATCTGTCAATTCCTTCAAATGATATAAATACTGCCTTTCATTGAATCTAAGACATCGTTAATCCGAAGACATTATTGTGTGCCGCTGAGTAAGAAAACAATGACATAATGCCAAGACCACCATCAATAAAAAAGACTCATCCCATTGAAGAGATGTTAAAAATGTGACAAAATAGGCCTCTAGAAGCAAGCAAACCTGGTAAATAAACACTTACATTGGCAAACCCGGGGCCCGTGCACTTTTAATGGAGCAAAAAGGGGTAGGAGGCGAGAGGTAAGACGTGGCCGGGAGTGGTGGTGTGTTTAGTTTTGTAACAGAACAGTTCACTTATGCTTCCTTCACACGGCCGTGCTGTTGCCTGGGACATAAATTAAGTTGCAGAAGGCGACCGGGTGGCAAAAAATAGAAGTTATAAAATTGATATATTAAAGCCTATGCAGTATACTCCCAGCAGAGCCCCTCGAGCCTTAATTCGCAGCCTAATTACTCTTATTTTAGATACATTTCAAACATATTTGATTGTCTGCTATTCCAGGAAGACTGGAGGCAGTGGAGTTTTAAAAAATAATAATCGCGGAACAGAAGGGACTGAAGCGAGAAAAACCAAATGCAGAATCCGTGTCGGCCAAAGGAGGTAAGGGAGAGCATCCAGCAGAGACGCGAAGAAAAGAGAGAAGGCTGACCTTCCTTTGCCAAGAAAGTGCCTTCCTGAAGTGTACCTACCCCCAAGTCCGGGACCATTTCCTCTCAGCACCGTCCTGCATCTCCCACAGCGCCGGCCACACAGAAAGTCTAAAGCTATTCTAAAATTAAAATTGTATTTAAAAAAAAAAAAAGACCTAAAATGTCTTCGTACAGTTCTTTGGGGAAAAAAAGTCCCCCATGATTCTGATGAAGAGCTGGCCTAAGACATCAGAGGACAGTGTAGGGAGCCGGTGTGTGGCCCCATTACATTGCCTCCATGCCTCAGTTTCTCCGTCGGTGAAATGGGCCGCTGCGGAGGTGGAGCAGAGGCTTGAAGCTCCCGGGCAGGTTGAGCTTCGGGTCAGGCCCACCGCTAAGCCGACACGTCCCAGCCTCCCCCACAGTCGGGGGGGCCGCCCATGTGACCTGGTGCAGGCTCAATGGCCTGCGATGTTTGCCACCTCCAGGCCTGGCCCCAAAGGCTCCCACAGAGAATCCAGGGGAGCCAGGGGAGGCCCTAGAAGACGGCGAAACCATGAAGGGAAAGGAGCGGGGTCCCTGGACAATGTCATGGGCCAGGTCCCGGAGCTGTGCTGGCCTCTGACCTGGGTGAGAGATGGGCCGTGCTGTACAGGCCCCTGCACTCTGGGGCCTGTTTGTTACCGCACTTGGCTTACCCTGACTCACACGGAGGTGTAAATGGGATACGCATATCTACACTGCTTGGCCCACAGGACATGCTCCATCAGTGCCTAACATAGAGGGACAGGCATTCAACTGAGCAACATTTTTAAAAAATATATATTTTATTGATATTTTACAGAGAGGAAGGGAGAGAGATAGAGAGCTAGAAATGTCGATGAGAGAGAAACATCGACCAGCTGCCTCTTGCACACCCCCTACTGGGGATGTGCCCGCAACCAAGGTACATGCCCTTGACCGGAATCGAACCCGGGACCTTTCGGTCCGCAGACCGACGCTCTACCACTGAGCCAAACCAGTTTCGGCTGAGCAACATTTTTGATGACTTGATTCGTTTTAAAGTGACTTCGTGCCTATTGTCTTATTCCTACAACATGCCTGTGAGGTGGGTAGGTTCTTTTCAGACAAGGTAACTCATCTCAGAGACTAAGTGGCTCAGCCCCAGGTCCCTGGTGGCAGGATGGACAAGGGCACCCAGGCCCTCCTGGCCTCCAGACCGGCGTCCTCCCGCTCGGCAGGGCCCCTGGAGGAGAATACGTCGGGTCTGGCCAGCGTGACTGCCAGGCCCGCGACATGAGAGGAGGAAGAGGACCCACTGACATCATCCCGAGAGCGCAGAACCTCCTGGCAGCCCGGCAGCGGATGCTCCACCGGCCGAAGCCCAGCCAAGTGGCACTGATAACCCATGGCGACCGCGCGTCCCTTGGGTTCAAGGACCGCCTCCTCTACCTCCACCCAGGGGCGGCGATGGAGAGCCAGGCAGGGGCTGGCTTATCGGCAAAGGCAGGGCTGCCAGCGGGCAAGGCCAGGAACCCAGAGCTCACGCCATGTCCCTTCCTCCCTCCCCCGAAGTGACCACCACGCGCGTGGCCCAGGCAGCCAGGGGCACAGGTAAGGGCCGCGGCGAAGTCTCGCAGGAGGGGCAATCCCGTGCTTTTCCACCTTGCGGAGCACTTTCCCGCAGAAGCACTGAGATCTGAACCCAAGCGGTGTGGTCCCAGAGGCCCCGCTCTTCATCCCCACACCCCCCCAGTTCTAATGCCAGCACGCCAACGCACACCGTTCTGCCCGCGGGGCATCTAAGATATGGTGGAGCCCGGCTGGCCTGGCCCAGTGGTTGAGCGTCGACCTGTGAACCAGGAGGTCTCGGTTCAATTCCCGGTCAGGGCACATGCCTGGTTTGCTGGCTCAATCCCTAGTGGGGCACGTGCAGGAGGCAGCTGGCCAATGATTCTCTCTCACCGTTGATGTTTTTATCTCTCTTTCTCCCTCTCTCTTCCTCTCTGAGATTAATAAAAAAAATATATATATATATATATATATATATATATATATATATTTTTTTAGAAAATAAATTAAGCCGAAACCGGTTTGGCTCAGTGGTGGAGCGTCGGTCTGCGGACTGAAAGGTCCCGGGTTCGATTCCGGTCAAGGGCAAGTACCGGTACATTGGTTGTGGGCACATCCCCGGTAGGAGGTGTACAAGAGGCAGCTGGTCGATGTTTCTCTCTCATCGACATTTCCAGCTCTCTATCTCTCTCCCTTCCTCTCTGTAAAATATCAATAAAATATATATTTTTTTAAAGAAAATAAATTAAATATTGTGAAAATCTTCCTACATCAGTGCACAGAAAGCACCTCATTTTTCCTAATAGAAACCTTGAATGAATGCATTGTATATCTTACTGTGCCCTGTGAGTGGACTTTTAGGCTATTTCCCATCTTTTTTTTTATTTTGGTAAAGTATACATAATGTAAAACTTACCATTTTAACCCCTTTAACGCTGCAGCTCTGTGGCAGTAAGTGCATTCACACCATCGCACACCATCACCAGCATCCACCTCCAGAACTGCTTCATCTTTCCCAGCCGAACTCAGTCTCCAGTAAGTACTAACTAACCCCCGTCCTCCTGCCCCGGCTCCTGGCAACCACCATCCTCCTGTCTCTGTGAATCTGGTCACCCAAGATATTCCCTATCTGAGGAATCACACAATATTTGTGACTGTCCCCTCTTTTACTGTGCCAGCCATGCTCTGGTGAATTCCCCTGGAGGTATCACTATTACGTCATTAACACTTTAAGAGAAAGGATAAATGTGTTCAGATATTTCTGCAGGTTGCAGAGAAACTAATGGCTACTCTAGGGCCGGGGTTGGAAAACTGCGGCTCCCGAGCCACGTGCGGCACAGATAAGGCCCCTGGAGTGTGGCTCTTCCACACAATGCCACGGCCTGGGCGAGTCTATTTTGAAGAAGTGTTGTTAGAAGAAGTTTAAGTTTAAAAAAAAATGGCTCTCAAAAGAAATTTCAATCGTTATACTGTTGATATTTGTCTCTGTTGACTAATGAGTTTGCCAACCACTGCAAGGGGCTACAGGATTGGGGGGGGGGCAGGAAAAGGGAAACTTGTTTTTTATTCTATTTTTTTACATCTTTAGAATTCTGTAGCTTGTTCATATGCTACTTACTCAAAAAAAGAATTGCTAAGAAATGTTAAGAGCAACCATGAAACAATCGATATTGGGTATACAATGCCTAAGCTCTTTATTGACCTCTATGGCACAAACTGCTTATTGTCCAATAAAAAAAAAAAAATCTATGTTCCCTTCTTCCAGAGTAATAGAACTGTGGTGGGCAGGGAGCTGACCTGCTGCACTACATTTCCCAGCCTCCTTTGCAGGGCAGGTGGCTGAATTGCTGCACTATATCTCCCAGCTTCCCTTGCAGTTAGGCTTATCCAAGTGACTGAGTCCCCCAGGAGCGTCTGGTGGGAAGTGGGATGTGCTTTTCCCTAACCAGGGCCTCCCATTCCATGCTTTCTGTCCCTTTCCTGTGAGCCGGAGCCAGGATGTGGCTGCAGCCCAGCCTGCACCCTGCAGAGGACAACCCAAGGAGCTGGTGGAGGAGCATGATGGGAGGAGTCCGGGGCCCTGGATGATCCTGTGGAGCAGAGCCACCTGCCCACCTGGACCTTGAACTGTCACACAGGCGAGAAATAAACATCTGTGTTATTTGGGCTGGTGCATTTGGGGATCTTTTTGTTACAGCAGCTAGTATAACCCTAACTAAGACAACCGATTTGGGGTTAGAGGAAAGTGCCTCCCATGATAATAGATAGGCATTTCCTGCCGAAACCGGTTTGGCTGAGTGGATAGAGCGTCAGCCTGCGGACTGAAGGGTCCCCGGTTCGATTCCGGTCAAGGGCAGGTACCTTGGTTGCGGGCACATCCCCCAGTAGGGGATGTGCAAGAGGCAGCTGGTCGATGTTTCTCTCTCATTGATGTTTCCAACTCTCTATCCCTCTCTCTTCCTCTCTGTAAAAAAATCAATAAAATATATATTTTTTTAAAACACAAAAAAACACCTATCAGATAGGCATTTCCAGAGGCGGGAGGGAGAAATCAAAGCTAACATAGTGTTTGAGGCTCCTCCTGTGACAGTTGGCAATGCTCCCGCCTCAGGAGGCTTTGTGGGAGGGACACCTCCCCTTTAAACTAAAATTCCTAGCCATGACCTGAGCGATCAGGCTCACCCATCTCCAGACGGTAGCTGCACTCGCCAGGCTCACAGATTTGGGCCCTGGCTCAGCCACTAACGTCCGTGGTCTTCCCGAGCAGGTCGCCACACACCTTACATGTACCCTGGGCTCAAATGAATCGGGCAGGAGAAGGGGCAGGAAGCGGAAGCAAGTCTCTCCGGGGCCCCTTCCGGCCTGATGATGCCGGACCCAGTTTATGGAGAGAGCAGGACCAGGACTGGGGTCTGACTCCCAGGTCTGGGCTTTTCCTCGGCACCTGCTGGGCCCAGGAGTCGGATGCTGGGTGCAGAAAGAGCAGCAGGAATCGCCCCCACGCCAAGAGCTGGTCACTAGCTTATAGCTTCATGAGCCAGTGCTGCCAACAGGTTACAGATGGGATGTAAAGCAATGAACGTGAGTCCTAAAAGAGGCATCGTGGATGGTGCCCCCCACACTGAGAATCTAGGACAGGGAGCCCCCAGCGTCTTCTGGGCAGCTCCGCTCTAAACTATAATTCCTGGGGGTGACTGGTCTCCTCTGAGCTCATCCCATTTCCCCCGGGGGCCCAGGGCTGAAGGTAAAAATGCGCCGTCCTGACCCTTCGGAACTGACGGGCTGCAGCAACAGCCCCTGTGGGCCTGAGACTTTGACCCGGTTTTTGGCTCGGAGGGTGAGGACGGAGGTCTTGGTGAGAGGTCGCTGGAACAATGCAGACGTTTGCTGGTTTCAGAGAAGGCCTGGACCTCCCCACGGAATAGGTGGAGAGGCTGAGACCAAGGGAGGGGCAGAGGGCGGGCCCCTAACAAGCCTCAGAAGGAGATGCCCAGCCTTCCAGGGGCAGAGCAGGGCCCACCCCCAGCACCAGACCCCAGACCCCACTCGGGGGAGCTGACTGCCAGGGCCCCACCCCCAGTCTGCTCGCTCCCCGTCCCCTCTGCCTCCTTCCAAGCTGCTCCTCCAAGCCTCCGAAGGCAGCGAAGACGGAGCCTATTTAAAACCGCTCCAGAAGGTAATTAAATGGAGCCTGAAGGGGATCCTTCTGCAAGGCAAAGGATCTGCTGCTTCCATAAACCGCAGTTCCAAAGATCCTCCTAACGTACCATTCGGGCCCATCTCATTATTCCTTACCATTAATGCTGTTGCCATGGCGACTCCCAGGTACTCTGCACCTAGGCGAGGCTGTGTGGGGTGAAGCTACCCCCGGGTCTACAGACACACAAGAGTCCCCACACAGGCAGGGGCCGCGGAGTCAAACCCGGATTTGAATGCTGGACTCCCCACGTGCTGGCCGTGCAATCCGGGGCAACTTAATCTTTTTTGAGCCTCCATTTCCTCCTTTGTGATGTGGGGCTACGAATACTTATTGTCAAGGATATTGCAGAGATTAAGGGAAATTCATTTGTTCAACGGATACTTCTTGAGCAGCTATTATGTGCTGGGCACTGATCTGGGTAATTAAAAGCACATCAGTGAACAAAAAAGATTTAAAAATAAAAGGTCCGCCAAAACCGGTTTGGCTCAGTGGATAGAGCGTCGGCCTGCGGATTGAAAGGTCCCGGGTTCGATTCCGGTCAAGGGCATGTACCGTGGTTGCGGGCACATCCCCAGTAGGGGGTGTGCAGGAGGCAGCTGATTGATGTTTCTCTCTCATCGATGTTTCTAACTCTCTATCCCTCTCTCTTCCTCTCTGTAAAATATCAATAAAATATATTTAAAAAATAAAAAATAAAAATAAAAGGTCTCTGCTTCCGTAGAGCTTAATGCTAGTGCCAATAGACAATAAGTAATAAAAATAATAAGTGAATTCTCTGATAGCGGAGAAGACTGGGTGCTGTAGGGACACACGAGAAGGGAGCACAGGGTGTGTGCCCTGGCAGTGCGGGTGGATTTTTTTAAAAATATTTTTAATTGATATTTTACAGAGAGGAAGGGAGAGAGATAGAGAGCTAGAAACATCGATGAGAGAGAAACATCGACCAGCTGCCAAGGTACATGCCCTTGACCGGAATCGAACCTGGGACCTTTCAGTCCGCAGACCAACGCTCTACCACTGAGCCAAACCGGCCTCGGCAACGGGTGGATTTTTTTATTTTTAAATTATTGTAATGGCGTCTACACACAAGGAAAAGGCAAAGGATGAAAGGGGAACATGATGGCATGGCCAGAGCCACGGCTTCTTGCCTGGGGCAGAGGGATGAACAGAAAGGCCAGGCTGGAGCTGAGGGGGGAGAGGGAAGAGGGAAGAGGGAAGAGAGAAGAGGGAAGAAGGAAGAGGGACACCCCGGGGCTCCATTCCCTCCCTCCCCCTGAAGCACCCCTGGCACCTGGATCCCCCTTCCACCCCGGCCCCCTAGGATTCCACCTCTTGTCCTGCTCCTGGCCCTCGTGACTCCTTGAAAAGCTTATTTGTCCCTGACAGAACCTTTCACCGGATGGTGGTGAGGCCCTGGCAATAGTAAGGTGGGGAGGGAAGTTTTCGTTGAGGTGCCCAGGCTGAGAAGCCCTGGAGCCGAGGGACAAAGGATGTGTGTCTTCACAGACTGCTCTGACTGCTGTTTGGGGGGCAGACAGAGGGGCCCAGGCAGAGTGGGAGGCCACCCAGGAGGCCACGGCAGTGACCCAGCCCGGGGAGGCAGCGACAGCCTCCAGGACAGCACCCAGCACGTGACACAAAGGCTCCAACCAGTACTGATCACTTGCCTGTTCTGTGCCAACTAGAAGGGCCAACCCCGGCCAACCCCCGGGGGCAGGGTGCTGACCAACAAGCATCTCAGAAGCTAGGGGTCAGGGTCAGGGGGTGGAGGTCAGCCAAGTCTTCCTTTTGGCCAGCTACTGACAAGCCTACTGACACCCAGAGAAGATGTAGGACACGAGTACTTTCCCTCAGTGTTTTCTCTGCTATTTTCAGCAAAGCCCAAACACAGCTGACCCCATTTCCTCTCTGCCGGAGGAGGCTCGCAGCATCTCGCAGGCCCCAGCCGTCCTGTGCCCGGGCCGGTTACAGGCAGAAGTCCAGCCTGCACGGGGCCTCTGAGCGGGCGACATGTTTTGCTGGGTGCAGAGCAAGCACTTAACGGTGGGCTGGTTCCCAGCCCCTGAGGAACATGGGATGAGAGCGCCATGCAGAAGCCTGCCACGGCTCCAGAGACCTGCTCTCCCCCCTCCTGGCCACTCCAGCAGCTTCCACGCTGGTTTCCTGCCGCGTCCACCAGGCACCCACCCGAACGCTCCTGCCACCACGCGCTGTCATGCTGCTCCCCTGCTCAACAGCTTCCGGCAGCTTCCTCTGGCCCCACACAACACACTCAGCATCTCTCCACCGGGAAGTTACAGGACAGATTTTCACAACCTGCCCTGTAACTTCCCAACTTCCTCTCCAGCTACCTCTCTAATCTCTAATATTCTCCCTATTCCTCCTTCTCTGATCTCTCCCCTTCTCTCTCTCTCTACTCTACTCAGATTTTGTCTGACTTACAGGGAACATCCTCCCACTGCCTCAGGTCTCTCTCTCTCTCTCTCTCTCTCTCTCTCTCTCTCTCTCTCTCTCTTTCTCCTTACATTTGATCTACCCTCAGGGCCCACTCATACTCCTCCTCCACGAAGCCTTTCCGATCACCCGCACGTTCAGGATTCTCTCACCGATGTATACCTACCTACCACGGCATTAGCTCCACGCGGCTCAGCCACCCACTTGTGTGGAGGCCTCACCTGTGCTGGGAGCCGGAGCCATGGCAGGTGTCAGTTTCCCCCTCGGTGCCCAGCTACCTTTTGCATATGGGACAGTCAGTAGATGCCCAGACCACACAAGTCTAACTGGGCTGCCAGACCTTCGCAAGCTCCTCTGACACAACCCCCTCCGCTCCTCTGCCCACAACCCGCTCCACTCCTCTGCCCCATGTCTGTGTACATTATTCTGATCCATAGAGTATTGCCTTCCCTTCCAAAGCCGCCTTCAGGTAGTGGGAGAAAGACAGGCATTGGGTCTTCCAGGCCCAGTGTCAGACACCTGTCCTGCCTCATACTGACTGGGTGACGTTAAGTAATTCAACCTCTCTGAGCCTCAGTTTTCTTGCCTGCAAAATGGAGTTAATATCAGTGCCCACCAAGCAGGGTGTCTGTAAAGGCTAATGGAGGTACTCCATGTGAAATGCTAGCACTTGGCATGGTGCCTGGCACTTGGTGGCATGCAGTGAGCATTGGCTCATTACTGTGTGTGTGTCGGTGGGGGTGGGGGGTGAGGGAGAGAATCAGAGGGAGGTCCTTCCATATTTAACCACACACATCTCCATCCATAGCAAACCATCCAGCACATACAGCGCACACAGCAGGGCCATGCCCCAGAAACCTCACTGCCTGTACTTACATTGTCACTCTCATCTATGGCTTCATTGTTTAATTGATAGCTACAGTCCTTGTTAGGGTTGCTGGCATACCAAACTTCCACCTGTTAAGCCCAGAGGGTAAATTATAACCATTTTTATTTTTATCCTCAGAACTCAGTACTCATTGGTATAGCAAGCTCAGTTGGTTGCAGTGACGTCCCATATACCAAAAGTCTGTGGGTTCTGTTCCCAGTTGACACACATACCTAGGTTGCCAGTTTGACTCTGGTCCGGGTGCGTATGGAAGGCAACTGATCATTGTTTATCTTATATCCATGTTTCTCCTCTCTCTCTTTCTCTCCCTTCCTCTCTCTCTAAAGTCAATTTAAAACACACACACACACACACACACACACACACACACACAGGAAGAAATCAAGATGGCAGCATAGGTAAACACCTAAACTGCTGCCTCACACAACAATTTCAAAACTACAACTAAAAGACAAAACAGACACCATCCAGAAACACAGGAAGGCTGGCTGAGTAGAAATTCTACAACTAGAAGGAAAGAGAAAAGCACTCTGAGACTCAGAGGAGCTGCAGGAGGTGGGGGCACTGAGCCACAAGTAGAGAGGACTGGCAACTAAGTGCGTGGCTGGCTTTCTCAAGTGGGAGGGAGACAAAAGCTCCCGACTGCTCTGAACTTCAGTTCCAGGCAAGACTCTGGGGACTCAGATTCATATGGGAAGAAACTGGACTGTCTGGCAGTGGACAAAACTTGAGGGCAGCTTTCTCTCAGAGGTGCTTGCAGCGATTACCATGGGACACTGAGACCCAGGGGGCTCTTAGGGCAGGGCTGATGGGAAACCAAGGCTGTCTGCTCCACCCTGAGACTCCGCCCCATCCAAGCTGAGCACAGAGGCTTTTGTAAGTCTTGTCTCATAAGGGTGTCTCCAGCACAGAAGTTCTCCCAGAGTAGACACAGCTGATCCTCACAACCAACTGGCCTGCAGGTCAATCCCTCCCAGTGATACTAACAACAATCAAGGCTTACCTACAACAAGACTGTGCACCAAGAGTGTCCACTTCAGGTAACTGGGGAGGTTGAGCCACTGGGCCCTATAGGATACCTAGCACACAAAGCCTCTCTATCAACTCAGGGGAGCAGCCAAAATGTGGAGACAAAGAAACAGGTCACAAATGAAAGAAATGGAGGAAAGCAAACGACTGAATATAGAGTTCAAAACCACAGTTATAATGAGCCGTATCCCCCAAAGGGGAAGGGTGTCCCAGGTGAGCCGTGTGTCCCAGGGGGCCGTGTGCCCCGAGTGAGCCGTGTGTCCCAGGGGGCAGTGTGCCCCGGGTGAGCCGAGTGTCCCTGGGGGCCGTGTGCCCCGGGTGAGCCGTGAGTCCCGGGTGAGCCGTATCCCCCAAAGGGGAAAGGTGTCCCAGGTGAGCCGTGTGTCCCAGGTGAGCCGAGTGTCCCAGGGGGCTGCGTGCCCCGGGTGAGCCGTGTGTCCCAGGGGAAGCAGTGGGACCCAGGGGAAGGGGCGGCGAGAACCAGAGGAGGAGCAGACTCTATTCATATGGTCCTGAGATAGTCACCATAAAACAAGCAGAATGTAAAATGAGGAGCGGATTCTATTCATGTGGTCCTGAGATAGTCACCATAAAACAAACAGATTGTCAAATGACAGCGGGGAGGGGAAGGAGACCTGGGGGGAGATAAGAGAACAACTGAAGGAATGGTATGCATGAATATAAGTACAACCAACGAACACAGAACTCTGGGGAGGGAGGGCATGAATGGGAGGTGGGGGGGAAGGGGGGGCAATGGTAAGCTATGTACACATATAATACCTTAATAAAAAAAAAGAAAACAAAAAAAACAAAAACAAAAACAAAACCACAATTATAAGTTTTTTCAAAAATTTTCTAGAAAAAGCCCATAAATTTAGTGAGACCCTCAAGGATATGAAAAAGGATCAATTAGAAATTAATCATACACTGAATGAAATAGAAAATAATATATAAAGATCCAACAGCAGACTAGAGGACCATAAGAGTCAAGTTAAAGATTTGAAATAGAAAGAAGCAAAAAACACCCAACTGGAAAAGCAAAAAGCAAAAAGAATCCAAAAATATGAAGATAGTGTAAGGAGCCTCTGGGACAACTTCAAGCATACCAACAATCTAATTATGGGGGGGCAAGAAGAAGAGAGAGAGCGAGCAAGATACTGAAAACCTATTTGAAGAATTAATGATAAAAAAAACTTCACCTACATGGTGAAAAAAGTCCAGGAAGTACAGAGAACCCCAAACAAAAGGAATCCAAAGAGGACCACACCAAAACACATCATAATTAAAATGCCAAGAGCAAAAGACAAAGAGAGAATATTAAAAGCAGCAAGAGAAAAACAGTTAGTTACCTACAAGGGAGTACCCATACGACTATCAGCTGATTTTTCAACAGAAACTATGCAGGCCAGAAAGGAGTGACAAGAAATATTCAAAGTGATGAATAGCAAGAACCTACAACCAAGATTACTCTACCCAGCAAAGCTTTCATTCAGAATTGAAGGGCAGATAAAGAGCTTCACAGATTAAAAAAAAAAAAAAAAAAGCTAAAGGAGTTCATCACCACCAAACCAGTATTATATGAATGCTGAAAGATATTCTTTCAGAAGAGGAAGAAGAAAAGGTAAAGATAAAAATTATGAACAACAAATACATATCTATCAACAAGTGAATCCAAAAATCAAGTGAATAAAAAAAATCTGATGAACAGAATAAGCTAGTGAATATAATAGAATCAGGGACATAAGAAAGGGAATGGACTGACAATTCTCAGGGGGAAAAGGGTATGGGGGTACGGGAAGAGACTGGACAAAAATCGTACATCTATGGATGAGGACAGTAGGAATGGTAAGGGCAGAGGATGAGGTGGGAACCTGGTGAAGGGGAGCTATGGGGGGCGACAATTGTAATAATCTGAACAACAAAGATTTTATTTTAAAAATAAGATGTGAAATGTTTGCTGATAGGAGCTTCAGAATGAGAAGAAATTATTAAATAAACAGGCTGAGAAAATTTGCCAGAACCAGAAGAGAGGAGTATTCAGACTTAAAGGAGTCATCAGGAAACCTGAGTCCTGAATTTTAAAAGAGGCATTGTGAAATTTCAGGAATAAATTGAATAGATAAAGAGAAGACCCTTAACCTTCCAAGGGGTGAAAAGAGGTCACTTGCAAAGAAGTGGGAATAAAACAGCATGGATTTTTTCAACTGCTATCCTGGAAGCTGGAAGACAACTAACTGATGTCTTCAAAATTCTGAAGGAAAATGATTGTCATGCTAGAATGTTCTCCTCAGCCAAACTGTCAATTAAGGCTGAGTACAGAGTCTTAATTTTTCAGAAATAAAAGTACTCAAAAATTTTCTACCCATGTCCCTCCCCCTCCCCGGAAGAGGTGTTCCACCAAAACGGAAGTGAACAAACATGAAAAGGAAGGCCCGGAGCTGGAGGCAGGTGGGCCCAGAAGGACATGTTCAAGGGGAAAATAGAACTGAAGGGCTGGAGTATTCAGGATTGAAAAGAGGCACTGAACCTACCCCTAGAGGGTGTAGTGAGAATGAGAGGACAAAGAAAACTATGCTAATAAGGAAAAAAGAGGCAACCACCAACTGCAGATAAAACATAAAGTTTAAAAACAGAAAACACAGTCATGATACAAACAACTTGACTCTACAGTAACTGTTATTTATAAAATTATAATGTGAATACTGAATATCCATAGACCCCCAAACCATGATAACTATCTTGGGATGGTAAGGAGAGTTGGGGAGAGAAGCATGTTTCTGGGGGTAGATATAAGAGAGCTGGATTCTCAGCTACCATAATAGATAACACACAAAAAAAAAATTAGTTGAGAAATAGCAGTATAGATAAAGATGTTAGTGTGAAATACAGATTTCTATCTGAAGAGGCAGCTCTAAGTATTTGTTTCTGGGGAACAGGGGTGGGAACTGAAGAGGGAGGATGGGCAGCATACTGTTTTTCCTTACAAATGTTTTAGTACTATTTGACTTTTTGAACTACGCACACACATTTTACTTTAAAAATGTGAAATTATTTTTTTAAGTTTTTTAAATAAAGTTTATGAATTTTAAAAAAAACCCACTTTGGTACATTAACCATCAGTCTCTGTATCATTAAAGTTGCCTTGTACCACATCCCTCTACTCCTCCCCCAAACCAAACACAATAAACATCAATATTCTATAAGCTCTAGTTCAAGTTCCTACATACTCTTTAAAAAAAAAAAAATAGGGGGTCAGTGGTGGAAAAGGAGGGACATCTGTAATACTTTCAACAATAAAGATAAATTAAAGTTTAAAAAATTACAGCGTCTTAGCCTAATCCCCACCATCTGCCCCCCTTTCCCACCCTCACCTTGAACTTTTGGGAAGTAGCATGCTGATAAATAATTATTAATCAATTCTTGGGGGGAAAAGAGTCCTAATTTGTAGCATTTGCCAATTTCTGTGGTGTAAATATTCCCGTAGTGGCTGATTTCAAGCTGTCACTATGACGTCACTGAATGTGGAGATGGGAAGAGGGACACACGTCAGCTCCAGCAAACTACTGCTTTGGGCCTCTCCAGCCCCACCAGCCGCCGTGCTTCCCACCAGACCCAGGGTGCCGGGGAGACCTGAGTAAATCCTCCCAGAGACCCACAGGGGTACGCAGTCGCAGTAGGAGTGGGTGCTGAAGGAAAAGGGAGTGGCCTGGCTGCAGGGAAGAGGTTAGGAACTGGTGGCTTCCTTCCTTCCTTCCCCACCTCCATCCAGCAGCAGAGTTACCTGTTCATTGGTGACCCCCGGGCGCAGGGTCCCGTGCTTATAGTCCTCCAGCAGCTGCACGGCCTCTCGGAGACGTCTCTGCGGGGAAGAGAGGGGGGACATTGAGGGGCACAGACCCAGGGCCCCAGCAACCCTTCCCCATTCCGGAAGGCACCCGTGCTGATCACGTATTGACAACAGCACAGTGTACCAGGCCGGCCCTCCCGTTCATCGGACACACGCCGCACTACAAAGAAGGATGCAACCTGAACGTCCTTTCATCGGGAAATGGCCCAGGGGGCAGTGCGATACTAATGCCGTGAAACATTATCCCGCAGCTGAAAAAGGGAAGTAGATCTACACGCCATGCTATGGCCATAACTCCCAAGATGTTTTCTGAGTGAGAAAGCGAATTGCAGAGCCATATGATACCATGCATTGTAGCAAACAACACACACACACACACACACACACACACACACACAGAAAAAACAGTATTTTCTACGGGAATATGTATGTGTGTAAATGCATAAAAATAAAAATAAAAGTTCCAGGAGGAGACCACCCCAAACTGGTGACAAGGGTTATCTCGGGGTCAGAGGAAAGGGCCCGACGTGGCAAGGAGTGTCATAAGGAACTTTACTCTTAATTGCAATACTGGAAGTTTTTTATAAAGAAAACATATTTATGTAATACTGCTATAATTTCTTTTCAAGATTTTAAAAACACTAGCAGAGATTTACATACTAAAGTGCATATGGCTCCAGTAACTGATGGGGGAACGAGAGAAAATAAAAGAGGATAAGAACTGTATGATTTTTACATTTTTTTAAAGCTAAAGGGACAGCAACTGTGATAGATGGCCACCTCTGTCCACCGAAACATCTGTATACTAGTAAGTATGATCATTATAGCACTATTGAAATACCCCCAACTACAAACAATTCAAATGTCATTAATTGACTGAATAAACTAAATTGTAGTCTATGTACACAATGAGATATTATACAACAATTTTAAAAAGCAAATTACGATGTAGATGAATCTGACAAACATAATGTAGCAGAATGTGTTTTCAAAAAATGGCCAACCCGCCAAAACCGGTTTGGCTCAGTGGTAGAGTGTCGGTCTTCGGACTGAAAGGTCCCAGGTTCGATTCCGGTCAAGGGCATGTACATTGGTTGCAGGCACATCCCCAGTGGGGGGTGTGCAAGAGGCAGCTGGTCGATGCTTCTCTCTCATCGACGTTTCTAGTTCTCTATCTCTCTCCCTTCCTCTCTGTAAAATATCAATAAAATGTATATATTTTTTAAAAATGGCCAACCCAATATCTCCCATTCCCCATGCTCTTCTAGAACCTTCTCACACCCTCTAGGACCCTGAACCTTGATCCAGGGAAGATTGCTGTGGCTGCCTCAACAAAGAGAGTGTGAGGTTAGGTCATAAAAATGCCTTGCACCTCCACCTTGTTTTCTTGGGATGGCTGCTCTCTTGGAACTCAGCTGCCATATTGTAGGGAAGCCCAAGCACCCCATGGAGACAACCACACGTAGAGCAACTGAGGGCCTGGCCCACAGCTCCAGCTGAGCCACCCGCTGATGGTCAGCACCAGCTTGCTCACCGCGCAAGTGAGCCACCGTGGAAAGGACCTCCCATCCCCCTGCAAGCTGCCCTAGCTGATGCCGCATGGAGCAGAGGCAAACCGTCCCCTCTTAGCCCTGCCCAAACTGAGGATCAGGGAGCTCAATGACTGACTGTTGTTTTAAGCCACTATATTTTGGGGTGACGTCTGGCATAGCAATAGACAGCTAATATGCATGATAAGCAAATAAGTTAGATGTAAAAGTATTTAGTATACAAAGTTTAAAAAACACACACACACACACACAGGCAAAACTCACCTATGGTGGTAGAGGTCATTAGAGTGCTGCCTTCAGGGGGTACTGACTTGGAAAGGACCTGAGGGGACCCTCCAGGGTAATGGAAATGGAAATGTCTGACCTAAGTGGCGATTACATAGGTGTGAACATGTGTCACAATCCAAAAAGCAATACACTCAGGCTTTGTGCATTTTACTGTATGTATACTGTATCTAAAAAAAAAATTAGTAATAGCCGAAACCGGTTTGGCTCAGTGGATACAGAGCATCAGCCTGCGGACTGAAAGGTCCCAGGTTCGATTCCTGTCAAGGGCATGCACCTTGGTTGTGAGCACATCTCCAGTAGGGGGTGTGCAGGAGGCAGCTGGTCGATGTTTCTCTCTCGTTGATGTTTCTAACTCTCTATCCTTCTCTCTTCCTCTCTGTGAAAAATCAAATTACAATATATTTTAAATATATATATATATATATATATATATATATATATATATATTTTAAAATTAGTAATAAACAGACAACAGTGATAGAAGGTAGCTTATGTCAAAAACATGAGGTGAGGGACCCAGCCATCAGGGATGCCCAGTTTGGGCAAAAAGAAAATCAAGTGAAGCCACCATTCCCCTCCTTTAAAAAAAAAATTATATATATATATTTCAGAGAGGAAGGGGGGGGAGAGGCATCAGTGATGAGAGAGAATCATTGACCTGCTGCCTCCGCCTCCTGCACACCCCTACTGGAGATGGAGCCCACAACCCAGGCATGTGCCCTGACTAGGAATGGAACCATGACCTCCTGGTTCACAGGTCAACGCTCAACCACTGAGCCACACTGGCACTGTGCCATTCCCCTCTGACAGAGGAGGGACGGGGCTGGCCGGAAACAGGAGTGGCCGAGACCTCAACGTCAGCCCATTCCCTGGTCTGAAGGAGGCGGCAGCACCAGGAAGGGCGCGGGTGGAGCGGACAGCGGGTCTGCTGAGCCAGACGACAAGGGGGCCTCGCAGGGTGACCTCCTGCACTGTAACAACGGGGTAACAACGGGGTAACTCCAATCCAGTCGCCCCGGCCCCGCAGGCCTGTGTGAGGCACCCGAGGCCCGTGCTGGCCTAACCCCGGGCGTCAGGGGCCAGGAAAACTCGCTTGGGGGCAGCCTGACCGCTGGGAAGTGCTGTCCCTGCCCTTCCAAATACATGCATATCAATTGGAAAATCCAGAGAGCCTCCCCAGAGTCTGTGCTTCCCAGCTGGAGACAGCTTTGTGTTTTCAGGGTCCCCCCTTTCAATGAGTTCCTGCTGTTTAGAGGAAAGGCCAGGAGAGAAAAGAAAGAAGAAAAGAAAAAAGAAAAACACACAGAAAAACACAGAAATCATTTTAAACCACCTGTAAACATACCCCTGAGATCACTGCTGCAAAAGTAAGGCGATATTCCTTCCAGCCTCCTACCTTTGCTTTTCACGCGGACGGTTGTTTTAACTTGCGTAAAGCCATACAGATAGAAAGTGAGCAGCTTAGTCGGACCCTTTCTCTGTCCCCCACCCACCACCACCCTCAACGCCTCCCAGCAACCCCCACCCCAATCCCGCTTCCTCCCGGGGACAATGAGTGCTCCACTTCCCACCGCTGAATGGTGAGCGGCCCGGGCTCTCATTATCTCCCCGCTCCGGGGCTTCTCCCGAGTTCCTATAACAACCTGGCCAGTCTCCATCTCATTGGACACGGTCATCAAAGGGAGGCCTCCAGCCACGAGAATGGGCTCCCGAGAGCTCTCTGAACTTGGCGTGGGTGGAGGGGGGACTAAATCCTAGGTTCCTGAAGACAACGCTGAGAATCCAGGATGGCAGGAAGCTAGAACCTGCTCTTCTGCTTCTTTGAAGCCTTCCTAGTCCTCAGCGAGGCCCCTGTCAGAGGCTCCAGGCCGCTCTCCGGGACAGACAGACAGACAGACAGACAGGTGCCTGGGCCGCTTACCCTAGGTCCCTGAGGGCTGGCTGCTCTGGGGCCCATCTCTCGGCAGAGAAGGGGGCCATTTTTTCAGGAGGCTTGAGAGATAGGCGAGTCAACCCTCCTCTCACCCCTGTGCATTGCGGGGCTTGGCGGAAAGCATGTGAGGGGAGGAGAGGGCTGGAGGCTTGTGGGAGGGCGAACTTTGAAAAAAAGTCTGCTCAACCAGGAGCAGGCAGCCAGGCCCCGAATGCAGCCGGGCGAGGAGCCCGCCGGCTGGAGGTCAGACTGGGAGCCCAGCAGGCCCAGTCGCTGCCTCCCAGACTTCACCGCCGCCTGCCCGCCCCTGGTTCACCTGCCAACCAGCGTCACCGTCACCCGAGGGTGCCTCTGGGGGCATGGTCTCCAGAAGGTCCCTGGGAGACGCTGGCCCCTGAGAGGTCTGCCCCGGGGGCAGGAAATTTGGCCAGAGGAGAATCCTGGCCCCAGAACCCCAGGAGGAAGAAGGGAGCAAAGGGACAACAGGCATGGAGTGAGAGGGTGGTGGACACAGAGGGGGAGACTGGGCCAGACAGGAATGGGGACAGAAGGACACAGGAAGGGAAGGGAAGGGCACAGAAAGGAAAACCAGGGCATCATCAGAAGGAAAACTAATCTGTTTAAGGGGGCAGAGAGTATCCTAGTACCCCTCCGCCCCAAACTAAGTGCAGACTGAGCACAATCCCTGCTTGGTTAAGGGAGGATGGCAAACTGATATTTAACCTGGAATAATATCTAATATATTAAATATATGACGGGAGTGGCAGCATCTAGCCAGGATGGGAGGAAAGCCCAGAAATATTTCACCCTCCCTTTTGGGACAGGGACCTCCATTCTCCTGTTGGGACCTCCACCTTCCACCTCCTGAGTTTGCCCGCACTGTTCACGTCACCAAGACACCCTTCCTCCCCAAGTCCATCGCCAACCCCATCCACCACCACCACCACCCCAGGCTCACTTTCCAGGAATCTTCCGGAAACGCCCGTTCCTGTGAACAGGCAGAAAGCAAGGGGCTTGCACCTCTCTGAGCTGCCTGCCCACTTCCTGCCCGTGTGAATGTCCCTGCTGACATCACCTGTCAGACTGCCAGGTGCAGGGAGCGAGGGTGTGTGTGTGTGTGTGTGTGTGTGTGTGTGTGTTAGGTTTCTCTGCAGAACCACGGGACATGCCCACCCCAGCCCATCTGCATGACTGAGGCTTCTAGAGAGGCAAAGGGCATGGCCGGGGTGAGGAATCCAGGTTCTGCAGCATCAGACCAGTGTCGATGGCCGGTGGTGCAGGTTTTACACATTCCCCGGATTCCAAGAGACTGTGCCCTGTCCACAAAGGACACAAATAAAGACAAGCCCTGTGTGTGTGTGTGTGTGTGTGTGTCATGGCACCCTGTGGCCACCCCCTCTCTGAGAAACTGGGGCCACAGAGTGAAGGGCATTCCTCGCTCGAAGGGTGGCCCTGGAAACCCATTGGGCCCCAGTTCTGGGCCATTTCCCCGAGGTGTCGGCATGGAAGAGCCCCCGTCCTCGCCACGGTAACTGAGAGCAGGGCGGTCTCAAAAAGAAATCTCGCCGAAATCGGTTTGGCTCAGTGGATAGAGCCTGTGGACTGAAGGGTCCCGGGTTTGATTCCGGTTGGGGGCATGTACTTTGGTTGCGGGCACATCCCCGATGGGGAGTGTGCAAGAGGCAGCTGGTTGATGTTTCTCTCTCATTGACGTTTCTAACTATCTGTCCCTCTCAATTCCTCTCTGTGTAAAATCAATAAAATATATTTTTTTAAAAGAAAAGAAAAAAGAAATCTCACCAAGGCCTGCAACCTGCCCTCAACCCAGTGCGGATACCCCAGGCAAGAAAAGGAAGGTCCCTTTTCACTCTCATTCCAAGCTAAGGCCCGCCTGACAGAGGAAGTGGAGGGCGGGTTTAGAGAAAGGGTGCCATTGAAACACGGGCACTTCAGGCAAAGCTTTGAGAACCCCAAGCTTGCAGAACTGAAAAAATGGAAAAGAAGGAGCAGTGCCAAGTGCCAGGGAGAACGGCAGGGTGTGCATGAGGGAGCGGAGCAGGGGTTGCTGGCAGGGGCGGGGGCAGCAGGGTATGTCACACGATGTTAACTGCTCACCATCAGCTAGCTCAGTGTTTCCCAGACTTTTGACATATGGGTACCCCTTCTATACTTTTTGTAACGCTGAGTACCCCTCGTCAAAAAAAAAATGGATGTATTTTAATAGCAATCAAAATATATTTATTTTCTCTTTTTTTGGTACATACACAAAATAATAATAAGCGAAAAATAAAATCATTCATAATAAAATATAAATAAAAGTTATATTATAAATAACATTTATTTGCACACCGGACCATCTCACGCCTCACAAGACTGTCTTGACTTGACTCATGAGAACGTAGAATTAGGCGCAGCTAAGCACGGTGCAGTGCATATCCCCCCCCCCCCAAACTCCGGTGCAACGCGTACACCCACCAAACTCTTCCCGTACCCCTGGGGGTACGCATACCACACTTTGGGAAACACTGAGCTAGCTGATGGTTCTCAGATGGGCCAGTTTTGCACCTGCCGGTGCAGGGCCGTGTATCCTTACCTTGTCTGCAGCCCTGGCTGGATCCATGCCTATTGTGGCCCCAGGGGGCGGGACTCCTGGGCCAAAGCTAGTGATTTCTGAGCATGCAGAGAGCCGAGCCCTCCTCTCGTCTCCCCTGGGCTTTCCCAAGCCCCTTCTTGCTCCCTCCCAGCAGCCCAGGGACTCGCAGGGCTGTCTGGTGTGGCTCCCACCAGCCACGAGCCACCCTCTGGGAGGCAGGCCCAAGGTGAGGAAACCAGGGACACTGATTTCCGGGCGGCTGACCTCGGTGTGAGGTAAACCAATATAATCCCGGCAGCACGGCAGGTACTGCCACCCTTTAGAAAATTAACCTGTCCAGCTATCCCACGAACTAGAAAAACAATCGTGGCCTCCAGCCTGAATATCCTTCTCTTGGGAATTGATTCTAAAAAATAAATTTAGCACAGGTGAAAGTGACATGCCTGCGACTTTTTGGGGGGGTGGGGTGGAGGAGTGGGGAGATCACAAAAGACAGTAACAACCTATCTGTTATACCTATAAGTCTAATGATAATGGTGATCTATACTGTAAGATTAAACTTTTTTTTTTAATTAGAAAGACTTGGAAATGAATGAAAAAGGCAAACCAAAAAGTCTATGTCCAATGTAATAAGTATGCCAAAAATGTATGCTGATGGGCAAGCACTTGATGTGTATAAAGGTACTGACATTTGGGCATTTTTTAAAATAAAAAGTAATTCCATTAAAGCTGGCTGGGGTGGCTCAGTTGGTTGGGCGTCACCCCATGAACCAAAAGGTTGCCAGTTCAATTCCTGGTCAGGGCACATGCCCAGGGTTGCAAGATGTGGGCTCAATCCTCTGTAGGGGGCATGCAGGAGGCAGCCGATCAATATTCCTCTCTCACATCAATGTTTCTCTCACTTCCTCTCTCTCTAAAACCCAATAATACATATATATTAAAATTCCACCGAAGATTTTAAAAATTAGAATAATGCATTTAAATGGACATCCTCACTCGCTGCTAGTGAGCGTATAAACTGATATAATCTTTGTATAAGTTGGTCCAATTTACAGGACAATTGACAACATATTCAAATGCCTTAAAATGCTTTTCATGCAGAAATTCCACTTATCGGAATTTACCCAAAGGAAATAAAGAGAAAAATGAGGAGAGTTATGATTAAGGATATTTATTGCAATACAATGGCAAAAATAAAACTTGAAACTACGCAAATGGTCAACAACAGAGAAAATGACTAAACAGAGAATAACTACATGGGAAATCACATGCAATTGTTAAGCACATTTTGAAACAACATTTAATGACAAGGAGAAATGCTCATGATATGTTACATGGAAGAAGAATATATATTATGTATACATTTATGCTATGTATACAAATATATCATATATGATTCTTGATGTATCTATATAGAGCTACATCTATACATTTTAGGTAAACACCTTCATTTTGAACATAAACATACATCACAATGCTACATTATTATTTCTGACAGGTGAGGTAATAAACAGTTTTTATTTTCTTCTTTAGACTTTCATATATCTCCCTGTATGTAGGGATTAATACCAGAATCACATCACATCAGGAGGCATATAATATCAGGTGGGTTTTTTTTCAGTGTTCGTGATGCTAAGTGTGGTCTTCTGGTTACAGGGGTATATCCTCCAACCACCATAAAGGTACCTTTTCCCCTTTGTAATTGCTAAATAATCCTTAGGGTGATACCGCTGAAGAGCACACACATATCCTGTTCCCAACAATCCGTTGCTCTACGGAAGTAGCATCCATTAATGATTACACAAAGATTATTTCCTTCTACACTTATCAGCTGACACCCTTCTGCAAAGAAAGCTTCCCTCTCCCACTTTTTTAATATCACTATTAACTCTTGGGTTTGTTGTTATTATTTTTTTTAATATATTTTATTGATTTTTTACAGAGAGGAAGAGAGAGGGATAGAGTTAGAAACACTGAGAGAGAATCATCGGTCAGCTGCCTCTTGCACAGCCCCTCCTGGGGATGTGCCCACAACCCAGGTACATGCCCTTGACCGGAATCGAACCTGGGACCTTTCAATCCGCAGGCCGATGCTCTATCCACTGAGCCAAACCGGTTTCGGCTGTTGTTATTATTATTATTACTCAACATATTACAATCCCATTGCTCTTATTCTTCTTAATGCTGGAATTGTCCCAAATGTGGCCAGTGGGTTGCCCGTCAAGCCCTTCACCGGGTCTCCGTCATTCTCTGTGCACTTTCTTACTTGATGTAACAATTCTCCTTGCCCCGCATGTGGATCTGGCCATCTCCACAGGAAGCCCTGGCTCCTCTGATGGGTGGTGAGTGGTACCTTGTTACTAAGTATCACTGCTTCTAGGCCCTTTCAGTGAACAGAGCCAGGAAATTGGGAAGGTGTGTGTGTGTGTGTGTGTGTGTGTGTGTGTGTGTGTAAATCATGAGTTCATACTGATACCTCCAATTCTAATTCAAATGTCACATAATTCTTTGTCTTTTCCCTACTTCGTATTTGTATCTCCCTACTCCCAGATGATGCTGGTCCCCAACACCAGTATGATTACTGACTCGTTCTAGCCTAGACCACAGCCCCAAGTTTCAGATCACTAGCCAATCCAGTGCTGGTATTGAAATGGTGCTATTAACACTATTTCAGATAGTTTTCTATGCTCTTCAGGATGATAATCTATCAACCATTCATTCCCTCAAATAGTTATTGAATTCAGAATAGCAAATCCCTTTTGCCTTCAGCCCATAATTAAAAGCAGCCGGGATGTCAGCGGGGGCTCCGCTGCCCTCAGAGGCCGAGGTGGAACTCCATGACTTCTGTGGAGGGCTAGACCTGGGGCTCCTGCCGGCTCCTGGACATTCCTTCCTCGGGCCTGATCCCCCACACTGCACCCTGACGGAGACCACACCTCCTCAATATCCTTCAAATCATCCACGCTTGCGGCCATTTCATGAACCAGGCAGACTTTGCTGAGAGCTTTCCAGGAATGATGGTGGAAGAGACAATACTGGGTCTGGCCAATGACTATCAAAGCACAGGAGGCACGGCCCACCTCAAAAGGGCCCCCAGGGCCCTGGCCAGGTGTGGCTCACTGGTTGGGCATCCTTAGAGGTCGCTGGTTCAATTCCAGGGTAGGGCACATGCCCGGATTGTGCCCCATCCCCACCCCCAGGGGGCGTGCAAGAGGCAGCCATCAATGTAATACGCCCACATTGATGTTTTTCACTTCTCCCCGCCTCTCTCTCTAAAAATCAATAAACTATTAAAAAACACCAAAAGAGAGCCCCCAGGCCCTGGCCTGTCAGCTCACCAGGTTACTTGCTCTCTCCTTCCCACTTTCTCCCTTTCCCTCCCCCTCCCTCCTCTCTTCTCCAGGATCAAAGCACTATCCCTCCCCCTCCCTCCATCAAGCAGACCAGCCTCCTCCTCCGAAGCCTGGCTCAACACCCTGAGGAAACAAAGACCGCCTTCTTCCTGGGAGAAATTGCCGTGCACACAACGTCCTCCGCCTCATTACACACCAGAGGGCTGGGGTCTTTGGGAAGCTCGGTCAGTTCAAACGTGGCAAACTAGCTGCAAACTCTCTCAGGACGAGTCTGTCTGCTCAGTCGGCCCCTGCCCGCAGAACCGGGTCACAGATGGCTCACGCTGCCCAGGATCTGGCCACCTCGGGAAACGCTGGTTTCCAGGGCCACCTTGCCCGCCCTCCACGACCCTCCCACCCCCACAGGCAAACTGGGCCGCCCACGCTCTCCTTCCCAGGACACCAGCCAGGGCCCTGGGAGAGAAGCAGTGTTCTGGCCAGTGAGCCCAGCAGAAGGGGGGGGGGTCCCCTGGCAGCGCCAAGATCATGGGGGAGGGGCTCAGGGAAGAGCCTTGGCTCTGAGGACCTCCGATTTCTCACTGTGGCCTTGCTAAGCCACCTGCCTAGACTAGAACCAGCGAGGGCCTGAAGACCCCACTCACGGCTCTCCAGAGTTTTTAGGGTCTAGAACAGGGGTGGGCAAACTTTTTGACTCGAGGGCCACAATGGGTTCTTAAACTGGACCGGAGGGAGGGCCGGAACAAAGCAACCTGACCATGCTGGCACTCCCATCTTGGGCTGCTGGTGAAGGAGCGGAGGGGAGAGCAAGAGAACCCTCCGCTCTTTCGGCTCCGCGGGCCAGATAGAACAGCCGAATGGGCCAGATCCGGCCCGTGGGCCGTACTTTGCCCACGGCTGGTCTAGAAGATCTCCTGTGGGCAGGCACTTTCCAAAAGGCCAGCAGGCAGTGCTAGAAACAGTCCCCAACTCTGGGGGAGGGAAGGTTGGGGGAGTTGGGAGGTAGAGGGTAGGGGTGGGGGTTGGCGGGGGGCAGTGCTAGAGGGAAAGTGAAGATGGCTCTGGGAAGTCGATCATGATCTTTGATGAGGGGAGGGGGACATGTGGAATATTCTAAATATTCTAAAACTACATTGCAGGGGTTTTATTTCCTAGCTGGTAAATAATTGCTTTGACAGTTGGTTAATAATAAAGCATGAGGTTTTTATGTTCAGTCATGGGATTTAGACCCACATGGGTGAGTGATGTACAAGAAGGCGGCAGCCTTTCAGAGTGTTGGAGCTGAGGTGGAGGCTGTGGCCCAGGCGCAGAGCAGTGAGCCCAGAGGCCTGGGGCCGAGGAGCGGGGCTGGAGGGGGGTGAGCCCGGCACAGGCAGCAGGTCCCCCTGTCGCCGCCCATCCATCCCCAGGGCCCGGCCGGCTCCGGCTCATGGTGACCTGGGGAGCACTGAAATGCCTCCCGGCCTCCTGGGTGCCCCTGCCGCCTCTCAGCACCCCTCAAAGACCTCCCCTCCGCTAGCACCTCCATCAGAGCGAAGCACTGGCCTCGGCTAACTCCTCCATCCACAGGCAGCATTCATGTTGGGATGTATGTGGCCACTGTATCTAGTTTTGCACCACGCTGGAACTTCCTAGAAAGACACATACTCCAGGCTAGGCCAGGAGTTTCTCCAGTCTGGGGCTCTTCCCAGTTTTTGGGTGATGGCAGAGACAACTCCTGAGGAGAGTCCAGACGGAGCCGAGAAGCACAGCAGCCTCGTCCTTAGGAGGCAGGAGGCCCGGAGGGCAAGTAGGACCAGCAAGGAGATGCCTGAGCCCTCCGTCCTGCTGGGGGGCAACGGGGACCACCCGGTCAGCGCCCACGTTTCACAGCCCTGGGCGGAGAAGTGCTGTCCGCGCAGGAAGCCCACAAAGGGGCTCAGGGGCTTGCCCAGGGGTCCGGCCCGCCCGCCCGGTCACCGTGGGAAAGCTCCCTAAGGAACAGGGCTGCAAACTGACGAAGAGTAAGGGCTGGGAGGACAGGCGTACCTGCGTGCATCCCAGGAGACTCCCTGTCTATTTCCTATCCGCATGATGGAACTGAAACAGGTCTACCTCGAGGGCTGCTTCCAGTTGATCGGATGATCTGACTCAAGCACAATGCGTACAGCCTGCCGTGCTCACAGGGAGCGCTTAGCCGATCTTTGCTATTTTGTGTATGCATGCATTCCCACACACATCTGTGAATAAATACATGTACAAAGGCTACAGAGACACGCTTCCTGGGCGGCTGACATAAACGGAATCTGCTTAAATTTGACAAGAGCAGGTACTGGTGGGGAGCAACGGGAACATTGTGGAAGGGAACGTGAAACGTGCAGCCGCTCCGAGCAGTCCGGCCGTCTGCTATGAAACGAAACATACACTTACCACACTCACCACGAGCCAGCGATCCCGTGTCTCGTTCCTTACTCACAGAAGTGAGAGCACGCATCCACACAAAGGAGGCTCACAGCGGTTTTATTTACAATAGCCCAGGTGTTCATCAGCAAGCGGACGGACAGACAAATGCCGGGACACATACAACTCGGCAATGAGCAGGGATGCGGTTCTGACACACGCACGATGATCGCAGGTGAAACTCAGAAGCAGGATGTGGAGGGAAGGAAGCCAGGCGCCTACTGGTGTGTCCCACGTATATGACATTCTGGAAACGGCCAGGCAGCAGGGACAGAAAACAGGTACGTGGTTGCCGGGGGCCGGGAAGGGGGGACGGACTACTAACGGGAATGAGGGGGTGTTTTTCGGGTCACAGAAATGCCCTACATTGCTACCATGGGGCTGGATTCAGGAGTGAATGTTTGTCAAAACTCACAGCCTGGTTCACATGCAAAAGGTAAATTAGCTGAAACCGGTTTGGCTCAGTGAATAGAGCGTCAGTCTGCGGACTGAAAGGTCCCAGGTTCAATTCCAGTCAAGGGCATGTACCTGGTTGCGGGCGCATACCCAGTAGGGGGTGTGCAAGAGGCAGCTGATCGATGATTCTCTCTCTCATTGATGTTTCTAACTCTCTATCCCTCTCTCTTCTTCTCTGTAAAAAATCAATAAAATATATTTTTTTAAAAATAAAAAAAAATAAAAGGTAAATTATACCTTTATCACCTGTGAGAGGGGGGATCTGGGTGGGAAGGGTGTATGAAGGACACGTTTTTGTTCTACTTAAACATGTGTTCTGTTTTTGAACGTGTATAACGAGCGTGCGATCCATGAGGTTGGAAGGAAGTCTATTAAAGTTTGAAGAGACGGTGAGGACGAAGGTGAGGATGGTGGCCTGGCAGGGACACGGTGAGATCCAAACGAAATGAGACCATGTGCATGGCGGACGCACACCGACGGCCGCGGATCTTCTAAAGGACACAGCGAAAGGGCCAAGGGGCCCCCGCAGGAGTGACAGCCATGACTTACCTCGGTGACAAAGAGCGTGCGCGGGTCGATGATATCCAGGAAGTGCCTGAAGCGGCCATAGAAGGAGGTCTGGAGAAGGGGGTGGGAGAGGAGAGGCCATCAGCTGCTGTAGACCCTCCTCCGGCCACGGGGGGACCTCCCCACACCCCCACCTCACCCCCACTGTTGGGCCCACAGTCCCCGGGACTCCCCGCGCACGGGAGATGAATACCAATGAGGCCTCATGCTCAGTGACCTGAGAGCAGTTTGCCCAGGCGGAGGGCTTTCTAACATCAACTCAGAAAGACCAGTAAGGCTTGGTGACTGTCCCAACTTCTCTTCAAAGTGCCTCCCATGTTCCTCCCTCTCCCCCCAGGGCCCTGAGATCCACTCCAAGCCTCTCAGCAGCTCACATCCCCCCACCACTGAGCACAGGGGCTGGAGGTGGGACCCGGTCCCCGCCCTCTCCCCGCCTCCCCTGGCCACCACGGCCTCCCAGCCCCTCCAGTGAGGGAAGGCCCCTCTCCAAGGTCAAGTTCCGCAGCGGCAGAGCTCCAGCACCTCAGCCCCCAGGCCCTCCTTCACCCACGGCTCTGGAGCTGCAGCGAGGCCGGGGACCAGGGGCCGACGCCCTCCGGCCTTGCCTCAGGGCAGGGTCCGTGGAAAAGAAGGGCTTTGTGCAAAGCAGGCCACGGGCATTAGCGCCCAATGAAAGGAAACCCAGCAACCCTGGTGCTGGGCCCTCTGCCCCGGGGACAGAGCCAGCTGGGCAAAGCCAAGCCAGGGAGACAGGGCGCCAAGCCAGGGGACAACGGGGGGAGCTGCAAATGCCGGGGGTTCGTGCCTCGCTACACTCCTAGGCTCTGTCCCAGAGGCTCCCGTTTTAACAGATTAAACCCTAAATGCTCAAGATGACGCTAAGAGAGGTGGGGCCGTGGGAAGGCGGTTAGATCTGAGGGCACAAGGCCTCAGGAGTGGGATCAGTGCCCTCACAAGAGGCCCCAGAGGTGTTGGAGAAGGTGGTTTCTCAGCGAGTATGGGAGAGGAGGTTATAGGACACTTTTTATTTTATATATATTTATTTATTTATTGCATTCGTTTTTCTTGGACATAGACACAGAAGCCAAGTTGCCAGTCATACAGCTTATGTTTGTTTAGTTTTAGTATATGCTGCCAAATTGTTTTCTAGATATTTGTATACATTTTTTCCCACCATTTTTTAGTAAGGTATTATATGTGTATATAGCTTACCATTGCCCCCCCACCCCCACCTCCCATACATGCCCTCCCTCCCCAGAGTTCTGTGTCCATTGGTTGTACTTATATGCGTGCATACCAGTCCTTCGGTTGATCTCTTATCTCCCCCAGATCTCCCTACCCTCCCCGCTGTCATTTGACAGTCTGTTTGTTGCTTTACTGTCACTATATCTATCTTTCTGTTCATTAGTTTATAATGTTCTTCATTATCCATAAATGAGTGAGGTGTTTCTCTTTCATTGACTGGTCCTTATGAGAAATCCTGTTTCTTTGTAGCTGTTCTGATGCCTGTCCTCCCAGCCTGATGAATGGCTGATTAGTTCTCAGCCTGACTAATTTTTATTTCCTCAGTAGTTCAAAATGTATGGCTCCCCGCCTCCAGAATTCAGCCCCCTCTTTCCTTAACCGATGGATGTTTTTCCTTCCCTTTTTCTTCACCTGAAGAATGAGTCAGCTAAGTGATTCCTTCCAGCTCCTTGCACAAGAAAGGTGAGTCAGCTAATTCTCAGCAGGGCCTGGGGCCTGCAGTACAGGCCTTCCCGCCCCCGCAGCCACCGGGGAGAGCGGGCTTGGGAGCCGCCGCTGAGGGCCCTGGTCTGAGGAGGAACCTCCAGCCCTCCTGTGCCCAGTCCCCTAAATCAGCCCTCCTGTGCCCAGCCCTCTAAATCACCGTGCTTAGGAACAAAATGCTCGCTGAACCTATAGCTCAGAGGCAGAAAGATTGGGCCAGCTCACTAATCCCGGACCACGCTGCACACCGAATCACCTGGTATTCCAAAACCCAGCTGAACACCCTGGGATTCAAATTCTATGGCTGAGGTGGCGGGGAGGCTGGGGTGGGGTTGGGTGGGGTGGGGTGGGGGGCTCCAGGCATCAGGTGAGCCGCGTGCAGCAGGGCCTGAGAGCCACTGGACTGGAAGGTATTGACCCTTTCCCCAGCACAACCAGCCCAGGGCCCGCCCCAGGACACCGCCACTGGGTCTGTAGGACACAAGTTACTACAACACGTAACTGCCTACAAGCCATGTCACTGCAGAACTTATTCTGGCAAACTGCACGAGAAACCTCCCCACTGACCCGGACCCCAGCCCATACAAACCTCCCCGCCCAGGAGTGTGGGACGCGTTCTCCTGCCCGGCCAGCTCCCCGTGCCCCAGAGGGAGCCCCGGGCACCCCCTGTGCCCTGCCACCGCGGGCCTCCGCTGATTTCAGAGCCCCGCACGCCCACAGCTCACCCCTAACCCCGCTATCTTAGCAGGCGCTGGTGAGCGAGACTTCTGAAGGACGAGAGAGTTTTTTTAAAAAGCAAACAAGCTAAGGCCCCACGTATTTCCGGACAGACTGGAATCCAAACGGGGGAAAGCATGCTTCCTGTGCGGGGGGGGCCCCCAACTTGTCCCACATGGGCCTGACGTGAGCAGATTTGGGGGAGGAGGGGGGGAGGGGGCACAGCCGGCCATAGAGCTTCTCAGGTGTTGTCTTGTCATCTTCCCCTGGGGGGGGGGAGGGGAGGGAGAGTGCTGGGGCGGGGGGTGGGGGGGGTCTTCCCATTAGGCAATGTAGGGCAGAGATTAAAAGCATGGCCTCCAAGATTACAAGGAACAACAGGGAACAGAACATGTTGTTCAATTAACGGCCACAGAGATGCCTTCGGCCGCATTCAGAGCGTGAGAAAGTCTACAGGACAAACAAGTCCGCTTCTCAACAGATAAGCCAGGGAGACAAGGAGGGGCAGAGAACTAATGGGTTAGAAGGCCCATATCAGTCAGACATAACGTGCCGGCCTTCCGGAATCCAAACAAACTGACTATTTAAAATATGGCGTGATGACCAGTGCAATGGCCTGGTGTCATGTGCTGAAAGCAGCCAGTACGGCGAACAGAGGTGTTTGAAGGGGTGGGTGGGGGCTCCGTTTGGGGAAGAAGAGTTCAGCAGCTGTGGGTCATGCAGGTCTTCGGGGCCCCTTCAAAAGTGAGGTCCCTGTTTCAGAAGCAGAGGAAGCCACTGGGGGGTGTTTGAGCTTGGGGGGATGAGGGAGGGGGGGAGGGGAGGCGGGGAGCCCTTGATCAGACCTGCCCTGGGACGCTGCCATGAGGAGAAGGAGGCCTGACAGTGGAAACAGCGAGACCTGTTAGGAGGCTCCCACAGAGGCTCGGGAGGTGGGTGCTGGGGCCTGGCCCAGGGTTCTGGCAGTGGAGACCCGTGGATTTGAGAGCTGTTTAGAAAGTGAGGGCGAGGAAGGGGAGTACTGCTATACGGTGACTCCCAGGTTCCGTAGGAGTCAGCTGGGTGGTGGGCTGGGCTGCCTGCGCAGCTGGGAGCAGGTGGCAGGGAACATCTGCGGGGGGAGCCGGGAAGCCGGGCTCTTTCCCACGCAGGGATCACAGGCGCTGTGCTGGAGGCAGGTTCCTGTGCTGGAGGAGGAGCCCTTCCTCCAAAGCAAACACCGGGACCGCCCTGCAGAGGCCGGCCAGGGGGACAGTGGCAATGGCGGCCAGAACAGAGGAGATTCACATGTGCACTCACGGCTCCAGCAGGGATCACAGCAAAGGGCTCAGTCCTTGGACGGTCTTGACAAGTGTCTGTTGTGTGACTGGATGTCCCAGAGAAAAACCATCGCATAGATCTTTATCCCTCACATCACTGTAGACTCCACTTTAGGGTTAGGATGGAGTCGAGGGAAGGGCAACGATCAGCCCTTTCACTCAGAAAGTGCACAGAGGAGTTAAGGAGACCAAGGAATCAGAGCATCAGGCAGGCAGACTTACAAGGATCCCACTTGGGGTGGCCGAGGAGGTGGTGCCCTGGGGGAGGGAGGAGGCTGGGGGGCGGGGTAATGTCACAGGAGGTGGGCCTGGCTGAGCCCTGACCAATGCCTGGGGCCGGGAAAGCAGGAGGGCCAATGAGGGATCACTCACATTCAGGCGGGGGCACCCCCTGACAGCCTCCCCGGAGAGGCACCCTACAGTGGCAGCACACAGTGCCCCCACCTCAGACACCTACATGCAGCGATGATTTCTTTTTGAAAGCAGTTCAAGTCCTGTTTTTTTTTTAAAAAAACAGTGGGGGCATTTTCTCAGAAAGCTGACGGGCACCGCTCCCTAGCTACCCGCGAGGCTCAATGCACCACCTTGCAAGAACCCGTTGTTTCTCTACCACCACCACCACCAAAATAAATAAGAAAGCCGACCTTTGCACATTTCCTTTCTTCCTGCAAGCTTCTTTCTGTCCGCCTCCGCCGCCCCCACCCCACACTCCAGGCTATCACGTCAGCCAAGTCTTTTGCCCTTTTCCTAACAAAGTTCATTTCCTCCGCGTTGCAGGCAGCCGGGGGGGCCCCCCCAAGTGTAGGCTGGGGCTCCCCCGTATGCGGCGGCCCGCGGCGTGGGGATGGCCCCTCCCAGCCTCTAGCCCCGGCCTCGTCCAGGCTGCGGGTTCGATCCCTGTCTCCTCCGTGGCCGAGGACGAGTTAGCGGCGCCCCACCGGGGGCCCCGTAAGGATAGGACCCCGGTAACGAGTCCGAGCAGGACGCACAGAGCCTAGCGCTCGGCGGCGCTGGGCTCAGGTGCCCAGACCCTTCCCTTCGCCGAGGGGGCAGCGGAGGAGGCCCGTGCCTGGTCCCGGGACTGGACCCTCGGGCCCCGGAGATGACACAGCGTTTCGCCCGCACACCCAGCTCTCCCCGCCGGCCCTCGCTCCACCCGCTGCAGGGCACCGGCCGGCCAACCAACCCGCCACGTCAGCGAACCCCCGGCCAGAGGGGACCCCTGGGCTCGTGGTCCTGGCCCGCGCGCGGCGCACGGCGGTCCCGTTAGGGGTGCAGGGCTGGGAGCGTGACCGGGGCGCTGCCGCTGCCGCTGCCAGGGGCGCCCCCAGACGCTCGGAAAGGCGGTCAGTCCCCACCCGGGGGGCGGGGGGGGGGGGATGAATGGCCAGAAGGCACCTCGGCCAAGGCAACTTCTCCCCCAGGCCGGCCTCGAACTTTCCGCCCAGAGTGGGCAGCTGCCTAACCCAAGGCGACCCTGCAGCCGCCGCCGGCCCCGGCGCCCACATCCCCGGCCGCGCGGGCCAATCACAGAGCGCCTCCGCGGGGAAGGGGAGGCGGGCGCGAGCAGCCGCCGAGCGACGGCGCCGGCGGCCAATGGGGAGCCGCGGTGAGGGTCCTCGCTCACCCCCGCTGACCAATGGGGAAGGAGTGGCTTTGGCCGAGGTTCCCCAGCCAGTAGCTGCAGGCTCCTGGGTGGCCGCGGGTCCGAGACCCTGGGGGCTAAAGGGGATTGGGAGGGGGGCTTCGCTGGCCCTCCCGGTGCCACCCGCTGGCCCTCGGGCCACGGCCCGGCCCTCACCTGCTGGAAGCGGGGTTTGCCCAGCTGGAAAGGAGGTGCATCGGTCGCGGCGCTGGCGGCACTGGCCGCTGCCGCCGATGCTGTGGTCGCCGTATCCGCCATGGCCACTGACGCCCGCAGCCCCGGCCCTTTTAAAATGTCCCTCCTCGGCCCCCGCCACGGCTCCCTCCCCGGATTGGCCGCGGGCAACCGCAGCGAGGCGGAGGCGCAGAGTGTTGTGGGGAGTGTAGTTTTTCTTGCCAAGACGCTGGGCAACCCTCGATTGCGGAGTTGCACCAACGCGGACGGGAATTTGGGTTCCCGCTGCCAGTGTGCAGACCCTGCGAGTGTGCGTGTCTAAGGTTCCCACCGAGGGGACCGCGGAGCGACCCCTCCCCGTTCCCTGCCCCTGGAAGTTTGGGTGGCTGAGGTGGGCCTCACTCCTGGAGCGCATGGGACCCCGGACCTGATTGATGGGCCGCAGGCGGATTAGGGTTCTTCTCCGAAGGCTTTGTTGCAGGAGTTGCACTGCGGAATATTCCTGCAGTTCTGCCCCACCCTGCCTCCTGCCTTGTGCTCTATAGCCACCCCGCTAGTCGGTTCCTGGGGCATGCTGTGTGCCCCCTGCCCGACCCTGGAACATTCTGTACCCAGAAAACTATCAACTTTTTTATCTTCACCTGATGCTCTCTTTTTATTTTTTAAAAAAAATATATTGATTTTTCTTTACAGAGAGGGAGAGAGAGAAACATCGACGAGAAACATAGATCAGCTGCCTCCTGCACACTCCCCAAAACCAAGGCACATGCCCCTGACCCGAATTGAACCAGGATCGAGGCTCTATCTACTGAGTCAAACCGGTTAGGGCTGGCTCTCTTTATGGCCTCAGTGTAAACATTGTGTTTCCCAATCCACAAAACCCACTATAACCCAACGCTTCTCTTTGGCAGCCCTTGCATTTATTTGAGTGTCTTGTCTTTCCTACTGTAAAGTCCACAGGGCAGAAGTTGTGACTTCTTAATTCACTAAGTCCACGGTGCCAGACATGGGAGAGTTCTCAGTAGGGACTCAAAATACAGGGTGTCCCCCAAAATGTATAAAAATGGACAGCTCACTTGATGTTTCTTTCCCATTTAACCCACTGGAATTAATATACAAAGTGTGTGTACATTTTTGGGGAACGCCCTACAGTTGTTAGCTGAGTTAAATGCACAGGAGGTCTTAGGAGCCTTAGCAGCCTCCACTTCCTTTTGCCAAGGAAGATCCCTCCTAGGGCTAATTCCTAGGCAGGAAGAGAACTGGGAGTGGGGTTCAGTGGGGTTACAAGGACTTTAGGGAGGGGGAGTACTGCAGATGGTACCGGCAGGGATAATGAACACAAGAGTTCCATATAAATATTTAGTTTGACCCTAGGGAACCCCACTTTGGATCTCAGTCTTGTGGTAAGGTGCAGGGTTGGCTCATGCCTTCCCATGTGTTTCTTAACAATGTATGGCCCATAGATGTCAGTTCATCCTCCAACAGCTGAATCATAGAAACAGGTGTTCCTGAAAGCTGGAGAGAAATTCCCACTAGCCCTGAAGAACCATTTGTATCTTGGATTTGTAGCTTACCTTTCCCTACAAGGCTAAATGGATTGAGAATAGCAATCAAGTCTTTTATCCTCTGTACTAAGGGCCCAGTGCACGAATTTGTGCACATTGAAAGGAACTGTGGGCTGCGAGGCTGCGGTAGGCACAGGGGCAGACCTCGGCTCCTCCCACTGTGCCCCCCTCCGGTCTGACGGCCCTCCCACGCACTGATGGCGCTGCCCAGCTTGCACCCACTGAAGGCTCAGAGAGATTGGGGCCGGTTTCAGCAGCAGGTGCGAGCAGGGCCGGTGCAGTCAGTGGTTAGGAGTGGTGGCTGCCGGCCCCAATCTCCCCTCAGGAGCAGGGGGAGGGGGAGGAGCCCTGAGGGGTGATCACGGCACTGGGCACCCACAGCGGGTGTGAGTGGTGGCTCTGGCTCCAGCAGCAGGTGTGAGCGCCAGGCAGGACTGCAGCATGCGGGAGCAAACAATTTTCAGTAACCACCAGAGGCTCACCCCTATGACAGTGCCTGGCGCCCCACCTTGGTCTGGAGCCCGCACTCACCTGCTCCACCATCCCACCACGGCTGACGCCTGCCGTGTTCCGCACACACCCTGGTGGTCAGCGCACGGCATAGTGACCAGTTGTTCAGTTGTTCCGCCATTTGGTCTATTTGCATATTAGCCTTTTACTATATAGGATTATATAAGATTCCCCAAAGTATTCAATAAATGTATCCTGCGAATGAGAAAGACTGAGTCCAGGCCGCTGGGCAGTGCTGTGCTGCTGTCCTGATGTGAGGACAGTGACAGTGTCATCCAAAAGGCATCACCGCCTTCCCCAGGAAGCCTGCTTCCCGTGCTCATCAAACCAGGAACACAACAGAGCCACTTGCAGCCTGTGAACTTTTTATTCTTCATAAAGTGCTCGAAACATGAAGAGCAAGGTCTTTACAAACAGGAGTTACAACTAGGAAGACAAACGGCAAAGCAGAACTGTGCCAGCTCCCTGCCCACCCCACCTGCAGCTCTCCTCCAACCCACGGCCGGGAGCAGAAACCTCCGCAAGAACCTGGGCTTCACCTCCAAACTTCCCGGGCCTGGGCATTCTGGAAGTTCACGATCAAAGATGAGTGAAGGTCAGCCTCAGGGCTGGGACTGATTGGAGCCCAGAGGAATACCTAGCAGAGCAGTGGTGACCCTTGTCCCCCAGAAGAGATACCTGTCCAACCTCCGATGACCCCCCTACAAGCAGGACCGAAGTCCTCGGTACCTGTGGACACATTCCTCAGCCTTGATGGGTGTCTTTAAGGTAGAGAATGTTACGGGGCTTTCCCCGATATGTGGGGCTCCTCTGCTTTGTCCTGGCAGAAGACCTCCCCCATTGAGACAACCTCCTTCCGAGGCTTTCTGAGTGACCCCAAGAGTGACTCCGCAGGCCAGCTCAAGAAAATGAGGCAATCCCCGAGGAGCCCTTACCTCCTCATTGGGTCAAAACTAGCCTCTTCCCGCACCTCCTCACCCCACAACTTCGCTAAAGCAGGGTGCCCAAGCCACCAGAGGCCCCCCGCAGATGCCACGGAGAAGCCTGTTTTCTGCAGGTAAACCAGGGCTGGGCCGAAGGACAGACACTCCGTTCAAAGTGCACCGCAGCCAAGCCAGTCAAGGCTGTGGGGAAGGGACAGGCTGGGCCAACAGGTAGAGGACAGATGGGGAGGCTTTTTCCTAAGTATAGGCAGGTGGACCTCCCACTTCCAGAATCAGTTTTCCCCCAGGACACCCCCCCCCCTCCGTTGGTGTTGAGGGAGAGAGAAGCCAGCAGATAGGTAAGGGGAGCAGCAGCAGGCTGGCCGGACTCTGCACTGAAGTTAACTCCGGGGAGGGCAGAGCAGCAACAGGGCTGCCCCCTCCTCCACTCCGTCCCTAGCCCCCTGCCAGATCCAGTCCCTCGCGCCCAACAGGGAAGGAGAGGGGCGCCAAACAGAGGGCGGGGTCTACACCCAGAGGCCCCTGACCCCACCCACAAAAGGCACGTTTTAGTCAGTTTCCAAAAGTTCAAATCCTGTAGCAGCACAGCGCTTTGGCATCTGGACAGGCAACAATAGGGATAGAGGCTTGATTCCCAAAGCCCCAGGCCTGGAGGGGCCCCCACCAGGGAGGTGGTCTCTCCTCGCCAGCCCAGGGCTCTCCACACGTTCACACACGACGCTCACGGGCAGGTCGAAGAGGAGGGCAGGGGGTGGCCTGAAGAATGCGCATCATCTCCTTCTACCCGCACCACATCCGCTCCTCACACAGCTGGAGACACACAGACTCAGGACACGGCAGACAGGACACTAGACCAGCGGTCGCCAACCGGTGGTCCACGGACCCGATGGTCCGTGAGGTCCGAAAGGTTGGCGGCCGCTGCACCAGACCATACAGGCTCCTGTTCTCGGAGAACCGACGTGAGGCTGACGAGCAGGTGCCCTGGTGCCCATAACTCACAGGCCAAAGGGCAGCTTGGTCCCTGCCACGGCCCTAGTAATACTAGGAGCCCTCCAGGGGCTGGAGGAAGATGAGGAGCAGACGGGTTTAGCTGTGGGAGAAATGGCTGACCATCCCTGTGGGGTAATAAAGTATGTCCCAGATACCACATCAAATTGCAGCTCACCCCTGCTCTGTCTTGAGGGCTACATTCTTTGTTCTAATTTTGGAACCCTCGAAGCTAAGGGGTAGGAAAATAGGCAGGTGGGTGAGACCCACCTCTAATCGGAGTCCAAAGGCCCTCCTCCAGCAGCCCCCATGGAGGCAGGAGGGAGGGGAGCAAAGGGTGACAACCGCGGACAGACTGCGCCTGCCTGGGAGTGAGCTCAGCAGGAGGGAGGAGGTGAGCCTGCTTGGGCAATGGGCCCACGCCAGCCCTCCGGGGGGTGAGGGCGGAGAGGGCTACTTTGGGGGCTCCGGGGGGATCTGCAGCAGTGTGGGTGAGGTCTCCATGATCCGCACCAGCAGCCTGTCAATGTAGCTCTCCAGCTCCTGCACGTGCTCGTCGCGCTGGCTCAGCTCCCGCTCGCGCTGCAGGAGCAGGCCGATGAGCTCGTCGTGGGTCAGGTGGTAGTACTTGGCGGACTGGTCTAGCGCACCAGGATCCTGAGGTCGGACGGAATGAGAGTGAGCAGGACACCCTCAGGCCTTCCTGCCTGGCTGGCCACCAACACCCAGTTTCACCGCCACTGGCCCCGGGGCTGCCTGTCGCCAGTGCCAGAAACGGCCTAACTGGCTTCAGGGCTCTGGCCCGGGAGGCCAGGCCCGCTCCTAGCTCCACCTGCCCAGCACCCTGTTTCTGAACTCCTCTCTCCCAGCACCGCACGTCTGATCTGACCCCCACCCTGCCAGGCCTCACCTTCAGCCTCTTGGTGTCCACGGCCGGGCCAGCCTGGGCGGCGGGAGCCACAGGCTGAACGCTGCCAGACGTGACCGTCTTGAGCTTCTCCAGCCCACTGCTCAGGGCTGTGCTCAGACTGGAGCGGGACTGCTTCCTGTCGGGGCCGCCCTCCACGGGGGCAGCGCTGAGCGGCTTCACAGGGTGGGGACTGCGGAGACAGACAGGAGACGCATTATGGGGAGGGGCGGGCAGCACAGGAAGGCGGGGCCACGGTCCTGCTGGACGGAGACCCACCACTGCTTCCTGTGGTGGCTGCCCTCCATACAAGGCCGCAGGGCACTACCACCCGCCCCTCCCCATTCACTCCCTCAGAGGGCCCTGCCCCTTCACCGGAGAGCAGAGGCCTCCCAGGCTTCTCTGCGCCTGTACCCAGTCTCTGCCAGGGCTGCCCGCCCCCCCCATCTTCCCTCCGTCCTCCTCTGTGAGGTAGCTTTTCTCTGGTTTGGGGAGAGGAGTGTGGCCAACCCTCCCAGGTTCCCGTTTTCTCAGGACTGTGGGGATTCCCGGGAGGTGGGACGAGCTGGGCAAAGTGGACACCAGGCTGCCCGTGGCCCGCCACCGGCTGCTTCCCCTCGGCACCTCACCGTCTGTGTGTGCCAGGCTACCACCCTGTCACCCACTCTTCCTCCTCAGCCAGCCTCCCCCGGGCTTGTAGACGACACTCCGTCTCTAAGGCTGACCTTCCCGGACTCCTCAGCCCCGAGAACAGGACACCAGCCCCGCCAGCGTCTGCCGGGGCTTCTCTCCCCTCCACTCCTCACAGCTGTCTCCAGCCTAGACCTCGGCCGAGTTCTAGACCCACGCAGACAGTTTCGAGCTGGCGTGTCCGTGGGGGTTGGGGGGTCCACCCCAGGCATGCCCCCCTCCCCACCGTGCCTGCCCTTTCCTGGGCTCCAGTGGTGAGTGGCACCATCGGCCTCCACGGCTCCGGGAACTCTCTGAATCCCCCGCTTCGGCTTTAGCCGTAACAAACATTAAGCCCTGCTACCTTCTCTCAAACCACCCCTCCTCGCCAGGCCAGGACTCCAAAACCTTCCTCCTCTGGCCACAGCTGCTAAGTCGGCCTCCCTTCCCGTCCCCACCTCCCCTGCTGGGGAGTCCTGCCTCCCCCAGCCGCTCCCCCGCTGTGCTGTGGGCCCAGGACTTTAGCCTCCCTCCCCCCCCCCAGGGTCAGGAAACAGTCTCTACCACAACAGGCCCCTGGCCGTCCCTCCCGGCCCTCTAGCCAGACATGGACACGGGCTCTCCCTCACCTCTGGGCTCTCACAAAAGCGGTTCCTCCGTCTGGAATGCTGCCCCCTGGCCTGTGGCCTGCTCGCTCCTGCTCAGGTTCCAAAGTTGAGCGAGGCCACTTCCCCCAGGAAACCTTCCTGCTTCCTCCAGGCTAAGCTGTGCCTCCTCTGAGCCCCCCCGCACCCTGTACCTGTGAGTTACCTAAATTGCGAGCATCGGCCCCTAATTAGCCTACCCCTAGAGGACCTCTTTACGTCTACTTCACTGGGGGTTCGAACCATGAGAGAGTAGGAAGAGATGGCGTGGGCCAGGCCTGAAGTCCACGCAGAGGGCTCAGCCACACGCAGGGAGGCCCACAACCGGGGAAGAGTGGAGGGAGCCAGGCAGGGCAGGCGGCAGGGAAAAGAGCATTCTGTCTGTCCTTCCACCTGGGCGTTTGCATTGGGGAAGGAGTGGAGAGGCAGCTCTACTGCCACCTATGGGCTGTGCTAGGGGCAGGGAGGAATACTGGTGAGGCGGGCAAACACCCTGAATGGGGCCAGGAGTCCTGGGCTCTGCGTCTGACTGCCCCCTGCACCTGAGGGACCTTGGGCCCCGAAGCTCTTATGGGCTCTATGATGTCCCCATCTGAGAAAAGGGACAGTTCTATTTGGCCCATGATGTAAGGAGCATGCCAAGTACAGACAGGAAGCCAGCTCTGAAGAGAGTAAGACTGGGAAGAAGGGGTGCACTGTACGGCCTCCTCTCACACACCTCGGGGACCGCCTCACCACCCACCACCACCCCGTCTACAGGCCAGCCCGGCCCCGGGGCCTTCCCTTCACTTCCACTCCCCACTGGGTTGGAACTCCTGCGACATAGCAGGGACAGCCTCTTTCATCCCTGCCAAGTGTCTGACACACTGATGCGCAGTGAACCGGGAGGACTGAATGCAGGGGCCAGGGCCTGGGCCTCCCAGAGGCGGTGCTGGCGCTGGCCCTGCTCCCCACACCCCTGCCTTCCCTGCTCATCGGAGGCGGCAGCACCGCTGCCCCCTCGCTGCCCCCCTCAGGCCTCCTGGAGCGCTGGCGCACCCTTAGACTCTGCTGCCCCTGCTAAATCACACCGTGACCCCCAGTGACCTGGCACTCCTCGTCAGCCCCCTGTGAGGGCGCAGCCTCACAATCCTTCCCAAACAGACCAATGCCACAGTGACCAGCCACACAGGCAACCACTGTCAGCTCAGCACAGTCCTAAGCGCCTGGGGACCAGCCTGAAGGCACAGCCACAAACCCGGGAAGCCCCGATGAGGCTAGAGACCCTTTCTTCTGAGGGGCAATCTGTGAGACGCATTTCTCTTTTATTTTCCTCCTCAATGGTGTCTCCACTTTCCTCTCCGACCTCAGTACCAGCCCGTCCCCTGGCCTGTGGCTCTGCCTTCCACAGCCTCTCCCCCTGGGGCCTGGGCCGAGGACGGGAGGGGCGGGGGCATCTGACCAGCTACACCGCCACCCCAGCCCCTAGTTGCCGAGGGCCCTAGCTCTCCTCTCCCTTCCCTGCCCATCTGCAATACCTCCCCCCCCCACCCCTCACCCCTGCCCTTCCTCAGTGCTGTCATCCCCCCGAGTCCTGGCTCGCGGGGGCACCTGCAGGTCCAAGTCCAAAACAGGCAGTTTCAGAGCCGGCACCACAGCAGACTAGTGTCTTCAAAGCCCGCCTGTCCTGCTGGTGAACCAGCCCTCACCAGGAGGGAGCCCCTGGAGGGGCGAGGCCCTCGCAGGCTGAGTTGCCCCCTTCTCCCCCTTTCTCCTGGACACTGGCCGCTCACCTGTCACTGGGCTGTGGTTCCTCAGCTGGTCGTGTCTCCAAGGGCAGAAGCGCAAGCGGGGAGGCTGGGGTGACTGCAGCGTGGTCCTCCCCAAGTGGGGCAGGGGAGCCCCCAGGGGGGGAGGCGGGCTCCCCGGGGGACGGGGAGGAAGAAGTCAGGGGCCAGGCTCCAGGCAAAGGGGAGCACGGAGAACTGGGCTCCCCGTGGCAGTGGCTGGCCCAGGGCGGGAGAGGGGGTGGTGGCAAGGTGGGCTCCGGGGGTGTGGGCAGCTCTTCTGGTCCAGAGTGGACGGATGACTCCCTGGACTCTGGGGGGGATGTGGACGGGAGGCTGGGGGGTCCTCGGCTCTCCTGAGACAAGAAGGGGTTCGAGGCGTCCTCCTCCAGGGCCCACAAATCGGGCTGGGGGGAGCGGCCCGGCAGCGGCTCCTGGCTCTGGGCCTCAGGAGCCTCGGGGCCCTGTCCTCTCTCCAGAGGCCCCCACAGCTGCTGGCTCGGAAGAGCCAGGCTCTCCGAGCGGGAGGGCGTGGGGGCAGGACCCCCGGGGCGGCTGGTGGGCAGAGATAAGGACACCGGAGGGCTGGCGTCCGCCCCGGGCTCCTCCAGGCTTGGCTCGCCCAGCAGGGTTCCGGAAGAGCAGCTGTCAGACTCGGACCCTGGCTTCTGGCCGTCCTCCCTGGCCTCCTGGGAACCGGCAGCCAGCTCAGTTGGGAAGGCGTCGCCTTCTCCTGTCTCTGCCCCCCTGCCCCTCAGCCCCGCGGTGGCCTCCTCCTCCTCCTCCTCCTCCTCCTCCTCCTCCTCCTCCTCCTCCTGCTGGTAAGCTGCGGGGATGAAGAGGCGGGGCGGCTTGGGAGGCAGCGTGCTGGGCGGCAGCCCCTCGTCCACCATCCACTCGGGTTTGGGCTCCGGCTCCGGCTCCGGCTCCAGTTGGGGGAGCCCCTGGTTCCCCTTGGGGCTCACGGGCTCTGGCGACTCTGGCTTCCCAGGGGGAGGCGGCGGTCCGTCGGACTCTCCCTGAACGAGTGGTGAGCACATCTCGGCGCCGGGGGAAAGGGTGACCACATCCCAAGGCCAGGAGTCGTCCACCGTGTTGAGCTCCTGCAAGAGCTGGCGTTTGCCTCCGGAGGCCTCCTCGCGCTGGCCCTCAGGGGCGTCGTCCGGGCCCGGCAGCCTCTCCCACACGCTGATGACTTCCGGGGAGCTAAACAGAGACGAGCTGTCTGCGGGACTCTGCCCCGCGTCCCCTCCTGGGGCCGTGGGCTCCCGGTCTGCTTCCGAGTCCGAGGCTGGCGGGCGCAGGGCTGCCGCGGAGGGCGGGCCGGCCTCACTCACACTCCGGCGGTCCAGTCCCAAGTCCAGAGGAGCCCCGGGCTCCGGCCCCTCGCTGCTCCCACCTCTTCCTCCTCCCCCGGGGCCCCCTGGGGGCTCAGCTGCCTTCACTGTCATGGCCCCAGGGCCTGGGTCTTGCAGCCCCACTCCTGCAGGGGCCAGGGTCTCACTCCTGGCCTCCGGACACAGCCTGCTGGCGGCAAAGACGTCGAAGGTGTCTTCCCACTCGGGCGGGGCTTTCCCCGGGGAGGCCAGGGGGGTGGGGTCGGCCCTGGAGGCCCTGGGGAGAGAGGGAGCAGGTGAAGGAGAGTTTAGTGCTTTGTCGGCTAGGAGCTCCTCGAAGAAAGGGTTGCTCTGCAAGGAGGTGAGGAACGGGTTGGTGAGACCCAAGAATCCAGGCGGGGTAGCTTCCAGGGCAGCGGTGGCGGCGGCTGCAGCGGGGGAGGCGGCTGCAAAAAGGTTAGTGCTTAGCATGGGAGCAGCGGTGGGAGCAGGAGTGGGGGGGGCCGGAGCACGGGGGGAGCAGGGGAGGTGGTGAGGAAGAGCAGCTGGGTCAGGTTCTACCTGAGGAGACACGTCCAGGCTGTGGAGGGAGACAAAACCGTGAGCCTCCTGGTTAATGCCAAGACTGGAAACGCCCCTGCTGAATACCATGCCCCCTGCCCCCCGCCTGCCTCCGGACCAGGTGCCACATGCGGCCCAGGCTGGGTTCAGGCCAGTGGACAGAGGGAAAACCCAACATGTAACATAACATACATCAGGCACCACCCGAGGAGGAAGATGCTGGGTGGAGTTCACTGAAGCCTCACACCAACCCTGGGAAGCAATAATCCCATTTTACAGGCGGGGCCCCAACCGAAACCAAGTGTTCTGGAAAGCAGCCGGCTGGGTCCTCCCCGCACAGATCCCTGGCTCCCCTGGAAAATCCGTCCCGTGGAAATGAGCCTACACGCCCCCAAATCCCGGAGAGCACTTGCTGGCCTGCACATGTCCCCTCCTCTGAGAGGGGGCATCCTCTGTGCGTGCATCTTGTCTACAGTGTGCAGTGGACTTTAGGGGTGTGGGCAGGGGCAGACTCTGAAACTAGAGCTCTCAGTTTCCCCGGGATACTCCCAGGACACAGACAGAAAGACAGGGCAGGACCGAGCACCCCAAACCCAGGCGGACTGTGGTTTGCCGCTGCCTTGCAGCTGAACCCACGTCAGATCCCGACTCCTGTGGCCTCGCCCACTGAGCCCCATCTCCCAGGCCCCACTCTAAGCCCCAAGACCCCAATCCTTAATCCCTGCCCGTGTGGATATATCATGGGAACGTCTACACATCCGGCTTCTCCTCAAGCTCTGCCTGCCACGGGGAAGTCCTGCGAACGGGCCATGAGCTGGCAGAAGTCCTAAGAGCTATGGGTTAGACTAGAGGGCATTTAGGGGAAGAGGCCAAGAAGCCTGGAGCTCACCGGATTCTGCCGAGAACCAGGCTCCAGGAAGAGCAGCCCCCACAGCGGGGCAGAGGTGAGGTGGCCCGTCCACAGGCACCGTGGCGGGCACGGGAAGGAGCTGACTCAACAGGGGCAAAGGTGGCTTCCCAACAGTCCGCAAGTCTGGGAGCCCAGTCCCCACCCCTGGGCTTCTCTAAGAACCCAGCTCCCAGAGACCCCACCGGCCTTTTTGCACCGCAGTAAGCCCACCCGGGGCGGGTCTCCCCTCACGCCCCCCTGGAGATGAAGGAGAGGCCGCCCTGCGCCACTCCGCCTCCATGGGCACAACCAGGCCGAGTCCCAGCCTCTCCAACACCCTCCTCCCTCGGGGAGGCCCCGGGCCACGGCACACAGGCCCACCGTGGGCACTGAGGAAAGCAATGTACCGCCGCGACGAGGATCGAGCACCCATACCAGATACAGCCACCCCTGCCTCAGCCCCCAGGAACAGGGGGGGGGGGGTGCCCTGAGCACCTCTTTCCCAGTCTCCTTATGACAGTGGCCCCAGGGGCCGGAGGAAAGAGGCTCCGTCCACATGAAGCAGCACCACGCCCAGCCCCGTGGCCCCGCTCACCCCCGCAGTCTGGGCTGGCGGTCGGAACTACAGGGCAGCAGAGCAGCAGGGAGAGAGCTGGAGCCCCAGCCTAGGCTCCCCAGAGGTGCACACACACCCGTTGGCATGGAGCCGGCAAGCAGCTCTCCCTGGAGTACGGGGCTCCAGGTGCGGCCCGGCAGGCTCCCTCCAAGAACTTCCATCCACCCCTCCCACCCAGCAACAAACCCCTCCCCGACCCCCTCTGCCTTGGTCCATGAGATGCCCATTCTGAAGGTGCTCACCTTAGAACATCCCCTCCCTGCCATTCCACCTGGCAGACCAGAGACCCGTGCCCGCGTGTGCTTAGCTTGGCAGGTGAAGACAGACAGACACCTGCGCCCCAGAACCCACCGTGCTGGCACCGTGCCCGCCCCCCTCCAGCAGTGGGGGCTTCAACTTAGGCTGATTCGTCTTTTCTTTTAAGATAAAAAAATTGGGGAAAGAAATCAGAAATCCAGATGGCTCTGCCCTCTCAAGCTACGGAAATAAAACTTCAGGGCCTGCAGGAACCTTCAGTCGGGCTAAACCTGCGGTTTAACGGAGGACTCACCTGTTCTCTCCAGCAGCCGCCCCCTCCCCCCTTCTTAAGCCCTGGAACCGGCCACTCGCTCTGCCACGGGCCACCTCTGACGCTGTGGACAGCTCGTCCTTAGACTGAGACGCACTGTGCCTTTTATTTCCGCTCCTTGGCCACAGAGATGACGTGGATCTGCACAGGCTCACCTCCGGGCAGCTTCCCGAAAGGCTGGAGCCGGCCTCCGAGGTGTAGCCGCCCCAGCCAGCACGCCCTCGGCCGCCTCTCCTGAGGCCCCATCTCCCGGCGTCTGCCTGGGGTGAGCCCGATGTCTGGGAGACTGGAATACCCTCTCCCACCATCTGAGCACCAGGAGGTGACAGCGAGGCCTGTGAGCTGTGGGTAGGGAACGTTTTAACTATGGCAGAGACACTGTTAACTCCGCCAGGAACACGGGCACAAGCAGGGTGGAGGGCCACACTGACCTAAGCCACTGGGCACACAGCAGTCACTCATTTACTCCGCCAGAATGCGAGCTGCCCCTGCACACTCCTGGGGACTTTGTCCACCACCCCTGCTGAGGGGCTGGGGCGGGCGGAGGTCGAGGAATGCCACAGTGCACGTGCATCTGTGTAGTTTCACACTTCCCCCGATTAAAACCACCTTTGTAGCTGCCAGTTGTGATGGAGGAGGGGCAGGGGACAGGGTGGTCTGCCTTGGGAAGCGGACGCTCTAAGAGGATCAGACAGGGAGGAACAGACAAAAACAAACTGCTCTGGGCCTGGCAGGCAGCGCCCATGGGCGTGGTGGCCCTGAACACACACTGAGCGGCCTTCACTGCAGCTCGCGGCAGGGCTGGTGAGTGGGGACGTGTCCAGTGGCCCGATGGGGCTTGGTGTCCGTACCATTCTCCCCTCCCCCGACACACACACTGGTAGGGGCCTCGTGTAACAGCCACAGCACCCGGCGGGGTGGGGGCAGGGCAGGAAGGGCAGGAGGACTGTCTTCTCAGCCCTCAGGCAGTTACTCCCCCTCCTCCAGACACTGCCTTCTCCAAAAGCGGCAGCTTTTTTCTGGATACTGTGCTGCTGACACTACTGCTTCGGGTCACTAGAGGGCGCCGCTGCCTTCCTCGTGAGGAACACCCAACAGTGCACAAGGGCAGTCCCAGGGCAGAGGCCCCCAACCCTGAGCTGGGAATCCTGCAGCTGTATTCAGGCAATCCAGTTCCCGGTGTCTAACCTATCTTTCCTGCAGTGAGTCAGCTCACTTCTCCTGTTCTCCTCAAAAGCCCTAGGCCAGCCTTCCCATCTCAAGGCACTGGGCCCACGGTGACCCGGATGGAGCTCACTGGCCAGGTTCCCCACCTCCCCGGCCACGCCCCCTCACCCAAAGAAAAGCCCCTCCCGCCCTGCAAATGGGCCCCAAGAGGGTAGGAGTGCCCGGGGTGCCCTCCAACCAGCTGTGGACAAGCTCAGAATTCAAACAGAGAGCAAACATCACACAGCGTCCTCTGTCCATCTGGCCTCTCACAGCCGTGAGGAGACACGGAGAAACAGAAGGAAAATGGAGGCTGTAAGCAGCAGTGTCATCCCCGACATCCCTCGGGGACATGGCCCGCAGGGGTCTGAGCCCCAAGCCTGGGCAAGCACCGAGAAGCGAGCTCACAGAGGTGTCCCCAGCATCTGTCCTGCCCAGAGAAGGCCCGGAGACACCGACAGACGAGAGCACCGCGCCCACGGTCCGTGCCCCTTCTGACCTGGCCCCACCTGCTCCCAGCAAATGCCCTGTGTGGGTTTCTACTGCCTCCCTCCCCTCCACCGCCCACAAAGATCTGAGTGTCACAGGACCATCAGGCATAGCCTGGGCAAGTGAGAAAGGCCCACCCCTTTCCTCCTACTCTTCCCCTAGGTTACAGGTGGCCAGCGTCCGCTGGGCTGGTGGGGAGGGGCTGGGCAGTGGGACTGAGGTGACGTTCTAGGCAGGGAAAGCAAAGGGCAGCCTCACCCAGAAGCTGACCCTCCCACATACCTGTCTGTGAGGCTACCAGCGGGCCGGGGCCCTGCCTTCCTGTCCCCATGCCTCTCGGCAGAATTTCACAGGGAAAGGGAAGAACCAGGACTTCAGGAAGAGGCTTAGGGCCTTCCCTCTACCCTGTCACCTGACCCTTCACCACTGTGCCCGGCCTCCCACCCCACTTCCTGCCCCACATCCATAACGAGGGGGAGCAGGCTTGCTGAGAGGGCAGGAACGGCTGCCTTTGCCACGCTCACTAGGGCCGCCATGCATGCTCTTGTCTAGGGCTGGCCTCAGGCCTTGAGAACGGGATACATGGCTCCCGCCTCGGCCTGCAGCCCCACCTGGGCCGTTAGACAAGCCAGCAGCCGTCAGAGCTCAGAGCCGGAGGAAGGCAAAGGGGCGGAGTGGGGGTCAGGGGCTGTGATATTGTGATTTACAAGAAATACATATTTCTCATATGTGCTCTTCATCCAGTTCCTGGATCACGGTCTCCAAACCTCTTGAAATTTCCTGAGTGATAACAATGACGCATCTTTTATTATAATATTGGTCTTTTGTTCTCAGTTCCTGAAAACCCTTCAGAGCCACGGGGGTGAAGTGGTGCTTGTTTTCCCTAACAAACCCCTTTCTCCACATCTGGGCTCATGTTAATGAGGTAACTTTGGAAAGCACCTAATGGGGGGGGGGGGGGCTGGTTGCCCATGGGAACAACCACACACACAGGATTGGAGCTTTCAGTCCACCCCCTAATGGGGGGGAGGGGAATGGAGGTGAGCCAATGGCCAGGGATGTAATCCCTTGCACCCATGTAACGAAGGCTCCACAAACCCAAGCGGCCTGGGAGAGCTCTGGATGGTGAGCACGCTGGGTTCTGGGGAGAGTGGCTGCGCTCGGACGGGGCATGGAGTGTGGCGCCCTTTCACCACACCATGCCCCATGCATCTCTTCCGTCGGCTGTTGCTGACCAACAAACCCGAGGCCCAGTAAGTAAAGTGTTTCTCTGAGTTCTGTGAGCCGCTGGAGCCTCCTGGCAGAGCTGGCCAGTCTGAAGCACTGGCTTGGGACTGGTGTCTGACGTGGTGGAGAGGGGCGGGTGTCCTGTAGGACCGAGTCCTTTGCCTGTGGAATCGGGTGCTGTCTCTGAGTAGACAGTATCAGAGTTGAGTTGAATTGTAGGATACCCAGCTGGTCTCAGAGAATCCCTTGGATGAGTGGGGAACCTACCCACCTCCACATGGAACTGGATGAGTAATCCTAATTGGTTTCAGAACCCTCTTAGGAGCTCTGTCCAAGGCCTGAGCAAAGGACTCTTGCATCCCTCTTTTGGTGGGACTAAGCACTTTTAAAACCAAGTGGCATCCTCAGCACTTGCCATGCCTCAGCACCAAGAGATCCCCAGAGGGACAGAGCCACAGGTCTCCCAGGACAGCGGGAGGTTCAGATTCAGGGGAGCTGCCTACAGCCTCTTGCCAGGGTAGGGGAGCAGTTGGAGTGGGTATAGGGGGGGAGGGCGTCAATTACTTGACTCCCCTCCAGGGGGAAGAGATCAAGAACAGCTGGGTAACGGAGGGAGGTCGGCTAGCTCCAGGGGAGTCCCCACCTCTCTACCTGCCCAGGCTTCCTTACCCGGAGGCCAAAGGACAAAAGGTGGAGGTTAACAGACAAAAATTCATACAAATGGCTCTCCAGTTTTCCTCCTGTTCCTCCCATCCCTCAGGGGCGGTAGGGGGGTGGGGGACCATGAAGCGAGGCCACCGTTGAAGAGTTCTCCTTCTCAGTCCCCTGGGCCCTCACACTCACTGCCTCCGGTGCAGACAGAGCCCGGGCTTAGGCAGAGCCCCGCTCAACCGTGCACAGCGAGCCCCGCAGGCTGCCCAGGCCACACGGCGCTCCGTCCTCCCCGCCCGGACAAGGCTGCTGACACCCCAGCATCCTCCCCACGGGGCACGGCTGGCTTTGCCAAGGACATACCTGGGTTTCTGAGTGGGTTCCTTGGCTTCCCTTAAGCCAAACCAGCTACTCTTGACCTTCTCCTCCCCGGTGGACGAATGATGGGGGGAGGCCCCGGAGGTGGGACCCCCTTTCTCCCCGAGAGAACCACGGCGCCCCAACTCGCTCCGACTCAGCCCCTGATGGTGATGGTGGAAGAGGCCCATCCGGGGCTTCCGCTCCTCCTTCCGGGCTCCCTCCTTCTCCGCCACGACCTCTGAGGAGGCCAGCATGGGCGTGGCGACCTGCACTGGCCTCCCCTCTGAGGGCTGGGCCCCCTCCTCCTCTCCGTGGCTGGCCTCGGGGGCCAGCGCTTTGGACTGGGCGCTCAGCTCCGGTCCAGGCACCGCCTCCGAGCTGCTGGTGCGGCGGCTGCTTCTGCCCCAGGAGTCATCCGCAGCCCGGGACCCTTCCTCCGGGGCCCGCGGAGCCACGCTGTGCAGGGAGCTGGAGGGTGGAAATGGGCCCGAGATGGAGCTGCGGTGCCGCAGGAGGGCCTGGGGCTCCTCGTTGTAAATGTGGCTGCCGTTGACGCAGAGCGAGGAGCGGGAGGCCGGGTCCAGGTGGCCCTGGAGGTGAGCTGCCCGCATCTGGCTGGCCTCGTCGCTGTGGGTCCTTTTGTGGGTGAACAGCTTGGGGGACTGTGCGGCGTCCCTGCCTGGAAAGGAAGCACAGCGGGGTTAGCTCCGGGAGGAGAAGCCGTGTCCTCGCCTGGGGCCCCCCTGCTTCCCTGAGGGAGAGCCGAGGCCCCGCTCACCCCCGTCGGAGGACAGCCAGCTGCTGCGGCTCGGGGACCGGGTGAGGAGCTCGGCCCCGGGGCCCTGGAAGACCAGGCTGCCGCTGGCGGAGGACAGGGTGCTGTCGGAGCCCAGCGAGGTGTTGGACTGGGTCAGGGAGGACTTGCGCAGCTTGTTGCGGAGGAAGAAGCCTTTGGCCTTGCCCATCCGGCTCAGGCTGCCCAGCTCGGGGTCCTCCAGGGCGCTGCTGGGGAGGATGGCAGACGCCGACTCCACGTCGTGCTTCTTCTTGCCCTTCATCTTGTCCTTGAGCTTGCTGAAGGGGGACCGCGGCTTGTCCTTCATGGACAGGTCAAACATGCTGGCGCTCAGGTTGTTTCGCGTGAACTGGATGGTGACCTGGATCTCCCCGCGCTCCTTCTCCTTCTTGCCGGGCTTGGAGTGCAGCTTGTACCACCTGTGAGAGGGCGGGGGCGTCGGGTGGAGCTCTGGTCAGACACGGGGAGCCTCCCCCCACCCCTCCCCCCCCTGCCCCCCGCCGTGTCTGTCACCTCACAGGGCCCCTCCTGGCTGTGGGGCTGTGGCAGCCTCTCACCACAGACTCCCGCTCTGACACACAGGCCCTGCCTTCCGGGCCTCAGGCACAGCTGAGGAATACCCCAAGCTCCTCCTCGAAGGAAGCCACATCTGAGTAGGGGAAGCTCCGTGGTGCTAATGGGCAGGGCAGGGGTCACCGCACCATAGCTCCTCCACCCCAGCACCTTCCCTGGAGCGCCCCACCCCCTACAACTGGAGCTCTGAGTCTGGGGCTGGGAAGGACTCTCACCCGCTCCGTCCCCGTTACAGACAGACCTGCCCACATTCTTCCCTGTTTATATCATCTCCCCCGGCCGCCGGTCCCAGCCAAAGCTCTGCTCCGGGCCTCCAGTGAGCCCAGGAAAGAACAGCTCACCGCAGGCCCGGGGCCAGGAACGAGCACATGTACACACACCTCACCGCTCACTGACCCGCCCCAGGATCCACCAGGAGCAGCTGAGCAAGATGGAGGAGCAAAGAAGACGGCACAAGGGCCGTCAGCCAGAGGCCCGGGTTGGGAACGCGGGCTCATCTCTGACGAGTCTGCTGTGCGTTACGGCGGAGTGCGGGCTTCTCATCTCACTCCCACTGTTTACCCCTCCATCCAAGCCCACGAGGTCGGAGACACGACCCCAATTTCACAGATCAGGAGTTCGAGACTCAGGTGGTCCCTCATCTGAGAACAAGCTGCCAGAAGGAGAGGGGAGAAGCGGAGACAGGTTTTTGTCACCCCAAAGCCCATGTTCCTCCACTACACACTCCCAGAGAGACCCCTAACACGCATGACCAGGGGGGATGGAGCCCACCTTACAGGGGAGGGGAGGGGAGGGCACAGAGCTTCCCAATTCCTCCTCCCCACCGCTCAGACTCCTGGGGGAAGGCCCAAGAAGGACAGGCTGAGCCAGCTGACAGCATCGGTGTGGAGTTTTTGGACACCTCCACGGCCCCACCCCATCACCCAGGTCACACTCCTGCCCACAGGTGTGAGCGCAGAGGCTGCAGAGCGACTGAACCAGAAAGACTCTGGACACCGGGACCCAGGCCTAAGTGATGAGGTCGGGTACAGCCGGGAACAGGCCCCTTCTCACACTAGCCCCCAGAATGTGTAACCTGCCCGGCACATAAGAGCTGAAATTAAAAATTCAAAGGACGTGTTCCAAGATGAACCGGAGGAAATCTCCAGAATGTAGGGTAAGGATGAAGCGACTGCTAGAGGTCAATCCAAGGAAGCCCACCCCGGTAACTGGAGAGTCAAGCAGGAGAGCGTCAGCTCCCGAGCATGAGGGGCGTGGGAGCCCTCGCTCCCATCCACAAAACAAGACCAAACTGAGCGAGCTGAAAACCAACAATCCAAAGGGGCTCTTAGGGCAGTGACACTGTTCTACAGGAGACTACACGGATAGGTACATGTCATTACACACTTGTCATACCCACAGAATGTAGGACACTAACAGTGAACCTTAATGTGAACTACAGGCTCTAATTAACAATAGTGCATTAATATTGGCTCATCAATGGTAACAAATTTAGCAAGGTGTTAATAACAAAGGAAACTGGGGGAATTTAAGGAGTATACATGTACTTTCTCTGTACTTTCCACTCATTTTTCTGAACACATAAAACTGGTCTAGCCCTGGCCAGTTGGCTCTGTGAATAGAGCATCAGCCTACAGACCAGAAGGTCCGTGGCTCCTCCCGGGCCCTAGTCAGGGTACAGGTGGCAGGCAACCAATTGATTGTTTCTCTCACATCCATGTTTCTCTCTGTCTTTCCCTCTCTCTTTCCCTCTCTCTAAAAGATCAATGGAAAAATGTCCTCAGGTGAAGATTAACAAAGGAAAAGCTGGTCTAAAACAAAAGGTATTAACTAAGGAAAAGAAGACAGAGAGTACACGTAGAGAACACAAAGTGGGTGAAACAATGAAAGAAAAAAGTGCAAGAAAGTTTTTCTTAACTGAAGGATATGACCACCAGGACGGAAGGGCCCACAAGCATGCAGCACAATGAACTAAGGAAGAGCCAGCCGACGGTATCCCTGTGTGGTCCCAGAAGACCAGGGATAAGAGGAGACCCTGAGGCTCCCAAAGAGGGGGCGGGTGCAGACATCAGGAATTAGAACGGCATCGGGTCCTCACTAGCAGCACTGGGCACCATATGGACTCCTTCAAGGTCATGCCCTGGTAGCTCCCCAGGCCCAGCCTCAGTCTCATTTAGGACAGGAAAATCCGGGGAGGTGCGGCAAAAGAGAAGGGTAGGGCCTCCAGCCCCAAACCCCCAAGCCCAGCAGCTCGAATCAGCAAGCAAAACCACCCTTTGCTGGGCATAAAGGCCGGGCCCTCAGCCCACTGGTCATTCTCCACGGGATTAGCCGTGGTTTCCATGGGGAGGCGAGGTTGCAGGGAATACCACTTCCAACGTTGTCTAGTTTTGTCCTGTTGGACTTTTTATAAGGAACATATATTATTGTCATAATAGGAAAAAGAGACAATAAAACGCCTGTTTTTTCCTCTTATCTCCTCAGCTGCTTGAGCCACAGGAGGGCTGCTTCTTGGTCCCTCCCCCCCTCCAGTGAAAGGAGGGCGTCCCAGGGTGAGGCTCCGGTGCCCTGCCCTCCCCAACCCTCTCCTAAAGGTCACCTTGGCTTCTCCTACTCTTCCCCGGGGAATGTGGGGTGCTCTCCGGATCCTCTTTTCAGCGAGGCCAGGAAGGAAAAGACTTGCCTTGCCATTTTCTGAGTCTCCCATCCAGAGCAGCGCGAGGTTGAGAATGGACCCCCAGCCACTACCACCAGCTCCCTTCTACCAACTCACCGTACTTTCCTCTGCCTTCCGGCCAGGCCTCAGCGGGCCCTGCCCGGCACCTGAAGTGCCCGAGGCCTCGACCACAGCAGGCATTCTCCCAGGAGTGTGACCCTCGGCCTGAGACAGCAGCTCCTGGACAAAGGCCACATCCTTCCCTCCCACCCTGCTTCCTGCTTCCTGCTTCCTCCTGTCTGTCCACCATCCCCTACAGACCGGGCCTGCCAGCCACTGCAGCCAAATGAGGCCAGGTGAGGCCAGGAAGCCCTGCACGCTGCTGCTGTGGGCTGACGATCCCTCCGTGAAATGATGGAAACTTTCTCTTCTCAGAGCCCTGCGCACAGCAGGCCCCAGAGCAAACAGACTGAGCATCTCATCCCCGCACACTGGGTCCCCCTCGAGGAGTGAGACAACAGGGTCCAGTGGCCCAGTTCAGGTCCCACCTCCTCTAGGAAGCTTTCTCGCCTGCCACCATCCTGGCCGAGTCTGCTCTGACCACCTGGTGCTGTCATCCCCGGGTGGCCAGATCTCACTCACTAACAGTGTGCCCTGTGGATATCTATCCACCATCCACCCCCCCCCCCCTCACCTCCTCCAGGCACACAGCTCCAAAGTGAAGAAGCAATGCTGGCAGTAAAGCCTTGAGGTGCTCTAAGCCCTCAGCTTTCACTGCCCGCCGCCCCCTCGTTGCCTCCCTGCTCTGCCCACTGCTTGCTCAGAGCTCTTATCTGCCCACATGTGCCACACAGCTGATGGCTCCGCCTGGCTCTGGACCCGAGTGCACAGCTGGCCCACCTCTTACTGGTGTGTAGCCTCCACCCACCAGGCTACTTCCCGAAGCCTCCGCCTCCCCAGCCGTCCGGTGGGGATACCACTGTCGGGGCTGCAGTACCTGAGTGTGTCACCAGGAGAAACCTGGTATTTTCATATCACGTCACAGATGTAACAAAATACTGTCTATACTCATCTTTACTTTGAACTTCAAAAGTTATTAGTCCTCCCACTGGATCACATTGTTGAACACAGTAATAAAGCCCATGTTACTTTAGCAAATGTTCTAATTTATTGGTAAGTGTGCTTCAGTATCACCGAGTACTCAGTAATCCCATGTATTGGAGGATCTGTTCTGAGAAGAGGTCCAGGCATGAAAGGGGCTGCGAGCACCTGCTCCGGAGGAGGGAGCGCACAGGTCTTCGCCCTCCTGCTCCGTTCGGCACCGGCTGGGCCTGCGGGCAGAGGACAGGCACCGCTCCCAGAGTCCACCGGAACCCGGAGGGCCTGGCGACTGGCATGGCGACTCTGAGGCTCCCCAGCGTCACGCTACAGCGCCCAGCCTGACCCTCACCGCCCTGCATGCCAGTGAAGGTGACTCCGAAGGAACACAAACAGCCAAGCGAACCTGCTAACTGGGCTTGTTTTGAACATGACCCCAACACCACAGTCTCCAGCTTCCCCAGGTTGGTCCCCACCCGAGTCCACTGCCTCGGCTGCAGCCCACCAGGCCTGCCATCTCCCTCCGGACTGTGACTGCAGGCCGGCCTCGGAGACTGGCCTTCCCTCAGGCTGGCGAGAAGCTACCTCCAGGCTGGGGATGAGGGCCTGCAAAGCTGACAAGTGCAGAACTGAGCCCACCCTGAGGAAAGGAAGCCAGCACCCTTAGCACCCAAGACGGGCCAGTGAGGAGCCAGAGTGGAGGAGGAAGAAATCCGGGGGAGGGGGGGGGGATCCTTTCCGCCTCACTCTCCACCTCTAGCTTCCCTGGAGAGCTAGTACAAATGGGGGCTTCGGGTTCAGAGGGGAACACAGGGACTCAAAAAGAAAATGTTAGGGAAAACTACCGGAGAAAACACCAAAAGATCTCTGTCCATACAGTGTCTGCCCCGGATTTCTAGGCCAAGCCAGCACTGCCATTTCAGGAGATGTTGCATAGATTAAACCATCTGCCCTCAAAAGACCTGCAGACTTCAGAGTCATGCACCCTGTCCCCTCCCTGGTCATGAGGCCCCGCAGTCTGCTTTGGCAGGAAACTCCCGCCACGTAAATGACAGTACCATGCCCCCTCTCCTGGGGTGGCTGTGCTTGTGATTTGAAAGTCATCACTAAAATAATGACAAAGAAATGTCACCCTGCTATTCTGGCCGCCACCTGCATGCAGAGTGACCAAATAGTGGGAAGGGAAGGCTCTTCCTTATGCCCCGTTCCTGACGGACAGAAGAAAAGGCAGAGGCGGAGACCTGGGTGCGACCGTCAATGGCACGAAGACCTGGGAGAAAGGGTGATGGAGAGCTGCATAGTGGCTGGGTCGGACGACAGCCCAGGACCCGCCGCTTCATGTGGGAGACCACGCAGCAGAGCCAGCCACCCCAGAAAGGACGTCTGCCGGGAGGCGGGGCCTGGAAACAGGCCTTCCAGACCTCGTGCTCAGGGCTGGAGAAGCTGGAGAATCAGGGGAATCCGGGAGAAGAGCATCATCAGGAGCCCTTCCGCCGGGCATGGTGTAGATATCCTCCCAGCACCTCCACCAGGAAGGGGTGAATGTAAGGGGGTGGGGGGGGGGGCTGTTATAATAGGCGACCTAACACCAGCAACAGTTTGGGAGCCCGTTGGGATCCTGATTCAACAAACTACCTATGAAGAAAGAGTTCTGATATCAGGGAAATTTGAATATGGACTGGATACTGGGTGGTTATTGAGGAGTTGTTGATTTTGTTTGTGTATTATGGGTATGTATTTTTAAAGCCCCTTTTGGAGATGGTATTAGAGCAATGAGGGAGCGTTGACTTATTTATACTCTCCTCTGAGCACACGTGGGACTCAGAGTGGGTTCATGTCAGACCCCTGAGGAGGTAAGGCTTTGTTCTTGTCCTGTGGCTGGGCCCAGCTCCTGGTCTTGTCCTGAGCCTGGGCCTGTGCTGTGCTAACCACCTATTCACGGCTGCAGCCCCGGCACAGGCATCCTGACCCAATCCTGGCACTCACAATGTCTTAGAGCAGTGGTTCTCAACCTTTCTAACACCGCGAACCTTTAATACAGACCCCCAACCATAAAATTATTTTTGCAGCTACTTCATAACTGTAATTTTGCTACTGTTATGAATCGTAATGTAAATATCTGTGTTTTCCGATGGAGTTAGGTGACGCTGCTAGCGGTTCTCAACCTGTGGGTCCTGACCTGAGAGCCACTGCTGTGGAGCCTAAGACCATCGGAAAACACAGATACTTACATTATGATTCATAACAGTAGCGAATTTACAGTTATGAAGTTGCCGCAAAAATAATTTTATGGTTGGGGGTCGCCACAACATGAGGAACTGTATTAAAGGGTCGTGGCACTTAGGAAGGTTGAGAACCGCTGTCTTAGAGGCACAGGTAACTTAACTCGCCAGAGAAATCTCACCCAACCAGGAGGCCTCAGCCAGGCCTCCGCTCAAAACATTTCCCAAGAATGTGCCAGGAACAAGGAACAAGCAATGGATGCCCTCCAGAAGCTTACATCGTGTTGAGGAAATAAAATAGTCACATAAATAAAGGCAGAGGTGATCGACACCACAACAATGCACACACTGCACAGGAAGGTTAAAGGGGAGCAGTGAGATGATTTCAGGAGAGCTGGGAAGGACGTGGCATTATCCCGGGCCTTGAACACGGGTAGGAAGGAGGCAAGGGCAGGGCTAGGGAAGACATTCCAGGTGTAAGGACAAACTATGCAGATGCCCAGGCAGAGGGAGAGGCAGACAGGAAGGCGCTTTGGGTCGATGGAGACTGTGGCTCCCCTCTGGCCCTACAGAGCCCTACAGGGTGCAGAACAAGGACAGGACTGACGGAAGCGGGCTGTAGGGCAGCGAGGGGCAGCAGGGAAGGGACGGCGAGAGGTGAGGCAGGGGAGGCTGGCTGGAAGCCAGCACAGCGTGGGGGGGGGCCATGGCTGGGCTGACTCTAGCAAATCCTTCCGCCTTAGCAGTTATTTCTCATCATAAGTTAATAAATTGGCATTCTGGTTCATAAAAAGGCAGCAGTGGCTCTATTAACAGTTCAGAGCAGAGGGGGAAAGAGAGAGAGAGAGAAACAAACAAACAAACCTAAACTAGGAAGGCGGGAGGGGCCTCTCTGGCAGACACACTCCACCCGCAGGCTCCCCACTTACGGACAGCAGGGACTGTTACCCACCTTTATCCCCCACAGCCCAGGCCCTGAGACATGGAACACTTTCCAGTACCTGCTGGGTAAAGGAGATGGAATCCACAGGGCTCAGCCAGTCCCAGAAATAAATGGAAGAAAAAGATTATTTTAAGGCATAGTGGGAAGACCCCAGTGGGTTAGGAGACCTGGGTTCTCGTCCTGAATCTGACTTATTAAGTGGCTTTGATCCAGCCACTTCGCTCTGTAAAAAGGGTGATAAAATAAGCAGGTTAGAGGCAGGGAGAAGTGCCAACTAACACTGTTATTACTCAGAGTTTGGAGAGACACTGGAAAGCCTTTCCCCAGAGTCTCCCCATCCAGACACCTTCCCTCCTCTCCAAGCCCCCGTGACAGTCATCCCCCCACAGGACTGATCGGACAGGAGGTGTGGGGGAGGCAGGCCAACCCCTCTGGCTCCCCACACCCACACCTCACCCGCCCTCTGATCTGGCCTCTACAGCGGAACTGCAAGCCTGACGCCGCCACAGGACAGGGTGTCGCCTCTGTCAGGCCAGATGATGGTCCTCATCGCCACCCCAGCCTCCTGCCTGGCACCGAGAGCCCCAGAGCCAGTCCCTGTGGCCCAGAGCCATCACTGTATTAGATGCCCTGTCTCCGTGGCCATGTCTCACCCAGCCAGGTCCACCCCCTCCCTCCTGGGCACAAACATCCTGGCATACTCCTCTCCTCGCCCCCCACTGCGGAGGCTCCAAAGGTCTGACCCATCAGCCGCCTCAGACACGGCCGTGACCGCACTCACCCAGCAAGAAAACAAAAAGCTATAAAAATGCCTGGAGACCAGTCTAGCCAGCACAGATAGCAACAGAAAGTATGTGTGACCAGAAGCACGATGCAGGGGAAAAAGCACTGGGCCCGGAGGTCAGAAACCCGGCTGCCACTGGTGAGTCCTGTGACCCAGAACAGTCCCTACCTCCTGCCACACAGTCTCTGCATCTGTAAAATGGGGGTCACCCTGTCTGCCTCAGGAAGGAACAAAATGAGGTGATGCTGAGAAAGCACTCTGAAAACTAGGGCAAACCACACATAAAGACTTGGGATTTACTGTCTTTGGGGCCTCTTACAGGCTGTCGTCAGCCCGATGGGAGGGAGGAGGCCCAGGACCAGCCATCGAGATCTGCCCAGGAGGAACGAAACAAGCCGACCTCTCCCAGGGGTGTTTGACAGAAAGGAGAATGAAAGTTCTCCTTAACCACACCCTCCTCCCCAGTTTGCTCCTAACCCATATTCACCCTAAAAAAGGAGTCCTGGGTCATGGAGGTCAAACCTAAGTAGTGCCCATCCCCTCTGCCAGGGTCTCAGTTCCGATTCACGACAGGCAGAAACAACAAACATCGCTTCACAGAGGAGACAGGCTGGCCATAGGCAGAGGCCTGTGTGCGGAGAATGTTGCATTTGCACAAACAAAAATGATGATGAGAAGAAAATACACAATGTATTGGCTTTTAAATGCATGGAATGACTGTGGAAGTAGCGGGTAATGCTGGCTGCCTCTAAGAGAGGAGCTGGGTGACTCAGAGTTGGGAAAAGGGAGATTTTTCATCATGTAGCCTCTCCGCCTTTAGAATTGAACCAGGTGAACTACTTTAAAATAAGAAGTAAAGGCTGGCTGAAACCGGTTTGGCTCAGTGGATAGAGCGTTGGTCTGCAGACTCAAGGGTCCCAGGTTTGATTCCAGTCAAGGGCATGTACCTTGGTTGCGGGCACGTCCCCAGTAGGGATTGTGCAAGAGGCAGCTGATCGATGATTCTCTCTCATCGATGTTTCTAACTCTCTATCCTCTCTCTTCCTTCTTCTCTGTAAAAAATCAATAAAATATATATTTTTTTAAAAAAAGAAGTAAAGGCTGTTTTGCAGGGAAAGGCATATTCAGGAAGCTAAGCTTGGCTCCCTTCCCCTCCCTACCACATTCACCTCCTTCCAGAGGGGCGGTCTCCCTCTCAGAAATTTGCCCAGCCCCCCACAGCCTTACCTGTCATTCAACGTACCACCTCCCCCAGGAGCCCACCTGATCACTCTCACCCTGGTGAGTTTGCCCTTCTTCTAATCATTTCCTTCTCTCACACTTTTTATTTGCTGCTTTGTAGGTTAATTATCCTTCCTGTGTAAGTCTTGTCTCAAACATATTTTCACCCTTTTAGGGAAAGAGCTATACATTTTCTCTCTTGTTTTCTCCAAAGCCCTGACCCAGGCCTAGTCATTGCCTGTCACTGCTCCCTAGATGTCAAACAAAAGGAAGAAAAAGAAGAAGAAAAAGAAAAAGCAAAGGAGCCCTGGCCGGCCGGGTGATTCAGTCAGTTGCAGCATCATCCCGTACACCAAAAGGTTTCGGGTCTAGCCCAACGCCCTGGTCAGGGCATGTACAGGAGGCAACCAATAGATGTTTTTCTCTCACATCGGTGTTTCCTCTCTCTCTCCCTTCCTCTCTCTCTCTAAAATTAATAAAAATATATCTTTGGTTGGGGATTTAAGAAAAAAAAGCAAGCAACTGCATCTGCACTGCTATGGCGGGGGAGGGGGGGGGACCAGATGGCTCGGAGTGTTCTGTCCCAGCGGAACAAGCATGTGATGTATCGGGAAAGGTCAGGAAGTCTTGTCTGCTGATGCTCCTAGGCCTGATCTACCACATGAGCCAAGGGGAGCAAACCTCCTTGAGGTGGGGACAGTACAGAGTACCAGGGCGAAACTCGCAGCCTCCCACATCTCCTGAGACACACCTGGTGGCAGTGACACCTTCCTTCCCAAAGCGCCAGGCGACATCCCATCCCAAGACAGACAGAGAGACAGACTACACAAGCTCATCCCAGTCACCAAGGCCTCGCCCTGGAGAAGCAGGTCATGCTTGCAGAGCCCCCAGGCCTAAGCCAGGTCTGCCCTGAAGAGGAGAGAGAGGAACCCTCGGAGGACAGCTGTGGAGCACCTGGTCCCGCGCTGAGCTCACCCACGGGAGCCATGGCGGAAAGCTGAGATGGGCGGCGTGGCACGGTGTGAAAAACACAGCCGGGCACCTGGACCTGACTCCTGGCTCTGCCCTGACTGTGTGCCTTTAGAAGTCGCCTGGCCATCTGCTAAACACAGTAACCGTGCCTGTATCTCTAGGGGCTGCTGTGAGCTAACTTAAGTCCTTAGAGCAGTGGCCGCACCTCGAAGGGGCATAGGATGATACACGGGCCAAGAGGGCAGAGTGCCACGTGCCGTTGGGTGGGAGCGCGGAGGCGGAGGGTGGCAGGCGAGCTCTCTGGTGGGTCCCCTCCCGGAGGAGGCCTCCCTTGGCTCTGTCTGCTCCGAATTCTCCAGTGCTCCTTGCCCCGGCGCCAAACACCTGGCTGTGGTCCTTCCTCCAAATGTGGGGGTCCATCCTCCTAACACGCAGGCTGGGGTGTCCGTAGCCCTGTGGCCCCTCTCGGCCTCTGCCAGGCACTCCAGAAAGGCCTGGATTAGACCGCCCCCCGGTCCATAGATAAGCCTCGAGGCTCCCACAGCTGGAATGTCCCCTCCAGAACCTCATGGGCACTTCCACAGAAATGCCTTGGGATGCACACCAGGCCCCAAATGCCTTCTCTTCTGGTGCCAGGGACCAACAGAAGCCACACCGAGCCTCGCCCTTCTAGCCCTAACATTAGAATTCCAGGATTAAGGGTTGTGCTTCTCTTCCCCACACCTAGGTCAGCTGAAGGTCAAAGTGGCCAGAAACAAAGCCCCTCCCTACGTAGCTCCTTTGAAATGTTGCCTTCTGGGAACTGAACTCTCGGGGTCCCTCCTTGTTTACTGCTCAGTGGTATGAGGGCTGGGCCAGCCCCACACTCTGGGCCTCAGACTGACTGCCAAGCCCAGCGCTCCTGTCCGGTGGCCATCATTCCTGAGGAAGAAAGAACCTGAGGGGGCCTCAGCCAGCTCAGTAGGAAGCAGTGATCAGACTTATCCCAGACAGGGCCAATGTCCACATTACTTATTTTTATTACTTGGCTGTGAGGAAGAGAAAAGCTTCTTCTTCTTTCTTTTTTTTTTTTTTTCAATCTTCATGGAGGATATGTTTTTTAAATTGGTTTTAGAAAGAGAAAGGGAGAGAGAACAAGAGACACCGATGTGAGAGAGAGAAACATCCCTCAGCTGCCTCTGGTATGCGTCCCAACTGGGGCTAGAACCCACAACCTAGGTGTGTGCCCTCATCAGGAATCCAACCCACAATCTTTTGGTGCATGGACAACACTCCACCCAAATGAGCCACCTGGCCAGGACAGGGCAAAGCTTCGTCATGATCTCATCATTTTGGAAAGGACAATAAGAAAGAGTACTGAATCCCAGAGGACACACAGACCCCCCTCACTGTGTCAATCATCTGTCCCTGAGCAGGGTGGGAGGGCGGGGAAACATCTGGACAAGGCGAGAGTGATAACACCCGGAGGCAGCAATACTAAATGCCTGGGCAGCCCCAGCACAGGAGAGACAGCCCCCAGGTCACTGGGACGGAGCCTCGCTAAGCTGTGCTGCCCCTGGCCGCCCACAGGGGGAGGACAGGCAGAGGTGGGTCCACCCAGGGCCAGAGGCGGGGGAGGGGAAGCTGCTGTGCCAGCCTGCACAGCCGCCCAGTCTGACAGGGCCTCACTCCCCAGCCCTCCCCACTCGCCCAGACACTGCTGCTCAAGCAGCCCCGCGTAAAAACTGCCCCATAACAAGGGAGATGGGGCCTCCCGTGTCCTAATAACCGGCTTCTTGGTACAGCCACACCCGTCCCGGCAGCCAAAGCCGGCTTCCCCGGCAGCCCCACGTCTCCACTCAGGTCTGGGGCCGGAGCAGGAGCCAAGGGCGCCAGGGACACCTGTGGCTCCAGCTGCTTCCTGAGGAGAAGCCACATCTGGAGGGAAGGCAGGGGGTCAGGTGCCATCTGCCCACAACAGTATTCTGCCTGGCATCTGGAGGCTAAGGGGTGGGTGGATGCCCTCAAAGACCACCCAACCTGAGGCCAACGGCCCGCATTTCCCTTAGGGTGCCCCTCCAGTGCCCCTAAACCCACCCTTAAGAGACCTCAGGCCGGAAGGCCCCCTCGGCCACAGTCTGAAAACCAGTGCCAGTCCGACCAGAGCTGACAGCCTCTTGAGGACCACAGTTAGCAGCCTGTACGTGGTCACAACAACTTGACTCTTATGAATGAAGAAAGAAAAACTGCTCCCAACCCAAGTCGGGCCCGCCGCCTCAGCTTTCCCATGGGGCGGTCCTAACCACCAGGCTCCAGTTTTATCAGGAGCTCCCACACTTCTGCCTGTACCTGCCATCCAGTCTGCCCTAGGCTCTAATCCTGTATTGTCTAACCACTGACCCAACAAGCCCGGGACAGGGGCTCTCTCTTTTTTTTTTTTTTTTTTTTTTTTTTTTTAATTTTAGAGAGAGGAAGAAAAAGGGAAGGAGGGAGGGAAGGAGGGAGGGAAACATTCATTGGTTGCCTTCCACATGCACCCCAACCAGGGATCGAACCCACAGCCAGGGTATGTGCCCTGACGGGGAATTAACCCGCCACCTTTTGGTGCATGGGATGACACTCTAACGGAGCCGCACGGCACGGGTTCTTTAAGGCCGGACCACACGGAGCACCCACTGGGGAGCACTGGGAAGGGTGCGGAAGGCAAAAGACAGAAAGGAAATAGTTGGGAAGCATCTCAGGATTTTCAGAACCATGACTCACTCACGTGTGGCTTTACTAAGGGGAAAGGGTTATACCAATCTCCTTGTGTATTATGTGAAATTTTGTTTTGAGAATTTAATTATTTGGAAAGTCTCCAGTGAAATCCCTCACCTCAAAGAATATCCCACTGACAAAGGATCTTTGGGGGCTGATGAGGTGTCTAGTACTCCGTCCACCACCATCTTCACCACCATCACACAAAGCAGGGCCCTGAGAGAAACCCCAACACTAATGTTTTGAAAGCTTGCTATGGTTAGATGCTATCTCGTTTATATTATGGCCTTTGCAGAAATGAGGAAACAGGTTAAGTAACCTGCCTGCTAGGAAGTCAGTCACAGAACTGGGAGTGAAAGCCCCGTCTCTTAAACCCTGTGCCTTTCCGGAAAGGTGCAGGCAGCTCCCAGGAAGGCTGCTGGGAAGAGAGCTGCAGGCTGATCCAAGTCTTGTCTCAAGACTGCAAGCCCCAAGCCAGCCCTCGCTCTCCAGCCTCTACCAGTAAAGAGGATGGTGGGGGCTGCGAGGGGCCAGCCAGTTTTATCAGGAGCTCTCCACGTCTGCATGTTCCTGCCATCCGGTCTTGCCTGGGCTCTAACCCTGTATTGTCTCCCCCATCACAGGCGAGGCCCTTCCAGGGGAGGGGGTCTCTCAGATCAAAGCTGCCAGACACTGGGCCCCACCATGTCCAGGAGCTGCACCAGATACTGTTCATTGAATCCTCATTCTGCCCTGCGAAAGTGCTGATCAGCCCATTTGATAGATGAGAAAACTAAGGCACCAGGAGTTTACCTCACTGGCCGGAAGCCGGCAGTCTGGGACTGGGATCTGGGCTGGCATTCCACCAGCCCCTCCTCTTACCCAGGAGGCCGCCCTTCCCCAGCCCGGTCCTGCCCTTCCCCAGCCCTGTGACACAGGGCTGCCATCGGCCCTCCTTGAGACCACCACATCCAGTTTCTGGAGTTAAAGTGTGATACTGTTCTTTTCCATCATTATCCAAATCTGGGGAGGGTGAACCCTGGTCCTCTCCATCTTGCCCTCTGCCCAATGGGCAATGTGCAGACTCACTGTCTCAGCAGCCCACACCAGAGTGCTCCAGGGAAGGCCACCAGAGTCAGAGGAGGAGGTGGGGACCAGAGGGGCAGCAGGCCTCACCTTCTGTTGGTGGCCATGCTGTGAGGTCCAGTGGACTAGGAGACTAGGCCAGTCCCACAGGCTTTTCCTCTGCCCACCACAAGAGTCCCTCTCCTCCCCGCCCCCTCCAGGTTCTATAAATAATCCAGGTCAATACATCTGAGGAAGGCAGCGGGTTGGGTGCGGGAAGATCCTGGTGCAAAGAGGACTTGTATAAAGTCGATTAAGGCTCCCATTCAGATCAAGGGGTCGCAAGTCAAACTCTCCAAGGGGAACTGTCCTTGGCTGAAACAGGCCCACCTGGGCCTAAGGCACAAACAGCTCAGCTGCGTCAGATCCACAGCCCAGGAAGAAAGCAAGGGCAGGAACGGGGGAGTTGGGGGTGGGGGGAGACAAAGGCCCCTCCCCAAGCCACTGACCTCACAGAAGCCCCTCCCTATAAGCTAGAGACTCCGTGTGTCCCCCAATGGTCACCTACCAGCCTGGTGAGAGGAGCTGTGAGGCGGAGGTTGAGGGACTAAGAAATAAAGGGATGGGGAGAATCTGGGGACAGGAGCCTCTCCAGAGAAACAGAAAGAGCAGAAGATCCAGGGGAGAGTTCTCAGCCCCACCCCAACCCCCCCCTCCCCCTGGAGGCTCCGGAGGCCAGGAAGGAGGGAGAGGACAGGAAAAGTGAGGAAAAACCAAAGCAAAACAAGGGCCAGGCTATGCCACATGATCCCACGCCCAGCAACCAAACAGCAAGTCATGAGGGAAGGAGAGGAGGCCAGGGGAGGGGGGCGTGGAGCCAGGTCAGACGGGCAGGGAGCCTGCCCTGTGCTTCCCACCCCGGGCCCCTAAGAGCCGAGAAGACCCTTCCCTACCCACACGTGGAAAAAATGGTCAAGGTCAGATTCTTTTCCAGCCAACTCCGCTTTCATTTGGGTCTGCACCAGTCTCCTCCAGCAAGCCTCCCTACATTTTCTCCGCGGGATGCCATTCCACTCAGGCAGACCTCCCCAGCACCCACGGCACCCCCCTGCCCTCACCCCCTTTATCCCCCCATCCGGGGCCCCAGGGGCGGTGTCGCCCCAGTGGATGAGTGACCCCCAGGAGGCTGCCAGCCCTGGGGGACTGGCCTCCAGATACCGCCCACACCCAAAATAGGAAATGAGGCTCCCAGTCTGAAGCCTTGATCTTCACACCGGGAAGGTTAAACGCTGCCAAAATAAATGACCAAAAAAAAAAAACCCACTGGCCCTTCTCAGTGGAAGTGACTGGGAGATTATCCCCAGAGTGCATGAATCACACCGCCGTTTCCACCCCGGGCAGGGCAGGCCGGAGCCTGAAGACCGACTAAAGCGTCTCCTCGCCTTTCGCAGAGGAACGCTTGTGTTCAGGCCAAGGACACCGAGGGACAGGGTCTGGGGTCTCTGGGTGGCAGAGGACACCCCAGTTCCAGGCGAGAAGCAGATGCCCTGGCGGTTTCTAGGTCTAGGGGAGGAGCGGGGAGGGCAGGGGGCACCTCGAGGACAACACTGCCCCTTCCTTCCCCCACAGGGTGAGGCAGCGCCTCTCCATTCCCCGGAGGGCCTGGCTGGCGTGGGTCAGGTGCCTGCAGTTTTCCTCCCCTTCCAGGAAAGGGACACCAGCCCGGAGGCCCTAAGAATGGCCTCGAGATTTTCCTTCTTGAGGCTCCCACAGTCCAAGAGCCTCGGGTCCCCCGCTCCTGAGGTTACTGGACAGTTGACAGCGACCACGAGGCCACCCTCCACACCTCCCGGGGGCCCCCAAGGCCCACCAGCAGCGCGTTTGGGAATGGGCAAGGGTCCCCCCACCCCCCTGGAAATGCTTTAGAACCAACGGGTCGGTTTACGCCCTTGGGCGCGAGGCAGAGGGCGCACCACCCCGGCGGGTCAGTGGTTCGGGGTCCTGCTCTGCCACCCGCCCCGCCCCGCGCCCACCCCCCACCTCACCCCCCACCTCACCCCCCACCCCCCGGCCTTCAGCCGTTTGCGCCCCCCGCGCCCCCCGCGCCCCCCGGCTCGCTCACTGGGTGTGCTGGGCGCGGCCCGCGCCGAAGACCTCGTCCAGCGCCACGGTGGCCTGGCCCAGGAACTTGTCCACGCCGATGAGCGAGCGGTGCATGGTGGTGAGCACCAGCTCGCAGGCGGCCGCGCCCGCGGCGGCCCAGGGCGCCGGGCCGGCGTCGGCCTCCTGCGCCCGCAGCAGGCCGTCCAGGGCGCCGGGCGGCAGCTCGAAGGCGCACTCCTCGCGCCACTCGGGGCAGCCCGCGGTCTTCTCCACCACCGACGTGCTGTACTTCTCGCGGCCCACCTGGATCACCGTGTACGCGTCGCTGGTGCTGCCCGCGCCCGAGCTCTTGCCCCGCAGCCCGCGGGCCCGCAGCACCGTCACCTGGACGTGCGTGGGGAGCCAGCGAGAGGGCCCGGCCGCGGGCTCGGCGCCCTGCACCAGGGCCATGGCGGCGGGCTCGCCGGGACGGAGCGGTAAGGCTGGGTGGGCAGCGGCGGCGGCGGGGGGCCGTCGTCAGGAGCCGGCTCGGAGCAGCGCCGCCGCCGCCCGCTCTCCCGGCCGCCGCCGCCGCAGCTGCGGGATGGGCTGTGAGCCCAAACGGCCGCCGCCTCCCGCCGCCCCACCTCCCCGGGCCGCCCGCCCGCCGCGCCGCGCCGCGACGTCAGCGCCCCCGCTGTCAGCGCCCCGCCCCTCGCCCCGCCCCTCGCCCCGCCCCGCGGCCCCGGGCCGGCCCCGCGCGGCGGCGGCGGTGCGGCTGGGCTGCGGAGGCGCCGGCCCCGCGTCCGCGAGCAGGAGGCCGCCGCCGACGACGACGACGACGACGCGCGCGCGGAGCTGGAGGGACGGCGGGGCGCGCGGCCTCCGCAGAGCGGTGGGCGGGGCTCCGTCAGGCCACGCCCCCGGTCGGGCCCCAGCTCCGCCCCGCCCCGCAGCCCCGGGTCAGCCCCGCGCGGCGGCGGTGCGGCTGGGCTGCGGAGGCGCCGGCCCCGCGTCCGCGAGGAGGAGGCCGCCGCCGCCGCGCCGCCGCCGCAGACACGCACGCGCGCGCGCGGAGCTGGAGGGGCCGCGGGGCGCGCGGCCTCCGCAGAGCGGTGGGCGTGGCTCCGTCAGGCCACGCCCCCGCGGAAGGCCACGCCCCCGGCCGGGGCCCCGGCTCCGCCCCGCCCGCGGGCGGCCGGCGCACGACACCCTCGGCCGGTTCCGAAATGCCCGCTCCGCGCCCCCCGGCCAATCCCAAACCTTCCCTCGGAAGGTCCCAGCAATCGCCGGCCCACGGCCCCGGCCCGGCCCGCCCCTCTGGGGAGGACCAGCCGCTCGGCGCCGGCTGGTGCAGGGGGATGCGGGTCCTGGCTGCCCTTCTCGCCCGGAGCCGCGCTCCCCCTCCTCCTGCCCGCCCTCCCCCCGGGAAGATGCCCGGCGGGAACCAGAAGCAAATTCCCGCTTCTCTGCGCGACGGTCCCGCTTCGGTGGCCCGAAGCCGGGAGGGGACGGCGGGTGCGGCGCCCCAGGCCGGACAGAGCTGGGCTCGCCCTCCGCGGACACTCGGAGGACAGGGTGATGAATAAATGAGTAACCCCATCAATATTTAAGCGTTCGCTCCGGGCGCTGGAGCTCGGCCGGCACGAGTCGGGGTGGGGGGGGTGGGGGGGGGGAATGACAGGCGCTGGTGGACGAGTTAAACTGTTACTGCCACCCCGTTAAGCGCCTACTATGTGCAAAGCCCTGGGAATAAGTTGCACGAGCGGGTTGGTATTAATAGCGGTAACAGTTGCTACTAATGGCAGATGCTGAGTCCCAGCCAGCATTCGTTCGCGCTCTTTGTGTGCATTACCTCGTTTTGGAGTAACCTGGTGGGCAAATAATGATTTTTTATCCCTGTTTTTTCTAGAAGATAAAATTGCAATTTAGAGAGGTTTATGCCGCCCGAGGTCCTTAACTGGCTGAGGAAGGGTTTGAATTCACCCAGATGGCCCCAAAGCCTGAACTTTTTTTTTTTTTTTACTTTCAGAGCCTGTACTTTAAAAAAAAGGGGGGGGGGTAATGCAACACACACATATACAGCTTTTTAAAAATCAAATTGGACGGAAGTGCTTATGATAAAAAAGCAAAAACTCCCTCTCCGCCCCTGGAATCAGGGATAGCACTTAAAGACATTGGTGTGCAGGTCTTGTGGTTCCCTCCACATCTTTATAACAAATGCTTATATAGCTATATTTGGATTTGTCAGGACTGGCCATTATCTATTGTCTTCCTGCTATGATTGCATGCTCTCACACTCGCTTCCCTTTCTCAGTCTTACATAGTTAAGCTTTTATTTTTAGTGCCTCTATGGCAGTGGTCGGCAAACTCATTAGTCAACAGAGCCAAATATCAACAGTATAACGATTGAAATTTCTTTGAGATCCAAATTTTTTAAAAACTTCTTCTAATGCCACTTCTTCAAAATAGACTCTCCCAGGCCGTGGTATTTTGTGGAAGAGCCACACTCAAGGCGCCAAAGAGCCACAGTTTGCCGACCACAGCTCTATGGAATACCTTTTTACTGGAAACCTTTATTTCTTCTTGGGGAGACTCTCCACCATCCTGCCTGACTTCCTGTGCCGTGAGAGGAAGATGCCAAAACCCCCACTTTGCAGGCCATGTCCCCCACCAGGAATATGGACGTAGGAAACCAGTACAGGAGACCTATGGGACCACATCTGCCACAGGCCCAATCCCGACAACCTCCCACCTTAGCTCTATGATCTTATGACTGGGGTGGAGGAATCCCCGTGCCCAGCACCTCGCTTTGGAGACAGTGAGGTCTGCCCGTGGATCTCGGCTCTCTGCCACTTAGCAGCAATGAGACCTGACGTGTGAGCCAGCTCTCTTGCCTCTCTTGGCCTCATGTGTCCTCATTAAGAAAATGGGGATAATGATTCTTGCTTCCAACAGGAGAAAATGTGTCTAAGATTGTAATGCAGTGGAGACCATCACAGATGACCTGCAGGCACCCGCACAACATATACAGCCCTTTTTCCTGATTCTAAAAGTAATTTGGAAAATACAGAAAATATTTATATATATATATATATATATATATATATATATATATATATATATGCCCTGACAGGTTTGGCTCAGTGGATAGAGCATCGGCCTGTGGACGAAAGGGTCCCGGGTTCGATTCCAGTCAAGGAGATGTAGTACCTTGGTTGCAGGCACATCCCAGTAGGAGGTGTGCAGGAAGCAGCTGATCGATGTTTCTCTCTCATCGATGTTTCTAACTCTTTATCCCTTTCCCTTCCTCTCTGTAAAAAATCAATAAAATATATTTTAAAAATAAATCATAGCTGCACTAACCAGAAATAAAAACTGCCCACAACTTGTTGTATTTCCTTCCAGTCTTTTCTCTACACTATGTGTTGCTGTTTCATATCTATTATGGTTGTGAGTCAACTGTAGAATAATGGCTTTGGCATCCTGGTTCTACCATTTATATGTATTATCTCATCTACCCCAAGAGACAACCATTTAAGGCCGTTGAGATTGCTACCCTCAGTTTTACTGTTGAGGAAACTAAAGCAAAGAGAGGGTGAGTAATTTTCCCCAAGTCTCCAACAGGAAAATTGCAGAGACTGGACTCGAACTCAGGTCTGAGTGATTCTACTGCCTGTGGCAATTTGCCCCCATAACTAGGTTGGTCGTCTGAGCCCTACATCCATTTGAAGCTAAGCATGAAGTATTTTCATACCCATTTTACAGATAAAGCTATTGAGGTATGAAAAGGGGTTAAACAGATTTACCTGGGGTCACAGAGTCAGGATGAAGCCCCCACTTTTAAGAATAGATTTCCCACCCTGGCCGGTGTTGCTCAGTGATTAGAGCATAGGCTTGCACATTGGAGGGTCGAGGTTTCAATTTCAGGTCAAGGGCACTTACCTGGGTTGCAGGTCTGATCCCCACCCTGGTTGGGGAGCATATAGGAGGCAACCAATTGATTTGACTCACATAGATGTTTCTCTCTTTCTCTCCTTCCTCCCCCCCCCCCCTGCTTTCCTTTATCCTCCCCTTTCCCTTCCACTCTCTAGAATCGATGGGAAAAAATATCCTCACTCCTTGAATGAAGATTTTTCCTTTAAAAAAGGAGGGGAGCTGAAACCAGTTTGGCTCAGTGGTAGAGCGTCGGTCTGCGGACTGAAAGGTCCCGGGTTCGATTCCAGTCAAGGGCATGTACATTGGTTGCGGGCACATCCCCAGTGGGGAGTGTGCAAGAGGCAGCTGGTTGATGTTTCTCTCTCATCGACGTTTCTAGCTCTCTATCTCTCTCCCTTCCTCTCTGTAAAATGTCAATAAAAAATACATATTAAAAAAAAAGGAGTGGATTCCCCAAAGGCTTTGTAAATGAAGATATCTTTGCCAAACTACAACTAAAATATATTTGTCACTCTCCTTTAATATGTCGCCCTCTGTTTCATCTGTTTCCTAGGTCTCCAAAGTGCCTGGACCGCCTTCTCCCGCCTACCCAGCCCTCCTCGTCTCTCACGGGATGACAAGCCCCTAGGAAAAGGCAGGGAGAACTCGGATGGCTCCTCCAGCTCTCCCTCCTCCTGCCTGGCCCACGCAGTTCGCAGTTCGGCAAGCTCGGGCTGCTTGCCGGCCCCAGACTGGGGCTGTGGGAGGGCACTGAAGTCAGGCAGGGCGACCCCGCTGGTCACCCGGCCCAGGAGGAAGGGACGGGGTCTGCTAGCTGTCTTCAGGGGGAAACGAGCAGAAACTACCAAGACACCGATTTGGCCACCTCTCTAGAAGATGAGACCACCAACCCTCTCCCCCCCCAACATTCCCCCTGCTCCCACCACCTGCCCGGAGGGTTAGACAGAGGACCTCCTGGATCTCTCTAGCCCAGGGGTGGGCAAACTTTTTGACTCGAGGGCCACAATGGGTTCTTAAACTGAACCAGAGGGCCAGAACAAAAGCAACCTGATCATGCTGGCACTCTCATCTTGGGCTGCTGGTGAGGAGCGGAGGGGAGAGCAAGAGAACCCTCCGCTCTTTTGGCTCCGCGGGCCGGATAGGACAGCCGAACGAGCCGGATCCGGCCCTTGGGCCACAGTTTGCCCATGGCTGTTCTAGTCCATTAGGACTGCTCTTGCTTTAAAAGAGTGGTCGTCCTTTGGGTGATTTCCATTTGTTGCCTCCTTCTGCAATGCCATATTGGCCCTGCCCCATAGGCACTTCAAACATATTTGCCTGGCCCTTTAAGCTCTATTTCCCCTGTCCTTCACCTCTCCTCCCTGACCTCATCAGAGTGAGTCACATAGCCCACGTTCCAATCCTGGGGCCACCACTGACTCTAGTCAGCAGTGTAAGCTCGGACAAATTACTGAAGTCCATGGAGTCTCAGTTTCCACATCTCTAGAATGGGCTGACGAATAGGAAATCACCTCAGAGCATTAGTGTGAGAGGTACCTCAACACATCCTAAAAGTGATCAGCAGTGTCATCTTAGACATCTTGGCTAGAAGCAAAAGGATGTACCTCTTTGTTGTTTCATTTGCCTTTTTTTTTTTTTATATTGCCCGTGAGATTTGAATTCTTTTTCGGTTATTAGTCTTCTTTTACTGTGTTTCCTCCTTTAATGAGTCACCTATTTTCTGAATTGTGCAGTTTCCATGCCTGTTTTTCTTTGAAGCCTTAATTTCTAATTAACTTATATTAACCCTTTATATGCTAAGAATAATGAAACCTTGCCCGGCCAGGGTGGCTCAGCTGTTCAGTGTTAACCTATGAACCAGGAGGTCGTGGTTCAATTCCCAGTCAGGGCTCATGCCCAGGGTTGCAGGTTCAATCCCCCGTGTGGGGCATATAGGGGGCAGCTGATTGATGATTCTCTCTCATCATTGATGTTTCTATCTCTCTCTCCCTCTTTCTTCCTCTTAAAATCAATAAAAATACATTTTTTAAAAAGAATAATAACGCCTTGTCTTTTATATTTAATGCAAATATGTTTTGACATAAAAAGTTATATAATCAAATTTTCTCATTTCTTCCATTGTTTAAACTTAACTTCTTTTGCAGGTCCAATAACATTGACTCATATTTTTTCTAATTTTTAAGTTGTTTGGCTTTTCTTTGTTCTTTCGTTTAAGTTCTTCTAGAAACAATTTTGGTGAATGACTTGAGATAAAAAATCTAACCCTCAGCTCAGGCCAGAGTGACTCAGTTGGTTGAGCCTTGTCCTGAGCACTGCAAGGTTGTGGGTTCGATTCCAGGTCAAAACACATGCCTGGGTTGGGACTTCAATCCCCCGTTGGGGCATGTTTGGAGGCAGCCAATAGATGTTTATCTCTCTCTCTCTCTCTCTCTCTCTCTCTCTCTCTCTCTCTCCTCCCCACCTCACCTCACCTCACCTCACCTCTTCCTCTGTCTAAGCATGTCCTCCAGTGAGGATTAAAGACAAAAAAACATATCCTCAGGTGAGGAATTTTTATTTTAAATCTAACCCTCTCTCTCCAACACAGCTACCCAAGTTTCCCAAAACATATTGCAATACTCTATCCCTTGTCATTGGAGTTTTTTAATGTAAGTTCTTATATATGCTATACTAAGGTGACCAGAGGTCCTGCTCTTGGCGGGACAGTCCCGATTTTTAACAATTTGTCCCGCATCCCGCAGCCTTTTAAAAACAGTCCCGAACGCTTTTGGTTACTTTACTACAGACAGAGTCTGAGCTTTGCATTCTGTTCCACTGAGATTTATATCATTGTGCCATTGCCATTCTGTTTTTATTTATGTTGTTTTTTATGTGCTTTATTACGATGAAAAAGCAAATCTTCACTCATTTATTTTCTTCAAAGATTTTATATCTACTTTACCTATGTATTCATCCACATGAGCTCTAATTCTTTTGAAATTGTGAGAGAAATTGTTGTGAGGGGGAAAAAATGACATCTTTCTGTTTTTTGTTAATCCTTACCTGAGGATATTTTTCCATTGCTTTTAGATAAGAGTGGAAGAGGGGGGGAGGGGAAAGAGAGAGAGAGAGAGAGACATCAATGTGAGAGAGAAACATGGAACAGTTGCCTCCTATATGCACCCTGACCCAGGACCAAACCTAGGTATGTACCCTGACCAAGAATCACCCCTGCAAACCTTTGGTGTATGGGGCAATGCTCCAACCAACTGAGCCACCCATCAGGGCCAAACTTCATTATTTCTTGAAAATTGAATTTGTCATCATTAGAAGATGCTAAGGAACCAACACCATTTTGAAAACTGCTAAGTAAAGGGAAAGAATTCTTCCCTTTCTATGTAAACTAGCATTAGGTAACAAAATAGTAGATGAGGAGAAGAATTTATAGACATGTTCCAGCAACTAAATGAAGGAGGAATGATTGAACTGGAATATCACTATTTCACAGCCCCTAGTGAATAAATGGGTCTAGGGCAGCCGTGGGCAAACTACGGCCCGCGGGCTGGATCCGGCCCATGGAGCCGAAAGAGCGGAGGGTTATTTTGCTCTCTCCTTCGCTCCTTCACCAGCAGCCCAAGATGAGAGTGCCAGCATGGTCAGGTTGCTTTTGTTCTGGCCCTCCCTCCGGTCCAGTTTAAGAACCCATTGTGGCCCTCGAGTCAAAAAGTTTGCCCACCCCTGGTCTAGGGGCTAGCTAGGTGATGATTGCCAATGGCTGCTGACATCACAACAAAAGGGAAACAACTAGGAACCATGTGCCTCCTAATGGGAGAACATACCACCTCCTGTGAAGTAGTCTTGCCCCCTCAAAAAGAAAAAAAAATCTGATCAGGTCTCTAGATCCAACTAGGAGTTTTTAGGAACTCTGTGGGACAGGGGAAATGATAAACAACAGCAAAGGGATGTAACCAGCAAAATACAGACCACACGACAAACAACCCAGTTTTTTTTTTCAAAATATACATTGCAAGGGAAAAGAGCTAGAAGAGGTACATAGAAACTTGAAAGGCACTTTTTAAATAATGAGTAAGTATACCAGCAGCAATGAGCACACCCATGACCCTGACCACGCTTTCTAAATACCATTCTCCAGTGAAAAGAACCAGGCTACTTGGAGAAATGGCTGATTCCGGGAGCAGGGCAGGGAGACATCATTTTGTAACGCTAGAAAAGTAAGGAAGTCCTCGGGAACATAAACAACACTGGTGCCAACCTGAACACAGATGCCGTCTAGCAATCCAGGAGGGAGGGGCGGGTAGGAGAGGTTAGAGGACAAAACTCCAAAAGGCCAGAGCTGGAACCATTTGAGCCACAAAATAAATCACCATGGTATGGGACTGTAACCTGTAACATAAGGTGAATACCCAGGAGTTTAGAGCGCTGTCAATAAATGGTGGAGCGAATAACTAAGGTGAATGAGGAGAAGAGAAAAATATTCCTTATGGAAAAATGCTAAATCGCACAAGTTAGTTCTGCCCCCTCCGAGACGTGGAGCTTAATCCCACCCTCTTTGAGTGTGGTTGGTCTCAGAGCCTTGCCTTCAGAGAATAGAATATGACAAAATAGTGATTTTTACAATGACAAAATGTGGCGGACATTACCTTAATCAAGAAATCTAGATGAATATCCCTGGTGCTGACTCATATGGAGGAGCATGTACCCCCGACAATGCAACAAGAAGGGCACGTCACTGTTGTGTCTTTCTAAGAACGCAAAGCCTCTAATTAAGATAAAACATCAGACAAATCCAAGTTGAGAAATGGATTTTTTGAGAAATGCCCATCCTTCGAAATACATGAGCAGTCCCCTTCAAAAGTGTCAAGATCATAATAACCGTCTGTGGTTTCGTCTCCAATATTCTAAACTTAAACTATTCATTTATTTATAAAATATATTTTTATTGATGTCAGAGAGGAAGGGAGAGGTAGAGAGAGATAGAAACATCAATGATGAGAGAGAATCATTGATTGGCTGCCTCTTGCACGCCCCCTGCTGGGGATCAAGCCCACAACCAAGGTACATGCCCTTGACCGGAATCGAACCCGGGACCCTTCTGTCCACTGAGCCAAACCCACTAGGGCATAAACTTAAACTTTTAAACTTGAACATAGGATATTGGAAAGCCAATAAATACTGATTGTGTGAAGTTGCCATTAAAAAGTTTCAGGAGGGCAGATCCTGGTAACTCAGATGACACGTGTTTCTGCTGCACACTTGGATGGGTCCTGGAAGACTAAAGTTGGTCTGGGGCCCTGGCTGCTTTGGCTCCGTGCTTAGAGCATCTGCTGGAGGACTGATTCCCGATCCAGGGCACATACCGCGGTGGCAGGCTTTATCCCTGGCCCTGGTGGGACCGGGGGAAAGTAGGGGGACAACTAATTGATGTGTCTCCCTCATATTGATATGTGTTTCTCTCTCTCTCTCTCTCTCTCTCTCTCTCTCTCTCTCTCTCATCTTTCTTCTCCCTTCCCTCCCCCTCTCTAAAAAAAAAATCAATGGGAAAAAATATCCTCATGTGAGGATGAAAAGAAACAAAAAGGAAAGAAAGTTAATCTGGGAGCGGAGCTTTCAAGAAGAGGATAGAGAACTTGAATTGCTGTGTAGAATAAGAATTTCAAGTTTCCCCAAGCCACCTAGCAATCCAGGAGGGAGGGCAAGCAGGAGAGACTGAGGACAGTATGGCCACCAAACTACAGGAGGCGTGTGCTTTTAAGCCTTACTTTAGTTATTAATTAAAATTTCTAATTTTAGTACCTTAAGGTCAGATGACATGGTCTGTATGCTATTGATTCTATGAAGCTTATTACAGCTCCTTTTACAGCTAATTTAAATGTCATTCCTGTGCTCAAAAAGATCAAATGTATCAATCCATAGGTCAAATTTATCCATTATAATGTTTAGATCTCCAATATCTCTATTTTTTGTCTGCTTGCTGTCTTAGCTTCTAAGAGGAATGAATTTGGAGTCTCACAGGCCAGCATTTTTTTTTTTTAAGTAAAAAGATACATTTTTTTAACGATACATTTTTCAAATTGTTGGGGGTAGAAAGAAAACAGACCAGAAAGCAAATGACGGAAAACAGCAACGAAGTGTTAAAAACCAGTTTGAAAAAATAAAAGATGACAAAATGTGCCAACTAAGAGAAAATACTTTTAGATATGGTTAAAAAAAACTAAAGCAAACATATGCTAACAATAAAAGGTATGCTAGCTGAAACCGGTTTGGCTCAATGGATAGATCGTTGGCCTGCGGACTGAAAGGTCCCAGGTTTGATTCCGGTCAAGGGCATGTACCATGGTTGCGGGCATGTCCCCAGTAGGGGGTGTGCAAGAGGCAGCTGATCGATGACTCTCATCGATGTTTCTAACTCTCTGTAAAAAATCAATAAAATATATTTTAAAAAATAAATAAATAAAGGCATGCTAAACTAAAATTGCTCAAGAAGTTTGAAAGTAAAAGAAAGGCAACTCAGTGGGTTTTTAAATAACTTGATGAACTGACTCTGCAGTACAGGCAGAGGTGGATTTAGAGAGGGGCACATTCTCAGGCAGGTGTTGTAATGCTGCAATCACTGAAACAATGTGGGGTGGAGCCGGAAAGAGACAGAAAGAGTCGGCAGCCAACAGAACAGAAAGTCTGGAAATAATTCCCCACAAGCCTATGATAAAGATGGTATGCCACACATGTAGGAAAAGGGCACGTATACTTTCCACTTGTAAAAAAAAATAGTAGTAATGAACATTAAATATAGAGTTCCAACTCATTAAAAATGTCCGACTAAAGATCTGAATAAACATAAACCCCACTAATATAACAGAGTGAAATACGGGAGTCTATTTTTTTTAATATATATTTTATTGATTTTTCATAGAGAGAAAGAGAGAGGGATAGAGAGTTAGAAAGATTGATGAGAGAGAATCATCGATCAGCTGCCTCTTGCACACCCCCTACTGGGGATGTGCCCACAACTAATGTACATGCCCTTGACCGGAATCGAACCCGGGACCTTTCAGTCCGCAGGCCGACGCTCTATCCACTGAGCCAAACCGGTCCCAGCCGGGAGTCTATTTTTTTATACTTGGGGTTCTATCTCAAGTGTTCAAAGAATCTGAATCAAGACTTCACAGGGCACTACAAAGGGCAATTAGCCGTATGGAAAAAAAAAGTGCTGAATCCCATTCCAAGTGTAAAGCCACAAATTGGTTCGATGGTAATAGCCAGTGCAGGGGGCACCCTGGCAATTCAGCAATGTCTGTCAACATCTTAAAGTGGGCCATCCCTTTAATCTGGAAACTCTGTTCCTAGGAATTTACTCTGTGGAAGTCCGCACACAAGTGTTCAAGGAATTCTCTATGAGAAGCTTTATTTCTGCACGTCGTAAAACATCAAGCCATGCGGGGTGGAGCCTACGTGTCCATGAACAGAGACAAAGAAGTCCTGGCCTCTCTGTGGAGAGAATGTGGTGCTGCAGGCGGCTGAGGGGAGGGGAGTGGTAGCCGAGGCTCCCCACGTCAGAGCCACCTCCTCCCCCGGAAAACGTTCCTCTCCAACCCGTCTAAGGTCTCCACGTGTCAGGGTTACTTGGTGTTGCTAGACTTCTTCTCTGGTGACCTTTTGTTTATTCTCAGAAAAACACTTAAGCCTTGGGTCTTTCGGTTAGAGAAATTGTGAAGATACATCCAACATCCTATTTTAAAATTAAACTAGAGGCGCAGTGCACGAAATTCATGCACAGGAGCAGGGGGCTTTCCCTCAGCCCACCCTGCACCATCTCCAGTCTGGGGCCCCTCGAGGGATGCCCAACTGCCTAAACATCCCTCTCACAATCCAAGACTGCGGGCTCCCAACAGCTCTCCTGCCTGCCTGCCTGCCTGATTGCCCCTAACCATTTCTGCCTGCCAGCCTGAGCACTCCCTAACCACTCCCCACCAGCCTGATCAACACCTAACTGCTCCTCTCCTGGCCCAATTGCCCCTAACTGCCCTCCCCTGCAGGCCTGGCCACCCCTAACTGCCCTCCCCTGCAGGTCTGGTCCCTCCCAACTGCCCTCCCTTACAGGCCTGATCACCCACAACTGCCTTCCCCTGCCGGCCATCTTGTGGTGGCCATCTTGTGTCCACATGGGGGCAGCCATCTTTGACCACATAAGGGCAGCCATCCTGTGTGTTGGAGTGATGGTCAATTTGCATATTACTCTCTTATCATATAGGCTATTTTGAAACCGTGGGAAGCTCTGCATATCTTTTTAGAATCTCGGCATCGTTTACATCACGGGTGGTGGAAGGGGAGAAGGGCCTTTGCAAAATGGTTCCTTTTCATTCACGTATTGATTCAGAAAATGTGGGACAGACAGACAGACAGACACAGCCTCTCGAGAAGCTCCTCCCGTAATTGGGGAACTCCCGCAGGGGAGACAGATAACTAAATATACAGATAACCACACACATGGAACCGCACACTGCAGCAAGCCCTGTGAAGGAAGAGCACAGGATTGGGGGAGCCCACGTTACAGAGGGACTTTACTCCTGCTGGGACATTAGGAAAGGTTTCCCTGAGGAAATTCACATTGAACAAGGCCAGAGAAAGGCGAGGAGCAGAAAAGGGCTGATGTGGCCTGAGCACGGAGAACCGTGGCGGGAAGCAGAGGCAGGAGATATCTTTCTAGGACCTGAGGACACTTTCAATATTTGGGATTTTCTACCAAGAGCCATGCATTTATGGGTGAGGAGGGGAAATTTTTTAAAATATATTTTCATTGATTTCAGAAAGGAAGGGATAGGGTGAGAGTGATAGAAACATCAGCGACGAGAGAGAGCCATTGATCGGCTGCCTCCTGCATGCCCCTTACTGAGAATCAAGCCAGCAACCACGACATGTGCCCAGGCCGGGAATCGAACCGGGACCTCTTAGTTCACAGATCGACACTCAACCACGGAGCCACACCAGCCGGGCAAAAAAAAAAAAAAAAATGTTTTTAAAATATGATTCAGACCAGGCAGTCTCTGTAGCTGTGTTTTGGGCAAGGGTTGTGGGTGTGTCCTGGTCAAAGCAGCCACCCACCGGGCATCGGGAGGAGAGCCAGGCAGGCAGCCAAAGGGACGCCGATGGAATCTCCTCCTCGGGTTGGAGGCCCCGAGCGGCCTCCACTGGCATTTGCAGGGCGGCTACTTCAGGAGGCTGTGCCCACGCTGGAATCTGGGCTGAAGAGCCCAGACGTTGGGAGGGGCTCGGACCCGGCCCGGGCTGTGGTGTGCTTGGGGATGGGGGTGGGGTGGGGGTGGGGGTAGGGTTGGGGGAGGGGTGGGGGAGGGGTGGGGTGGGGGTGAGGGTGGGGTGCAGCGAGCGGTCCGTGTCGTGAAGCTGCCAGTCTCTCTGGAAGGTCAGAATGTGTTCAGACCAACCCCTACCCTGACCTGAGACGAGGGGCCGGAGCAGCCCGGGCTCCCGGGGGAGGGAACTGCCGTCCTTCCCATTCCCCTGAGGGAGACCCGGAGGCAGGAGAGAGGAATGCCCGGAAGAGAGCTTCCGTGGAGGCGCCTGGCCTGTGAACGCAGGACACCTTCAGGGTTTGTTTTCGGGTGCATTGTAATTCGCCCTAAGACTTCAGGTGCGGTTGCCAGGCAGATGATTGGAGAGATCTGTGTGCACGTCTCAGCCTCAAGCACAGCTTTCCCGGGGCCCCTCCTACACCCAGGCGGCCACCAAGACCTCACAGCATCTTCCCGGAGAGAGGGGCCGTCGTGGAACTCCAGAAGGGAGTGGATCCGCACGTGGCAACGTGGGAAAAGCAAGCACGGCGTGAATGTGAGAGAGCCCTGTCCCTCCGTCGGTCCACCCCCCCCCCTTGATATTCTAGGGAGGCTGGAAGTGTGACAGGAAATGAGTCCCCTTTCCACCAGCAGATGTGTAAGTGACACAGGATGCCATGCATGGCACAGAAGGGCACAAGGTCACACAGGCAGCTTCAGACGTGACCCCTCTTTCCTCCTGGGCCCTCTCTAACGGGGGATCGTTGTAATCCATGGAAGATGCTGCGTCCCCTCAGAGTGACTGTGTCATGTCCTCAGATGCAGACACACTTATGGCAGCAGAAAGCTATGGTGCGCTGAAACCGGTTTGGCTCAGTGGATAGAGCATCTGTCTGTGGACTGAAAGGTCCCAGGTTCAATTCCAGTCAAGGGCATGTACATTGGTTGAGGGCACATCCCCAGTAGGGGGTGTGCAAGAGGCAGCTGACCGATGATTCTCATTGATGTTTCTAGCTCTCTATCCCTCTCCTTTCCTCTCTGTTAAAAAAAAAAATCAATAAGATATATTTTTTTAAAAATATCCCCAAAATATCTCAATACTCTGGTCCCTGGACCTATTATTAAAAATTAAAAATAAAATAAAAACAGGCCCATGCTCGGGCGGTGACAGCGGCGGTGGCTGGAGGCAAAGCTGGTAAGGGACAGTGGGAAGGCCAAGGCTGAGACAGTGTCTCATGCACAGAGAGCTGGGCTACAGGTGCTGGAGCTGGCAGGTAATGCTTCCAAGGACCTCAAAGTAAAGCGGATCACTCCCCGCCACCGACAGCATGCGATCCGTGGTGATGAAGCGTTGGATTTTCTTATCAAGGCCACCACAGCTGTGGTGTGGTCCCTCACTTCCGTAAGTCTCTGATCGGAAAGAAGAGTCAGCAGAAAACTGCTTAGAGAATTGTTTTAACTCTCTTCCTCCCTGTCATTGTTCTGTAACTAGGACAGAAGAAATATGGGGGATATATGGAATTTTAAAAAGTTAAATAGAGCAGCACAGACAATTACTGTAGACAAGGTAAGAGAAACATTTGTACCTTCCGAGACTCAAAGTTTGATAAAAGTATCTTTTCACATGGCAACAGTTGTGTGTTGATTGGCTGGATTTCTCCCATGTGTTTTATACAAAAATGGAATTGATGAGCCATTTAAAAAAAACACACAAAAAAACAAAAAACACAGCTTTGCCGAAACCAGTTTGGCTCAGTGGATAGAGCGTCGGCCTGCGGACTGAAAGGTCCCAGGTTTATTCCGGTCAAGGGCATGTACCTTGGTTGCGGGCACATCCCCAGTAGGGGGTGTGCAAGAGGCAGTTGATCAATGATTCTCTCATTGATGTTTCTAACTCTCTCTCTTCCTCTCTATAAAAAAATCAATAAAATATATTTTTTTAAAACAACACAGCTTTTTTGAGGTTTCATGTGTATACCATAAAATTCATCCACTCTTAGTATACAGTTCAGTTATTTTTAGTAAATCTATAGTTGCTACTACCATGACAATCCATATTTAGAACATTCCATCACCCCAGAACATTTCCTTGTGCTCCTTTGAAGTCAGTCCCCACCCCCAAAGTTAGCCCATGGAAACACTTATCTACAGATAACTTCTACATAGATTTTCCTTTTCCGTACCATTCTTACAAATGGGAGTACACAATCTTTTCTGTCTATTTTCACCTCGAGTAATGTTTTGAGGTTCATTTATATCATAGTATGTATCAATAATCAGTAGGTATTTTTGTTTTATTGCCAAGTAGTGTTTCCTTGTGTGAATTATGTCACATTTTGTTTATTTACTGGACAATGTCCATTTGTTAATAATGGACATTGGACTGTTTCCTGATTTGGCTATTACGAATAAAATGATGCTATGACCATTCATGCGCACATTTTCTGTGGGCACATGTTTTCATTTCTCTCAAGAAGATAGCGAGGAATGGAAGTGCTGGGTCAAATGATAACTTTATTTCTAGCTTTTTAAGAGACTGTCAAGTCATTCTCCCAAGTAGCTATACCGTTCCACCCTCGCATCAGGGATGCATTAGATCCAACCTCTAAAGACATGACAACCAAGTAATAATAAACACCTTGAGTGATAACAGTTTGCTCTCTGAACCTCTCCCACTAACACGAGCCAGGGCAGGCAATGCACAAGACGCACCTGGGTGACCTCACTGTGCCACAGAGTGAGTGTCAGGGCCGCCGAAGGAGGAACGCACGGGGCCAGAGTGGTAAGGGATTATAAATGTGTGAGGTCATCTGGATACCAGATGGGCTGAGCCCCAAAATGGCGCTAGCCCCCCAAGTTGGGAGTCAGAGATTTTTCAGGGACGCTAGATGGGCTGTTTCTGGGCGGGGGATTCTCTGTGCAGAGCCGGACCCTGGGAAGGTCCCGAGGGGAGAGGTAATGGTCTCAGCCAGGGGAATGTGGTCTCAGCAATGTCCATGGTGAAGTGGCCTAAAGGTCAGTGCCCAGGGAAGCGGGTTTCGATTCAATTATTTGATGAAACCTAACCATAAGGGAGTTGTCAATAACCACTAGAATGATGTTAAAAGGTCATAAGAGCCACTCGAAGGGGCATTGGCTAAAGATGGAATAAGTTCAGCATCAAAATTACTAATAAATAATGACTACATTTTACTAAGTCAGATGAAATATAGAAACTTTCATATCTCTCTCTCTCTCTCTCTCTCTCTCTCACACACACACACACACATACACACACACACACACACACACACACACCTCATCAGTTAACTTGGTGGAACCTCAGCTGCATTTCCATCAAGTAGGTGATAAAGAAAAATTTCTTATATATGAGTTCCAGTTAATAAATGAAGCCAGAACCGGTTTGGCTCAGTGGATAGCACGTCGGCCTCCAAACTGAAGGGTCCTGGGTTCGATTACAGTCAAGGGCACGTACCTTGGTTGCGGGCACATCCCCAGTAGGGGATGTGCAGGAGGCAGCTGATCGATGTTTCTGACTTTCTATCCTTCTCCCTTCCTCTCTGTAAAAAATCAATAAAATACATTTAAATAAATAAATACGTGAAGAGGGAATGATAGAATTAGAAGGAAATTACACTTTGCACCCCATGATTTACTTATGGATGACTTTAGAACATCAAAGTGCAACAGCCAAACACCATGTGCTTCCCGGACATGGTGCAATAAGAGACACACGGTGCCACCGGCCAAAATAATTCAACATGAATCTAGCCCAAGCTCTTTTGTAACTACTGAGGCGTGGCCAACACAGGGGCTGCAGGAACAAGTGAGTGGACACCGCAAGGAAGTAATCAGCCAAATCCTGCTGGTGGGGAATTCTGTGGGACAAATGGCCTGTTTTTATCAACAAATAAATGGCTTAAAAAAGGAAGTGGGTGGGGCTGATGCGGTAGATGGAGGGAGACTTAAACGCCCTATCGGCTAAGGCTCGGCGTGGAATTTGTTCGGATGCTGAGTCAAACCAACCAACTGTGAAAAGGCCTCTTAAGAGCTATCAGGGGGAATTCGAGCGTGCATGGGCAATTCGAAGACATTATGAGATTAACAATAAAAATAAAGCCAAAAGTCCTTATCTATCAACGACACAATCTGATACGTGTGGAATTTGCTTTAAATCGTGTAGATCAGTGCCTCCTGGAAAGGGAATCGGAATAAAGGGACCATTGGCGGCAAAAAATGTGAACTTCGGAGACCAGGTGTTGGGAATGTGGACCTTTCATTCAACTCTTCTCTCTACTGTGGGGTGCACTGGAAATTTTCCGTAAGGAAAAGCTTTTTTACGGCAATCACAGAGAAAAGTCACGTCACCGACCAAGAGACGGAATTAAGCTGGCAAAGAGTTCTCAACAGCAAGAGCAGAAAACAGACGCTGGCAGACAGCATCCTCAGAGGATCAAGAGAAAATAGCTGTCAAGCGAGAATCATCTATTCAGCAAAACTATTTTTGAAGAACGGGGAGAATCAGGGACACAGCTAGCTGAACAGGAACTGAGCTTAGCGCTGATAAGCCTGTACGACAGAATTGCTAAAGCGTGTCCCCCTCCAGGAAGAAGGAAAATGACCCTGGAAGGAAGGCAGAGAGTCAAGAAAGAACAAGGGAGTTGGTAAACATGTAGACAGACAAATGTTGCCTGTATAAAATACCTATAAATAATGTCTAATTCACGGGGGTGGTTAGTGTGTTGTATGGTGTTTTGTTTTTTTAGGTTTATTTTTTTATTGTTGACATTATTACAGATGTTCCCTGTTTCCCCTCACCCCTACTTCCCCTCTCCTTCCAGCCCCAACTCATGGGATTTTAAAACAATTAAAATACTGCACAACAATAGCATCTTAGAAATACGATGTCTCACCGAAACCGGTTTGGCTCAGTGGATAGAGAGCGTCCGTCTGGGGACTGAAAGGTCCCAGGTTCGATTCCAGTCAAGGGCATGTACAGTGGTTGTGGGCACATCCCATGTAGGGGGTGTGCAAGAGGCAGCTGGTTGATGTTTCTCTCTCATCGACGTTTCTAGCTCTCTATCTCTTCCTCTCTGTAAAATAAAAATATATATTTTTTAAAAATATGATGTCTCGCCATTTGTTTAGCTTTTCTTCTTTTCTCTTCAGTAATGCTTTAGAGGTTTCCTCATTTAATTAATTTATTTTTTTAAAAATTGTCTTGCCTCACTGGTTTGGCTCATCAGATAGAGGGTCAGCCTGTGGACTGAAGAGTCTCAGGTTCGATTCTGGTGAAGGGCATGTACCTTGGTTGCAGGCACGTCCTCAGCAGAGGGTGTACAGGAGGCAGCTGATGGATGTTTCTCTTTCATCGATGTTTCTAACTCTCTCTCCCTCTCCCTTCCTCTCTGTAAAAAATCAATAATATATATATTTTTAAATTTATCTTTTTTATTGAAAGTATTACAGATATCCCCTTTTCCCCCCACTGACACCCCTCCTCTCCACTCCCATCCCCTCCGAAGGTCCTCACTCCACTGTTGCCTGTGTCATGGATTACACATATATGCATATAAGTTCTTTGGTTGATCTCTCCCTTCTCCCCCCCCCCCCCCCAAGCTACCTTCCCTCTGAGAATCCTCAGTCTGTTGTATGCTTCACTATCTCTGATTTATTTGTTTTGTTTAGTAGAGATGCCAGGTATGAGTGAGATCATGCGATACTTGTCTTTCTCTGACTGGCTTATTTTACTTAGCATAATACTTTCCAGGACCCTCTGTGGTGTCTCAAAGGGTAAGAGATCCTTCTTTTTTTTTACAGCTGTATAGTATTCCATTGCATAAATGTACCACAGCTTAGCCATGTGTCCCAGGGGGCCGTGTGTCCCAGGGGAAGCAGTGGGACCCGGGGGGAGGGACAGTGTGAACCAGAGGAGGAGCGGACTCTATTCGGGTGGTCCTGAGATAGTCACCATAAAACAAGCAGACTGCCAAATGAGGAGCGGATTCTATTCATGGGGTCCTGAGATAGTCACCATAAAACAAGCAGACTGTCAAATGACAGCGGGGAGGGGAAGGAAACCTGGGGGGAGATAGGAGAACAACCGAAGGACTGGTATGCATGAACATAAGTACAACCAACGAACACAGAACTCTGGGGAAGGAGGGCATGAATGGGAGTGGGGGGGGGCAATGGTAAGCTATGTACACATATAATACCTTAATAAAATTAATTAATTAATTAACTAATTAAAAATGTACCACAGCTTTTCTTACCCACTCTTCTACTGATGGGCTCTTGGGCTGTTTCCAGATATGAGCTACTGTAAATAGTGCTGCTATGAACATAGGGGTGCATATGTCCTTTCTGATTGGTGTCTCAGGCTTCTTGGGCTGTATTCCTAGAAGTTCCATTTTTTAACTTCTTTAGGAAACTCCACACTGTTTTCCATAGCGGCCTTACCCCAGTGGCTGAACTATACAATGTGGCGGGCCGGCCCGGCCACGGCACACTCAGCCCCAGGGCGCCTCCTGTGCCCCGCCAGCTGAGCCAGGGTCACTGACCCCGAGAGGGGGCGGTGAGGGACTGAGAAAAGACAGGCAAGAGAATGAAAGGTGGGTCTGGGTGGGACGCTGTTCCCCGATGGAGAGGCAGAGCCACGGACTTCAAGCCGTGTCTTTATTTTATAGCCAGATGCCACGAGGCAAAGTAGGGGCGAGGTCAAGATGTTGACAGCACTCTCAGGGGTTTCAATCCTACTCGATTGCAGGCACCTGATCAAGCTTTGTTTACTTGCAGACTACATCACTTAGGCACGTGGGGCCACGTGTTCGGACCATAGGTTCCAGCTTACAACCACAGCTGTTGGCTATCGTTGTGCGGGGAGGGCTCTGCCCTCCAGGCTGGGACTTGCACGCAGCCACGAGAGTACTGTGCCCTCTCATCGGTCCGAGGCTTGAACCTGTCCAAATACTGTAGCCGCTCTCCGCACTGCAACCCCACCAGCAGATAGAGTTTTCTGCATATACCATAGGTGTTGCCCTTTTTACTCATTTAAATTCTAGGTATAGTGTTTTTGTTGGGTAAAGTATAAATAACATAACATCTACCAGTTTAATCTTTATAATGTATATGTATATGTATATGTAATTATATGTATATGTATATTATTTTATAGTTTTTAGTTGCCATTTGGAATTGGTATCTTTTGACTTGTATGGGTTTTTTTGTTGTTTTTTAAAATATATTTTATTGATTTTTCACAGAGGAAGAGAGAGGGATAGAGAGTTAGAAACATCAATGAGAAAGAATCACCTATCAGCTGCTTCTTGCAAACCCCCCACTGGGGATGTGCCCACAACCAAGGTACATGCCCTTGAACAGAATCGAACCTGGGACCCTTCAGTCCCCAGGCCGACGCTCTATCCACTGAGCCAAACTGGTTTGGCTTGAGTTGTATGTTTTTAAATCACTTATTACTGGTATGTAGGAAAATTGTTGATTATTGTATGTTAATCTTGTGGTGGCCTCTTAATTCTCTTGTTATTTTTTTAAACATATATTTTATTGATTTTTTTACAGAGAGGAAGGGAGAGGGATAGAGAGCTAGAAAGATTGATGAGAGAGAATCATCAACCAGCTGCCTCCTGCACACCCCCTACTGGGGATGTGCCCGCAACCAAGGTACATGCCCCTGACCGGAATCGAACCTGGGACCCTTCAGTCCGCAGACCAACGTTCTATCCACTGAGCCAAACCGGTTTCAGCTCTCTTGTTATTTTTAATAGTTTTTCAGTTAACACTCTTTTCTAGGCACATGGTAACAACATCTGCAATAATGATAATTTGGCTTCTTCCTTCCCAAAAATTACTCTTTCTTTCTGCCTTCTTGTCCAAGTAGGGCCTTCAGTACAGTGCTGGATAATAGCAATGATAATGGAAATTTTTGTCTCGGTCTTACATTTTGTGGGAACGCTTTCACCATTTCACCATTAAGTATGCTATTATTAATTTCTGGCCATTTCCCCTTGTCATGATAAGAAAGATTTCTTTTTCTATTTCCAGCTTGCTAAAGTGTAATGGATTCTAATGAAACTGAGGTCCTATGTGGTTCAAAGATGTGCTTCATTCAAACATGGCCTCCAAAAAGAAATCAAGAAGAGAGTTTATGTATACTCTCCTAAAACACACTTTCCAAGAGTCCCCTTTTCTCTCCCTCCCACAATTTTCTTTCACCCTGGGGCTACGCTGGAGACCCTCACACTCAAAAACCCCAGATGACTGATTTCAGAGAGGAGGGCAGGGGGAGAGTTAGAAACATCAGTGATGAGAATCATTCATCGGCTGCCTCCTGCACACCCCTTACTGGGGATCAATCCCACAACTGGAGCATGCGCCCCCCTTTTTAAAAAAAAATATATTTTATTGATATTTTACAGAGAGGAAGGGAGAGAGATAGAGAGCCAGAAACATCGATGAGAGAGAAACATCTACCAGCTGCCTCCTGCACACACCCCCACCCCCTGGGGATGTGCCCGCAACCAATGTACATGCCCCCGACTGGAATCGAACCCCGGACCCTTCAGTTCGCAGACCAACGCTCTACCACCGAGCCAAACCAGTTTCGGCAGCATGCGCCCTTGACCGGAATGGAATCAGAGACCCTGGTCCACAGGCTGGTGCACTCTCTATCCACTGAGCCAGACCAGCTGGGGCAACCCCAAAACTTTTTATAAGCCCCGGTGTGGTGACCTCCTCCTCTCCCGTGGGTTTTCTTTTCCTAATATATGTTTTCTGCCTGGTTTCATTATGTGCTTCATCTCTCTAGATAAGTGCCCCCCCCCCACTCCACCCTGCCCCATCCCTCCAGCCTCTCTATTGTGTCTCTCTGGACCAGCTGGCAAAGTTTCTTCTTTGGAGGGCTGTCAGTGGAGACACTCGTCCACTTTTACATTCTCTCATCCACCACAGTCCCTTTGGATTATTCTGCTACCTCTCTGGCGGTCCACACCCTCTCTTCCCAGCCCCTTAGATACTGATGCTTCCGGGGTCTCTGCCTTTGGCCTGCCCCTTGGTCATGCCTCCTGAGCAGGCTCAGCCACTTCAGGTCTTGCATCGTTATCACACAAGGATGACACCACATCTATATGTCTCACGGCAATCTGTTCCCGGCTCCCAGGATTGTATGTTATTTGAACAGGACACCTCTCCTACCGGCTGTCCCTCAGGGACCTCAGAGTCCACAGGTTCAAACCCAGCCCTTTCCCTGACTACTTCCACACGGCTCCTCTCCTGTGTGTCCGAGTTTTGGATGCCATACGCGCGAGAAACGTGTAAGTCACCACATCTCCTTCACACTTGCTCCCCTCATTCCTATGGGAACCTTCCCATCAAGGTTTAGCTCACGCCGCCCTCCCAGCACAGAGCAGAGGTGAATGGAGAGCCCCCTCTGCTGGTACGTTTAAGAACTACAATTCCTTCAAGGAGCTGAGGCACCAGAGCGGCTGGTGGAACAGGGTTTGGATTAGGGCCTCCCCGCGGAATAAGGTGGTTTTGTCCTCAACAGCAAGGCTGGCCCCAGAGCGGTCTGTGAGCGGTGATTACATGGGTCATCTCCTCTTCTCCCAGCCCCTGATCATGCCCACTGCCTCCACTGCCCAACGAAGCACACAACCTCTCGGCTCTTCCCCTCGCCGGAATGTACGTACTTTATTCTTTTCAGAACTCCACCTATGAGTTATCCTGTAGTTGTGGTCAAACAATGGCCCAGAAGCATATACAGGGATGTTTGTTACAACACTAATTCCAAAAAAAATCAGAAACCCTCAAAATGGAGTTAAAGTATGGTACGTCTATATATGGAATAGGAGGCAGCTATAGAAAAAAATTGAGACAATTAAATCTTTAAAATCCTTTAAGTGGAAAAGGCAACAAAAGCAAAACATGTATTACCTGATAATTTGTATGTATTTTTTTAATATTATATGTTCTCTGTCTCTATCTCTCTCTCAACACACACACACACACAGCTTTGGAAAAATACAAAGAAAAAAGTAACAGAGGTTGCCTGCAGAGCCAGAAAACTGGGGAAAAGATTTGCTCTCATTCTTTACTTTTGAGTAACTTGCATATAACCTGGCAATCCCACGCCTAGTTACTTACCCAAGAGAAACGACAACTTATGTTCTTACAAGAACCTATACCCCAACATACATGTAGCAGCTTTATTTATTCTGGCCCCAAACTGGAAACATGGACACAAATGTCCATGAACCCACAATGAATCCCCGAACTACGGCACACCCATATGACGGAATACTACTCAGCAAGAAAAAGGAACAAACTCTTAATACATGCAACCACACAAAAAAATGAATCCCAAATGCATTGTGCTAAGCAAAAGAAGTCAATCTTAGAAGGCTACGTCCTCTAGCATTTCATTGACAGGGCCTTTTCGGGAAGGGTAGAGCTACAGGAAAGGAGAACCAATGGGTGGTTGCAAGGGTGAAGGCGGGGTGAATACAAGTAAAACAAGACAGGAGGAGGAAACGGGGGGAGCGACAGACCTGCTCTCGGCCTTGATTTGAGTGATGGTTTCGGGGCTCTCTGCAGGTGTACAATTATGGCAAGAAGAGTGAATTCTAAGGCATTCAAGAGGAAATGCTTGAATTCAAGTGGCTGCTTCTCTGGCCCTTCTTGGTTCTACCTGGTGTTCTGCATCTCAGTGGGAACGGTTCCAAAGGGAAAACCACGGCCGCCTTGCACTTTAGGGTGCTCTTTGCAGGTTTCTTTTTCTTTCTTTTTTTTTTTTAAATATATTTTATTGATATTTTACAGAGAGGAAGGGAGAGAGATAGAGAGCTAGAAACGTCGATGAGAGAGAAATATCAACGAGCTGCCTCCTGCACACCCCCCACTGGGGATGGGCCCGCAACCAATGTACATGCCCTTGACCGGAATCGAACCTGGGACCTTTCAGTCCGCAGGCCGACGCTCTACCACTGAGCCAAACCGGTTTCGGCTGTTTGCAGGTTTCTTGACATGTCACGCCCTGAGAGTTAGATGAGGAGGAGACTGAAGGCGCTGGCCTCAGCGCCCAGGGATGGCTGAGAAAGGCCTGGGTCTGGGTCTGGAGAAGGAGCCGGGCTCAGGGAAAGGGCTTTGGGAAGCAGGGGACATTCAGGATGCGGTTAGCAGGACTGGAGGAGAGAGGAGCGGGGCTACCCAGGGGACTGGAGCCCTGGGGAGGAGGTGACCTTGGGCAGGAGCCGTGCGCCTGGCGGAGGGGAGCGTGCCGTGCACCCAGGTGCAGAGGAAGGAAGGGCGGGCCACCCCCACCTTCCTGCGGGGGATTAGCTGGCGCAGAAGGTCGAGCGAGCAGTTCTCAGGGTCTCTGGGGTGTGTCTGTTCCTCACCGGCCTAAGGGGTCAGGGAGATGGCCGGCCTGGTTCAGGGTCAGTGATGGCCAAAATAGGCCTGGCTCTGAGGGTGTATATAGCAGGGGGTGGGGAGGGTAAGGGGGCAGGGGGCCAGACCCCAGGGCATAATCACAAGGGAGCTGGAGTCGAGGCTTATCACCCTCATCTGAGCCGCCACACTCCACCTCCCCTCACCCTCCGCTCCGGCCCGCTGCCCCGCCAGGGGACGGGGTGGGAATGGGCTCTCCGGCGCTTCATTCGTTTCTGCAGTTGATTGACCTCTAAAGCACACTCCCCCGTCCCCCCAGCAGCACCTCTAGAGCAGAAGCACTCAGGAGGGAAAGCAATATAACTATAGCTGATACTTACCGACCTCCTCCGGCTCTGTTCTCAGAGCTCTGCCTGTATGAACGCATCCTGTCTGTACAGCTCCTGGAGGCAAGGAGGCATCGTTATCGGTTTCACAGAAGACACTGAGACACCGGGAGGTTAAGAAACTTGCCCAAGGCCACGCAGCCAAGGAGTGAGAACTTGGGTTTTGAACTTGGGGTGGGATTTGGTTCCATCTTTAAGACTGGGCTACCCCAGTGAGGGAGGAGGTCTGGGTTCTCATGTGGAGTATTTTGGGTTCTCTCTCTCTCTCTCTCTCTCTCTCTCTCTCTCTCTCTCTCTCTCTCCCTCCCTCCCTCCCTTGAGGTGGAGTGGGCAGTAGGCAATTGTTCAATCTGTTTCATGATGGTTTAAAGGTAGACCTCTGGACTGACGCCTGGATGCAGCAAATACAGCCAGCGCTGCCACCCTGTGGTCATGCCAGTGAAGAGCGTCTCTCAGTGTCCTCTCTGAGACTCTTGGGTCCCTGAGGGCCTGATGGGCGCCTCTCCTAAGAGGGCCCCAGAGCCCCATCGGTTTAGGCAGCATCCTCCTATTAATGCTCGTGAGATCTATTTAGAGGATCACAATCAGTAATTTTTAGAAAAGAATAGAAGGCACTAGAGTATACAATATGTACTAAATACAAACATCATTTCGAGAAACTTCTGTTTCGAATCAATATACACACGTGTGTGCTGGGACCTGATCCAGTATTCCTCACCAGGACATGGCGCCAAAATCACTGAAATATACTGATTCCAGAATCTAGACTCCCCGGAGTTAAGAATCTATTTTCTGTATCATAACTCCTACATCCTCCTTTGTGCCATTTTTTTTTTTTTTAATGTTTGATTGACTTCAGAGAAGAAGGGAGAGGGAGATAGATAGAAACACCAGTGGTGAGAGAGAATCATTGATTGGCTGCTCCTCCACGCCCCCTACTGGGGATCAAGCCCAAAACCGGGAATCGAACCCAGACCTCTCAGTTCATTGGTCAAAGCTCAACCACTTAGCCACACCAGCCAGGCTACACATTTTTTTAAAACATACCTTCTAACAGCATTTCCCACAAATATTTGTGTGTCTTTTTAAAAATATATATTTTATTGATATTTTACAGAGAGGAAGGAAGAGAGATAGAGAGCTAGAAACGTCGATGAGAGAGAAACATCGACCAGCTGCCTCCCCCACACTCCCCACCGGGGATGTGCCCGCAACCAAGGTACATGCCCTTGTCCGGAATTGAACCCGGGACCCTTCAGTCCGCAGACCGACGCTCTACCACTGAGCCAAACCGGTTTCGGCATGTGTTTCTTAATTATAGAAGCGATGTAAGAACACATTCTGGTTGTAAGAGTCAAGCATGTCAGGAGTGCAGAGAGTAAAATGAGAACACTCACCTTCTCCCCACTCCACTCCCAGGCACAGGGGTCACCCCAAGAAGCATGCTGGTGTGCTCTCTCTGGCCCTGTTCCATGGACAGCCAGGTATACGTGCGCCTGTGTATGTCATTTTTACTCACCTACATAATAAAGAGGTGATATGCAAATTGACCATCACTCCAATACACAAGATGGCCACCCCCATGTGGACACAAGATGACCACCACAAGATGGCCGTCAGGGGAGGGGGTTGTGGGCAATCAAGCCAGTAGGAGAGGGCAGTTGGGAGGGACCAAACCTGTAAGGGAGGGTAGTTGGGGGTGACTGGGCTGGCAGGGGAGGACAGTTAGGGGCAATTAGGCTGGCAGGAGAGCAGTTAGGTGTCAATTAGGCTGGCAGGAGAGTGGTTAGGGGGTGATCAGGCTGGCAGGCAGAAGCTGTTAGGAGCAATCAGGCAGGCAGGCAGGCAGGCAGGCAAGCAGTTGGGAGCCAGCAGTCCTGGATTGTGAGAGGGATGTCCCATATTGAAGAGGGTGTAGGCTGGGCTGAGGGACACACACACACACACACACACACACCCCTCTTCCATGCACAAATTTTATGCACTGGGCCTCTAGTATTATAGTAATCTGTATGCACTATTAAGCTGAAGGGTTTTGTTTTTGGTTTTTTTCAGTTATGGTATCTTAGAGATCTTTTCCTGTCCATATATGTAAATTTATTTCTTTTAAGAATTGAGTGATTTTCACAGTATGAAGGAATCATATATCCTTAACCCAGGGGTGGGCAAACTTTTTGACTCGAGGGCCACAATGGGTTCTTAAACTGGACCGGAGGGAGGGCCGGCACAAAAGCAACCTGACCATGCTGGCACTCTCCTCTTGGGCTGCTGGTGAAGGAGCGGAGGGGAGAGCAAGAGAACCCTCCGCTCTTTTGGCTCCTCGGGTCGGATAGAACAGCGAAACGGGCCTGATCCGGCCTGCGGGCTGTAGTTTGCCCACGGCTGCCTTAACCTCACCTCTGCTGCATCCTCCTATGAGCCCCAGCCTCCCTTCCCTAATCACCCGCCTCGCCCTCGCTCTCTCGTGCACGCATCTCCCTCCTCCTGGCGTGGAAATACGGGCACCCCCACACATCCAGCCCCCTCGCTCTTCCCACCAGCCTCTGCTCTCTCAGCATCGGCCAGACCCTGGCTGGCGGCAGTCACGGCCTGGCAGGAGGGAGCCTCCAGGACTGTGAGACGTTCGCCCAGGATGCTTAGCAACACTGTGATTCAATTATTGAACTGGGTGAAACATCCATTAGAGAGGATTCTCACTTCCCAGACAGCCTGTGAGTAAACATGTCGAGAAGAGAAGAAGAGTGAGGCGCTGGTGAAAGCTGCCATTCACCCTGGCTCCTCCCCCCGTCCCCACTCCCCCCAGTGTGTCCTGCAGACCCTGTTCACACCAGGTAGCTCACTGCAGAGCGTTTTCAGTGGGAGAGCCCGGTTGCAAAAGTGTCGGAAGAGCTGAAAACGGGATGGTGAGGCAACTCCAAGATTAACGTTTGCAGGAGGAGATGATATTTGCCAGAGATGAGAGCTGGGGCTACAAGGTCAAAGCTACAACTTGGGGGAGGGGGGGGGCAACCACTGGGAGCTGGAGTCATTTGGGGGAGGGGGGATGCCTGGCAGAAGGTGGCTGCACAGAACAGACGCCGCTGAAAACAAGAGAAAGGATGAGCCGAAACCGGTTTGGCTCAGTGGTAGAGCGTCGGTCTGCGGACTGAAAGGTCCCGGGTTCGATTCTGGTCAAGGGCATGTACATTGGTTGCAGGCACATCCCCGGTGGGGGGGTGTGCAAGAGGCGGCTGGTCAATGTTTCTCTCTCATCGACGTTTCTAGCTCTCTATCTCTCTCTCCCTTCCTCTCTGTGAAATATCAATAAAATATTTTTTTTTAAAAAGAAAGTAAGGATGAGAAGTGCCCAGGTCTTTCCCCTCCTCCTGTCCTTCAGCCTCCCGGCTGGGCCTCAAATTAGTTGAACCCAGCAGGAAACCAATGCACAGAACAGGCTGGGAAATGTAAGTTGCAGGAGCTGGCTCCTTGAATCTGGGACAGAGCAGGGGTCGGGAGGAGATGAATGGGTGTGCGGACAGGCAATGACCAGCACATGAGCGGGGCAGCTCGGAGGCCAGGCTGGTTCTGACCGGTTCTGCTGATGTGAAGGACGAGGCTCTCTTCGGGAGAGGGAGGCCTGTGTGAGCTGCCGTGTGTGAGTGTGTAGGAGGAAAAGCAGGCATGGTTTATCCCTGAGTCTATCACGGTTCCGTACAGAAAACCCCTCTGGGCATTTTAATCAAGGAGAGGTTTAATACAGAGAATCGGGTGCTTTCAGAATTATTGGAAGGGCCAACATAGTGGGTGTTACCCTGACTCATACTGAACTGACGACAGTGGCACTCCAACTTCTGAGACCATCCTTCGAACCACAGGTTTGAAACCACTGGCGCTGCAATACAGACGTCAGGAAGCCAGAGTCAGCCACTTCACTGGCATTGTTACCACTGTCCTTGACTCTCGGCTCCCAGAAGCTAGAGAGTAAACTACGGAAGCTGTTGCAGGGGAAAAAATCACGTTTCTACAATCTTGATAGTCATTAGAAACAGCCAGATGCAGAAAACAGCCTTGGCCTCATGTCCAACCTCCAAATTTCATGAGAGTAACCGATGGGTACAATCCACGGGTACAATCTATTCGCTTCCAGGACCATAGCTGCAAGGGAGTCTGGTAAATGCAGCTTTTCGTTTCCCAATCCCTCCAACCAGAAGGAGGGTGGCTTGAGAGACGGAGGGAACCCATCCTCAGTGCCTACCACCCACCCAACTCCGGAGGAAACAGTGCCAGACTCTGGACCACACCGTGTGACGGGGCCTCCCATTGGTACGGAGGTTCTGAGAGGGCAGCTGGCCCCATGGCCTCTCGGGGTGGCGAGCTGACATGTATGCCCTCTCACGAGGGCCAGCTCCCTGCACCAACCAGCTCGTCCTGTCTTCCCACGTACCTCATGAGACAGGGCCTGGCATACCCCCCTTTACTCACAGGGAAACTGAGGCTCAGAGAGGTGAAATAACCTTCCTACGAACACTCGCCAATATAGGGCGGAGCTGGGAATAGAACCAGGGCTGCTTGGCACCAGAGCTCTGGCTGGGTGTTGAGAGAGGGACGAAAATACTGGCAGGTGGGAGGGGAAGGCTCTCTGGGGGAGGGGCCGGCATGCACAGAGGCACCTGGGGGTCTGAGCAGTGTGAGGAGCAGGAGCCTCACTGAGCAGGAGGGTTGCTGGGAAGAGGGTGTGCTGAGAGAGAGGGCAGAGAAGGAGTGAGGCCATGCTTGGGAGGAGACTTCCTGCTGTGCCCAGCACGAGGGCACTCCATGAGCAGGAGGGAGGCGGGCACGGAGGGCCCAGCACCGGGGCGAGGGCCCATGGGGAAAGTGGCAGGAACCAGTGAGGGAAAGAGCAGGGCCAATGCCAAAGGAGGAAGCTACGGCTCGGGGGCCACCAGAGCACGGGAGGTCTCTCCCAGGTGGGAGCTGTCTCCAGCACCAAACAAGGCTCATTTCCCGGCTGCGGGACAGGCACTGCCGAGGGGAAACAAGGCCATCTGACAGCCCTTCAGCAGCTGGGCCTCCTGCCTCCTTCCTCCAGAGAGCCTCCGTGGACCCCTCCACCCCGGGCTCCTGCAGTCAGGCCGGCCGCAGGGCGTGTCCTATGCCGATGCCCCGGCCCCGTGCTCACAAGCAGGCCCCCTGCTTGTTGAATGCCCTGCCATCACCACCTTTAAATCCTCAATAATGGCCGAAACCGGTTTGGCTCAGTGGATAGAGCGTCGGCCTGAGGACTGAAAAGTCCTGGGTTCGATTCCGGTCAAGGGCATGTACCTCGGTTGCGGGCACATCCCCTGTAGGGGGTGTGCAAGAGGCAGCTGATCCATGATTCTCTCTCATCGATGTTTCTAACTCTCTTCCTCTCTGTAAAAAAATCAATAAAATATGTTTAAATAAATAAATAAATCCTCAATAATGAACATTATAAACTGGTGACCAAAAAGATAGATACAGAGACAGTAAAGCAACAAGCAGACTGTCAAATGACAGCGGGGAGGGTAGGGAGATCTGGGGGAGATGGGAGATCAACCGAAGGACTGGGATGCATGCATATAAGCATAACCAATGGAGGCAAAACTCTGAGGAGGGAGGGCATGTATGGGAGTGGGGGGGAGGGGACAATGGTAAGATATGTACACATATAATACCTTAATAAAAAAAATAAAAAGAAATAAAAGAAATGTATACATAGACCTATCTCCAGGGGGAAAAAAATCCTCAATAATGTTTTTTTTAAATACATTTTTATTGATATTTTACAGAGAGGAAGGGAGAGAGATAGAGAGCTAGAAACGTCGATGAGAGAGAAACATCGACCAGCTGCCTCTTGCACACCCCCTACTGGGGATGTGCCCGCAACCAATGTACATGCCCTTGACCGGAATCGAACCCGGGACCTTTCAGTCCGCAGACCGACGCTCTATCCACTGAGCCAAACCGGATTCGGCTCAATAATGTTTTAACGAGGGGCTCTGTTCTTTCGTTTTGCACTGGGCCCTGCACATGATGACGTTCGAAAGGCTGGCGTGAGGGGTCGTTTTTTAAACGGTTTTCGTGACTCCCGGGGATGCAGGTGGCTCCTCCTGGCCTTTTCAAGGAGGGAGGCTTGAAGGCGTGTGTTGTTTCAGCTTCCATGTGCATCCCCCATTCCCGCACCTCACAGGCACTTGGCGTGTTTTCTACAAGCGTGCATGCCTTTCCCAGATCCTCCGTGCAGCCCGCTCTGAACCCTGCACAGCGGGGCCTGTGCTGTCGCTTCGCTGACCTCCGGCCCCAGCCCCTCTGGCCCCACAAGGGCCGTGCGCGCAGTGGGTGCTCCTAGGGGCTTGCTGGGCCCACCCCAAGGGCCAGCCTGGGCCTTGCTGATGCCTGGGCAGGAGTGGAGGAGGGGGAGGAGGGAAAGAGATTGTGTGTGTGTGTGTGTGTGTGTGTGTGTGTGTGTGTGTGTGTGAGAGAGAGAGAGAGAGAGAGAGAGAGAGAGAGAGACTGGAGAAGGGATGGGGGCACATAAAACAGAAACAAATAAAGAGTTCAAATGTGAAACGATTAAAAAAAATAAATCGAAGGGAGTGAGATAAGGCCGTGGAGCCGCTGCTCCCTAGTTAACATTCATTGGATTGAATAATCAGGCTTCATTATCTCAAATTGTCTGCATATTTGCCCTCAAAATGCTAATTTACAGTTGGCTGGGAGCGGTCTCGGCCTATTTTGACTAAAATATTATTTCACTTTATTGAGCATTGTTCTTAGCTGTCGGGCATCTGGGCGTGGGAGGGGCGGGAGGGGCCGCAGCGGAGGGCGAGGGGAAAGCTTTTCCCATCAGCGTTCGGCCCGCTCCGGCCTGATTGCGGGCTCCCTGTTTTGCGTAGAAATGGCATTTCTACGCCTCCAAGAAAAATTAGAGTCTTTATCGTTTTTTCTTTTAGGGGATAGACGGTTTATCATTAATCTCAGAGAAGAAAATGGGAGAAATAATCTTTTTTTTTCTTTCTGTTTCACTGAAGGTGTGAAAAATCTTGCCCATCACTCCCTCCTCCCTCCCGGGTGCTGAGGCAACTAGCTCCCTCCTCCCCCTCCTCCTCCTCCTCCTCCTCCTCCTCCTCCTCCTCCACGTCCTTCGTGACCTCCAAAGGCCCCGAGTTCTCTGCCCGCTTGCCCTTCTCTGTCCTCCGGGCCCCGGGGGCCAAGGAGAAAGGAATGGGCGAAGGCAACGCGCATCAGCTCAGGGGCCGTGCTGGAGTTTCCCCGGAACCTCCGCCTGGAAGTCTAGAGATGATGGAGCTGGACATTTTATTCTTGGTTGAAGTTAGAAAGATACGGCCTCCCTAGCCGAAACCGGTTTGGCTCAGTGGATAGAGCGTCGGTCTGCGGACTGAAAGGTCCCCGGTTCGATTCCGGTCAAGGGCATGTACATTAGTTGCGGGCACATCCCCGGTGGGGGGTGTGCAAGAGGCAGCTGGTCGATGTTTCTCTCTCATCGACATTTCTAGCTCTCTTTCTCTCGGTAAAATATCAATAAAATATATTTTAAAAAAGAAAGAAAGAAAGAAAGAAAGAAAGAAAGAAAGAAAGAAAGAAAGAAAGAAAGAAACGGCCTTCCTTGGAACTGAAAGTCCACAGTAGTCCTTCCCAGTCTTGGTTCACAGGGGAGCGCGGTAGTCCAGACAGCAGGGCGTGGGCCCCAGGCTGGTTGTCAGGGGGTGGGCTGCGCGGGGGCATCCACACTCCGCTCCCCGCCCCAGACTCCCTTGCCCACGAGGACAGGATCAGCCGGTGTTAACCGTCATGGGGCCAGCCCTCCGCCAGGCTGGTTCTGCCCATGGGAGTCACAGGCAAAAGCACCTGGACGTCGTTGTAGCGCAACCCCCCTCACTCAGACGGCAAAGCGGGGGCCAGAAAGAAGCTGGCCGTCAGAGGTTACAGATCTAGCCAGGGCCGAGGCCGGTCTGGCTCAGTGATAGAGCGTCGGTCTGCGGACTGAAAGGTCCCGGGTTCGATTCCGGTCAGGGGCATGTGCCTTGGTTGCAGGCACATCCCCAGTGGGGGGTGTGCAAGAGGCAGCTGGTCGATGTTTCTCTCTCATCGACGTTTCTAGCTCTCTATCTCTCTCCCTTCCTCTCTGTAAAATATCAATAAAATATATTTTTTTTAAATCTAGCCAGGGGGCCACCTTGGAGACTACTGTGACTGTTCAGGAGGCTCCCCCGCATCCGTCAGACTCCTCTCGGACGTCCTTTCCAGTCAAGCCTCCTATTTTTCTTTTTTTTGTCGTGTCTTCCTCCCTGCATCGCACTCCCACGGGTGACGAGTGGCCGTTCTGGCCCTCTGTGAGGGTGTGGGGGTGAGTGAGAGGGTTCAGGATTGCTGGTGCCTTCCTTGTGCCCTTTCTTGGTGGTGCGGGCCAGCCCGGGACCCAGGAGATGGCATGCCCAGCCAACAGGCCCCCGGGATCCTGCTCCAAAGCCAGGCCCTCCCTCTCCTCCGAGCCCGAGCAGGCCGCCCTCTGCTCTGCCCTAGAGGAACTGGGCGCTACAGGTTCCCAGGCCAGGGTCAGGGTCACCGGGTTTAGCTGGGCAGCTGTGCCAGGAGGGCAGTGGGGCTGAGGTCCTGCTCCAGCTGCCCTCACTGGGTGCTGGGCCCCGCACGGAGCTGCTGCCCAGCAGGGTGCCGTGGGCTAGCCCTGGCCCTCCACAGCGGGCCTGCTTCTCTCTCCCGCCCGCCCCACCCGTCCGAGCTCAGCCCTCTCCCAGCGCCCCTCTCCCGAAACCCCGGAGCTGACGGTGTGGCCTGGACTGAGACCCAGACGTGATGTCCGCCCTCCTGCCCCGGTTCCACGGGGTGCACCGGGCCTTGGCACCTGTCCTCACGGGATATGAGGCCCCGGGCACTGGCCTCTGTCCACGCGTGGCAGCCACACCTATCCCTGGAGGGGTCTCCGTGGCCCTGGCCACAGCAGCCACTGCCCCCTCTCAGCGTCCTGACCTCCTGGGGCAGCGCACGCCCCAGGCCCTCAGTTCATCCTCCCTCCCAGCCAGGCCTGGGGACCGCAGGCTCTGGCCGAGCAGCGGGGCACTGGTCGGGGCTATCGCCACGCATTTCACACAGAGGCTTCTGGAAGGCAGCATCACAAGGCGGCCTGCAGGCAGGCACCCCGGCCACCTAGATGCGCACAGAGCAGACGTGGCACCCCTACGTTCCAGCCAGCACTGCCGACACACCCCGCAGCTACACTGACCCTCATCATTACAAAACACAGACACTACCAGGGGTGGGCAAACTTTTTGACTCGAGGGCCACAATGGGTTCTTAAACTGGACCGGAGGGCCGGAACAAAAGCAACCTGACCATGCTGGCACTCTCATCTTGGGCTGCTGGTGAAGGAGCGGAGGGGAGAGCAAGAGAACTCTCCGCTCTTTCGGCTCCGAGGGCCGGATAGAACAGCCGAACGGGCCGGATCCGGCCCGAGGGCCGTAGTTTGCCCACGGCTGCACTAGATATACACAGAAGACACACACTCACCCAGCCAACATTCCCCCACCACCCTGCACTCATATCCAACAGAATCCACACGCACCCTCCGCTGACACCACACACACACACTCCCCAGGCACGCACATACACATTCACACACAGCAGACACCACACACACACACACACACACACACACACCAATTATACACACTCCCACCTGGTCACACATGCATCGTCACCTTCATTGGAGTTGGTGGCCATGCACCTGGTGTGATATGAGGAAGCAGAGAAGCACCACCAGCCCACCCCTGCATCCATGATGCAGTTACTAGACGTAAGGACCACATCCCACAGCTTCCGGGACGCAGGGACCTGCCTTCAGCCGACTCGGTCACCGCAAAGACATGCGGCCTGGCTCACACCCTTTCCTTAGCCAGGAATGAGGCGTTCGGAGAGCTTGTCCGAAGTCCCCAGATGGGCGTGAGGTCACAAGTGTTGGCCATAAGCATGTGTTGCGCCGCCCTGGGGTTTGGGCTGCCAGGCAGAGAAGGACTTCCAGGCCAGGCCTGGCCCCGACCCTCGCGAAGGCGGCATCTGGCTGGAGAGAGAAGTGGGGCTTGGTGTCAGAGGACGCGAGAATAAAAAACACATCCACGGCGCAAATGCACAAGCAGGCGGAGGGGCTGCGGATTAAGTGGGGTTAGCGGTAAAGCCAGCGATCCCCCGGGGTGGCCACTGCCGTTGGCCGGCCGTGTCTGCAGGGCAGAATTCAGACTTGGGATGAGGCGGGTGGGAGAGACAGGGCCATTTACTCTCTCGTCGGCTGTGCATTTATGTAGTGCTCACTGCTGACTTAGGTGCTGCTACTGGCCGTGACTTTGAGGGATGAGGTCCCTGCCTCATGCAGGTTCTGTCCCGGCTGAGACACGGTCAGTACCAACCACTTGAAGGGTGGGGGTGAGGTCTCTGAGGTAAACTCACAGGTGACTGGGCCGGGGGAAGGCTCAGTCTTCTAGGTGAGGCCAGAAGGCGCAGCTCCCTCTCAGATGTTGACCTTGAGAGGGAATGGGTTTTTTGTTTTTTAAATACATCTTTATTGACTTCAGAGAGGAAGGGAGAGGGATAGAGAGATAGTAACATCAATGATGAGAGAGAATCATTGATTGGCTGCACACCCCCCACTGGGGATTAAGCCCAAAACCCAGGCATGTGGCTCCCCCCTCCCGCCCCCCCCCCGCCAGAATCGAACCTGGACCCCTTCAGTCCGAAGGCGGATGCTCTATCCACTGGGCAAAACCAGCTAGGGCGAGGGAATGCCTTTTTAAATGTGTGCACTTGTCCCAGCCCTGTCCCAGGGAATGTTAAGGGAAGGACACGGGGTTCTGGTTTGCTAGGGAGGCCTCCAGCCTGAGTTCTCTTTACATCTGCCTTGGTGTTCCATTTCCCCCCACCCCCTTGCCCTGGCCCAGCCTCCACCCCGGCCCCAGCTTTTCTTCCCTGGGCCTTGGGGTGTCAGAGGACCCTCCCGGGCCTTGCCCTAGCACAGAGAAGCCAAACCTTGACCTGGGGCCTAAACACAGAGACATAGACTCTGAGGTGTTTTCCTGGCTTGGGGTGGCTGCGCTGGGAGGGGGACCCGCGTGCTGGGGGCCTGAATGGAAGGCGGGGGAGCGGGAGGGGGGACACAAAACTCATTCCAGCTGGGAACCAGGTCTTTCCCTCTGAACCCATCGCCCAGGCGCCGGGGACTCGCCCCCAAAGGCTCCCATGTCACCCTGTTTCTCTCTCCCCGGGCCCCGACCTCCCCCGTTAACTACTGCGGTGACGGCCAGGTCTGCTGCCCAGCTTGGAGTGCTTGTCCCTCGCCGTCCCCACCCCTGTGTCCAGGGAGGGGATGCCGGAATGAGGCGCTGCAGGTGCAGGCCCCGCTGGGCAGGCCACTGCAGAGCACGGGGGGCCCTGAGGGAGGTTGGGGCACACAGGGGCCCCCCAGACCCCAGCTTCATGGTGGGTCTGAGGGTGTCAAGCCCAGCCAGGCCCCTGCGGACGCTCTGCACCCCCTCCCTCATCGCACAAAGGTCTGGATGGTTTGGGGCCTCACGTCCCATCATGGATGTAGGGGTGGGCTGGTGGTGCGTCTCTGCTTTCTCATATCACACCAGGTGCATGGCCACCAACTCCAATGAGTGTGACGATGCACGTGTGACCAGGTGGGAGTGTGTATAATTGTTGTGTGTGTGCCTGGGGAAGTTCTGACACCGCGATGGGCCGGGGCACAGGGAGACGGGGTGGGGGAGGGTCCTGACTGTCCCCTGGGCCCACGGGAGAGGCGGGGGGAGGTGGAGGGGCTTGGGGCCGAGCCCGCGGCCGGCTCCCGCGCTAATCGACGGGCGCAGCCGGCGGGCGGGCGGGGATTAGGGCGGAGCAGGGCAATTACGGCGGCTCCAATGCCGCATCGGGCATGCAGGCCGCGCTCGCCTGTTTGCTCGGGGCGCGGGCCCCGGGCAGGAAGCCAACCTGCAAGTGTATCGGAGATTAGGGGGCGGCGGCGGGGCGGGCGCCGGGCAAACACGCGGCGGCCGCCGCAATCCCCGGTCCTGCATTCCGCCCGCGGCCGGCGTGACTCTGCGGCGGCGTGCAGGGCGGCGGGAGGAGGGAGGGAGCCCGGCCCCTGCCCCCGGGGCCCGGAGCGCCCCCCCAAACCTCCGGGGAGGCCCACACCTCCCCTCCCTCCATGCACGCCGAGACCCAGAGGTCCGGGGGCGGGCGGCAGCCCGGGAGCCCGGCGCCCCCGTCCCACGGCGCGCGCGCGCCCCCTGCCGCCTCCCGAGGGAAACGACACTGTCGGGCCGCCCCGCAGAGCCCGGTCCCAGGGGCTCCCCACCTCTCACAGGGCGCTGCTGCATCCCGGTCCCAGGGGCTCCCCACCTCTCACAGGGCGCTGCTGCATCCCGGTCCCAGGGGCTCCCCACCTCTCACAGGGCGCTGCTGCATCCCGGTCCCAGGGGCTCCCCACCTCTCACAGGGCGCTGCTGCATCCCGGTCCCAGGGGCTCCCCACCTCTCACAGGGCGCTGCTGCATCCTGGTCCCAGGGGCTCCCCACCTCTCACAGGGCGCTGCTGCATCCCGGGGCCTCGCGGGGACAGCACCCAGGCAGGGCAGGCACTGACAAAAGCAGAACAGAACGGGCCGGCCAGCGTGGCTCAGTGGCTGGGTGCTAACCTATGAACCAGGGTCCAGATCGGAGCCGGTCAGAGCACAGGCCCGGGTTGCGAGCTCCATCCCAAGTGCAGGCAGCAGCCGCTCAGTGATTCTCTCTCGCCATTGATGTTTCTTTCTATATCTCCCTTCCTCTCTGAACTAGGGCGCCTCCGTGAGCTGGCTCTGCACCCTTTGAGTCAGTCCATCACCCCACTTCGCAGGGGGCCTAGGTGAGTGAGGTGCAGCACCAGGCCAGAGCCCCCGTATCCTGACAGCGGGCAGGGCCTGGCTCTGTGCCCTGTCAGTCCTCACAGGCCAGCTCTGAGTCCTGTTCTGTGGCTCAGCACAGCCTGCCCGGGCAGTGAGCCCTGCCTGGGCCTCCTCAGCACCAAGTCCCGGGTGATCCCAGCCAGCCGGAAGCACCCGTCCCTCCCCGCCTCTGGAGCTCTGGGTTCCTGGGGGGGGGGGGGGGGGCAGGACCCAGTTTTCTGTCTCTACAGATCTCCTGAACAGCAGTCCTGGAGAATTGAGCCCCCGGTTCCTTCCCTGGTTTGTGGGGCTCTGGACTTGCTGTCAGTTTGTGGGGGTCTTGTCCCCTCTGGACAAGCCCCCCTTGGCTTTCCTCCGGAAGGCAGGAAGCAGGGCTGAGCTTCGAGGGGCGTCCCACCCGCCCCTCTCCACCTGGGGAGCTCGCAGACCTTGACTTCCCAGACTAGTCTCTAGACCAGGGGTGGGCAAACTTTTTGACTCGAGGGCCACAATGGGTTCTTAAACTGGACCGGAGGGCCGGAACAAAAGCATGGATGGAGTGTTTGTGTGAACTAATATAAATTCAAAGTAAACATCATTACATAAAAGGGTACGGTCTTTTTTATTATTATTATTTCAATAGTTTTATTCAGCCGGGCGGGCCGTAGTTTGCCCAGGCCTGCTCTAGACCAATGGTCGGCAAACTCATGGGTCAACAGGGCCAAATAGTAACAGCACAACGATTGAAATTTCTTTGGAGAGCCAAATTTTTTAAACTTCAACGTCTCCTAACGCCACTTCTTCAAAATAGACTCGCCCAGGCCATGGTATTTTTTAAAATATATATATATACTTTATTGATATTTTACAGAGAGGAAGGGAGAGAGATAGAGAGCTAGAAACGTCAATGAGAGAGAATCATCGACCAGCTGCCTCTTGCACACCCCCTACCGGGGATGTGCCCGCAACCAATGTACATGCCCTTGACCGGAATCGAACCGGGGACCTGTCAGTCCGCAGACCGAGGCTCTACCACTGAGCCAAACCGGTTTCGGCGGCCATGGTATTTTGTGGAAGAGCCACACTCCAGGGGGCCAAAGAGCCGCGTGTGGCTCCCGAGCCGCAGTTTGCCGACCCTGGGCCTAGATCCCGGAAGCTCTGAGTCGGACCCAGGATCCCCCTCCCCACGCCCACCCCTATGTTTGAAGCCAGGGCTCCCAGGGGCAGCTCTCCATGCAAGTGTGAACAGCAAACAAGTCAGTCTGGACACAAACAAGGGCACTTCCTCGCGGGAACCTCCGTTCGTGCTGAACAAACAGGCAGCCCGGGCCGCCCTCCGACTCCTGGACCCCCAGCCGGCGGCAAGCCCGGGCCCCGCACCTGGCCTGGGTGGTGGGTGAGGATTCCCATGGCCCCCAGCGCCCCTCCCCACTCCGGTTCTCTCCCAGCCTGCCCCAGGCCCAGGGCTCCACCTCCCCCGCCTCAGTAGGTGGTGCAAAGGCTTGGGGACAGCCCCCGAAGCCCGCATGTGGAGGGAGGTGTCTCGAAAAGGTTACAGTGAGCTGAGGGAAGGTCTGGACTGGTAAGCAGGGCCTGTGACGAGTCTGTCTTCTCTCCCACCAACACCGCCCGAGTGTACCGCGCACACACCCACACACCACCAGCACCGCCGCCAGCACCATCACATCCTCACCTTCCGCTCCATTATCCTCTCTCCTGAGCATAAAAACCTTTTGCTGCCGAAACCGGTTTGGCTCAGTGGATAGAGCATCAGCCTGCGAACTGAAAGGTCCCAGGTTCGATTCTGGTCAAGGACATGTACCTTGGTTGCGGACCCATCCCCAGTGGGGGGTATGCAAGAGGCAGTTGATGAATGATTCTCTCTCATCGATGTTTCTAACTCTCTATCCCTCTCCCTTCCTCTCTGTAAAAAAAAATCAATAAAATATATATTTTTAAAAACAAAAAAACCTCTTGCTAAGTTTCGCCCCCTCCAACTCCACCTGCTGACAAGACTCCTGGAAAGGTCACACTCATTACAATCCTCTTTGTCTTTCTAGCCCAACAATGCCCCTGAGTCTGTGGACCCTCAGATCATGTTTGTGTATTGATGGTGCAGAGAGGGCCTGAAGCCAGAGAGGCAGTGACTTTTTAAGAAGAACCTTTGCTTGCCTCTTGTACTGGTGTTGGAAGTTCAGTCCGTTATGAGGAGCTAAGATAGTTCTCAGAAGGATTTTTACTCTTTCGCGCACACTCCTGTCACACCTCTGTCCCCCACTCACCCTCAAAGGAAAAAGAAATACCCCTCCCTGCTGAAACCGGTTTGGCTCAGTGGATAGAGCGTCGGTTTACAGACTGAAAGGTCCCAGGTTGGATTCCAGTCAAGGGCATGTACCTTGGCGGCGGGCACATCCCCAGTGGGGGTGTGTGCAAGAGGCAGCTGGTCAATGATTCTCTCTCATTGATGTTTCTAACTCTCTATTCCTCTCTCTTCCTCTCTGTAAAAAATCAATAAAATATATTTTTTTAAAAAAGAAGAAGAAGAAAAAAGAAATACCCCTCCCTCCTCTAAGAGCACCGAGGATAGATCAATTCGATTGCATTTCATTTCAATCACTGAAATGGACACTCACTTCTGGAGTTCAGAGGCAGGCCTGGGTTCGAATTCTGACAGACCACTCGCCGTGAAACAAATCACTGAGCTCTCCAGGATCCACAACGGGAGTGACAGCATGATGGTGGGAACCAGCTGTTCTGAATCAATACAGGCCCTGCAGTCTGGGGTACAAATAGGGGTTCGGTAGCGGACCATTCCTCTCTCCTGTCCCTTTCTTCAGACTGGAAAAGTAAGGGGATTTAATTCAGGAAATATGCATGTACCAGCTGCTAGTGGGTGCTAAGCACCAGGGAATTCGTGGCTGGGGGGAAAAGCAACAAATCAGGTGCTGACCTGAGCTTGGGGTTATCACCTGAGGGGCATAGCGTGGAGTGAGCTGGAAGCTCAGAGAACTGGACTGAGTTTTGCCTTCTGGGCAAATCACTCCCTCCCCACTTGGATGGACCTCCATGCCCTTCCTTTTGGGTATAACAACGGGTTTTGACTAGTTTGCTGCTGAGGTCCTGGCCAGCTCTAAAATAGCCTACATGGTAGGAAACAGACCAGTCTCACTGCACAAGGGTTGTTTGCCCGGACCTCGTCCTTCCTCCCTGATCTTTCCTTCTTCCCTCTGTCTTTGCCCATCCTTAAAGCTGGGAGTCCCAGTGGGTCCATAGTAGCTAGCCCTTCTCTCTTCTCTTGCAGCATTTTCTTTTCTTTTTTTTTTTTTTAATATATTTTATTGATTTTATACAGAGAGGAATTGAGAGGGATAGATAGTTAGAAACATTGATGAGAGAGAAATATTGACCAGCTGCCTCCTGCACACTCCCCACTGAGGATGTGCCCGCAACCAAGGCACATGCCCTTGACCGGAATCGAACCTGGGACCCTTCAGTCCGCAGGCCAACGCTCTATCCATTGAGCCAAACCGGTTTTGGCTTTCTTTTCTTTTTTAAAAAAATACATTTTATTGATTTTTTACAGAGAGAAAGGGAGAGGAATAGAGAGCTAGAAACATCGATGAGAGAGAAACGTCGACCAGCTGCCTCCTGCACATCCCCCTACAGGGGATGTGCCCGCAACCAAGGTACATGCCCCTGACCAGAATCGAACCTGGGATCCCTCAGTCCACAGACCAACGCTCTATCCACTGAGCCAAACCGGTTTTGGCTCTTGCAGCATTTTCTTTCTCCACAATCTCATCCACTCCTTGGAGGTGTCTGCGGAGAAAAGCCTCCACCAGGAGCCTTCCTGGACTTGGAAGCTATAGCCAATCTCTGTCCTTCGTATTCCCAGGGAATCGGCCCCTTTAGTTTAAATATGATTCTTGCTGCATGTCTTTGATGCTCTGGGGTAATTTGGTAAAAGGTATTCTTTTTTTTTTAAATGATGAAAATGGAGCCGAGGCTGGTTTGGCTCAGTGGATAGAGCGTCGGCCTGCAGACTGAAGGGTTCAGGGTTCGATTCCTGTCAGGGGCATGTGCCTTGGTTGTGGGCATATCCCCGGTGGGGGGTGTGCAAGAGGCAGCTGATAGAAGATTCTCTCATCGATGTTTCTAACTCTCTATCCCTCTCTCTTCCTCTCTGTAAAAAAATCAATAAAATATATTTAAAAAAAGAAAAAAAGAAAATGGATAGTATGCCCTATAGAGTGTTCCATAGTCTGGATTTTGCTGAGCATCGCTGTGGCATTTAAGATGTTGCTCTGGCCAGTATATTGCCTATGAATTGGTAGTTAGGTCTAATTTACTTAGTGGTGGATGAGTCTCTGTGCTCCTCCCGCCCCCACCACGAGGCTGTGAGGTCCCCATGGGGAGAAACCGCATTCTTCGTTCCTTTGTACCCCCTCATAAACCCGGCACATAAAACAGACCTCAAACGAATAGATGTTTGCTGACTCCAGTCTAATTGAAAGAGCGTAGAATTTCAGAGAAGGCCTTAAAAGCAGCATGCATAAGAGAAAGTTGGGAAGCAGCGGGTAACTGCAAAGTGCGATGTGTGTCAGCACACACAGCGCCTCCTGTGTGTCACTGTGCGTCCCAGGGAGGGAGGAACAAACAAACAGCCCTGTTTGCTCCTGGCCTGTCAGGTGCAGAGGCCACAGGAGGGGCCGGGAGGGGAGGAGCAGGTGTGTGCTGGAGCTGAGGCAGCAGGACAGAGCGGGGAGGTGTGGGCCTTCCCTCACCCCTCACGGGAGCCCAGGGCCCTCGTACCCTGCAGGCCGGGCTTCACGTGAGGCCTTCCATCTCAGCTCCCGGGACCCGCACATTCCCCAGGTAGTGTACTTTTTCTGGGTGAAAACAAACCTGTCCGTGGGAAGATGGAAGAGAAAGAACGAGATGGAGGGAGACACTGTGAAAGAGGGAGAAGGGAAAAGGGGGCTGGGATTCACAAGGGTGTTGGGAGGAAGGACAGTGGTTTGTTCTCACTGGAATGTCCAGTCACTGCGCCATGGGGGTGCTTTCCCTGTCCGCACCCAGGAAGTTATAGGATGCCTCATCTACCGTCATGGCCTCCCACAGTCAGGCACCAGGTTTCCACATGCATGGGGTCTGTTTCTGTGAAAGAGTTATTCGACCTGAAGAGAAACCAGAGTATTGGGTCTATTGCTGAGGTCTGCATTCTGTTCCACTAAATCTACCTCCATTTTTTGTTTGTTTGTTTTTGTTTGTTTGTTGGCCATCTTTTGACTTTCATTCTTCCCATTCACTTATTCAGGTCTTATTTTATGCCCTTTAATCATGGAAGAACATTACAATGATGGATATACATATCTTATTTCTTATTTTATTTTATTTTTTAAAATATATTTTATTGAGTTTTTACAGAGAGGAAGAGAGATGGATAGAGAGCTAGAAACATCAATGAGGGAGAAACACCAATCAGCTGCCTCTTGCACACACCCCACCAGGGATATGCCGGCAACCAAGGTACATGCCCTTCACCTGGGACCCCTCAGTCCGCAGGCCGATGCTCTATCCACTGAGCCAAACCGGTTTTGGCTTATTTCTTATTTTAATTGGAACTTCTTTTGAAGTCTCATCCTATCTAATAAAGAAGGGGAGATGCTAATTGACCATCGAACCCTCACAAGATGGTGGCACCCACAGCCAATAAAAAGGGAATATGCTAATTGAGTGCCATGACCTTGAAGATGGTGGTGCCCACAGCCACAAGGCGGGTTCGGTGCACCTGCCTCCAGATTCCCCCAGTCCCCGCAGCCCCCCCAGCCGCCCAGGGCCAGCCCAAGGCACAGGTAACCAGGGCCGGCTGGCAGTGGCAGTAGCAGATGTGTGATGGGGCGTCGCTTTCCCCTGATCGCCAGTTTGCCTCCCGCCCCTGAAGGCTCCTGGACTGTGAGAGGGAGCAGGTCTGGCTGAGGGGCGCTCCCCTCCAGCGCATGAATTTTATGCACTGGGCCTCTAGTGTTTAAATATGATTCTTGCTGCAAGTCTTTGATGCTCTGGGGTAGTTTGGTAAAAGGTATACCTTTTTTTTCAATGATGAACATGGATAGTATACCCTATAGAGTGTCCCATAGTCTGGATTTTGCTGAGCATCGCTGTGGTATTTAAGATGCTGCTCTGTGCTGACATGTACACATAAGGATCTGTTTGACATTGAAATTGGGTCTCAGAAGAACTGGTGGCCCAGAAAGAAGCTCTCTACAGACTGATTCATATGCCTTTCAGCATAACAATTATTGCTTGTCTCATTTTTGATTCTTATAAGTATATTTCCAGTAGGACATGATCTCACTCATCTAGGGGAAATGGTGAATAACATAGACTGATGAACAAGAACAGACCCAGAGATGAGGAGTCATGGGTCAGACTGTTGGACCTCCGAGGGAGGGTGGGGATAAAAGGGAGAGATCAACCAAAGGACTTATGTACACACATATGAGCCTAACCAGTGGTCGAGGACAATGGGGGGGGGGGCTGAGTGGGGGGAATGGGGGATTGGAATTGGGGGTTGAGGTCAAATATGTGATACCTTAATTAATAAAGAATTTTTTTAAAAAAAGAGATGTTGCTCGGGCCAGTATATTTCCTATGAATTGGTAGTTAGATCTAAAGATTGGTCAGATTTGGATTTTTTTTTTTACAATGAATTTTATAGTTAAAGATGTATACTTCCATCAGCAGGCACATAATTTCTGATTGTCTTTCTGTTTGTGAAGTTAGGAGCCACTAATGATTCCTGCCTTTATATCATACTAGAGGCCTGATGCAAAACATTTGTGCTCCGGTCAGGGGGGTGTCCCTCAGCCTGGCCTGCACCCTCTCGCAGTCTGGGACCCCTCGGGGGATGTCCACCAGCCAGCTTAGACCCGCTCCCCTAAGCAGGCAGGAGAACACCCCCCGAGGAGCCGTTAGAGCTGCTGCAGAAGTGGGAGAGGCTCCCGCCTCTGCCTCTGCCCTCACTGACTGTGAGCCCGGCTTCTGGCTGAGCAGCGCTCCCCCTGTGGGAGTGCACTGACCATCAGGGGTAGCTCTGCCCCCTGGTGGTCAGTGCACGTCATAGTGACTGATCATTCTGCTGTTTGGTCAGTTTGCATATTAAGGTTTTATTATATAGGATGCTGCTTTCTTTTCTATCGTTTTGGTTGCCTGACGTTCTCTCTCTAGTACAGAGAGAGAAATAGTAGATTCTTCAGGCAGAAATTGTGGGAACAATACTCCTATACGTTTTTAGTCCTTCAAAAAAAAAAAAAAGAAAACACCTTCAGATAACTATGTACTAAAATATAGTTAATTAAGTACTGAAAACCCAATGCTAGAAATACACTAACCATGTATTTTACCTAAAAATCAGCACAAGTAGACTTAACAAAATGTTCATAAGCCTTCCATTGTATCTATTTTGTCTTCTTCTTTGTCAACTCTCTCTGATTGCAGGGTGCAGGCTGCTGCCAGATTAACCTACCGTATTGAGAGTCTCATTGCATAAAGGACACAGACCAGACACTTCATGAATCTGGACCCATCTTCTCTCTCACTGCACCCTATTGGGAAGCTTAGTCTAGCTCCGTGGTCAGAAAACTGCGGCTCTCGAGCCACATGTGGCTCTTTGGCCCCTTGAGTGTGGCTCTTCCACAAAATACCACGGCCTGGGCGAGTCTATTTTGAAGAAGTGGCGTGAAAAGAAGTTTAAGTTTAAAAAATTAGGGTCTCAAAAGAAATTTCAATCTTTTGATATTTGGCTCTGTTGACTAATGACTTTGCCAACCACTGGTCTAGCCGGTTGCTCAGTGGATAGAGCATCTTCCCACAGACCAAGGGCCTCAGGTTTGATTCCCAGTCAAGGGCACATACCTCAGTTGTGGGTTTTGATACCTGGCCCAGGTCAGGGCACGTGTGAGAGGCAACCACTTGATGTGTCTCTCTCACATCGATGTTTCTCTCTTTCTCCTTCTCTTCCCTGCCTTCCACCCTCTCTAAAAAATCCATCCAAAAAATATCCTAGGGTGAGAATTTTAAAAAAGAAAAGAATTTGAGTCTTAGAGTGAATAAGCCACTGAAATGTTCAAGGACAAAGCAGGGATGTGAAGCCACGTTTGTCCAACACCCAAATCCACATTTGCTGTTACTGTGCTCCACTGTACCCCAACAGCATGAACTGTGGGTCCTCCTTCCTCTCTTCATGAGGCATGCTGTTGGCATCTTGGCATTGATGTCTGGGTGGGTCTTGGGTAAGGTGACCAAATCGTCCCACTTTTGGCGGGACAGTCCTGATTTCTAAAAATTTTTCCCATGTCCCAAGGCATTTTTAAAAAGTCCCGATTCTTTAAAAAAAAAAAAAAAAAAAAAAAAAAACAGGACTTTTTTAAAACGCAGCAGGACGCGGGAAAAAAATTTAGAAATCGGGACTGTCCTGCCAAAAGCAGGACGATCTGGTCACCTGAGTCTTGGGGGGTTGCCTCCCCAGGGCCCTCCAAGTTGATGTCCCCTCATCTGACCCAGCAGCCTCTAGCTGGGCCACAGTAAGCCTAGACCTTGGGCCAGCCCATTCACCCATCATTTTTTAAAAATATATTTTATTGATTTTCCACAGAGAGGAAGGGAGAGGGATAGAGAGCTAGAAACGTCAATTGAGAGAGAAACATCGATCAGCTGCCTCCTGCACACCCCCCACTGGGGATGTGCCCGCAACCAATGTACATGCCCTTGACTGGAATTGAACCTGGGACCTTCCAGTCCGCAGACTGACGCTCTATCCACTGAGCTAAACCGGCCTCGGCTCACCCATCATTTCACCCTCAGGCTCCAGGCTGCCTGCCTGCTGGGGAAGCAGGAAGGGGGGGCGTGTCCTCAGAAGGCAGAGCCAGTATTTGTGAAGCCTGCAGGGGGCGGCAGGCAGCTGCCCCCCCAGCAAGGTGCCTCTGGCCACTACGTGGCAGAGCAGAATGGGAATGCTGATGTCCTGGTTGACAGTGGCGGGGATGTGCCCTGCACCTGATGGAGTAGTTTCCGCATTAGGAATTGATTCAGGGAAGCAGAATGCCATCCTTAGCCTGGCAGTCGGGAATCCCTCCGAGCCCCACAGTCACAGCAGAGTGCTCCCCCAGCCCAGGCTAATTCTGAATGCTTCCCCTGCATTGCTTATGTTATCTGCACAGCAGCCCCATGAGGCAGCTACTGGTGTCACCATTCTACAGGTGAGGAAAGACAGCCAGTCACTTGTAACTTACCCAAGAGCAGCAGCTGGCGAGTACTGGTTACCCGTCAGGAACACAGGGGTAGAATGCCTGCCCGCCAACTGCCTAACGCGGGAGTTCTGTAGGCTGTCCACTGCCCTGCATGGACAATACGCCAGTGTTGTTACATCTGGGACCGTTCCTGTCCTCCCTCCCCGCCGCTGGATACAGGACCGCTTCTCCGGGGGAGCCTGGTCACGTGGGCACAGAAAGCTCCTGGGAGAAGTTGGCAAACAACGGTGTCGGCGGACGGGAAGTAAGTGGCTGGAGGGACAGAGTGGAAAATGTACTTTTCCACTGTGCTATGAGCAAGATGTGTACATCTAATTGCTTAAAAATAAAAGGGCTGAGCAATATCGGATGAATCTGGCTGGAGCTTCTGCTTCTGAGATAAGCAGAGGCCTGAGGGCTCCCCCCACGATCACCAGCGAGCCACAGGGCTCCTCCCTGGGGTGGGCATTTATTGATTTTATTTTTATTTCTCATTTTTTTAATTTATTTTTTTACAGAGAGGAAGGGAGACAGAGTTAGAAACTTTGGTGAGAGAGAAACATCGATCAGCTGCCTCCTGCACACGCCCCACTGGGGACGTGCCTGCAACCAAGGTACATGCCCTTGACCGAAGGCCAGTGCTCCATCCACGGAGCCAAACCGGTTAGGGGTAGGGTGGGCATCTTTATTTTTATTTTTTAAAATATATTGTATTGATTTTTTTTACAGAGAGGAAGAGAGAGGGATAGATAGCTAGAATCATCGATGAGAGAGAATCATCGACCAGCTGCCTCCTGCACACCCCCTACTGAGGTGTACCCGCAACCAAGGTACAAGCCCTTGACTGGAATCGAACCTGGGACCCTTGAGTCCGCAGACCAACGTTCCATCCACTGAGCCAAACCGGTTAGGGGCAGGGTGGGCATTTTTAAATGCGGAAGAACTGAGGGAACGTGGTCCTTGGCGCGCCCTAAATCCATAGGGCCCTAAATCCATAGGGTCCTAAATCCATAGGGCCCTAAATCCATAGGGCCCTAAGTCCATAGGGTCCTGAGTCCATAGGGCCCTAAGTCCATAGGGTCCTGAGTCCATAGGGCCCCAAATCCATAGGGTCCTAAGTCCATAGGGTCCGGGCTCTGCAGCCCCTCACCCTCCACCCTCACCCCCGGGAGGCCCCGCCTGGGCCGCAGGGGAAAGGCCGCCCGCCCCGCCCCGCCCCGCCTTACCCCGCCCGGGTCCACCTCCCCAAACATAAGAGCCCTCGCCCCAGACGGGGCTTCCCAGCCAGCGGCTCCCCCCGTTTTGCAGGGCTGCCCCCCGGCGCCATGCCCAGCCCGGGGAGGGACCAGGCCCGGGGCCCGCGCTCCGGCTGCCCTCCCGCCCCCGGACCCCGCGCCGGCCCCGGCAGGCCCCGCGCCGCCCGCCCCCCCGGGGCCGCCTTCTCCGTCGAGGCCATCCTGGCGAGGCCGGCGCCCCGCGCGCCCGCCTGCGCCGCCGCCTCCGCGCGCGCCTGGGGGGCTCCCTCCCCGCCTCCCGGCCCCGGTCTGCCCTGGGCGGGCCCGGCTCCCTGGCCGCCCGCCGGCCTGGGCCTCCTGGGCCTGGGGCTCTCCCGGCCGGGCCCCCCGCCCCCCGCGCTGGGGCTGCGCCCGGCTCCCCTCGGCGGCGTCACAGGTACGAGGTGCCGGGGAGCAGGCGGGAGGTGGAGGGGGGGCGCGGCAGTGGGCGCGGGTGAGGGGAGAGGTCCCTGAGGGTGGGGGCCACACACGTGTGGAGTGGAGGGGGCCCTATGAACCTGACCTTGCCCCGAGGGGTGGCTGAGAACCGCCCCTGGCGCCAGGGTGCCCCAGAGAAGCTGGTGTGAGGACGAGCGCAGAGCCAGAGACGCCGGTGGGCTGGAGGGGGCTCGGAAGGCCACCAGGGTCAGCGCTGGGGCTGCAGGGACCCGACCCTGCTCCTGGGCTCTGGGTCCTCCGCGAGGGATTTGCTGCCTCCCTCGCCCCCTTTGGAGAACGCTTGGTGGTGCAGACCGTTCCCCAAAGCAGCTCTTATGGGGACTCCGGCCCCCCCCCCCCCCCCCCCGTCTTAGCCCCGGGAAGCAGATGCCACAGGTGGTGCAGCTCAGCGGGAGCTGCCGGGAGCCGGCCATCCCCAGGCCCCAGTGCCCCCTCCGCTGCCCAGGGCTCTGTGAGCTCCTCTCCACACTGACCTCTCCGAGCCTGCTTTCCTAGAGCGCTTTCGGGGCTCTGGAGGGGTGTGCCTCCCACCCACGTTGGAGAGAAACCCTGGCTTCCCAACCCCACCAAATCCATGCCCCTGCAGCTGGGAGCCAGACCCATCACACCACACCCGCCTGTGGCTTCCAACCTCCTCACACGCCCGAGGTCTGAACTGCCCTTAACTACTAGTGGTCGCATTTTCAAGTTCGTGTTTGCATAGCTATTACATTCACACAGTTCAAATGGCAAAATGTTTAGGTAATTACTGATTTCGGGAGGAAGAAGAAAAGTTTCCTGAGCTAGGTGGGGAAATTTCCTCCGCCACTAGGTGGCAGACCTCCAAAGACCTAGTTACCCCATCCCACAAGCGATCAATGACACCAGTTTCTTTTCTTTTCTTTTTTTTTAAATAAAAGTTATATTAATATATATATTTTATTGATATTTTACAGAGAGAAAGGGAGAGAGATAGAGAGCTAGAAACGTCAATGAGAGAGAAACATCAACCAGCCGCCTCTTGCACACCCCCTACCGGGGATGTGCCCGCAACCAATGTACATGCCCTTGACCGGAATCGAACCCGGGACCTTTTAGTCCGCAGACCGACGCTCTACCACTGAGCCAAACCGGTATCGGCGACACCAGTTTCTTGATTCCTTCAGACGTATTTTATGCATATTTAATACCTGAACTCTCTCTCTCTCTCTCTCTCTCTCTCTCTCTCTCTCTCTCCCTTACTTCTTTCACTTGACCATAGAGCTTGGAGGTTTTTCCATATCAATCCACACAGAGCATCTTTACACCTCAGAGTGGTCCATTGTAAGGATTCTTTTAAAAAATATATATATTTTATTGATTTTTTACAGAGAGGAGGAGAGAGGGATAGAGAGTTAGAAACATTGATGAGAGAGAATTATCGATCAGCTGCCTCCTGCACACTCCCCACTGGGGATGTGCCGAAATCTAGGTACATGCCCTTGACCGGAATCGAACCTGGGACCTTTCAGTCCGCAGGCTGATGCTCTATCCACTGAGCCAAACCGGTTTCGGCTGTAAGGATTCTTTATTTAATCAGACCCTACTAATGCTTCTCGTCTCTTGCTATTTTGCTTACCCGTATGGAAAGTCTGGTTTGCCCAGTGGATGGTGTGCTGGGCAGCCAGCGTCCTGACCTCACTCCCCTCACTGGAGCAGTGTGCAGCCCTGGGCAGCCCTGCCCAAGGCGAATGGACGCTGAGGGGGTCTTCGTTGCTGCACTTCCATTCCTCTGCCTGGAACACTCCCCTCCCAGACAGCCAAATGGTCCACTTCCCCATTCCTTCCCAGTTATAGTTCAGTACCGCCCCCCGGTGGGCCAATCTTCATCTCCACTGTCTTCATCTCGGTGAGCTGAAATGCACCTGTGTGTGCCTTGGGAAAAGTCAGCCCTTCCATCAGCACCTTGGCAGGGGGCAACTATTGGCCTGTGGCGAGCGGGAAGAATTTCAGACTCCACATACCCTCTCCGCTGGGTACCCACGTGCAGGGCGCAAACTGCATCCAGTGGCCCTACTCAGATATCACCTCCGTGAGGTGGCTTCCCTTTCTAAACATGCAAATTATCCTCCCCACCCCTACCCCCACCCCCCAACATACACACACTCACTCTGTCCTTCCCTGCTACATTCTCCTCACTAGCCCTGAGCACTGTCCGACATACTCAATATTTTCTTTACCTTTTCTGTTGCTATACGGAGATTTTTCTGTTTTGTCCTGGAACCATGCCTGACCCATAGACATTCAAAAAGCATTTGTTTGGATCGATGATTCTCTCTCATTAATGTTTCTAACTATCCCTCTCTCTTCCTCTCTGTAAAAAATAAATAAAAAATGTTTTTAAAAAAACCAAAAAAACAAAAACAAAAAGCATTTGTTTGAAGAAGGGCCCCTTCTTTGCCCATCCCGTGGGGGTTCCTGAGGGAGCCACAGAAAGGAGTGGGGGGCAAGGAGAGATGGAGGTTCAGCAACTTCTCTTGGGGTCAGAGGGTAAGCCACTCAGCGGGAGAATCGTGGAGGCAGGAGTCTGTCTGTCACTTGTTCTGTCATTTCGGTGCGGTCTCTTCCCACTCTGCCTCTCGCTGCGTTAGCTAGCCAAAGGCAAGGCAGGGCAGTGGAGCTGTGGGCTTGTTCTCTCTCTCTCCCCTCCAACGTGGGTGGGTGGGTGGGTGGGTGCTGGCTAACGGCCCCTCCTCCTCTTTAGGTTTGGAGCTGACTCCCTGCCCAGGCCTCTGGAGTCCCCCAGACGGGGCCCCCCGGGAGGACCTTCAGGACGCCGAGAGACCCCACAAGAGGGTCCGGACCATGTTTAACCTGGAGCAGCTGGAGGAGCTGGAGAAGGTGTTTGCAAAGCAGCACAACCTGGTAGGAAAGAGCAGAGCCCAGCTGGCGGCCCGGCTCCGCCTCACGGAGAACCAGGTGGGAGCAGAGTCTCCGTGGGGCCCGGGCTGCGCGTGGGGACAGACACCACCCTCGGGAAGGCCTGGCCCCTGGGAGGGAGAAACGGGCTTTCTTCTTCTGGGCCAGGCCGCTGGGGGGGGAGGCAGGCCTAATGACTGGCATACTCTCTGCGTGAATGAGAAAAAAATAGTCCCATCTGAAATCACATTATGGAAACATCACATCGTATTTGTAGATATTCACCTAGAACGCTACATTTTCATGCTAAATAAGGAGCTGGCAGGGAAATCGAGGAGGTATTCAAATAACTGAATATTAAAAACACTGAACATTCCCTCGACACCCCGTACTCTGTTCCATCTACTGTGCCATTTCTCTGCTTCACAAACTTCTCGAGAACTGGCTATGTTCCCTGCCCCCATGTCCTCACTTTTGGTTGTGCCAGGGTTGCTCTCCCCCTTCCTGGTCCTCAAATACTCCAAGTTTGGTCCTGCCTGAGAGCCTTCTTGCAGTTCATACCCTGCCCTGGCCTGCTTTTCTCGGTCCCCACCAGGCTGGCCTCTTATCCGCCGAGCCTTGACTTACCTGGACGCTGGTTTCTCAGGGAGACTCAAACCCCTGTTTTTACCAAACCATTTGCATGTATCTATGTGTTTGTTTTCATGCTTCTTATTAGTCTCTCTCTACTAGACTGTGGGTTCTGTATCACCATCACCTAGAGTAGTGCCTAGACAGCCGTGGGCAAACTACAGCCCGCGGGCCGGATCTGTTCGGCTGTTCTATCCGGCCCGCGGAGCCGAAAGAGCGGAGGGTTCTCTTGCTCTCCCCTCCGCTCCTTCACCAGCAGCCCAAGATGAGAGTGCCAGCATGGTCAGGTTGCTTTTGTTCCGGCCCTCCCTCCGGTCCAGTTAAAGAACCCACTGTGGCCCTGGAGTCAAAAAGTTTGCCCACCCCTGGTAGTACGTAACAAGAACTCAAAAAATACTTGTTGGATGAACGGATGAATGAATGGCAACTTGGATTAAGGAAAGCATGTGCTGGGGGCAACTCTTCCTTTAAATGGAAGAGCAGATTTTGAGTGGAGTGGGTACCGCGGGAACGGGGGAAGCAATGGGAACTGCTAGTCACATTCTGATCTTTGCCTCCCATTACAGGTGAGGGTCTGGTTCCAGAACCGCAGGGTCAAGTATCAGAAGCAGCAAAGGCTGAAACCGCCAGCTGTGTCTGCCACGGCTGCCTCCCCAGACGAGCCCTCCAGCAGCTCTGACGCCGTCGTCCAGAGAGAAGACACGGAGTCAGGAGGGGACAGCTGAGGACTGGGACGAAGGCTCACCCCAGGCTGTCTGGTATAGCTCTTCCTGGGGACACTGGACCTATATGCTCGCTCTACCTATTAACAAAGAGTCTCATCGGGGTCAACGGGCACCAGAGAAATCGGAACTGTTGGGAACTTTTCAATATTGACTCCTGGGAGCTGCAATGATGCAATTGTCAGGAGCACAGGCTTTGACCTTCGGCGATGTCTTTGGCCACGTTACTGAACTTCTGAGCCTTTTTTCTTCATGGGTGTGTGGATAATGTAGAGTTCCCAGGGCTAAGATGCTGTCTGTAGAGCACTTACAGTGTGCCAGGCCCAGAGCTAAGTGTGTGGCCACTGGTAAGGCTGATAGACCCCCTTCACCTGGGGGGAGTGGTGCTTGTACCAGCCCTGGCTTTCCCAGGCATGTATCTCTTCCTGGCCTGGCTGTGGAGCAGAGAGGGCCTTCTTGAATCAATGTCTGGGCATAGAAGACTCTTCCCTGACAGAAATGATAGAGTTGACAGAAAGAGAGAGAGAGAGAGAGAGAGAGAGAGAGAGAGAGAGAGAGAGAGAGAAAGGTAGGCTATTTAGTCTACTTCCCCTCACAAGGTTCCCCAAAGTTTTCTTGTTTCGCCTGAACTGTTATAACTCTCAGAAGGAGCTCAGGCCCAGGTGCCTCCTTGAAGCAGACATGCTACCCTGACCACCATCGTTCTCTCTAGCTTCCTACTTTGACACCCCCCCTCCCCCATCTTTATATGGAGCAATTTGACTCTGCCTCTGCCAAGGCTGGCATTTTACCATAAACTCTGCTGTTCTTCCTTTTTTAAAAAAAATATATTTTATTGTTATTTTTTTTTAAGAGAGGAAGGGAGAGAGATAGAGAGCTAGAAACGTCAACAAGAGAGAAACATCGACCAGCCGCCTCCTGCACACCCCACACCGGGGATGTGCCCGCAACCAATGTACATGCCCTTGACCGGAATCGAACCCGGGACCCCTCAGTCCGCAGACCGACGCTCTATCCACTGAGCCAAACCGGTTTCGGCTACTCTGATGTTTTTTCATTAAACAGTTATTATTTATCCCCTCTTCACCATCCTGACTCATAGTTCCCTTTGCTTCCCGCGCATCTGCTTGGTTTGTCTCTAAGAAGCCTAATTGACAGCCTACCTCAGTGAAGACAGTCACAAGCATTTTCAGAGTTGATTTCTCTAGGGCTCCACATTCCTGGAGGCTATTTCTTTAGAATGCAGAGGTGAGCTGCTGGGAGGAGGCCTGCCCTGCCACCTGGTGGTGGAAGAGGGCATGGTCCCTGCTGCTCTGTTTTCTGAGAGAGGAAAGGCAGTAGAGTCAGCCTTGGAAAACCACCTGCTTCCCAAAGCAGTGGACCATCCTCCCCTGGACACCAGGCTGGAGGCATGAGGGAGGCCAGGGTCCAGCTCCAAGAACCCTTCTCTGTACCTATCTTCAGGGAAATCCTCCATAATGATGGACCCAAAGGCAACTCTATTAATCAAAGAACCCAGCTGAAACTTTTCTGCCTCTTCCAGGAACAACTGGCTCCCTTTTTCTTTCTTCTTTCTTCTTCTTCTCAACATTTACCTTTTCAGCAGTTACTGGGTTCTACTCAACCCTCAAATGTCATCCTGAGGCCACAGCAGAAGCAGACACTGGTCCCTTTTCAAGGAAGGGCAAGGAAACAAGGCATGGTGGTCAGGCCTGGCTGTGGGGACACATGACTTATACATCAGCGGCTGCAGCTTTCTGGAGTCCTGAATGAGAAAACGGCCCCTCTCTTGTGGTCAGGACAATGTGCGCATGTACACTCACTCACTTGCATATTATAATTTTAGGGGATCTCAGACATGACGTCCACTATGGATCCTACTCCGCCCCGCCCCTTGCCCCGGCTGCAAAGTCCCTAAGCCGCTGAAGAGACTGAGACAGGAATAAGTCCACTTTGATCGTTGGCAGGACTGTCTGCCCCGCTGCCAGGGGGCCCACGGAGAAGGGAAATACGGTGCCAGACTGTGTGGAGTAAGCTAGTGCTTCCCTTCAGGTTGAGGGTTAGAGAGGAGAGGAGTAACTCCTCGGACTGCTGCCCTACCCCGCGGCTGGGTCCAAAGACTGCTTTGGTCAAGACACACCAGTGAATGGATGGAGACGACAGACACACAGACATGAACTCAGACACAGATGCGCACACATCAAAACTATACGGCACATCAGCTCTGATACAGGCCCATGCTGGCCATGAAGACAGAGACAGGTGCAAAACTGCCCAAACGTAAAAGCACAAAGGCAGACGCAGCTGGCATGGCTCAGCGGTTGGGCATCTACCTAGGAACCAGGAGCTCACGGTTCCATTCCTGGTCAGGGCACAGGCGGGGGGGGGGGGGGGGGGGGGGGAGTTGCAGGCTCCATCCCCCATGTGCGGTGTGCAGGAGGCAGCCCATCAATGATTCTCATCATGGCTGTTTCTCTCTCTCTCTCTTCCTCTCCTTTCTTCTTTGAAATCAATAAAAATATATTTTTTTAAAAGCACAAAGGCAGCCAAGACCGGTTTAGCTCAGTGGCTAGAGCGTCAGTCTGCGGACTGAAGGAGGGTCCCAGGTTCCATTCTGGCCAGGGGCATGTACCTTGGTTGCGGGCACATCCCCATTAGGGGGTGTGCAGGAGGCAGCTGGTTGATGTTTCTCTCTCATGGATGTTTCTAGCTCTCTATCCCTCCCCCTTCCTCTCTGTAAAAAAATCAATAAAATATATAAAAACAAAAAAAAGAGCCAAAACCGGTTTGGCTCAGTGGATAGAGCGTCGGCCTGTGGGCTGAAAGGTCCCAGGTTCGATTCCGGCTAAGGGCATGTACCTTGGTTGTGGGCACATCCCCAGTAGGGGTGTGCAAGAGGCAGCTGATCGATTATTCTCTCTCATCAATGTTTGCAGCTCTCTATCCCTCTCTTCCTCTCTGTAAAATATCAATAAAATATTTTTTAAAAAAACCCAAACAAACAAAAGCACAAAGGCAGGCCCAGCTCCACCCCGTCCACACACCAAAGGATCTAAACACAGATCAAACGGACCCAAACCCGGATTCGCTTAGCGGGTAAACCCTAGCAGCCAGCAGCCAGCAGCCAAGCCGGGGGGGCGGGGCCGGTAGGGGGCGGGGCCTCCCGGGTCAAGGGTCAGCAGGAGGAGGAGGCGCGCCCAAGATGGCGGCCTCCATGTGCGACGTGTTCTCCTTCTGCATGGGCGTGGCGGGCCGGGCCCGGGTCTCCGTGGAAGTCCGCTTCGTGAGCAGCTCCAAGGTGAGGCCGGAGAAGACCCCCTCCCCACCCCATCCGGCCTTGGGGACGGCCCCGTGGGACCCCTTTACCAGCTCGCAGCCGGGCGGCGGGGCGCTCGGTCGGTCCGCGCGCACGGGCTCCGGGGCGGTCGGTCACGCGGCGCGCCGGGGCCTCCGCGGCTCCGGGCCGCCCGTCGGCAGCCCTCCTCCGGCTGCGGCGGGCGGGGGATCCCGGGGCTCCCGACCCAGGATGCGGACCGGTGGTGCTCCCGGGCCCCAGGCGCCGTGGGCGGGGAGGGGAGAGCCGAGGGGACGGAGAGGAACGCGACGTGGGTCCTCGGGGAACTTCCTGGGGCAGATTTGGGTGAGGAAGGGCCTGGCGGTGCTCCAGAACTGGGGACGGAGCCTGCGGCCCGCGGGAGCGTTTGGAGGGTTTGAGCTGGAGCGTGAGGTGGATTTTTGCCACTTTGTTGCTTTTTTAAAAGTTCGTTATTAAAAAAAAATTTGAAAACGCACGTAAAGAAAGAAAGGTAAAAAAAAAACAAAAATCACCTGCCGCCCTAGTCTTGTGCAGGTATGTGTCTAAGGTCCCATGTTTAGAAACTGCTTTTTGATGCAGCAGTAAATCGCCCTATCTCACTCACCCTATTTCTGTGTATTCCTTTTTAGATGCTAGATGATAGTTTTCGTTTATTTCTTGGGAGGGCAGCAGTTTCCTCAACCAGATTTTTGGGCCCTTATGATATAGCTGATTTTTCCCCTGAGGTCGAAGATCTGGTAACACACATCCTTTTGTTCTCTCCAGCACTGAATATTTCCTCTCCTAGTTCTTATGGTTGCCATTGATGTGTGCAAAATGGTGTTGCTTTGTTCTCATTTAACATGTCTTTGTTTACTAGAGGTTGAATAGTTTATCCTGCGTAGGGGCTGTGTGTACCCTTCGCCCTTGCGTAACATGTCCGCCTTCACACTGGTCCAGAAGCCCAACCCAATTTCCATTGCCCTGTTTTTGCACAGGGGACCTGGAGCAGGCCTCTCCTTGCATGGCAGTCCACTCCCCGGCATCCTTGGCTTCCTCAGCTGCTCACACCTCGGTCTCCACCCCACGGCCTCTAGTATCGATTGGCTTACACTTAGATGGTGTCTCATTCCATCACTCCTGGCATGCAGAAATTTTCACCTTTACCATCACTTAGTGGCCCCACCCCCCGCTCTCAGCTCTCTTCTTTCTTCACTTCTTCCCTCTCACTTCATCACCACTCTGCTTGCCTAATTGTCCTGACTCAGCCTCCTATCAAAACCCCAGCTCTGGGAGAATGAGCTGGCTGCCCTCCCCGTGATGACACCTGATCTGCTGCTGGAGAAAAGCATACACCTACCCAGGCTTAGTGGCAAGATAGTAGTAGGCTCTTTGAATCTGTTTTCATCAGATGAGATTGGTTTATGATTTTATTTTGTGTAATTTCCCCAGTTGCCACATCAGTTATGTTTTGTTTTTGAGTAAAATGGGGAAGCTTTACACTATTGTGTAGTTTAAATAGCATGAGACTTATTCTTTGGTCTGACGGAGCTCGCTCATAAAACCAGATAGACTAGGAGCCTCACATGGGATAGCTTTGATCACTTTATTGCTTCTGTGGATATTGGCCAGAATGCTTTCTTAAAAGTTTACCAACTACTATGCCAGGGATGTGACTAATCACAACAGAAACCTGATCAAATCCAGTGATGCCAACTAGAACACATCAACTGAGACACATCAGCCAGAAAACAACACTGCTTTTTAGTCTGTTTAGGCTTTCTTACTTTTTAAAATATATTTTTATTGATTTCAGAGAGAGAGAGAAACATCAACGATGAGACAGAATCATTGACCGGCTGCCTCCTGCATGCCCCTTACTGGGGATTGAGCCTGAAACCTGGGCATGTGCCCTTGACTGAAATCAAATCCAGGACCCTTCAGTCCACAGGCTGACGGATGCTCTATCCACTGAGCCGAACCGGCTAGGGCAAGGCTTTCTTACTTTTGAATTAAGTTTTGGCGATTTATATATTTTTTATAAAATCATCCATTTAATAAAGATTTTTAAAATTTAGTGCAGCCTTAGAGTTTTGTACAATATTTTTTATTTACTTGCCAAATTGGAAACATACTTGCATACTTTGTGCTCTTCCCATTCAGGTTTTAGTTCTCTCCAAGCTTCTTGGAAATATGAATTAGAGCTGTGTTTTTTTAAAAATATATTTTATTGATATTTTACAGAGAGGAAGGGAGAGAGATAGAGAACCAGAAATGTCGATGAGAGAGAAAACATCGACCAGCTGCCTCTTGCACACCCCCTACCGGGGAATGTGCCCGCAACCAATGTACATGCCCTTGGCCGGAATCGAACCCGGGACCTTTCAGTCCGCAGACCGACGCTCTACCACTGAGCCAAACCGACCTCGGCAGAGCTGTTTTCTTGAAACACGTTCATGTTTTGGGGATGTGTGGTTTTATAGAGGAACAGTGCTGCTTTCCACTTTGTTTTGATTACTAAATATTTTCTGCACTTTGGTCCTCAAGAAGGAGATCAATATTTATCTAATACTGAGATTTGAGATTGTCAGAGATAATATTCATATCTTTGTGTCCCGGAGCAGAAGGCCAAATTTCATTTTTCGAGATTGGGCCCCGGGGCCCTCAAGGTATGGGTGGGGCTCTCAGGAAGACAGCCGAAGTGCATCCTTGGCTCTGCCCGGTGGTTTTGTTCCAGCGCTCACTCTGCTGGGAGAGCCCCAGAGCTGTTCCGAGGGCTGAGCTGTGTGCTCGTGGGTCTCGCAGGCCTGTTCTGGTCCACACTTCCTGCTGCTTTGACCTTGGGAGGTGGCCCTGTCTGACCAGAGCTCCGTTGCTAGAAGACAAAGCGCTACGCATGAGGCCACATGCCAGGACATTTAACTGCTGTGCTGACCACTTTTCTTTCTCCCTTTTTGTGACAAGTCAGTGTTTGCAAAGCACTTCTTTGAGTGAACGGTGGAAGTAAATGCCTGGTAGGGCCAGTAACTTCCCTGGGTTCTAAAGCGGTCTCCTGAGTCCCTTTGCACTCTGAGAGATGCAATTCAGCAATGGTTTTCTCATCCTTCGCCTTTCTCCTGATGTGGATGGTGCTTTAGACTTCTACCTCTCAAATTTTGACATGCAGATGAAGCAGCTGGGCATCTTGTGAAAGTCATACTCCGATTCAGCAGGTCTGGGGTGGGGCCTGAGACTCTGCATTTCTGACAGCCTCCTAGCTGATGCCCAGGCTGCCAGTCCATCCCCTCACTTTGAGTAGTAAGGCGGTAGAGCTTATGGGGTGCATGACCTGTTCTGTATCCTGGAAAATACCCGTTTGCTAATATTAAATACTCATTTTTCATGTGGGAATCAGATACAAAGAAGTGAAGCAATTAGCTCAAAAGTTCAAGCAAGTAAGCATTAGGATCAGTGCTGCCATTAGTCATTCTTTTCAGAGTATCCCCTGCCAAGTTGTTGGGTGCCAGGTGCTGTGAGTGTCTGCCCAACCAGGGAAATAGGGTACATTCTCCCCCAAACTAGGCCTCCCTCTCCCATGGTGTAGGATTTCTGTGCAACCATCAATGGTAGCATCACTGCCCGGATCCTGGAGGGGCGTGTGGGTGACTCCGAGAAGGCTGCCCCGCTGTTACCAGCTCCTGGTACAGGAGGTCCAGCCTGCTCTGAGTGTGGGCCTCCTTTGGCCATCCTAAAAACCCTCCTTAGGGTATTCTGGGGTGGTTGGCATCCCGGGCCCTCTTCTCTGAGCAGAGCTGCATTTCAGAGGAGGCAGCTATGGGGCGCTGACCGTGCTCCTCGAGCCCTCCTGCCTCTGCTAAGAGGCAGCATGTGGGGGTGAGGCGGGTGGCCCCCCGGGAGCCTGGGAACTGTGCTCTGCCTCTTCTGATGGCCATCCTGCTCCTTCTCTGCCCTCTTAGGGAAAGGGGCTTTTTGCCACGCAGCTGATCCGGAAGGGGGAGACCATCTTTGTAGAACGGCCCCTGGTGGCTGCACAGTTTCTCTGGAATGCACTTTACCGCTACCGAGGTGAGCACACGCCATGCCTCGGGCTGCTGGGCCAGCTGCCTCTGCATGGAGGGAGCTGCACGCGTCCCCGCCGGTGGGAGTCTCCGGGATGTGAGGAGGAAAGGCTGTCTGTCTTCCCTTGGAGAACTGCCCCCCGAGAACCACTGTCTGATCTCGGGCTCTTTGGGGCTGTGAGCCTGTAGGGAAGAGGCTCTTCCGAAGTGTCCCCGGGGAGGGCTGTCACTCAGGTGGAGCTCAGTGACACCCTGATAATGGAAGGGACTGGATGCCATGCTGACGGGCTCTGTGCCAAAGAGGAGCCTTCTACCCGAGGCCACAGGCCCCGTGGTGAGAAAAGGCGGCATTAAGGCTCAGAAACCAGCCGCATGCTCCCCGCTTCTCTTTTCTTAGGCCAGAGGTAAAGTGGGAGGAGGGTCACTTTTTTCCAAAACATTGGGAAAGTCCAGTCTTGGGGAAGGGATGGGAGCCCCACAGACTAAGTCCCATTGAGAAGCAGGGTGCGTTCTTTAACGTATTCATTTACTCACTCCCTAAGCATTGTGAGCACCCACTCTGTGCCCGGCACTATTCTAGCCCGGGGACACTGCTGTGAAAATGACAAATGTGGACCCTGCTCTCGAGACAGGCTGTCATGTCTGGCTCTCTCCCTCAGCCTGTGACCACTGCCTGCGGGCTCTGGAGAAAGCAGAGGAGAATGCCCAGAGGCTGACCGGGAAACCCGGCCAGGTGCTGCCTCACCCCGAGCTGTGCCCTGTGCGCAAGGACCTCCACCAGAACTGTCCCCACTGCCAGGTGAGTGTCCGTGGGGAGTGGATCGGGAAGGGACTGATGGGAGAGACCTCAGCTGAAGTCCCCTTTGGGGAACCAGCCACGGAGGCGGACCTGGTCCTGGCCCCTGAGAACCGGTGTAGGACAGGACATGGAAAAGGCTCAGCTACTGTGCAGTTTCACCCTCTTGTTCCAGTCCCTTTGTCTAGAAAGCAGGCTGGATGGGAGTGTGTCCCCTTCCTAAGACCCTGGTGGGGGCTCTCCCTCTTCCGGTAAGCTCCCTTTCTTCCCCAGGGTTTTACAAGCCGGGGTGGTAGGTGAGCCCTCATGCGCCCCCAGAGCACTGTATGCTTTCCCATGTCACAGCCCCCGGGGCTGCTGCTCAGGGGCTCTTTTGGAAGGGATGCAGTTAGAGGAGGTGAGTGCCACGTGGGACATCTGTGCTTCACCGGCCTAAGGTGACCTCCACCCCTCCAACAGGTGATGTACTGCAGTGCAGAATGTCGGCTGGCAGCTGCCGAGCAGTACCATCGGGTGCTGTGCCCGGGCCCCTCCCAGGATGACCCCCTGCATCCTCTCAACAAGCTGCAGGAGGCGTGGAGGTGGGTGGCATTTCATCTCTTCTCTCCTTTATCCCTCCCTCCCCGCCTGCATTCAACAGATGCAGCCATTTTCCTTAACGTTACCATCCCCCAGAATTCCCCCACCCCCATTCTTATGGTTAAACAGAGGTCACGTTACCCAGGCCCCGCCTTTTGTCTGAGCTGCCAGTCCCACCATCCTCACCATTTTACACCTTCCCATAAACCCATAGGAATGTAAAGTCCTATCCAATCCCTTACCCATGACTTTCTCTCTCCAGTCTGTGGCAGTCAGACCGGACTTCCTTGAAAACAGCTACTTGGAGGGAATTCCTAGGCCAACCCTTTTCTTTCTCCCCAGGAGTGTTCACTACCCCCCTGAGACTGCCAGCATCATGCTGATGGCCCGGATGGTGGCCACAGTGAAGCAGGTGAGCCCACCGGACCCTGCCCGGAAGCGGAAAAGGCTTCATTCAACCCTCGGCCTCAGGCCCCTGCTCGGACGCAGAGTTCCTCCTGGGCTTTCTAAAGGACAGCTGCTTCCGGCGGAAACCCTAGGAGTTGATAACCATAAACCTGGCAGCGGGTGGGCACTCGTCTTGCCTATAGGCTTTGTCCTCTGAGAGGACATTCTTGTGCAGCAGCAATTCATGCATTCGGTTTGTGAGCACCACTTTTGTAGGATTGTGTCTCTTACATAAAGTAAGAGAAGCCACGCTAACCCCTCCTATTACTGTTTTTGCTCAAGTGTGGAATTGGCTAATTGGCCCCCGTCGGGGAGTAGCTGGGATATACAGGTCGGAAGGAAGTCCCAGGTCAAGGGAAGGGTCTACCTAGAAGCTCAGGTGTGATGCAGGGGCGACAGTGGCAGTAAGGATGTGGTGTCTGTGAGTCCATGTGTGCACATGCGGGCACAGGTATGTGTGAATGTGACCTCAAACATTTGTTCACTGTAGGCTAAGGATAAGGATCGTTGGATCAGGCTCTTCTCCCAGTTCTGTAATAAAACGGCCAACGAGGAGGAAGAAATTGTCCACAAACTCTTGGGGGACAAATTCAAGGTTGGTCTTTTCCCAATCCCCCTCCGCCCCAACAGCCTGGAATATTCTGTGGCTTCCCTCGGAGCTCCACATTTGGTCCCTTCCCAGTGAAAAGTCTGTTCAGAGGACTTAACATTCCTGCTATTATTTAACTTCGTGACCTAACGTGGACCCAAAACTGGGAAGTGGGATAATGACAGCGGAAGGAGGGGTGGAAAAGCAAGACCTCGTGATAGGGCAGCAGCGGGTATATCAGGTGTAATGACAAAATGGAGGGTCGGGGATCCACGGGGTCAGGGAACAGTACGTATCCACTGCCAATCAAAGAATGACAAAATCTGAGCACAGTGGATTTCCACGCAGGAGCTGCCTGAAGGTGGAGGCAGATGTGTGAAAAGGCATCTAGGGTGGGTCTTCCTGCATTGAGTTCTGAGGAAAGGATGGAGGGGAGTCAGGCTGGTCTGGAGGCTAGTTGGGAGTGGCTGGGGTTGGTGTGAGAACAGGTGTTCTAAGCCAGGCTTCCTTGGCCCTGCTGGCAACGAGGGCTGGAAAATGGGGGGTTGGGGTTTGCCGCTCTGATCTGAAGTAGACCAGTGGGCTGCCGTGGCTCTTTGTAGACAAGGACTGTGGCCTTCCTTTGCCCCCAGGGAGAGCTCAGTCTACAGAGCCGGCCCTTTGCCTGCCCTCACAAGGTCGTCTGGGCCCTGCCTGGGTGCTGATGGGAAATCCTCAGGGATGCAAGTCTCTCCCTGTTTTTCCTACACCAGGGCCAACTGGAGCTGCTGCGGAGACTCTTCACCGAGGCCCTCTATGAGGAAGCCCTCAGCCAGGTGAGTGTGAGTGTGCGGAGGGCGGGACCCGTGTCTTCCCGTCACTCCGGCTCCCTGGGGGCAGCTGGGGCAGCGTTTCCCCCGGGACAGCCAAGCGAGAGCTGACTTGGTCTTCGGGAGCTGGGGTGGGACTGACTCACGGAAGACTTCCTGAGCATAGAGTTGTATCAGGAAAAAAAGCAAGGGGCTGGACCCTGAATGCTCATCCCTTTTCTCCCCCACAGTGGTTCACTCCAGATGGGTTCCGGTCTCTCTTTGCGCTTGTTGGGACCAATGGTCAAGGAATTGGGACCAGGTTAGGAGACACTGTTCCAGATATATTAAACTTGTCCCTCGGGGCTTGGGTGGGAAAGTAACTAAGGAAGGTAGCCACAGCTCCTTTTAAGACTCGATGGGGGGTCAGAAAGACAACTTGGTGGAGTCTGCTCCGATTGGAATGCTTGGTCTCTGGGGAAGACGGGGCCCCCGCCCTAGAAAAAGAAACAGGTTTAACTTGCCTGGAGGTGGGGAGCCCCGTTAGCTGGGCCTCCTGCTCTCCAACCGCTGCTGCCTGGGACCCCCAGCTCCCTCAGCCAGTGGGTCCACGCCTGTGACGCCCTGGAGCTGAAGCCACAGGACCGCGAGCAGCTGGATGCCTTCATTGACCAGCTGTACAAGGACATCGAGGCAGGTGGGTGAGATGGAGACACCACCACCCCACTCCCCACCCCCTGGTCAAATCTGGACAGTGTTCCCCAGGGACCTCTGCGTTAATGATGGGGGCCATAATCCTGTGTGCCTGAGGGAAGCTTCCGATGTGTCTGAGGGACACACAGATGAGAAATGGGCCTGAGATCCGTGCAAAGGCTCGATGCTGGGGGTGGGGAGCGCTGGACAAACAGTGCTATCACAGAAAAGCAAGGCTCATGCCTCAGAGATGTAAGATCAGCTGCATTCGTGTGGAAGGGTGGCAGGACAGTGAGGCGGTGCCTTACCTTATAAGCCTAGTGTCCTTTTCCCTATACAATGGGTAGAATAACACCTGCATATTACTTCTTACAGCAACTGGCGAGTTCCTTAACTGTGAAGGATCAGGCCTCTTTGTGCTTCAGAGCTGCTGTGAGTCCTGCTAACGAGGAGCGGTGCCCTCAGAGTTACAGTTCATCTCTCTTGTTTCGCTTCCTCTAGGCTGATGGGGTTGAGTCTGGGAGTGGGGTTAGATCTGAGCTTCCCTTGGAGATTCCTCTGGTCCTTTTTGGTCCATCAGTTTTTCATTCATTCATTCATTCATTCATTGGACTGCTGCTGCCTTAATATATAAATTAATATATAAAAACTTCCCATGGGTCAGGCCTGTGCTCTGCAGGGCACTGAGCTCTGCTTTTCTCAAGAGAAGCATGAACTATGCACCTCCACTGCCCTGCGAAATTTGGCAGCGAAGTGTGGTGAGAGCCTGGGAACCCTCAGGATCCGGGGAGGAGGGAACTCGGGCTAGCAGGCAGTCCCCACCTGCTGGGGAGGGGTAGTCCGCTCAGACTATTGTCTGTTCTGGCACCCAGCCTCTAGTTTCCTCTGCAAATCCTCTTCCCAGGTTCCAGAGCCACTCTACCCTCCCAAACGAGGCTCTCCGAGGGCCGGGCTCACCTGTTACCAGATGGCCATTAACAGCCTCGACTGAGTTAGTGGTCTGGCACAGGCAGCCCTTTCAAAGCCCTGTCCCTCTTTTGTGAGACCCTGGGAACACAACTGAGAGTCAGGGCGGCCAGTGAGGAGGAAAGCAGGGGCAGACGTGGACGGTGGGAGAGGGAGCGATGTGGGATACACTTGTGACTCAATGGTCTCAGGAAAGAGCACTGGACAGGGAGTCAGGAAACTTGAGCTCCAGGATCTGCACAGCCCTAGATAGATCCATCCTTCCAGAAAACAAGGAAGAGTGGGACCTAGTATTCTAGAGTTGAGGCTGTTTTTATTAGTCAGCAATCCTCATTACCTGCCTCTCATGACCCAGGCAACCACAGCTGTGTCCCCAATGCAGAGACCTCCTTCCCAGAAAACAACTTCCTCTTGCATGTCACGGCGCTGGAGGATATTAAGCCAGGAGAGGTGAGGGGGCTGGGAGCTGTGGGGAGCATGGGGGTGGCAGTGGGCCTTGCAAGTCCTCTCCAAAGATTGGGAGCAGCAGGGGCTAGGGCCTAAAGCCAGGCTGTTGAGTTGAATCCCCCACACCCCAGGGCATGAGTCTTTCTGCTCCTAGATATTATCTAACCCCATCTCTTAAAAAATAACTCCAGAAAGCCTCAGAGCAGTGTTTGAGCAATAGCTGTGTGCCAGGTTCTTGCCCCCAGCTACCCTGTGATGAAAAATCTGCAACTTCTAAGAAAGCAGGAGATGGCTCTTTATGGCTTGGACTTTGGGGAGCTAGTGTGGGTTTGGGGTCCTGGTTGTCAGTGCTGCAATCTGGTTGAATCTTCCAGGACAAGTCGAATCTCACCAGGATAACCTCTAAACCCAGCCACTGATCTGCCCTTAATGCCTTTAAGCCTGGCCTGAGGCTGACTGCTGTCCCCTCTCTGCCTCATATGTAGCTTGTTAGAGCTCGCAGTGACCTGCTTGCTGAGGACACAGAGGAATGGATGGGGGCAGCCCACCCCTCCACTGAAGGGTAGCTCGGGCCCTTGGGGATGGAGCAGAAGTTGGGGATAGGGTAGTGATTGGGGTGTCCCTAATCCCATCTAATAGCACAGACTTCAGACCCCACTTCTCTGCTTTCCAGGAAATCTGTATCAGCTACTTAGACTGCTGTCAGCGGGAGCGCAGTCGCCACAGCCGCCACAAGATCCTCAGGTGCCCTCGGGGGAAGTGGTGGGCAGCTGTTCACAGATCCTCTATCCCAGGGGCTGCCTGACTTTTCACCCTCCACCCTCCCCCCACTATCCGCTGCAGGGAGAACTACCTGTTTGTCTGTTCCTGCCCCAAATGCCTGGCGGAAGCTGATGAACCCAACGTGACCTCAGAGGAGGAGGATGAAGAGGAGGAGGAAGGAGAGGCAGAAGATGCAGAGCTGGGGGACGAGATGACCGATGTGTGATGTCACCATGCCTGGAAGGGGCCCTACCCCAGACTCTGCTAGAAAACGGGCCTTCGCCCAGAGAAGAGGCTTGGAAGGAACCCCCCACTCCCGATGCCTGCTCCCCCACCCCCGCCCCGCCCCATTCCAGCTGTTTCCGCCAGAGGGCAGGAAAGAGGCTGGGCCCTAGGCTCTCCGCTCCCCACCAGACCTCACGCCCTGGACACTGCTGCTGAGTGGCTCGGGTTCTGCGCTGTCGCTGAGCCTTTCAGAACTGGCCTCCTCCTGATGTGCTCCATTCCAGAGTGTGAGCGGCTGGAACCAAGGTCAGGGCCTAACAGTATTTCTCCCCCCTTGGCCCCATGGCTGCACCTTTCCATCCATCGAGGCTGCACCCCTCTCTACTTGCTATTGAAGGGGTAACAAAGTGGCAGTCTGAGAACAGCCTTACTTTATTGAAGAAGAAAGAAGAGGTGGTGCATTGCCCTCACCTTCCCCACCTCCCATCGCTGTAGCTAATAAGGCAACTGCCTGACCACTACTGGCACAGCAGAGTGAGGCAGGAAGGAGGAACTGGGCCTCCAGAGCACTTTCCCTAAGGCTCTGCCAGGGAACTCTGAGCCAGGGGGAATCACCTCCTCTCCTTGGACATCTGGGGGAGTGGAGATTCACTCCTTCCCCAAACTCCAGAATCTCTATTTTGTGCCTTGCCTTTCAGGCCCTGGCACAGTGGCTGGCTCCACGGTACGGAAAAGGCTTCTGCCTCCCTCAGGAGGGGCGTGTGGGTAATCGTTACCCCTTCCTCACACCACTTCCCATTGAAGACTCTAGCAGCATGGCTGAGACCTGGCGGGTGACAGGCCTGCGCATCTTAGGATGGTCCCCTGGGACCAGTTGAATAAGGGCCTCAGTCCATGTTTAGGGTCTCCCCAGAGGAACACTGAAGTCTTCCAGAAACCTAGAAGAGCTGGGTTAGATACTCGGAGATTAGCCCTGATTGTATCCCCCAACCCCAGATTAGCAGTACCCCTCACTCTTGTTTTGGGTGCTGTGGGAATTATAACCCATCACTTGCAACTCCTTTCTGCCTACCTTCCCTAAGGGGCCTTCACACCCCCTGCTAAGGGGTCCTAGGAAGGCAGGTGCCTGCCCACAGGCCCTTCCCTGGATTGCGAGCCAGGTGGAGCCTGCCTGTCTGCCTATTGGGTTCTTGCTCCGTCACAGCAGGCAGCATCTCCTACCCCCACCTGCGCACTGTTCTCAATAAAACGTGAGTGGTGACAGGCCTCTGAAGGAATGCTTGGAGAAGAACTTGACAGGCTGCTGGAGCACACAGCAGTCATGTGGGTGGTGAAAAGGCTCCAAAGGTAGACCAGATAACGGCAAGAGGTGGGAGCTCTGGCTCCCCAGTTTAGGCTCATCTCTGGCTCACATAGGCTCTGCTTTGCTCATGTTCTAAAGCCCCAGAGCAAGGATCCTCCATGGGCAAGCGTGGCTCCCCAGCTCTAGGCAGCAGGAGGAGCCTTCTCCCCAGGGGACTGTGGCTCCTAAGATCTTAAGCAGGAGGCTGTGTGGGATCCAAGATTAGCAATCTGAGCAGTGGTCCTAAAGGGCCTCGGGCAAGTCATCATAGAGTCTGGGCCTCAATTAACTCTCCTCAACACAGGGCATGGGGCTAGATGGGTGAGTTTGAAGGCCCCCACACCCATGTGCTCTTATTCTAGGACACAGTTGCAACCCCGATGAGAGGCTTTATTGCTAAAAGTCAGTGAGGTTTATTAAGTCCTCAAACACTAGCTCCTTAAACCACCCCAGCAACTGCTGTGAAGGAGACCCTGGGTGGGGGAGGCTGGAGCCAGGTGAGATGTGACAGGTTACAGGTGGCTCTCAGGCCACCTGCCTTTGGCCCCTTTTGTTCCAGATTCTAGTCGAGAAGCCCTGAGGCTTGCATCTTCCCATAGCATGAGACACCCTTGGGAGCCCTGGGGAAGGGAGAACAGTGTGACTTCCCTTAGCCTCGCTAAGGCCCAAGCCCTTTCCCTCCACCTGGCTCCCCTATCCCCAAATGCTATCTCCAAGTCCCAAACGCCACAATTTCCGGATTCCCCCTTCCCAGCCTAGAGTTGGCTGGAAGGTGGGACCAACTCTTCTACCAGAAGGTCCAGGGCGGTTGCAGCAGCTCAAAGGTGGGGATGCTGGTGACATTGACCGGAATGGAAATGATGGCCCATGGCAGCCCATGCTGTTCCAGGGAGCGGCGGATCATGTAGCTGGGGGGGCATGGAGAGAGGTGGTGATGGTCACTTTCTCAGCACCCCGTCATGCCCCACTGTCCCCATCACTCTGGGAGTTCCAGAGCCCAAGGATTATTGACCCTCCAACTGGTTCACCCCAAGATGAGGCTTGTGGGAAGGGACCGGCGATTGCCCTTGACCTCCAGAGACAAGGAGCCCTCACCCATCTCGGCCGAGTAGGAAGAGGGCAGGGATGTCAGCCGTGCGCTGGGTACTGTCCTGGATCATCTCCACGTAGAAGCTGTCATTGTCGACTGCGTTGTCAGAGATGATCACCGCCCGCCCGCCATGTTCCTGTACCACCCGGGTCTTGGAGAGGAAGGAGCAGCCCCTGGAAAAGGTGATGGGGTTAAAGGAAAGGCAGGGTCTTAGCTACCCCTGCCGCCCTAGGCCATCACCCTAGGAGGATGAATGGACCATAGATAATTTTTCACAGGCTCATAAATAAATGGCCAAAAAGCATGGATAATCTTAAAGACTTAAAATGATTATTTAAAAACTATTTCAAAGGACCCCCACCACCACTGATCTTAGGAGCTTCCCTATTCCTGCCCCGCCCTGGTGCCGGCGCCTCCCCACGCCTCACCCCCTCTCCACCAGAGCGATCTGGTCCTGGATGAAGAAACCGTTGCTGAGTTCTCCACAGGCCTCTGAAGGTTCCGCAGGGACAAGGTGGATCTGCTCATACCTTGTGTGCTGAAAGACATTTAGACAGGTCGCAGTGTGAGGAGTGCACCTGCGTTAGGACCGGGCTGACATCCTATCCATCAGTTCCTCTCGAGGTGTGAAGAGGTGTGGAGTGGTTTCTGGGTGCTGGGTGCTTCCTTCTCACAAAACAGTTGTCCTATCCCTTTTCAGGAGATAGGCGAGGGAGTTGGTACGGGCCCAGAATGAGGAAGTAGCTTGCCTTAAGTTACCATTCAGAAGTACGGCTAGCAGGGCCTTTGGTCTGTCACGTTCCCAAAGACGAGTCCCTCCATGGCGCCCAGGGAAGTAGCTGGAAGCCCTTCCTTCCTGCACTGCTCGCTTTCATGTCCCACACTCAAGTATTGGTTGAAGGGAGGAAAGGGATCACCTCAGCTTAGTGGGAAGATGGCGACAGAATCAGAGAGGAGGGATCCTCCCCGAACTTACAAAGATGCCACCAAAATCCTTTGCAGGAGTAGCTGTGAAAATGTATCGAATGTCTCCCGGACTCAGCACTTGGAAGTACAAATAGTCATGGATGCGTAAGCCTGAAAAGTAAAAGGTACAGATGAGAAGCCCCCGCGGACCCTGTGTTGTCAAGAAGGCTGTCTCTGGTCAGGGCCCCAGGACTCAGCCAAGCGGCGCCTCCAGTGGGTGAGAGACGGCCCCTGCCTTGGGGAGGGCAGAGTTGACACAGAGTTTGTGTTAGTACAGACAGATGTATAACTGCTGCTGCTTACAAAGGTGAGCCAGGAAGACGGCTGTCGTGTGATCTCTGAGGGTTAATCTGTCTTTGCTCTGAAGTGGACCTGAGACTTTCAAGAAGATGTGTTAGTCTGGACACAAAACACTCTCCTAAAACTGAAATGTCGACTCTCTGGTCCCACTGCCATCCTCTGCTCCACCACTATCATTTCTCGTCCTGACTAGTCTACCGTCTTCCCTTTTTGCTCTCTAAGGCCATTCCCCAAACAAGAGCCAAGGCTATTCTTAAAACATATGGTCATGTCATCACTCCCCTGGCTTCAAAACCCATCACAAGCTTCCCTTTGTACTTAAGATCTAAGCTCTTAATTGTGGTCTGCCAGGTCCTGCTGTACCTGGCCCTCGGCTGCTACTCCCACCTTATTTCCTTCCTCTGCTCAAGCCACACTGGACTCCTTTCAGTTTCTTCACTCTGAGTCATCTTGCAAGCTGTTCTCCGGGAGGCTTTCTGCCTTCACCTCACCCACCTCCACCTCTTTACCTGGCTTACGCATCTGTTAGGCCATAGCTTAAATGTCACTTTCTCAGAGAAATCTGCTCTATGACTGCCCTCCCTTTATGCCCATTCAAAATACACTTTTTCTCCATCCACACTTCCAATTTGTAATTCTAGATTATTCATAATTTTTGTTTAATGCCTGTCTCCTCCACTTAGAGCAAGGACCATGAGCTTATAGGTTCATTCCATACGGTATCCACATTACCTAACATAGTGGCTAGGATATAGTGAGTGCACAATAAGAGTTGTGGAATAAACAACTATTTCCAGGCCCACTGCACTGAGGAAGAGAATTGCCAGAGCCAGGTTTTTCTGGGGTGTGGGAACTCTTTAGCACCAAAGTGTAATGTTTCACCTAAGCTTGAGTCTCTGGTTTCCTTAGTCCACTGAGACTGATAAAAGTGCAAGGGTGAGAGCTGCTGCCACCGGTCCATTAGTCAATCAACAACCCACCCCTGTGTCCCAGGGTTGGGGCTAATGTGGCTTTAGTTGTCCTTGTCTACTGCCCAAATCAGCCACCAGGTAGAGCTCCACTGCTTTGGCACTGAGCTATGTATGCATCATTTTATCTTGGGAGTGAGAGCTTGCCATCAGAAGACCTCCCTGAGCTAGCACTAAACCCCTCCTCACCCCCCACCACACACACATTTTTGCCTGGCCTTTGCATTTGCTCATCTGTGTAAATTAAGCGTGGTATAAGTATGGGTATATATGTTTCTGTGCCTGTGTAGGTGCAAACAGGTTGTCTATGTCCACCTGTGCTTGTGTGTGAGTCCACGTTATGTGCTCACATATGAACAGCATGCAGGATCTCCAGCGGTCCCTGTTCCTCCTCTTGGTCTCTCCCTCAGCCACCTGGGTCGGCGTCAGTGGGGGTAAAGGAGAGTCTTGCTTCAATATAGGGAGATGAGGCTCAGAGCCCAGGCTCAGGCCGCGCCCGATTCAAGTTCCTAAGGACCAACCAGCACCCACCCACTCCAGCCGCCAGAACTCGCCGGGTCCCCAAGGTGACCCGTGGCCCCCAGCCTGAGCCGCGCGCAAAGCTGGACGGCCGGCCCCACAGCACAGCCCCGCCCGATGCCGCTCACCGTGGGCCGCGACGCAGGCGGGGAGCCAGAGCACGAGACAACACCAGCCCGCGGCGCCGACGACCATCTCCGGGGCCCGGCCGGCCGGGGCGCCGCGCTCCCTTCAGCCTCCCCGCCGCCGCCGCGTTGCTCGCCGGACTTCAGCCTGACAGCTGCTCCGGCCTCCCTCCCCCCCAGGCCCGCTCCTGACGCTGGTTGGCGGGCGGGAACGAGGCGCGCGGCTGATTGGCTCCGACGCCTGCTCTTCTAGCCACACTTTCCACCTCGGCGCCTTCGCCCACTTCCTACTGGTCAGGAGAAGTGGGGCCGAGGGCTGATTGGTCTAAACTCTCAACAGCAACTGCGGCCCCGCCCCAGCATTCCTCAGTTTGGATTGGGCGCTCCAGACCTCCAGGAATGGTGGGTGGGCTGGCGGGGACGACCGGGAACTGGATGGAGGTGGGCTCCGGGCAACACTCGCTGGAGCCGCCGAAAGTCCTCATCACCAGCTCTCGCGGCCTCGGCGGGGTTCCCGGCGCGGCCGCCTCACGGCGGGATTTGCCTTCTCCCGGTTCGCTTTCCTCCTCGGAAAGATGATCATCCAGCACTCAGGGGGTCGCCGGCGCGCCCCTCCGGCTCCTCCCCTGCCCAGTCCCACCAGTGCCTGCGCGGCCCCCATGGAAGCGCCGAGGACGCGGCAGGTGCAGCCAGTCCTCGAGGAGGCTCTGGCCGGTGCAGAGCCAGAAAGCGGACATTGGGACCCGGTGCCCCCACGACAGCTTCTCTACCACTTTCTGTGCAATTGGGACTTTGGCTACACCTTTCCTCAGCTCCCAGACTCAGTGTCCTCATCTGTAAAATAACAAACACCAACGCAACAGGGTTGTGAGCATTAAATGAAAAAAACTCATGTTAAGAGCTTACTTAGCATAAGCTTGCTCCCACAGTCAGCGTTCAATAAATGTTTGCATTTATTTCATTGCTTGGCGTCCAGGGCGAGAGGATAAGATGGATTTAAGGATAGTAGGTGTCGCGAGCCAAGCAAGGATCCTTCATGCTCTGGAGGAAGGGGAAAAAAAAAAGGCACGACCAAATTTTGGTGACTCCTCCATAACCGGTTTCTCGCCAGAGCGCCCTCCGAGGCGCCACCTCTGGCCCTTCTAGCCACCCCGACTCGCTGGTAGCGAACCATAGAGTAACGGAAGTGACCCGTCCCTTCCACTACCGGTTTAACGCTGGTCGAACCTTCTGGGGAATTTATCTGGCGCAGAGCATTGTGGGATTGCTGGGCGGCCCCGACACCGAGCTCAGGAGAGGGCTAGCGGGCCACCGGAGAAGCTTCCAAGATGATGGTGAGTTGCATCTCCCGTATCCTTCGCCATCCGCCGTCTTCCGCGGCCATCTGGCCGGCAGCTGGCGCCGCCTGGCTGGCACCCGACCCGTAGGGCTCTCCGCTGCCTACTGATGCTGTCCTCCCCCCCGATCTCCTGTCTCAGGGCGACCCCGGCCCGCCGTGGCCTGGCCGGGCCCACACTCGGAGCTAGGACCCTTGGCGAGTATTTTGTGGGACTTGAGGGGAGGCTGAGGTCGGGCCGGGTGGGGGACTGCAAGTCCCAGGGTGCTTCAGGGCAGCGGACCCGCGGCGGGGACCCGGCTTTTGGAGCCCCCCCCCACAATCGTGACCTGTGTTCAACTACTACGGATTGAACCTACATAAGCAAATCTGGAAGCCCCAGCTGCCGTAGGAAATACGGTTGTGAAGAAGTGTGCTTCCTAGAATGGGCAGAGCCCAAGGTCTCAACGATGGCCTTGTTGGTGCCTACATGGCAACAGACCTCTCTGCACATACATTCACTCGCTCACTCATTAAACACGTGTTTCGTGCCTAGTGCATGCACCCCGCGGTGCAAACTCCTCAGCCCGGAGGATGGGCATGGCAGATGGCGATACTGCATCAGAGGCAGAAAGATCCCGCCTCTAACTCCGACCCTGTCTGCGCCTCGGGGTTTGACAGTAGACCAGAGTTCTCTACTTGGCCACCTAACTAGGGGCCTGTTTTCTTAGATGAAGGGTGTTGGTAAATCCTGGGCTCCACACATGGCACCCCTTTCTTTCCCTTCATAGTTGCAGGTACTTTTCACCGGTCCTAACCCTCGGAGGTACCTCTTGAATCGCTGTTGAACAGGGCCAACTTTTAAGGCGGTGGTGTTTGTTTGTTTGTGTGGGTTTTCTCTGGATGTTTTTATTTTATTTTTCAATTATAGTTTACATTCAGTATGATTTTGTATTCGTTTCAGGTGTACAGCATAGGGGTTAGACAACCATATACTTTATAAAGTGTTCCTGATACGCTGTTTCCCCGAAAATAAGACAGTGTCTTATATTAAGTTTTGCTCCCAAAGATGCGCTAGGTCTTATTTTCAGGGGAGGTATTGTTTTTCCATGAAGTAGGTCTTATTTTCAGAGGATGTCTTATTTTCGGGGAAACATGGTAGTTCCACTACCCACCCCACACTAAGGAGGTGTTTGAGGCAAAGCCATGACTGAGAGGCCGCTTTCTATGCACTTGGCAGCTCACTCATTTTGGCCTACCTGCCAGAGTCAGTTCTCTGTTTTTTCCCCCTGCTTCCTGCACCTTCTCTCTGTCTGGTTAGATGTCAAACTGACACCTAGGAAGTGTTTCTTCTGCTACTAAATGCCCTATGAATCCAGCTGGTACCCAAACTAGAAGGAGCCTGGTATTATCCTGTACCCCTCTCCCCTTCATACCTCCAGTACCCCCCCTTCTCAGTCCCTCTTCAGCATTACCCATTCCTGAAGGCATCTTCATCTCCTGTGCAGAGGAGCAGAGGAGGACAGTGGGGAGGAAGGCTCGAGCCATGCTGAAGGCCTAGGTTTGTCACTCAGCTCTGCCACTTACTAGGTGTGGGACTTTGATTTTGAGCATGGTATTAAATTTCTGGTCCTCCATTAGAGGGGGTTAAAATAACCAATACAAAGTGTCCAGTATGTAGTAAGCACTCAGCAAATGTTAGCTATTCTGCTAGGTGGTTGCTTGCTTGCTTCTCCATGTAACCCATCATCCTGCCAAGGCAACCATGAGTTGGATCAAAACCAAGTTTTGTCTAGTTTTTTTTTTTAAATATATTTTATTGATTTCTTATAGAGAGGAAGGGAGAGGGAGAGTTAGAAACATGGATGAGAGAGAAACACCAATCAGCTGCCTCCTGGACACCCCCCACTGGGGATGTGCCTGCAACCAAGGTACAAAGGTACGTGCCCTTGCCCGGAATCAAACCTGGGACCTTTCAGTCCACAGGCGGACGCTCTATTCACTGAGCCAAACCAGTCATGGCAAGTTTTGTCTAGTTTTAAAAAACCTTCACCAAGGGGCTCCAGACCCCCACGGTGGGTTTTTCTGTTTCCCTGCTATATTGGCTGCTTATGTGAATGTGAAACTTCTGTCATCAAAAATCCTCCTTGCTGTCATCGAATTAGTCCTTAATCTAGAAGCCTTCTATGCTTGGGATGTGAAAGGGTCCCCTGAATCCTCAGTTCTGTGATTTGGGTACATCTTGGATAGAAAGTGTTATCCTTGCCTTTGGCGTTGAACACTATAAACTTTGAAATACGAATGCCTGTTGTGGTTTTGTAGAACATCATGCTTAATAATTTTTAAGAAGGATGAACAGGCCGAAACCGGTTTGGCTCAGTGGATAGAGCGTCAGTCTGCGGACTGAAAGGTCCCAGGTTCAATTCCAGTCAAGGGCATGTACTTTGGTAGGGGGTGTGCAGGAGGCAGCTGGTCAACGTTTCTAACTCTATCCCTCTCCCTTCCTCTCTGTGGAAAATCAATAAAATATATTTAAAAATTTTTTAAAAGGATGAACAGGAAGATCATTAAGCTGAAATTACCAAGCCTTTCATGATTACCTTGGCAGATGACTAGATTCTGCAATTGTTTCTCAACTTGAACAAAAATGAGTAAGATTAATAAAAAGTAACTTGGGGAGGATAGCCCTGGCCAAGTGGCTCAGTTAATTGGAGTGTTGTCCTGTACACCAAAAGGTTGTGGGCTGGATCCCTGGTAAGGGCACATAGAGGAGACAACCCATCAATGTTTCTCTCTCTTTCTAAAAATCAGTAAGCCTGGCCAGTGTGGCTCAGTGGTTGAGTGTGTCGCCTATGATATCCGGAAGTCACAATTCAGTCCTAGCCAGGGCACATGCCAGGTTTGCAGGCTCAATCCCTAGTGTGGAGCGTGCAGGAGGCAGCCAGTCAATGATTCTCATCATTGATTTTTCTCTTTCCCTTTCCTTTTCTCTCTGAAATCAATAAGATATATATATATAAATAAATAAAAATCAATAAAACATATCCTCAGGTAAGGATTAAAAACTTGTGTCTTTCCAAAGAAATAATATATATATTTGAGATGAAATATCTTATTTTAAAAAGTAACTTGGGCCGAAACCGGTTTGGCTCAGTGGATAGAGCTTCTGTCTGCAGACTAAAAGGTCCCAGGTTCGATTCCGGTCAAGGGCATGTACCTTGGTTGCGGGCACATCCCCAGTAGGGGGTGTGCAAAAGGCAGCTGATCAATGTTCCTCTCTCATTGACGTTTCTAACTCTCTATCCCTCTCTCTTCCTCTCTGCAAAAAAACAATAATATATATATATATATATATATATATATATATATATTTTTTTTTTTTTTAAGTAACTTGGGGACAGCAGGGCTTTCCATAGCAGTGCCATTTTTTTAAAAATGTAAATCAGGTTATGCCAGTCCTCTGCTGCAAGTCTTCCCCGGGTTCCCCTTTGTAGGAGTAAAATGTAAGCTCCTTAACACAGTCTACAAGCCTGTACGTGGTCTGTTTCCTCCTGCCTCGCCAGCCTTAGTCAACTGCTCTGCAGCTGACTGGTCAGAGGAACTGAACTTTTTAAGCCGTTGTCCTGTTACTACAATGATGTCATCCTCATGGGTCACTAGACTTAGTGGTGTGTGAAGTCCTGACTCCTTATTGTTAGGGGGAGACAGCCCTGTGCTTTCTTTCCTATGCCTCCCCCGCCAACCCCCCCCCCCCACCTGACACCTGAAGTACTACCCCTAGGGGTGGACGTGGGCAAAAGCTTTCAAACTTTATATTGCACTCCATAATAAATAAGTTTTAAAGCATAGCCAACAGCACACATATAACTAAGATTTTGAACAGTATTTACCCTTAATATATTGTTTCATACAAACACAATTAGTCACAGTCACTGGGAAGACTGGGCCTGGTTCATGAACTCAACGTTACATGTCAAGCTTGGATGCAGGACAAGGAACTCTGGTTTGCTAAGCTGAGAAGTTACTGTCTGTGCTAATGGTCACTGGCACAGAGGTATTTAAGGAAGCCCTTTAAAATAAGTATCTCTGTCTTCAAGAGTTTCTAAATCAGGTCTGCAAATTAAACCTCTAGAGCTAGTGACTGTTTCGGGGGCCATTGCAAAATAGAAAGAGAAAAACTTCTTGGGGTTGTCTGATTGGAGATGAGTCACAGGAAGCTTTATAGAGCCAGCATGAGAAATGGAAATTCGATATCATTTTGTGAGACAGAACAAAGGTGCTATTTGCTTCTCTGCCTGACTGCTTCCTACACTCCAGCTAAACATTGGTAAAGCCGCTGCCTGGGCATCTCCAGGACAACGCCCGAAGCTATTGGCACCTCGGTTTTGCATCAGCGCCCCATCCACCTCTCTGGGATTAAGCTGTAATGCAGATAAGTGGATGTGTTGCTGGAGGGTGAACTCAGAGCGTCGCCTGCCGCTTCCTCCTGTGCCGTGCCCTAATTCTTCAGAACAGAATGGGGTCAGGAGTGGAAAAGGCTGTGCTCAGTTAGCTGGGCACTGGAGAACACATCTCTATTTGATTTGTCCTTTTAAACAAAATCTCTTCTTCTCAAACCATTTTCTAGCACACCTACCAGGCGTGCTGTGGTCGTGGCCATGTCTCTGGAGATACAGGCTGTTTAAGGAGTGGATGTGGACAGTGGGGGAATGTGATTTTCAAAGATATTTCCGTCATGGGGGGAGATGGGAGCATTCTCCCTCCCCTTTCTCTCCTTATGACGCCTTGTAATAGGTGATTTTTAAAAGCGGTCAATTGCTCTTTCTTTTCTAGCCCACACCAGTTATCCTGTTGAAAGAGGGGACTGATAGCTCCCAAGGCATCCCCCAGCTTGTAAGTAACATCAGTGCCTGCCAGGTGATTGCTGAAGCCATACGGACCACCCTGGGCCCCCGTGGCATGGACAAGCTCCTTGTGGACGGCCGGGGTGAGTCTGCAGGGCTCCCCAAGGCGGTGTGCGGGACCGGGCTTCTGGGGAGCGGGGTCGGCATCAGAAAACTTAGGCTTCAGATCGCGGAGCGGTTGCTCACTGTGAAGGGGCTTCCCTCCATACGCAGTCCTGAATGCTGCGCCCTGTGGGGACATACGGGAGAAGCTGGGCTCACAAGGCCCTTGCCTTGTAGAGAGATACAACCTAGAAACATGTGGTCCCTAAAATTTATCATGCTGCCAAGACAAAGAGCAAGTTCCCTTTTATGTTTTATTGTATTAATTGACATGTGAGATACCAGGGTGTTAACTTTGTTAAGATCTAAATGATTACTCATTGTCACTTAACAAATATTTTCTGCATCCACTTGAGGTGTGCTAAATGCTGCTCAAAGAAAAGAAGGGGCTCAAAGTCTTTGGAAAATTGCCTTGGAGGAAAGTTGAGCAGACTAGTGACTTTAGGTTTCCCTTCGTGCACAGAACTCTCTCTAAAAAGATGAGCTTATCCCACCGTGGTGCCCTCTGCCCCATCCTAATGAAGGGTGCGTGGGCCCCAAGCCCAACTAGAAGACAGTGTAAGAAAGGGTCTTTGAATTTTTACTTTGTGTGTTCCTTTTAAGGAAAAGCCACAATCTCTAATGATGGGGCCACAATTCTGAAACTCCTGGACGTTGTCCACCCTGCAGCAAAGACCTTAGTGGACATTGCCAAATCCCAAGATGCTGAGGTAAGAAATCAAACAGATGTGTTTAACTGGAGGTGGAAACACATGCCAGCTTGCTCCTTCACTCTTCTCTCTAAATGTTTTTTATTTTATATCTAAAATATAACTTCAAAAATAATACATTCTTATAAAGATATTTAGGAGTTAATAATCTTTTAAAATTTGTATTGTTCCACTGCTTGTAGCTGAAAATAGGAGTTGCTAGGTAAATAATTTAACCTTATAAGATAGTACTGGAAACTTAAGGTTTCTTACCCCTCCCCCTTTTTTTATGGTAATAAAATATACGTAACAAAATTCACCATTTTAACAGAAACCATTTCTAATACTGGAGTCTTGATAATAAGATGTTGAAAGACAGGTTTGTATTGTTCTGAAGTTATGTGAAATGGTTTATTAGGACCCAGTAGCTTATAAAACAGTATGGCTTTTCTGAAATTAAAGTGAGAAGAGTCTGAATTTGACCTGTTAATGTCTTCAGCAAATGAATAATATCTTCTGGCTAAGAATTTGGCAGCTTAAACCCTTTGCCGTAGTGACTCTCTTCCCCCTTGAGAATTATTTACACAATAGACATAATAAGTTGCACATAAAATTCTTCTAAATCAGAGGTTAGCTAGTTTTCTTGTGAGCTCTTATTCTCCCTCATTAAAAATAGGGTTTAGATGTCATCATAGAAGATGTCCTGTAGGAAAGATGAGCAGACTAGTAGTCTGCTTATTCCAAATAGTGTTTAACATAAAGGGCTTTGGCTGGTCCTGGGAGGTTTGTTTTAGTGGAATTTGGCTGGAAAATATCTTTCTTATAAACTCCTATAATACTTTACTCCTTGAAGAAAATATATCATGCCAGCCGAAACCAGTTTGGCTCAGTGGATAGAGCGTCGGCCTGAGGACTGAAAGGTCCCAGGCTCGATTCCGGTCAAGGGCATGTACCTTGGTTGCGGGCACATCCCCAGTAGGAGGTGTTCAAAAGGCAGCTAATCGATGAATCTCTCTCATCTGTGTTTCTAAATCTCTATCCCTCTCTCTTCCTCTCTGTAAAAAATCAATAAAAATATATTTTTTATAAATATCATGCCAAAAAATTAGATAGATAGATAGATAGATAGATAGATAGATCATGACTATTTGTGACATCTAAGTATTGTTATTACAAGCATAACTGGGACTGTCTTATTATAGTGCTTTTATATAATAAATAAATTACCAAATAATCTGCATATATATGATTTCCTATCCCAAGGAAATTTAATTGTCCAAATTAGTCTTCTTTGGGGAATGGGCCTGGCTGGGGATTAATTTTATAGCTAAGGACCATTTGATGGGATGGACACCTAACTACCATCACCTTCTGTTTATTACAAACACCTATGCTGCCATAGTAAAGTTCCACGCTCATTTAAACAGTGCCCAGTTTAAGTGGGTAGATTGCCTGAAAATGGAGTTGGGGCTTTATACACCCAGAACATGAGAAAATGTGAATTTCCTGTCATCCTCCTCCAGGTCGGTGATGGCACCACCTCAGTGACCCTGCTGGCCGCAGAGTTTCTGAAGCAGGTGAAACCCTATGTGGAGGAAGGCTTGCACCCACAGATCATCATCCGAGCTTTCCGAACTGCCACCCAGTTGGTATGGGAGTACCGGCTAACTTGGCCTTGAGCCGGGGCACCTTCAGTTTCTCTTAGGATGACACCTTTACTGAGTGTAGAGAAGACGGGCAAGAGTTCCTTGGAAATGTTCTGTATCCTCCATAGGAACCTCGTTCAGTAGCTATTTGATTAGATATTTGCGAAAGTGTGATGTAGATATGTTGTAGCCTCCAATAAGTCAGAGCTATTTTTGTTTTTGTCGAGTATTTTTTGGCACATCCTGAAATATACCGTATTTGCCGGCGTATAAGAGACTGGGCGTATAAGACGACCCCCTAACATTTCCACTCAAAATACAGAGTTTGTTATATACTCGCCGTATAAGACTACCCCCCACTTGGAGGCATATTTTTCAGGGCCAAAAAATCATCTTATACGCTGGCAAATATGGTATGTATATATTATATTGTATAGCATCTAATTAATATATATATAAAGTGCTAAAAAATTTTGTAGGTGTTTTTCATGAGCCAGAAGGTTTGGCTCGATCTAGTGTCATAGCTTGTTTTCACTCATTTGTTTCAGTGTGTTACCTGCATATCCAGAACTAGATCCTGGGTGTGTCCTTAGGGTTCTTCAGCACTGTAGCTCGTCTGTATTTCAGGCTATGGGAGTTTTCTATAAACTACAGAGATTTACATTTTCTGGGCAACTGCAACGACATAAAAATGTTGTTTCAACTGTTGAATAGAATAGAAATGCTTAAGATCTGGGAGTGAGCAGGGTAGAGGCTGGCGTCCTCTGTCCAGTTTGTAGCATGAGAGGCTCACGCAGCTTCTGTTCTTGGCAGGCAGTCAACAAGATCAAAGAGATTGCCGTGACTGTGAAGAAGGAAGATAAAATGTAAGTTTGTGGGGGGACTTGACTTTCTACGGCCAAATGGGATGCAGAAGCATGTAGGGATCCCTGTGTGGGCCCCGGGGCTGTTTGGCTTTTGCAAGGCCCTGGCTGTGCCCCGCCCACGTTGCTCAAAAGAGGCCGGTAGGCTGTAGTTTAAAAGCTGTCACACAGGTGGTCGTTGACTGCAGTCACCATCCGTCACTGATTATATGGCCTAAAGATACAGAAGTTGGTGAGGGCTGATTTTAGTGGCAGCCACCACATTGCAGTGGAATCGGACGAGGGAGGCTTTCAGGGGCTGATGCAGGCGCCGCCTTCTGTCCCAGGGAGCAGAGGAGGCTGCTGGAGAAGTGCGCCGTGACTGCTCTGAGCTCCAAGCTGATCTCCCAGCAGAAAGCTTTCTTCTCGAGGATGGTGGTGGATGCGGTAATGATGCTGGATGATATGCTGCAGCTTAAAATGATTGGAATCAAGAAGGTGCAAGGTGGGGCCCTAGAGGTAAGCCTGCCGGGGCCTCCTCCCCAGGAGGCTCCTGCTTTCACATTGACCCTTCAGACGGTTTCGCATGGGAGGAGAGCACACACGGGCAGGCTTGGCCTGTATTCTGCACACCTCCCAACAGGCTCTGACTGTAGATACATCTGTAACCTCTATGGAACTATATTTACTTGTCAGCAGGATGTAGATTGAACTGAGTTTCAGAATTTTCAGTGTTGATGTGGGGGGAAGGAGTAGGGCTATCTATGACCCTCTCGATGAATGAATCTGAGCAGTACTTTTTAGTTCATTCTTCTCCAAGTGATAGAGCCAAGAGAGTGGAAGGAAGGGATGAGGGGGGAAGAGAGAGAGGTAGAAACATTGACATGAAAGAGACACAAGAGGCAAGATTGCTTGCCTCCTGTTTGACTAATTTCTGCTGTCATCTTGATTCAGCTCATGTCTCATCCCCTTTAGGAGGTTGTGGATTGGAATGACATGGGAATCTGTTCACTGATAGGCTACAGTATTGTAGGTCATTATAGGTTAGCACAGCTTGGTCATTTAGTAGTAAAAAAAAAAAAAAAAGTGAGATGTGAATCTAAGTCTCCTTATAGTGCTGATTCAATCCCAGGTGCAACATGCTTCTTGTTATGCCCTGATAGTAACTTCAACCCACAGGAAGCTCTGTTATTGAAAAGAGATTTTAAAAAAAATCCTTTATTTTGAAGGATTGAAATGCAGTGATGGCCTGGGAACTGTGCAGGAAATTTCTGACCCTTATGATCTTTTGACTTCATCTCCTGGGCAGAGGAAGCATCTAGGCTGTAGCAAATGAGAGTGTGTGAGGGCTTAGTGTGTGTGTGTGTGTGTGTGTGTGTGTGTGTGTTTGTGTGTGTGTGTGTGTGTGTGTGTGTGTGTGTGTGTGGTATAGGTAGGGAGGGGTGTGTGAAGGTGTGTGCAGTAGGAGAGGACCAGGGTTCGGTAGTCGGGGTTGAAGGGGAAGAAGGCATTGGGCTGCCTGTACCTTACTCGTAAATGCCTGGCTCCTTTCTTGGCATGTAGGTAAATGCTTTAAGCACTATCCCTTGGCACTTGCTTTGAAGGCCAGTCTTAGAAGACAGCCTGAACAGGCCTTTGCCATGCTTAGTTTCTTATTTTCTTTATACTGATGGGACAACCAAAATGTTTTGTATTTTTCCCAGCTTCTGTGGCAATGGGAAGGTTTTGTTACAACAGTGAAATAAAGCCATGGTTAACGTAGGCTCACAGGAGTGGACATGGCGTAGTCCAACACACCACCAGGTTGATTTCACTCCATTCCAGTACTGAACTTTTGAACTGTTTGTTGTTGTTTTTATTAGGAGTCCCAGCTGGTAGCTGGTGTTGCATTCAAGAAGACTTTCTCTTATGCTGGGTTTGAAATGCAACCCAAGAGGTACAACAACCCAAAGATTGCCCTTTTAAATGTGGAGCTCGAACTGAAAGCTGAGAAAGATAATGCTGAAGTCAGAGTCCACACCGTTAAGGTAGGCCTCACCGCCTGGCAGCAGGGTAGAAATGGGCAAAGCCTCGGCTCTTGGGGTTGTCAGTGTTCCAAGCTCCTGTGGATCCCTTTATCCTCCTGTCACCTTAAATATCGATGTCTAAATGCTGGGTGAGCTGGATGGAGGAGGTTTGAAAAGGACAGACCTGTTGAAATATTATCCTCTGGTCCCCGAGAAGGGGCTAGCAGGGGCTCTCTAACTATACAGTGAGTCCAGTATTTTGATCCCTTTGGTTTGAGCAGAAGTGGGCTCCTCCCCTTAGACTTTACACTACAGGGTCAAGTATTGATATAACCAAGGCTGTCTCTGGAGTAGCATTGTTACCCACTATAAGCAGGTGCTCTTGGGAATGTGTCCCCAACACACAATGGCCTTTGGGGAAGGGGTCTTATCCTTGGGAACTCCATGGGTGCGTGCCTCAGAGGAGGCTAGAACTAATCTACACCAGCATCTTTCTCACACCTTGGCAGTGCCAGCTCTGGAGTAGCTTCTAGTCCTGGGGTTGCTTTCTGCTGTTGTGTTTGAAAGTTTTAGGTTCCCTCAGTTACCTTACAGGATCCTTGTTTACTTGGACTGTGGAGAAGCTATTCCATTTATCCCTGTTAGTTCCCAAACAGCATACTTTTTATCATGGGAGAGGCATTTTAGCCTACTTTCTATGCTAACCTCTCCTCCAGAGCATCCTCATCCTTTCCTGGCTCTCTTTAGGATTATCAAGCAATTGTCGATGCTGAGTGGGACATTCTGTATGACAAGTTAGAGAAGATCCATAATTCTGGAGCCAAAGTCGTCTTGTCCAAGCTCCCTATTGGGGATGTGGCCACCCAGTACTTTGCTGACAGGGACATGTTCTGTGCTGGCCGAGTGCCAGAGGAGGATCTGAAGAGGACCATGATGGTAACCAATGTTCACTGGCTGCTTGTGGCCTGGGGGGGCTTTCATTTACCTCTGGTGGGCAGGTGTGCAGTTAGCTTGGTGTGCCAATCCAGGCCTGTCTTCTTAACTCTTTTTGCCGTGGAGCACTTCATTGCCAGTGTGCATGTGCTCAGATATAAAAGGTGCTTAACCACAAGTCAGGAAATCTGATTTGTGAGGGAACCCAGCAGTAATGTAATTAGCTGAGTACACTCAGCTATTGGTGCTTCCAGCCAGGCTTCCTTCCTCCTCCAGTGTCTCCCCAACGCCGCCTTAAGTCGAAAGCACCAGTCCTCACTTCGCTGCTGGGCCCAAAGCATCCTTGTGTGGGGAGGGCTCTCAAGTGAGCCAAGTGTCCCCATCTCCTTTTAACGAGGCCTGTTTGCCCTTAGTTCTTTCAGAGCAGGTGAGGGTCATCGAGGTCAAGGGTGAGGTGGGTTATCCGGTGCAGAGGGCTGTGGGCACGTGGCAGAGTCCAGCATGGGAACTGGCTGGGGGCCTAGGCGGCAGGAAGTTTGTTGGTCTGGTGTGAGCCTGCACTACTGGATGATCTTGCCTCCTTGTGCTCCTCAGGCCTGTGGAGGCTCCATCCAGACCAGTGTGAATGCTCTGACCCCAGATGTGCTGGGCCACTGCCAAGTCTTTGAAGAAACTCAGATTGGAGGTGAGAGGTGAGCATGTTGGCAGAGCCACGAGACTTGTCTGAGTCTGGCCTCCTGCCGTCCTTTGGGTATGGTAAACAGCATGTGCCACTCTTTTTGAGTCTTACCTTTGGGGGCACAAAGAGCCCAAATGTAGAGTGTGTGGGGAGGGAAGATTACATTGGGTCTAAAGTTTGACTCCATAATCTTTTATGTCCCATTGGTGTAGCCCAGACCTTGCTGAGAAGGTGTCTTTTAAAGGTGGGATTGGGGAACCTTAGTGAGAAACAGAAGTGCAGCTGCTGCGTGTGGGGAGGGTTTGGTGAGGTAAGAACACAGCAGGCTCGCAGCAGACAGGAGCTCACATGTATGTACGATTTGACCCTGTATGTAGGTACAATTTCTTCACTGGCTGCCCCAAAGCTAAGACTTGCACCATCATCCTCCGCGGTGGTGCCGAACAGTTTATGGAGGAGACAGAGCGGTCCCTGCACGACGCCATCATGATTGTTAGGAGGGCCATCAAGGTACTGGCTGGGGGCTTCCTGCCTGCACAGCCCATTCTCCCTCCTGAGCCAATGAGACCCTGGATTTGTGTGCTGATCCCTTGTCTGGGTGGAACTCGGGCCCTGACTTGCCTCACAAATCATAAAGAAATAGCCTCAGTCTCTCAGAATGGGTCATGCCGCCTTAAAGGCTAAGACTTGTTCTTGTGAGCAAACTGGGACTGAGGCGGTCAGCCTTCTAGGGACTGTACCAGTGTCCTCAGGCTACAAGCTACAACGCCAACTTGGAGATGGTCAGACACCATCTGGTTGGTGGTGGGTTGTGCTAGACAAAGGCCATGTTTAGGCTTCCTGGGGCTTGGGATGAGGGAAATAATGAGGGACCACTCCCTGGGCTGGGGACCTGCTGGCTGAGTGGCCCAACTTTTCTGTGGCTGGCGCTTGGACCAGGGGGACCGCTTGTTCTGAAATACGGGTGTGGTCCCTACAGAACGATTCCGTGGTGGCCGGCGGCGGGGCCATTGAAATGGAGCTCTCCAAGTACCTGCGCGACTACTCCCGGACCATTCCCGGGAAGCAGCAGCTGCTGATCGGAGCGTACGCCAAGGCCTTGGAAATCATTCCGCGCCAGCTGTGTGACAATGCTGGCTTCGATGCCACCAACATCCTCAACAAGCTGCGGGCTCGGCATGCCCAGGTGGGTGCTTCCCCTCCTTGGGGGGCAGGCGTTTGGATGGATGGGCTAGGTTCTGTGTGGGCTTGAATCATTCAAACTCTGTGTTCAGCCCAGGAGACGGTGCTGAAACTAAACTCAGTACCAACCAGCTGTGCTCCCTCTGACGGCAGAGGCAAAGCCACAGTGCCGGACCGGACGTCCCAGGTTTGGTGCTTCCGCCAGAGTGTGACCACTCCTTGTGGGCGCAGAGAGGAGCCCGTGGCCCCTGCCTGAGTGAAGCACTCAGAGGCCTGCTGACACTCAGCCCAGCGTGGCTCTGCCACCTTTCCCGTTTGTTATTTAGCAGATATTTTAAGTGCTCAGCACTCTGGCAGCAGCAATACTCAGTGAGCGACCTTCTGTCTGATTTGTCACTTTACCTCTGTGTCTCAGTTCCTCACCCAGTGGGGACTGATGGAAACAGTGCAACGATACAGTGAGACAAGGGATTGAAAGAGTTCCTCTTGAGAACATGCATCCTCAGGTGACCTGAGGTGGGGCTTCCCCAAAACAGGGAAATACCAAGGACAGGGCCAGAGCTCTTGTGTGCTCAGCACGTCCAAAGTTTGCAGGGGTGGAGAAAGGCGGACTTCCGGTTCCTGTTGTGATGCCATAGGCCGATGCCTTCTTCCTCGGGGAAGTGCCACCGAGTCCAGAGTGTCAGGGTTCCTAACTTGGAGGGAGGGGATGCCGCAAGAAATTTCATGGCAATTCCATGTGCCTCCCCTCTTCCCGATCTTTCAGGGGGGCATGTGGTACGGCGTAGACATCAACAACGAGGACATTGCTGACAACTTCGCGGCCTTCGTGTGGGAGCCGGCTATGGTGCGGATCAATGCCCTGACGGCAGCCTCGGAGGCCGCGTGCCTTATCGTGTCTGTAGATGAAACCATCAAGAACCCTCGCTCGACCGTGGATGCACCCCCAGCTGTTGGCCGGGGCCGAGGTCGTGGCCGTCTCCATTGAGAGGCATCTCCCCGCCCCTTCCACTCCCACCCCCGCCCCCGCCCCCCTCACCATCACCTAACTGGCTGGCAGGCTGGCTGCAGGGCGAGCTTATTCCCCCTGCCTTGTCTTGGTTAACTGGTATGAGAACGGGGGAGGGAGGGGTTGGCCCACCCTGTTCTAACTGGCGGCTATTTAAATAAACTTCCAATTCACTTTGCAAATTATTTGGGGATAGGAGTTTTACTCATAAATGTGTTCACTGCAGCTCTGGATTTTATGTTTGTATGGACTCACCCAAAAGGTAGAAAAATGCTCTTCCCTCTGGGCTGTCTTCAATAGCATCTGGTCGCTGCTGAGGCCGAGTGTGCAGCGCTGCCTGCAGGGAGCTCCACCTGCGTGGCCAGGTCCTGAAGTTTCACTTTGGTATCTTTCTCAGTCCCAGAAGTGGCTGCAAGAGGTGGAGACGCTTCCTTTTCATCCAAATTTATCTTACCTAGCCCTGGTCTCACCGGGCACTGCTCCCAGGATTTCTCTAGGTTTGAGTAAATGTGTTACCTGACTTTATCTGCCCCTCTACCTCCATGTTCTCTTGGCTCCATCTTTTGGTCCCTCGGTAAAGATCCTGAGGTTGAGGGCTCTTGGAGGAACGTCTAGGCCAGCCGTGGGCAAACTATGGCCCTCGGGCCCGATCCGGCCCGTTGGGCTGTTCTGTCCGGCCCGCGGAGCCTAAAGAGCGGAGGGTTCTCTTGCTCTCCCCTCCGCTCCTTCACCAGCAGCCCAAGAGAGTGCCAGCATGGTCAGGTTGCTTTTGTTCCAGCCCTCCGGTCCAGTTTAAGAACCCATTGTGGCCCTTGAGTCAAAAAGTTTGCCCACCCCTGTGTTAGGCCATATTTTTTTAAACGGTAGTGACTTCTTAGCAGTCCGTTGAAGGGGTGGCTGAAGGAGCACCCACCTGGTCTCACTAAGCTCTCTCCTGAACAGGGCAAGGTTGAGTTGGCCAGCACAGATCTACTGGAAAGCAGGATCTAACTGCCTTTTGTTTGTGCTAGTCCTGAGGTCTGGCCTGCAGATAGCTGTCATTGGTCCTTGTGAAGTCATATTGAACCACTGAAGCTTTTACTGCTTAATATTGGGAAATGATTTTAAATATGTACATTTTTTATTGATTTCAGAGAGAGGAAGGGAGGTGAGAAAAAAACATCAATGATGAGTGAGTCATTGATTGGCTGCCTCCAATACCTCCCTACTGGACATCAAGCCTGCAACCCAGGCATGTGCCTTGACTGGGAATCAAACCCTAACCTCTTGATTCATGGGTTGACGTCCAACCACAGACACATCCATCCAACCAGGCGTGATTCGTATTTGTTTTGTTTTGTTTTGAAATCCTGAGTCCAACCATTCCCAGTTAGGTAGACTCAAAGGTGAAATATGGTATGATCCAGACTTTGGAATCCTGCATCCTCCTAAATTGATATACCAATAGTCTGTGTGTAAACTAATTTTTCCGAGTCTCAGCTGTTATAGATGTATAGTGAAGATAGGAACAGGGGTATAAGTGCCCATCTACTTATTTGATGCTAGAGCCACACAGTGTAAGTATGAACACCTCTGGGTTTTTCTGATTTTTAATATTTCATACCTGAGTAATCAAATTGGTGATTTGATTGGGTAAAATAGGGAAGTTGAAGCCAGCGCATGTTGGGCAATTTGGTCTCTCCCTCGGGCTGAAGCCTGATTGGCTGATCAGAGCCTCCTGAGGATGTGGCCAGGCCAGTGAGAGACTGGGCAGTGCCTGGTGCTCTTGCTGGAGTTGTCCTTAAAGGTGGTCTCTCCTGGCTGAGTCAGAAATGGCACCCAAGGCTTGCTGTCCACACACAGACACGCAAAGAGTGAGCTGTGGCACAGCTAGTGACCTGCATGGCCTTGCTCCAGTGACGTCTGCAGTCCGGAGACGGGTCTTCTGATGCTTCACTCACCCCGTTGTTGCCGATCTGGCCTCCCACCTCTTTTCCTGCTTCAGTGCATTTCAGCTGCAGAAAGGCTTGGTGGCACAGACGACAAATGTGGCCACCTACCATTTATTGCCCTGAGGCAGATACTCCAGTTTCACCATCTTTTATTGGATACAAAGCCATAAGCTTTCTGATGCCCGTGTGAGTCCTCTTAAATACATACACTCAGGCACATTCAGCAAAGGGCATCATGGGTGACACGGAGCAAAGTGCTGGGACGGTGATGCCTGGTGTGGCAGAGAAGCGGGGGCCGCCGAAGGCCCCTGGGGACTGGAGGTACAGGCACCACTTACACAAAATCGGAAGATGCTCTCCACTCCTCCGCCTCATGTGCTTGGGGTAGGGGGAGCCACCCTCTCATGGCTCAGGCCCGTTGCAGCCTGGCTGTGCAGGGAAGGCAGGGCCCGGCCGGGTGTCCGTTGTGGAGGTCCCCGCCAGCAGTGCCCACGAGCCACGCCTACTCGTGCCAGCCAGGAGGCAAACCTGGGTCACCTCAGGCCTCCGAGTTGAGTGCAAGACCCCCCCCAGGGCAGAGCTGAGGCTGGGGCCATGCCAGTGGTGGCAGGAAGCCTGCCTGATTGTCGGGGCGGTCTTGGGACTGGCCGGGTTCCCGGGGGTGTGGGGAGGGAATAGGAGCTGGCTGCCTTAGCTGGCCCTGCTATTCTGATTTCTGATCTCCACCCAATCCTGCACCTTATTCTCAGGCAAGGGCTGCAGAACACACCACACTTGTCCAGGAATAAATACATACACACGATACACAGCAATATATACAGAAATGCGGGCCCGGGACAAGGCTGGGTGAGCAAGCATGGCCAGCAGGGCCGGAGAGGTGTGCCAGGCCCCTTGGGGAGAGAAGGAACACTCACCAGGGTTGGCATGCTGGGACAGATCCTGTCGGTTGGAGTCCTCCGAGCACAAGGGCCCTGGCACCCACTCACCATATCCTGTTATCACCCCAAGCCCGGCAGGAACTGGGTCTTTGGCACCGATAGTCACTGTTAAGGTCTCCTCCCATTTAGCGCCTTAAAAGGACTAGGACTTGGGCAGTACCCCACTTATGGCCCAAAGGACTAGCTAGAGGCAGGACCCAAAGACATAGGATGGAGCCACAGACCTCAGGAAGGAGGCGGCTTTTCTTTCTCTTTTTTAGGCAATTCCTGAGGGGCTGGCTCAAACTCCATTGGACCAGGAATACCTGAGCTGCCTTGGTCCTCCGGTGGTCTCTGCTGGCAGGTAAAAGCCATGCTTCTGGACAGCCTGCGCCTCTCCCTCTGGGATGCAGACGTCTACGGCATCTCCTTTGCTCCCTGCCAGCGCAGAGGGGGCAGCCCAAGTAAAGCATGCCCAAACACGCAATCCAAGTGCTCGGAGCCCCCCAGGTGCTGGGTGCAGGCTGTCTGGCAGGAAGGTGGTAGGGATACCAAGTGGCCCCCACCCACGGGCCCCCTGTACCTGCCTGGGCCCCCTGGAGCAGGGCCTGCCTTGGTTTGCTCTTGGAACCTCCTCTTTGCATCTTGTCAGGTGTGATAGGGGCGTGGATGGCCCTCCACCCGTTCCCCATCATCAGCCCTAGCTATAGGATTACCAAAGTGAACAAATGGGTCATTCCCACCAACAAAAGCTCCCCCCTTAGCAGCAGGCTCACCCCTCCCCTCCCCGAAGAGGAAAAAAAGCATTGAGCTGGTGTGGGCGGAGGCCTGCAAACCTGCCAGTTGTCAGCCACACAAGTCTACCAGCCCCTGGGGCAGGTGTGCAGTGGGACGCACTATAACCCATGTTCCGGGGGCCTGGGCATGTACAATGTAATCTCCCACACATCCTCCCCTTGGCTGGACTTGGGGGATTTTCTGGAAACAGCCAAACCTGTGAGAGGCAAACTTCCCCTCAGCAGGAGGGGGGCGGGGGGGTCTTGTTCACGCTGCTGCCTGCAGTGCTGGTGGTGTGCAGGGCTGTCCCACAAACGAACAAATGAGTGAACAAACTACTACTGACATCAGTCCTTTCAGCGCCGCCTTTCTCCCACCTCAACTCGCTGCCCGGGCACCGACTTCCCTTCCCGGGGCTGATGCTGGGCATCCCGGTGGGCACCCACCCAGGGAGAAACTGCCCGGAGCCTGTATTCGGGGACAGGGGCTTCCTGGGGCAGAAAAGGTCCCGGTGGGGCAGGCTCTGGCCAAGCAGGGCACCCCTTTGTGCTTAGTTCAGGAGACAGGGAGGAAGCACCTCTGATCCCGGGGTCACGTGGTGCAGGGCTTTGGGGGGTGCAGTGGGAAGACAGGACTGATGAACCCAGGGCAGCCAGGCCTAAGTGGACCTCCACCTCCCTCTAGGCCAGCAGAGTTGTGCTTCTTCCCAGGATTCCTGGGGCCGGGGCTGAGGAGGAGGAGTCGATAAAGCCAGCTGCTCTGGAGTGGAGATACCACGCGGCCAAAGCTTCGTGCAGGACAGGACAGGGAGCTTCCAACATGACACCCTTGGTATTTGGGGTCTAAGAGGGCAGGGCCAGGAAAAGCCATCAACAATGGGAAGAACCAGGAGAAAGCAGGGGGCACCGCTAAGTCTGTGGGGCCCAGCTCTGGAGGCCTCACTGCAGGGTAACCCAGGGCTGGGTCTTCTTGATGGTCAAGCTAGGTTGTAGCAGAAAGTTGGGTCCCTGGAAAGAACTGAGAAATTGGAGGAATCCGACCCTGGCCACGCCAGCTGCCTGATGGTTAGGGCTGAGAGCCAGCCCTGTGCGGGAGAGAAGGAAACCCCAAGATGAATCTAGGTGAAGGACAGAACTTTCCACACGAAGGTTGGCAGGACCCACGACCTCAGCCTCTGTGGGAGTTCTGAGGAGGAACTGGGGAGACCTGAGTCTTAGTGCTGGGACTTGGGGTCCAGTGGGGACCATGTATAAGGGTGAGTGAAACCCCCACTTGCATCCATTCTGTGGCTTCTAAGCCAAGCGGCTCTGGCTTGGGCCTCAGAACTACTTCCAGGCAGAAGACTCCCACTAGAGCCCTCAGCCCATGCGACCAGAGGAGATGGAGGAGCGGGACAAGTCCAGTGAGGGTGTCCTTCTTCGTTCTTGGCTCCCCGATGGGCCTCGCTTCCCTAAAGGGCTGCATCTTTAAGCAAGCTGTTCGGACGAGGAAGCAAACCAGACCAGCCTCCCCCCCCCAGCCCCCATAGAGAGGCCAGCCAGCCACTGACTTCCTCCCACACAGCCTTGGGGATCCAAAGGCCATCAGAGACCTGCCCAAGCACCAAGGGCCTCTGGGTGGTTATTGCCGACCTGCCCAAGCGCCTGGTTTGGCGCCATGGATAGAGCATCGGACTGCAGACTGAAGGGTCCAGGCCTCGATTCCTGTCAAGGGCACATGCCTGGGTTGCAGGTTCAAACCCCGCCCGCCCCCCCAGTAGGGGCGTGCGGGAGGCAGCCAATCAATGATTCTCTTTCATCATTGATGTTTCTCTCCTTCTCATTGCCTCTCTGAAATCAATAAAAAATATATCATTTAAAAAAAAAAAAAGGCCATGCCTTGAGAAAAGGAACTGCTTCTCACAGGTGACTGGGTTGGGACTGCTGACAGGCATGGAAACATGCACCTGTTAGCTCAGGATTTAGCTCCTGCATGTGTGGGAAATGTGGTTATTGGGGGAGGGAGGTCTTGTCTCTGTCAATAGAACTTTTTTTTTTCTCTTCCTGGCAATACCCTCCTTTGGGAAAGATGGTTTCAAATGTCCTGGGGAGAGAGTCTCGGTGAATGTTTTGCCCTTCCGAGCCCACTGCTACTGCCTCACCTTTGGCTGACACTTGCCCAGATTCCTTATTCTGTGTGTTATCCTTAGAGAATGTGGACCCAGTCCCCGGGGGGCTGTCTGATGGGGTGCCCCACAGAGGGCTGGGATGGAGCAGGGCGAGGAGAAGAGCCCGCCTTACCAAGTCTGACCTGCTTGGGGGCCCAGCAGAGGGCCCTGACCGGAGGCTGGGCCTCAAGAATGGAGGCCGGCCCGCACAGCCAAGGGCCGCGGGGTGGTTATTGCAGACCCTCGGGGGAAGACACCGGGTGCTGGTGGTGACAGCTCCTCGCTGGCTGTGCCCAGAAGGCTGGCTCCAGCTGGGGACTGGGTAGGGGCAAGGGGCAGCTTCTGTCCGAGCCCCTGCCCGGAAGAAGTTCCCAAAGTCAGGCCTGTTGTTCTGCTATCCCAGGAGAGGACAGGAAGCTGTCAACCCCTTCCCGGAAGTCAGAGATAACGCCAGGCCTCTGAAGGACTAGTCCAAATCAGGGTCCCTCTGGAAGTCCAAAGAGAGCGCCCTGGGTGGGGCTGGCAGGGGCCCTGCCGCCCCTCACCCGGGTTAGCAGCCGCCTTCCACCTTGACGTGCAGGATCTTGGAGAAGCCGGGCCTCCGCCGCAGCGCCTGCAGGGCAAAGCTGGGTTAGTGCTCCTCGGGGCCATAACCTCGGGGGCTCACAGGAGAGGCTTTCTTCGCATGGCAAACCCCCCAAGGCCTCAGCCCCAGCCTACCTGGAGTTTCGTCACCATGTCTTCAAACAGCTTCTGGGCCTCGGGGCTGCTGGGCTCTTTGAAGTAATCGGCAATCCCGATCTGGACCACAATGGACTTGAGGTTCCGGCAAATGCCTGGGAAAAGGTGGGTAAGGTGAGAGCCCGAGTTAGTTTGGCCGGGCTGCCTCCTCTCCCATCACTAATGAAATCAGAGCCTGCTGAGGGGCAATCAAATGCCCGGATCATGACCAGGAGAGCAGACCCACGCTGCCCCGGGGGTGGGGGTGGGGCTCAACGGGACCATGGGAGAAAGTGGAAGGTGAGGTCAGGGCAGAGGCTGCGGTGGACTCTGGGAGGACGCCTGGCGCCAGCTGTGCAGGAGCTCTGGGAGCGTCCCTGGCAGAAGGGACAGGCGTGCTGCGGCCTGGGCCCTGGGGAGTGAGTCACAGAGACAGAGGACGGAGGTGAGGCCGACAGGTCTCGGCTGGAGCACAGAGGCGGGGAGACAGGGAGCGAGCAAACAAGCTGGGAGCTTAAGGGGCCTGGGTGATGCCAGGAGGTCAGGAGGGGAGGAACAGGAAGGTCAGGGGGCTGAGAGGGCCCCGACGGTGCTGATTTTGAAGGCTGAGCCGTTAGTTCTGTGGCCAGTCCCAGGCAAGGCCATGAAGCTGAGGGGGAAGGGAGGGGAGCAGAGGATCCTGGGAATAAAAGGTCAGAGAACCTCCGGTGCTCTCAGGACGTGAGGTCTTGCCGAGGGTCAAATGGTTTGGGACGATGGTCTCACTTTTGGGTGTGAGCAGCCCGAACTGGGCTCCCAGGTCCCCTATGAAGGAGTGGCCAGAGATGGCGGGGACAGCTGGAGGGAGTGGGGCCAGAGGAGGCATGACTTGGAATCTGTCCCAGGGAAAGGAGTCTTCCCTCCGAACTGTCCCTGAAGGCTCACACACATCATCTCATTTACCGTATTTGCCGGTGTATAAGACGATTTTTTGGCCCTGAAAAATACCATATTTGCCGGTGTATAAGACGATTTTTTGGCCCAGAAAAATACCGTATTTGCCGGTGTATAAGACAATTTTTTGGCCCTGAAAAATACCGTATTTGCCGGCGTATAAGACGACCCCCTAACATTTCCACTCAAATACAGAGTTTGTTATATACTCGCCGTATAAGACTACCCCCCACTTGGAGGCATATTTTTCAGGGCCAAAAAATCGTTTTATACGCCGGCAAATACAGTAATCCTCTCATGCATTCTAGGAAGTCAGCGTAGAAGATGGGGTGCAGCACTCGGAGAGGTACAGTGGCCTGCCCGAAGTCACACAGCTAACAGGCAGTAGAGTCGGAATCGGGTCCCAGGTCAGTCAGGCCCCAGAACCTATGCCCTCCACCCGCCTGCTCTCCGGCCTCTGCCCCTGGCTGGGGGCGCCCAGGGGGGGCGCCGCTGCTGCTGCCCAGCTCCTGTCTGCAGTGAGGATGGAGAGGAGGGTAACAGACGTAGCTGAGCGGCACTATGTGGACCTTACAGGCTGTAAGGCCTGGAACGCCACACCAGCCTCAGAAGGCACTCGTGGCAAAGCCAGGGCCGGCGCCCCGGGCAGTCTAAGCCCAGCACTGGTGCTTGCTGGCCGGGAGTGACAGGGAGCTGGGTGTGCCACCTGCTGGCAAGGCATGGTCCCAGGTGGCACGGCGCCCCGCCCCGCCCCGCATGCCCGCCGCTCACTGTTGAAGTGCAGCAGGGCTTTGGGAGTGACCGGGGTGGCCGTGAGCACCAGCATCTCCAGCCCCTTCAGGCCTTCCCGGCAGACCTCCGCCGCCACCTCCTGGGTGATCTCCGACACGTGGTCCAGCTCCAGAACCTGCAGCCTCATGCAGTTTCTTGCTAGGAAGAGGAAGAGGGGAGGTGCCGCTGACCAGCTCTCCGGGTTACCCCCTGCCCGCCTGAGGCCCCTGCTATCACCCGGGCTGCAGCCCAGAGCCTGCATGGCATGCGGCACCCCACTCACCCCCGCCCTAGCCCCAAGGAAAAACTTACCGAGTGATGCCAGGCCCTGCACCCCACAGCCGGCGCCCCCAACCCCCAGGGCCCTGAGGTGGGGCCAACAGCGACCGATCATCTGCAGGCAGCGATTACTGAAGCGCAGGGGCTGCTGGCTGGAGAAGGGGGGAGTGGGGGGAGAGAGGAAGGGCCGTCAGGAATGCCTCTGGTGACACCCCAAGTCTCCTCCTCCTCTGGGCTCACCTGCAGGCTCACCCTCGGGCAAGGGCCCCACCAATCACCCCAGCTGCTCAGGCCAGAAACCTGGGGTCAAACCTGATTCCCCCCCACCCCATCTCCTGCCAAGACCCACGGATTCTGGTTTCTGAGTAAGACTTCAACCTACAGTTCAGACCATGATCAAGCAAGCTAGCCAGACAAGTCATCTGGATCATGACTAGACTGCCTGCTGCTGAGGGTAAGCCGGTCATTCCTACATTCCCCCACTCGGTCACTCAACAAACTGTTTTGAGTATCTACTACAGCCACGAACAACTGAGCTAGGCCTGGGGGATGTGGTGGTGACAATCCGGACATGGTCCCTGTCCTGAAGGAGCAGACAGTGGGGTGAAGAGGGGCACAAAGCATGTTACCTGTCTGATGTGACCCCCTTTTTTAAGGTCTAAAACCCCCCATTGCTTCCCAGCCCTTTCTAGATTTTTTTTAAAAAATGCAAAAGTCTCGCCGAAACCGGTTTGGCTCAGTGGATAGAGCGTCGGCCTTCGGACTGAAGGGTCCCGGGTTCGATTCCGGTGAAGGGCATGTATGTACCTTGGTTGCGGTCACATCCCCGGTGGGGGGGGGTGCAAGGGGCAGCTGATTGATGTTTCTAACTCTCTATCCCTCTCTCTTCCTCTCAGTAAAAAAATCAATAAAATATATATTTAAATAAAAATAAATAAAAATTAAAAAATGCAAAAGTCTAAGCCCCTTTGGCAAGGCCTTCCTGACCTGTCCCCGACCCGAGCCTGCACACTCGCTGCTCGGCTCTGCCCACCGCTCACACCAAACCGGCCGCTCCCCTGAGCACCGCACCCCCCAGCACTCGCCCAGGCCACGGGCACCTGTCACACTCTCGGTGCCACAGATGCGGAACGCACACTTCTGCCTCTGCCCCGAGAACCGGGAGTCTCGAGGAGACTGAAATACAGAGAAGCTGTTGCAAAGTGGACTACAGCAGCGTGGGGACAGGGTGCAGTGGAAATGAAGGCGGGAGAGCCGCGACAAATTCTCCCAGGGTGTCAGTGAGCGGACCCTGGAGGGCTTGGGAGGCGTTGTCCCGTGAAGAGGGGGCTCGGAGGCCAAGGTGCAGGGAGCAGAAAAGCCTGCCGTGGTCGAGGAGCCCCAAGGAGAGCCACGAGCGGCCCCACACCCTGCCCTCACCAGCCACCAGCTCTTTGGTGTGTGTATTCACAGACCACCCCGCACTGCCCTTCACGTGCCAAACCAGCCTCCCTATGTTCACGCCTCACTCTTCGTGGCTCGGATGAGACGTGTCCATGAAGCCAGCAACAGTCCTACTAAGGTCAACCGACCCCTAATATCACCTCTAACTTTGCCGGTTGGGAAACTGAAGCACAGCTGGGCTGCCCAAAGTCATACTCTAGTAACCAGGACACGATGCTAAGTAAGCCTTGCTCCTAACACCTAAACACACAGGCTGGTGAAGGCGGATCTGGCCTCCCCAGCCAGATGACCAAGTGGCCCCGAGATCTGCTGGGTCCTCGGCCCCAGGCCCCACCCAGCACTGTCCCCTCCTCACCCAGCCAGGGCTCACCAGGGGTGAAGCGGCGCCACCTGGAGGGAGACTATCTCTCTGCAGCCTGCGCCCAGGGCCCAGATGACCTCATGGCCAACAGGATCGGTGGCGCTCCTGTTGGGAAAGACAACGCTGGGGCCACCCACTCTCCCCGGCGGCGGCCTCTGCTCCCTTCCCCGAGGCCACGAGCTCTTGGGCCTCTGCCCGAGGGCCTGGGGAGGAGGGTATGCAAAGCAGAGCCCGGGGGGCCCCTCCCCGGGGGTGCTCCCGGCGGGACGGGCCCACCTGTAGGTGACGGCCTGCAGCGCGCGGCAGTAGCAGCTGGCCAGCCAGAGCGAGCGGTCGGTGAGGATGTTGGGGCAGTGGGAGATGCGCAGGATCAGCAGGTTGCCGCCCGCCGCCTTCAGCAGGGACTCCAGCCCTGCCTCCAGGCAGCCGCTGGGGACGGCCAAGGGGTCAGAGGGAGGCCTGTGGCCACCTCCTGCTCCGAGAAGCATCTCCGCATAATTCTAGGTCTACTGGCCCAGGAGCACCCACCCACCCACCCAGCACCCACCCACCCACCGCGGCCTCACCGGGTGCTCCGGGCGTACTCCTCCTTGCTTTCCTTCTTGCCCCGCTGCCGAGGCTTCAGGTTCTGCAGGGTCAGAGAGTGGGCCTGGGTGCACCACTGAGCCAGCATGGCCAAGAACTGCAGGGGGGGAGAGGGGGGTGACCCGGGGTGAGGGGGGTGACCTTGGCTGGCTGGAGGTGGACCCAGCCCCAGGATAGGAGCTCCACAGGAGCATTTTAGGAAACCGGGCAAGAGGCGGGGCCTTGTGAGGGCTGCAGGGACCAGACCTAGAGCGGCCAGATGCTGGAAAGGGGGGAATGTGTATGTGTGCGTGTGCGTGTGCGTGTGCATGTGCATGTGCGTGTGCGTGTGAGTTCACAGCAGGGATGAGTGGGGGGGCAGGGAATGACCAAGTGGCCCGAGATCTGCTCGGTCCTCAGTCCCGGAGCCCCACCCAACGCTGTCCCCTCCTCACCCAGCCAGGGCTCACCAGGGGTGAAGCGGCGCCACCTGGAGGGAGACTATCTCTCTGCAGCCTGCGGACCAAACCTAGAGCGGCCAGATGCTGGAAAGGGGGGAATGTGTATGTGTGCGTGTGCGTGTGCGTGTGCATGTGCGTGTGCGTGTGAGTTCACAGCAGGGATGAGCGGGCGGGAAACAGGCAGGTACCTTGGAGCACACGCGGGCGTTCTCGAGCAGCACGCGCGTCCACACGGCGGGGTGGCGGGCCACGAAGCGCCAGTCGCGGCAGACCTCGGCGGCGTGCAGGAGCGTGCGGGTGTCCAAGTAGGTGAAGATGCAGAACAGGGCGGCCCGCATCTTGAGGATCTCGGGGCTGATGACCTCGTTGGAACGCGAGGGGCTGCCCCTCTCGGCTCGCCGGCCCCGCCCACCGCCTCCCTCCGAGCGGGCTGCACAGTGCCGAAGGGTCCAAGGTGAGTACGGAGCGGGTCAAAGGCCAGCGTGGGGATTGTGGGTGTGGAGCGAGGGCAGGGTGGGAGCTGCAGGAGGCCTGGGCATGGGGGGGACCTATGTGCCTTGGGAGAAAGACAAGGGGGGCCTCTGCGTTCCTCTCTTCTGCGTCACCCCACCCCTAATTTTGCAAATTAGAAAAAGTAGTCTTTCCCCCAAGTTAATTTTAAGATAATATGTCGTCGCAGACTCTGAACTCACCCCCTCGATGAGGCAACTGAATCCCTTTGGGAGAAGGAAAGGGTTTGGAGGGCTAGGGGACGGATGGGTAGAAACGGGGTTTCTGGGAACAGAGGCGGGGGCAGTCACAGGGGCAGCCACACACCCTGGCCGGAGCCCTCTCACCTCCTGGCCCCCACCCATCCGCCTTGTGTCCCTGTGGGGAGGCACCCCTCCTCCAATTGCGTCAGGGGCCACAGAGTCCGGGGTCAGCACCTAGCTACTCTCTCCTGTAAGTGTCAGTGAATCCACCTCATGAACGGAGCCCTTTTGGTGTGGCATCCCTGGCATAACCCAACCGGAGTGCCCGGCGCTGCCTGCAGCCTGAGTTCCTGCCCCGGGCTTGCAGGGCGCTGTGTGGGAGTGTCGTCCTCCTTGTGGGGAGTCTGGCCAGGGGGGAAAAGGGGGTGCAGGAGCCCAGGAGAGGGGCTGCCTCAGCCCTGTGTCCTCTGAGAGGGCCCGGGCCATGGGAAAGCCTGACGCCTCTGCCCACCCCGCTGGCACTCACCTGAGAGCCGGCAGCTGCTTACCGGCCCGGCCGCAGCCGGCCCAGCGCGGGGCACGTCCGCGGGGCCCTCCGCCTCTGACTCCGTGGTCCGGGAGCCCACGTCCGAAATGTCTCCCTCCTCGCCCTCCGTGCTGTGCCGGCGGGGTCTGCGCTGCCAGTTCTGAATGGCCTGGCGCCGCAGGCCCGAGCTTCGAGGGGCCTGCGCCCGCTCGGAGCCGCCGCCGTTGGCCGCCTGGGCCCGAGCGCCCGCGCCCCCGGGGTGACTGTCCTCCGGGGCCCCGTCTTCGGGCCGGGGCAACTCCAGGCTGTCACTGTCATAGCAGCCTGAGCTCTGGGATGCAGCGGGGACGCGGCTGGAGGCCCTGGAGGGGGGGTGGGGGGATGGAGCAGATGGTAAAGGAGAAAGGAGAGGCACCGGGCCTGCCCGAACTCCCCATCCCACCCCCAACCCTGGCCAAGGGCAACCCACCCGCCCTCACGTCCCAAGAGCCGCTTCTGAGTGTGGAAAGGCAGACGGACAGAGGGGACGACCCAAGGAGGCCGGGGCGAGGGGAGACCGGCCTCCAGACCGGTCAGCCGTCCAGTGGGCCCGGGTGCGGGTGGGGAGGGAGGGGGGTGGGCCCGAGGCTTACCCTGTGCTGGGAGAGGAGCCATGCCGTGACACGGCGTACGTGCTCGGCATGGCCGTCCCCACGTGGTGCTCTCGCTGTGGGCCCCAGAGCAGGAGGGGAGGGGAGGAGGGCAGAGGAGGCAAGAGGAGGATGAGAAGGAGCAGGTAAAACAGGGTGCAAGATGGAGAGGAGAGGAGAGAGAAGAAGGGAAAAAAAAGTTGGGAGAGATGGACAAACAGACAGACAGACAGACAGCCGAGAGGCAGGCTCGCCAGCCCCCCTCCGCACACCCACCCCGCGCCCCGGGGGCCCAGCTGGTGACTCCTGGGCTTCTCCCTGGCAGGGACGGGGCTCTGAGTCACCCCTCACTGCAGCCCCAGGGGCCTGCGCGCCTGCCACCTCAGAGGGGCTCCCCCATTCCTGGACCCCCCTACTTCAGGCCTACAGTCTGGCTCGTGGGGAAGAGCCGAAGAGGGAGCGAGCATCCCAGGGGCGATGCCGGGCCACCTGTGAGGGGAGTCTGTGGGAGTCAGGTGTGCAGGTGGAGGAGGGGAGGCGGGCGGGCACTCACCACTCTGCCTGGGGCCCGGGGCCCGGGCCCGGCTCCGCGGCCCAGGCTGGCGCTCGGGGTGCTGCCGCAGCTGCTGCTGATGACCTGCAGCTGCCGCTCGGCGCGGTCCGCCCGCTCCAGGAGCTCCTCGATGAACTGCTGCAGCCGCAGCTTGGCGCTGGCCTCGCGTGCCGCGGTCTCCTTCAGGAACTGGTCGATCTGCACCACCTCCCTGGGCCCGGAGCAGCCTCTTACCCCAGGGGGCCTCCCTTGTCTGCCCACCCGCCCTCTCGAGGAGGCCCTGGCCCGTGGGGGAGCGACCTGGGGCACAGCTGCCCCCCGGTGTCTGCTCATGTCACATGGAAACAACATAGAACAGGCCCAGGTACACTGTCCCACACAGTGGCACACGCGGGAATGCCAGCATACATCCCGAGTTACATACTCACACCCCACACGACTGGACATCCCTGTTCCGCAGGCACACACAGTCACACACAGCCACCTCCTGCCTCCAGACACACACAGTCACACCGCCATGTACGCAGAAGTCCAACACATAGCCCCACCCTCAAATATAGGTATTCATGGTCATTCGCAGGCACACCGTCTGAGAAAGGCACGGTCTCACCAACACATTCAAACCCACCCCACCTCCTCCTCCCCACCACACACCCATTTTTCAGAAACCTTCTCAGACGCAGAAGCATACTTCCAACGGCACTACCACCCTCCAGGAGTGGCGTGTACGCACAGCACACTTAAGGGTCACAAGAGTATTTACTCCCAGTTGCATTCACAGCTGGTCATGCATGCATCCACTCAACACTGACTGAGCACCTTCTTTGTTCTAGGTATTGGGGACACAGCAGTGAATAAGCAGAGAGAAATTCCTGCCACCATGAAGCTTGTATCCACTGTGGGGACAGACAGATGCATAACATCTGCATATTTCGTAATCCTACACTTAAAGACGAGAGACGTAAGGAGAAGCAACAAAGACCGAGGAGGAGCAAAGAGACAGAAGGAGATCCAAGGAGAGTGTCCTGGAAGCCGAGGGAAGAATGTGTCTCACCGGCCGGCCTGGCTCAGTGGTTGAGCACCAACCTATGAACCAGGAGGTCATGGTTCAATCCCTGGTCAGGACACATGTCCGGGTTGCAGGCTTGATCCCCACTGTGGGGCATTGCAGGAGGCAGCTAGTCAATGAATCTCTCCCATCATTGATGTTTCTATCTCTATCTCTCCCTTTCCTTTCCTTTCTGAAATAAATTTTATATATATATATATATATATATATATATATATATGAACGTGTTTTAAGATCAGCTGTGTCAAATGCTGCTGATAGGCCAAGTAAGATGATGGTTTGGCCTTGGCAACATGAAGATCGTTGGTGACAAGGAGAAGAGTGGTGGAGGTGGACACCCAATCAGATTTTGTTCAAAAGGGAACATACGGAAAGAAATTGGAGACAAGAGGATAAGCAGTGCTTTGAAGAGTTGTTCTGCAGGAAGGCGAGAAAAGGGGCGGCTCCAGGGGGAGGAGGGCTGTGGCAGGTGGCAGAAATGAGCTTGTTGGTGTGCTTTCGGGAATGACACAGCGGACAAGGGAAATCTCACGAGGGCAGAGGGAGAGGGGAGAATTCGGCTGTGTCTCTGAGTGTGCCAAAGGGAAGAGGATCTGTGCCATAATGCGGGCGGGCGGGCGGGCGGGAGCTGGCTTTGGCTAGCTCCACAGTGGTCGGCAAACTCACTAGTCAACAGAGCCAAATATCAACAGTACAACGACTGGAATTCCTTTTGAGAGCCAGATTTTTTAAACTTAAACTACATAGATAGGTCTGTTGTTATTAACTTAATTAGTGTACCCCTTCGATCGCACTGTACGTGCGCACCCGCACGGGGTGTTTTGTGGAAGAGCCACACACTCAAGGGTCCAAAGAGCCGCATGTGGCCCTGGAGCCGCGGTTTGCCGACCACTGGGCTAGGAGACTAGAGAAGGAAGAGAAACACAGTCTTCATTGGCACACACGGTCATACTGCCATGGGCTCACAGTCATCATACTGTTGGCCCCACATGCATCGTGACATGCCCCTGGCCTCACCCACCGACACGCTCATCGCCACACCCGCGGCGGTGGCGGCGGCGGCACCCTGACTGGCACTCACTGCTGCTTGCGGCTCAGCTCCTGCTCCTTGTGCACCAGGTCCTGCTTGAGGGAGGCCAGCAGCTCCACGCTCACGTCCACCTGGCGCGAGAGCTCGGACGCGCGCTCCTCCAGCTCCTCCTTCTCGCGCCCCAGCCGCGCGCTCTCCTGCCGCGCCGTCTCCAGCTCGGCGGCCTTGCGCTCCAGCTCGGCCTGCAGCCGGCCCACCTGGCCGGCGATCTTCTGCTCCACCTCCTCGCTCAGCCGCTCCAGCCGCCGGTCCACCTCCAGCTTCTCCAGCGCGCGGATCTTGAGGCGCGCCAGGCCCTCCTCGTAAGCCGCGTCGGCGGGCGAGGGGGAGGCGGGCGAGGCGGCGGCGGCGGCGGCGGGCCCGGGGCCAGGGCTGGGGCCGGGAGGCGGCGTGGAGCACGCCGAGGACGAGGAGGCCACGGACTTGCGGGCGAACAGCTCCCCGAGCGGGATCTCGATCTCGCGCAGCGCGTAGCGGGCGGCGGCGGGCACGAGGCCCGGCTCCGCCAGCTCCTCGCAGGGCAGGCTGGCGGGCACCAGGTCGCCGGGGAAGTGGGCGAGGGGCGCGTGGTGCAGGTGGTGGTGGTGCAGCAGGTGGGGCGCGGCGGGCGCGGGCACGGCCGCCTGCTCCTTGCCCTGGAAGGACGTGCTCTCGAAGACCTCGCGCCGCGGCGCGCCCGGCACGGCCAGCAGGGCGGCGGCGGCGGCGGGCTCGGGCGCCAGCGGGAAGCCCGCGGCGGCGGCGGCGGCGGCGGCGGCGGCCGCGCCCTCGCAGATGCTGTTGGTCTTGGAGAGGATGTAGAGGGTCTCGTACGTGTGGCTGTACTCCAGGTGCGCGCGCAGGGACGACAGGCTCCGGAAGCGCTTGTGCTCCCCGCAGCGGGGGCAGCGGTACGGCAGGTCCAGCGAGGCCATGGCCCCGCCGCCGCCGCCGCCGCCGCCGCCGCGGCCTCCGGGCTCCACCGCGGCCGCCCCGCCGATCAACCGGGTGCACTCATGGGGGGCCGCGGGCGAGCCCCCCTGCGGGGTCAGGAAGGCCCCCGCGGTCAGGGGTGAGCAGGCTAGAAGAGAGGGAGGGAGTAAGTTTTAGGAAGGGTGTCCCTGCTTCCCTTCCTCATACCCGGTACCCGAACCCGGGAGGAAATTGACTTTCCCAGGACAACATGTGTCCACAGAGAGGGACGAGGGGAGACCCATGGCCTGACCTCCCGGAGGGGGCTGGCTTGCTGTGGTACCTGTGCAAGGGCCTGTGCATGTGTGAGAGTGAAAAAGAATAAGAATTCTTTAAGAAAGAAAAGAAAAATGGCATTTTTTGCGAGGTCGGTAAGGCTCAGTGGGTTGAGCAGTTTCCCATAGACCAAGAGGTCCCAAGGTTTGATTCCTGGTCAGGGCACATGCTAGGGTTGAAGGCTAGATCCTGTGTGGAGTGTACAGGAACCAGTCATTAGAAGTGTCTCTCATTGCTAATCCGGTTTGGCTCAGTGGATAGAGCGTCGGCCTGCGGACTGAAAGGTCCCAGGTTCGACTCCGGTCAAGGGCATGTGCCTTGGTTGCGGGCACATCCCCAGTAGGGGGTGTGCAAGAGGCAACTGATCGATGATTCCCTCTCATAGATGTTTCTAACTCTCTATCCCTCTCTCTTCCTCTCTGTAAAAAATAAGTAAAATATGTTTTTTTTAAAAAGTGTCTCTCATTGACATTTCTATCTCTCCCTCTCTGAAATCAATAAAAAAAATATATTTTTTAAAAAAGACATTCGTTTTATTTATAATAGTTCCCACCTGGATATAACCCAAGTACCCATCACCAATAGAATGAGTAAACTGTGGTATATTCATATATTCATAATGGAATAATAACCCAGCAGTAAGAAAAGGAGCCATCAGTACATGCTACAACATGGATGAAAGAAGCCAGACCAGGGTGCACACTATAGGATTCAGTATATGTGGAGTTTAAGAACAGACTAAATTGAAGATGACAAAGTCAGAATGGAGGTTACCCTAGGGGTCTCTAGGGACTGGGAAGGGGCAAGAGGGAACCTTATGTGATACAGTGTTGTATACATATGTAAACAATCAACTGTACTGGTACACTTGAGATTTGTGCACTGTATGTACCTGACTGGATGTATGTTACATCTCAAAAAAAATTCTTAAAAGATATGCTTATTTCGCCGAAACCCGTTTGGCTCAGTGGATAGAGCATCGGTCTGCGGACTGAAAGGTCCCAGGTTCGATTCCGGTCAAGGGCATGTACATTGGTTGCGGGTATATCCCCAGCAGGAGGCAGCTGGTCGATGTATCTCTCTCATCGATGTTTCTAGCTCTCTATCCTTCTCCCTTCCTCTCTGTGAAAAATCAATAAAAATATATTTTAAGAAAAAAGATATGCTTATTTCCACGTCATGTGACCCACACCCATAAGACAGGCTGGACAACTGGCACCATGATGCCGTGACCAAGATGTCACCTCACCTGACAACACCCCTGTGAGTGTGTGACTGTTCCTGCCCTTACTTCTGTACCCTGCTCTCCAACCCCCGCCACTCCAGGCACCTGGGTCCTTTCCTCGGATTTCATTGCCACGTTGGTCTCCAATAGGTGGCCTTGCCTGCCCTTTACTCCAGGGGTCATGATATCTGTCCTCTTCTGGCACAAGCAGCCACCCGTCCTGGAATCCCAGCCCTGGTCACCCTCGACTCCCACTGCACATCCCCCCCATCACCTCTGGCTTCTGGTCACCCCTCCCCTGCCAGGTGGACGTGAGTGTGGAGCTGCTGGCCTCCCTCAAGCAGGACCTAGTGCACAAGGAACAGGAGCTGGGATCGCTCCCCCATTCCTCACTGCCTTCTTCTTTCTAACGGCCTGCAATCCGGTTCCAACCACCTTCTGATGTCACATGCTCCACCAGATCACTGCCCACCTGCTAGTCAGACAATTCAGTTGTCATCGGGTATCTTCACCCACTTGCCCCCTTGGCTGATTCCCCTGACCCCTCAGTCTTTATAGGTGACCATTCAGGTGCCTGGTTCGGATCTCTGACCTCCTCTTCTCGCTGCTTTCCTAATTGTCTCCCAATGGGAGGTCTTCATGCCCCGTTTGCCTCTGTCTTCTCCCCTGGCGGTTAGATGCTCTCCCAAGAGTTAACTCACACGGTAAGTCCATTAAGTCTCAGCTCTGTCTCTCCATCCTGACCTGTTCTTGAGTCCCACGTGCTTTGGCATTACCACATGGATGGATGAGTGTGTAATGTCTGTTCCCTTTGCAGCCCAGCCCCCCCATCCTCCTCATGAGAAGAGCACCCTGCTTTGGCCTCGGGGAACCACAGGCCTTTCCATTTTCACAGTCCATGGGGTCTGGGTGGGGGTTGGTGGCCCATCCCTGGCTTCAGGGGTAAGAACGTGAAAAAGTCCTGGTCGGCCAGGGGCTTGGGATGAGCACATACCACCCAAGTTGAATCACGGAGTCTCTTCTCATTGAGTTAATGAGTTATTTCTCCAGAACTTCTTTGGAACTACTGGAGGGCAGCATCCCTTTGGGCTCAGGTTTCTAAGCCGATGAGGCCATCTTTGGGAGGAACCACCTGGGAATGGAGCCAACATAAAGAAGCAGGCCTGGCCCCAGCTGGCAGGGCTCCCAGGTTGAGCATTGACCTATAAACCAGGAGGTCACGGTTCGATTCCCGGTCAGGGCACATGCCCTGGTTTCAGGCATGTGCAGGAGGCGGCCAACCAATGATTCTCTCTCATCATTGATGTTTCTGTCTCTGTCTCCCTCTCCCTTCCTCTCAGAAATCCAAGAAGAAGAAGAAAGAGGGAGGAGGAGCGGGAGGAGGAGCAGGAAGAGGAAGGAAGAAGAGAGATAAGGAGAGATTCCTCACCGACACTGTGTAAGCCGGCTGGACGTGAGTCTGTTACCTGCACCAGGAAAAAGTCCTCCAGACATTCGAATCAGGAATGGAATTTAAAAAAAAAATAACAGGCCAAAACCGGTTTGGCTCAGTGGTAGAGCGTCGGTCTGCAGACTGAAAGGTCCCGGGTTCGATTCCGGTCAAGGGCATGTACCTTGGTTGCTGGCACATCCCCAGTGGGTGGTGTGCAGGAGGCAGCTGGTCGATGTTTCTCTCTCATCGACGTTTCTGGCTCTCTCTCTCTCTCTCCCTTTCTCTCTGTAAAATATCAATAAAATATATTTAAAAATAAAAAATAAAAAAAATAACAGACCCTAAGAAGGAATTAGCTGAACTCAGTGGGGGGAGTGCACAGTACTGCTCCACCCACTGAGAAGTGGTGAACCCTGCTACACAGCGGCAGAGCAGCTGACTAACTCTCCCACTGCTTCTGGAGCTTAGAGGATGCTCCCACCAAGGCTGGGACTTTGGGGGACTTGTAGAAAAAGGTCACAGCGTTGGGGCGCGGCCTCAGTTAGGTCCAATAAGAAAGACACGCTCTGGCCCATCGGAAAGCATAGGAAGAAAACGCTGCTGCTCGGCCCAGGGAGGCTCTTTCTGCCCGAGGCCAGTAATCCAATATGGCTGAGAGTCAGATAATTAAGAGCCAGCTCTCCGCTTCTAGCTAAAGTCAGCTCAGGCGAAGACAGGGAGGCTGGGAACACAGAGGGAGACACGCCTGGGGCCGGACAGGCTCTGAACTCCCCAGACCCTCCTTGCAACCCTTCTGCTGTGCCCTCCCAGCCCCACAGAAGCAAGCACTGCGTTCATCCTAAGCAGCCTCCCACCGGGAAGCAGCTTGAGTGGGAAGGGACAAACGAACTACGCCTCCCACCAGACAGTAGGGGTTTGAACTGCCCTGTGGTAAAGGCCTACAGAGAGGCCACAGAACCACGGGCTCCTGGGAGGTGCAGAGCGCCAAGGCCTGTTGCTAAGAGACAACCCCTCCTGCTTCCCAACGCCATCACCAGGGACTCCATTCAAGAATTATAACTTCAGTGAGGTCTCTAGTTTGGTTAATAGCCCTGGGGATGCCTGAATGCAGATCGACTGAAAGCTTCCTAATGATTAAGGGAATTGTATTGCCAGAAAAACAACAACCCACAAACCTGGAACACAAAGGCTAGGGAATACTTAGTTCCTACAGTTCCCCGCCCCCCCCCCCAACCCACACCAATGGGAGGGGACTCCTCCCTGCCAAGAGCCCAAATGACAAGGGTCGCTGTCTGAAACAGCAGGACCCGAGCCACCGATACAGGGCCCTTGCCAAGGCCGAACATGTGGACCATGCTATGGCCTTCTGACCACTGAGTTGTTTTTTCCTCATCTTCCCTCTTCCGCTGGGAGAGTGTTTGTTCTTTCAGTTGCCCGATTTTTCCTCCACCATTGTAACCTGGCCATGCATTGAAAGACCACACATTGAAAGTAGCTAGCTCAGTACCTTGCCGGACAGCTCACCGAGATCTTGAAGCGGGCCTGAATGTGGTGCCTCAGTAAGAAGAGGGAACCTTTCATTCCAGAGGTAGGACAGTGTGTCTTGCCCGGCCGATGTGGCGCAATGGTTGGGCTCCGACCTATGAACCAGGAGGTCACGGTTAGATTCACGGTCAGGGCACCTGCCTGGGTTGCAAGCTTGATCCCCAGTGTGGGGCATGCAGGAGGCACCCAATCAATGATTCTGTCTCATCACTGATGTTTCTATCTCCCTCTCTGAAATCAATAAAAATATGTATTTTTTAAAAACACGCAGAGAGGCTGAAACCGATTTGGCTCAGTGGATAGAGCGTCGGTCTGCGGACTGAAGGGTCCCAGGTTCGATTCCAGTCAAGGGCATGTACATTGGTTGCGGGCACATCCCCAGTAGGGGGTGTGCAAGAGGCGGCTGGTAGATGTTTCTCTCTCATCGATGTTTCTAGCTCTCTATCCCTCGCCCTTCCTCTCTGTAGAAAACCAATAAAATATATATATATTTTTAAAAACACACACACAGAGTGGACAGTGTTTTGTTTTTTAAGTTTTGTGAGAGATAATTGCATTATGATAAATAAAATTCTGTAAACATTTTATGGAGGGGTTCTATGAAGATCTTGGACAGCCAAGAGGTAGAATGTAGTGGACATGCACTGTTTTTGCTGCTCAGTCCCCCTCTGTGGATAGACCCCCAATTTTCCCTTAGCAAACCATTCCTGCCCCCCCCCCCCTTTGAATGGTGTCTGGGTAGAGCTGGCCCCACACCTCCTAGCTCCAGGGGAGCACAGATGACATTAGCCTGTTTGTCACAGTGATGGTTCAGGAGCGGGCGAAGTCAGCCACTCAAGGAGCTGTGCTCAGCTGGCAGAACACGAGCCTGGACCTGCCTGTGGCCATTTCTGTCTGCTCTTTGGGCAAGGAGACAAACAGACTATGGATGACATCCCTGGAGCATCCAACCCAGATGTGCCTGAAACTTTAACCCAAGACTTGTCAATTGTAATTAGACAGCGAAGTCTTTTTGTAGCCTGAAGCATCTGACTGGGTTGCTAGTCACTAGTAACGAGACTCTGGACTAACACAATGACCCACAGTGTCAAAAAAAAAACAAAACAAAAACAAAACAAAACACAAACCTTGGCCGAAGCCAGTTTGGCTCAGTGGATAGAGCGTCGGCCTGCGGACTCAATGGTCCCAGGTTCGATTCCGGTCAAGGGCACATACCTTGGTTGTGGGCACATCCCCAGTGGGGGGTGTGCAGGAGGCAGCTGGTCGATGTTTCTCTCTCATCGACATTTCTAACTCTCTACCCCTCTCAATTCTCTCTGTGTAAAATCAATAAAATATATATATTTTTAAAAAACACCTTGGCCTTCCTCTTGCCCCCTCCCCAGCATCCCTATTTCCTTCAATGGTGCCGCTGCCCTCCCCTCTATCACACCATACCCACGGGCCATCTTGATTTTTCTCTCTCTGCGAACCACCAAGACCTGCTGATATTTCAACCCAATTGTTTTCATGCTTCATGCTTCTCTGGGCCACTGCCTCCTCACACCCAGGACTGCTGGCCCGGCTTCAGTCTCGCAGCTCTGTTCCGTCCCATATTAGGCACCAGATCCCTGTCTCCAAATGACTCCTGCTCGTGCTTCTGCAGTGGCTCCCCATCGTCTGCTAACTGCGGCCAAACTCCTCGGCTTCACACTTCGGCATCCCTGTGTTCCTGCCAATTTGCACATGAGAAATGGCCTGGCTGTTTCACTTGCATTTCTTTGATCACTCTAGCTGCACATTTCCCCCCCCCCCCCCCCGACACACACACACATTTATCAGTCACCTGTGTCACTTGGTGACTTGCCTATGCACTACTTTGCCTATGCACAATTTTCTTACTGATCTGCAAAGGCTTTTTATAATATTGATCCTTTGTCATGTATATACTACCGATATTTTTCTCAAGTGTGTTAATTGGCTTTTACTTTTATTTATGATCTTTATTGATATACTAATGTTTAAAATTTGCATCAGTAAAATCTTTATGATTTCTGATTTTGCTGTTATGTTTAGGAGGTCGGCCCTACCAAAAGTTTATGTAGAAAGTTATATATGTTTTCTTTTTTTTCTTTTTTTTAAAAATATATTTTTTATTGATTTTACACAGAGAGGAATTGAGAGGGATAGAGAGTTGGAAACATCAATGAGAGAGAAACATCGACCAGATGCCTCTTGCCGCAACTAAGGTACATGCCCTTGACCAGAATCAAACCTGGGACCTTTCAGTCCGAAGGCCGACGCTCTATCCACTGAGCCAAACCGGTTTCGGCAATATATGTTTTCTTTTAGTACTTTGTGATTCCTTTTGGTAAAAGTACAGGAAAAAAAATTGTCTTAATTAAGGGCTTTAAACAATCTCAAAACCATAAACTTATAATGACTTAGTAGCATGCAAATATTTCAGGCTGTGTGGTTTCCTTTTTATACAATGGAGTTTTAATCCATCTAGAAATTTTCGTTATGTATGGTAGGACACGGATCTAAAAAAAAATCCAACTTTTAGTTAGGAACATTTTCACACATATTCAAAAACAGAGAGAATGTGATGTTGAGTTCCCGTGTACCTACCTTCCAGCTCTGACTATTATTAGCTCATGGTCAATTCTGTGTCACGGGTAAACTGCTCCCTGGCTTCACACATGTCCCACCCACCACTGGATAATTTTGAGAATCCTAGATACCACATTATTTCACCCCAAAATACCTTAGTCTATATAAAACAGGACTTAACATTTAAAAAAGACACCTAATATTTAGTAACTGCTCTAATATCACCTTCCTCTAGCTATTTTAAAACCTCAGAAGTACCCTTGAGAGGTAAATACAAAAGATGTTTCTCTGACAAGACCAACAAAATAAATAGCCCTCTGGTAAATCTATTCAAAGAGGGAAAAAAGAAAAGAAAGAAAACAAACACATAACACTATAATGAGAAGAGGGATATCACTGACAGAGAAGGGTTTTTCAAATTATTGAACTGCTACCAGGTACACCTCTTGGCCTAAATTTTTGAAAATCTGGATGAATTGAATGATTTTCTAATATAATGTACCAACATTGACGCAAGAAGAAATAGAAAACCTGAATAGACTAATAACTATAAATAAAACTGAAGAAGATGGCAAAGTGATCAGGGATATTATAAACAGAATTCAGTTCGTGCACACGCACAACTGTTCGGGAAAAGGGTCGTTCTGTAATGTGTGGTCAGCACGGTGTCAGGACACTGGGTGTGCCTGTCCATCCAGCTAAGTGCCGATCCCTCCGGAGGGACATGGATCTAAGATTATAATATTCCCGGTGGGGGAATCTTTCAGGGCCTCAGAAGTGGCCAACCTTCCTCCCTTTCCCATGTGCTTTCGAAGTACCCTTTGTCTGCACATTACCCTGCTAGCCTAGGGGAAGGGAAAGTTAGGGGTGCAGGCCTGTGCATCATTGAAGCTGCCCATCAATGATTCTCTCTCATCATTGATGTTTCTATCTCTCTCCCTTGCTCTTTGAAATCAATAAAAATACATCTTTTAAAATTCCATCACAATCCTGTACTATGAGCACTCTGCCAGAACAGTTAAGAGATTTTCCTTTGTATTCTAGTCTCCCCAAATCAGCAACCTCTACAGCCCGAAGAACCTGCCTCCTTTTCCACCTAGATGTGCCTTCTTAGCATCCTCGGGACCTATTATGCTCCTTCTCCCATCTGAGATGCCCATCTCAAGTCTACTTTCACTTAAGTCCAGTTCAAGGTTTTCTTTGGGTAGAAGAACCAATCAGAGGCATTATCTTTCTTTCTTTTTTTGGCTTTCAAGTATGTGAGCCTCATCTCAAATAAGACCAAACCTCAAGATACCTGTCTTCTCTGGTTCCTGTCTACTGTCACATTCTCACATGTTGACTCTTCAAACATGAGTTTGTTCCGTCAACATACGTTTACTGAGTACCTGCTTTGTGCCATGAACTATGCCATGTGCTGTGCCAGGTACACTGAGGGCCCAGACTGATAAGATCCAATCCTGGCCTTCAAGCAGCCCTTGCGATCTCCTGGGACAGATGAAGGTATTGAATGAGACTGCCATGAGATAAATGGCTGGCACAGGAATCTACACTTAACTCAGCTTGAGGAACTCCCAGAGGAGTCAGCCATCCAGACATCTAGGAGAGTAGTCAGGCGAAAATGGCAGTTACGAGTTTGGGGAGGGCAAGAAAGGCACCCTGAGCAGCAGAAACGGCACGTACAAAGGCAAGAGAGTGAGAAAGAGTATATGCCTCCTTCAGGAAAGGAACATGTAAGCTCCACAAGGGTAGAAACATTGCCTCAGTGACCCGTGGTTCCCCAGCTCTTACATCAGTGCCTGGCATCGGGGAGGTGCCCAGTAAATGTCTGTGGGATGATGGGATGGCCAGCACTTACTCAGAGGTAGTTTGGAGAATGGACTGCAGAGGCCAGGTCAGGGAAATGGCTGTTGGGACACTGGAAGTGGAAGTGGTTAGCCACGGTAGCCAGAGTGCGAGACGGGAGAAGGATGGAAGAGAAGTAATTAAGGGAGGAGAGTGAGAAGGCGTGGTGACAGGATGATTGCGGCTGGTCCGAAAGGGAAGAGTCAAGGCTGGGGCTCAGGCTTGGGTTTTGAGCTTGGGTGGCTCAAAGCATCACACATGAACAGTGAACTCAAAATACTCACCATCAAACCTACTCCTCTCTCCCCCGGGCAGCGGGCAGCGTGGCTCAGTCAGGGCACACGCCTGGGTTGTGGGCTTGATCCCCAGTGTGGGGTGTGCAGAAGGCAGCCAGTCAATGATTCTCTCTCATTGTTGATGTTTCTACCTCTCTTTCCCTTCTTCTCTGAAATCAATGAAAATATGCTTTCTAAAAAAATAACAACAGAAAAACAAAAAACACACACCCTACTTCTTTCTCATGTTTCCCATCTTGACCAACATCTTCATTATCAACTCAGCACCCTCGATACAACCCCAAGGCATCTCTGAATGAATTCTCAGTCCCCCTTAGATCTCATCAATTGTTGTTTTTTAACAATACTGTCTTATAAATATTTCTTAAAATATGTTTTATGGATTTTAGAGAGAAAGGAAGGGAAAGGTTGGGAGGCAGGGAGAGAGAAGAGAGAAAGAGAGAGAGAGAGAGAGAGAGACACGGACGGACAGACAGACACCAGCATGAGCCAAGACTTGGGACTCCCTTTCCATCTGATAAGTTCTGCAGGCCTAACTCAAATGCTACTCTTTTCACGAAGCCCTCCTGGCCCCTTCCTCCAGCTCAAATCACATCACACATCCATCACTCCTTACCACACTGCCTCACATATCATAACAGGTATCACATGCTGGATGGTCATGGACCTGTTTGCACATCAGATCCCACCCTATACAGTGCTACTGACCCACACCTGCCTGACACGCAGTAGAAATTAGTATGTTCTTAGAGGAATCACACTGAATAATGGATGAATTTATTTATTTATGTAACCAAAGTGATTTAGTTTTTCTTTTTTTAAAAAATTGATTTCAGAAAGGAAGGGAGAGGGAGAGAGGGATGGAAACATCAATGATGACAGAGAATCATTGATCAGCTGCCTCATGCACGCCCCCGGGGGGATCGAGCCCACAACCCCTGCATGTGCCTGACCAGGAACTGAACCTGTGAGCTCCTGGTTCATAGGTCGATGCTCAACCACTGAGCCACACCAGCCTGGCAGCACAGTGATCTCTAGTACTTATCGTCATGGATCTGGGTGAATTTGGTTACAATCAAATCAACCGCTGACTCTGCTCCTCGCCCACTGGGAGGTAAGGACTTGCTGTGTCCTCACGGCATTGTTGCTCTAGTGGAGTTTCAAGGCTCGGGGCTTGTTTGCTTCATTCTGTTCTATCCACCCAACAGAAAGATGTCCAACACAGGCCTGCGCCAAGCACTGGGAACACCAAGATCATGCCTTCACAGTGCTTGCAGCCTAATAATGCAAACAGCGAACACTTACCTACTAATTATTCTGGTCAGACACCACACTTCTTATTTAATCCTCAAGACAGGACTGCCAAGTCCTCCACTTTGGGATGAGGAAGTGGAGATTCAGAGTGGCCAAATCACTTACCCTAGGCCAGTCAGCGAAGGTTGCTTTGGTGGCCTGCAGGGAGCCATACCTCCTGGTATTCTAGCCTTGATGTGGTCCCCTCCCACATTGGCTCAGAGCTGGGCCACATGACTTACTCTGGCCAATAGCAAGCCTGAAGCAGGCAGAGATTTGATAAGCAGTCCTACCTTAGGGCTTATCCTCTTAGAATATTTTTCTCTAGGGATCCAGCTGCCATGTAAAAAGCATGGGCTAGACTACCGAATGACTAGACGCCATGTTTAGAGAGACCCTAATAGATGAAAAGCCACCTTGATAATCCTTTCCAGCCAGTCTCTCTCTTTTATTTATTATTCTTTATTTTTAAATATATATTTTATTGATTTTTTAGAGAGAAAGGGAGCGGGATAGAGAGTTAGAAACATTGATGGGAGAGAAACATTGATCAGCTGTCTCCTACACACCTCCCACAGGGATGTACCTGCAACCAAGGTACATGCCCTTGACGGGAATCGAACCTGGGACCCTTCAGGCTGCAGGCCGATGCTCTATCCACCAAGCCAAACACAGTAGGACTCTTTTATTTTTTTTAGAGAGAGAATGGAAGCGAGGTAGAGAAGGGGGACAGAGAGAGAAACACTGACGTGAGAGACACATTGATTGGTTTCCTCACACTCTCGTGCCCCAGGGCTATGAATCGAACTCGCGGCCCTTTGCGTCTATGGACCAACGCTCTAACCACTGAGCAACCTGGCCAGGGCATCTGGCCAGTCTCTTAACTGAATGTAGCTGCGAGGGGCCAAGTGAGCCCACGGTCACAGCCAACCCACGGACTCTGACAAATAATAAAGCGCTTGTTTTAAGCCCCTACATACTGGGAAGGTTTGTTACATACCAGCGAGTAACTGAAACTGTGACGAGCCAGAATGTGAACCCCATGCTGCCTGACTGACTTCGAAACCCATGCTCTTAGTGTCGTCCCAACACTATGTTCCTTCTAGATGGGGACGGAATGTTGCACCAGGACTATAATAGTCACAGGTTGGCCCGGAATAGCACTCAATCGACATCTGTTGAATGAGTAAGTGAAGGGTGTGGCGTCCCACCAGAGAGGGAGTAAAATCGAGAGAGTTCAAAGGCAGACGGGCAATAACCTTTCAACAGCCACGACCCACCCCCCCCTTCCGTGTGGAATGTCACAAATACTCCAAAACAAAAAACAAGCGAGTTATCCCTACATCTAGAGGAAGTGTGTGGGTATCGCCACAAACTCCCTCCCTCTGTCCCTTTCTCTGTCAAATAAAGATCCGCCAAGATCGAGAAGTTAGCGGACCTTGGTCATTCTCCCCAACTCCGTACCACGCCGCTGGCATCTCCTCGCCTTCCCATTGGCCTTCTGGGTCCAACCACTCTTCCTCCCTCTTTTGCCTATAAAACCCACATGTAGGAAAAGCAGCAGAGAAGGTAACATTGTTTATAGAAATGGGGGGTGGAAGATTTGGATGCTAACAGATGGCTCCATGGGTCAAAGAAATGAAGCCCCAAAGCCCAGTTTTTTTCATCTCTGCCAGCAAGCGGAGGAGGTTTCTGAGGAGGGGGAGGCAGCTGGGGGTGTGCCTGTGGATGGGGAATAAAGGAAGGCCCCCTGTCTCGCTAAATCCCCCCCGAATCCCCCACCAAGGCGGAAGCTCTGGCTCTCCACACCTAAGGCTGTGTGGCCCCACTACGCGTACCTCCCAGAGAAGTCACTGCAGCCTGGTGAAGACCTACGACAGTCTAAGCATCCAGCCCTCTGCTTCCTGGCAGTCCTCACACTGCCTTTGTGTGTGTGTGTGTGTGTGTGTGTGTGTGTGTGCTGAGCTCCCCCTCATCCTCCAGCTCCTGCACACATGCACACGCCTTCCAAGGTCACACACACACATGGCTCAGCACCTGGATCCCACACCCAGACAACCATCTGGGCCCCCTCGCGGCACACTCAGCCTACGGAGAGGGCAGGCCCCGCTCCCGGGCACGGGCAGAGCGTGGGAAGCGCACCCGGGTCTGTGGCACACACTCCCGTGCAGAGCGCTGCAGAGGGGGCACGGGCGCCCCGATCACTGGGGGCAGCCACCGGCGGCGGAGGCCCTGGGGTACCAGCAGGCAGGAACACGGGAGGCACACACATGCACACCTCCCTCCACACCTCCACCACACGTGCACGCCGCCGCCGGCACGCGCGCGGACACCTCCGCCCGCAGACACAACCGCACAGGTGCCCGGCCAGGCCTCGGCGCGGAGCCCCTCCCCCACGCCCTGTCGGGAGCAGGTGGGAGGGGGGCTGGCGGGGGTTTGAGGGCGCGGGGATCCCCCTCTTCCTTCTCCCTGGCCCCGGCGCTGCAGGGTCCGGAGTCCCGGCGGGGTCTGGGGGCCCGCCCCGCCCCCCAACCTGGCTGAAAGGGGGGATGGGGATGGGGATGGGGAGCCTGGTCTTCTCAAATTGTTCCGATTTCATTCCTCGCATTAACCCCTTCTTTGCCTCTGGCCTGGCCTGCCCAGGATCCCTCCCGGCCGGGTCTGGCGGTCTCGGGGCCTCCAGGGGGGCTGAGGGGGAGAAGGAAGAGGAGGAGGAGGAGGAGGAGGAGGAGGAGGAGGCGGCGGCGGCGGCCGGGGTCCTCCCTGCCTCCCCTCGCCAGGAGCGCGGCCCCGCAGTGCGCCCGCCCGCGGCGCGTCCTTACCTCCTCCGCCCCGCCGCCGCCGCCGCCGGGCCAGGCCCCGGGCCCTCGGAGCGGGGGTGCGGGGGCAGCCCCCCGCGCGCCGGGTCCTGATGCCGGGCCGCCTCGGGGCCTCGGGTCCCCCTCCGCAGCCTCGGGCGGCCGGCCGGCCGGCAGCCGCGTCCCGCGCCCCCCGCCTCCCTCCCGGCCGGGGCGGGGGCGGCCCAGGCTCCCCGCCCGTCGCCGCGGGAGGGGCGCACGGCCCGGGTGGGGGATGGACGGAGGAGGAGGAGGAGGAGGGCGGGGGCGCGCGGCCGGAGGAGGGAGAGCGGGGAAGGGGGAGGGAGGCGGCGAGGGGGTGGGGCGGAGCCGGCCCCTCCTCCGGGGCGGGCTCTCCGGTGAGCCGGGGAGCGGCCGCTGCCGCCGGGACCCCACGTTCTCCCGCGAAGGTGGCTCGGGTGGGGTGGGGGGGGTCCGCGGCGCCGCCTTGGGGGGCTCGGGGATGGGGGGGTGCCGCTCCCGCAGCGCTCGTCCTGGGTCCCTGCCTTCCCAGCTCCCAACGCTGCCCAGGGGGGCGCCCCCCTCTCCTGGCCCCGGGCGGGCGGGCGGGCGCCTCCCGCTGTGGCCTCTGCTGGCCACCTCGGACCCGAACCTCTGCGCCCTGATCCTACCACTCCCACTCCGGCTTGGGGCTCCCCACTCGGGGCAAAACCTCCGGTGGGCGGTCCTGGAGCATGGGAAGAGGGGGAGGCGCGCTGCGCTACTTCCTGGGGTTTGCGCCACAGTCCCCCCCCCCCCCCCGAGCGGCCTCGCGGGGTGCGCGCCTGGGTGTGCGTGGTCGTGGTCCCCGCGGAGACCGCTTGGGTCCGTTCTCTCTGGGCATCCCCAGGGAAACCAGGGGAGTTGGGAGTGGCTGGGGCCAGGCTCGGAATCTTGCCCTTGGGCGTGCCATCTAGTGCCACACGTTCCCCGACTTACAGGAGGAGGAAAGGGGCAGTGGCCTCCAGCCCCGGCTGCTGCTTCCCACCTGGCCCTCGGCTTAAGATTGTTTCTCCTGCCGAGACTGGTTTGGCTCAGTGGATAGAGCGTCAGCCTGAGGACGTAAAGGTCCCAGGTTCGATTCCAGTCAAGGGCATGTACCGTGGTTGCAGGCACATCCCCAGTAGGAGGTGTGCAGGAGGCAGCTGATCGATGTCTCTCTCTCATCGATGTTTCTAACTCTCTATCCCTCACCTTTCTTCTCTGTAAAAAAATCAATAAAATATATATTTTAAAAAAAGATTGTTTCTCTGTGCTGAAGGAAGAACAATCTGGCTGTCCTAGGCTTGGAGGAGGCCCACAGGGCTGGGTGGGGCCTGAGGAACCAGACAGGGTGTGGAGGCTACCAAGCGCAGGGCTGAGCTGGGCTTTGGGTGAGGAAAAGGCGAGATGGCATTACAGGCTGAGGGTAGTGCGTGGGCAGAGGCGCAGAGGTCAGTGTGGGCAGGTTGAGCACCAAGGCCACGAGGGGCATGCCAGCTGCCGCGGAGCAGAAATCAGCATACCCCGGGATTCTCCAAGAAAGGAGTCTGATTGGACTTTCCTCGACCCCATCCTACTGCTAAAGCAGAAGCATTGGGTATTTAGCATCAGAAAGGATAATTGGTAGGCTTGTCCGGCGGCTTTTGGGGAGAAGCAAATTGAGTAAGGACTGAGCCAGGCAGGTCAAACTCCTCTTACCTCCTCTTCTTTTCTCTAGCTCCTGAATTTCTAATTGATTTTTTACAGAGAGGAAGAGAGAGGGATGGAGAGTCAGAAACATCCATGAGAGAGAAACATCAATTAGCTGCCTCTTTTACACCCCCTATGGGCCAAACCACTGAGCCAAACCGGTTTCGGCCATGCTAACTATTTTAAAAAAATATATTTTGATTGATTTCAGAGAAGGGAGAGTGAGAGTGAGAGCGAGAGCGAGAGCGAGAGCGAGAGCGAGAGAGAGAGAGAGAGAGAAACATCAATGATGAGAGAATCATTGACCAGCTGCCTCGTGCATGCCCCCTGCTGGGGATTCAGCCCCGAACCTAGGCATGTGCCTTTGACTGGAATCAAACCTGCGTCCCTTCAGTTAACAAATTCCAAAGTTATGCTTAAATACAGTGCCTTCCTGCCACCCCTTTACTGTATTAGGCCCACTGAGCCTTCCTCTGCCAACATGCAGATTCCCTAAATCCACCTGCTTTTGCAGATAGCCCAAAATGTCCATATATTAATATTGCCTTGGTTTAACCTTCGTTCCAATGATGTTTGTCCTCACTCTGTGCTTCCTGTGAATATACAAAAACATTCTTGTGTATGTTTATATGTGCTTGTGTGCATGTGCATATATATATGTGTGTGTGTGTGTACCTGTGCATATGCACATGTGCATGTGTGTTTGCAAGTGTGTGCATGTCTGAATCCATGTGTGTGTAAATGTGGTTATACATTGTGCATGTGTAAATGTGTGTATGTATGAGTGAATGCACACGTGTATGCATGTGAGTGTGCATATATTTGTGGGTGCAGGTGTGTGTGTGTGGGTGAGCGCGCGAATGTGTGCCCATGCTACGTTTCAGACAACAGTTCCTGCTTGGTTGTTATGGGAACCACAGTTCTAAAAATGTTAAACTGAATCCCACTCCATGTGGACCAGAGAAACCAAAAGAGAGAGAGAACGGAATGACAAACACATCTGGAGCCCAGAGCCAGGGCAGAGAATCACGGGCTCATCACAGCCTGGTCAGATGTGGTCTCCCTCCTGAGACCCAGGGCTCAGATCAGAGCCTCAGCACCGCTTAATCCCACCTCTCCATCCCGACCCTTTCCCTGCATCCTGCTCCTTACCATCGGCCTTCCTTCCTCTTTCCTCTTCTCTTTTCCTTCCTCCTTTTAGTCATTTAGGCGCTATATTTTTTTCCCCTTTTTGCCTATGAGCCCACACGATAATCAAGCATGTAAGTGTGCCGGACAGTAGGCCTGGTGACGTGGCAGCCACAATGGGAATCAGACAAGGTCTCTGCCTTGGGTAGGAGGATTTGGTGAACACAGGAGGGGAGGGGAGAGGGCAGGGTGATGGGAGAGATGACAGAGGAGGGTGGAAGTTAAATTCGGGTTCGATGTGAAGGGCTTTAAATGCAGTGTAATTTTTTATAGGAAGGTGGAAACTGTGGTCAGTTTGTGATAAAACACCACCAGTTATGTTTTAGGGAGATTACAACAGTAGCGATGTGGAATGGAGGGAGAAAGAATGGAGGCAGAGGGACCGCAGGAAGCAGTTTGATACAGGGCAGGCTTGTCATAAACAGTGTATAGGGGTTGGGGTGAGGAGGGAGGAAACAGAAGACATTCTTTTTAAAAATATATATTTTATTGATATTTTACAGAGAGAAAGGGAGAGAGATAGAAACGTCGATGAGAGAGAAACATCGACCAGCTGCCTCTTGGGCACCCCCTACCGGGGATGTGCCCACAACCAAGGTACATGCCCTTGACCGGAATCGAACCCGGGACCTTTCAGTCCGCAGACCGATGCTCTACCGCTGAGCCAAACCGGTTTTGGCCAGAAGACATTCTTGGCTGCTTTGTGAAATTTCCCCCTATATCCCATCTCATCAAGATTATTTTTAAAAAATATATTTTTTTTATTTCAGAGAGGAAGGGAGGGGTATAGAAAGGATGGAAATATCAGTGATGAGAGAGAATCATTGATTGGCTGCATCTTTGGGGATCGAGCCCACGACCCAGGCATGTACCTTGACTGGGAAGTCATAGGGCTACTCAACCATGGAGCTGCTGGCTGGGCAAGGGTCTTCTTCTTATTACTCTTCCCTGTCTCTCCATGGTAAGTGGAACTTCTGTTACTGATGTGTGTGTGTCAAATTTCTCTGATGCATTGGAAGGGGGGGGGGGCGTAATGGGAACCACTGGCCCAGCATATGCTGGGCACTCAATAACACTTATGGGATGACTGCATATACGGATATGCACTGGTCTTGGGACTGTTAGGCCTAGATTCAAGGCCCACTTCAATCTCTTATCTTCTGTGTGCCCTTAAGAAAATCCCCAAACCTGTTGTACCTCAGTTTCCTCCTCACGAGGGACAGACTGGATGGTTTTTGTTTGTTTGTTTGTTTTTATTTTTTTAAATATATTTTATTGATTTTTTACAGAGAGGAAGGGAGAGAGATAGAGAGTTAGAAACATCGATGAGAGAGTCATCGATCAGCTGCCTCTTGCACGCCCCCCACTGGGGACGTGCCTGCAACCAAGGTACATGCCCCTGATCGGAATTGAACCAGGGACCCTTCAGTCCACAGGCGGACGCTCTATCCTCTGAGCCAAACCGGTTTCGGCACAGACTGGATTTTTTTTTTAAATTAAGGTATTATATGTGTACATATCTTACCATTGCCCCCCCCCACACCTTCCATTCATGCCCTCCCTCCCCAGAGTCCTGTGTTCGTTGGTTGTATTCATGCATACCAGTCCTTAGGTTGTTCTCTTATCTCCCCCCAGGTCTCCTTCCCCTCCCTGCTGTCATTTGACAATCTGCTTGTTTTATGGTGACTATCTCAGGTCCACCCGAATAGAGTCTGCTCCTCCTCTGGTTCTTACCGCCCCTCCCCCTGGGTCCCCCTGCTTCCCTAGGGACACGCGGCTCACCCGGGGCACTCGGCCCCCTGGGACACCCGGCTCACCCGGGACACCCAGCCCCTTTGGGGGACACGGCTCACCCGGGGCACCCGGCCCCCTGAGACCCATGGCTCACCCGGGGCACACGGCCCCCTGGGACACACGGTTCACCCGGGGCACAGGGCCCCCTGGGACACAGGGCTCACCTGGGGCACAGGGCCCCCTGGGACACATGGCTCACCCGGGGCACACGGCCCCCCAGACTGGATTGTTTTGTAAGCTCCTTCCAACTACATGTTACTATGAGGTCTTGTGTGACTGTCACAGCCAAGGTGTTCATGTATATGGAAGGGGTGGCATGGGCTGAGGTGCTGGCAAGAGGCACAGAGAGGATAACTGTGGGAAATACTTGAATAGAGAAATCAGCATCTTCTGGCTTCAGTGTTCAGCAATATTGTTGAACAGCTATCCCCAAAGTCTTCCTGCTTCACAGTATGTGGACTGATTCACAAAATATAAGAGACACCTGAAGTGCTGAGCTGAGCTTGAAGAAAGGAAAGAAAATCTACATGAACCAAACGAAAGGGACTGAGACCAAGAAATGTAAGCACGAGATGTGCTGTGACTAACCCCAGAAGGTACAGGGAGGAAGGAATATTACTCGTCTGTCCTGACCTGGTGGTCCTGCTTAGAGTAGGAGGAGTTGCCTCTGAGAATTTATAACTAAACGAGTTAGCGTTTGAACTCCACAGAAATCTCAGGCCAAGAAATTAACATAAAGATTAGTTTTCCATCAGCCCAGCTGGCTAGCAAGGCTCAGAGGTTGAACTTTGACCTATGAACTAGGAGGTTACAGTTTGATACCCAGTTGGGGGACACATGCCTGGGTTTTGGGCTTGATCCCCAGTGTGGGGTGTGCAGGAGGTAGCCGGCCAATTATTCTCTCTTATCATTGATGTTTCTCTCTCTCTCTCTCTCTCTCTCTCTCTCTCTCTCTCTCTCTCTCTCCCTCTCCCTTCCTCTCTGAAATCAATACAAATATATTCAGTTATTTTTTAGATATTTTATTGATTTTTTACAGAGAGGAAGAGAGAGGGGCAGAGAGTCAGAAACATCGATGAGAGAGAACCATCGATCAGCTGTCTCTTGCACACCCCCCACTGGAGATGTGCCCGCAACCAAGGTACATGCCCTTGACCAGAATCGAACCCGGGACCCTTCAGTCAGCAGGCCAACGCTCTATCCACTGAGCCAAATCGGTTTCGGCAATGAAAATATATTTAAACAAAAAAGATTGGTCTCCATCAGTTGATTCTCCTGGAATGCCTGGCAGGAGTAAACACTAAATTGCTCAGAAGAAACATACCCTCAACCCAGGTCACAGAATATTACTGCCCTGGTAAGTCCCCACTGAAAATCAGTTCACTAGATAAAAATTACAATACATAAAAGGGAAAAATATACCCTGAATGAGACGAGAGTAGGTAAGACTCTGAAGACAACAGGCCTAAGTGACAGCCTGGATGGGGGAGGGGAGAACTGTGAGTGAGTTTAGGGAACCAAATGATGGTCACCATTAGCAGGAAGGGTACAGTATATGGGGAAGGACCACTTAGACCAGTGTTTCCCAAGCTTCTCTCATAATGAGAATCACCTGGTGGCGTTGTTAAAATACAGATTCCTGAATCCTAGCTAAGAAGCGCTCAACTAGAATTTTTGGGGAACATAGAAGTAAAATTGTATACTAAGCTTAGAGCACTAGTTAAGTATACAATTTTGGGGGAACATAGAGGTAAAATTGTATACTAAGCTTAGAGCACTAGTTAAGTATACAATTTTACCTCTATGTTCCCCAAAATTCTAGTTGAGCACTTCTTAGTTGGGATTCAGGAATCTGTATTTTAACAACGCCACCAGGTGATTCTCATCATGAGAGAAGCTTGGGAAACACTGACTTAGACAGACTGTATTTGAAACGGTGGTAGGATACCCATAAGGAGATGTGCGTTAGTCAGAGCCATGGGACTGCAGCTGGGGTAGGGACCAGGGCTGCCCGACTTAGAGGTCATCTATGCAGCAGTGATAGATGGAGGCCCCGGGAACGAATGAGCTCTCCTAGGAGAGTGCTGAAATAAAACTCAGTCTGGGAAACATCCACACTGTGAGAACCAAATGAAAAGAAAATATTTACTTGCTCTCTGGGTGGGTCCTGATTTTCCAATTGTTTCATTTTCATTCTTTCCATCTCCTGCTTCACATTCTTTTCCCTCTGAGTCCCTAGGGGACAGTCCAGAAAATGCAGCAGTTTCCCTTGGGAGCAATAGGAGGGACTTCCCAGCTGGGAGTTCTAGAACCAGGCTGGGCTCCGGTACTAGCACTACTGCGAAGTCAATAGTGGTATCTGATATTTTCTCATCAGTGGTATTTGGCCTAGATAGGTGTGAAGACAAGCTGGGGAGCCACAGAGCAGACCCCTTGATGGAAGGCTGATGAAGAAGGCAAGGGTGGGGTGGTGAGATGCCACTCACCACAGCCGGTCTGCCCTCCTTCCTTCCTTCAGATTACGTGTGTTTTGGGACCGGTTGCTTGCGATCTGGGCCTTTGTGCTCTTCCTTATCTACTCTTCATGGAGGTGAAGTCAGGTGGTCAGTGTGAAAGGTGTGATCGCTTACACAGTACATAATGAGAGTCATCGTTATCTTATGTCTCCATGAATCTATTACAAGACTTGACAGTCCACCATTTGAGCCTCTCTCTAGGGTTAAACACTGCCCTCTGCAGGCCATTCTTTTAAAATGTTAACTCCTAGAAGAGGTATATCAAATCCTTGATCACAAATTGGTTTATTAGGGTGGAATTCTCTATTTCACCTCTTGGTTGGAGCACAGCTCATTTGGTATATTGAACCCCAATATACCAAAGTTGTAGGTTCGATCCCCTGTCATGGCACATACAAGAATTAACCAATGAATGCGTAAATAGGTGGAATCCTATTTTCAAATCAATGTTTTTCTCTCTATCTTCCCTCCCCCCTTCTTACTCTCTATGTCTAAAAATTATTTTTTTAAATGTGTCTTTAAAATAAAAGAATAGCACACCTTGGAAGAGAAAAGAATGAGGCCACCCTTTCCTTATCAGACAGGAGTTGCTGGGGAGGAGAGATGGGATGCATGACAGGCGTTGAATGCCCCACGTTCTGCCCAAGGTGACCAGAAAGAGTGTGTAAGCTTTTGGGTTGGGAGTTTAGGGAGTGAAGGGCACCAAGTGAAGCCCCACCTTCCCCATCATAGGGTCATGCTGTCCTCACCATCCTCACCACCCTTTCCCCAAAAAAACCATGGAGGGACTCGCCTGGGGGAGAGTTAGAGGAGAGGGGCTATGGCAGGTGCAAAACAAAACTGGCTGGTCAGGGGGCTTCTGCCTCCTGTGGAAAGAGCAACTTTACGGGAGGTGGCTGTGAGCCTCGGGCAAGCACTCTCTCTTCTCTAGGCTTGGCTCTGCCCACCAGCAACCCAGATGGGATGCTCAGTCCCTTTTGGCACCGAGAGCATGTGACTCTCACACAGACGTATAGGCACTTGCTGGAGACTGTGACACACCACAGTACTGCGTGTTCACACACAGCTCGGAAACACTGCAGGCTTCTGCTGCTGTCGCTCCTGCCTGGGGCTCCCTCTAGTTACAGAACCCATCTCACCTCTTGGAAGGAAGCCTTTCAAACGATGCTATTGATCTGAGGTGCTGCCACTCTGGGGTTGGGGGAAAAGAAGCACTGGCTTTGCAGCCAGACAGATCTGGGATTGACCCTGACGGTTCCCTAGCTGTATTACCCAGAAACTTTATATAGGTTGCGCCCTGAATCTTTGAAATGGAGTATGTATATGACTGCTGCACTCAGAATTAAGGAGGATAATGTATGCACAATTTTCAGAAACACCTTGAGCCCTTAGGCTAGCTGTGCTTAAATTCATTTAATTCAGTACATTTTTATTGAATGCCTACTATGTGCCACAGCGCTTGATAGTGGATAGGTAATGACTCCATGAATGTAAGGAGTCACATTTTCGGGGCGGGGGGGAGGTTTAGGGGTGGGGAGGGGTTTGAGAGGAAGGGTCAGGAGCTTGGATGGCAGATAAAGCTTTTAGCACAATGCTTTTAATTGCAAAAATAAACAGTTTTGCAAATGCTTGAGAGTAGCGTCTGCTTTACAAAAATGAACAACAAACAGGAAGTAGCCCCCAAGCAAAAAAAAAAAAAACCGTTACATCCAATTGCTGCTGGAAACATCGCTGTACAAAATACCGCTCGAGACCGGCTCGGCGCTGCCCCAACCCGTCTTTGGGGGACGACAGGGGGTGTTGTGGGACGGCGTGGGGCGTGCGCCAAGTACAAAATACCCTTGAGTCCCAAGGAAACGGCTTCCCCCAAGCGCAGCGGACAGGAGACCCGATCCTGGACGGCGGGAGCTGTCCACGGAGCCGGTGCTGAACGGGGCGCTGGTGGGGGGGCGCTCCCAGCCGCGCGTCCCAGGCCTGCCCCGGGGCGCGCCGGGAGAGGGGCGGGCCAGGTCCTCCCCGGCGCGCGCCCCGACCTGCGACCTTACTTCTCCCCCTCACAGGGCGGCGAAGGAGAGGCCCAGCGAGTAAAAGCCGAGGCCCTTGAGCCGCTCCTCGGCGCGCGCCTTCTGCTTGAGGTGCACCTTGCTGTGCCGCTTCTTCTCGTCGCTGCGCGCGAAGCGGCGGCCGCACACGTCGCAGGCGAAGGGCTTCTCGCCCGTGTGGGTGCGCACGTGCGTGGTGAGGTGGTCGCTGCGGCTGAAGTTGCGGAGGCAGATGCGGCACTGGAAGGGCTTGTGGCCCGTGTGGATGCGCAGGTGGCGGTTGAGCTCGTCGGAGCGCGCGAAGCTGCGCACGCAGCTCTCCACGGGGCAGGCGAAGGCCTTGGCGTGCGGCCGCGGGCAGAAGCAGCGCGCGCTGCACTTGCCGCCCCGGCGCCCCTTGCGCGGCCGCGCCTTGGCCGGGGGGAAAGGGGCGGGCGGCCCGGGGGGCTCGGGCGCGCCGCTGCCCCCGGGGATGCCCCCGACCAGGGGCTTCGGCAGGTCCGCCGCGGCGGAGGCGGCGGCGGCGGCGGCGCTGCGGAGGCCCAGCGGGGAGAGCGGAGGCTGCGCGCCGGCCAGGAACTCCCCGCCGCCGCCGTCGCCACTACCCCCTCCCTCCGCGCCGGGAGGGGTCAGGAGCCCCGGGAGGCCCTCGGCCCCCTCCCCCAAGTTGCCTAAGGCCAGCGGGAAGGCGTCGTAGGCCCCCGCGGGGTAGGAGGGTCTGCTGGCCGCGTCGATGGGCAGCTCCGCGGGGCAGCTGATGGACAGCAGGTCCTCGATCTTGGTCCCCATCGCGGGGAAACGGGCCTCGGAGGAGGGCGCCTGGTAGCCTCCCTGTGGCCCACAGCTCCCCGAAAGCAGCTCCCACGGAGCGTAGGGACCTTTGAAGGCCGAGGAGGCCGTGTCCAGCGCCGGGGAGGCCGGAGGAGCCCGGCGGCGGCCCGGCTTGACGTCGGGCGGGGAGGGCTGAGGCTCATACAGGCACTGCGAAGGGGTGCCGGCCGAGGGCGAGGCCTCCCAGAACGCCTCCGGGAAGGCGGCAGCGCCCACCTCCGGGGAGTAAAGGTCCGGCGGCGCCCCGGCCAGCAAGGCGTCGGGGGCCGAGGGAAGAGCGTCCAGCGGAGACCGGGAGGATGCCGCCCCATCGGGGCCGGGGAAAGGTGCCAGGCCCAGGATGCCCGACATGAGGTGGAAGAGTGACTCGGGGTCGTGCGGGTGCTCGGGCACCGCCTGGAAGAAGAAGCTGCCGCTGTAGCTGAGGCTGGGAGGGGGTGTGGGCGCGGGCCCCTCCAGGAAGCAGGACTCGGCTAGCTCCCCCCCGGCGGCGGCGGCGCTGCAGCTGCTCAAAGCCCAGCTCAAGAAGTCGCCTGCTGAGGAAGGAGCAGGAATCAACTCCGGGCAACCAGAAAAGGGCGCGCCTCCTACCCAAGGATCCCTTGGTGCCCACGGACACACACACACACACATCAAGTGCCCTTTTGCACGTCCTAATCACCGAATCCATTTGGAGCAGGCACACGCTCCAAGACGCACACAAAAAAAACATGCACGCCCAAAATGCACGTGCACGGGCAAAAAAGGACACCTTGATTATACGCACCATTTCCTACGGAGGCGCTGATGGCCCGATGGGGTGGCAATGGCGGAGCGCACCCCAAGACCCCAGCCAGGGCTTCCTACCACCGCTACCCCCCCCCCCTCCCCATCTCCTGCATCCCCACCCCAGCTTGTCTCCGGCAGGCCCCGTGCGCCCCCGCACCGCGCCGCCGTCCCAGCACCCCCGGCCGCGCTCCTTACCTCCCGGGTAGCCAGCGGCCGCGTCCCTGACGGGCAGCCGGGGCAATTCGGCGCTGGGTTCCGAGCAACAGCCCTCGTCGTCGGCGGACTTGAGCAGAAGCGTGTCGGGGCCAGAAAACTCGCTCAGGTGGAGCATGGCGCGGCTGCTGCTGCTGCTGCTGCTGCTGCTGCGGGGGGCCGGGGCCTCGCACGCTGAGCTTGGGGGGGGGGGGGCGCGAATGGCGGGGAGGCAGGCGGTCGGGGCGCCCCGCGCCTCGCAGACCCAGGTGGGTGCCCGGGCTCCCGGCTCCCGGCGCTCAGCTCTGGCAAAGGGGTCGGGGAGGCCCTAGCGCCCCTGCTCGTTGGGACCAGCTTCGAGCGGCTGCTCCTCGCCTCTTCTTCAAAGCGCAGCCGGGCTCCCCCCAAGCCGCGGGGCCCCCCCACTTATATAGCGGCGGCGGCGCTGGCACCGGGCTTCCGACTCCCGGGGCCACTGCCATTTCGGGAGGCCCCGGCCCCGCCGCCGTGACGTAAATGCCCAAACATGGACACAGGATGTTTGCCGGGGACTCCCGAAAAGGAAAGCTCGGCCGTGACGTCGCCGCCGCCGCCGCCGCCGCCGCCGCCGCGGGGCCCTCGCCGCTGCGTGCGCGCGCGCTCCCCGCGCGCCGAGCCCCGTGCGCGCTGGGGCCGCTGGGGCCGCGGGTGCGCCCGGCTGGGGCGCTGCACCGCGCGGGGGGCCCACGGCCGGTACGTGCGCTTCCCGCCGGGAGGCAGAGGCCCGAGGACGGCGGGGCAAGAGCGCGTGGGTTTGGGGTGCCACGGTGTGGGGTTCGAATCCGCCCTTTGCCACTTACCAGCCGTCTCTTAATCTCCTCGGTGAGCGTCGGTTTCCTCACCTGTGGAATGCAGATGCGTAAACGTGTCTACTGCATAAGTTTGCTTTAAAGAGGAGGTGGGTTAAAAAGCATATTAAGTTCTGGGCACTGGGGTACCCAGTAAACCGGTTTTTCGTTATTTTCTCACACCCGTGTTTTTTAACTTCCTTAGTAGTTGTTTTGGTTTATTCTGGGAAAAATAACAAATTGCAAAGGACCATACTACTTGCTAATGCTGAGAGAAAAGGTCAATTAGGACCCAAGGAGATGTTTTCAATGAAAAATTAAAAGTCTTTATTAAAAGCCTTCTCAGGCTGTCTAATGCTCCTTTGCAAAGGAGATCGATTTGTCTGCTATCCATGATCGTATAGGAAGTTTCCAACCTTTTGCATTTACCAACATTGTTGTAGTTAGTATCCTTAACTATATATAGGTGACTATATCTGTGGGATGAATTCAAATGAGTGTAAATTTTGGTCCAATGGTATGTAAAATTTTGATGGACACCTGGCAAGTTGTCCTCCAGAGAAGTAAGGCCAATTGATTCCTGCTTACCCTTCCTTCATCTACAAGGTAATGAGGTAACTTTTTTTTTCTGCCTCCATGTAAATGTCGTACGTTAGGGATGTTGTCCCCAGCAGCACACAGAGGACTGACAGGATATATTTCCCTAGAATCAGTACCTGGAATAATTGGGCTCCTTCTGAAAAACGAGAGAGAGAGAGAGAGAGAGAGAGAGAGAGAGAGAGAGAGAAAGAAGAGAAGAGAAGAGAAGAGAAGAGAAGAGAGAAGAGAGAGAGAAGAGAGAGAGAAGAGAGAGAGAATATCCAGGAAAACTCACAAAACAACCTCCCTAACCTTAAGGAGGCTGTGAGTCTTGTCTGCATATCGGTCAGTTCCCACAAAAGCCTGCCTACTCTCCTGATCTCATCCCGTGGCGGTTTTCCTCTGTCTTACAGTCTCATCTTTTAAAATAATAGTTTAAACTTTTATTTTGTGTTATAGCTCACTTAACTCCTTTCTGGGACAAGTGAGCCGATCACATAAGTACATGGGATAGCATATCTTCTTTACCAAGAGCACTGCTTCTTTGAACTCTGGGTGCTGGAAGGTGGGGAGGGCAGGCCTGGGGTTTCCCCTTCCCTCTCCACTCTCCTGGGAATGAGAACAAAGTCATTCAAGGGTGATGCGCTACAGCATAAGCAGCAGTGTATACCCCAGTCTCCCTCGCTGACTGATGCCCACCAAATTCTCAGCCTTTCACCCTATGTCCATGATCCAAAAAATCATTCCTTCTATTTCTCAATGTTCATGCATTCAATATTAATTCCTTAGGTGTCTACTGTGGGCCAGAAGGTAGATTTTGGTTTTTATTCTACCAGGACCCAGAGATCCACCTCCATTCCTTGCTGCCCTTTTCCCCAACCCAATAGGACCCTACATGTGCGTTCTTGGAATATGTCATCACACGATCACCTGCAATACACATGTGAACACACTAGCATTCATTTTCTTCTTGAGTTTGGAAATCGCACAAAGGTTTTCTCAGCCGTGCAAGTGCAGTATGTTTTAATGAATGCCACGGGTCAGTTCTGTGTTAGCAGCACGTGTGTTTGTGTGTAGGAAATGCGGACACCCAGCACACGTCTGTAAGGGTTAGACACACAGAGCGCTGTTTATTTTAAACTCTGTTTCAGACCTCGTGAGTTTGATTCTCATGCAGGTGCATTGCCAAGACCAGGCAAGCCCACAGCAGACACGCAGGGCACACATGTCTCAGATCCCTTCTGGCACTTTGCTGCAGAGGAGGGCGGGGGAGCAGAGGGATCTGGCTAGGCAGGTGTCCAGGGCTCCCCAGGTTTCCCCGTCGGGCCAGATTGGCCAGCCCCAGGTTCCCCGTCCCTTCTGTTGTTCTTCCCTCCGCCGCAGCATTCCTCCTGCTTCTTAGTCATGGATAATTTCCCTACCCTTTTGGCAAGTCCCAGGCCATTACCGCTCCCTGCCAAAGGCCCTCGGGCTAGGCCGGCGTTAGACCAGGGCCCAGCTCCCTCTGTTGTGTCTTGTTAGAGGTCAGGCCTGCAGGAGGAGTGAGCAGGAGAGGAGGTGAAGAACACAGCTTGTGGTCTGGGTGTGGGCTAGCCACTCTCAGCGGACACACAAACACACACCCGGATACATGGACGGTTACCTGCGAAGGGCAGTTGCGTCTGCATGTGGTCCCTTGAGGAGGAGGAGGAGGAACTATAAAGGGGGGTGGACATTTTGTAGGCCTTCCCAGCACAGCTCCTCTCCATCCTTCCCCCCCCGGATTTTAATGGCTTAAAAAAAGGGATTCTGGACCCAGATAGAATAAAGATCATTGGAAGTGGGTGGAAGAGATAGGAGCATAGACCTATCTAAGCTCCACATTAATTCCCACCTCAAATATAAAACACAAATTTACACAATGAAAAAAAAGAGAGGGAGATCACATACATTGAGCACTTTACAAACATAGGTTAATCACCACAAAAGCTCTGTGAGGAAGGAATTGGAGACCAGTTTCACAGATGGAGACATAGACGGGGAAAGTGAAATATCATGCTCCTGGCCACACTTCTACTCAGTGGCAGGCCTGAGAGTGAAGCCCCGGTTAATCTGCCTCACAGGATAACTTAGGGGAAGGTAATTCATTTTACAAAAGGATTCACTCTAGGATGATTTTATTTATTTTTTTAAAAATTGAAGTTATCTTTCTTCTTTTTTTTAAAAAAAATATTTTATTGGTTTTCCACAGAGAGGAAGGAAGAGGGATAGAGAGCTAGAAACGTCGATGAGAGAGAAACATCAACCAGCTGCCTCCTGCATATCCCCCACTGAGGATGTGCCCGCAACCAAGGTACATGCCCTTGACAGGAATCGAACCTGGGACCTTTCAGTCTGCAGGCCGACACTCTATCCACTGAGCCAAACCGGTCTCAGCTCTAGGATGACTTTAGATGAAGGATCCCCCTCTAGCTTTTCAAACATGGTGTGATGTGGAATCCTGACCTGGTTGTGCCCACCTCCGCAAGAATTCCCTGGAATGGCTGCCTTGGATAGCAATGCTATGGACATACCAGACACGTGCGGAGAAATGCGAACAAGGCCCCTGAAAGCCAGTGGGAAAGTTAGTGTTGGTGTTGTCTTTGTTGTTTTTGTTGTTCTTGTTGTTGTTGTTGTTGTTGGTGGTGGTGGTGGTGGTGGTGTGTGTGTGTGTGTGTGTGTGTTTGTGTGAGACGGTGAGGGGAGGGTATGAGAGGAGATTTCTAATTTCCATAGAAAAAGGTGAAGTCGAGTTTACTTTAGTTGTTGTTGTTAATTCTCACCTAAGGACATTTTCCCATTGATTTAAAAAAATATATTTTATTGATATTTTACAGAGAGGAAGGAAGAGAGATAGAGAGCTAGAAACGTCGATGAGAGAGAAACATTGACCAGCTGCGGGATCAAGCCTGCAACTGAGGTACATCTCCTTGACTGGAATCGAACCCACGACCCTTTAATCGGAGGCCAACACTCTATCCACTGAGCCAAACTGACTAGGGTGAGAGTTTACTTACTTTTTTTAAAAAATAAAACATATATTTTATTGATAGTTTACAGAGAGGAAGGGAGAGAGATCGAGAGCTAGAAACGTCGATGAGAGAGAAACATCGACCAGCTGCCTCCTGCACACCCCCTACCGGGGATGTGCCCGCAACCAAGGTACATGCCCTTGGCCGGAATCGAATCCAGGACCCCTCAGTCCGCAGACCGACGCTCTACCACTGAGCCAAACCAGTTTCGGCTACTTTTTTTTTTTATGGAACATTTCATGAATTTGCATATCATCCTTGCGCTGGAGCCATGCTAATCTTCTCTGTATCGTCCCATTTTATCTTATATTTTAGTATACATCTTGCCGAATCGAGCACGAGAGTTTGCTTTCTAGACAAGCATTGAACAGACAATTAGTGAATGAATGAATGAATGAATGAACAAATTCATTCATCAAGTGTTCATTGAGCACAGCCCTATGTCAGGCGCTTCGGATGCTGATGCCACCGGGGATGAGGCTGGAGGCTCTGGGTCCCGGGAGGGAGGCGGGGAAGGGCCTGTCATCATCCTGGTAATGCTGCCGCCCCTCCCCCTCCCCCTCCCCACCTTGATCTCTCTGCTCTAAATATCATTGTGTTTAAATAATAGTGTATGTATTTTTAAAAAGGCTCCGAGAAGACAGCTGCCTCCGAGTATTAATCATGAAGAGGCCAGCACTCAGTCTCCATGGCGACTCCTGACAGAGAGCAGGGAGCAGCTCCACATCCCTCTTCCCGGGGCCATGGAGATGCGGGAACACAGCATCTCCCAGCCTCTCTTTCTCTCTGCCTCCCCTCTCTCCCCCCTTTCCTCTCCAGGCTTCGTCTCTCCCATCCTCCCCCTCCAGTCTCCCCCTCCTTTTTTTTTTTTTTCCTTTTTTCTTCCTGAAGGATTTATTTAAGAGCAGGGACAGAGGCAGGATCCAGCCATCAAAGGAGCAAGGACAAGGCTACAGCAGAGATGAAATCTGCCTCCAACTACAACCTCTGCAGTCCACGAGTCCCCTCCTCAAGGCCCCTGCAGTACCCCTCGCTTCACTGACCCCTGGGGCAGAGTCTGACCACCGGTCCCCGAGGAAAGGGACCCATATCAGGGTCCTTCCCTGTCCCTCCCCCTTCCTGGCCCGTGGCCAGGTTCAGAGTTTGAGTCCTTATTGCTATTTTAAATATAAATATATATATATATATATATATATATATATATATATATATAATTGATTTTTTACAGAGAGAAAGAGAGGGATAGAGAGTTAGAAACATCGATGAGAGAGAGTCATCGATCAGCTGCCTCTTGCACACCCCCTACTGGGGATGTGCCCGCAACTAAGGTACATGCCCTTGACCGGTATCGAACCTGGGACCCTTGAGTCCGCAGGCCGACGCTCTATCCACTGAGCCAAACCGGTTTCGGCCTTATCGCTATTTTAAAAAAGCAATATAGGCTTATTAGAATAAGTCAAACATGTTAAAATGTACAATGCAAAAGAAAATATCTTTCCTGATTCTGTACCCAGGCTATGGGTGTGAAAGCTTCTGTTCCCTCGTTCCTTCTGTTCCTTCTAGTGTGGGCAATGGGGGAGGAGGAAAGAGGGAGAACAAGGCGGCTGAAAACTGTTTAGGAAAAGTTTCTTAGGTTCTTCCAAGACAGCTTCTAAGCTGTTCCCCACAGGAGAGAGGGAGGTTCTTCTTTCTCTTTTCTTCCGTCCTGCCTCCCGCCCTGGACAGAGTCCGCGTTGGACAGAGTTGAGAGGTAGATGACCTCAGAAGCGGTGTGACTAGGATGGATTCTAGGAGGGTCGGGGGCCGGGGCAGGGGCACAGGGACCTCTCCCCGGCATTACCCATCCCGGCATGTGGCAGGAGCCTCCCTCCTGTTCCCTCAGCCTGGCTTTCCCGTGGTGGGCAGCAATGGAGTTGGGTCTTGAGAGGTGGTTTTCTTTGATTAAGTTATAGTGTTCAGATTATTGATTTTCAGCCGAAACCAGTTTGGCTCAGCCTGCGGACTGAAGGTTCCCGGGTTCGATTCCGGTCAGGGGCATGTACCTTGGTTGCGGGCACATCCCCAGTAGGGGGTGTGCAAGAGGCAGCTGATCGATGTTTCTCTCTCATCGATGTTTCTAACTCTCTCTTTCCCTCTCCCTTCCTTTCTGTAAAAAAAATCAATAAAATATATATTTAAAGAAAAAGATTATTGATTTTCAGTTCACGAGTTGAGAAGGTGAAAAAGAGGCTGAGAGAGTAGACAGAGAGGCCTATGGCTCTAGAACAGAACTGGAATAAAAAACAAGCCTGCTAGACCTCCCTGGCATGCTTCTCTTCTCGATGGCCGCCTCCTGCTTTCTCTCACCTGAGTTCATCTTACTGTCTTTCATCTTTTCTCCTCATCTTTCCCCTTCCTTCCTTCCTTCCTTCCTTCCTTCCTTCCTTCCTTCCTTCCTTCCTTCCTTCATTTTTAACATATTTTATGGATTTTTGCAGAGAGGAAGGGAGAGGGATAGAGAGTTAGAAATGTCGATGAGAAACATCAATCAGCTGCCTCCTGGGGCTCGAGCCCACAACCAAGGTACCTGCCCTTGACCAGAATCAAACCCAGGACCCTTCAGTCCGCAGGCCACTAAGCCAATCCCTTTCGGGCTCCCCTCCTCATCCTACAGCAGTGTTCCTTGAAGTATTTTGAAGTAGATTGCTCGGTGTACTGGGATCTGACAACATAACTCCACAATACCCAGGCCGGTTATCCACAGCGGGACCACTGAGCCAGAGCCCGAGTCCTCTGTGTGTCCCTGAAACATTAGGCTAGACTCACGGTTGCAAGTTACAGAAAAACAACCTGAATTAGTTCAGACAAAAATAAAAGCGGGGCGGCGGCTGGGGGGTGGGGAGGGGGGTGTTGTTTACCAGCTCACAGAATCCAGGGGCCGGGACCCCCCTCAAGAGCTAGTGGCATCAGGGGACTGAGTTTTCCAAATGCCCTCGGCTTTTCCTCTTTTCTCTCCCTGAAAACCTGGCCGCTAGCAGATCCTGTGTTCTTTAGGTCCGCCTGCTGAGATAAATAGATTCTTGTTCTCAAATTCCAGGCAGCAAAGACCTCTGCTCTCCTCCCTCCTGCAATTATCTGGCTGGGGGGGCAGGGTAATATACAGCGGATAAGACCGCTAGGGGCTTTTGATTACTTCTGGAGGGCCACTCCCCGAGAAGAGGAAACCGCTGGGAGCCAGGACGCCTCCTAAGAGGCCTCGGTCTGGAGCCCTGAGGGCAGGAGCCGGGTAGCACGGGGCTCTGGTACGTTCTCGTCACAGGGGCAGAAATGGGTAGTTCCCTCTGCTAAGCAAGGCCCCTGGAGCAAGTCGCCTGTTCCATCCTTCTGCTAGCTCCAAGGAACACAGCCCAAAATAAACCCCCTCATTAGCAATTCCTGCAATCCAGAGCAAAACAATGTATTTGTTTCCTAGAATAATCTGGAGCCGCATTTGGCTTGGCAGCCAGTATGTCCCACACATTCATGCCGTGTGCTATGTGGAGACTCCAGCAGGGGCCTTTACGAAGAAGTCAGGGCACGAGAGGGAGCAGCAGGCAGGGGCCCAGCACAGAACGGGCTTTGTCAGTGCTGCCCAGCGGGTGTCTGTTACAGGGTCAGCAGGGGATGGAAGGAACTTCAACGGGGACTTCTAAAAACACCAGTTCCCCTAAAGGCCACACCGGGGACATGTCCGCCTTCAGGGTCCTGGAGAACCAACCCATCGTGGAGTACTGATCTCCAACCTGGGAGCCAGGGAAACTGGTCGTACCCGACCTCTACAATTAGCTTGTTCTGTGACCTTGAACACATTACCAGCCCTTTTTGTGCCTGCATTTTCCTCACCTGTGACATGGAGGCATGTTCTTTGCTCTACCCACGGTCTGATGATGAAGAGCTGGAATGAACCCATTGGGCATTGAAGCATACGCGCTTACTACAGCAGTGAGAGGTGCTGTGAGAAGCCATCTATCCAGTTAAGATAGTGGATAACCTTGCCCACCCCCAATGTTTTCTGGGTACCTCCTCATATGGGGGTGGGATTGGTCACCATGACCTGAATTTTATGAGTAGCTTTTTTTCTTCTAATTCTTGCTCTCCTTGGTTCATTTATTCATTCATCTAAATATTTACTCAGGATTTAACGTATCAGCCACCTGAACAGATTATCACAGAAAGGTTTGTATGATGCGTGTGACAGTGTGCGGGGACAGGGTGGCTTGGTACCCTGTCTTTGGACTAGTTTTGCCTGGTCTGGAACATCCTATACATGGAGTAATTCAGTAGGTACTGTTTTGTGTCTGGCTTCTTTTGGTCAACACAGTGTCTAGAACATTTAGTCACTCCATGCTTTGCATGCACCAGTATTTTTACTTTTTAAAATGGGACCTCTCAGTCCGAAGGCTAACGCTCTATCCACTGAGCCAAACTAATTTTGGCTAAAATGTATCTTTATTGTTGAAAGTATTACAGATAGCCCCCTTATTTTCCCATTGACTTCCTGCACCCCACACCCGCCCCTCCTGGGCTTCCAACACACTATTGTCTGTTTTCATGGGCTATGCATATATGTATATACATTTCCTGGGTAATCTCTCCCCACCCACCCCAGTATTTTTTTTTTTTAATCAATGACTGACATTCCCTTGTTTGAATATACCACAGTTTGTTCACCTGCTTTTCTACTGATGGAAGTAGGTTTTTGTTATTGTTGTTTGCTCTTGCGTTTGTTTTGTTTTGAGGATGTCAAAAAGCAAAATAATTTAGAAATACATGACAGAGTTGAAACTGGTTTGGTTCAGTGGATAGAGTGTCGGTCTGCGAACTGAAAGGTCCTGGGTTTGATTCCGGTCAAGGGCATGTACATTGGTTGAGGGCACATCCCCAGTGGGGGGTGTGCAAGAGGCAGCTGGTCGATGTTTCTAACTCTCTGTCACTCTACCTTCCTCTCTATGAAAAAAAATCAATAAAATATATATCTTTTTAAAAAAGAAATACATGACATAAATCCTTATGATGTAAGCTTTAAAACATAATTTTTGAAAGTACGAACAAAAGATCAAATTTACTTAAGCAAAACACAACACAAAACAAAACTTGAAAAGTCTAGTAATGAAGTAAAAAATGTGCCAGGTGAATATGAAGAAAGCTATAACATTTTCCTGCAGGGCATTAAAAATAGAATAAGTGGAGAAATATGTGTGGTTTTTTTTTTCTGATAGAAAGACTCGCTATGTATTGTAAATATGTGAGTGTGTCGGTGTCAGTGGGTCCTCTGTGAAGCAGACACTAAGATGACGTTAGGGGCACAAGAGGTATATTTGGGAGTAACACATGTGAGAGAGAAAAGCAAGACTGGGCAGGAGAGCCTCAGTCTGCAGGGCACATGTGACCAAAGTTTCAGTCAACCCACGGACGAGTTCTAGAGCAAAACTTGCCCTCTCTGTATTCAGTTATTGGTGGCGACCTTCCTGGAGAAAGCATGGCCTTAAGATGAAATGTAAAAGGGAAAGAAAGCAGAATTTAAAAAACTCTTTATCATTCTCCCCAAACAACAAACATAGGAATTATAAATATAACAAAAAGGAAAATCTTTGTAAAGAAATTGATGACATTTTATTGAATATTTATTTTATTGATACTATGCAAAGATTAAATTAAATGGAGAGACACATCATTTTCACATATTGAAAAGTAAGACATTTCAAAATGGCAGACCTCACCAAATTAATTGATACTATAAACAAACAAAATATTAATTTTTTAAAAAAAACATTGTACAACTATACTTTTTACTACATGGAGGTGGAATAATACATTTGTGTTTGTCTTTTTAAAAAATATGTATTTATTGCTGAAACCGGTTTGGCTCAGTGGATAGAGAGTCAGCCTGCGGACGGAAGGGTCTTGGGTTCGATTCCGCTCAAGGGCATGTACCTTGGTTGCGGGCACTTCCCCAATAGGGGGCGTGCAAGAGGCAGCTGATGGATGTTTCTCTTTCATCGATGTTTCTCTCTATCTCTCTCCCTTCCTCTCTGTAAAAAAATCAATAAAATATATTTTTTTAAAAGAAAAAATATGTATTTATTGGTTTCAGAGAGGAAGGAAGAGGGAGAGAGAGTAGAAACATCCATGATGAGAGAGAATCATGGTGGATCGGCTGCCTCCTGCAAGTGTCCCATTGGGGATCGAGCCCTCGACCCGGGCAAGTGCCCTTGACTGGAATGGAACTGGGTCCTTTCAATTCGCAGGCCGACGCTCTAACCACTGAGCAAAACCAGCTCAGGCTAATATTAATATTTTTTGTTGTGGTTTTTGACAAGTTGATTAAGATTTTTTATGAAAATGCAAAGGTGCTTTTTGAAAAGAATGAGGATGGTAGGGGGAGGGAGGATCATGCCGCTTATTATCAGGACAAATTATAAATATAGAGTAAACAGTAAAAATGTATAAGAGAATATTTTTATAATCTTGGTATGAGCATGAAAGAAAACTAAGAAGCCAGATTAGAAAGGAATGGCAAATTTTTCTATGTGAAAAATTTAACTGTTGTTTGACAAAAGGCATCATAAATAAAATTTAAAACAAAGGACAGTCCTGAAGGAAAAAAAGGTCTTTACTTATTGTACTATATATGGCTTAATATTGAAAGAGTGATTTCAAGTAAATTTAAAGAGACAAACAACCCAAAAGAAAAATAGCCAGAGGATTTGACAGACAACTTAAAGAAGAAACAATACAGATGATAAAGGATAAAAAAGATGATCAACCTCATTACTAATATGATAAATGAAAATCAAACAACAATGATGTAAGAAATAAAGATTTTTACCCTTCAGACAGGCAAAGGTTTAAAAGCTTAATAAGCCCAGCTGGTGTGGCTCAGTGGTTAAGCATCCACTTATGAACCAGGAGGTTATATTCCAGATCAGGGCACATGCCCAGGATGTGAGCTCGATCCCCAATGTGGGACGTACAGGAGGCAGCTGATCAATGATTCTCTCTCATCATTGATGTTTCCATCTCTCCCTTTCCCTCCCTCTCTGATATCAATAAAAATATATTTTTTAAATAAAAGGTTAATAATATTCAGCATTGGTGTTAAAAAAGGATAAGGTCTATCTAAATATGGTTATTTCTGATCATGCTTATTATAAATTTTATTTTATTATATTCTTAAGTTTAAAAGCTACACAGAACAACTTACATAACACTGTTCTATTTTTGAAAAACAATTAAATTTAGGTGTATGTATTTCTGGTGTGTCTGTGTTTGTATATGCATAGAGAAAGTCCTTGAAGGCCTTTCATTAAACCGCTAAGAGTGCTTAGTTCTGGGGAAATGTGTTAAGTTTATTACATAACTCCTTGTTTAAAATTTAAACAATAAGAATGCATTGAAGAATAAAGCTTGCCGAAACTGGTTTGGCTCAGTGGATAGAGCATCGGTCTGCGGACTGGGGGGTCCCGGGTTCGATTCCGGTCAAGGGCATGTACCTTGGTTGCGGGCACATCCCCAGTAGGGGGTGTGCAAGAGGCAGCTGGCTGATGTTTCTCTCTCATCGATGTTTCTAGCTCTCTATCTCTCTCCCTTCCTCTCTGTAAAATATCAATAAAATATATTAAAAAAATAAAGCTTAATACAGAGGATGGGAAGGTAAGGGAAAATAATAGGAGGTAGAAGTCTGAAAATTAGAAAGAAAAAATAGAAAAATCAGGATAGGAAAATAACAATTGAAATAGTCCACCTCAAGACAACAAAATATGCTGTCAAATATATATATATAAACAAATAGCACCGAGACAACTGTCTATTAAGCCAAATAGGCCTTTGCTAAGATAAGGGGGGAATGAAGTGAATGGAGGTCGGTTCAAGGTAGGCCCTTCCCTAGACAGAAGGAATCCCTCCTCAAAGACCACGTCAGGCCAGGATTACCCTTTTTTTTTTCTTCTCCATTCTAATTTCAGACTTTTGCCGAAGCAGAACTTCTTGGATTTAGTTGACCGTACCCTTGTCTTTCCCTGGTCTCTCGGTCATCACAGCTGGGCTGTCACCCTGGGGAGGAGAGAGCAGCGTCCATTGAGCTCCTCCCTGTGGCGATCCTGTGGCCACCAGGCAGACTATATGGTAGCAAGTGGTCTGGGAGTTTGGTGGGCCAGGTGCTGTATGGACCCGGGAACCCGCGATAGCTGCCTGAATGCACCTGCCAGTCCGTGCACCGCTCCCTCTCCCTGTGTGGTCTGCCGATGCCCTCGCAGCCGTTTTGTTTCGGTGTCAGTGGTGAAGAAAGGCAGCCCTTGTCATTCCAAGCACAGACTGCCTGTCTCCAAACGGGGGCGTTGGGGCTGGCCCACTTGCCTCAGCAGCGCCTTTGTGCTGCCTCCCTCTTCACAGAGCTGCTGTTATTCCACGGCTGTAGCCCTGTTGTTGAGCCCCAAACCACCGTGGAAGACTCAGGGTCTCCCAGGACTCTTTGGGAAGCAGATCCAGTGAATCACCCTCTCACCCCCTCCCTTTCCCATCCTCCCCACGTCCACGGTGCAGGAGCTGGGCTGGGGTGGAGGGTAAGAGGTGAGCTTGGCAGTCTTCGGTTATGCGGTTGCTAAGTTCCGAGCTGCTCCTTTCCTGAACGCTGTGCTAGCTCACCCTGGAAACAGTGATTTCCCCCTGGCGCCTCCTTGGCGAGGCTGCAGCCTGCTGCTGGCACCTTTGCCTCTGAGCTCTCAGCCGCCTGGTGGACCTGCTGCCCTCAGGAGCCACACGTCTCCTGTGCTGCCTGTCAAAGGCCGAGCCTTTCCCCAGAGCAGCGGGAGTTCAAGGCTCCCTTCTGTGGGGTCTTAGCTTTGTGGGGGCCGGTGGAGAAGACGGAAAGGTGGGCGGAAAGAAGGAGGACTGAAACCCGTGGTCCAAAATAGTTGGTCTCTCTTCTTGTTTAAGAAAACTAAAGGAGGATGGAGTGGTGGGGTCCGAACGGGTTGTTCAATGTGGGAGGGTGAGGTCCCTGCCCCCTCCTCTTTCCTACGCGGCACCTGCTTTTCTTTTCTTTTCTTTTCTTTTCTTTTCTTTTCTTTCTTTTCTTTTCTTTTCTTTTCTTTTCTTTTCTTTTCTTTTCTTTTCTTTTCTTTCTCTTCTTTTCTTTTCTCTTCTCTTCTTTTCTTTTCTCTTCTCTTCTTTTCTTTTCTTTCCTCTTCTCTTCTTTTCTCTTCTTTTCTTTCCTCTTCTCTTCTTTTCTTTTCTCTTCTTTTCTTTCTTTCTTTTTCTTTTTCTTTTTTTAAATATATATTTCATTGATTTTTTACAGAGAGGAAGGGAGAGGGATAGAGAGCTAGAAACATCAATCAGCTGCCTCCTGCACACTCTCTACTGGGTATGTGTCCGCAACCACCGTACATGCTCTTGACTGGAATCGAACCTGGAACCCTTGAGTCCACAGGCCGATGCTCTATCCACTGAGCCAAACCAGTTAGGGCAAGGGCACCTGCTTTTCAATGGCTGCTTCGCTCCAGAGTGGGATCTGTGCCCGAGTTCTGCTCTGTTTTTGATATAGAAGAAGCATGAATGGGTTCATAGAGAGACAGAGCCCCAAATCCACTGGCTTCAGGAATCCACCTTTTGACCAATTGAATGAACTGGCCCTGGATTAAAATGGAATGGACTGCCGAAACCGGTTTGGCTCAGTGGTAGAGCGTCGGTCTGCGGACTGAAAGGTCCCGGGTTCGATTCCGGTCAAGGGCATGTACCTTGGTTGCGGGCACATCCCCGGTAGGGGGTGTGCAAGAGGCAACTGGTTGATGTTTCTCTCTCATCGACGTTTCTAGCTCTCTATCTCTCTCCCTTCCTCTCTGTAAAATATCAATAAAATATATATATATTTTAAAAAAATGGAATGGACTTTTAAAAAACTCAGTGAGGCCTTGGTCAGTATGGCTCAGTTGGTTGGGCATCACTCCATGTATAATTTACTCACCACCCTTTACAAGCCCTTTACCATTTATTTATTTATTTATTTATTTAAGGTATTATATGTGTACATAGCTTACCATTGCCCCCCCCCCCAATCATGCCCTCCCTCCCCAGAGTTCTGTGTTCATTGGTTGTACTTATATTCATACATACCAATCCTTCAGTTGTTCTCTTATCTCCCCCCAGGTCTCCTTCCCCTCCCCGCTGTCATTTGACAATCTGCTTGTTTTATGGTGACTATCTCAGGATCACATGAATAGAATCCGCTCCTCATTTGGCAGTCTGCTTGTTTTATGGTGACTATCTCAGGACCACACGAATAGAGTCCGCTCCTCCTCTGGTTCTCACCGCCCCTCCCCCTGGGTCTCACTGCTTCCCCTGGGACACACAGCTCACCCGGGGCACACGGCCCCCTGGGACACACAGCTCACCTGGGACACCCGGCCCCTTTGCCATTTATTTATTTTTGTTTGTTTGAATTGAATGAAAATGGCCTTCTTTACATTTGTGCATTTAATTAAAAACTACTGTTCTGGCCTTTCGTAATCATTCTTGTACTGCAAGCTCCTGGGAGTTCCAGATTCTGGGTCCATTCACCTCACTTTGATCACCACTTAGACTCACACCATGGCAACTCCATGTGTGTAAACACTTTGAAGATTTTAATGGGAAATTTTTACCAAGTGGTTGGATGGAGTTGAAGAAGCTGAAGATCCCTCTATTTTATTGCCATTTTGTAAGTTAGGAAGTACTAGCCTCAAACCTACTGAGACCTTCAGGATTTGGAGTGTGGTGGAAGAGACAGTTATAATTTCCACATTCCAAACATGATAGGATTACAACTTTTACTCTTTTGTGAATCTCGTATTTTTCTAGACATTTTAAAAAATCACATTAAAAAAAATAAGAACATGGAGTTGCTGAGGGCTTATTGACTCTTCTATTTCATCCTTTATCCTCACTTATAACTTAGTTCAATTAATTAATTTTCATAATACAGTAAGAACCCACAAAATCACCATTCAAAACAAAACTAGGCCCTTACCAGTAACCCACATCTATGTGGTCCCCCCATCATATCCCATCCCTTCACCTCCCCTCACTGAATGTGATTTTCTTCTTTTCTTTTTTTAAAAAAATATTTATTGGTCTTTAGAGAGAAGAAAGGAGAGGGAAAGGGAAGGGAGAGAGAGAGAGAGAGAGAGAGAGAGAGAGAAAGAGAGAGAGAGAGAAACATCTATGTGAGAGAGTAACATCAATTGGCTGCCTCCTGCATGCCTCCTACTGTGCCCTGCCTGGGAATCAAATTGGCAATTCTTTGATGCACCAGACAATGTCCAATGAACTGAGCCAGAGCTCTTTTTATTGTTGTTGTTAATCCTCACCTGAGGCTATTTGTCCATTGATTTTTAGAGAGAGTAGAAGGGAGGGGGAGAAACACAGAGAGAGAAACATCAATGTGAGAGAGACATATCAATTGGTTGCCTCCCACATGTGCTCCAACCAGGGCCAGGGATTGAGCCTGCAACCGAGGTACGTGCCCTTGACCGGAATCCAACCTGGGACTCTTCAATCTACAGGATGCTCTGTCCACTGAGCCAAACTGGTCAGGACCAGAGCTCTTTTTAAAATTGATTTTAGAGAGAGAGGAAGCCGGGGAGAGATGGAGAAAAGAGAGAGAAACATGGATGTGAGAGTGAAACATCAATCAGTTGCCTCCTACACATGCCCAGACATGGAATCAAACCCAAAACATGGGTATGTGCCCTGATCAGGAATCGAACCTATGACCTTTCCCTGTACTGGATGATGCTCCAACCAAGCTACACTGGCCAGGGCCCAAGGTGACTTTCAATGCTAAACTCCAATCAGATTTGGAGTTAGGACCCTGTTCTCTTATATCACCTTCTCGTCTGTCTCTGTTGTCACTCGTAGGACATATCTGCTTTGTAGGCTTACTATTTAAAATATCCTTAAATGGCCTCTCTTGGCAGAGCATAAAGTTCAGATTAAATTCTGCTTCTGGTAGCATAATTGTCTAGGTTTAAGAAGAGCCCAAATATAGCTGAGATATTATTCATCTTGGAGCCATCACCCATCAGTTTGGATATAACTTCCTTTGTCACATTCTAGAAATTCTTTTTTTAGGATAGGACCAGGGCAGTTGACTAAGAGATTCCAGCCCCACACTCCCTGCCCACCTCCTCTCCAATACTGATTAGTGTTTTTCCTTCAGCCTCCTCTCCGGAATGGCCACTGAGTGACATTCTCCTTGTAGGCTCATGATTTAGAGGCTGCTGCATGGACACGTGCTGCCGTTAGTCACTCTTCACAGCCCTGAGACTGTGTCTGGGTTTTAGTTACGGATACAAGTAGGAGTCATCAGACACCTACCCAGACTTGAAGAGGAGATAGAAAGAATCATACATGTTGTGGACTTGGTTCATCTTTACCCTTGTTGGGAGTGGGTTCTCCTAGAATAAAAATGAATTCTGGGAGTTGATGTGAATTAGTAGGAAAAAGGCCTGTTTGTCTCACAGATGTTTTACTCTGGAGAATATCTGAGACCTAAAGTTAGGCAGATGTCAAGTGTTGTAAGGAGGGTCCATCTGCCACCAAGAGAATGCAGTCTCCAAAACCTTGACCATTTCTCTTAGATGGAAATCAGAGACTGAGGTGTGGGGCAGGTTAAGGGTGGGAGTCGGGTGAGGTAGGTGGGAACAGTGGAGCAGAAGGAGAAGAGGGAGGGAGGAGAAGGAATTTGGGGCTTCCCACCTAAGGCTGATTGGTCTGCACCGAAGGGCTGTGCTAAGTGAGAAGCAAGGACATGCTTAGCCTTATCCTCTGGGCTCTGGGTGTCATTATCTTCGTTCTGGTTGTGGGACTTAAAAACAAGGTAACATAAGGAAGATCATAAACATGAACAAACGTTAAGGAGTATGGCAGGCCCCGGGGTAGGGAGCTTTCTGGGTGTACACAATTGCTCTCTGCCTGAAAGCTGCCCCCCCCCCCAATCATAGCAGAGGGGACGAGTAACCAGACCTGTGTTCTTTACATTTTCCCCGAGCAAGTAATTGGTCCAGAGAAGGAGACCTGGGCCAGGTTGGGCCCACTGTATCTAATGGGAGGATCTAGAATCTGGAGTCCAGAGACACGAGGCCTGGGAGTTCCTAAAGTGGAGTCACATCATTGATGATGTTCTAGAGCAGTGTTTCCCAAAGTGTGGTACGCATACCCCCAGGGGCACGGGAAGAGTTTGGTGGGGGTACGCGTTGCACCGGAGTTTGGTGGGGATATGCACTGCACCGTGCTGAGCTGTGCCTAATTCTACGTTCTCATGAGTCAAGTCAAGACAGCCTTGTGAGGCGTGAGATGGTACGGTGTGCAAATAAATGTTATCTATAATATAACTTTTATTTATATTTTATTATGAATAATTTTATTTTTCATTTATTATTATTTTGTGTATGTACCAAAAAAAGAAAAAAGAAATATATTTTGATTGTTATTAAAATACATCCTTTTTTTTTTTTGACGAGGGGTACTCAGCGTTACGAAAATTATAGAAGGGGTACACATATGTCAAAGGTTTGGGAAACACGGTTCTAGAAGGATGAGGGTCCTGTAGCCTCAGGCAGGCTTTCTGGCCCACATTGTGACTTTAATTTCACGAGACTTTCACCAGAGACTGAATCACTCACCTAAACTTTTAGCTCCTGAATTCCTGACCCATAGAAATTGTATGAGATGACAAATGTTTTAAGCTGCCAAGTTTTGGGGCAATTTGTTATACTGCAATAAGTAATATAGGAATGTATATACATTCTAAGGTGTATCAATGAGGAATGGTTTTCGCAGCACGTAATAGAATAGTTGGCCAAAGTCTTAAATCTTGGGGGCATCGAATACTGTATTACTTTTCTAGGACTGCCATACCAATACCAACCAAACGAGGTGGCTCAGGATAAGAGAAATCTATTGTCACGCAGTTCTGGAGGCCAGAGGTGTGAAACCAACGTGTCAGCAGCGCCATACTCCCTCTGAAGGTGCTAGGTAAGCAGCTGTCAGGCTTCTCTCCCAGCTTCTGGTAGTCTTGCATGTAAGCCCTTCATTCATTTTGAGTTTATTCTTATATATGGTGTAAGGAGGCAGTACAGTTTCATTTTTTGCATGTATCTGTCCAGTTTTTTTCAACACCATTTATTGAAAGACTTTCTTTACCCCATTGTGTGGCCTCCTTTGTCAAATATTAACTGGTGATAAAGATGTGGGTTTAGCCCAGCCAGTACGGCCCGGTGGTTGAGTGTCTACCTGTTAATAAGGAGGTCATGGTTCAATTCCCGGCCAGGGCACATGCCCAAGTTGTGGGCTTGATTCCCACTGTGGGTTGGGCAGGAGGCAGCCGATCAATGATTCTCTCTCATCATTGATGTTTCTTTCTCTCTTGCTCCCTTCCTTTTCTCTGAAATTAAAAAAAAAAGAAGAAGAAGATGTGGATTTATATCAGGGTTCTCTTTTGGTTCCCTTGATATATGTGTTTGTGTTTATGCCGGTACGGTGCTGTTTTGATTGCTGTGGCCTCATAGTGTAGTTTGATATCTCCAATTTTGTTCTTCTTTCTCGAGATTGCTGTGGCTATTTGGGGTCTTATGTGGTTCCATATAAATTTTTGGATTATTTGTTCTGCTTCTATAAAATACAACATTTGTATTTTAATAGGAATTGCATTGAATTTGTAGGTTGCTTTAATAATAGACATTTTAATAATGTTAATTCTTTTTAACAATAAGCATGGTATATACTTCCATTTACTTGCATCTTTTAAAATTTCTTTAGTATCTTACAATTTTTCAAGTAGTTTTTTTTTTACCTTCTTGGTTAAATTTATTCCCATTTTTTAAATGCAATTGCAAATGTGACTGTTTTCTTTTCTTTTTTAAATATATTTTATTGATATTTCACAGAGAGGAAGGGAGAGAGATAGAGAGCTAGAAACGTTGATGAGAGAGAAACATCGACCAGCCGCCTCCTGCACACCCCCTACCGGGGATGTGCCCGCAACCAATGTACATGCCCCTGACCGGAATCGAACCCGGGACCCTTCAGTCTGCAGACCGACGCTCTACCACTAAGCCAAACCGGCTTCGGCGCGACTGTTTTCTTAGTTTTCCACTCTGATAGTTCATCCTATGTAATAAAACCCTAAAATGCAAATCTACCGAACTGCAGAATGATCAGTGGAATGACCCATCGCTATGATGTGCACTGACCACCAGGGGGAAGATGCTCAGTGCAGGAGTGTCTGCCCCCCAGATCACCCTGCCAGTCGCCCCACAGATCAGCCCTGATCGCCGGCCAGACCTAGGGCCCCTACCCTATACATTGGAACAGTCTCTTAGATTTAAAAATTAAAACCTGGCAAGGCTACTCTAGCACTGAAAATACAGGATGATGCAGTGATGACAGGCATGGACTCTGGCTTGCATATTTTGTGGTCAGCCCTGATTCTGACACCTATAACTGTGTGACAAAGCCAATTACTTAACTTCTCTCTGCTTCAGTTTTTCCACTCATAAGATGGGGAAATGGTACTATTGCCTCAGAAGGATCATGTTATGTACTATTTTTTATAATCAGGGCAAAAAAATGTAGCTGCCCATACAACAGCAAAATGCCTTTCACCTGTATGAAAAGTATGGTCACTGGTGCATGCAGCATCCTGGATTGTGAGAGGAATGTCTGACTGCTGGTTTAGGCCCAATCCCCAAGGGTGCAGGCTGGACTGAGGGACCTGCCCCCATGCACGAATTTCATGCTCCGGGCCTCTAGTTATCCTATATAATAAAAGGCTAATATGCAAATAGACAAAATGGCAGAACAACTGGTCACTATGATGTGCACTGATCACCAGGGGGCAGATGCTCAATGCAGGAGCTGCCCCCTTGTGGCCAGTGTGCTCCCACAGGGGAAGCACTGCTCAGCCAGAAGCAGAGCTTATGGCTGGTGAGTGCAGTGGCAGTGGGCAGCAGCACTAAGGACCCCTTGGGGAATGTCCACCTGCTGGCTTAGGCCCACTCCCCCGGGGCCTAAGTCAGCAGGCGGACATCCCCCGAGAGCTCCCGGACTGTGAGAGTGTGCAGGCCAGGCTGAGGACCCCTCCACCCCTGGGTGCATGAATTTCGTGCACCAGGCCTCTAGTAGAGTATGATGTTAGTTGTGGGCACTATGCACTTTTATATGTATTATATGGCCAGAACCTGACAGTCTCTTAAGAGCTAAGTATTTAAACCTGGCTGGTGTGGCTCAGTTGGCCGTATACACTGAAAGATTGCGGTTCGATTCCTAGTCAGGATGCATACCCAGGTTGTAGGCTCAATCCTGAGGTCGAGGCACATACAGGAGGCAACTGATCAATGTTTCTCTATCACATTCATATTTCTCTTCTCTCTCTCTCTCTCTCTCTCCCTCTCTCTCTCTCTCTCTCTCTCAAAAAAAAGAGCTAATTATTTATATCCACTTTCCTGATGAGAAACAGACTCTTGAAGAAGTTAGATTCGAGGTCCCAAGGCTGGTGAGTTGGGGACACAGCTGGGCAAGAAGCTAAGGGCTATGTACTCACAAATGGAGGGGCTTTTGGCGGAGAGGGTAGTGTGGCTCAATGTGGGGAAGCAGAATGTGGAAGGAGACTTGCAGTAGGAAGTAGGATCCAAAGGAGAAGGAAGAACAAGGTGGTTTCCTGGCCTGGTTCCTCTTCACTGCTGCCAAGCCAGGGGGGATTCCTCTGTTTTCTTTCCATCACTGTCTTTTTCGATGGAAAGAAAGCCATGCTGGCTTTCTGTAGAAGCCATATGGGCTCACCGTAAATGATTTAATCAGAACAAAAGGGCAGAAGGGAACACGAAAAGCTCCTCTGCTTTGGCCCACCTCAAGAACTTTCTCGGAAGGTCTCATGAGTGCCTGCATTAGTGTCGCCATCCTTTCTGTGGTCCCTGGCATGAGTCTGTTCCAGTGAAATGCTTGTGAGGATGCCCGGGGCTATCCCCCCTGTTCCCTATTTCGATTCGGTGTGGGATTTCTGTGCCTGGATCATAGCACGTGTCCCTTATCCGTGGTAGGCTTCCGTCCGCTATGCACCGCAGAGGGAAACACAGCGTCGCATTACTAACGGGGCGTGGGTACCTGTCACCTGCCAGAAGCTGGCTTCTCTGGGCTGAAGCACAAGGCTTATTGCTGAAAGCCTGGCAGGGGCTTCCTACGCCCTTTCTTCTGAACCGAGGATAATTGAGCCTGCGCAGTCCTCTTCCTCCCTCAGGTCCATCAGAGAAGACAGAGCAGAGGAGTTGGCCAGAAGAACAGTCCAACCCATGCTGCGTGGAGGCAGGGAGTGAAAGGAAGAGGGGAGCTCACACTCTCACCTGTTATAAAATACAGTCACTGTCCCCACTGTGACTGTATGGGAATGCCACATTATTAGTCCTTTCTGAGCGAGGAGGAGTTGCTCAAAGCCAAGTTGGCAACTCCTCCTCGCTCAGAAAGGACTAATAATGTGGCATTCCCTTCCTGCAGGGCAAAAAATGGACATAGCAGTGAAGTAATGGAAATATCTCTGCATTACACAACACTAAGTTTCCCCTTCTAAAGCCACACCTTTGATTTAGGGCACAATCCTTCCAACAGCCCCACTTGAACAAGCAAATACCCTTAAGCAGAATATTTAAAAAATATATATATTTTATTGATATTTTACAGAGAGGAAGGGAGAGAGACAAGAGAGCTAGAAACATCGATGAGAGAGAAACATCGACCAGCTGCCTCTTGCACACCCCCTACCGGGGATGTGCCCGCAACCAATGTACATGCCCTTGACCGGAATCGAACCCGGAACCTTTCAGTCCGCAGACCGACACTCTACCACTGAGCCAAACCGGTTTCGGCAAGCAGAATATTTTTTTTTAATGTTTTTTATTGATTTCAAAGAGGAAGGGAGAGGGAGAAGGAGAGAGAAAGAGATAGAAACATTAATGATGAGAGGGAATCATTGATCGCCTGCCTCTTGTACATCCCACACTGGGGTCAAGCCCGCAACCCGGGCATGTGCCCCTTCAGGGAATCAAACCATGATCTCCTGGTTCATAGGCCGATGTTCTACCCCGGAGCCACGCCATCCAGGCTAAGCCGAACATGTTGATACCTACTGTCTTAGGAACTGGAAACCAAAGATGACAAAGATGTAGACCCTGATCTTGAGGAGCTTTACCAACCAAAGTGGGGGAGACAGACACCCACCGGACAGTGGATGTAAAGTTCGGTTGTAATAACAGCGGCAGCAGCTAATTGTCCGTGAAACAATTACCAGGCACAGGTGTTTGCCAATCAGATTACACAGTTATCTTGTTGAGTCCTCATCACTGCTACGAAGGTAATTTTAGCATTCCCAGTTTTCAGACGGGCTTAGCGAGGGGAAGTAGCTTTGCTCAGAGTCACACAGAGACTCTGCAAGAGGCAGAGCCAGGACTTGCAACGGAGTCCTGACGGAAGTCTTTCTTCGTGTGTGACCACGACATTACATTCCTGCCGTAGAGGACAACACCAGGTGCTGCGGGTGCCCGGGGAAGAGCGGTCCCCCAGATCGCAGAGGTCAGGGGAGGCCCGCAGAGAAGCTCTCACAGCCAGCCAGCTAAACGGGGGAAGAGAGAGGGAGCATTAGTAGGTCAGGTCTGCACAGGGTACCTCAGCGGGAGAGGGAGGGGAGGAGGATGCTGAAAGGGCCGAGGGTAGTGTGGAAAGGGGCGACCTGAAGGCCGAACTTCATCAATACGCGTATTGACTTCCTTCACCTCGAGGTTAATTCAGTAGTGTTCAGTAGCGACCACCTTGAGAGGCTGGTTGACACAAAAATATTTATTTCTGAGGAGAGCACGAATGAAAATATCTAGGAGAGGAGGGAGGGGGAGACATCAGGGCAGCAGGAGCCGGAATCTCAACCATCTGGAATCCTAGTGAAATTTGGCGGCCCGTTCGAGAGTCTCAGGTATCTTGCCAACATATTTTTTAAAGGAGGAGAGAGAAAAAAAAGCACAACACAATAATGTGCCCGCTATAATAATGCACCAGAAGCTCCTCACGTGGACATTTGCAGGTTTCTTGCCAACGGCCCGGAGAGTGCATAATGGACTGATAGCAAAGGCAGCGAGGGGGAGGAAGAAGCAACCGAGTGATTGAGCTGTGCCTCCTTGGGTTTCTATTATCGCTGCCGCCTTTAGCCATATGCTTTTCAGAGGCACCGGCAAGCCTGGACCGATTTCAAAGGGATTCCTGAACCCAGATTTCAGAATCGTCACCACATCTCTGGATTGTCAGGGCTCTCTGCACGGAAGGCACACGTTTACGGAAGTTCTCAAACGTTCCTCCATAAGTATTGATCAGCCCCTCCTGCCATCACATGAGGTGACCGGGATGTTGAAAACAGTTGCTAATAAATTGCCAGCCCCGTTTCTTGCCAAGTAATGAAAAGCATTTCTCTTCCTTGAAACAGGATGGCTTGCCACTTGAGTGAGTTCTAGAAGCTGCATACAAAAGGGAATAAGATGGTTTCTTTTTTTAGTCTGTTTGGTTGTTCCTTACCTCCCCCACCCCCCACTGCCACTTTTAAAAATGGAATGAAAAACAGATTCAATCTGCTGGGAACACAGGCTTTTCAGTACAGCATGGACCCTGCGAATGCCGTAGCTGTCATCTAAGACTTTTGTCTTTCTTTGCCACCACTGATATCCATATAGTGATGGTTCTACCCCCATGCCAGATCTTCCCCCATCCCTTCTCTCGCCCTCCTCCCGCATACAAACCTTGCTCAGTGTCAGAAACAGAGCAATTAAGCCAGAGGTGGAAAAGCCAGGCGGCTGATGAGTCTGGAACAGAGACTGGAAGCCCCCCAAAACCTAGCGGGGCGCCGGAACCCTGCTGTGTCCCCGACCCCATCTTCATCCTAAAGGACAGCGGGATGCCTTGCAAGAATGGTGGCGTCATACCAAAGGCTTTGGAGCACTAAAAGCCACAGACACACGGGGTGTTTTGTTAAGACTTGTGTGAAGGGAGTAAAGCAAAGGGATAATCCTGTGAAAACACATCTTCCACTTCAGAGAAGTTTCGGGATGGAAGGAGGATGCCGAGATCTGGCATATGTTGGACTATCCCATCCAAAATGAAAGGCAAGTTGCTTCCCCTTGTGCCTCAGCACTGAGAAGAAGACCAGTGCGTTAAGGACACCCTTGGATGTTGGAGGCAGCATGGTTAGATATTTAAGTGTCTGCTCCACACCCCTCATTGGATAACAACACTAAGTGATCCCTGGGACCCAGTACAAAGTCAGGATGAGCGCCTTGAGATGAAAGCATGGGATCATTGAATGTTTTCTTGGGCCTGGATTGCAGCATGTCAGGCATTTTCCTAAGTACCGGTACTTGATGTGAATTAACGCATTTGAACCTCCTATGGGCACATGGGGTGTATGCAGAGCTGGCATTTGATCCTAAACATGTGGCTCCCAAGCCCATTGTTCCTAATCACCATGCTGTACTGCTTTTATTTTCAGAGCTGTTAGTTAATTTTGGAGACTGCAATTCCCAGGGGGCTATCCATCGAGCCACAATCCAGGCATATGGCCCGACTGGGAATCAAACCATGACCTCCTGATTCATAAATTGATGCTCAACCACTGAACCATGCCTGCTGTGTGTGTGTGTGTGTGTGTGTGTGTGTGTGTGTATTAATTCAAAATTTTTTATTGATTAAAGTATCACATATTTGTCCTCATCCCCCCATTCTCATCCCATACCCTCCCCACGCATGCCCCCACCTCCCTGTTGTCCTTGACCACTGGTTAGGCTCATATGTATGCACACAAGTCCTTTGGTTGATCTCTCCCCTTTATCCCCACCCTCCCCTACACTCCCTCTGAGGTCTGACAGTCTGATCCATACCTCCTTGTCTCTGGGTCTGTTCTTGTTCATCAGTTTTTGTTGTTCATCATTTCCCCTAGATGAGTGAGATAATGTACTACTAGAAATACACTTATAAGAACCGAAAATAAGACAAGCAATAATGGTTATGCTGAAAGGCAAATGAATCAGACTGTAGTGAGTTTCTGGGTAACTTCTATATTTTTGAGGAAAGAATTTAAATGCTGGGATGGGGGGTGGGTGTTGGTGCTGTAGGTATGTAATTTTGGATACAGAAGCTAGGAAAAAGCAAAATTATTGTATTTAAGGAATAAGGAACTATAAAATAGAAATAATAATAGCTTCAAAATTTAGGATTATATTGAGGGATGACAGAAATAAATATCTGGGCACAGTTTTTAGCACATAGCAAGGGCTGAACCAATGTTAAAAGGTTTTGCACTGCTATCATTTTGTTGTTGCTGTTATATAAGCCTTTCTAGAAAAAATATGCTAATGATAGAAACAGAATTAAGAAGAGAATCAAAATTAAAAACTATGAAAGTTGTTTGGAGGTGTTACTTGTAATACCATTTTAAACATAGAACTGGGAACTAAAGAAACTAATGTTGTAGAACAAAATGTATAGGTTATAAACTTGGGCAATGAAAACAATGTACTAAAAGTCAGAGAATGGGAAGAAGTATGAATGCTACTTGTTTTTAGGTGTATCTCTAGAATATAGCATACAGCTGACTTTTGCTTTGTGAACCTATCTGAAAGTCTTTTTGTTTTAATACCTAAATTTTTCTTTCTTACATTAATTAATATGATGTGTTTGGCTTTGCTCCTATAATATTTTGTTTTATACTTTCTGTTTGTTTAGCCTTAAAATATTTTGCTATGGCCTGGCCAGTGTTGTTCAGTGATTAAGTATCGACCCATGAATCAGGAGGTCAGTGGTCAGGGAATATTGCTTGGGTTGCAGGCTTGATCCCAGTAGGGGGCATGCAGGAGGCATGTCCGATAGATGTCTCTTTCTCATCATTGATGTTCCTCTCTCTCTCCTCCCTTCCTCTCTCTGAAATTAATAAAACACACACACACACACACACACACACACACACACACACACACACACACACATTTATATATTTAAAAAGGACAATCAATCTTTAAAAAATATTTTGCTAGGTGTTTGCTTTGTTTTCTTTTTCATTGCAGTTTCATTAAGATAACTATAGGTTCACATGCACTTGTAAGAAAAACTATAGAGAAATCTCATGTACCCTTTAGAGTAATTTTATTTCATTTGTAACGTTTTACAAAACTCGAGTGCATGATTACAACCAGGATATTGTCACTTTACAATCACCAATATTATTCAGATTGTTCCCAGTTGTTTGCTTTGTTTTGAGTGTGTGTTCTTTTAATAATTTGGAAATTTTATATTTTACTCTAGTTTTTAGCTTCATAATTTTATGGAGCTTTTTTTTAAGTTGAGATATATTGACATATAATATTGTATTACTTTTAGGTGTACATGTATATATTACCACAATAAGTTTAGTTAACATCCCTCACTACATAATTACACTTTTTTCTTGTGATGAGAACTTTTAAGATCTACTCTGTTAGCAACTTTCAAATGTACAATACAGTATTGTTAACTTTAGTCTCCATGCTGTATATTACCCAGGACTTATTTATCTTATAACTGAAAGTTTTTACCTTTTAAAAAATATATATTTTATTGATTTTTTACAGAGAGGAAGAGAGAGGGATAGAGAGTTAGAAACATCAGTGAGAGAGAATCATCGATCAGCTGCCTCCTGATCGGGGCATGTGCCCGCAACCAAGGCACATGCCCTTGACCGGAATCGAACCCAGGACCTTTCAGTCCACAGGCCGATGCTCTATCCACTGAGCCAAACCGGTTTTGGCAAGTTTTTACCTTTTGATCACCTTCATCCATTTTGCTCACCCCCTATACTCCTGCCTCTAGCAATCACCAATCTGTTTTCTGTATCTATGAGTTTAAGTTTTATAGATTCCACATATAAGTGTTCTTCTGTATTTGACTTCGCTTAGCACAAGTCCCTCAAGTTCCATCTATGTTGTCACAAATGGCTGACTTTCTCCTTTTTTTATGGCTAAATAATATTCTGTTGTGCATATATATATATATGCATTTTTTTATCCACTCATTTTCTTTATCCATTCATCCATTGATGGACACTTAGGTTTTTTCTGTGTCTGGGCTATTGTAAATAATGGTGCAATAAACATGAGGGTGCAGCTATCTCTTTGAGATAGTAATTTTATTTCATTTGGATGTGTTCCCTTAAGAGGGATTGCTGGATCATATGGTGGTTCTATTTTTAATTTTTGAGGAACTCCCATATTGCTTTCCATAGTGGCTGCACCAATTTATATTCCCACTAACAGCATGCAAGGATTCCCACTTTTTCACATCCTCACCAATACTTGTTATTTCTTATCCTTTTGACATTTCTGTAACTATCTTAATATTCTATTTCTTAAGATAGAATATATTGATTCCTCACTATGAGCAACAGTGAGATCAGAATATTTGTAAGTGCTTCCCCTTTCCTCTACTTCCTTTCTTCCACCATCTAATTTTAATTTTTAGTCTTCTTTTTTTAAATACACTTCTCTCACTTGATTTGGTAGCTTCGTAGTCTAAGCTATTAGAGATGAAAAACATATTTATACCACAATGTCTTTACAACTTATCCTACTTTTATACTACCTTCCCATCTGAGTTTTTGTAAGTTATATAATTTCTGGATCACTTCTGATTTGTTCTTCTGTTACAGTCCCTGCATAGGTTTTATCTTGTTCTATATAGTAATATAAATCCAATATTTTCTGCCAGTTCTTCAATTGCAGCTTTCCAGTCATCTCTTGGAGGCCTGGGTTTATTCTCTAAAGAATCCGCTATTTGAACCCATAGGAATTCTCAGAATTTTTTTTTTATATATTCAAAGCTGTTTGTTGCCTATGTACTTGAATGACAGTTTAGCTTGGGATAAAAGATCATGCTTATTTCCCTTGAGGCTTTTGTGATTCTTTCTTCACTAGCAGCATTTGAAAAGTTGAGGTGAAGTCATTATTTTTAATGACAATAAAATTATTATCCTCAATGAAAAAAGGAGAAGAGATGAGGAAAGACTGAAAAGAGAGAGGTTATTGAATAATATAAGTAAAAAGAAGTTATTAAAAAAAGAATAAGGTGAAAATATTAGGTATAAACATAACAGTTGAAATAATACATGGGATAAATAGGATGTGAATTCATCAAAAGAATAAATTAGTGAGTCAGAAGATCACATTAAGAAATTCTTTCAAAAGGCAGCAGAAAATGTAACATATAAAATACAAGCTAAGAGATATAAAAGAATGGAGGTAACATCCCGACAGCAGGAGTCTCAGAACAAGAGAATAAAATTAATGGAAAGTTATGTTTGAAATAATAATGATTATAATGTTCCCAGAATTGAAAAGTCTCATTTTATGTCAAACCAGGTAGGTACGGGGAAAAAAAAATCACATTTATACACTTTGGTAGAGTACAATTCAAGAACATCAAAGAGAAAGAGAAAATTCTATAATCTTCCAGAAGCATCAAAGACAAAGAATCTCCAGAGCAGATGACCTACGAAGGTACAAGGACAATAATGACATCACTTTTTGACAGAAAAGTGGACCCAAAAAGTCAATAGAGTAATAATTTTAGAGTGTTAAAGAAAAATAGCTTCATTTCCACAATTTTTTATGCATCTGTTATAATCTAAATGCAAGGCTGTAATAAGGATGTTCTCAGGCACAAAAGGCCTTAGAGGTTACCACATAAAGAACACTCTGAAAATGCTCTTAGAAGTGTTCAAATGAGAAGAGAAATAAACCAAGAGGACGCTTCCAGATATAGGGACATGGAAGGGGGATTAAATGACTTAGAAAATGTTACCATTGTCTAAAACCTTAATGACCAAAGGAAAAAAAAGAGAAAAGTCTTTCTATAAGCATTGGGAACATATTTTCTAGACAATATTAAATTTGTCATAGTTTAATGTAAGGGACATAAAAGTGTATTAAAGCCGAAACCGGTTTGGCTCAGTGGACAGAGCGTCGGCCTGCGGACTGAAGTACATAGAAAACATTAAATGAGCCCAAGACGGTTCAATAAATACAAATGTGTAAAATTATCAATTAAAATCTAGAAACTCTCAAATAAAATAAAAAGATCCAACAATATGATGTGTACATGAGACACTCTGAAAACAAAGTAAAATAATAGGTTGAAAACTAAAGACTAAAAAAGGAATGGATGAGAAGAAAATTGGGTAGCAATTCTTCTGTCTGAAAAAATAATCAGAGACAGAGAGTGAAGTTATATGCTGGGAAAAGGAACCAAAGAACAAAGACATATAGCCACCATGAACATATATGCAGCAACATAGCTTCAGAATATATAAAATGACAATTGATTGAATGCTGGAATAGATTATAAATTTCTATAGGAGATGTTAACTACAAATTGATAGATCGGCAAGCAAAAAATAAGCCCAGATATGGAAAATCTGAATATTATTAATAATATCCAACTACTTGCTCGGTCAGTGTGGCTCAATGGTTGAATATCATATAACCGGTTCGATTCCAGGTCAGGGCACATACCCAGGTTGCAGGCTTGATCTCCAGTGTGGGGCATGCATTGATTCTCTCTCATCATTGGTGTTTCTATCCCTCCCTCCCTCTCTTTCCTCTCTGAAGTCAATAAAAAATATATTTTCAAAAATAATATCCAGCTGCTCAATATATGTTGAACTCTACACCAAATAGAATATATTCTTTTGTTAATATAATGTAATATTTACCAAAGTTTATTATACACTAGACAAAGGAAGTCTTAAAAAATTCTATAGTATCAATATCATACAGACTGTTTTTGTAAAGAACCAGATACTAAATATTTTTGGCTTTGCAGGCCAGATGGTGTCTGTCTTAACTACTCAACTCTACAGTTGTAGCACAAAAGCAGCCATAGACAATACATAAATGACTAAATGTGTTCCAGTAACTTTATTTACAATAATAATAATAATAATGATAATGGAGCTGGGTAAATTTGAAGCATAAACTGTAGTTTGTTCACTCCTAATATAAATTAATATGAACATTTTAGAGAGTAATAGTATAATAGTATAATAGTCCTACCCTGCATATACTCTATATTGCAAAGAAATTCTCTCACAGACCCATACAGAGGGCATAGCTGGATATTTCAATGATATTTGCAGGGATTCTGGGGAACTGGATAAGTAAGACGTAGTGGATAAACCCCAGGAAAGACTATGTAGCATGTAGAAGCAAGAAACTAGATGTGCCAAAACCGGATTGGCTCAGTGGATAGAGCGTTGGCCTGTGGACTGAAGGGTCCCAGGTTCGATTCTGGGCAAGGGCATGTACCTTGGTTGCGGGCACATCCCCAGAAGGAGGTGTGCAAGAGGCAGCTGATAGATGATTCTCTCTCATCGATGTTTCTCTCTTCCTCTCTGTAAAAAATCAATAAAATATATTAAAAAAAGAAAAAGAAAAAGAAACTAGATGTGCCTAAACATCATGAAAATAGTATATTAATATCATACAATATGTGATCTTTTGTGACTTCTTCTTTTCATTTAGCATAATGTTTTCAAGGTTTGCCCATGTTTACCATGTATCACTACTTCATTTCTTTTTGTTGCCAAGCAATATTCCAATGTCTAGATATACTAGATATTGTTTACTCGTTCATCAATTTTTGGACATTTGAGCTGTTTCTACTTTTTGGCTATATGAATGTTGCTGCTATAAATATTCATATACAGGTTTTTGTGTGTACATGTGTTTTCATTTTTCTTGGGTAGAACCTACAAGTGAAATTTCTAGGTCATTTGGGGGTTGATAATTCCACCATCTGGGTTATCTTAGGGTTGATTGTACTCTCCCTATATCACACAGATCAGTGGTAAGAGGGTATGAAATGGACCTATATCACTACAAGTTTTTTATATTTCATATGAAGTGGTAAAAGGCTAACTTTCAATTGTACACTTAAAGTTATAAAAATGATAAATGGCATGTATTTTACCACAATTAGAAAAAATTAAACATAGTTACCATATGACCTATCGATTCATGATAGACCAGTGAAAAGAAGAAAGTCATGAAAGAATATCCTATATAATAAAAGCCTAGGTGGTGTTGCACAAGGGTGACGTCATCGCAAAATGGCTGTATGCACAGTGCCCAGTGACCACTCCACGTGGTGAGGCCTGGGGGTCTCATGGATCTGTGTGGCGTGGAGGAGGATGGTCCTGGTGTCTCTGGCATCTCTGCCATCTTGCATGGAGGAGGCGGGTCGTGGCAGAGGAGGCACGTCACAGCAGGGGAGGGCAGTTGGGGATTATCAGGCCAGCAGGGGAGCAGTTAGGCATCAATCAGGCCAGTAGGGGAGCAGTTAGGGGGCAATCAGGCTGGCAGGCAGAAGTGGTTAGGGGCAATCAGGCAGGCAGGCAGGCAGGCGAACAGTTGGGAACCAGCAGTCCCAGATTGGAGAGGACACAAGCCATGTTGAGGGACACCCCCATCCCCATGCATGAATTTTGTGCACTGGGTCTCTTATATAATATGTTCATAATAGGCAAATCCATAGAGACAGAAAGTAGATTAATGATTGCCAGGGGCTGGGGATGCAGGGAAATGAGAAGTAACTGCTAATGGGTATTGGGTTTCTTTCAACATCTGTATATTCTTGTGTGTTCACCACCCCAAGTCAAGTCTTCTTCCATCGCCACTATCTTCCCAATACCTCCTCCACCTTCCTCAACCCTCCTGGTATTGACATTCTTTTTGTTTTTGTTTTTTTTAAAATATATTTTATTGATATTTTACAGAGAGGAAGGGTGAGAGATAGAGAGCTGGAAATGTCGATGAGAGAAACATCGACCAGCTGTCTCTTGCACACCCCCTACTGGGGATGTGCCCGCAACCAATGTACATGCCCTTGACCGGAATCGAACCTGGGACCTTTCAGTCCCCAGACCGATGCTCTACCACTGAGCCAAACCGGTTTCGGCTGACATTCTTTTTGGAGTGATGGAAATGTCCTCAAATTTGGTAGTGGTGATGACTGCACAATTCTGTTAAATACTAAAAAAAGACTGAATTTGTATACTTAAAATATATATATATATATATATATATATATATATATATATATATACACACACACACACACACACACACACACAGAGGCAGGGAGAGGGATAGTTAGAAACATTGATGAAAGAGAAACATCAATCAGCTGCCTCTTGCACACCCCCTACTGGGGATCCAACCTGCAACCAAGGTATATGCCCTTGATCAAGATCAAACCCGGGACCTTTCAGTCCATGGCCTGATGCTCTATCTACTAAGCCAAACTGGTCAGGGCTGGATTTGTATACTTTAAAGAGTAAATTATAAGGCCTGTGAGTTATATATCATAAAACTATTATTTAAAATCTGCCCATATGTATAGAAAATGTATTTAGAGTGATGTTCATCAAATGTGTGCAATTTTAGGTGATTTCTTGCTTCTATATATCACTTGGATTTAAAAATAAGGAACAGCAATTCATTTTTATAAAAATAGCCCTAGCTGTTTCTGCTCAATGGATAGTGTTTGCCTGCGGGCTGAAGGTTCCCAAGTTCTATTCTGGCCAAGGGCACATGCCTGGATTGCGGGCTTGATCCCCAGTAAGGGGCGTGCAGGAGGCAGCCGATCAATGATTCTCTCTCATCGTTGATGTTTCTATCTCTCTCTCCCTCTCCCTTCCTCTCTAAAATCATTAAAAATATTTTTTTAAAAAAATAAACCATAGCTTTCAAAGAAGTAATGGGGCCAGTCAATCCAGACCACGTAGAGCTCAGAACTAGAAGGAGGAGAGTGATTTGTCAGTGGCAAGGGGAGTAGATTTTGGGGAGAAAAATCTTGGTTCCAGGGGCTATCTGCTTGGGCCTGTGCTTGCTGAAGAAATGCAAACTTCATTAGCATGATCACAATACCATAATTTCATTTTCATGTTCTCTTAAGCTGTGTAAGTTTCAGATAAAACACTCCTCGTGATGCCGCTTCACTGAACTCAAAGAGGATCTGTTGGGACAGATAATTTCCCGGCAGAAGAGCCACTTGCAAAGGAGCAAAACCGAAATACCTCCTTTCCCATGGTGTGCCTCAGATTTAATCGTGGCAGGTGTGTCTGCGAACGTCATCTCAGCAGGCCAGTCCATAATCAGAGCTCTAATGTTCCTCCAGGCACTTTCTCCTGAACTGTCCGATGGGAACCAATGAACCAAGGAGTTGCCCATGAAACCATGATAGCGGTTCTAAACCCTTTCGGTGACAGCACTCCTACAGAGCGGGTGTGTGCGAAGTGGGGAGTTGCATGGTGCCACAGGAGAAAAGCAACTGCACGACTCTTAGGCCTGCATCCAAATTCCTTCCTCTTGGCAAGGTTAGCCAGGAAGACCCAAAGGTCCCCCATAAACTCTTTCTTTGAAGACACTTTTCCTTTGAAGCACACATCCCAGAGAAAGCTGCCTTGGTCATCAATGTATCTGCAACAAAATGACGATACTCAGTAAAACCAAAAGTTTGGGAAATTTCCTGTGCCACAAGAATGGTAAAAGTTAGTAAGCAATGACAGGTCAAAGGTCAAGTGTCTAAACTACCATTGCTTTTTGCACACCTCCAATATCTGGATTCCATGTATCTATTTCTTTCTTTCTTTTATTTTGTTTTATGTAAAGAAAAGTATTGATTTTTAGAGAGAGAAGGGAGAGGAAGAAACTTTGGAGTGAGAACAAAACATGGATCAGCAGCCTCTTTCACACCCCCTGCCTGGGATTGAGTCTAAAACCCAGGCTTGGGTGCCCTGACCCTCTCTCTCACTTTCTTTGCTAATCTTCACCCGAGGATATGTTTCTGATTGATTTTCAGAGAGAGTGCAAGGAAAGGAGGGAGGAAGGGAAAAAGAGGGAGAAGGAGAGAGAGAGAGGGACATTGATGTGGAAGAGACACACGGATTGGTTGCCTCCTGTGTGGGCCCTGACCACGGCTGGGGATTGAACCTACAACCCAAGTACGTGCCCTTGACTGGGAATTGAACACAAAACCCTTTAGTGTGTGGGCCAACGCTCTAACCATTGAGCAACATTGGCTAGGGCACATACATCCCTTTGATTTTTAGGAAAGAGGTTTGGGGAGAGATAGAGTTAGAGAGATAGATAGAGATAGAGAGGTAGAGAGAGAAACATCAATTGATTACATCAATTGGTTGCTTCCATCAACCGGTTGCTTCCTGCACACACCCAAACTGGGGATTGAACCTGAAACCTAGGTAAATATTTTGATCGGGAATTGAAAACCCACAACCTTTTGGTGTATAGGGTGACTCTCCAACCAAGTGAGCCACTCGGCCAGCGCCTATACAACCCTTAAAAAATTTTTTTTTAAATTGATTTCAGAGAGGAAGGAAGAGGGAGAGATAGAAACGTCAATGATGAGAATCATTGATTGGCTGCCTCTTGCACCCCCCCCCCACCCCCCTACTGGGGATCCAGCTCACATGTGCACAACTGGGGCATGTGCTTTTGACTGGAATCAAATCCGGGTTCCTTCAGTCAGAAGGCCAACGCTCTAACCACTGTGCAACTGGTGAGGGCATACATCCCTTTTTTGACTAACACCTCTTATCTTCCCAGTATACTTGTTCTTATTAACCCATTTCAGAAATTCTTTTTTTTTAAATAATCACTGATGTCATCAGTTTAAAAAATATATATATTTTATTGATATTTTACAGAGAGGAAGGGAGAGAGATAGAGAGCTAGAAATGTTGATGAGAGAGAAACATCAACCAGCTGCCTCTTGCACACCCGCTACTGGGGATGTGCCCGCAACCAATGTACATGCCCTTGACCGGAATCGAACCCGGGACCTTTCAGTCCGCAGACCAACGCTCTACCACTGAGCCAAACCGGTTTCGGCCATTTCAGCAATTCTTAACCACACTGAGATCTCAATACATTGATTTTCAATATTGTTCAACCCCTTTATGATCTCACTTCAGTTCTTACCCAGCCTGAACATCTAAGACTCAAGGACATTATGAATCTAGATATTTATTTATTTTTAGATAATTTCTTAGAACCAGTTTGAGATGATTGAAATAGCAAAAACACTTATGACAGAACAAAGTACAGATTTAGAAAAGGAAATAAAAAATGATTTAAAGTGTCAATCAAGAGAGATTTGGTTGTGTAATTTGAGGTAGAAATGTCTTTTCTCATCTTTTCTTTCTCTGTCAGATAATGGAGGAAGGACAGGCCTTGACTAATAATTTAATTTGAGGATTAAGAGAGAGGGCAATTCCAAAGACAGTTCTTTGTGGAACTAAACAGTAGATATTAAATAATTATCAATATGTAGTATGATAATGTGCCCTGGTCTTGTCTGGAACACTAGTGTTTGAAGGGGGTGGAGAAAGATTGAGGGAGTAAGATGAACAGGAGGCATTCACACTATTGTGCATAATTTCAGCTACTCTGTCCCTTGTGGCTAGGGACTGTCCTTAAATTTATGTGGCACTAATAATTGTTTTTTTCTTCTGCAATATCAATTTGGACTGCACTATCTCCAAGAAATTAGCATTTGGATGGAAGGAGACTTGACTTTTGATGGTGAACACACAGTACAGTATACAGATGATGTACAACAGCATTGTACGCCTGAAATGAAACCTATATAATTTTATTAAGCAACTAGAGGCCCGGTGCATGGGGATGTGTGTCCCTCAGCCCAGCCTGCACCCTCTCCAATCTGGGATCCCTCTCACAATCCAGGACTGCTGGCTCCCAACTGTTTGCCTGCACTGAGGATCTGCCCCCTGGTGGTCAGTGCGCATCATAGCAGCCAGTCATTCTGCCATTGGATCAATTTGCATATTATGCTTTTATTATATAGGATATGTAATCATGAGTGTGATATCCCATCATTTGCTACACTCCATTGGTCAGAAGCAAGTCCCGGGTGCTGCCCACACTCAAGGGAGGGCATTACAAAAAGGGTGGACACCAGGAGGCAGACATCATGGGAGCCACCTTAGAATCTGTCCACTGCATGGAGTAAGGTGTAGCTATTTCTTCCTGTATTCCTGATGTCCAGTAGGTAATTACTGATCAAATACACACAGGCTCACAATCGCATATATTTCCCAAGGACAAATGCTTGTTCCTTTTTATTTTAATTGAATTATTTGGAGTGACATCTTATCTAATAATCTTATCTAAAAAAAAGAGGAATATGCAAATTGAGCAGGGGGAGCACTGCTCAGCCAGAAGCCGGGCTCATAGCTGGGGAGCCCAGCTGTGGTGGCGGGAGCCTCTCCTGCCTCCATTGCAGGTGGGAGATAAGGAGCGAGGGGTCCCGGACTAAGAGAGCCCCGGGCTGGGAGAGGGGTGTCTGACTGCTGGCTTAGGCCTGATCCCCAGCTCGCGGACATCTCCCCCGATGGGTACCAGACTGTGAGAGGGCGCAGGCTGGGCTGAGGGAGGCCTCTAGTGTCATATAAAATTCCGCCTTGTTAGCTGGCTCACACCGAGACTTCCCTCGCTGGCTTTGAAGAAGCTAGCTGCCCTGAGAGAAGTGGCTGGGTTACAAAAAGCCCACATGGCAAGGAACTGTGGGTACCTTCTTGGAGCTGAGGGGCAGCTTGCAGAAGAAACTGAAGCCCTCGGTTCTACAGCTGCAAGGGAATAGATTCTTCCGGCAACCTAAGGGAGTTTGGCAGTGGATCTTTCCCCAGTCAGGCCTCTCAGGAGCCTGCAGCCTCAAGTGACTTCTGGATTGTGGTTTGACAAGGCCCCGAGGCAGAGGATCTAGCTGACTTGTTTCCAGATGTCTGAGCCACAGAACTGCGTGGTAATAAATGTGTTGGTTTAAGCCCCTAAGCTTGTAATAACAGGTAGCAATAGAAAATTAATACCCCCTGGGTGGCAGGAGCACTTTTGGAGACGGAAAAACACCGGGAGGAACAGGTTGGCGACATGACATGGAATGAAAAGTTCTGTTTTAGCCAATTTACTTATTTATTTTTAATATATTTTTATTGATTTCAGAGAGGAAGGGAGAGAGAGAGAGAGAGATAGAAACACCCTGGATGAGAGGGAATCATGGATCGGCTGCCTCCTGCAAGTCCCCCACTGGGGATCGAGCCCACAACCTGCGCATGTGTCCTTGACTGCAATCAAACCCGGGGCCTTTCAGTTCGCAGGCTGACGCTCTATCCATTGAGCCAAACCAGCGAGGGCTGTTTTAGCTGTTTTAAAATGTAGCTTCCTATTAGATATCTGTGTGATATGTCAAGCTGGTAATTAGATATGTAAGCCTGGAGCTTAAAGGGGAGCCAGAAAAATAATATAATTTGGGAATCATCAGAATATGACACTTTAGATCATGAAACCTGATTCTCTATAGAGGGTGTGCAGAGAGAAGAGAGAAGAGAGCCCGGATGAGCACTAGAGTATGTATACCAACTCTTAGCGATTGGACAGAGAAGGGAGAGCAGGCAAAGGACAGAGAAAAGGCAGTCAGAGAGATTGAAGGGAAAGCAGGAGAATTGTATCCCAATAGCCCAGAAGGAAGGGACGATTATTTGTGTTGAATGTTGCGAAGAGGCTGAATAAAATGAAGGTACAGAAATGGCTGCTGGGTATAGCTGCATGGAGGTCACTAGTGACCTTGGTAAAAATCAGTTTTAGTGGAAGGAGCAATAAAATAAGAGACAAATGTTACAGGTCTGAGGAAGGAAAAGCAGGTGAGGGGCTGGCAAGGGTGAGGCTAGGCAAACTGAGAAGTTTTGCTGTGAAAAGAGTCAGAGAAATGGGACAATCGCTAGAGAAAGATGTAGGGACAACTGTGTTTTTTTTGTTTCTTTGTTTTTAAAAATATATATATATTTTATTGATATTTTACAGAGAGGAAGGGAGAGAGATAGCTAGAAACATCGATGAGAGAGAAACATCGACCAGCTACCTCTTGCACACCCCACACTGGGGATGTGCCTGCAACCAAGGTACATGCCCTTGACCGGAATCGAACCTGGGACCCTTCAGTCCGCAGACCGACGCTCTACCACTGAGCCAAACCGGTTTTGGCTGTTTTGTTTTTTTTAATAATGAGAGTTCCTATGACTTATTTATAAACCAGTGGGACTAATTCAGAAGAGAAGGAAAAATTAATGACAAAAAAGAACAAAGGGATAGTTTCAAGAGCAGAATTTTAAGGCAAAAGGTAATGGAAATCAGAGTGTCAATGGAAGGGTTGGACTTAGATGGGGTTGGGGCCCCAACCACTGTGAGAGGAAGGAAGACGGCGTATGGATATAGACCTGAGGCAGCAGGTCTGGTGGTGGAGAGGTGAGCGCATTTCCATCTGACTGTTAACAGTGATTAGTGACCTTTGATGTGAGGTCTTCAGCTGAGAAAGGGGAGGGTAAGGGTGCCAGAAGTTTAAGGAAAGAGGAGCAGCTGTAAAACAGACTTCTCTCTGAGAAGCACACCATCTCAGCAGAGAAATGTAGGATTGCCAGGTTTATGGATTTGCAATCCCATTTTAGACCCGCAATCAGGACTTCAAAGTGAAACCAGTCCAAATGCTAAGACAGGAAGCACCAGAAAGAAACAGGTTGTACAGTGTTCAAGCCATTGGGTACATGAGTAGGCAGATAGCTGAGCAAAGAGGTTAGGTTAACTGCTGGAAAAACGGGAAAAGGCCGTAACTGCTGACATATAGGAGGCTTAACGAGCAGGGATGAGGGCCTAGATGAAACTTAAATCTATGATTGGAAATCAATAGGACGTTAAGTGATGGTAGAAGGATGAGAAAATGGAGTGGACGGGGACCCCGGGTCAGATTGTGGCCTAGATGGGAATATAATGGCATTGTATCACAGACAGGGCCAGATTCTAAAGCCAGCACTTGAGGTGTACATTTCATGAGGTCAAATTTGCCTTTTTGAAATGCCTTAAATCATCCTTAATCAGTGGATAGAGCGTTGGCCTGAAGACTGAAGGGTCCGAGTTTTGATTCCAGTCAAGGGCATGTACCCTGGCTGTGGGCACATCCCCAGTAGGGGTGTGCAGGAGGCAGCTGACCCATGTTTTTCTCTTATGGATGTTTTTAACTCTCTATCCCCCTTCCTTACTCTCTGTAAAAAAAAAAATCAATTAAAAGAATATAGCATTGATGTCCTATATATTGTTTTTCAGTAAGAACTACATAGCCGCCGAAACCGGTTTGGTTCAGTGGATAGAGCGTCGTTCTGCAGACTGAAAGGTCTCGGGTTCGATTCCTGTCAAAAGCATGTGCATTGGTTGCGGGCACATCCCTGTTAGGGGGTATGTGAGAGGCAGCTGGTCGATGTTTCTCTCATCAATGCTTCTAGCTCTCTGTCTCTATTTCTCTCCCTTCCTCTCTGTAAAAAATCAATCATTTTTTTTCTTCTCAAAAAAGAACTACATAACCAACATTTGCCTACAACTCTCTCTGGTTGAGCAGCATGTGAACTGGTTGGCATGTGTTTGCTAGAGGCCTTACTGACGAAAAGAGGGCATGCTCTAAATACAGAATCCCAGTGAGGGCAGTGAGATGCTCTTACAATACAAGGGAACTGAGGTCAACCTGTGAGAGCAGAGTCACGGCTTCCATCTCATCTTCTCTCTTAGGTGCACACTCATTGAAAGGAAAGGCAGTGAACAACTGTGCTATTGAAATGATTCATTCTTTCCTTTTCTCAATCCCGCCCCCCACCCCCCAGCCTATAGATCCACATTTAAATTAGTTAAAAACATGAATGAGCCCTGGCTGGTTTGGCTTAGTGGTAGAGCGTCGGTCTGCGGACTGAAAGGTCCTGGGTTCGATTCCGGTCAAGGGCATGTAAATTGGTTACGGGCACATCCCCAGTAGGGGGTGTGCAAGAGGCAGCTGGTCGATGTTTCTCTCTCATCAACGTTTCTAGCTCTCTATCTCTCTCCCTTCCTCTCTGTAAAATATCAATAAAAATATATTTTAAAAAAACACACGAATGATGTGATTCCACAATTTTGGGAATAAGAGAATTGATTGAGCTTAAATAATTATAAGCTGTGGTCTGCGTGAATCATTAGAGTTTGACTTCAAAGATTCAGATGGCTGAATAAAGCCAAAGAACAAGTATCCAAATAGCTATCATTATCAATCAATAGGTTGCCTTTAAAAATCTCAGTCTCAAGCACCTTTCCCCCTGATCACCACCCATCTTTTTGTTCTGCTATCCTTGTTCCTCCCCAGCCCCCCCACATACACTTGAGGCAATTCTTTGAACTATTGGGATCTCTTAGCTAAGGAATTGTCTCTTCCTCTCTTCCACGGTGAAAATTGAGGCCATCGGGCAAGAACTCTCTCAACTTCTTTCCCAACCACCTACAAACTAAATCCTCTTTTGACCTGTCCTGTCTCCTTCCCTCTTGCCTCAGTGAAAAGGGGTTCTCCCTCCATAAGGTTTGGAATCCCTTTCAGTTTCTTAGGAATTGTTCACTGGCCAGCTCCTCTCTCCCTTGTACCTACAATGTCTTCTTCCCTCATACCACCGTTCCTTCAGTACTCACTCAAGTCAAATCCTCTCTGGTTACCATGTGAAAACTTACCCTTATTCCATAGCCAGGTTATTTGAAAAGAGAGATCCACAAGTACTGTTGCCAGTTATTTCATTCAGAAACTGCTTCTGTCCCACCATGCCAATGAAACTCTTCTCCTCGAGGCCACAGATGATGACCTCCTGGATGCCAAATCCAATGGAGATGGCCTTTTCTCCTTCTGTGGCTCCTCACTTTGTTCCTCCTTGACATTCTCTGGTTACTTGGTTTTGATGATATCACATTGTCCTGGCATTTCTTTGCCTTGTCTGATCAAGTCTAGCACCCCTGAAATCTCTTTCCTCACTCTGACTATGAAGGAAAGGGCTGTTATTACACCATAATTTATCTGTTGTACCAACTTCTTGGGCCAGGGATACTCAAAGTGTGGCCCTGGACCAGCTGCCTCAGCATTACCTGGGAATTGTTAAAATGCAAATGATTGGGGCCCCTCTCCAGATCTACTGAATCAGAAAATCCGCTTAGGGAGTTTAGCAAACTGTTTTACCAAATTCTCCATATGCTTCTGATGCAAGATCAAGTTTGAGAACCACTACTTAAGACCCGTGATTCCTAGCTCTTCATCTCCACCTCCAATTAAAATGTCTTCATGTATGTGGCTACATCTCTGGGGGCACTTCCAACTTGTAGCTGGGAAAGCAATGATTGGAAGACCACCATCGCCATTTTGGCTTTGCTATGATGCCTAGCTATTTAGGCCTTGGACATTTTCTGGCATTTAATAGTCAACATCTTGAGTGTCCATGGTATTCTGAATGTTTCCCTGATGCATCTACCAAAACTGACACCTCAGTAAGTCATGTACTCCAGATAGTTCTCACTGCTTGCTAAGTGCTTCCACTAGACCAACCCAGGGAGGTAGGGGCCTGGCAGTTCAAGGTAGAGTCTTCAGGGTCTTTTACTGACCAGCCAAGAGGTAGGCACACTTATAAAAAAAAAGAAGCTTTGATATGGAATGGGGCCTTCAGTGTCAATGACCATGAGAGACCCCTAGAGATTGCCTCATTCCCGAAGTGTTTCATTTCTGACATTTTGCACTCTCATTGTTCCAATATTAGATTTCTGTAGGAAAGTGACCTTGGGTACTGAAGATTCGAGGTACTTCTTATTACACGACTCTCTATGGATAGTCTCTCCAGGTCACCTTCCTTCATGGTCCTTCCCTGCTTTTGAATCTTGGCTTTGCTTCTTTCTAAATAGGTGACCTTGGCCAAGTTGTGTTTCAGTTTCTTCATCTGTAAGATAGATATAAAGACACTTACATTTTAGGGTTATAAGGGTTACTTAATGTTGAGCATTTAGTACTGTGTATGACAAATAGTAGGCACTTCATACATGGCATCTAGTAGGATTATTACTACTTTAAAAAAATAAACCGTCTACTTTGGTTTATGTCTGGAGATTTTGTGGCTGTGTATCTTGTAGATAGAAGGGAAAAAAAAGCCAAACACTGAGAAAATATGCAGAGAAACAGAATTATTTGAAGTCTAAATTCCAGCAGGATCTTGGGAAGGGAATATTGGGTTCAGAGAGTTCAGATGAAAGAAACAGGATCACACAACAGGAAAGCTCGAGCTGAAACCACTTCAGATGTTTAGTTTAATGCTTTACTTAGCAGATTGATTTTTCAATTTTGCCTAATTCAGATACCATGGGGAGAAAAAAAGATTGCTTTAATAGAATCAGGAAATGTATGAAAGAATACTTAATGAAATGCTAACCAAGCTCTGAATAGATTTTCTTTATAAAAACACTTTTTAAACATAAGTAGAACACATTTATTGTAGCAAAATCAAAGAATTCAGAAAGGCATAAAACAAAGCCTGTAAGAACACCACTCAGAGGCAACCATTATTAATATTTTGAAGTGAATCCTTCCAGTTAATTTATTTGAACACACACACACACACCCCAAAAAACACACACACATACATTTTTGAAAAAACTTGTACTGAATATACTCTTTTGCAAACTGCTTTTTTCCACTTAGCAAAATGTTCTGAAAGTTTTCCAGAGACATTACTTTAAAAAAAAAGTTTTTATTTATTTTAGAGAGATAGAGAAAGGGAGACCGATAGAGAAATAGAAACATCGATGAGAAAGAAACATCGATTGGCTGCCTCTTGCATGCCGCCTACTGGGGATTAAGCCCACAACCTGGCATGTGCCCGGACAGGGAACTGAACTGGCAATCTTTCAGTGCATGGGCCAACACCCAACAAACTGGGCCACACCTGCCATATACATAGACACTACTTTAAATGACAACAAAGTGTTTAATTTCATGAATATATCCCGATTTATGTAGCTAATTGCAATGACAAATGAGATTGATTCATGTTGTTGTGGCATTGGTTCACATTCATTGTTGCATCCTGTTACATTGCATGAGTATACCTTAATTAATTGATTGATCTTATTAATGGACATTTGGGTTGTTTCCAATCTTGTCTATTAAGAAGCATATTAGGAGAAACCAATATGGGGGCATAGGTAAACACCTAAACTGCTGCCTCGAACAACACTTTCGAAACTACAACTAAAAGACAAAATGGACATCATCCAGAACCACAGGAAGGCTGGCTGAGTGGAAATTCTACTACTAGAAGGAAAGAGAAAAGCACACTGAGACTCACAGCAGCTGCAGGAGGCAGAGGTACTGAGATGCACATGCGGGAAGGAATGCCAACTGAGTGTGCAGCTGGCTTTTTCAAGTGGGAGGGAGCCAAAAGCTCCCTACTGCACTGAACTCCAATTCCGAGTGAGACTCTGGGGTCTCAGACTCATTCAGGGAGAAACTGGACTGTCGGGCAGTGGGCAGAACTCTAGGTAGCTTTCTCTCAGATCTCTTGCAGCGATCACCATGGGACACTGAGACACAGGGGCCTCTTAGGGCAGGGCTGATGGAAAGCCAAAACTGTCTGCTCCACCTTGAAACTCTCGCCCCATCCAAACTGAGCACAGAGGCTTTTTCAAGTCTAGTCTCATAAGATGTCTCCAGCACAGTTCTCCCAGTATAGAGACAGCTGATCCTCACAGCCAATTGGCCTGGAGGTCAATTTCTCCCAATTTTACCAATAATAATCAAGACTTAACTACAACAAGATTGTGTACACAGCCCACAAAGGGATGCATCAAGAGTGTCCACCTAGGTAACTGGGGAGGCTGGGCCACCAAGCCCTATAGGACACCTAGCACACAAAGCCACTTTATCAACTCAGGGAAGCAGCCAAAATGCAGAGACAAAGAAACAGATCACAAATGAAAGAAATGAAGAAAAGCAAAGGACTGGATATAGAGTTCAAAACCATGGTTATAAGGTTTTTCAAGAATTATCTAGAAAAAGCCGATAAATTTAGTGAGACCCTTGAGGATATGAAAAAGAACCAACTAGAAATTAAACATACACTGACTGAAATAAAAAATATTATACAGAGTCTAACAGCAGACTAGAGAATGGTAAGAATCAAGTCAAATATTTGAAATACAAAAAAGCAAAAAATACTCAACTAGAAAAGCAAAAATATGAAAATAGTGTAAGGAGCCTCTGGGACAGCTTCAAGCATACCAACATCAGAATTATGGGGGTGCCAAAAAAAGAGAGAGAGCAAGATACTGAAAACCTATTTGAATAAATAATGACAGAAAATTTCCTTCACCTGGTGAAAGAAATAGACTTACAAGTCCAAGAAGCACACAGAACCCAAAACAAAAGGAATCCAAAGAGGACCACACCAAGACACACCATAATTAAAATGCCAAGAGCATAAGACAAAGAGAGAATATTAAAAGCAGCAAGAGAAAAACAGTTAATTACCTACAAGGGAGCACCCATATGATTGTCAGCTGATTTCTCAACAGAAACTATTCAGGCCAGATGGGAGTGGCAAGAAATAGTCAAAGTGATGAATAGCAAGAACCTACAACCAAGATTATTCTACCCAGCAAAGTTATCATTCAGAATTGAAGGTCAGATAAAGAGCTTCACAGATAAGAAAAAGCTAAAAGAGTTCATCAACACCAAACCAGTACTGTATGAAATGCTGAAAGGTACTCTTTTTTTTTAAAAAAAATATTTTTAATTGATATTTTACAGAGAGGAAGGGAGAGAGACAGAGAGCTAGAAATGTCGATGAGAGAGAAACATCGACCAGCTGCCTCTTGCACATCCCCTACCGGGGATGTGCCTGCAACCAAGGTACATGCCCTTGACCGGAATCGAACCTGGGACCCTTCAGTCTGCAGACTGACGCTCTACCACTGAGCCAAACCGGTTTTGGCTGAAAGGTACTCTTTAAGAAGAGGAGGAAGAAGAAAAAGGTAAAGATAAAAATTATGAACAACAAATACATATCTATCAACAAGTGAATCTAAAAATCAAGTGAGTAAAAAAATCTTATGGACAGAATAAACTGGTGAATATAATAGAATCAGGGACATAGAAAGGAAGTGGACTGACAATTCTCAGGGGTAGGGAAGAAGAGGTGTGGGAGGTGCAGGAAGAGACTGGACAAAAATCATACACCTATGGATGAGGATGGAGTGGGGTAAGGGCAGAGGGTGGGGTGGGAACCAGATGGGGGGAAAAAAGAGGAACAATCATAATAATCTGACAATAAAGATTTATTAAATTAAAAAAAAATAGGAGAAACATATTGTTAGCGAATATTTTCCTACATGTCTTTTGGAGCACATATGTATACATTTCTGGAGTATAGGAGTAGGAGTAGAATTGCTGAGTCATAGCATATTTTCAACTTAAATTTATTTTCACTTCCAAAGGGGTTGTATCAATTTATATTTGTGAGAGTTCTCATTGCTGTTCTCTCCAACACTATATTGTCAGTCATTTTTAATTTTAGCTGTTCTGGTGGGTGTGAGATAATATCTCATGTTTTGCATGTGTTTGTGCCCTTATTATATTTATTAATAATTTGGATATCCTATTTTGTGGAGTGCCTATTCAAGTCTATTGATCATTTTTTCCTTTGAGTTGCTATATTTTTTATTCTAAGAGCTCATTCTATAATCTGAATAATCTCCCCTTGTCAGTTATATGTGTGTTAATACTGAATGTTTATGTCCCCAATTCATCTGTTAACATCCAAACCCTCAATGCGCTGGTATTAGGAAGTAGGGACTCCAAGAGATGATAGGGTTTTGAGAGGGAAGCTTTCATGAATGGGATTAGTGCTCTTTTAAAAAAGACCTCAGAGAGCTCTCTTTCCCTTTCTTCCACGTGAGGACTCAGGGAGAAGAGAGCCGTGTATGAACCAGGAAGCGGACTCTTAGGTGACTCGATTGTGGGCTTCTTACTCTCCAGAGCTGTGAATAATACACCAAGTGGCCAGACTATTGTGATCTCTGAATGCATAATAATCTGGCCACTCAGTGTATATCCTATATAATAAAAGGCTAATATGCAATTGCCCCCTGGACCAGGAGTTCAACCAGCAGGCAGGCCGGCCAACTGCCCATGTCCCCTCCCCCTGGTCAGGCTGACTGGATCCCACCATGCATGAATTCATGCACCAGGCCTCTAATATATATACACTTAGTGGCCAGATTATTATGCCAGAGATCATAATAATCTGGCCACTCAGTTATAACAAAGTTGCTATATTTTGTTTTTTTCAGGCTTGGCGAGGGGGGAGGAGGAAGGCGAGTCTGTGAGTACAGTGATCCCGTCCACAGCTCTGTAGCTCTTCTATTAAATACCTTCATTAAACTACATATGGTGAATTATTTTTCATGTCAGATTGTGAAACACACACACACACAAATTTTTAGTATGCATGGATAAATGTGCTCAGATCATATATACAACTGTGAAAAGGCTTATGCAATTAAATCATTCTAATATAATTTCTATGTCTTTTTATTTAGATTATCAGGCTCTAGAACTCATAGGAACCTTAAAAACCAACTTATCCAATCCCAGTTTTGGGTAAGTACCCTGTTTCACCATGTAAAATCCTTTTCCACAGCTGTATTGGTGGTGAAGTGAAAATTAGAACTCAAGCCCCTGATACTGAGGCACAATGAAATGCCGTTCCTCATACACACTCTTAGATTTAAACGCATTTTATGAGTTTCAAACTATTGCAGTTACTATCATTATGAAGTTCAAAAAGTCTTACGGTGAGTGGGAACCTCCTCAAGTTGGCTCCTGAGTCATTTTGACATATAATCCTAGAAGTTAGTAGCTGCCTTGCAATCTGGTATTACAAGATGATACAGGCTTATCGCCTACATTTTTCCCCCTCCACATTTGGAATCAGCAATTTCTTTTAGTTAGAAATAATTTTATAAATAAAGGCCAAACTAGAAAAAGTACAAGAGCAAGTAAATGCAACTGGTAATACATACCCGAAGAGAAACAGAAAGTGAAAAAGAGGAAAGTTTTAAAAATAAAAAAGAAATGAAGAGAGAAAAAGATAGGAGAGATCAAAGGTATGAACAGACACTATATTCTATAAGTTAAAAATGAAACAAAATTTTTTTGATGATATCTATGGAGATTAAATAAATAAATAAACTATTTGGCCTGTGAATTATATCTCAATAAAGCCTTTTTTTTTAAAAAAAGTGAAAATAGCCCTAACCGGTTTGGCTCAGTGGATAGAGTGTTGGCCTGCGGACTGAAGGTTTCCAGGTTCGATTCTGGTCAAGGGCATGTACCTTGGTTTTGGGCACATCCCTGGTAGGGGGTGTGGAGGAGGCAGCTGGTCGATGATTCTCTTTCATCAATGTTTCTAGTTTTCTATCCCCCTCTCTTTCTCTCTGTAAAAAAAATCAATAAAATATATTTAAAAATAAAATACTTAAAAATAAAGAAGATAGTCGAACCACATTAACATTGTTGGAGTATGTATCCTTTAGATATAATACTCTATCTCTTTGCTCTCATTTATTCATGTTTTTATAGGTAATTATATACTGAACGCCTACCACCCATTCTTTTGTCAATGTCTCTAGTTATTTGGTGGTCTGGAGCTTTTTCTCTGATAGATTTTTCAGGAAGGGTTCCCGAGGATACTGTTTTGTGGCTTTGTTCCTTGTCGTCATCCTTTGAAGATGAGTAGTCTCTGCTGGTCGTAGTTTGCCCGTGTACTTTATAACTGAAAGTTAATTTGGGGAAGTATAAAATATTTGTTTCATCCTTTCTTTCATTGAGTGTCTTATATCACTCCTTTTTCTTTCCCCCCCCTGGCGTAAAGCATTGTTGTAAAAAATTCTGATAATAATCTTATTTTTTCCTTAAAAAACAGAGGCTCTTTTTTCTACATATACAGAGAAATCTTCTCTTTCTTTAACGTCCAATGATTTTAATAGAAAATGTGTGATTATTGGTTGCTCTGGGTCATAATCTCAACTATGTGGTATGCTCTTTCAATATGCAGCTTCAAATATTTTTCATTTTCAGGCTCTTCATTTCTTTTTTATTTTTAAAAAACTCCCCTCTTTTTCACTTTTTATTTCTCTTCAGGTATTATCTGTTGCATTTACTACTTGCTCTTGTACCTTTTCTAGTTTAGCTTTTATTTGTGAAATTATTTCTTCCACTTGATTCTTGTTATTATTGAGTCCTATCACCTCATTTCTGAGTTTTTCCAAGTTTATTTTACTCTTTTTCCCCCCTGTTTTCTATCCTTTTTAAAAATGATATTAATTTTGAAATAATAGGTTATAATTTTGATCTGTTTTGGGGACACATCTTTTTGGCATGCTTTCATTGTCCTTTGGGATGTTATTATTATTATTCTATTTTTTCTTTTTTTTAAGGAGTTTTTAAAAAATATATATTTCATTGATTTTTTACAGAGAGGAAGAGAGAGGGATAGAGAGTTAGAAACATCGATGAGAGAGAATCATGGATCAGCTGCCTCTTGTACACCCGCTACTGGGGATGTGCCTGCAACCAAGGTACATGTCCTTCACTGGAATCGTACCCGGGACCTTTGAGTCCGCAGGCCGATGCTCTATCCACTGAGCCAAACCGGTTTCGGCTATTCTATTGTTTCTTATAATTTTTTTGTGTGTGTGTGGGATTTGACCTTGATATCATTCAGTTTTTTAGTTTTGGGCGAAATTGGTTTTTTAGGACTTAGAAATAAGATGGAGTTTAGACAAGCTTTTCTAATTTCATAGAGCTCCCTCTTCTGTTGTTTTGGTGTAGTGTTAAAAAATATGGGTGTTTTGCAAATTGGACCATGTGTTGAGGGTACATGAAGGTTCATTATATTTTCTTTCTACTCTAATATGTTTGATCATTTCTCTATAATAAATAAAATTTTAGTTAAGTCAAAAAAAAGTTTTGTAGCTGAAAACATTTTTGTATGCATGTGAATCCACTGTGAGGTCTAGTGGAATCCTGTAGGAAATAATACCGGATATCCCCTGGAGGGGGCGTTCCCTTATCATACTGGACAGCAAAGGAGCCTGCTCTGTTTTGTATGGAGAACCGTCTCCATCTTCCAGGGCTCTTCCTTTAAAATATTGTCTGTAGTGTTGGGAGGCACAGGAGGCTGGGTTGAAAAGTTGTAGGGAGGACATTCTGATAACAGGGAAGTACGTGGAAGGCCGCCTGCCTTGTTTATCGGAATTCTGACTTAAGACTTAGGGGAGGTGAAACCGATCTGGCTCAGCGGGACAGAGCGTCGATCTGTGGACAGAAGGGTCTTGGGTTCGATTCCGGTCAAGGGCATGTACCTTGGTTGCGGGCACATTTCCGGTGGGGGCTGTGCAGGAGGCAGCTGGTGAATGATTCTCTCTAATCAATGATTCTAGCTCTCTTTCTCTCTCTCCCTCTCTGTAAAAAAATCAATAAAAAATATTTTAAAAAATATATAATACATTTTTTTTTTAAAAAAAATATGATGTTTTGCTTTCTGGGGTTTTCTGACCCTATTCTCCACTCCCATTTAAGTCTGGCTTCTATTTTCATGCAATATTTGGGACATACTTATACTAAAAAAATTATTCATTGTTTAACTGAAATTCAAATGTAACTTGGAATCCTGTATTTTTATTTGTTAAATATGGCAACCCTGCCGAAACTGGTTTGGCTCAGTGGTAGAGTGTTGGTCTGCGGACTGAAAGGTCCTAGGTTTGATTCCGGTCAAGGGCATGTACATTGGTTGCAGGAACATCCACAGGGGCGGGGGTGTGCAAGAGGCAGCTGGTTGGTGTTTCTCTCTCATCGATGTTTCTAGCTCTCTATCTCTCTCCCTTCCTCTCTGTGAAATATCAATAAAATATATATTAAAATATGGCAACCCTGATTGTAAATCTTTTCCATGTGTATGCAAATTAACTGCCTTATTTGTTGGGTTGATTTGCATACCACTTCTGATTGGCTGGTAGTGTAGCAGAGATACAGGCAATTTACATGTTTGTCTATTATTAGGTAAGATGATCGAGTGGCCAATTAAAATACAGTTGGGAGATAATGGGGAGAAGTCAAGGAAAAGGGATGGGTGCTATACATGCTCTGAAGTAGTAACTAACAAATAGTGCTCTTTCTCCTACTGTCAGAACACATGGCTTTGAGAATCAAAGGGCTGAAAGTGGTAGTGCTAGTTCTCAACATTACACCCAATGACCCACTTGTAAAAGGTTTGCTTCTTATTCTTCCAATCTTAGGTTCTGTTTGTTTAGAGGTCTTAGTACCCAAGGAATTAAAGTTTCCACTGTTGGACAAAACAAGGGTTTCACTGAAGTGAAAGTTAAAACTGTCACCTAGTCATTTTGGGCTCCATATGCACCTGGATTAAGAGGACAAAAAAGAGGTTACTCATTGATGTTTCTAACTCTCTCTCTCTCCCTTCCTCTCTATAAAATATATATTTTTATATATATTTTATATATATTATCAATAAAATATATATTTTAAAAAAAAGAATGATATATCTCTGCCCCGGCCAGGTTGGCTCAGTGGTTGAAGCATTGGCCCCAGACCAAAAAGTCTCAAGTTTGATTCCAGTCAAGGGCATATAATGCAGTTGCAGGCTTGAACCCCAGCCCCTGTTGGGGCTCATGGGGGAGATAACCAATCGATGTGCCTCTTTCACATTGATGTTTCTCTCTCTCTTCCCCTCCTCCATCTCCTACACTCTCTTTAAAAAAAAATCAGTGGAAAAAATATCCTCAGGTGAGGATCACTTCCAAAAGAGAAAAAAAGAATGACATATCTGGTAATAAAAGTTAATAGATGACCCTGGCTGGGTAGCTCAGTTAGTTAGAGTGTCATCCCAATATGTCAAGGTTGGGAGTTTGACCTCTGGTCAGGGCACAAAAAGAAGCAACCAATAAATGTAAAATAAATAAGTAAAATAATAAATTGATATTTCTCCTCTCTCTCTCTCAAGAGAAAAAATCAATCAAAGAAGAAAAAGTTAATAGAAGAAATGCTGAGAGCTGGCCAAGATGCAGGCTGAAAGAAAACGTGAACCAGACATCATATAGTGTTACAGTAGTGTTGTGTAACTTGTGCCCCGTTGCAGATATGGAGCCACCTTATTTTTCCTCACATTATGCATATGTAATTAATTACATACATGTAATTAAATACCTATTTAGAATTATACATTTTAACTTTTCTTGTATCTTTCTTCTACTATTCAGTATAAGGTGGATGTTTTTGGGTTTTTTAAAAAATATATTTTATTGATTTTTCACAGAGAGGAAGGGAGAGGGATAGAGAGTTAGAAACATCGATGAGAGAGAAACATTGAACAGCTGCCTCTTGCACACCCGCCTCTGGGGATGTGCCCGCAACCAAGGTACATGCCCCTGACCAGAATTGAACCCGGGACCCTTCAGTCTGCAGGCCGACGCTCTATCCACTGAGCCAAACTGGTTTCAGCTAAGGTGGATGTTTTGATTAGCTGATATAACAAACCATCTCAAAATGCAATGACAAAACAGCAACAATTTCACAATTCTGTAAGTTGACTAGGTAATTCTGATTCACATAGTATGGAAGACTATATTTTCCAATAAATTTATTTTTTATTGAATTTATTGGCGTTACATTGGTCAATAAAGTTATATAGGTTTCAAGTGTACAATTCTACAAGACATCATCTGCACATTGCACTGTGTGCTCACTATCCATAGTCTGGTCTCCTTCTATGACCATTTATCCCCTGTTTACCAACAAATTTGTTTTTATTTATTTTTAATCTTTTAAAATATGAAATGTACAGTTATTCCACATCCTTGCTAACACTTTGTATTATCTTTTAAAAAACTTTTTATTGATTGATTTTAGAGGAAGAGAAAGAGAAACATGGATTTGTTATTCCACTTATTTATGCATTCATTAGTTGATTCTTGTATGTGCCCTGACCAAGAATGGAACCCACAACTTTGGCATATCAGAATGATGCTATACTTAACTACCTTAACTGAACTACCTTAAAAGGGATCCAATAAGTTTATTTTTAAAATTAAGTTGACACAGTCATTTCTATTGCTTATTACCAAAATACCAATTGGAACAGAAATTGGTCCCTAAGAATACGTCCCAAGTAAAAGACCCTTGAAGAATTATGGGGTATATGGAATTGATCATGAGGCCAAGATAAGGCAGTGAGACTGCAATTAATATTGGGCGAGAGAAAACGAATACTTCATGGAACCCAATGAAGAAATAGCAAAGTTCTATGGAACTGGGTAGCAGGGGCCTAGAATACACTCCAGAGCATGCTGGATACTTAAACAAAGCAGTCCTAGCGGCAGAGAAGGGTACTATGTATGAACGCAATAATAATAGGATGGACTTCCTTTCACTGAATTTGACCCGCTACCACCGCTTTTTTTTTTTAATTTAAATATATATTTTATTGATATTTTACAGAGAGGAAGGGAGAGAGATAGAGAGCCAGAAACGTCGATGAGAGAGAAACATCGACCAGCCGCCTCCTGCACACCCCACACCGGGGATGTACCCGCAACCAGTGTACATGCCCTTGACCGGAATCGAACCCGGGACCTTTCAGTCCGCAGACCGACGCTCTACCACTGAGCCAAACCGGTTTCGGCAACCACCGCTTTTAAGTACCCAATTGCTGATAACAGCATCCAGCTGTGAACCAGTCAATATGGCTCATCAGTAAGTTGACACAGTAATTTTGTACTCACAGGAATAGAAGCTTATTGCATATTTCATGTTGTCCTTACTGGTTTATCATATCATATCATATCATATCATATCATATCCTGAATTTATTATATATTATACATATATACACATACCCAGACACACACACACACACACACCAAAACAAAACACATTAAAAAAAAAAACCCACTTCTTTCATGGAGCTTGCATCCTAGTTGGGAGAGATCGACAATAAACAAATATTGGGGTGGTAATAAGTATTAAGAAGAAAAATGAAGCCCGGGTTAGGGGGTGGGTACATCTGGTTATCAGAGAAGGCCTCCCTGACAATGTGAGCAGACTCTGTGGAAATGTGTTCCAGGCCGTGGGAACAGTCGGTACCAGACCCTGAGGTGGGAGAAGCTTTCCAACTTTTGGAACTGTCAGGAGGTCAGGGTGGCTGGAGTGAGGGGAGCAAGAGGAATGGGCAGGGATTTAGCACTGGAGCCAGACCATGTAGGCTCTTACAAGCCATGGTTGGGACTTTGGATTTCATTCTGAATGAGGTTGACAGCCTTAGTGGGGTTTTGAATAGAGATATGAAATGCTCAGATTAATGATTTAACTGGGTCACTCTTGTTCTCCTGTAGTGAATGGTCTATGATGGCAACTAGTTTCATACCTACGTTTTTTTCATTTTCAGCCAGGTTAAAAAATGCAAGCTCCTCCCCTTTCCTCTCATTGCAGGCCTTTCATTTGCACACCTTTGTCCGGCTTCTTTGGCGAGTGCAGTGGTTGGCAAACCACGGCTCTTGAGCCATGCAGCTCTTTGGCCCCTTGAGTGTGGCTCTTCCACAAAATATCACTTTTGAAGAAGTGGCGTTAGAAGAAGTTTAAGTTTTAAAAATTTGGCTCTCCAAAGAAATTTCAATCGTTGTACTGTTGATATTTGGCTCTGTTGACTAATGAGTTTGCCGGCCACTGGGTTAGTCCTACGCTGCGGGCCTCCTTTCTCCAAAGCTGTCCTACAATTGTAGGCAAGCTTCCCTGCCCGCACAGTCTCTTACCTCATCCTATGCTTAACTGACACCCTGCTTGAGCTGAGGGCATAGCTGTCCTTGCAGCATCTGCAGATGTTGACAGTTTCTCATGGCTCACTTACAACAGGGTGAGGACTTGGACTGTGCCTGCTTCTCCTGTCCCACTGGGAGCTTCTGCACCGAATGGTTCCATGGGAAGTAGCATAGACTGTGTAACCAGACAGACTTGGCTTGAAGCTGTATTGCACTTTATCTTCTTTATTTTATTCTCAACCAAGGATGTGTGTGTGTGTGTGTGTGTGTGTGTGCGCGCGCGCACACGTTTTCAATTGATTTTTGAGAGCGAGACAAAGGAGAGAGAGATGTGTGTGTGTGAGAGAGAGAGAGACAGAGAGAGAGAGACACACAGAGAGAAACATTAGTACTAGCTGGTTTGGCCCAGTGGCTAGAGAGTCGGCCTGGGGACTAAAAGGTTCCGGGTTCAATTTTGACAAGGACACATGCCCGGATTGTGGGCTCTATGCCCAGTAGGGAGTGTGAAAGAGGCAGCCAATCAATGGTTCTCTCTTATCATTGATGTTTTCATCTCTTTCTCCCTCTCCCTACCTCTCCCAAATCAATAAAAATATATTTTTAAAAAAGAAAAAGAAAAAGAAAGAAACACCGTTCAGTCCCTTTGGTGTCCATATGGCATTCCTTGTCACTTACCAGAATAGTGTGCTGGGAGAAAGTGGTATCTGACCCACTTTCCCTATAATTCAGCATTTGTCTCCATCCTAGGTTTTGTTTTTTTAATTTATGAGTTTGAGTCAAACTGACAACATACATAGGGGAGCAAAATCTCAAGTGCTCCCTCCATCCTAGGGCTTTTTAATAACCACACAGGAAAAAACTGTTTCAGAAACTCACTCTTATAACCATACCTGGGGCCTATGAAACGTCACCATTTTGGTCTCCAGTTAAAACCTCCTGTTTCTTTTTCTACCCCTTGATGCCATCTAACCACTTTGGGCACCTGGTCTCTGAGTACCTCTCCAGGCCTGGCGGCTGTATCCCAGGCTACACCTTTCCTCCCGTTTGGCTTAGACTTCCTCCTGTGGATCAGTGGGGGTTTTTGATGTCAGTCAACAAAAGCTGACTCTTGATAGCTTCAGCAATATTGTGCTACAGAGCTATTGTAGGGCTCCTGGAACCAGTGGGAAAGCTGGATACCAGGCTTGGAAAAGGGGTGGTATCTTATGTTATGCTTATCATTCAGTAAATTAAAAAAAATTTTTTTTTATTGATTTCAGAGAAGAAGGGAGAGGGAGAGAGAGAGAGAGAGAGTTGGAAACACCAAGGATGAAAGAGAGCCATTGGCCGAAACCGGTTTGGCTCAGCGGTAGAGCATCGGTCTGTGGACTGAAAGGTCCCGGGTTCGATTCCGGTCAAGGGCATGTACCTTGGTTGCGGGCACATCCCCGGTAGGGGGTGTGCAAGAGGCAGCTGGTCGATGTTTCTCTCTCATCGATGTTTCTAGCTCTCTATCTCTCTCCCTTCCTCTCTGTAAAAATATCAATAAAATACATTTTTTTAAAAAAGAAAAAAAGAAAGAGAGTCATTGATTGGCTGCCTCCTGCACACCCCACACTGGGGATCAAGCCCGCAACCTAGGCATGTGCCCTGACAGGGAATCAAACTGTGACCTTCTGCTTCATAGGTAGACATGCAACCACGCCAGCTTGGCTCATTCAGTAAATGTATCCTCTCTATCAACCCCCATGGGGGAAATATGTTGAATTGGCTCATTTGATTTATTTGTTACCTTCTCAATCAGAAGGTGATTATATCACTTTTTTAGTCTTTTTTTTTCCAATATAGTTTACAGTCAATATTATTTTGTATTAGTTTCAAATGTACAACACAGTGGGTAGACAGCTATATATACTTTACAAAGTGTTCACCCCGGTATTTCCAGTACCCACCTGGCACCAAACATAGCAATTATAATATTATTGACTATATTCCCCATGCTGTGTTTTATAGCCGCAAGAACAAATTGTAACTACCAATTTGTACATCTTAATTGCTTCACTTTTTTCGCCCAGTCCCTGAATCCCCCTCCCCTCTGACAACTATCAGACACTTCCTGTATCTATGAGTCTGTTTCAATTTTATTTGTTCATTTGTTTTATTTTCTAGATTCCACATGTAAGTGAAACATATGGTATTTATCTTTATCTGGCTAACTTATTCATCTAGCGTAATACCCTCTAGGTTTATCCATGCTGCCGCACATGGTAAATTTTAAAAAAATTTTTTTAATTTAATGGCTGAGTGGCCCATGTGATTTGCTTTGGCCAATGAATTGTGGGAGGAAGTGCCCATGCCCTTAAGAGGCATTTGTTTCTACTTATGGAGTGTCCTACCTCTGTCATGGAAGAAGCATTTATATATATATATATATATATATATATATATATATATATATTTTAACATAGAGGAAGGGAGAGAGAGAGAGAAACATCAGTCAACTGCCTGATGCACAGCTCCCCCTCCCCCACTGGGGATGTGCCCACAACCAAGGCACATGACTTTGACCAGAATGGAACCTAGGACCCTTCCTTCCCCAGGCTGACGCTCTATCCACTGAGCAAAACCGGTTAGGGCAGAAGAAGCATTCTCAAGGTAACCTGCTGGTCCCCAAATAATGAAAGACCCGGGTGTAGTCAAGGCACCACAGCCAACTCATACGCTGCAGCCTGAAACAGCCATCCCCAGACACCCTGCTGGTGCAAAGGCAAGAAGTAGTGCTTTTTATTATAGGTCACTGAGGTTTGTGATTGCTCATCACACAGCATTAAGTATGAATAGCTGACCAAGAAAGGCAAGAACCAAGGAAAGTTGGGGAGCAGGACCCATGACTAAGGCCATGTCATAAAAACCAGTTCTCAACTGTTCCAGGGAACTCTGTTGGTTAGAGCATCACCCCAATATGCCAGTGTTCCCCAAACTTCTCTCATGATGAGAATCACCTGGTGGAGTTGTTAAAATACAGATTCCTGGATCCCAACTAAGAAGTGCTAAACTAGAATTTTTGGGAACATATAGGTAAAATTGTATACTAGTGCTTAGAGTATACTAGTGCTTAGAGCACTAGTTAAGTATACAATTTTACCTATATGTTCCCAAAAATTCTAGTTTAGCACTTCTTAGTTGGGATCCAGGAATCAGTATTTTAACAACTCCACCAGGTGATTCTCATCATGAGAGAAGTTTGGGAAACACTGCAATATGCCAAAGTTGGGGGTTTGATCCCTGGTCAGGGCACATACTAGAATCAACCATGAATGTATAAATAAGTGGAACAACAAATCAATATTTCTCTCTATTCCCTCTCTCTCTCTCTCTCTCAAAAAACATGAAGCCAACAAAAAGTATCGGTGAGAACATTTCTGCTTGTTCCATTGGCCATTGCTACTGCTGAACTCTCAACTCCACCACTGTACTATGAGTGTGTTCTAAGCCAGTACTTTAATGTGCCTCTGGAACACCTGGGGATTTTTTTAAAAAATGCAGGCCCTGACTGGTATGGCTCCGTTGGTTGGAGCACCATCCTGTACACCAAAAGGTGGGGAGCGATTCCCAGTCAGTGAACATACCCAGGTTTTGAGTTCAATCCCTGCTTGGGCAATCAATTGCTGTTTCTTTCTCACATTGATGTTTCTCTCTTTCTCCTGCCTTTCTCTAAAAATCAATTAAAAAGTGCAGATAAAGTAGGTCTCAGTGGGGCCTATGATTCTGCATTTCTACTAAGCTCTGGGGTGATGCTATCAAGAATATGCCTTGGTTAACAAAGTTCTGAACTGTTCCTACTTTAACTTTTAAGAATAAAGTCACAGCCCTGGCCTGTTTGGCTCAGTGGATAGAGTGTCAGACCATGGACTGAAGGGTCCTGGATTTGATTCCAGCCAAGAGCATGTACCTCAGTTGCAGGCTCAATCCCCAGCCCCAACCTGTTGGAAGTGTCAATGAGAGACACTTCCAACAGGTTGGGGCTGGGGATTGAGCCTGCAACTGAGGTACAGAAGAAGGAAATCTTAATTGGGTTTGAAGTTTAGCCATAAGGCAAAGAGCAGAAGACCTCCCTACCCACTGTACACAGATGAAAATCCCTGTGTAACTTAAAATATATGAATATATACTTAATATTTTTATTGATTTCAGAAAGGAAGAGAGAGAAAGAGAAAGAGAGACATCAATGATGAGAGAGAATCATTGATCAGCTGCCTCCTGCAAGCCCCACACTGGGGATGGAGCCTGCAACCCTGGCATGGGCCCTAACCAGAATTGAACCATGACCTCCCGGGTCATAGGTTGATGCTCAAACACTGAGCAACACTGGCGGGGTTCCCTGCATAACTTTTAACTTCCCCAAAACTTAACTGCTAATAGCCTACTATCGACCAGAGCCTTACCAATAATATAAACAGGATTAACACATATTTTGTATGTTATATGTATTGCATGTTATATACTTACACTAAAGTAAGCTACATAAAAGAAACTGTTAAAATTATAAGAGAAAATAATTTATAGTATTTATTTTTTTAAAATATATTTTATTGATTTTACAGAGAGGAAGGGAGAGAGATAGAGAGTTAGAAACTTAGATGAGAGAGAAACATCCATCAGCTGCCTCCTGCACACTCCCTCCTGGGTATGGGCCCACAACCAAGGTACATGCCCTTAATCGGAATTGAACCTGGGACCCTTGAGTCCACAGGCCGATGCTCTATCCACTAAGCCAAACCGGTTAGGGCAATTTATAGTATTTATTGGAAAAAAAGTCAGCATATAAGTGGACCTGCACAGTTCAAACCCTTGTTGTTCAAGGATCAACTGAACTCATATTCCATTGAAAGGTGTTTAAAAGAGCCCCGACACTTTGGGCTCTAGTCCACAATCTACCTTTATAATTTTGTCAGGTTCTAGTCATTGGGGGATAGGACATAATTACTCCACTAATGCTGGTTCAGTATCATTGCCAATTTATCTCTGCTATTGTGGGTAATACCATGAAGAATATTGGCTGGAATCCACTTTGATTATGGCCACCTCCTTAGTAATAGCAAAGCACCTAAGGATTCCTTAATTTGCCATTAAGTGCTCAGAAAATCGTTATTTCTAAAAGCATTTCAAAATCATTGACTATACTAAAACATAGTATGTGCTATCAGAATACATATTTGCTCCTTTATCCTTTATTAGCTGATAGGTCTGGGCAATTACTGGTCTTATAGAGATGGCATTGGCTCAACCAGCCATTTACTAGGTAAGAAGGCTTTGGGCCTTAGATTCTTCAAATATAAAATGGAATAACACTTGTCTTACAGAACTGCAAGCATTTAATGAGTTACTTGAGTCCTTGTATAGTAAGTAGTTAATGAATAATACCTACCACTAAGCCCTTACTTCCTTTGATTATCACGACCATCCTAGTCAATGGCCCATTATCTCCATTTGATAGAGGCTCAGTCACACCACTTTTAAATATATATATATATATATATATATATATATATATACACATATATACATATATACATATATATAAAAGTTTATATATATTTAAGTTTATATATATTTAAGTTTATATATATAAATTTATATATATATTTTTATATATTTAAATTTATATATATATAAAATATATATATTTTTATTGATTTTTTACAGAGAGGAAGAGAGAGAGATAGAAAGCTAGAAATATGGATGAAAGAGAAACATCGATCAGCCGCCTCTTGCACACCCTCTACTGGGGATGTGCCCGCAACCAAGGTACCTGCCCTTGACCAGAATCGAACCCGGGACCTTTTAGTCCGCAGGCCGAAGCTCTGTCCGCTGAGGCCACACCACTTTTAAGTGGCGATGTTAGGACTCAAAAACTCCCATCGTTCTAGCGCCCACTCCTTCCTTAACGCCTCGACTGCTCTTGCTAGTTTCAAGTGCCCATCGGTACAGCCTGTCACACCTTAGGCACTCAACCTTTGAAAATGACTGTAATGTGCACGCGTTTGACTGCCCTCGTTTTGCCCTCGGCTGCGATCTCCCCTGGGTGCAGGGTCAGAATTCAGTGCTGGCAACGGCCCAGCCGAGGACCACGCTCTCCCCTCCGGTGAGAGGAGCCCAGCCGGGGGTTTATTGTGAGCTTACAGTACGGTCATCAAGCTACTCGGTGACGGGCTGGGGGGGGGCCGCGGCGTGGCGTCACCCGCCGCTCCCTCCGCGCCGCCCCGGGCCTTCCCGCCGGCCCCCGCGCGGGGCGTCCTTAGCAACGCGCGCGCTCGCTCCCAGCCCCGCCCCCGTCCGCGCGGCGCCGCGCGGGGCGGGAGGCGGCGGCGGTCTCTGCGCCTGCGTGAGGCCGCAACCGCCAATCGGCTCTCTTCCCCTCCCCTCCCTCCCCTCTCCCCTCTCCTCCTCCTCCTCCGCGGCCCCCGCGAGCGCGACGCCAAGATGGAGCCCGAGGACCTGCCTTGGCCCAGCGAGCTCGAGGAGGAGGGGGGAGAGGAGGAGAAGGAGGAAGAGGAGGAGGTGAAGGGGGAGAAGGAGGCCCGGGACGAGGACCCGGAGGAGGCGGCGGAGAGCCTGGATGAGGACGAGGTGGTGATGGTGGAGGACATCGAGGAGGAGGAGCGGCCGGAGCCGGACCCGGACTCGAACTTCGAGTGCCAGGCGGAGGAGAGCTCGGACGACTACGAGGAAGACGAGGAGGCCAAGGCCTGGCTGCAGGCGCACCCCCGCGGGGCTGTGCCTTCGCCGTCGCCGCCCAAGCACCGCTACTCCGAGGAGGTGTGGGGCCTGCGCGGCGCGCGCGGTCGGGCGGGGTGGGCGGGTCGTCCCCTCCGAGCCCCCTCCTGCTCGCCGCTGCCTGCCTTCGTTCCTAAAGGCTTGTGAGGGCTGACTGACTCCTGTCCACGTTCCGGCTTCCCGGCAGGGCCCTCTGTTGTTGCTCTCGGTGGTTCCCGGGCTTTTTGAAGGAGGGACCAGGTGTTCCGAGGAGCCGGTGCTCCCGGTTTTCTGGCGGTTTGCGGAAAGCTTTGGGGAGGACGCTGGGGCTTAACGGTGCCCGGAAGGAGGGGAAGCAAAGGGCGGCGTGGGAGTCGGGGGGAGAGGGGTGGTTGCTGAGGGACCGATCTTGTAGGGCAGACAATTAGGAGATTAGTAGTTTGCCTGAGTGAAGGACACCCCCCGGGGGAGCAGTGTCTGCGTGAATAGTTCGTCCCTGGAGGCGCCTCGCAGATTGAGCTTCTCGGGGTGGGGGGGGGGGAGAGGGGGCCCCGGTTTGTAGCAATCTAGAGGTGTTGGGGGGTGGGGGTGGGGGGGAAGGCTCCAGCAAGTAGGAGAGCGATTTAGAAACGGATGAGCCTTCTGCCCTGCAGCCCCAAACAGCCTAGAAAACGGAAGCACAAGATTCATATGCAGTGGAGAAAGAGCTGTCTTGACGGCTAGGTCCTGAAGAGCTTGAGGATTTTGAAATTACTTGCGTTTAATTGGTTGCTTTTTTTTTTTTTTTTTTAGGGAGAAAAAACAGGGTTGCTATAGGGTTCTGATGTCAAGCCATCGTTTATTACTAAGTTTCTGTTCTGTGCAAGCGTCCATTATGGGAACAAAACGGAGCCTAGGGTTGATTGTTTAGAACTGCCCTTGGACGAGATGTAAAAAGTGCAGAGTGAAACCAAGTACAACAATGGGAAAGACTATATATATATATGTGTGTGTGTATATATATATATATATATATATATATATATATATAGACCTGCGCTGTCTGTGTTCCATTCAGTAGTCACTAGCCACGTGCGGCTCTTTACATCTTAATTACTAGTTAGAAGCAAAAAGAAAAAAATTAAAAATACCCACTAACCGCTTTTCAAGTGCTCAGTAACCACACTTGACTAGTGGCTACCCTATTGGACAATGCAGACGTAAAATAGTTTCATCATTACAGAAAGTTCTGTTAGTGATGCTATGGACTATTGATCATTAAAGAATAATAGTTGTTTTGCCTAGTAAGTATTCCAGTGGATCTCTAATTCATTGAGCATTCCCCACTGGCCATCCATTGTGCTGGATGCTGGGGAACCTCGGGGAACCTGTTCCCTATCTCCAGATTCATTTACATGGCACGATTCTTAATCTTTCTTGGCCTATTAATACATACTTTGTTCTTAATCTTTTCATGTGCTCCTATGATAAAAATTATTAGTTATAGTTTGCTTTTCTCTTAAGGAACTACTGGATTTTATTTGTAGATATTTTATAAATGATAATGGTTTTAAGTGTTAAAAAAAAAATTGTTTCCTTGACCTGCCTTTGTCAAATTTGAACTTGTTATTATGCCATTTTTCATACAAGGAATTGGGAAGATTTTTATTTTTCTATGCCCTGGGATAGTTTAAGTAATATATGAATATTTCTTGCATGTTTGAAAAAAAAAATCATGAGTGAAACTAGTACTTTGAGTCTGGATTCCTTGCAGGGTGATAGTCTATATAGACTCACTTATTTTTGGGGGGTTAATTTTGGTGATTTCTAATTTTTCTAGAAAATAATTTCAGTAAGATTTTCTAGTTAGTTGTAATAAAGTACTCCATAGTATTAAAAAAAATTTTTTTTTCAATTGCATCTGTGGTTATTTCCATTTCTCATTCCTGTTTTGTGTAATTATGCTTTATTTTTCCCTGATCTGATAGCTAGGGGTTTACTTATATTTTTATCCAAGGAAACATCTTGGGTTTAAGTTTAGCTCTATTTCTTTTCATCATTTAATTCATTATTTCAGTTTTTATCTTTTATTGTTTCTCTAGATTTATTTTTATAAAATATATTTTTATTGATTTCAGAGAGGAAGGGAGAGGGAGAGATAGAAACATCAATGATGAGAGAGAATCATTGATCAGCTGCCTCCTGCATGCCCCTGCTGGGATCTAGCCTGCAACCTGGGCATGTGCCCTTGTTGGAATCGAATTGTGACATCCTGGTTCATAGTTTGATGCTCAACCACTGAGCTACACTGGCCGGGCTTGAGTTAATTTTTTTGCCAACAATTTATTCATTTATGTATTGAATTTGTTGAGGTGAAATCCTATATAAAAGGCTAATATGCAAATTGACCGAACAGCAGAATGACCAGTCTCTATGATGTGCATTGACCACCAGGAGGAAGATGCTCAATGCAAGAACTGTCCCCCTGGTGGTCAGTGTGCTCCCACAGAGGGAGCGTTGCTCAGCTAGAAGCCCTGAGCCAGGCTCACAGCTGTCAAGTGCAGTGGCAGTGGTGGGATGTCCGACTGCCTGCTTAGGCCCGCTCCTCCTGGGGACCCCCCCCTTCCAGTGCATGAATTTCGTGTACTGGGCCTCTAGTTGGTTAATAAAATTATATAGGTTTCAGGTGTACAATTCTACAATATATCATCTGTATGTTGTGTGTTCACCATTTTCAGTTAATTATTATATGTGGTGTGAGAAAAGAGTTCAATTTCATTCTTTTGTATGTGGCTACCAGTTGTCCCAACACCATTTGTTGAAGAGGCTATCCTTTCCCAACTGATAAATCTTAGCATCCTTGTTGAAAATCAGTTGATCATAGATATCTGAGTTTATTTCTAAATTCTTAATTCAGTTCCATTTTGAATGCTTTGCTACTATTGCTTTGTAGTTAGTTTTGAAATGGAGATGTATGAGTCCTCTAACTTCATCCTTTTTTTCAAGATTTTTTTTGTGTGTGGCTATTCTTGATTCCTTGTGATTACATATGAACTTTAGGATCAGCTTGTTAAAAAGTCAGCTGGTATTTTGATAGGAATACAAAATTTGGAAGTATTGTCATCTTTTTTTTTTTTTAAATATGTTTTATTGATATTTTACAGAGAGGAAGGGAGAGAGAGAGAGAGAGCTAGAAACGTCGATGAGAGAGAAACATCGACCAGCTGCCTCTTGCACACTCCCTACTGGGGATGTGCCTGCAACCAATGTACATGCCCTTGACCGGAATTGAACCCGGGATCTTTCAGTCCGCAGACCGATGCTCTACCACTGAGCCAAACCGGTTTCGGCTTGTCATCTTAATATTAGGTCTTCTGATCTAGTATCATGGGTTATCTTTTCATTTATTTAGATCTTCTGTAAATTTGTTGAATAATGTTTTATAGTTTTTAGTGTAAGTTAGGTTACTCTGAGTATTTTATTCTTTTTGGTGCTACCGTGTTTCCCCGAAAATAAGACCTACTTACAGGTTTCCTTCTGAGTGAAATATAAGGCACCTTCCCCCATCCCCCGAAAATAAGGTCCCCAGGCTCTGTCTCAGAATGAAAATTAATTTATCCTAAACTGGTAGCTAGGGCCGCCCCGACTGGCTCTAGCAACCAGTGATGTTACACAGAGTCCTGATGTCACTGCTGTGTGAATGGGGAGAAATCAGTGTGGAAACTTTGTGAAACCTAAACTGCAAGAAGTTGTGACTTGGGTGAAGGATTCATAGGAGAAGATCACTGAAAGTTGCATTGCAAATGCACTGCGAGCAGGCTACCTTGACAAGAAGTACTCATTTAAAGACAGTGCTATTGCTAAACATGAGAGATTTGGTTCACAGATTCTGAAAGAAATGGAGTCACAAGAAATTCACCAGGAAATTCAGGGATTGGATTGTTATGATGATGTTCCAGAAGATGATGACTTGATTGTCATTGAATAAATGAGTAAATTCTTGATACTGTAGGATTCACAGTTTGTCTGGTTTGTGTTGACAACTACCGTACTACCCCTGTACTGTATATAGGTAATACATTTCCTTTATTTTCATTTAACAATAAATGTGTACCCTATTCTTCATGGAAAAATAAGACATCCCCTGAAAATAAGACCTAGCGCATCTTTGGGAGCAAAAATTAATATGAGACACTGTCTTATTTTCGGGGAAATGTGGTAGGCTGTATAAGCCTCTGTGCTCAGCTTGGATGGGGCGGAGTTTCAGGGTGGGGCTTCTGGTTAGCCTCGCCCTATAAGGTTTCTGTGTCTCAGTGTTCCTCAGTGTCCTTTGGTATTTGCTGCAAGCACCTCTGAGAGAAAGGTGCCCTAGAGTTTCGCCCGCTACCAGACAGTCTAGTCTCTTCCCCAACGAGCCTGCAACTGGGGTTCAGTGCAGTTGGAAGTGGGGTTAAGAGCAGTACGGAGCTTATGTCTCCTTCCCGCTGTGGCAATCCAGCGGCTCAGTCAACAGTCCTCTGCTTGAAATGTGCAAGACTTGGGGGCTCTGTCTTTCGCCGCTCTCCTGGGCTTTCACCTTACAGCCCAGATTCCCTCTGTATGAGCCTGGGGCCCGAGGGTCTTGCCCAGAACTGGGGATCAGTGCAGTCCGGAGCTTTTGTCTCCTTCCCGCTAGGGAACTCCAGCCAGGCACTCAGCCGCCCCTCCTCTCCCCACACACGCACCATGTCTCTCCATATCCTAGGCTTTTACAGCTCCTCTGATTTTCCTTCTGGTTTTCTCTTTCCTTCTAGTTGTAGAATTTCCAGTCAGTCAACTTTCCTGTAGTTCTGGATAATGTCCACTTTATATTTTAGTTGTATTTTTTGTAATTGTTGAGTGAGGCTGCAGTTAGGCATTTACCTATGCCACCATCTTGATTTCTCTGGCTGGGCTATTTTTAAAAGATCTTTGTTGTTGACAATATTACATATATTCCTTTTTTATCCCATTGGCCCCTTCTATTAGATTCCATATATGAGTGAGATCATGTGATACTTTTCTTTCTCTGACTGGCTTAGAATAATATTCTTCATGTCCCTCCATGCTGTCTTAAGGGGTAAGATATCCTTTTCCATTGCTGCATAGTATTCCATAGTGTAAATGTAACACTTTTTTTTAATCCACTTTTCTACTGATGGGCACTTGGACTGTTAAAGATCTTAGCTATTGTAAATTGTGCTGCTATGAACATAGGAGTGACACATTCTTTGTGATTGATGTTTCATGTTTCTTAGGTATTTGTTTTTAGGTCACTACCATACTGTTTTAATTACATAGCTTTATAATGTAGTTTTGCTTATATAATTGATTTCAGAGAGAAAGGGAGAGGGAGGTAGAAACATCAATGATGAGAGAGAATTATTGATGGGCTGCCTCCCACACGTGCCCCAACTGGGGATCAAACCTACAACCTGGGTATATGCCCTGACTGGGAATATAAAACCTGCTACCTTCTGGTGTATGGACAGTGCTCCAATCAAATGAGCCACACTGGCCAGGGCTGATCTTGCCTATAAAAATATGTGTGTGTGTGTGTGTGTGTGTGTGTGTATGTATATATAACCTTACAGCCAGCCATAAACTTCCTCTTACCTCTGCTTTTTTTTTTTTTTTTTAAATTGGGATAACTTATTTTTATTCCTTTTTTTTTTAAATTTTATTTTATTAACGTATTATCTGTGTACATGGTTTACCATTGTAAACCATGTACACATTGTAACCATGTACACATTGCCCCCCCCACCTCCCATTTATGCCCTCCCTCCCCAGAGTTCTGTGTTCATTGGTTGTACTTATGTTCATGCATACCAGTCCCTCGGTTGTTCTCGTATCTCCCCCCAGGTCTCCTTCCCCTCCCCGCTGTCATTTGACAATCTGCTTGGTTTATGGTGACCATCTTAGTACCTCATGAATAGAATCTGCTCCTCATTTGGCAGTCTGCTTGTTTTATGGTGACTATCTCAGGACCATATGAATAGAGTCCGCTCCTTCTCTGGTTTACACCGCCCCTTCCCCTGGGTCCCACTGCTTCCCCTGGGACACTCGGCTCACCCGGGGCACTCGGCCCCACGGGACACTGGCTCACCCAGGGCACTCGGCCCCACGGGACACTGGCTCACCCGGGGCACTCGGCCCCCTGGGACACTCGGCTCACCCGGGGCACTTGGCCCCACGGGACACTGGCTCACCCGGGGCACTCGGCCCCCTGGGACACTCGGCTCACCCGGGGCACTCGGCCCCCTGGGACTCTCGGCTCACCCGGGGCACTCGGCCCCCTGGGACACACGGCTCACCCGGGACACCCTTCCCCTTTAGGGGGGTACGGCTTACCCGGGGCACACGGCCCCCTGGGACACTCGGCTCACCCGGGGCACTCGGCCCCATGGGACACTCGGCTCACCCGGGGCACTCGGCCCCATGGGACACTCGGCTCACCCGGGCACTCGGCCCCATGGGACACTCGGCTCACCTGGGGCACTCCGCCCCCTGGGACACTCGGCTCACCCGGGGCACTCGGCCCCCTGGGACACTCGGCTCACCCGGGGCACTCGGCCCCCTGGGACTCTCGGCTCACCCGGGGCACTCGGCCCCCTGGGACACACGGCTCACCCGGGACACCCTTCCCCTTTAGGGGGGTACGGCTTACCCGGGGCACACGGCCCCCTGGGACACTCGGCTCATCCGGGGCACACGGCCCCCTGGGACACTCGGCTCACCCGGGGCACTCGGCCCCACGGGACACTGGCTCACCCGGGGCACTCGGCCCCCTGGGACACTCGGCTCACCCGGGGCACTCGGCCCCCTGGGACACTCGGCTCACCCGGGGCACTCGGCCCCTCTAGGGTGTTGGGGTCGCATATTGGAGGCGCCGCGCTAGCTCCTTGCTAGCATGGCGGGCAGGCTGGGACAGCTGCAGTTGGGCTGAGATGGTTGCAGGCGGGGGGACCACCTTCAAAGGTGTCTCGTTCGGTGTGGGAGCAGAGCAGCTGCAGACATGGAGGCTATGTTCTGAGGTCGCCCACTCCCTGAGCCCAAGGCATGGTGAGCTCTGTTCTTGGTGGATTTCCTTTATTCTCAGCGGCAGTGGTGGGTGGCGGTGCCAGGTGCAATATTGACGGTCGCTCCTGTGGTTCAATTACCACTGTAGTTTTAAAGTTCACATGGCGGTGATGGCGAGAGCTTCGGCTTGGCCATGTGGCATCGGAGGATGGGCTCGCCTGGGCGGCTAATGGAAGGCGCCGTGCCATTTCCTCACCAGCGCGCTCCATCTCCCTCCCAGCATGGTGGGTGTGCTGGGAAGATTGTGGGCGGGCTGTGATGGCTTCATGGGGAGAGTCTGCCCTCAATAGTGTCCTCTTTGTTGCGGATGTGGAGCTGCTGTGGATGCAGAGGCTAATTTCTGAAGCCACACTCTCTATGAGCCCGGTGTGTAGTGAGCTCTGATTTCGGTGGATTCCCATTCTTGGGGGCGGCAGTGGGTGCGACAGCGATGGTAGCTCCTGTGGCTCAATTTCCCCTGTAGTTTTAAAATCCCCCTGGTGGTAGTGTCTGATGCTTTGGCCTGGCCATGTGGCAGCGGAGAGAGGATTCTCCGGGTCTGCCAATGGAAGTCACAGTGCCAGCACAGCGCGCGCGCGAAGGCCTGGCAGAGCAGGCCGCGGGCGGTGGCGGAGAGTCCCGCTGGCACGCGCTAAGGCAGGGCCGAGCCGGTCGTGGGGGGTGGCAGAGAGTCCCCGCGATGTCTTAGTCTTTCAGACTTAGTGAAACGCTTCCCCTGAGCCAGGACAAGCAGCACCACCACAAATATTGGCCAGCTCAGAGCTGCCCCTCTACAGGTGACAGTAGGGGCATCCTCACCTCGGTAGGCCTTTGCTCTTGGAGGTCTTAACCAGTGGAAGGCAGCACGGTACAGAACTGCTCCACCTTCTCAGTCCTCCGCTTACCTCTGCTTTTATTGCATTCCATAAATATTGGTATTTTTAAATTGTCATTATGTCAAAGTATTTTATCATTTCTCTTGTGACTTCTTGTTTGACCTGTTGTTTTTCTAAGAGTATATTGTTTAATTTTCATGTATTTGTGGAATTTCAGTTTTTCTTGTGCTGTTATCTAGTTTCATCTCATTGTGGTTGGAAAAGATAGGTGTGTGTGAGTTCAATCTTCTTGAATTTGTTAAGACTTGTTTTGTGCTTAATTTTTTCTATCCTGAAGGATATTTCATGTGTACTTGAGAAATGCATATTCTGCTGTTGTTGAGTGAAGTATTGTGTATATTTCTATTAGGTCCAGTATCTATAGAGTTAAGTTCCTCTATCTCCTTGTTCTTTTATCTGATTGTTCTATCCATTATTGAAAGTGAGTTATTGAAGTCTCTTAGTATCATTGTAATATCAAACTTTGCCTCATTAATTTATGAGCTCTAAGATTTGGTGTATAAATACTTGTTATATGTTCTTGGTGAATTGATTATAAAATGTCCTCTTCTGTCTCTTGTAACAATTACTGATTTAAAGTCTTTTTGTCTATTACTAGCATAGACACTGCTGTCCTCTTTTGGTTTCCGTTTGCATGAAAAATTTTCCCATTCTTTTACTTTCAGACTATGTGTGTCCTTAGATCAAACTACTTTTCTTCTAGAAGGCATATAGTTGCCATTAACTTTTTATTTATTTAATCATCACCCGAAATATATTTATATTGATTTTTAGAGAGAAAGACAGAAACATCAGTCGATTGCCTTCTGCACATGTCCTGACCAGGAATCAAACCCACAACCTTTTAGTGTACTAAATGACGCTCCAACCAACTCAGCAACTGGACCAGGGCAGAAGTTAATTTATATGAAAAGGCATTTAATCTCAGATCAGAGAATTGCTGATGATACCTGTTTAGTTTTGAAGCACTTATTTTAAAAATCCTCCATCAAGTATTTGGGTTACCCTACTATCCAGAGGTAACTGTGTGAAAGCTGATTAAACATGTATTAGAAATTAATTATTTGATAAAGTCAAAACAATCAGACAATAAAAATCAGGAATTCTAGGAAAAGTTTTTGGTTTTTTTAAAATATATATTTTATTGATTTTTTTACGGAGGAAAGGAGAGGGATAGAGAGTTAGAAATATCAATGAGAGAGAAACATCGATTCAGCTGACTCTTGCACACTCACTACTGGGGATGTGCCCGCGACCAAGGTACGTGCCCTTGACCGGAATTAAACCTGGGACCCTTCAGTCTGTAGGCCGACACTCTATCCACTGAGCCAAACTAGTTAGGCCTGGGAAATGGGTTTTTAAGTAAGAACATCTAACATTTAATTTTAACTTTCAGGTTTTCTTTCAACTGAAAGTGAGGGGAAGTGCTCTTTTTCTTCCACATTTTGTTAATTGTCAAATTGCTAGTTTTTTCCTATTGTAGCATTAGTTTTCTACAAATACTAGAGGCCTGGTGCACAAAATTCATGCGCTGAGGGGTTGTGGGTGTCCCCCAGCCAGTGTGCACCCTCTCGCAGTCTGGGAGCCCTCAGGGGAGTGGGCCTAAGCCATCAGTCTGACATCCTTAGGGCTGCCACAGAGGCGGAAGAAGCTCCTGCCACTGCCACTGCGCTCGCCAGCCATGAGCCTGGCTCAGGACTTTTGGCTGAGTGGAGCTCCCCCTGTGGGAATGCACTGGCCACCAGGGGGCAACTCCTGCATGAAGCATCTGGCCCTTGGTGGTCAGTGCACGTCATAACAACTGGTCATTCCACTGTTCAATCAATTTGCATGTTAGCCTTTTATCATATAGGATTCTAATGAATTGAATCCTCTCTTTGTAAGCTGTTATGAATCAGCTGTTTTCAAAGGCAAGACCCCTCATGTTTCACCCCTAGCGTTATTTAGCTGCAGTGAATAGCCATTTTGAACTTTCATATTTTCATTCTTCTTTCCTGTGCCAAAACATTGGTGAATTGTTATATATTTAGATATTTCAAATTGCCAAAATGAGTTTGCTTAACAGCTTTCTTTTTTAAAAAAAATATATTTTATTGATATTTCACAGAGAGGAAGGGAGAGAGATAGAGAGCCAGAAACGTCGATGAGAGAGAAACATCGACCAGCCGCCTCTTGTACACCCCCCACTGGGGATGTGCCCGCAACCAATGTACATGCCCTTAACCGGAATCGAACCCGGGACCTTTCAGTCCGCAGACCGACGCTCTACCACTGAGCCAAACTGGTTTCGGCATAACAGCTTTCTTATTTATCTTTTAAAAATTGCCATTGAAGCAATGTGGGTGTGTTCCATGGTGCTCTTTATTTTGAGAAAAACCTCTTGGAACACTTTATATCTTATAAATCTCTCCTTTTTCTCTTTAGTTATTGAATAGATTTTCAGTTAAGCTGGCCTTTCTATGACCAAAAACACCTTGTTGTATGTACTCTGTAAAAAAGTTTTATTAGTGTAATAGCAGTAATTCTGGGGGGAAATCGGATGACCTTGGGTTTCCTTCACAGGCTGTTACATTTGTTATTATTAATATTTTATCAGCATTCATATTTTTTCATGTTTTCTTTTTTTAAAATAAATCTTTACTGTTCAGATTATTACAAATGTTCCTCTCCTCCCCCCCCCCTCAATTGCACCCCTCTACCAGGTTCCCATCCCACCCTCTGTACTTTCCCCACCTCCCATTGTCCTCATCCTTAGGTGCACAGTTTTTATTCAGTCTCTTCCTGCACCCCTCTCTCCCCTTTTCCCTGAGAATCATCAGTCCACTCCCCTTCCATACCTCTGATTCTATTATATTCACCATTTAATATTGTTCATCATGCTGAAACCGGTTTGGCTCAGTGGTAGAGTGTTGGTCTGCGGACTGAAAGGTCCCAGGTTCGATTCTGGTCAAGGGCATGTACATTGGTTGCGGGCACATCCCCGTTAGGGGGTGTGCAAGAGGCAGCTAGTGGATGTTTCTCTCTCATCGTTTCTAGCTCTCTATCTCTCTCCCTTCCTTTCTGTAAAAATTCAATAAAATATATTTTTTTAAAAAATATTGTTCATCAGATTTTTTAATTCCCTTGGTTTTTAGTTTCACTTGTTGATAGTTATGTAGTTGTTGTTCATAATTTTTATCTTTATCTTCTTCCTCTTCCTAAATAACCCCCTTCAGCAATTCATATAATTCTGGTTTGGTGGTGATGCACTCCTTTAGCTTTTTTTTTTTTAATTTGTGAAGCTCTTTATCTGGCCTTCGATTCTGAGTGATAGCTTTGCTGGGTAGAGTAATTTTGGCTGTAGGTTCTTGCTATTCATCACCTTGAATATTTCTTGCCATTCCCATCTGGCCTGCATGGTTTTTGTTGAAAAATCAGCTGACAGTCATATGGGTGCTCCTTTATATGTAACTACCTGCTTTTGGCTTGCTGCTTTTAATATTCTCTCTTTATCTTTTGCTCTTGGGATTTTAATTATGATGTGTCTTGGTGTGACCTCTTTGGTGTGGTCCTCTTTGGATTCCTTTTGTTTGGGGTTCTGTGTGCTTCCTGGACTTGTAAGTCTATTTCTTTCCCCAGGTGGGGGAAGTTTTCTGTCACTATTTCTTCAAATATGCTTTCGGTATCTTGCTCTCTGTCATCTTCTGGGACCCCCATAATTCTGATGTTGGTATGCTTGAAGTTATCCCAGAGGTTTCTTACATTGTCTTCAACTTTCTGGATTCTCTTGTCTTCTTGCTTCTGCGGAGGAGTGTCCTGGATCTTTATGTTCCACATCTTTGTCTTGATTCTTGCGATCTTCCATTCTGTTTTTAGAACTCTGTATAATATTTTTTTATTTCAGAGAATGTATTCTTTATTTCTAGTTGATCCCTTTTCGTATCCTCATGGGTCTTGTTTATTTTATTGGCCTTTTCTATGAAATTCTTGAAAAACCTTATAAGTGTGGTTTTGAACTCAATGCCCATTCTTTTTTTCTTTTTTTAAATATATTTTATTGATTTTTTACCGAGAGGAAGAGAGAGGGAAAGAGAGTTAGAAACATTAATGAGAGAGAATCATCAATCAGCTGCCTCTTGCAAACCCCCTCCTGGAGATGTGCCCGCAACCAAGGCACATGCCCTTGACCGGAATCAAACCTGGGACCCTTCAGTCCGCAGGCTGACGCTCTATCCACTGAGCCAAACCGGTTTCAGCTCAATGTCCATTCTTTTCTTTTCCTCCATCACCTTCCTTTGTGTTCTGCCTCTCCTCTGCATTTTAGCTTCTTCCCTGATTTGATGGAATAGTTTTGTGTGCTAGGTGTTCTGATAGAGCACAGTATCACAGCCTTCCCAGTTACCTGAGGTGGACAGTCTTGGTGTAGCCCTTTGTGGGCTGTGTGTGCAGTCTTGTTGTTAAGCCTTGCTTGTTGTTGGTATCACTAGGAAGTGTTCATCTCCAAGCCAATTGGCTGTGAGGATCAGCAGTGTCTCAGCTAGGAGTGCTTCTGTATTCTGCTTGGATGGGGCGGAGTCTCGGTGGCGCAGACAATCTTTGGTGAGTCCCATAAGATTGGTTGCAGGTGCTCGGATCTCTTTGGCATAGGCGCAGGCAAACTTTGGTGAGTCCCGCAAGATTGGTTGCAGGTGCACACCTCTTTGGTATAGGCACAGATAAGCTTTGGATTTGTCCCTCCTCAGGAGAGTCCATTTTGCAGCGAATGGGAAAGCCAGCCTCAGGAAGGGCTTCTGTGCTCCGCTTGGATGGGGTGGAGTCTCGGGGTGGTGCCAACAAGCTTTGGTTTCTCATCAGCCCTTCCCTGAGTCCTGCAGTAATGGCCTTCACACACCTTGAGAGATCTCTGCCCACTGCCTGACAGTCTGGCCTCTCCCTGACTGGGGCCGTTTTTCAGAGCAGTAGGGTGGTTCTGTTCTGTTTTCCTCCTGAACAAGAAAGCCAGCCGAGTATTAGCTGTCTGCCCTCTCTGTGTGCCTGTTGTAAGCCAGCCTCGAATTCAGCCCACCCTCTCCACGCTGCAAGTAAGCCAGCAGCAAACTCGGGGGCTGACTTTTCTCTCGCACAGATCTCCGAACCTTTACAGTTCTCAAGGTTCAGCATGCCTTCGCTCTCCTTCCCGGATGGTAGAGCCTCCTCTCAGCCAGCCGTCCGGCGCTTCAAGGCGATGTTTCCCCTGTTTTCCAGCTCTAAATTCAAAATTGTTGTGGCAGGCTGCATTCAGGTGTCTACCCTATGCGGCCATCTTGGTTTCTCCAGCATTCATCTTTTTAAAAAATATTTTTTTAATTGGTTTTAGATAGGAAGGGAAAAGGAGAGAAAGGGATAGAAACATGAATGATGAGAATCATGGATCAGCTGTCTCCTGCATGCCCCCAATGTAGATCAAGCCTACAACCTGGGCATGTACCCTGACTAAGAATTGAATTGTGATCTCCTGGTTCATAGAGGTTGATGCTCAGCCACTGAGCCACATTGGCCAGGCAGCATTCATCTTTTTTTGACTCATAGCTGCCTGTTTTATAACAGCTTTCTTTTTTATGGCCATTGTGTCTTCTTTCTTTATTTCTCTGAGAATCTGAGATATTCTTATTTTTAAAATGTCTTTTGAATGTGTAGTTTGTAATCACCTTTTTAGTAGGAGTGTTGTTTTGTTTTGATTTTTGGTGCACCCTGCTCTACCTGGTGTTTTGTGGTTGTCTCTGCCTGTCTTTTGTATCTGCTTTTTTTAGGAATAAGTCTTAATATTGGAAGTTTTGTTTATTCTCCAGGAATATTGGGTAAAATATCGAGAATCATTCCCTGAACCAGAGAGTGATTTGACCTAGTTCATTTTTGTTTGATTGCATCTGATCTTTTTCATTTGCATTGTTTCAGCGTTGGGCAGCAGTCAGTTTTTATTGCTGTTTTCTACAACTGGGAGAGCCCTGTTTCAACCAGTTTCATAAAATGAGCCTAACTTTTATTTTAGTCCTTACTATTAGAGCTAATTTCTGTGCTATCTCAAACATTAAGATTTTTATATAGCCAAAACCTTTTTGGCTCAGTGGATAGAGCGTCGGTCTGCAGACTGAAAGGTCCCAGGTTCGATTCCGATCAAGGGCATGTACATTGGTTGCGGGCACATCCCCAGTAGGGAGTGTGCAGGAGGCAGCTAGTCAATGATTCTCTCTCATCAATGTTTCTAACTATCCCTCTCCCTTCCTCTCTGTGAAAAAATCAATAAAATATATTTAAAAAAAGATTTTTATATAATTTGCGTGTCTTTGCTTGCTTTTTCTACTTTTGAGGGTATAGGAAGTTAAGGAACTGCTATAGTTTATTGAAAAGTATATTGAGTTAACAGGATAATCATAAGTTCAGTGAGGATAATAACTTGAATAAGTGGTTATGATGTTGAAATGTCATATATATGAAAAGGTTTAACAACTGAGAAATTTGTGTTAGATTTTGTTAATACTGTATTTAAATCTCCTTTTGATTTTCAGGTTGTTCCATTGACCAGTCATGTATGGCAACAGTCATCTCAAGAAAGTAGTAGAACACAGACTTATAAGTCTAATGTGGACTCTTTGGAAGAAAGAGCTCAGAAGGGTTCTGGGGATGATCAGGTATGTCTTATATAACTGGTAAACTGTGTTACTTTTGGTAAACAGCATGAGAAATTTTTATTTAGCTATGAAGAATGGAAAGAGATTAATTACTTTAATATTCCATTTCTCATTTATATGGGTTATCTATATCGATATTTAGCTTACTAAATATTAAAACATTTAAAATGCCAAACCTATTTTATATTAACATAAATAATGTATGTTAAAGTGAAAAGTGACTATTTTTCCAAACAACAACAAAAATTAGTTGGAAGAGTGGTATTGCTTTACATTTTTGCATATTTCTTTAATGTCAGGCTTCATAGAAAACAGTTGGTCTATTAGAAAAATAAAACCAGTGAGATATATACATATATATTATACACACACACACACACACACACACACACACTGTATATGCTCCTGTAATCATGGAGAATTCCCAATATCTGTGACCTGGTGACTCAGGAGAGCTGATAGTATAGTTGCAGCCTGAGGACCAGACCAGCTGATGGCTTATGTTCCATTCTGAGTCCAAGTCCAAAGACAGGGGAAGACCAATGTCCCATCTCAAAGATCATTAGGCAGAGAGAAGGAATTCTCTCTTACTGAGCTTTTTGTTCTATTCAGGCCTTTAAAGGATTGGATGAGGCCTGCCCACATTTGGAATGGCAAGCTGCTTTACTCAGTCTATGGATCAAATGGTAATCTCATCCAGACATACCTTTTATAATGTTTAGCCAAATATCTGGGCACCCTGTGGTCCAGTCAAGTGACACATACAATTAACTTTTACAACTAGATTCTCATATCTGCTTCTGCATTTATTCATTTGGGATGTATTGTTTTGATTGAAGTATGTAAATAAAATCTATCCTTGCCTTATTTATTTATAATTCCTAGGACAGTCCTTTTGTTTTTATTTTTTTAATTTAATAAATCTTTTATTCAGATTATTACAGTTGTTCCTCTTTTTCCCCCCATAGCTCCACTCCACCCTCTGCCCTTATCTTCCCCCAACTGTCCTCATCCATACGTGTATGATTTTTGTCCAGTCTCTTCCTGCAACCCCCCCCCCCCCCCCCGAGAATTGTCAGTCCACTCCCTTTCTATGCCCCTGGTTCTATTATATTCACCAGTTTATTCTGTTCATCATATTTTTTTTTATTCACTTGGTTTTTAGATTCACTTGTTGATAGATATGTATGTATTGTTCATAATTTTTATCTTTAACTTTTCTTCTTCTTCCTCTTCTTAAAGAATACCTTTCAGCATTTCATATGATACTGGTTTGATGTTTATGAACTCCTTTAGCTGTGAAGCTCTTTGTCTGGCCTTAAATTCTGAGTGATAGCTTTGCTGGGTAGAGTAATCTTGATTATAGGTTCTTGCTATTCATCACTTTGAATATTTCTTGCCACTCCCATCTGGCCTGCATAGTTTCTGTTGAGAAATCAGCTGACAATCGTATGGGTGCTCCCTTGTAGGTAATTAATTGTTTTTCTCTTGCTGCTTTTAATATTCTCTCTTTGTCTTATGCTCTTGGCATTTTAATTATGATGTGTCTTGGTGTGGTTCTCTTTGCATTCCTCTTGTTTAGGGTTCTCTGTGCTTTTTGGACTTGCAAGTCTATTTTTTTCACAAGGTGGGAGTTTTCTGTCATTATTTCTTTAAATAGGTTTTCAGTATCTTGCTCTCTCTTCTTCCATCATCCCCATAATTCGGATGTTGGTACTCTTGATGTTGTCCCAGAGGTTCCTTATGCTATCTTTATATTTTTGGATTTTTTTTGCTTTTCTGATAGAGTGTTTTTTGTTTCCTTGCATTTCTTTTTTTTTTTCTCCAATTTTTTATTAAGGTATTATATGTGTACATATATTACCCTTGCGTGGTCCCCCCCCCCCCCACCTTCCATTCATGCCCTCCCTCCCCAGAGTTCTGTGTTTGTTGGTTGTATTTATGCATACCAGCCAGGGTTAGATCTTTAATTTCTTCATTAGTGTTTTGTTGTCTTTAGTGTACCAAACTTAGCCCCCATTTTGTTAGACTTACTGGTGCTTTTTAAGATTTCAATTTTCTACCCTGGCTGGGTGGCTCCTTTAGAGTGTTATTTCATTCCCTGACCAGGAATCGAACTGTGACCTCCAAATTCATAACTCTATGCTCAATCACTGAGCCAGCCACACTGATCAGGCTATTATTGACTTTTTATGTTGACCTTGTATTCTATGACCTTGGTAATCTCATTTACTAGTTCTAGTAGTAGCTTTTTTTTTGTAGATTCTTTAGGATTTTTCTATGTTGACAATCATACAAACTGTATTTTTTCTTTTTTTAATATACAGATTACTGTTGAAAAACATAGGTTTGAACTGTGTGGATTCACTTATACATGGAATTTTAAAAAAATTATTTATATTTTTATTGATTTCAGAGAAGAAGGGAGAGGGATAATAGAGAGATAGAAACATTAATAATGAGGGAGAGTCATTGATTAGCTGCCTCCTGCATGCCCCACACTGGGGATTGAGCCCGAAACCTGGGCATGTGACCTAATCGGTAATCAAGCCAGTTACCTTTTGGTTGCATGGGTTGATGCTCAAACCACTGGGCACACACCAGCTGGACAGAATTTTTTTTTATAACTATCTATACTGTTTTTGACCCATGGTTGAGAGTTCTTCCATGCAAAGGGCTGAGTGTATATGCATTGACCTTTGCCATTTTATATTGAGACTTGATCATCTATGGATTTTGGTATCCTGGAACCAATCCCCTGGGGGTACTGAGGTTAGTTAAGTTTTGGGGGAATCAGAAGTCAGCAGATTTTCAACTGCACAGAGGGGTTGGTGCCTCTAATCCTCGGGTATTGTTTAAGGGTCAACTTCATAGGCTCTGTATCACCGGCTAGATCTACTTGTTCTTCTAATTACAATGTTTATATAGTTGAATAGAGTGAACACTTTTCTGTCTTCATCTTAGGTGCATGCAATAGCTAGCATTTGATACTGTTAACTATTCATACATTCTGAAAATAATTTCTTGGCTCCTCCTGGTTTTCTTTCTACTCCTCTGCCTATTTATTCTTTTTCAGTTTTCTTTGCTGCTTTATCTTCCCCTTTAAACACCAGAATCAAAGATTGCAAGCTGTGGAACTGAAAATGACACAAATGTAGTTTGCAGAAACATATTTTTGGCATAATGTTTTAAAACTTTTGAAGTAGAACATTTAAAGTGTGTGTGCAGTGCATAGTTGGCTACAAGTCCCATCACTCTCTAGTTCCAGGCAGATTTAATGAATTCTGTTTACCTCCCTGTCCAGTACACATTTGAGTTTTTTTCCTTCTGCTTGAAGTGTTGGGATGTTATGGTTCTCATCTAAATCCAGAGCTTATACTTAAATATCCCAAATTTATATGTCCAGTTTTACACTCAACTGCTAATGTGCCCTTCCTGCACACAAATGTCAAAATATTTAGAGATTTAAAAGCCTTTTTGTACTAATTGAAAATGTATTATACAAGGACTCATTGTGTGATAGAAACATAGCAACAAAATATGTAGAAATAAAATAAAAATCTTCTGAACAGAGATTTTTATTTATTTAATTTTATTTTTAAATATATTTTATTTATTTTTTACAGAGAGGAAGAGAGAGGGATAGAGAGTTAGAACATCGATGAGAGAGAATCATCGACCAGCTGCCTCTTGCACACTCCCTACTGGGGATGTGCCCGCAACCAAGGTACATGCCCTTGACCAGAATCAAACCTGGGACCTTTCAGTCTGCAGGCCGACGCTCTATCCACTGAGCCAAACTGGTCTCGGCTGAACAGAGATTTTTAAAAATACTCCTATATAATAAAAGCCTAATATGCTAAGTGTCCGGTCAGCCATTCAACCAATTAAAGCAGAATATGCTAATGATATACTAAGGCTGCTCAACTGCTCGTTATAACATGCATTGACCACCAGGGGGTAGATGCTTGACCGGTAGGTTAGCTTGCTGCTAAGTTCCGGCCGATTGGGACTGAGTGAGATGAGAGAGACAGACTGGACACACCCTGGAGCTCTCTTGTAGTCCCTCCTCAGCTGGTCTATGGATTGGTGCCAGCCCCGATGGTGCACTGGTGGGGTCCCTCAGCCTGGCCTGCGCCCCCTCCCAATCTGAGCAGAGGGCACCCCCTCCCCCCCCAGGCACGAATTTCAGGCCTGTAGTATTTTATAATGGGAAATCATGCAAGTGTCTTTGCATGGGGAGAGAAATGATTCATATAGGAATGATACATATAGGAAGGAAATAAAAATTGTTGTGAGATGGGAATGCCTTTTTTAATATATATATATATATATATATATATATATATATATATATATATACATTTCATAAAGCAAGGGAGAAGGGGAGAGATAGAAACATCAATGATGAGTGAAAATCATTGATTGCCTGCTTCCTGCACACCCTCTTTTGGGGATCGAGCCTGCAACTGGGGCACGTGCCCTTGACTGGAATTGAACCCGAGACCCTTAAGTCCACAGGTCAACATTCTATCCACTGAGCCAAACTAGATAAGGCTGATTAATAATCCTCACCCAATAATATTTTTTTCATTGGTTGCTTTAGAGAGAGTGAAAGGAAGGGAGGGAGAAATTTGGGGGGGGGGGGGAGAGAGAGAGAGAGAGAGAGAGAGAGAGAGAGAGAGAGAGAGAGAGAGAGAGAAACATTGATATGAGATGTTTGGTTCACTTGGTTGCGTCCTACCCCCTACACCCCCCCCCCCCTCCCGTACACCTCCAACGAGGATTGAATCTGCAACCCAGGTACCTGCCCTTGACTGGGAATTGAACCGAGACCCTCAGGTGCATGGGCTGATGCTTTAACCACCACCACCAGTCCTGCACTAGATGGCATAGATGCTCATTAATTTTAATACAACTATATATAACAGTATGTTAAAGACTGCTAACAAATATGATTAAAAGTTTGATGTACCACTGCCAAATAAGAAAGGTGATTATACAATATAAATTTATTGTAATAGTGTCAACAATTAAGAAAGAAATAAAATAGTCCTGGCCAGTGTTGTTCAGTGGTTAGAGCGTGGGCCTGCACACTGAATCTCAGGTTTGCTTCCAGTTCAAGAGCTTACCTGGGTTGCAGGTTCAATCCCTGGCCTGGGTCAGGGCTTGTGCTGGAGGCAGTCAGTCAATGTGTGACTCTCACATTGATGTTTGTCTCTATCTCTTCTTCCCTCCCGAAACTCTCTCTCAAATTCAATGGAAAAAATATCATCATGCTCTTTCCGGTTTGGCTCAGTGAATAGAGTGTCAGCCTGTGGACTAAAGGGTCCTGGGTTTGATTCTGGTCAAGGGCACATGCCTGGGTTGCAAGCTTGATTCCCAGTAGGGGGTGTGCAGGATGTGGCCAATCAATGATTCTATGTCGTCATTAATGTTTCTATCTCTCTCTCCCTTTTCCATCCTCTCTGAAAAAGAAAAAAAGAAAAAAGAAAAAAAAAGATAAACAACTATCCACTACCTTACATCAGTATTACAACTATATACTGAGAAAAGAATGGAGAGAAATATTCTAAAATATTAACATTACTTATAGATGGCTTATGGGATTATGGAACCTAAACCTTTGCCATTCCAAAATATCTCATTCCCTTCTATGCTGAATAAATTAGTCAAATATATAGCATCAAATTGCTATTAGAAACATGTTTTTTATATTTTAATACCTGAAAACAAAATAAAGATGAGAATGGTTAGTTTTAATTTTTTTTTTCTTTTGAAAGCACTCCATTCTACAAGGAATAGTCCAATAAAGGGATTTAAAGCAGGGTATGCCAGTCATATTGTGACTCTCATTACATCTCTAGTGTCTGATGCATCTTTGACCATGATTTGAACCTGGTTCCAGTTTATTTCTCACTACTGCTAAGAGATGTATCTATTTGTTCCCCTGCCCATCCTGTGTCCTCTATAATAATTTCTTTAACCTCATGAAGACAACTATCCTGTCACAATTAAAATTTTTATAATTCCTTTCTTACTTACATTTCCCTCTTTACCACTTTGAGAGTTCATAGTCATCCTTATAATCACTACCTTATAAACATCTTTTACTTTCTTTTTTGCCTTGAAAAAGCTCAGTTCTGGTTGAATCTTCTCCTTATCTGAATCTAGCAGCAGGGCATTACTGAAGAAAGCATATATCCAGACAGGTTTTCCTTTAAATTGATGACATTAAACCATAAGGGCACTCTGTATTGCCTGGAAATCCTACTATATTTTCTGAGTTGGCTTGATAAAATGACAATTTCTTCTCAGAACTACTGAACTCCCCTTCTTCATTTTCAATTGATGATTTCATCTACTATTGCAATAAGTGAAGATCAAAACTTGAAACTTCAGTGACTACCAACCACCAAAACTATAGCCCCATTATATACCCATATTTTTATCTCGGGGCTTAAAAAAAAGAAGTGTATAACTATTCCAGTCAAGGGCATGGACCTCGGCATGCAGGAGGCATCCAATCAGTTTTCTCTCACATTGATGTTACTCTGTCTTTCCCTCTCACTTCCACTCTCTAAAACCAGTGGAAAAATATCCTCCAGTGAGGATTAAAAAAGAAAAATCCTCGTGAGAGGATTAAAAAACAAAAATAAATATGTACTTTTATTAAAAATTTAAAATAATATTGCTAAGGTCTATGGATTGGTGCCAGTCCATGAAAATCTTATTATTGGTTTCTCAAGAGATGAGTAAAGAATTTAGATGGAAGTGTTTAGAAACTTTTATAGCATTTTCAGACTGATTTTATGTTTTTTAGAACTAGAAATATTTGGACTTACATTTTGGGCTTATATATCATTTAAATTTCATTTTCTAGTTATTTTTAGTAGTTTTTATTATGTGTTGTTTGTATTTATTTATTAATGTTTACTAGTATTTCAGTATCTTCCTGTGATGAATTGGAAGTAGGAAAAACTGATCCTTCCCATAGATATTTTTAGAAGCATTGCTGAATCATGCCATTTGAAAGAGACAAATGTATCACTCTTCATGGATGATATTATTGAGAGGAGGAGAGTATATTAGAAACTGGTATAGCTAGCTAATAATTCAATAAAGTAGTCACATAATGAGAATATTGTGGTGTTAGATTTGGAATTTTTTTTCAGATTTATTATTAAATTATAAGATTTCACCATGTAGAACCAAACTTATTTTTTGTTTTGTTTTAATCTTTATTGTTGTGATTATTACAGATATCCCTCTTTTTCCCCCCCATAACTCCCTTCCACCCTGTTCCCACCCCACCCCATCCCATGCCATTGCCACCCTATTGTCTGTGTCTATAGGTACTGCATTACATACATATAAGATCTTTGTCTAATCTCTTCCCACCCTCTTCCCTCTGAGAATCATCAGTCTGTTCCATTTCCATGCCCCTGATTCTATTCCATTCACCAGTTTATTCTGTTATTCGGAATTATTATTCATTTGAATTTTAGATTCACTTGTTGATGAATATGTATTTGTTGTCACTTTGTTCATAATTTTTTATCTTTATCTTCTTCCTCTTCTTAAAGAATACCTTTCAGCATTTCATATAATACTGGTTTGGTGGTGGTGAACTTTAGCTTCTTCTGGTCTGTGAAGCTCTTTATCTAACCTTTAATTCTAAATGATAGCTTTGCTGGGTAGAGTAATCGTGGTTGTAGGTTTTTGCTATTCATCGCTTTGAATATTTCTTGCCACACTCTTATCGCCTGCATAGTTCCTGTTGAGAAATCAGCTGACAGTCATATGGGTGCTCCCTTGTAGGTAGTTAACTGTTTTTCTCTTACTGCTTTTAATTCTCTCTTTGTCTTTTGCCCTTGGCATTTTAATTATGATATGTCCTTATGTGGACCTCTTTGGATTCCTTTGTTTAAGGTTTTCTGTGCTTCCTGAATTTGTAAGTCTATTTCTTTTACCAGGTGGGGGACGTTTTCTGTCATTATTCCTTCAAGTTAGTTTTCAATATCTTGCTCTCTTCTTCTGGCACCCCCATAATTCGGATATTGATATGCTTGAAATTGTCCCAGAGGCTCCTTATGCTATCTTCACATTTTTGGATTCTTTTTGCTTTTTGCTTTTCTGGTTGGGTGTTTTAAAAAATTGACTTGATTCTCAAGATCCTTTAGTCTACTGTTGAATCCCTGTATGTTGTTATTTATTTCAGTCAGTGTATGCTTAATTTATGACTGGTCCTTTTCCATTTTTGGCATTTTCACTAAGGTCTTTGAAGGTTTTACTAAGTTCCTTGGAGGTTTCTAGCAGATTCTCGAGTAACCTTATAACTGTGGTTTTGAACTCTATATCCAGTAGTTTGCTTTCTTCCATTTCTTTCATTTGTGATATGTTTCTTTGTCGCTGCATTTTGGCTGCTTCCCTATATTTGTTTCTATGTATTGGGTAATTGATTGGTCTCCTTGAGTTGATAGAGTGGCCTTGTGTAGTAGGTGTCCTATAGGGCCCAGTGGCTCAGCCTCCCCAGTCACCTGAGGTGGACACTCTTGGTGCACCCCTTTGTGAGCTGTATGCACAGTCTTCTTGTAGTTGAGCCTTGATTGCTGTTGGTGTCACTGGGAGGAATTGACCTCCAGGCCAGTTGACTCTGGGGATCAGCTCTTACTGCAGTGGAAGAGCTGCTGTGCAGGAGACAGCCTTATGCAGCAGGACTTGCTTCGGTGGGGCTGTGGTGCTCACTGAGTCTTCCCAGTAAGTGTGTCACTTATGTATGTGAAGAGTTGTAATCTAGTGTGGTCTCACACTGAGCACTGGGTACATTGGCTCTTGGGTCTCCAAGGAGGTGAAAAGTCAGCCACTGCCTGGTGCCACCCACAGAGAGATTTGCATTCTTTTTTGTATCGGGTTTGGAAGTGTTGATACAAGGACCAGCTGGTGTAGGTGCTGACTTGGGCCTTTTATTGTTAAGTTTGGGGCTCTCTGACCCAGATGTAGCTTTTTGACAGATTTTAGACTGAGAAAGGACAGGCCATTCATATGCAAAAAAACTGCTGCCCCCAGCTTGGGTGGGGTGCGGGTCTCAGGGAATCACCAGGGCTGAGCAAACAGAAATGGCTGCTAGTCAGCCCTGCACCTGGGAATTCCCAGCACAGGAACAATGACCCACTGCAAGCACTTCCGTCTGAAAGAAAGTCACCCCTGAGTTTCTTCCTGATGCCAGACAGTCCAGTTTCTCCCTGTATGTGTCCAAGTCCCCCAGAGTCTTGCTCAACACTGGACCTCAGGGGAAGTGGGAGATTGTAAATTCATTCATGGTGTTGGCCTTTGAAGAGGAGCAGCTGGGTCTTTAGCATCCTATGTGTCACTCAGCCCCAATATGCACTGATTGTTACAGCCTGTAGGTTTGTAGGTTTTTTTTCTTTTTTAAAAAATATTTTTTTAATTGATTTTTTTACAGAGAAGAAGAGAGAGGGATAGAGAGTTAGAAACATTGATGAGGGAGAAACATCAATCAGCTTCCTCCTGCACACCCCCTACTGGGGATATGCCCACAACTAAGGTACATGCCCCTGACTGGAATTGAACCTGGGACCCTTCAGTCCATTAGCTGACACTCTATTCACTGAGCCAAACCAGTCAGGTCCACCAGCCTGTAGTTCTTACTGCCCGTAGGGACTTGTTTCCCCAGCTCTGGAACCCTGGGCTGGAGGTCTGGTGTGGGGCTAGGACCCCTCCCTCTGGGCAGTCTGCACATAGACGATCTCCCTCCTGATTAAAAGAGTGGCACACTCGGTTGCCAGACCAGCCTGTTTTGTGCCTCCAGCCCATTCGCACCTCCTACCAGTTTCAATGTGCTTCTTTACTTCTCTAGTTATAGTACTTCCACTGAGCCAGCTTTCCCGTGATTCTGGATGATAGTTCTGTATTTTAGTTATAATTTTTATGTGGTTGTGAGAGACAGCAAGTATAGGCATTTACCTATGCTGCCATCTTGGTTCCTTCTTATTTAAAAAAAATATTTTTATTGATTTCAGAGAGGGAGAGATAGATTAATGATGAGAGAGAATCATCTATTGACATCCCCCTGCATACCCTCTACTGGGGATGCAGTCTCCAATCTGGGCATGTGGCCTGACCAGGAATTGAACCCTTAACTTCTGATTCATAGGTCAATGCTCAACCACTGAGAATTGGTCAGGCCCAAATTTACTCTTTTAATGATGAGAGCTAACTGTTCAAGGTTTACTGGCAGAATCAAATTAAGAGATAAGTAGTAATGGGGAAGAGGTCTAACATAGAGTTAATATGGGGAAAAATAGAAATAAAAGCTTTGCCGAAACTGCTTGGCTCAGTGGTAGAGCATCAGTCTGCAGACTGAAGGGTCCCGGGTTCGATTCCGGTCAAGGGCATGTACATTGGTTGCGGGCACATCCCCGGTGGGGGGTGTGTAAGAGGCAGCTGGTCGATGTTTCTCTTTCACCGACGTTTCTAGCTCTCTATCTCTCTTCCTTCCTCTCTGTGGAAAATCAATAAAATATATTTAAAATAAAAAGAAATAAAAGCTTTATTTTTTATAAACTTTTTAAAAATATATATTTTATTGATTCTTTTACAGAAAGGAAGGGAGAGGATAGAGAGTTAGAAACATCGATGACAGAAACATCAATCAGCTGCCTCCTGCACAGCCCCCACTGGGGATGTGCCCGCAACCAAGGCACATGCCCTTGACCGGAATCGAACCCGGGACTCGGGTCCGTAGGCCAACGCTCTATCCACTGAGCCAAACCGGTTAGGGCTATTTTTTAATAAACTTTGATGAGATTGTTATCAAACAGGAAGCTATGTGAGTGGACATTTTAACACAAATGTTAATATGTATGTTAATTCAGTTAATAACTTAGTATATTTTCCTTCAAAATTATTGTTTTAGGGAACAGAATCTTGGCATTTTCTTCCTCAAGAAATCGACTCTTCCCACACCTCGGATACATCTCAGACCAGGTTTAATGTGAGAGAGGAAGGGACAGATACAGCAGATTTCCTCTCTGAGGAGGAAGGTTTATCGACCCAATCAGAAAATCAAGTAAAGAAACACAACAGAAGTCTCTTTTGTTCTCCATTGCTAGGTAATGCCTGTTTTTTTCCTTTAAACTAGTATTTATTAATACCTCACATTTATAAAATATTTACTTTTGGGGGATTGCAAGTCCTTCATTTAAATCCTTTCTTGAGTTGAGTTCTGTAAAGATATACTCAAAGATATTAGCTTATTTTTGCAGCTTGTGTCGTTATGTTGAATGTGCAGTTGCACCTCATTTTATCATACACTTGCTCACAGAAGGCAGAAAGTTGATAACTTCCTCTCTAGTAGGTATGCCTTCTTAGTTCTGAATCTGTGGATGTTTTTCTTGAGATAAACCAAGTTATCCTTTATTATTATTATTTATTTTTAAGCCTCACCTGAGGATATTTTTCCATTGATATTTAGAAAGAGTGGGAGAGAGAGGGGAAGACGGAGAGAAACATCGATATGAGAGAAACATCGGTTGGTTGCTTCCTGCACGAGCCCCAACCAGGTCCCAGGCCAGGGAGGAGCCTACAACCGAGGTACATGCCCTTGACTGGAATCGAACCTGGGACCCTTTGGTCCACAGGCCGACGCTGTATCCACTGAGCCAAACTGGCTAGGGCCCGTGTTATCCTTTGACTGTTTGGCAAGGGAGACCCATACTCCTTAAAATACAACAAAAAAAACCCCCCAAAAAACAAAACTCAAAGGTTCATGTTTACTTTATTAGATTCTTAGAATTGATTATGGCATATGTTGTTATCCTCAGTTTTCAGAACCAAAAATTTAGATACAGGGTTAAATGACTTGTTTGAGGTAGATCTTTCTGCTTTGGTGTTTATGGAACTGATTTATTAGCTCTTTACAAAAGGTATACTTTAAATGCCTCTCAAATAATCAAAATAGGAGATAGAATAAATTGTACTTTTACTACTTTGGATCATTACAAATATATAAAAATGCTAAACAAATATGGTAATTAAAAATTTTTTCATGCCTAAATCATAATTCAGACAAATATTTCTTTGCTTTTCCTTTCTTCAGGTTTTGTTTTCAAAAATTGAAAATAAAATACAGCCCCACAAATTTTAGAATTTGCTTTTGTCAGAGAAATGGTTCAACCATGAAGTTGTCAAGAGTTTTTTAAAGGAGCATGAATAGGAAGTTAATTTAGGTTCTTTTCAAACATAAGCTAATGCTATCCAAATCAAAATATTATTGCCAATGAATTCTGTGATGTGGATCATCAAAGTCAACTTTAATTTTAGTTTCACATTTTAGGAAATATGTTGATAACATTAGTGTTTCTTTATGGGAGATGATGGCTATGATAGTAGATGAAAGAAGGCTTTGCTATAATTAGGTTTTCAAAAGGCTGTCATGCTAAAGTGGAACAGCTTATTTTCATTCATTTATTTAACAAATATCTATTATTATTTGATGCTAGGAATATATAGATGAAAGCTAACTCTTTTGGGAAGACAATCCAGTAAACAGAAACTAATAGTATCATGTATGAGTATTTTAATGGAGTATAGCAGGAGCTTGTAAATAACAGACTAAATTTTTTTTTTATGAGCTAAGAATGGGTTTTGCATTTTTAAAAGGATTATAAGAACAACAACAAAAAGTATATGCAACAGAAACCATATATGACTAACAAAGTCTAAAATATATACTATCTGGCCTTTTGTAAAAGTATTTGCTAATCCTAACCTGGAGGTTAGAATGAGAATACATAAGTTTTTTAAAAACCTGATATAAGAAAGAACGTTCAACTAGAGTCATTTAATAATGGAAAGTCATTTAATAATGGAGACATTTAATAGTCGCCTATGTGACTGGTACACCAGGAAATCTGGATGACCAGATGACTGGCCGGTACCTATGACATGCACTGACCACCAGGGGGCAATACTCAATGCAGGAGCTGCCCCCTGGTGGTTAGTGTGCTCCCATAGCCTACCTCCTCAAGCCGGCCAACCTTCCATGGTCCCTCCGCCTGGACTGGGCAAGACTTCCTGGTCACTGGCCAGGCCAAGTATGTAACACTGGGCCGCTAGTATAACAACAAAAAGTGAGCTTAGCCCTGGCCCATGTGTCTTCTCAGTTGGTTGAGTGCCATCCCTTGCACGGAAAGTTTGCGGGTTACATTTCCACTTGAGGTGCCTGTGCTGTGGGTTCGAGTGCTGGTCAGGGATGTTCTGGAGGCAGTCCATCAATGCTTCGTTCGCTCTCACGTGAATGTCTCTCTCCCTCTCTCTCCTCTCTCCTGCTTCCTCCTCCTCTCTCCCTTTCTCTCTCCGCTTCTCTCTTCTTCCCTCTCCGTTTCTCTCTAAAAAAGATTAATAACAAAATGTATTTTTAAAAGAAGTGAGTTTATATCACGGCAAAAGTCAAGCAAAATTCTTTATTAGCCGAAACCGGTTTGGCTCAGTGGTTGAGCGTCGGTCTGCGGACTGAAAGGTCCCGGGTTCGATTCCGGTCAAGGGCATGTACCTTGGTTGCGGGCACATCCCCAGTAGGGGGTGTGCAAGAGGCAGCTGGCTGATGTTTCTCTCTCTCTCGTGGATGTTTCTAGCTCTCTATCTCTCTCCTTCCTCTCTGTAAAATATCAATAAAATATATTTTAAAAAAAATTCTTTATTAAAACAATTTCAGCATTATGTAGGAAATTGTGTTTCTGGCTTCCAAAATTTTTGCTAACAAAGTTGTATAGCTTAGCTTCTCATTTAAATTTTAAATGATTAGAGCAGATACCTGATCTGATGACTGAGGAAATTTTATTACTGCTATTTTGTTATGCATGAATACTACAGTCGTTGTGGGGTAATATAAGTCTCACCAATGACAAACTGAAAACCAGTGCTGAGACAAATGTCTCAAAAAAGAGTGGTCCAAGCTATCAGTGTCCAAATGTGAGGAAATGTGGAGTCTTTGTAAAAAGACCTTAGGATTCTTAGAGGGTTGGAGGACTTATGAAGATTATGAAGGATTAAGACTGAGTCTCTAAGCAAAGGCCAAAGAGGAGTCATATCAGTTAGTCATTGGTGGTAAAGGTTTCTCGATTTTAATTAAATCATTCAGTAAAATAAGTAATAAACAATTCTATTTTGAATGCTTACTAAGCGTAGCAGGTATTTTGCTAGGCACTGAAGATATTACTGTGAATACAGCAGACATGGAATTTTCAATCTAGGTGGAAAGTAGATAGGCTAAAGATGAAAACAAGAGTGTGGTAGTTACAATAGGGAAGGTATACAGTATTATAGGCATTCTGAAACTAAGAAAGTAAACTATGGCAACAGAATGATAGCATATTGATAGAACCATTTAGTTTTAGCAAAAATCACCCATCCAGTTAAATTAATATTGAATAGGATGCTGTTGGTGGTACAGATTTGTTTCTGTTAATGCTTAATTTTGTTTTGTTTTGTAGTTATATAAATACTATAAGAGAATACTGACTTTATATTTAGTGAACATTGAAGGGCATTCTAATAATTACTTAGGTTGGCATTCAGGAATTCACAACAATCCCCCCTCCCCCTTAAATCAGTAATTCTCAAACTTTTTGGTCACAGGACTACTTTACACACTTTAAAGTTATTGAAGATTCTAAAGACCTTTTGTTTAATGTGGATTAATCAGCTGCCTCCCGTATGCACCCTGACCAGGGATGAAATCTGAAACTTAGGTATGTGCCCTGCCCTGGAATTGAACCCACATGAGATGACGCACCAACCAACTGAGTTACCCTGCCAGGGCCTTAATATTATTTTGAATATAATTTTGACCCTCAGCACCTCCTGAGATTGTCTTAGGGATGCCTAGGAGCCCATGGAAAACACTTTGATATACAGTGGAAAGAAGCACTCATAATGGTTAAGAGCACTTGTAAAAAAAGTTCGTGCTTAGACTCAGATCTCACTCTGCTACTTAGGCTTTTTGAAGATGGACAAATTACTTAATATTTCCTTTTTTTTCCCCTTAATATTTCTTAAATTTTGTAATCATGTTTCCTTACCTATAAGATGGATATAATGATACTCATCCTTCAAGGTTGTCATGAGGATTAAGTGAAATATTGTATGTTTAGTACTTGGACCTTGTCAGGTAGTTACTGCTGCTGTTATGTTGTTTATACTAAAGTTTGTAGAAACTTCCAGATGGCAGCATGTTTAGGTTCTTTAAAGTATTATGTGAGTGCTAAACAGTTATTTTTAGTATTTCCGACATTTTTATATTTGAAACTTTGCAGTCATACAAGACAACTTTGCTTCTCCTGATTTGCCTTTGCTGACATGTTTGACACAAGATGAGGAGTTTGAGCCTGATTCCATATTTCACCAAAGTGAACTAGATTTTGCACCTCTGAGGTAGAATGATTTTTTAAATTTTTATTTTCATGTAACCATTCTACTCTTGCACTTCTTGTTCTTAGTTGTTACTAATATTAATGACTTCAGACTAAGTTGAGACTTTGGGGTAGGGATTAGATAGTTTCAGCTCACACTCTGAAGGTAATATGCCCCTAAGTCAGTGGTCGGCAAACTCGTTAGTCAGCAGAGCCAAATAACAACAGTACAACGATTGAAATTTCTTTTGAGAGCCAAATTTTTTAAACTTAAACTATATAGGTAGGTGCATTGTTATTAACTTAATTAAAGTACTCCTAAGCTGGCCTTTGCTAAAAACTCAAGGGGCCAAAGAGCCGCATGTGGCTCTCGAGCTGCGGTTTGCCAACCACTGCCCTAAGTTAAGACATGATGCATATCAGTTTGATATCATATGTATGTGTAAAAATGAACCAGTTTACTGTAGTGTACTTAAAAACAATTTCTAATACATTCTAGCTTTTCAGGCATATTTTAATTTAGAAGGTACACTGGATTTTTTCTTTTTATAAATCTCCCCTTTTGCTTTCTGTGACCCAACCCCATTTTGTAAAAATCATTTATTTCATGGTCACTAACTTGTTTGGCACTCTCATTTTAGTCAGCTGATATTGAATGAGCCTTGTTATCTTTCCTTACCTTATAGCTGTGAATATGAAGTAATAAGATTTTTTTCTAACAAACATGTCCAAATTAATAATTATTCCAAATTAATGTCCTTTAGAATAGTCATTGATAGGAGACAAGTTTGGAATTCTCTAAAATATTTGAAATTATCCAAAAATATAAGTTTTCCTTTTTTATAACTAAAAAAAAAAAGCACCTTAAATTAAAAACTAGGTGTTTACTGATGTACCCTTTTGCTAGATATTACTTTTAAATTACTTTTATGGAAAGTGTTTTGTAAACAGTAGTCAACCAATGATTCCTGTTGTATTTTTTGGGGGGGGGTAGATAACTTTTTAAGTGGTTTTTAAGAGCATAATAAATGACTAGTAAAAGAGCTAATGCAGGTTAAATGAATTTTAAATTTTCATTTAAAGAAATTTTTTTTTGTTGCCGATATGAAATTACTCATATTTGACAATATTGTTTTAGAGAAGTCTGAGAAAATATTAGGGTCACAGATGGTAGTACACTTTTCTGTTTATAAAACAGTTTGCCTTGTTCAAGTCAGTCATTTTAAAAGAATTTGAAATAAGAACTTTGTTTTTCAACACATTATGGAAATAACCTTAATAGCAGTGACATATCAATTTCGTATTTTTTCATGTTGGTATTCAAAAAAATAAAATTTTAAAATATGTAATCTTTTTTTAAAAAATTGTATCTTTTCAGGGGAATTCCTGGTAAGTCCGAAGACACTGAAGGGTTTTCTCGACCGGCGGAAGTCAGCGAAGCTTTCTTCCAGGCAACCTCAGAAGTAGCTTCAGACTTAGTTAACAGCTGCTCTAATGTATCTCAGCATACACTTACAGGGAGTACAGATGTTGAGCCTCAGGGCTCTTTTTTACATCCTGAGCAAGAAACCAAAGAAGAGACTGTTTTAACCTATACAGTTGATGAACTGCAAACTGCCAAAAACTCTGATAGTTATGGTGCTCTTTGTTCATATATGTCATGGAAGATAAAAGAAATTACACAGGAGCCAGAAACCAATTTAGCTGATAAAGATCAATTTTCTTCAACTTCATCTGATACAGTTGATGAATGTGTAACTCCTAAAGAAAGTGACAGTTTTGATGCTTGTTCAGATGTGCACCATTGGAAACAGGAAGCTTTACAGCAGTCAGAAAAATATTTAACCAGTAAGGACCATGATTTCTGCTCAGATTCATCTGATACAATTGATAAAAATAAAAGTCCTGAGGAGAGTGACAATTTTAATGCTCCCTTTTCATTTATGCCACGGACCAAACAGGGAGCTTCATACCATCCAGAAACAGGTCTAGTCAGTAAGGATCATGTTTCTTTTCTACACGAAATTGCTCCTCATTTTAATAATAATGTGTCAAATTCTTTCTTGCATTGCTTGTTAGAAAAGAGTGGGCAAAGGGTTCCCTTGATGTCTGGTAGTGATTTTGAGAATGTTTATTTAAGGGCTCCACTGAGAATGAGATGAAACAAAAGATGGTTTCTTTGGAGTGTTATGAAAGAAATGAAGGTTTGGGGAAAGAATTATCTCAATGTTTTGAACTAACGGAGAATAGTAGTACTTTATTATTTTCAGAAGTGTGTCCCAGATCTTCAGAAATAGAATATATTAAGAATGTTGTAGTTCCTGATAATTCCTTAAAAGTTTCAGAAACACATACTCTCTCCAGGGGACATGATATCTCTAAAGTAGTCCTCTTCATACTGTTACATATAGCTTGGATGTGATATCAGAACAACTATATTTTCAAGAGGAAAGAAACCAAAAGGCAAGTGCTGCTTTTGGAGGGAAAAATGTTGATGCTACTGCAAACCTAGCCTTTGAGGCAGTTAATGCCTTTTTGAGATTTCCAAGGAAGAGAGTATAGTAAATGAAATACAAACTGACATCAATAAATCTGTGACAAATAACAGCCAAGAATGTGAAACAGAAAATACAGGTATTTTCCTATTAAATTACAAAGATGAAAATTCTTTCGTTGATAAACTTAACTTAGTCATCCATACTCTCAATCTGTTCCCAGGGTGTTTGAATCAGAGGCTTCAAAGCCATTGTTGCATAAAAATGGTGATGATGTTAGCTCCCTGTTCTCGTTTCCTAATATAAAATCATTCACCAGTGCTCCTCAGGAAATGTTCTTAAAACCACTTTCTTTTATCCTTAGCTTAAGTCACATGTGTCTAAGTGAAAAGTCTCACAGCCAGATTGTTGGTCTTTGCAAAACACAGCTTTATTTCAGTGTGATGTAGACAGTGAACCATTTCTTCCCATTGGGAAGATAAAGTATTTTTCTGCTCTTGACCTTGCAGAGAAGGCAGGATCTTCAAACATTATTTACCCACTGGAAGTATCGACTTCAGATTCTTTGTTTTCGCAAGATTTAAAGCAGCAAACCTTTGAAGAAGTTGCAGATTCCTCAAACTATATTTTGGGTAAGAATGTAAATTCTTAGTCATGTCATTGAAGGTCCATCTACAGATACAGAAAGCTTTTCAGCAAACTTGGTAACATATGATGCAGAGTAACAAGGCACCTTACCAATAATCAATGCTGCATCATTAATTATAGTTGGTCAGGAGACATTGCTGAAAGCTGATATAGGCCTAGGTGAAATTCCTTGGCCTATGAGTGCCAAATCCAGTTTTATGATACATACAATTACTCAAAATGACTGTCTTATAGAGGGCCTGCAGGAGAAGGCTGAATCTGACATCTGTTCTCTGGGTGATGATATTGAATGCTGTAGCCTAGATGAAAATGCTGTTGTGTGCAGTGAAAGTGAACTACAAAGAGAGGTGAGACGCAAATGAGAATTGGGGAAAACATGGTCTTTTCCAGTTTTGTTTCAGGAAATGGCATTGTTAACTTGTTTTTATTTTACTTGTTACTATTTCCCAGATATGTAACCAACGTGAAGTGACTGGGAACTGCACTGAGCTAACAGGTTTAGAAAATATGTTTGATGATCTAGAAATTTATGATGTCTCCCTGCCTTGGCAATCTGATTTACAACTACCATCAGAGGAAGAGCCTGTAAGTTTTTTTCTATTTGATTTTTCTTATGGGTAAGGGAAAGGAATATTTCAGTTGGAAAAAAGGGGTAAAAGTGCCCATTTATGTCCTATAATACAACAGTTGCCAACTGGTGGTCCGAGAGGTCCAGAAGGTTGGTGATCGCTGGTTTAAGGAAACCTTTGGAGCAGCGTTTGCCAATCAGTGATCTGCTGATCACTGGTGGTCCGGGGGGTCCTAATATCTGTTGATCTAATATTAATTTGTGACTTGTAATCTGGTCTTCATCTGATATGCAGGAATATACTTAACATGTTAGAGATTGGCATAAAAGAAATGTTGGTATTTTGTAAACCATAAGACTTAATGAATTCTGTGGTGTTTTGTAAAAAGCCATCCTTTGGTGCCTCTAGGCCTTTATCCCAGGCATTTTAACTTTTCCAACTTGTGTCCGCAAGAACCTTTGGGACAGTGTTAAAAATGAAGACATTGATTTGTGCTTTTTCCCTCTCTGGTCTTCAATGTACAGACCTTGGAATAGACCCTGGAAATATTAAAATATTTTTGTTTATTTGTTTGTTTGTTTGTTTGTTTGTAATTTAAAATTTTTTTATTTATTGATTTTTAGAGAGAGAGAAAGGGGGTGAGAGAGATTGATTTGTTGTTCCACTTATTTATGCATTAATTGATTGATTCTTTTTTATTTATTTTTTTAAAGGTTTTTTAAAAATATATATATTTTATTGATATTTTACAGAGAGGAAGGGAGAGAGATAGAGAGCTAGAAACGTCAATGAGAGAGAAACATCGACCAGCTGCCTCTTGCACACCCCCTACCGGGGATGTGCCCGCAACCAATGTACATGCCCTTGGCCGGAATCAAACCCGGGACCTTTTAGTCCGCAGACCGACGCTCTACCACTGAGCCAAACCGACCTCGGCAATTGATTCTTTTTAAAAATATATATATTTTATTGATATTTTACAGAGAGAAAGGGAGAGAGATAGATTGCTAGAAATGTCAATGAGAGAGAAACATCGACCAGCTGCCTCCTGCACACCCCCTACCGGGGATATGCCCGCAACCAATGAACATGCCCTTGGCCGGAATCAAACCCGGGACCTTTCAGTCCGCAGACCGACGCTCTACCACTGAGCCAAACTGGTGTCGGCTATTGATTTATTCTTGTATGTATAGGGGATCAAACCCAAAACCTTTGTGTATCAGGACGACCCTCTAATCAACTGAGCTCCTGGCCAGGGCTCAAGCATTTTTTTTTTAGGTGTTCCTGAAAGATTTTTACTTCAGAGGTATCTTGAAAATTATAAGAATCTGTTGTTTCCCCAGGAAAGATACTGAAGTACTTAATATCCAAACTAGTCAGTGTTCAGTGTTCCCAAAGGAAACTAACTACCTCCTTTCCACATAAGCAACATCCTCATGTATTACTTCACTCCTCTCTATTTATATCATTATTATTGTGTGTTTGTGCACTAGAAAATTATAACTTTGAGGTGTTATAAAAATTGTTTCAATGTTTCTTTTATACGAGGCTTTATTTTCCTTGATCTTTGGAATATTCCTCTGGTCCCATTGTCCATCTTCTTTTGTCTGAAACTGTCAAATCTAACCTGGATCTCACTTCCTTATAATATATCCATATTTCCTTTTAGTCATTAAATACAGTTAGATAACATATGTTTTCCTGTTTTCCCAAGTATAAGAGTGTATGTTATTGGAAAACAATTAGTTTGGGTTGCAACCATATTAGGTCAGACATTTGATAAAAGGAAATGAACAAAGATATAACTGATGAACTTTTATTTATAATTTTTAAAAAAATATTTTTTATTGATATTTTACGGAGTGGAAGGGAGAGAGATAGAGAGCTAGAAACGTCGATGAGAGAGAAACATCGACCAGCTGCCTCTTGCACACCCCCTACCGGGGATGTGCCCACAGCCAAGGTACATGCCCTTGACCGGAATCGAACCTGGGACCTTTCAGTCCGCAGACCAACGCTCTACCACTGAGCCAAACCGGTTTCGGCTATTTATAATTTTTTGAATTTAAAAAGGTTTTAGTGTAGAGAACTATTAGGCTAGTTTTATTTTCTTCTAAAGTAGGCATTGTTTAATTCTAACTTTCAGTGTAATAGTGGGGATGAAAGTGATAACTGTGCTCAAATACCATGCTAAGTTTTACTTGCATATATCAGTTAGGATTGTTGAGGATTTTTATCATCCCCATTTCTATAATTGACAGGAAGTTAAGGGACTTTCTCATGATCACTTAGCAAATAGGGGAACTAGTATTTAAAAATAATCTGTATATTTAACCATTATGCCATTAACTCCCTGCCTGTTTGGCTATTCTTCAGTGAAACCAATGCCAAGATTTTGCATTATTTTGGCAGGAATGAAAGTTTTGAAGTCAGTTTCAATAATAATGAGGAACAAAATCTGATAAATTTTAAATTTAGTGTTTCTAATATACTAGAGGCCTGGTGCATGAAAATCATGCACTTGGGGGCATCCCCTCAGCCTGGCCTGCACCCTCTCACAGTCCGGGAGCTCTTGGAGGATGTCCCAGAGTGGGCCTACACTGTCAAGTTGGATTGGACATCCATAGCACTGCCATGGAGGCGGGAGAGGTTCTCTCCACCACCACTTTGCTCTTCAGCCGTGAGCCTGGCTCAGGGCTTCTGGATGAGCGGTGCTCCCCCTTGTGGCAGTGCAGTGACCACCAGGGGGCAGCTCCTGCATTGAGCATCTGCCCCCTGGTGGTCAGTGCTTGTCATAGCTACTGGTAGTTTGCCATTTGATTTGCATATTAGCCTTTTATTATATAGGACTAGTGGCCCAGTGCACGAAATTTGTGTTAAATTAAAATGTGTGTTACATTAAAAGGGAATTAATTAGAGGCAATATTTTAATATTGTTATTTACCCTTTCTCTATAATAGACGTGTCTGGCTAGCCCCACCCTGTTGGGCCACACCAAGACCTGGCTGGCCCTATCCCCATCAAGCCCCGCCAGGCGGGGGCACAGCCTTAGGTTTTCTGGCCTGACACCACACAGCCTTAGGTCCCTGCTGATAGGTCATTATGGCATCATGGCATGATGATCATTTGCATAGCCTTTATTAACAAGATTATTAAGATATGCATATATATTCATATGTTTTTATTTATTTTTTAGAGAGAGAAAGGCAGAGGGGGAGAGAGAGAGAGAAACATTGACGAGTCAGAAACATCAATATTGAATGACTGCCTCCTGCACACCTCATACCTGTGACTTCTTGTTGAATGGGTTGACGCTCAACCACTGACCCACACTGCCTGGGTGTTTTGTTTTGTTTTAATTCTCATCTGAGGATATGTTTTTTTAAAAATTGATTTTTAGAGAGATGAAGGAAAGAGGGAGGGAGTGGAGGAATAGAAAGAGAGAGATAGGAGAGAGAAACATTGATTGGTTGCCTCCCATATGGGCCATGACTGGGGATGGAACCCAAAATCTAAGTATGTGCCCTGACCAGGAATCAAATCACAACCTTTAGATGTCTGGGAAGATGCTCCAACCAACTGATTCATCTAGCCAGAGCTCTAATATTTTTGATAGTACTGTACAGTTTTTATAACCTGCATCAACTTTTCATGTGGATAAAATATATTTTAAAAATGAAGATATCCTATATAATAAAAGCCTAATATGCAAATTCTCCCCTCGGGCGGTCATTTGACCAGGATACCGGGAGTTTGACCACTCGCTATAATGTGGCAGCTGGTGCCATTGGAGGTGCTGCTGGCCTCAACGGGCCCTGGCGAGAGCGGCTGAGCAGGTGGCGCCAGGCCAAGGCGGGTGTGAGGGCTCCCCTCTTGACTCATCCATTGCCCTGCAGATAGCGACCCGCAGTGGTGGCAGGGCATGGGGCTGCCACCCAGCTCTCAAGCACTTAGGAAGAAAGGGCAAATAGCAATATTAAATATTTCTGCTAATTATTTTTCGTTCAACGTGCACAAGTCTGTGCACTGGGCCACTAGTATTCAGTTACTAGTGATTCACAGAGATTAACTCTGAACACATTCCAAATTTTATTTGCCCTAATTTGGTGAAAAGTTGTATGTTTATGTACTAACATCACCAGTAATGGTTACTGATTTCTTTACTAGCAAGGACTTGTTGGGATTTGTGTTTTAGAAACCTCTTTTTCAGCATTTAACCTTTACTTCATTATCAGTTTATATTTCCCAAGGCTTTTGTTTCAAGAAATTTGAGGGCTTTTTTCTTCTTTTTTTGATTAATCCTCATCTATTGATATTTTTCCATTGATTTTTAGAGAGTGGAAGGGAGAGGTAGAGACAGAGAGAGAAACATCGATATGAGAGAGAGAGAGATATCGATTGGTTGCCTTTTTGCGCCCCTACCAGGGTCTGGGATCGAGCCTGTAACTGAGATATGTGCCCTTGACCAGAATTGAACCGGGGACCCTTCATCTGTGCGCTGATGCTCTATCCACTGAGCCACACTAGCTAGGGCAGTGTGGCTCAGTGGATAGATTTTATTTTTTAGGAATTGATCACAGATACAGTTTTCCCATGCTTTTATTATTCTAAACTTTGTGGATTTCTTAAAAATGGGAAGTAGGTTTTCTCCTACTTCCTTTTTTTCCCCCCTGTCCACAACACACTTCTCTCTTTAAAAAAATAAACCTTTGTGCCATAGTTCAGATTCTGTAATGATCATACTTATTATATGGAGAAAAATACTTCTAGGTCTCCTATACTGAACCTCAGAATAATTTATAGAGCCTTCTTGGAATTGGCCAAGATATGACATATATGTATTCAGGAGGATTGAGAATATAATCTTAAGGAACTGGTATAACTACTTAATATTTATTTTCATAAAAGGTCTGTATTTTAACATGTCTAAAATTTATCTTCTTTATTTTAAAAAAAATCTCTTTTCATAGGACATTAGTGAGCATTTTTCATCTGTATTACCTCCATTTGTTACTCATGATCCAGACAGAAAGTTGGAGTATCACTCTTCAGATCTCAGGATGTTGAGGGTATCTCCTGAGATTGTGCCAAAGACTCAAAAACATTTACCAGGTATGTGGAAAAGGTGATATTAAATGTCCTTATGACTAACTTGTTAAAAATATCTTGCTATGGCTATTTTTTTTATATTTGAACTCCTGCAGTAATGTTAACTTTGGATTAAGTGTATTTATAAATGCATAGGTCTCTTTCATTAGATGAATCTTTCTGATAATTGCTTTCTTCATGATAGTGTTTAGAACTGAATTACATAAAAGTCTGAATTAGCATCAGTTTGTTTCTATATTCCTTTCTGTGATTTGAAGGGAGAAATTAATTGAGCACGAGAGGACAATAAATTTATAGAGAGGAAATTGAGAGCTCAGTTCTGAGACAGAAAACAAGGTAGTCTTACCTGCTATGGGTTGTGGGTACAGGAGGAGAGGTTTTAGGGGCTTAGAGGAGAGTGACTTGGGTAAAGGCTCAGAATTTATGTTGAATGAATAGGAGATGGAACTGACTAAAGACAAGCAAAAGGATTTTCAGGTAGTTCTGAAGTCAGTTGAGTTCAGAAATGATTTTATAATGTCAGCCTATATAGCATCTCTAATTTTTCTTTACTGAAACTCAGGAATGGAGAAAGTTAATCCTTGGTAGAGGGATTTGTGTATGGTGAACGGACAGCAGTGGAAAGGAATAAGTGAGGGAAGAGTTAATCAGCTGTTTGTTTCAGCCTGCATTGGAAAAGAAAAGAAGTCAGAAGAATTTTGTTAGTCTATAAGAAAATAAAGGAACAGAGGTTTCTTTATGAAGTTGAATACAGGAGGTGGGTATGAGTTATGAGAGAGCTAGAAGAAGGGGTAATTTTGGTCAGAGTGAGTTAGTACGTTTAAATTTGTATCAGTTTGAAGGGTGATAAGATCCATTGCTTGGCCCTGAGGGGTTTGGTTAGAAGTTGAATAAAGACCAGTGGGATAAAATAAATTGAGATTTTGAGGCTAGTTTTTTGATTACCTGTGTTTAAATATTTTCTGATTTTTGTGGGGTTTGGGGTTTAGGAAAGCCTGTGCACCAGACCTTGAAAAGGTGAATGGGAACAACTGGGAGTTGTAAGAACATGATAGATGGAGGATGGTATTGAAGCTATGTGTGGCCTAAACCTCAAGAAAGGAGGTTTTATTTGTATGTCTTTGTTTATTTGAGAAAGATAGAAAATAATGGGAAGGAATTCATTGTGAGGTTGGTAGTAATGTCCTTCTATTACTGATTTTAGTAATGGGGAGCTAATCTCTTTGTAAGTCTAGCTGAATTTTGTCAATTTTTTGCTGAACTTTTCAAAGAAATTGGTTTCTCTTTTTCTAATTTTTCCTTCTATCTTTTAAATCTATTTCATTTACTACCATTTTAGTCTTTATTTTCATGTTTTCACTTGCTTCAGTTTTGATTTGAGCTTGTTACTGTTTCTTAAGGTGAAATGTTAAGTTATTGATCTGAGATCTTTCTAATTCAGGTTTTTACATAGATAAATTTTTAAACACTGTGTTAGCTGCATGCCTTAAGTTTTGCTTTTTCATACTTTAGTTTTAATTCATCTGAATATTGCCTAATTTCCATTGTAATATTTCTTAGTTGTTGACACTGGTTATCTGGAGGTGTGTTGTTTAATTTCATATACTTATGAGTTTCCTTTTGTTATTGAGATGTCATTCCATTTTTTGGATTATATATACTTTGTATGGTTTCAGTTTTTAAATTTTATTGAGGCTTGTTTTATGTCCTAACATATAGTCTATCCTGTAGAATGTACAGTTTGCACTTGAGAAGAATGTGCATTCTGCTGTTGTTAGGTGGTGTGTTCCATACATACTTATCTGCTGGTTCTGGTTAATTCATAGTGTTCCAGTCTTCTGTATCCTTGTTGATCCTTTGCCTAATTGTTTTCTTCATTTCTGAAAGTAAGATATTGAAGTCTCCAAATATTAGTGTTTGTTTCTCCCTTCTTTTAGATTTGTTTGAAACATTTTGAGATATGATATTAAATGATTTTATGCTTATATTTTATAATTTATAATATCATGCCTTGATGAATTAACTTTCTTTGTGTGATTATAAATTGACCTTTAATTCTAGTAACATATTTTGTCCTAAAGCTTTATTTTATCTTTTTTTACAAATAAATATGTTGTTTTATTTTTATTTATTTACTTATTTTTTAATTTAATAAATCTTTTTTGTTCAGATTATTACATTGTTTTCCCTTCCTCCCCCTGTCCCCCATAGCTCCCCTCTAATGTAATAATCTTGCTCTTTTTCTTCTTCTGGCACCCCCATAATTATGATGCTGGTTCGCTTGAAGTTGTCCCGGAAACTTCTTACACTATCTTAAAATTTTTTGATTCTTTTTGCTTTTTGCTTTTCCAGTTGAGTGTTCTGCTTCTTTGTATTTCAGATCTTTGACTTGATTCTTGTGTTCCTCTAGTCTGCTGTTGGGTCTCTGTATAACAATATTTTTTTATTTCAGTAGTGTATGTTTTAATTTCTAATTGATCCTTTTTCATATCCTTGAGGGTCTCGCTAAATTTATCGGCCTTTTCTAGGAAATTCTTGAAAAACCTTATAACCATGGTTTTGAACTCTATATCCAGTTGTTTGTTTTCTTTCACTTCTTTTGTTTGTGGTCTGTTACTTTGTCTCCGCATTTTCGCTGCTTCCCTGAGTTGGTAGGGTAGCTTTGTGTGCTACGTGTCCTGTATGGCCCAGTGGGTCCGCCTCCCACTTAACCTGAGGTGGACACTCTTGGTGCATCCCTATGTGGATTGTGTGTACAGCCTTGTTGTAGATAAGTCTTGATTGTTGTTAGTATTACTGGGAGGAATTGACCTCCAGGTCAGTTGGATGTGATGATCAGCTATGTCTACTTGGAAGAAGAACTGTGCTGGAGACACCCTTATGAGACAAGACTTTCAAAATTGCAAAAGCCTCTGTGCTAAGCTTGGATGGGGCGGAGTCTCAAGGTGGAGCAGACAGCCTTGGCGTCCCCGTCAGCCCTGCCCTAAGAGGCCCTTGGATTTCAGTGTTCCACAGTAATCCACTTCTGAGAGAAAACTGCTGTTGAGTTTTGAGTTTCACCTACTGCCAGACAGTCCAGTTTCTACCCTAGTGAATCTGGATTCCCAGGTTCTCACCCAGAACTGGAGTTCAGCACAGTCGGAACCTTCCGGTTCTCTCCAGCTAGAGAAAGCCAGTGGCACACTCAACAGTCAGTCCTCTCTGCACACTTGCGCACACGTCTATGGACCCCTCCCCTCCGTGGCTCCCCCTGAGTCTCCGTGTGCCTTTCTCTCTACGTGACAGTTCAGACTTCGCCCTGTATGACCCTGGGTCCACAGGGTCTCACCTGGAATTGGGGTTCATTGCAGTTGGAAACGGGGGTTCAGTGCAGTCAGGAGCTTCCTTCTCTTTCCTGTCAGAGAAAGCCAGCCAGGCACTCAACCACCCTTCCTCTCTGCACGAGTGTCTCCGTACCTCAGCCCTTTGCAGCTCCTCTGATTCTCTATGAGCTTTTCTCTTTTCTTCTAGATATAGAATTTCCACTTAGTCAGTTTTTCTGTGGTTCTGGATGATGTCTGTTCTGTCTTTTAATTGTAGTTTTGAAATTGTTGTGCGAGGCAGTAGTTTAGGTGCTTACCTATGCCGCCATCATAGTTTTTCTGCTTTATTTTGTCTTTTATCAGTATATTTGCTCTAGCTCTTATTGTTGCTGTTTGTATGACATCTTTATTCCTTTACTTTCAACCTAGCTATATTTTTTATCTAAAGTACATCTTTACCAAATAGAGTATAGTTGGGATCTTTTTTAAATGCAGACTAATAATAATCTCTGCCTTTTGATGTAAATGTTTAATCCATTCACATTTAATGCCATTATATATAAGATTTGGTTTACATTTTCTGATTTTATTTCCATTTTATTTTATTTTTTTCATTCATTATTTTTTTAAATAAATCTTTATTACTCAGATTATTACAATTGTTTCTCCTTTTTCTCCCCCAAAGCTCCCTACCACCCAGTTCCCTTCCCACCCTCTGCCTTTACCCCCTCTCCCCCCAATTGTCTTCATCCATTGGTTATACGATTTCAATCCAGTCTCTCACTGCTTCCCCACCCCCTTATCCTCCTGATAATTATCAGTCCACTCCCCTTCTTTGCTCCTGATTCTACTATATTCACCACTTTATTCTGTTCCTCAGATTTTTTTTTTCTTCTCTTTTCCTTTTTTTCGTATATGAATTTCAAGTGGGACGCTCTCCCTCATTTGTTTTTGTAGGGAAATACAACAGTGTGTTCTGTAGCTCATGGCTGCAGACTGTCCAAATGTCTCAGGACCACATGGATAGAATCCGCTCCTCCTCCAGTTCACACCGCCCCCTCCCCCCGGGTTCCACCGCTTCCCCTTAGGCACATGGCTCCCCTGTGGCACATGGTTCTCCCAGGGCACATGGTTCCCCCGGGGCATACGGCCCCCCTGGGGCACACGGCTCACCCAGGGCACATGTCTCTCATTGATGTTTTTAACTCTCTATCCCTGTCTCTTCCTCTCCGTAAGAAATCAATAAAATATATATATATATTTTTTAAAAGGATGTATTTTAATATCAATCAAAATAAATTTATTTATTTATTTTGGTACATACACACAATAATAATAAACAACAAATAAAATTATTCATAATAAAATATAAATAAAAGTTATATTATAAATAACATTTATTTGCACACCGGACCATCTCATGCCTCACAAGACTGTCTTGACTTGGTTCATGAGAACGTAGAATTAGGAGCAGCTAAGCACACTGTAGTACATATCCCTACCAAACTCCAGTGCAACATATACCCCCACCAAACTCTTCCTGTACCCCTGGGGGTATATGTACCACACTTTGGGAAACACTGGTTTAGTAACATGTTATTTATTTTTATATATAATTTATTGATTTTTTTACAGAGAGGAAGAGGGATAGATAGTTAGAAACATTGATGAGAGGGAAACATCGATCAGCTGCCTCCTGCACACTCCCCACTGGGGATGTGCCCACAATCAAGGTACATGCTCTTGACCGGAATCGAACTTGGGACCCTTGAGTCCTCAGGCCTGAAGCTCTATCCACTGAGCCAAACTGGTTAGGGCAGTAACATGTTAGTTAGCCTACACGTTTTTGTGTGTTTTTTAGTATTTTTGTGATTGGTTTCTTGTTTCATACCATTATAGTCCTGGAAGATGCTTAATATGATTTTAATCTTTTCATTTTATTGAGACTTGTTTTGTTTCCTAACGTATTCCATATGCACTTGCAAAAAATGTATATTCTGCTGCTTTGGGGTGAGATTCTCTGAAGATATCAATTAAATCCATCTTATCTAGTGGGTCATTTATTACCATTGTTTCCTTATTGATTTTCTGGCTGGAAGATATATCCACTGATTTTGAACGTCTTAAAATTTCCTACTATGACTATATTAGAGGCATGGATTCTTGCACTGGTAGGGTCCCTTGGCATGGCCTGTGGGGATTGGGCTGAAACTGACAGTCCAACGCCGCCTTCTGCTCCTGCCTTGGGCTTGTGTCTAATCAGTCCTGATTGAGAGGCTTGCGCCAGCGCAGTGGAGCTCACCAGTCATGAGCCCTCCATCTGGTGCCCCATGATCAGCTAAGCGGTACTTCCACTGTGGGAGCACATTCACCACTAGGGGGCAGCTACTGCATTGACCGTCTGCCTCCTGGTGGTCAGTGCACATCATAACAACCAGTCATTTGGTCGCTTAGACTTTTATACATATAGATAGATTACTGTCGATCTTTTTCTTCATATCCCACAAGATTTGCTTTATGTACTAATTAGGTGCTCTTTGTTGAATGCATACATGTTTATAAGTATTATAGTCTCTTTTTGGATTGTCCCCTTTACCATCCTATATAACAAATGGACGGAATGGCAGAATGACTGGTTGCTATGACGTGCACTGAGCAGGCAGACAAATGAGTAATTAGGGGTAATCAGGTAAGCAGGCAGGCAGGCAGAATGGTTATTGGCAATCAGGCAGGAAGGGCGCGTAAGGGCGATCACACAGGCAGGCAGGTAGGCAGGCAGGCAGAGTGGTTAGGAGCCAGCAGTCCCAGTTTGCAAGAGAGATGACTGACTGCTGGATCAGGCCTAAACCAGCAATTGGACATCCCCTGAGGGGTCCTGGATTGTGAGAGTGCATGGGTTGGGCAAATTACATGCACTGGGCCTCTAGTAATGTAATGGTTTTTTTTGTTTGTTTTGTTAATCCTCACCTGAGGATATTTTCCATTGATTTTTTAGAGAGAGATGGAAGGGAGGGGGAGAGACACAGAGAAACATTAATGTGAGAGAGACACATGATTGGTTGCCTCCTGCTCATGCCCCTACCAGGGCTGGGGATTGACCCTGTAACTGTGGTAAGTGTCCTTGACTGGAATCAAACCTGGGACCCGTCAGTCCACGGGCTGATGCTCTATCCACTGAGCTGAAACCGATTAGGGACTAGTGTTCTGTTTTGTATTATGCCAGGGCCAGCCTGGCAGGTTGAACTGTTCTGAGGTAGGGAGGTGGGAATTGAGAAAAGAAAGAGAGACTGAAAAGCGGGATAGGAGGACTACAGGTAGCCATTGATGGACTGTAGCCGTATATATGCCTCAAAGATTGTATAATTAAATTATCTTAAAGAATAGCAATTCCATTTAAACTGAATCACATTATTAATCCTCTTTTAAAATCAGATCAATAATTAATATATTTTAAATTCTTAATTATTAGAGAAAACAATATTTTATTTTCTCAAAAATATATTTTTATAGTTTAGTTATATAATTATTATATTTATATAATTTCTCCTAATTCAATATGTACTTAGAACTTTTAAAGCTGGCAAGTTAAATACATTTAGTATTTCCTAGAGTAATAACACTTTATATTTTTAAGAAAAATATAAGACATAATTAATAGAGTCAGTTCTGTCCTCTAGGTTTTTTTATGAGGTAAATTTAAATTTAAATTTTTATTTGCCAGTGGTTTTGTTCTAGAGTTCCCGAACAATGAAACAATGCAGGAGAGTTTGGAGAGACTTATTTTATTCATCACGCGATGGGTTTAGGGAAAATGAATTCAAATTCTAAGCAAAGCTACAAGCAGAGATTCTCTTTTTATTAAGGAGCCAGCACTCTGTGTAATTAGTGGTTATCTTGCTGCTGTCTTTGAAAACAAACACAGTTCTAAAAATTATGGGCATACCTAGTCTTGACCTACAAGGTCAGACAGCTAAGTTTATTTTTATCATCATTCAAACAGGCTAACGTAGACTAGAAAGCAATATTTTAGAATAAGAGGCCATCTAAGAAAACAGCAGAAAATTCCAAACAGCAGGTTTTTTGTTTTGTTTTGTTGTTATAAAATAGGGGTTTTCTTTCTCAGCTCTGGAAAACTAGGTTTGGTTTATTTGAATGTAAATTATTACATTCTTTAAGATGGCTACTGTCAGGACACTGACTTGTCTGCTGGGGAAAGGGCGTCTACCCTTTCCTCCATCAACAAAGAATGTAGCCAGTTACCTGGACTACTTAGATCCTTATAATTAATATATTATTTATTTATCTATATTTTAATAATTTCTTTGAGGTTCTAGAGTCGATTATAATTATTTTAAAGCATTCTTTGGATAAATTCTATGACAGAGACAAATTTACTTATTTTCTTGAAGGCCTTAAGAATTAACTTTTAAATAAAGTTCACTAGTATTTTTAAAACTACTCTTTATTATGGAAATGCAAATTCTGTTGTTGGAATTAGCTTGACTTTCTTTCAAGAAGACTTTTTCGCCTTTTTTTTTTTCCAGGAAAAAGAACCAGCTCTGGGCTTTTCATTTCTGTAGCCCTTGTAAAGAGTTAAGTCCAGTTCAAGACCTATCTAATATCCGAAATCGGACGTGTGCACATTTTGTCTTACACCAACTTTCTCTTTACACGTGTACAGATATCCCAGACGTATTTCTAGATTTTTAAAACTTTTTCATGGCGAGAAAAAAAACTTTTAATTTAATATACTAGGAGAGCAGGCTTCTATATTGGATTACCACACGTCTCTCCCTTCCCCTAAATCCTGCTTACTTCAGGGGAAGTTTCAGCAACAGATCTGGCTGAATTTGTATTCATGCTTAAAAGATAGACAGATCTCAATTTTTTTCTTTCTTTTTGGCTTTCTAAAGTAATAACTCACACCCAATTTGGCCAAGATTTGCATTTCCCTGTAAGTTCTCTTATAATTTTTAAACAAGGTGGTATTAAGTAATCTTATTGCAAGTAATCTTTTGTGGGAGAGCAGCAGATAGCCCTGCCCTCTCCTGCTGCCTTTGAATTTCTCTGAACCAGAGGCAGTTTCAGCAGTGGAGTTCCACTTATTAAATTCCATACACAAACTAAGATTCTAATTTGAACAAGAAACAACATTATTTTGTGATCACATAGACTTCAACATCTTCCTCTAAAGGGCACTTTCACTTTGTCCTAGGCTTTACTCCCGACTATCAATAAATTGCTGCTCCCTTACCTTAACGAGTGCACTCTTTGTCTGGAGGAGTTCCTCACCTTCTGCTTCCCAAGTCCTCAGGTCCCTGGATTCGGGCACCAATTGCCAGGGCCAGCCTGGCAGGTTGAACTGGGCTGAGGTAGGGAGGTGGGAATTGAGAAAAGAAAGAGAGACAGAAAAGCGGGATAGGAGGACTACAGGTAGCCATTGACGGACTGTAGCAAGTTTATTAACTGCGCAATGCCTTTTATACACAAAGCACTAATTAGGAGGTCTGTCAAGAGGAGTGTATTTCTTTGCTCCTCTTTATCTCTAGAGGAGAAACAGAGCTGAAGGATAAATTCTTAGTACAATAAATCTCAGTAGATAAACACAGACTTTTTGTAAGACATGATAGATTGCTCTCATACCACAAAGTTTACTTTCATTCTACTGATAATTGCCATCCAGACAAGTCAGGGAAAACTGTTTGGATAGGGGGCCAGCCCTTCTAGCCCCTTCAGATGCAAGGACCTTGTCAGCTTACATCCTGTCACCAACAGTATTAAAGTCTATTTTGTCTGATATAAGTATTGCTACTGCAGCTGTTTATTTTTCATTTCCATTTGCATGAAATATCTTCTTTTATTTCTAATACATTTTTTCTTATTTCAGAGAGGAAGGGAGAGGGAGAGAGATAGAAACATCAGTGATGAGAATTATTGATTAGCTGCTCCCTGACTGCCCCCTACAGAGGATCGAGCCCATAACCTGGGCATGTGCCCTTGACTGTGATCGAATCTGGGACCTTTCAGTCCATAGGCCGACGCTCTATCCACTGAGCCAAACCTGTTTCGGCCAAACTTACTATTTATTCCTTCTAGTATGTTCTTCATTTCAGTTATTGTATTCTTCATTAAAAAAATATTTTTATTGATTTCAGAGAGGAAGTGAGAGGAAAGAGAGATAGAAACATTAATGATAAGAGAGAATCATTGATTGGCTGCCTCCTTCATGTTCCATACTGGGGATCAAGCCTGCAACCTGGGTATGTGCCCCAACTGGGAATCGAACCATGACCTCCTGGTTCATAGGTTGATACACAGCCATTAAGCCATGCATGACAGGCTCTTCAGTTTGTTTGTTTGTTTAATGTTTTCTATGTGTTGTTTTCTGATTCTGATTTTCACAGCCAGGTGTTATGTGGGTGCCTCTTTCCAATTCTGGTGCTCTGGGCTGGTATGTTTGGTGTGGGTCAGAACTCCACACTCCTGAGGGGGAGCCTTTGCAGCTGAGATATCCCTCTAGAATCTCAGCCACCACAAAAAAGGAATGGGGCCAGCCCTTTTTGTGTCTCCACTCTAGTTCTACCAGTCTCGGTGTTGCTTTTCCTGTAAATCCTTGATTATAAGACTTCTCTTCATCTAATCTTCAGTTGGTTATGCAGTTTGATTGTTCTTTATTTTAGTTTTAATTTCAGTTTGGTTCTGGGAGGGGATGAGTATAGCTTTTACCTACTCTGCCACTATTTTGAATGACTTCTCTTTTATTTCTGATTTTAAAAAAGAGTCCTGCCTCTTTTATTTTCTTTAAAAAAAATATATTTTATTGATTTTTTACAGAGAGGAAGAGAGAGGGATAGAGAGTTAGAAACATCGATGAGAGAGAATCATCGATCAGCTGCCTCTTGCACACCCCCTACTAGGGATGTGCCTGCAACCAAGGTACATGCCCCTGACCGGAATCGAACCCGGGACCTTTCAGTCCACAGGTTGATGCTCCATCCACTGAGCCAAACCGGTTTCAGCTGCCCTGATCTTTTTTTCCCCTTCCTTCTGCTAACTTGTGCTTAATCTTTTTCCTAGTTCTTTGAGATATAAAGTTAGGTCATTGGAGACTTTTCTTGTTTCTTAATGTAGGCACTTTTCCCTATAAACTTCCCTCCTAGAACTGCTTTTATCGCATCTCATAAGTTTTGGGATGTTGTATTTTTATTTTCAATTGTCTTGGGGGTATTTTTCCTCTCTTTTTATTTCTTTGACCCATTAGTTGTTCATCTAATTAATATGTTTTGATTTATTAATTTCTTGACCCTTTTTTTCTCACAAAATTTTATAACTTATATCCTTCTAAAGTTACTATGCAGTGTACATTATTTTCTTTTAGTTTTCTTGAAGTTAATACTTTTTTTTCTTGAAGTTAATACTTGATATTTCTACTTTTTTACTTTACAGTTCAGTTCTCATTCCATTCTATTTTCCAGCTTCTTATTTGAAGCTCACCAGTTACCAGTGGATTTAGAATGGCAGTCAGTTGTAGTAAAAAGAGTTCATTAGAAAGCTAACTTGTCTGTTTTTGTCATTTACTCACTGTACAACTCTAGGAAAATATGTTTGTTACTCAGAATGTCGTCTAAGGACCAATGATATTGGGTATTACCTGGGCTCTTGTTAGAAATGCAGAATTTGAGATTCCACCCCAGACCTACTGAATTAGAATCTAAGATCTTTACAGTGACCAACATTGTTAAATTGTTATCATTGAAACTTAATTTGCTACCATATGTTTTGCCAGTTTACTTATTGTCTGTTTGTTTTTAATTAGAATGTAAGCTTTGTCTGTTTACTTATTGCTCCTATTTTCTACATCTAGAACAGTGACTGGCCCGTAGTAAACAATTTTTTTAAATGAACAAGTGAATGCATTTCTTGTCAAATATTGCCATTTCTATTTTATTTGTTTATTTTCCTTTGCCATTCAGAACTATTTTTATTTAGAATTATTTACTTTCTTTTGACAATACAAATATACTGCATTTCCATTGTTGCAGAAAGTTTGATGAGACTGCTTATACTTTTATATTCCCTTTCCAATTCAGAACTTGTATTTCTACAATACAGGTCTGCTCATGTCTATCAGTAATTCCCTGTGCCATATAGAATTAAGTTCAAATTTCTTAGTGTAACTTATACGAGTTTACAGTTTCATTTAGTTAAAAATACATGTCTTATTATGGGTACACATGCCATTTAAAAACATTGCATGCATAGCATTCGTCTGGGCTATATTGCATTGCCCTTGTAGGACTCGGGGAAAAGAGAAACCCATGAAGATAAGCTGATGATCCTTTGCTATGCCATGGAATAAAATATTTTGTTGCAATTGAGGAGTGTCATATCTTCTGCTAGCATATATGACATAGTAAAAGGCTAACTTGTTAGCTTATAAGTAGTGTGAAATCAAATCCCAGAGTAAACAGCATTTTCACATCAAATTGAAAATTCTTTATAAATCACCTAAAGGTCTGCATAATATTTCATCAAATGTCTATGCTGACATTTTAAATCTATAATTCCGTTGTTGAGTATTTAAATTATTTATGCATTAGATTGCTGCTTTAAATGTCTTTGTAATAATTATCTTTGAGTGTAAATATTCGTGTCTTTAATTGACTGCTAGAGCAGTGGTCGCCAACCGGCGGTCTGTGGATCACTGGTGGTCCATAAGGTCTGAAAGGCTGGTGACGGCTGGTTTAAGGAAACCTTTGGAGCAGGGGTCACCAACTAGTGGTCTGCAGACTACTGGTGGTCCTTGAGGTCCAAAAGGTAGGCAGCTGCTGTACTAGAGGCCCAGTGTATGAATTTGTACACCAGTGGGGTCCCTTGGCCTGGCCTGAGGGATTGGGCCAAAACCAACTCTCTGTCATCCCGAGGAGTCCTGGATTGCGAGAGGCACAGGCCAGGCTGAGGGACCGTACCAGTGCATGATCAGGGCCGGGGAGGGAACACAAGAGGTTGGCCAGTGAGGGAGGGACCATGGGAGGGTTCCAGGGCATGTCTGGCCTGTCTCTCTCAGTCCCAATTGGCTGGACTCCAGTAGTAGGCTAACCTACTGGTTGGGTGATCAGTGCATGTCATAGCAACTGGTCTACTGGTTAACTGTCTGACTCCTGGTGGTCAGTGCATGTCATAGTGACTGGTCAACCAGTCGCCTGTCTGCCCCCTGGTGGTCAGTGTACAATTAATAGAAATTGAGCAGCCTTAGCACACATTAGCATATTACACTTTGATTGGTTGAACAGCCAATTGGATACTTAGCATATTAGGTTTTTATTATGTAGGATTTCTTTAGGATTCCTTTCTAGAATATAAAGTCCCAAGGAAGAAAAGCTTTCTTTTTTTCTTTTATACTAATGAATAGGCTATACCCTAGACCAGTGGTTGGCAAACTCATTGATCAACAGAGCCAAATATCAACAGTACAATGATTGAAATTTCTTTTGAGAGCCAAATTTTTTGAACTTCTTCTAACGCCACTTCTTCAAAATAGACTCGTCCAGGCCGTGGTATTTTGTGGAAGAGCCACACTCAAGGGGCCAAAGAGCTGCATGTGGCTTGCGAGCCACAGTTTGCCAACCACATCCCTAGACCAATGGAATCTCATTTTCTGATGGGGGTCCAGGAACTAGGTGTTTTTTTGTGTGTGCGTGTTTTTGTTTGTTTGTTTGTTTGTTTGTTTTTAATCCTCACAGGACATGTTTTCATTGATTTTTTTTTTTTTTAAGAGAGAGGAATAGGGAAGGGGTAAGGAAAAGAAAGGTTGGGGGGGGGAGAGGAAGGGGTTGCCTGTCGTATGCACCCCAACTAATGGTTGAACCCACAACTTGGTTATGTGTCCTAACTGAGAATCGAACCCGTGACCTTTCAGTGTATGGAATATCATTCCAACCAACTGAACCAAACCAGCCAGGGCAAGAAATATTTTTCAATTAAAACAAAATATACCATTAACAAATTTCTTATTCTTTAGGAGATATTTCTAAAGAAGACGTAAGTGAAATTACTCAATCCAACTTGAAAACTGACATCACTACCACTTCTGGAGATTCACACATTGGATCTCATTTACCCTTGTCTTCTGAGGACTTTTCTCAATTGGCTGTAAGGTCTTCTGTGGAGAAAACTATTGGTATACATACTGATAATCTCAACCAACGGATATTGGCAAATGGTCATGTAACTGAAGATACTCTACAAGCCTTAGCTGACCAGAAGGCTGGAATTTCAACAGTACCCTTTAGTTCCTACTCACTGAGAGAGCAGCCAAATATTTTCTACCCACAGGCCTTGAGTTACAGTCATCCAATTGAAGAGGCTCTAAGAGATTCAGTTGTTATTGGATCGATTAACCAAAAGAGTGAGAAAACAACAGTACCTTCTAGTTCCTGTACAGTTAGAGAGAAACAACTAGTTTTTTCTCAGCCACTGGTACCAGACAGTCTTCTAACTGAACAGGCTCTGAAATGTTCATTTGTTCCTAGACCAGCTAGTCAAGCAACTGCGATACCAACAGTATCCTCTACTTTATACTCACAAGGAGAGAAGCCCCATATTTTCTATCAGCAGACATTGTCTGAGTGTGATCTAACTGAACAGTCTCAACAAGCTGCTGCTGTCTCTGAATTTGCTGGCCAGAAGACTGGGATACCAACAGGAACCTCATCTTCTTACTCACATGCAGAGAAGCCCTATATTTTCTATCAGCAGACATTGCCCGATAGTTATCTAACTGAACAGGCTCAACAAGCTGCTGCTTTCTCTGGATTTGCTGGCCAGAAGACTGGGATACCAACAGGAACCTCACCTTCTTACTCACACAGAGAGAAGCCCCATATTTTCGATCAACAGACATTTCCGGAAAATCATCTAACTCAGCAGGCTCTGAAAGTTTCTTTTGCTCCTGGATCCACAGAACAGAAAACAGGCATACCAATAGTATCATCTACTTACTCACCTAGAGAGAAGCCCTGTATTTTTTACCAGCAAGAGTTGTCAGAGAGTCATCCAACTGAACAGTCTCAACAAGCTGCTACTGTCTCTGGATTTGCTGGCCAGAAGACTGAGATACCAACAGGAACCTCATCTTCTTACTTATATGGGGAGAAGCCCCATATTTTGTATCAACAGACATTGCCTGAGAGTCATCTAACTAAACAGTCTCAACAAGCTGCTGCTGACTCTGGATTTGCTGGCCAGAAGACTGAGATACCAACAATAACCTCATCTTCTTACTTATATGGAGAGAAGCCCCATATTTTGTATCAACAGACATTGCCTGAGAGTCATCTAACTGAACAGTCTCAAGCTGCTGCTGTCTCTGGATTTGCTGGCCAGAAGACTGAGATACCAACAGGAACCTCATCTTCTTACTTATATGGAGAGAAGCCCCATATTTTGTATCAACAGACATTGCCTGAGAGTCATCTAACTGAACAGTCTCAAGCTGCTGCTGTCTCTGGATTTGCTGGCCAGAAGACTGAGATACCAACAGGAACCTCATCTTCTTACTTACATGCAGAGAAGCCCCATATTTTGTATCAGCAGACATTGCCTGAGAGTCATCTAACTAAACAGTCTCAACAAGCTGCTGCTGACTCTGGATTTGCTGGCCAGAAGACTGAGATACCAACAGGAACCTCATCTTCTTACTTACATGGAGAGAAGCCCCATATTTTGTATCAGCAGACATTGCCTGAGAGTCATCTAACTGAACAGTCTCAACAAGCTGCTGCTGTCTCTGGATTTGCTGGCCAGAAGACTGGAACCTCAACTTCTTACTCACATGGAGAGAAGCCCCATATTTTCTATCAACAGACTTTGCCAGAAAGTCAACTAACTGAACAGGCTCTGAAAGTTTCAGCTGCTCCTGGACTTGTTGACCAGAAGGGTGTGACACCTACATTAACCTCTACTTCTTCCTCACAGAGAGATAAGCCCAATATTATCTACCAGCAGGAGTTGCCAGTTGGTCATTTAACTAAAGAGGCTGAGAAATTTTTCGCTGTTCCTGGACTAGCTCAGCAGAAGACTGGAATACCAACAGCACCCCCTACTTCCTACTCACCTAAAGGCAATACCAGTTTTTTCTATCAGCAGAAGTTGCCAGACAGTCATCTAACTGAACAGGCTCAGAGAATTTCATCTATTCCTGGACAAACTGACCAGAACACTGGGATACAAACAGTACCATCTAGTGCCTACTCACATAGAGAGAAACCCACTATTTTTTACCAGCAGGAGTTTCCAGAACCTCCTAGTTCCTACTCACATAGTGAGAAGTCCATTCTTTCTTATCCACAGGCCTTTCCAGGCACTCATTTCACTGAAGAGGCCCTGAAAGTCTCCACCGTTTCTGGACCAGCTGACCAGAATCCTGGGATACAAACATTATCCTCTGCTTCCTATCCACCTAGAGAGAAGCATATTATTATCTCACCACAGGCCTTGCCAGATAGTCACCTACTTGAAGAGGCTCTGAAGGTTTCAACTGTTACTGGACCAGCTAACCAGAAAACTGGGTTGCCATCAGAACCTCCTACTTCCTACTCAAATAGAGAAAAGCCCATTGTTTTCTACCCACAGAGTTTGACAGAGAGTAATTTTTTTGAAGAGACTCTGAAATTTTCAGCTCTTTCTGAACCAGCTGACCAGAAGACTGGGTTGCCATTAGAACCTTCTAGTTTCTCCTTACCCGGAGAAGAGTCCAGTATTTCCTATCAACAAGGGTTGCCAGATAGTCATCTTACTGAAAAGGCTCTGAAAGTCTCTGCTATTCCTGGAACAGGTCATCACAGTCCTGCGATACCAACAGTATCTCCAAGTTCCTACTCACTTGGAGGGAAGTCCATTATTTTTTACCAACAGGTTTTACCAGATAGACATCTCACAGAAGAGGCTCTGAATGTTTCTACTTCTGGACCAGCTGACCAGAAGACTGGGTTACCTGTAGAATCCTCTGCTTCCTACTCTCATAGAGAAAAGCCCTTTCTTTTCTACCCACAGGCCTTGCCCGATGCTCAGCTAACTGAAGAAACTCTGAAAGTTTCAGCTGTTTCTCTCCCAGGTTACCAGAAGACCGGAATACCATCAGTGACCCCTGCTTCCTACTCAAGTAAAGAAAAGCCCATTGTTTTTTACCAACAGGCCTTGCCGGACAGTCCGCTAACTCTAGAGGCTCTGAAAGTTTCAGCTGTTGCTGAACCAGATAACCAGAATACCAGAAAGCCAACAGAAGTATCTGCTTCTTACTCACATAAAGAAAAGCCTATTATTTCTTACCAACAAGAATTGTTTGGTAGTCATCTAACTGAAGAGGCTCTGAAAGTTTCAGGAGTTCCTGGATTAGCTGACCAGAAGACTGGGATACCTACAGTATCATCAATTTCCTATTCATATGAAGAGAAGCCCATCATTTCTTCCCAGCGAGCTCTTACTAAAGTTGCTTTAAAAGCTTTAGGGGTTTCTGGACCAGTTGAGCAGAAAACTGGGATACCAATAGTAACCTCTACTTCTTACTCTCCTGGAAAGAAGCCTATCATTTCTTATCAGCAAGAATTGCCAAATCGTAATGAAGATGCTTCAAAACTTTTAGCAATTCCTGGATCAGTTGACCAGAAGACTGGTATACGAATTGTGCCCTCTTCCTACTTATATAGAGAGAACCCCATCATTTCTTACCAGGAGTTCCCAGATATTACTGAAAAATCTTTGGAAGTTTCAGCTGTTCCTGGACCAACTGACCAGAAGACTGGTATACGAATAATCCCCTCGGGTTCCTCATATAGACAAAAGGGCAATATTTTTTATCAGCAGGAGTTGCCAGGTATTACTAATGAAGATGTAAAAGTTTTAGTTCTTTCTGAACCAGTTGACCAGAAGACTGAGATACCAGAAGGATCTTCTAGATCTTACCCACATAAAGAGAAACCTGGGATTTCAACTGTGATTTTACCAGATGACCAGAAAACTGAGTTTCCAACAGCTACCCTCATTTCCTACGCACAGATAGAGAAACCCAAGAGTATAGATGTGGTTGGAGCAGTCGGCCAGCCTGCTTCATTACTGACAGTTTTTGGTAATTCTCATTCTCAGAAAGTGAAGCCCAATATTTTCTTTAAACAGCATTTGCAAAATAGACAACATAGTGAAGGTATTCAGAAGATCTCATCTGTTCCTGAATCAACTGATGTGAATTCTAGGGTACCAATACCTCTTCCTAATTCCTATTCACACAGAGGAAAATCTAATATTGTCTATCCTCAGGAATTGTCAGACAAACATCTAACTGAAGATGTACTGACAGTATCAACAATTCCTAAACCAGCGGACCAAAAAACTGTGTTACCATCAGCTGCTCCTCATTTTTTTTCACACAGAGAAAAACAAAATAAATTTTATGAACAGGATTTGTCAGATAGACATCTAAGTAAAGATGCCCTGAAGTTCTCAAGTGGTCTTGGGCATGCTGATCAGATTACTGGATTATCAGCAGTTTACCCTGGTACTTCTTCACATAGTGAGAGGCACAGACTTGTTTCAGACCACGTCCAAAGGCCTATAGATCATTTGGATTCTGCTAACTCTAGTATTATCTCAAACAATATGCCCTTAAATTCTCAAGCTGATGGTAGAGTTGTAATAAATAAACCAGAACCTTCAGGTTTTGAAGATACTGACTTTGAGGAATGTCAGGGTACAGATAATGGTTCTAAAGCTCTTAAAGAGATTCAGACACTTTTAATGGAGGCAGAAAATATAGCACTGAAACGATGCAATTTCCCTGCTCCCCTTGTACCATTCAGAGATGTTAATGACATTTCATTTATTCAATCTAAGAAGGTTGTTTGCTTCAAAGATCCCCCTATAACTGATGAACCTAACATTGATTCGCCTCAGAGAAAGCCATTCATAGAAGAAAATCCAAACAAATACCTACAGAAGAATATTAGTACACAGACAAATCCGCAATGCCAGGGAGGCATTGAAAATTGGGAGTTTGTTAGTTCAACTACAGTTAGAAATCCTCTACAAGAAGCAGAAATCAAAGCCAGAATGTCATTAGATGAAACCCTTAGACAATATAATGCAGGCAGATCTGTAATGAGATCTGAACCTGAAGGGTGTAGTGGAACCTTTGGGAATAAAATTCTTATCCCTATGATGACTATAATAAAAAGTGATTCAAGTAGTGATGTAAGTTCCTGTTCATGGGAAAGTAATTCATTTGAATCAGTTTCTGATGTTCTTCTAAACTTGTTTCCATATACTTCACCGAAGACAAGCATGACAGATAGCAGAGAGGAAGAATTTGTGTCAGAGAGTGATGAAGGGCGTGGTAGTAGTGTGGATTCACTGGCTGCACACGTGAAAACCCTTCTGAAATGTGAATCCTCATTGAATCATGCTAAACAAATTCTCAGAAATGCAGAGGAAGAGGAATCCCGGGTACGAGCACGAGGTAGGAACTGATTATTTGTTATAAAGGCAGATGAAGCTTATAAACGATGTAGTTTAATAATTTATTCAAAGTTAAGTATTTGACATTCTAAATTTATTTTCTTCTAGAACTGTTAGAATGATTGAATTTTCTACTGCAATCCAGAATAAGCCTATTTAAACCAATAATGCAGCTAAATCACAGGATTAATAATGCTAGTCTGAGTTTAGGGACTTAGGAAAAGTTTGTTCTGATGTCAGAAAAAGAGGAGAGTTAAGTAGAGAGCTTGAGTTTCTTAACTCCCAAAGTGTTCATGTTTTCCCTAATCCTCCCATGATAGTTTCCTTATTTTGGAGGCAGAAAAAACAACAACAACCCAGTTTGCTCTGCTCTAAACCACTGTATAATAAAACTACATGTACTTTCTCATCCCCTTTGATAATAAAATTCTAGGAACATTTCTTAGGTAGACATTGGAAAAAAACTAATCAAGGTATTTCACACTAGAACTTGGCTTAGAGGTTGAAAGAGAATATTTATTAATCCTTTTCATCTCTAATAAAATTCCATTAAAAAAAGAAAATATTCAAGACAATGTGAGGAGTTATTTGAAAGGGTAACTTACAAGCAATCCAGACCTACGTGGGATTCTTTCTGTGAGATGAACTGCATAAGCCAGCCATTCCTTTTATCACTTAAACACATTTTGATTTGCTAAAAACTCCCCACGTTTTATTTATTTTAAAATATCAGCTCTTGTGGAAGTGGCAGAAACTGCAGCAGGAGCTAATGGGGAAGGCAAAGGGACTGTTCTGATTAAAAGAAAATGGGAATAAAAATGATTGCCATATTAAAGTGGCCTCATTGGAGAAAAGTCTGTATAATGTGCTTTTAAAGAAATCAGACTCTTCAATGAAATGATCGCTCTAGAACTTCTAATAGTTTGTCATATAATTTAGACCACACACTTTTTGCTAAGCATGTGGGAACCATTAATTTAGGTATAATGATGATCTTTTGTGCTCTTATAATCACTGAAAAATTCTCACTTTTGCCTTGTATTATCTCAAGTGTTTTTATGCTTTCTCTTTAGCCTGGAATCTGAAGTTTAATATGGCTCGTGAGTGTGGCTACTCCATTTCAGAATTAAATGAAGATGACAGGAGAAAAGTAGAAGAGATCAAAGCAAAGTTGTTTGGTTATGAGAGAACTCACTTATCCAAGGTATAAAAGAAATCTAGAAATGAAAAGAGAAAATGTGAAAGAAAGAGGAGTAGAATTTGGATCTCTTATCAGCTCTTGTGGAAGAGGCAAAAAACTGCAGCATTGATGGCTGTAGCTGAGTCACTGATAGTCTTTGGCTTAAAGTGTTAAGAATCTTCTTCAAAAGATTAAGGATTAGATTCTGTAGGTTTTGATTTATTCCAAATTCCTCTGTTGAAAAAATTTACCTCCTTTAGAAAAATAAAGAGGATTTCTTTTATCAATATACTAGAGGCCTGATGCACAAAATTCATCCACGGAGCGGGGAGGGCAGTGTCCCTCAGCCCTGCCTGCACCCTCTCCAATCTGGGACCCCCTAGGGGGATGTCCGACTGCCAGTTTAGGCCCGATCACCCCTAACCGCCTCTGCCTTGGACCTGCCACATGGGTTTGTCCAGAAGGATGTCTGGAAGGTAATCTGGAAGACGTCCTGTCTAATTAGCATATTACCCTTTTATTAGTATAGATTGTTGTCACTCTTATTTCTCTTGAAGGTAATATCTTGAGATGCCAATAAAGTCCAGCTATTTTCAGATGTATATCCTCTGCTTAGGAACACAGAGCTATAATAGTCTATGTATAAATCACTTTCTTTTTAATAGTACTTATTTTCCTTCTGTGAACTGTTTCATGATTAAAAAATAGATATAAAACATGTATGTAAGGAATAAAGTGAAATTAATTCATATATATCAGCCATTCAGCATGACAAATAGAATGTTACCAAATGACACTGAAGTCCTGTGTATACCCTTCTCCAATCATAACTCTTTTACTACTTACCCTAACATGTGTTTATTGCTGTTTAGTATGGTTTTTAATTCTATAATATATGGAATTAACATGATATATATTCTTATGAGAATTGTTTTTCATATAATTTTAGGTTTTTTTTGAAATTCTTCTATGTAGGTATAGTTTACTTTTTATTTCTGTAAGTAGTTCAGTGTGTGAAATTGTCATAGTTTATTCTCTTGTTGATGGAGCATTTGGTATGCTATTATGAGTAGTAATAGGGTGTAATAATACCTGTCTTATAGAGTTTGAGTATGGCTTACAGGAAATAATGTCATAAAATGCTTAGTAGGGCGAGGGAAAAATGGCGGAAGAACAGGTAGGCAGGTTCTGAGCCTTGTCCCGAAGAAGAAAGAGAGAGAAGCTAAGGGTTGCGCTGGGAGTGCTTGTCAGCAAGCCAAGAGACAGGCGAACACCAGGGGAAACTGGGGGTCTGCTGATCAGGGTACCCCGGACAGTTAAGCACCCACAGCTGGGTCCCTTCCTGGTCCCTTCTACGGTGCGGACGGGGAAATCTCGCCATCTTGACGGGAAGAGGGTTGTGTCAGAGGCCTGAATATCCACAGCCACAATGACCACCAAGCAGCTGTGAGCCCCAGAACGCTGACCACAGTCAGCGTGAACACTTGGACTCAAAGGAGCGCTCCACCCCAAGGCGAAAAGGTTAGATTTCTCGGAGAACTGGTGAGTCCCCCGTGGCGTGCAAGCTGAAGACAGGCCCACACGCTGCGCAGGCACAAGGAGGCTGGAGGACTGGGACTGGGTTTAAAATAAACCCCCAAGTTATGGGGGTTTATTTTAGGTCCCCCCCCCCCCTCATACATGCCCTTCCTCCCCGGAGTTTTGTGTCTGTTGTTTTACTGTCACTATATCTATCTTTTTGTTCATTGGTTTATAATGTTCTTTAATATCCATAAATGAGTGAGGTCATGTGGTGTTTCTCTTTCATTGACTGGCTTATTTCACTCAACATGATGCTCTCCAATTCTATCCAGGTTACTTCCTTTTTATGGCAGCATAGTATTCCATTGTGTAGATGTACCATAGTTTTCTGATCCATTCATCTGCTGATGGGCACCTAGGCTGTTTCCAAATCCTAGCTATTGTAAATTGTGCTGCTATGAACATAGGGGTGCATATATCCTTTCTGATTGGTGTTTCTGGTTTCTTGGGATATATTCCTAGTAGTGGGATTACTGGGTCAAATGGGAGTTCCATTTTCAGTTTTTTGAGGAAGCTCCATACTGTTCTCCACAGTGGTTGTACCAACCTGCATTCCCACCAGCAGTATGTGGGATTGCAGGTTGGTACAACCACTGTGGAGAAAAAGGGTCCCTTTTTCTCCACAACCTCGCCAACATTTGTCGTTTGTTCTTTTGTTGATGTTGGCCATTCTGACAGTGTGAGATGGTACCTCATTGTTGTTTTGATTTGCATCTCTCAGATTATAATCTCTTGAATGTAGGCACATACTACCCACATGGGATAGGCAGGTAACTTTCTCAGTAACAGAGCTTCCACTTTGGGGAACTGAAAAACATCCAGGGTTATTTTGATTAAAGGCATAGTTTAAATACAGTTACACAAAGGAAGTAACGTCACAAGAGTTATTACTTACAAACCTCAGAAGCCAGGGTGAGTGGCCAGGTTGAAGGATGGACAATCCGCCTCATGAGCAGGGTAACAAGCACTAACTACTTATAAGATGGTTGAAGTGGCCGTCAGTGACTTTTCACACACTCAGTTCTAAGTGGTTATTTTTAAAGGTGGCTTGGAAAAAGCAAAGAGGGAATTTCTGACAGGAATCCTAAATGCAGGGCTTTAACTGTATGCTCTGGGTGTGAACAGGGTTGTCATACTGTAAAATATCTAGGCAGCAACTCAAAATAGCTGTTTTCTCATCACAATTGACCCTGTGATGCCTAGGCATTAGTGTTTAGGGAAAATCAAGGGCACTGTCTAGATGGTACAGATATCAACAGCCACTGGCAGGGTTTTGGTCACCTAGCATATGAAACATTTGAATAAAGCAAAAATGCCTATCAAGAACATCAATAGATAAATGGTAGTTTGAAATCCTCATAACCATCCCCCCCATTTATTGGGGTGCGGCCAAGATAAATCAAGGCCCATGGATAAGGTAGGTATTTGATTTAAAAACTTGGGTGAGATTATGGAATATTGGTACCTGTTGGGCCACCTTTTGTAGATCTATTTTGTCCAGAATTATTAGTATAGATGCAGCAGGTGATGTACTTATAGAATATATACCTCTTGCCTTGACTAATAAATAATTTAAAGCTAAATGTTTATCCAAATCCATCTGCACTAAAAAATCATATTTCCCTGACTGGTGTGGTTTTATAGGTAAGAAGTTTGTCTGATACAATGAAAGATGATGGGCTTGATTCCCAGACAGGGCACATACCCTAGGTTGTGAGCTCGATGCCTGTCCCTAGTTATAGTTTGTGTGGGAGGCAGCCAATTGATGTTTCTCATTTCTCTCACTTCCCCTCAACTTTCTATCTCCCTCCATCCCTCACTTCCTACCCCTTTCTCTAAAAAATCAGTGGAAAATGTCCTTGGGTGAGGATTTTTGAAAAATGAATCGTGTAATCATGATGTTGCATTGTGCTTTGGTGTATAGCTTAATATTTTCAGCCAATGTAGTTGACAGGTTGGTGTTTGCCTTAATAATTTGTTCTTATGTGTCTGTTGTGGTGATGTGTCATCCAGTTCCTGTGAGGGATAGTAGCAGAACTGCTTCCAAACATAATTGGGATGAATACCACATACTCTTTATTTATGTGAGAGGCAGAATAAGAGATGGACTGAGGGTCCTGTTTAGTGATTTATGTAAGCCCCAGAGAGACTAAAGTACAGTGGTTTATTCAGGTTTATTTTCCTATAATTAAATTGTAATTCTGATTTGGTCCTGGGAGAAGGTGAGTGTAGCTTCTACCTGCTCTACCACCTTCTTATAACTTATCTAAAGTGTTAGTTTTGATCAGTTGGTATTTAATTAACTTATTGGTTTTCTAAAAAAAATTTTTTTTAAATATCTTTCGATTCACATGCAGTAGTAAGAAATAATATGTAAAGATCACTTTTACCTTTTACCCAGTTTCTACCAATAGTAACATCTTGCAAATCTGTAATAACATATTACAATCAGGATATTGGCAGTGATATAATCAAGATACCTAACATTTACATCAACATAACGTAACCTTTTTGTTGCCCTCTAATAACTACATCCATTTTTCCCTTGCCCCTACCCGTTTCTTAACTTCTGACAGTCATTAATTTTGTCTGTATTTTTATCATTTTATAAATTCAAGAATGTCATATATGTGAAATTATATGTATTCGCATTTTGGTATGAGCATTTTCACTGGGCATAATTCTCTGGAGAATATTTAGGTGGTTGAATGTATCACTAGTCTGTTCCTTGTTATTGCTATGTAGTGTTCCATGGTATGGATGTAATAGTTTGTTTAAATATTCACCTAGTGAATGAAATGTTGGTTGTTTTCAATTTGGGGCTATTACAAATAAAGCTGCTATAAATATGCAGAGATTTTTGGTGAATGTAAATCTTTGTTTCGGTGGGATGAATGTCAAGAAGTGCTATTGCTTGGTCATATGGTAGTTGTATGTTTAGGTTTTTGGTTTGTTTGTTTTTGAATATATATATTTTATTGATTTTTTTACAGAGAGGAAGAGAGAGGGATAGAAAGTTAGAAACATCAATGAGAGAGAATCATCAACCAGCTGCCTCCTGCACACCCCCCACTGGGGATGTGCCCGCAAGCAAGGTACATGCCCTTTGACCGGAATTGAACCTGGGACCTTTCAGTCCATAGGCCGACGCTCTATCCACTGAGCAAAACTGGTTTCGGCTGTATGTTTAGGTTTTTGAGAAACTGCCACACCATTTTCTAGGGTGATTGTACCATTTTACATTTCTACCAGTAATGTGAGTCCATTACTCCACAGCTTTACATGAATTTCTTTTTAATTTTAGCCTTTCTGGTAGGTTTGTCGTGGTATCTCATTGTGGTTTTAATTTGTGTTTTCTTTTTTAAAAAAATAAATAATTATTGTTCAGATTATTATAGTTGTTCCTCTTTCCCCCCCCCTCCCTTCCACACGGTTCCTACCCCACCCTCTGCCCTTACCGCCTCCCTACTGTCCCCATCCATATGTATACGATTTTTGTCCAGTCTCTTCCCGCACCCCCTCATTCCTTTCCCCCCAAGAATTGTCAGTCCACTCCCTTTCTATGCCCGTGATTCTATTATATTCACCAGTTCATTCTGTTCATAATTTTTTATTCAGCCGAAACCGGTTTGGCTCAGTGGATAGAGCATCAGCCTGCGGACAGAAAGGTCCCAGGTTCAATTCCGGTCAAGGGCATGTACCTTGGTTGCAGGCATATGCTTAGTAGCGGGTGTGCAAGAGGCAGCTGATCGATGTTTCTAACTCTCTATCCCTCTCTCTTCCTCTCTGTAAAAAATCAATAAAATATATTTTTAAGAGATTTTTTATTCACTTGATTTTAAGATTCACTTGTTGATAGATATGTATCTGTTGTTCATAATTTTTATCTTTACCTTTTTATTCTTTTTTCTCTTCTTAAAGAATATCTTTCAGCATTTAATATAATACTGGTTTGGCAGTGATGAACTCCTTTAGCTTTTTTTTTAATTTGTGAAGCTGACCTTCAATTCTGAATGATAACTTTGCTGGGTAGAGTAATCTTGGTTGTAGGTCCTTGCTATTCATCACTATGAATATTTCCTGCCACTCCCGTCTGGCCTGCATAGTTTCTGTTGAGAAATTAGCTGACAATCGTATGGGTGTTCCCTTGTAGGTAACTAACTGTTTTTCTCTTGCTGCTTTTAATATTCTCTCTTTGTCGTTTGCTTTTGGCATTTTATTATGATGTGTCTTGGTGTGGTCCTCTTTGGATTCCTTTTGTATTGGGTTCTGTGCACTTCCTGGACATGTAAGCCTCTTTCTTTCACCAGGTGGGAGAAGTTTTTTGTCATTATTTTTTCAAAATAGGTTTTCAGTATCTTGCTCTCTCTCCTCTTCTGCCACCCCAATAATTCAGATGTTGTTTCTCTTGAAGTTGTCCCAGTGGCTCCTTACACTATCTTCAAATTTTTGGATTCTTTTTTCTTTTTGCTTTTCTAGTTGAGTGTTTTTTTTCTTCTTTGTCTTTGAAATTTTTGACTTGATTCTTGCAGTCCTCTAGTCTGCTATTGGTTCTCTGTATATTATTTTTTATTTCAGCCCGTGTATGTTTAATTTCTAGTTGGTTCTTTTTCATATCCTCGAGGGTCTTGCTAAATTTATCTGCCTTTTCTAGAAAATTCTTCAATAATCTTATAACCGTGGTTTTGAACTCTATATCCATTTGTTTGCTTTCCTCCATTTCTTTCATTTGTGACCTGTTTCTTTGTCTCCACATTTTTCCTGCTCCTCTGAGTTGATAGAGTGGCTTTATGTGCTAGGTGTCCTAGCAGGGCCCAGTGGCTCAGCCTCCTCAGTACCTTAGGTGAACATTCTTGGTGCACCCATTTGTGGGCTATGTGCAGTCTTATTGTAGTTAAACCTTGATTGTTTTTGGTATCACTGGGAGTGTTTGACCTCCAGTCCAATTGACTGTGAGGATCAACTGTGTCTATGCTGGGAGAACTTCTCTGTTAGAGACACCCTTAAGAGATAAGACTTGCAAAAGCCTCTGTGCTCAGCTTGGATGGGGCGGAATCTCAGGGTGGAGCAGATAGTAATGGCTTCCTTTTAGCACTGCGCTAAGTGGCCCCTGGGTCTCAGTGTCCCACACTAATCGCTGCAAGCACCTCTGAGAGAAAGCTGCTTTTGAGTTTTGAGTTTCTCCCGCTGGCAGAGAGTCCAGTTTCTCCCCAAATGAATTTGGGTCCCCAGAGTGTTGCCTGGAACTGGAGTTCAGAGCTGTCGGGAGCTTTTGCACCATCCCCCCCCCTTCCAATTGAGAAAGACAACCACATACTCAGTTGCCAGCTCTCTCCGTGTGCATTCCTCTGTACCTCTGCTTTCTGCAGCTCCTCAAGTCTCAGTGTGCTTTTCTCTTTCCTGACAGTCCAGTTTCTCCCCGAATGAGTCTGGGTCCCCAGAGTCTCGCCCGGAACTGGAGTTCAGAGCTGTCAGGAGCTTTTGTCTCCCTCCTGATTTAGAAAGCCAACTGTGTACTCATGGAGTTGCCAGCCCTCTCCATGCGTGTGCCTCTGTACTTCTGCCTTCTGCAGCTCCTCTGATTCTCAATGTGCTTTTCTCTTTCCTTCTAGTTGTAGAATTTCCACTCAGCCAGCCTTCCTATGGTTCTGAATGATGTCTGTTTTGTCTTTTAGTTATAGTTTTGAAATTTTTTTGTGAGGCAGCAATTTAGGTGTTTATGCTGCCATCTTGTTTTCTCTAATCTGTTTTCTTAATGATTTTGAATATCTCTTCATGCCCTTTTTGTTAGTGAGATGGATATGGTTATTTGACCAATTTTTCTGATTGAATTGTGTGTGGGTTTTGTAACTGTTAAGTTTTTTTTTTTAAATATATTTTATTGATATTTTACAGAGAGGAAGGGAGAGAGGTAGAGAGCCAGAAACATCGATGAGAGAGAAACATCGACCAGCTGCCTCCTGCACACCCTCTAGTGGGGATGTGCCTGCAACCAATGCACATGCCCTTGACCGGAATCGAACCCGGTACCCCTCAGTCCGCAGACCGACGCTCTACCACTGAGCCAAACCGGCTTCGGCAACTGTTAAGTTTTGAGAGTTCTTTGTATATGTTAGATTCAGTCTTCTTTTGGATATGAGATTTGCAAATATTTTCTTCCAGTTGGTAGCTGGGAGAGAGGGGGGCACCTCATTACTGCTCACTGGAAATGGAAATCCAGTCTTCCTGAGTGGTCTCCACTGACACCACAGGGAGAGGTAGCTTATGACCAGTCAGCATGACTCCTACTTGGCCGTCTCTAATACCTCTTGGCTTGGTGGTGCTTCATTATTGATTTGGAAGGGTAGAAGTCTATGCTTCTCACTTAGTCTTTTGCACACACACACCCTTTTATTTCTGTAGTGTTTAGTTGAAATCAGTTTTTGTCTAAAAGTTTTTTAATTACCACTCAAGGATATGTGTCTGTTTTGTTTTGTTTATTGATTTGGAAGAGAGAGAAATGGAGGGAGGATGGGAAGGAGGGAAGAATGGAATGGGAGAGGGAGAGAGAGAGAAGAGCACATTAGTTGAGAGAGAAACATTAATCGGTTGCCTGCATATGTGCTTTAGCCAGGAATCAAACCCACAATCTTTTTTGGTATATTGAATGACACTCAACCAACTGAGCCACCCTCAGGGCAAAGTTTTCTGTCTTGTTAGACTTCACTTTTACCCTTTGTGTTTTTTATTTTTTGTTTATTTTTTAGCTAATGAGGGTAGGTTTGTGTTAGAACTTTTTTTATGTGCCCTTTGTTCCTCTGTTGCTGGCTTCTTCATATCCAAATCTGAGATATATCAGGTAAAATGAAAACCCAGGTATTTCACTATCATGTCATTCCTGAGGTCCCAATGTCCTTTGCCAATCTGCCTTCTTTTCTATAGTTTCCAGATTCTTCATAAGTTTGTTTTATGTATAATATCCAGGATTTTTAGTAGTGGATTTAGTAGGTAGAATAGGGCAAAGCACATCCACTCCACTGTGTCGGAAGTGGCAGCATATTTTTAAATGTTGGTCTTTTAAAAATATATTTTTATTGATTTCAGAGAGGAAGGGAGAGCGAGATAGAAACATCAATGATGAGAGAATCATCGATCAACTGCCCCCTATACACCCTCTACTGGGGACTGAGCCTGCAACCAGGCATGTGCCTTGACTCGGAATCAAACTGTGATCTCATGATTCATAGGTCGATGTTCAACCACTGAGCCATGCCAGCCAGGTTAAAATATTTTTATATGAAGCCAAATGTTCCTATATCATCAAGTAGAATGGCAAGGTAAATGCAGACATCTCAAAGAAAATTTATATTTATGGTAGCACTATGCATTGATATTAACCAGAAAGAGGTATTAGTGGTTTTTTTCCTATTGTAATTGGTAAAATATTAGGGTATAGGCTAAGCTTCTTAACAAAGAAATCCCAAAATACAATGGCTCAAATAAGGTAAAATTTTATTTTCTTATGTGAGAGTCCAGGGTAGAAACAGGAGCAAGCTGCTTCAGGTTATCCAAGGACCCAAGCTGGGTGGGCAGCTGTATCATCCTTTTACGTGGCTTCCAAGGTTGTTCTAGACAGCACCTGTTTCAGTTGGCAATAGTAATGGTGATAGTAGTGATAGATGGATGTGGAAGTTGAGAACTTGATTTTTAAGGACAGGAAGCAAAATTTGTACTTAATTCTTTTGCTGATATTCCATTGGTCTAAACTTAGTCTTATGGTCATACCTTGCTTCAAAGGAAGCTGGAAATACCTGCGGCTTGGTGGCCTTATGACTAATCAATATTGGGATATATTGTTAACTAAAAGGAAAAAAAAGTGAGAATATTGGAAGACAACAGTAGTTTTTGCTTTTGTTATGTCAGTGAATAATTTTTAGAAGAAATTAACTGCATGGTCATGGGCCATTTTATTCTATAATTAATTGTCTTATTCTTATGTTCTTACCTGTTTTATTGTAAAAGATCAGCAAAGTGATTTTTGTATAACTACTTGGACTACTTCAGGTAAAATCTTTTTTTTCCCCCTAGGGTTTACGGAGTCCACAGGGAATAAGATGCCAGCCAGAAGCTGTCTGTAGTCATATTATTATTGAGAGCCATGAAAAAGGATGTTTCAGGACTCTTACTCCTAAACAAACACATTTGGACAGCCATCCCTATGTCTACAGATCACCTGAACCCTTAGAAATTATCAGAGGACACCGGAACCCATCATCATGGAGAACCAGGCACCTTTCCAAATCACTAGACCAGAACAACACCCGTTTAAAAGTTTGGAATTCCTTGCAGTTACAAAGTCGTTCCCCAGTTCAAAACTTTACAACTAATGACTTCAAAATTAACAAGGGTTTTCGAATGCCATTCCATGAAAATATGGACCCTTGGATGTCAGATTTAGTAGAACCTACTTATGTGCTACCTGAAGAAATGGATTGTCATTCATCACATATGCTGTCCCCAGAATCCATGAAAAAGTTTACTACCTCCATCACTTATTCATCTCACCGACATTCTAAATGCTTTTCAGATTCCTCTGTTCTTAAGGTTGGTGTTACTGAAGATAGCCAGTGTACTGGAGCATCTGTAGGGGTATTTAATTCTCATTTCACTGAAGAGCAAAGTCCTCTTAGAAATCTAAAACACAATACCTATTCCCCTTCATCATTTAAAATTAGCCATTCCACACCAGGAGTAAAAGAGAAGAATATAACTGTAACTCCAAATTCTCCACCCATATTTCTTGAACAACCTGAGTTCTGCAAAGTCCCACGTGCAGATCACTATGTAAGAAAACCTCCTCCCCCTCCTCCTCCTTCTCCCCCTCCCCCTCCCCCTCCTCCTCCACCTCAGCATTATGTAGCTCCAAATCTTCCTTGTCACATTTTTCTTGAAAACCGAGAACTCTTAGAACAAAGCAAAACCCCACAGGTAGATCATCAGATGAGAAAAAGCCACTCTCCCTTTCCTCAAGGTCAGAGTTATATAGCTCCAGACCTTCCTTCTACTATATTTCTTGAACAGCGTGAGCTTTTTGAACAAAGCAGAGGCCCTGATACAGATCACCTCATGAAAAAACAATATTCCTCCCTTCCTCAAGGTCAGGATTATGTAGTAGAAAACGAGGATCAACAGGAGCCTAAATCATACGTTTCTAATATAAAAATTGAAAGTAATAGTCATGTGGTTTCCCTATCAGCACCAAGTCAAAAAACGTTAGTAAGATCTCCATCTACTCTACCTTCAAACAAAAAAGTACTCTCTCTTGTTCGTATAACTCTTTCTCCCAAGACTTCCTCCAAGTTGGATAGTGGAACCTTAGATAAAAGTTTAATTTCATTGGATCCGGCTTCTAAAACAAGGATGAATAGTGAGGTTAACTCTAACCTACAAACTGTATCTTCAAGATCATTGGAATCAACCTCCAAATTACTGACCAGTAAACATAGAGTATATGATCAAGAATCTTTAGGTTCTCTAAGACCTAAATCTTCACTGGACTTTCAAGGCAGACAGTCTCTTCCAGATAGAAATATTACTCAGAATAGCCAGATAGTAACCTCAAGGCAAACACAAGTGAACTTTTCAGATTTGGAAGAATATTCCAATCCAGAATGGACTCCAGTATCTTCAGATGGGTGAGTCTCTTTGTGATAACAAGCAAGCTGGTGGAATTTGTCATAACGGGTTTTAAATATTTAAGCAAATGTAAGGGTTGTTTTTTGTTTTTTTTTATGGGGGTGGGGAGCAGTATGATTCTCTTAGGGCAGATTATATCAATTCTGCTGGAAGTCTTTCAAGAGATAAATATCCAAGTAAGAGGACATCTGAAAGTAATATGTTTATATTTTCAAAGGGCTTTTGATAAGACTTGGCTTCAAGTTTCAAAACATTGAATTATTTTGAGAAGACTCTTTGATCATGCAGTGGCACCAGTTACCAGTTCCTTATTTATTGTGTTGAAGATATGCTGAAGACCAGGCTTTGGGAGGGGATGCGTGCACATGCTCCCTCTCCTGCATGTGTACTCTCTCCTTTTTTCCCCTCTCTTCATTTCCATTTTATGATTCCTCTCAATATTTACTGTTTACAATGTAAAAAGGTAATTTTTCAGTGGAAAATTCTGGCAAACATCACTTTAGCTAAGTAATCAAGGTTTTACCTTACCAGTAATGCAAATCAACATACTGTGCTCTCTGATGTGATGCCCTACTTCACAATATATTGTAGGAAAGGAAAACCAGCTCAGCGATAAATGCATGAGATCGATATTATTCAGCCTAAATTTAAGACTGTCAATTCAATTTTACATTAGTCTCTCACAAGAGACTCCTAACATTCTGTTATGGCTAAACAAAACTACCCTTTGTATTTAATGTCATATTTATGACATGAGAAAGCAACATGTCATAGTGAAAAGCACTGGCCTTGGAAAGGAGGAAGGGGAAAAATGTTTTTTCAACATCCACATGTTATTCTTGGGAATGAGGAACTTAAGTATGTTATCTCATTTAATACTCATGATAACCCTATGAGTTGATGGTGGTATCTATATTTACCCTCTGGGAAACTGAAGCATTGACATTGCTACTTTGTCAGCAAACAGCATTTTCCAAATAATGCTGATTATAAGCAACAGATGGGGCATTCACATATTTAAAGCAAGAGTTTATTACTTGATATTGTTTCTCCAAACTTTGAGCCATACTTCTAGCTCTTCTAAATATCTTCTTGGATAAATCATTTAATATTTTTGGCACTCATATGTCCAAATGAAATGACTAAAAGTTAGTGATTGAGAATTGAATTGGGGCAAAACAAACAAGGTGAATCTCTAGTTTCAATGTTATAAATAGTAGGGTATTATAGAAATCAATATTGATAATTATTTTTGAAAAATGTTTAGAAATTAAAAGATTGACAAGTTTATGTATAATATTTAAACTCATCAAAATGATAAAATGCTTAGTTATTGGAGCTGAGTTTCTTGAATGAGAAAATTATAGATAATTATAAATTTGAATTGTTAATGCCATTTGTTCAGAATGTACTAAATGCTAGTGGTTGCCTATATTATTTTTTGTTCAGTATAATCAGAGATAGATAGTATTATTTCAATCTATATATTTTAAAAGCCTAATACTTAAACAAATTAAATTAAATGTTTTGCCTCAAGTCACATGACCATTAACTGTTGGAGGTGGCATTTGAACCTGGGTATGTCTGACTCCAGTGTCCATAAATAATTTAAACTGTACATATACATAACATTTATTTGTGTGTATATACAGTCATCCACCACATAACATTTAGGTCAGTGATGAGTTGCATATATGACAGTGGTCCTACAAGATTATAATGACCATTAAGAGTTGAGATGGCATTTTACAAATTTTTTTATTACCTAATGACTTCTATGACTCCAAAGGATTTGCCAAGATAAAGAGGTTGCAAAAATCAAGAAGGTTGTAGTTGAGATGACAAACAACTGTAACCTGGGTGTGGATAAGGATGATGTTGGAGAGTGCCTAGATGTGGTTCTTGAGGAATTGACTAATGTTGGAACTAGAGCAGGAATACATAGCTGAGGAAGAGGCCAAGAGAAAAGGAAACTGCAGAAGAAAAAGAAGAGGAACCCCCAAGAAAATTCACAGTAAAGGTTTTAGCAGAAGCTTTTGCAGACCTCAACAAGCTCCTTAAAACTTTTGAAAACATGGGCCACAACACTGAAGGGTTTTCATCAATTGAGAGGAATGTTCATTGTGCGTTGTCTACCTACAAGCAAATAAATATCAACCAAGCAAACCACCATGGACATATTTCAGGCAGGTCCTTCATGAGGTATTTCAAAAGAAGGCATTATCGTAAGAGATGACAGCTCCATGTGTGTTATTTATTATCTCTAAAGACCTCCCAGTGGGACAAGATTTAAAGGTGGAAAACAATGATATTGATCATTCTGACCTTGTGGAGGCCCTGGCTAATGTGTGTGTTTATGTCTTAGTTTTTAACAAAAAGTTTAAAAAAGTAAAAAATACTTTAAAAGTTTTAAATAGGTTATAGAATAAGAATATGAAGAAAAACTATTTTTGTGCAGCTATACAAAGTGTTTTTTAAGCTGTGTTAAAAATATTAAAGTAAAAAATGTTACAGTAAGCTAAGGTTAATTTATTGAAGAAAAGAGGTTTTAAAAATAAATTTACTGTAGTCTAGGTTTATAGTGTGTATAAAGTCTACAGTACTTACAGTAATATTTTGTGCCTCCACTTTCACTTACCACTTAAGTGTCCTGTACATGTGTGTACCATTTTAAATCTTTTACACCATATTTTTACTGTACCTTTTCTACATTTAGGTATGTTTAGGCACACAAATACTTAACATTTTGTTACAGTTGCCTACGGTATTTAATACAGTAAAGGAAAAATGGGCTGTACACAAATCATAGGTTTGTGTAAGTGCATTCTGTGATATTCGTACAACGACCAAATTGTCTAAGGATGCATTTCTGAGAATGTGTCTCCGTCATTAGGCAAGGCATGACTGTGTGTTTACATAGAACATGTGCAAGAATTAAATATTTTTAAACTTTTTTATTCTGAGATAATTTTCAACTTAAAGAGGAGTTGCAAAAAAACAGTAGTTTCTGTATTGATGTGTAAATTACTACCCTGAAATATAGCAGCTTAAAACAATATTATTCCAAAGTTTCTGTGGGTCTGAAATCTAGGCATGGCTTAGCTGAGTGCTTCTAGCTCAGGGTTGCAAACAAAGTATTGGCTATAACTATGGTCTAATCTCAGCTGTACTTGACTGAGATACGCTTCCAAGCTTGCTCACATAGCTGTTGGCTAGAGGCATGAGTTCCACTATATGGGCAGCTCCAATGTAATAGCTAAATTTCCTTCAGAGTGAGCAAAGCAAGTAAGAGTGCAAGAGAGGGTTTCAGGACAAAAGCCACAGTCTTGATGTAACCAATCTTGGAAGTGAATTTCACCACTTTGCTTGATAGAAATAAATCACTATTTTCAGCCCATCTTGAAGGGTTAGGTATTATATAAGATTATGAATACCAGGAGGCAGAGATCATTAGGGAATATCTTAGAGGTTGGCAATATGCCCTTTATAAAAATTTCCCCTTATATTAACCATAAAGCATTTACCAAAACTAAGAAGTTATCCTTCATATAAAATTATAACTAAAATATAGTTTGGGATTTCACCTGGTTTTTCCACAAATGAACCTTCTCTGTTTCAGATCCAATCTAATCCCACCTTGCATTGTAGATTTCATATATTTGTTTCCTTCAATCTGTGGCAGTTTTCTCAGTCTTATTTTTCATCACCTTGACACTTTGAGGAGCATTAATTAGTTACATTTGAGAAAGTTTTTCAATTTGGCTGTTTCATGTTGTCTCAAGATTAGGTTTTGAGGTTAGGCATTTTTAAAGCATCTCATCAGGGAACACATATTAACATGCATTACTGGTGATGTTGAACTTGGTGTGTGTGTGTGTGTGTGTGTGTGTGTGTATGAGTGTGTGTGAGATGTTAACCTTGATCACTTAGTTAAAGTGGTGTCTACCAATATTCTGTACTGTTCTACATATTTATAAATTCCCCAAAATTGTTATTAATAACTTGGTTTATTTCATTATGTGAAATATAGAACAACACAAATTATATATATATATATATATATATATATATATATATATATATATATAAAGATGTATGTATATATGTCTCCCTATGTATATGTACATGCTACACATTAAATGCTCATTATTTTCTGCAGTTCTATACTTTAGTTGGATTGTTTTACTTTAGCCTAAAAAAATTATTTTGGTATTTCTTGAGGTCTCCTGGAGATTAGTGCCCTTTTCTTTTATTTATTTGTATTTTATTTTTAAAATAGATTCCAATTTTCTCTTGAAATTTATTTTATATTTTTACCTATTACCACCATCTTTTGCTCTTTTAATATATTAATAATCATTTAAAAATCCTTCTGTGCTAACTTCAGTATCTCAATATCTTGTAAATCAATTTTTTCTATTTTTTCCCCCTCTCAATTTTTACTTTTTCCTGCCTCACAAATTTTATAATTTTTGCTTGTACGCTGGACATTGTGAATAAAAAAAATTTATAGAGACTGAAAATGCTTTACTTTTGAACAGAGAAGATTTTCCCTTTTCTCTGTTCATTTCAGGAAGTTTACTAGGTCAGAGCTGCATTGTACTACCTATGATTGATAATGATTTGTTTGGATTTTTATTTAAAGCTGACAAATCTTTGATTCTTCAATAATTAAATATAGTGAGATACCATAGTTCAGACTTTCAAATGTTGAATTCAGCTCTTTAGATTCACAACCCTTGCAACTTTACAGTGTGGCAAATATAAGGGCAAAACAGCTATGTATTTTTGTGGTTACATTTTCTCTTTGGAAACATCTCATAAGCACTCAAAAGATGACAAGTGATTGCACTGTTTTCTTACTCAGCCCGCTTCTTGAGGGTGGTACTGTGGATTTTTTTATTGCTAATTTTGTAGGTCTCTGAATTCCTCACCTTGAAAGCTCTCCCATCTTAGGCGTGTTATTTAGCTTCCTGCCTTATTCAGGTTCAAAATCTGGCAAATAGAAAGAGGAGGAGGCCTAATGGTTATTATAGGTTCCTCTGTCCAATGGGATTTGGTTTGTTAGTGCCTTCACTGTGCAAGAGAATTTCACTCTACTTTTTTGGCTCAGTTTCCCATCCTTCCATACCACCCTGATACTAAGGAAATGTCCTGTGGTGGAAATCAGCTTGGCATTCTGCTAGATTTCATTATTTTTTGCCAGCCCATGGGCTCATCAAAACTTATGGTGATTTCTCTTTCCAATGGAATATATCTACCTATACCAGGGGTCGGGAACCTTTTTTCTGCCAAGGCCATTTGGATATTTATAACATCAGTCTTATGCCATATAAAATTGTCATTAAAAATCAGCCTACTATATTAGGTCAAACATTTAATTAACTCATCACTAATGCTTTGACAGGGCCAGACCAAATGATTTCACAGGTCTTTTGCAGCCTGTGGTTCCCTGTCCCTGACCTATACCAAACTCCTGCCCATAATTTCTAAGATGCCCCTCTATCATATCCTATGTAATAAAAGCCTAATATGCTAAGTGTCTGGTTGGCCGTTCAGCCAATCAAAGCATAATCCTATATGATAAAACCCTAATATGCAAATCAACCAAACGGCAGAACGACTGGTCCCTATGATACAATAGGAGCTGCCCCCTGATGGTCAGTGTGCTCCCACAGGGGGAGTGCCACTCAGCCAAAAGCCAGGTTCATGGCTGGCGAATGCAGAGGCAGTGGCAGGAGAGGCCACAAGCAGGAAGTAAGGAGTGAGGAGCCCTGGACTGCTAGAGGGATGTCTGACTGCTGGCTTAGGCCCGATCCCCTAGGCCGGCAGGTGGACATCTCCCAAGGGGTCCAGGGCTGTGAGGGTACAGGCTGGGCTGAGGGACCACCCCAATCCAGCGCTCAAATTTAGTGCATCAGGCCTCTATTATGCTAATGATAAGGTAAGGCCGCTCAACTGCTCACTATGATGTGCACTGACCAACAGGGGACAGACTCTGGTAGGTTAGCTTGCTCCAGTAGGTTAGTTCCAACTAGTAAGTTAGTCTGGCCTATCAGGACTATGCGAGACAGGCCAAACATGCACTGGAGCCCTCCCACAGCTCGCCAACCTCCCACATCCCTCCGCAGCCCCAGTTGTGCACTGGTGGGGTCCCTCGGCCTGGACTGTGCCCTCTCACAATCCGGGACCCCTTGGGGGATGTCGGGGAGCCAGTTTTGGCCTGATCCTGCAGGCCATCCAAAGGGACCCCACTGGTGCACGAATTCACTCACTGGGCCTCTAATTAGTTGATATTGTTCCCTGATTGCTCCCATAGCTCTCTAATTTTTTAGTATGATTTCTATAATTTATTCAACTTTGTTTATTACATCAGGAATGATGGCCTGTGGCTACCTACATCTTGCCTAGAAGTGGCTCCAATTTTAGATCCCCTTTAAGTTCTCTCTGTGATATATTGTACCTTACTTAGAGTCCTTATATCTTTTATCATACTTATGAGGTATTTTATGTTTTTGATAATATTATGTATGGTATGATTTTTAGCTTTCAACTTTATAACTTTTTTTAAATTAAATCTTTATTGTTGAAAGTATTACATGTCCCTTCATCCCCACTCCCACCACTACCATTGACCCCTTCTAGTCCACCCCAGCTTTCACAACCCTATTGTCTGTGTCCATGGGTTATGCATATATGCATACAAGTTCTTTGGTTGATTTCTTCCCACCCACCCACAATTTTATAACTTCTGTTACTGAAAAATGTAGTGTATTTTTAAAATTTTATTTCATACCTGACAGCTTTTTAAAAAATATATTTTTGTTGATTTCAAAGAGGAAGGGGGAGGGAGGGAGAAATAGAAACATCAATGATGAAAGAGAACCATTGATCAGCTATCTCTTGCACGCCCTGCACTGGGGACCAGGCCTGCAACCCAGGCATATGCCCTTGAACAGAAACTTGTGACCCTTCAGTCCACAGACTGGCACTCTTAACCACTGAGCCAAGCTGGGTAGGGCTCTGGCAACTTTTTTAAAAGCTTATATTCCAATAACTTATCTGTAGTTTATTTTGTATTTTCTATCAAAATTACATCAATTTGAAAAGTGACAGTATTATTTTTTCTTATCTTGATATTACTTCTTTTTCCTGTTTAAGACCTTTACTAAGATGTTCAATAGAAATGGTAAGATTTGGCATTCTTATTTTGTTCCTAATCTTATAATTACTACATTTTCAATAATTAGGATATTTTCTCTAAAGTTTTTTTATAGTTTCCCTTTGCATCAAATTTTATACCTGATTATTAAATTTTATCAAATGTTTAATCTGACCATATTGATCTGATCCTATGCATTTTATCCTTATTGATGGTGAATTATGTTGTTAGATTTTTTTAATGTTAACTTACCTTGCATTTCTGGAGTATACCTTCTTGGTAGGAATTCACACGCACACACACACACACACATAAATTTGGTTTTCTAACATTTTATTTACGATTTTTGCTATTACTTCCTTTTCTCATGATTGTTCTTTAAGTTATTGAATAATAGGCAGAGGGTATAAATTCAAAAGTTCTTTTGTTCTTGTGATATAGATACTAATCAAATATATTTCGATTTTTTTATTTTTTAAACATTTTATTGATTTATTTTATTTTATTTTATTTTATTTTTTTTACAGAAAGGAAGGGAGAGTTAGAAACATCACTGAGAGAGAAATATCAATCAGCTGTCCCCTGCACACCCCCTCCTGGGAATGTGCCTGCAACCAAGGTACATGCCCTTGACCAGAATCGAACCTGGGACCCTTCAGTCCGCAGGCTGATGCTTTATTCACTGAGCCAAACTGGCCAGGGCTTACTCTTTTTTTTTTTTTTTTTTAAAGTAGACTATTTTTGAATAATTTCAGACTTACGGAAAATATATAAATACTAGAGGCCTGGTACATGGATTCGTGCACCATTGGGGTCCGGTCCCTCAGCCTGGCCTGCACCCTCTCGCCTTCCAGAACCCCTCGGGGGATGTTGGAAAGCCAGTTTTGGCCAGATCCCCACAGGCTAGACCCAGGGACCCCCCCCAGTGCACAATCAGAGCCGGGGAGGGGACCACAGGAGGGCTCCACGGTGTGTCCGGCCCTACTTGCCCATTCCTGATCAGCCAGACCCCAGCAGCAAGCTAACCTACTGATTGATCGGAGCATCTGTTCCCTGGTGGTCAGTGTGTGTCATAGTGACTGGTAGAACAGTTGGACACCTAGCATATTAGACTTTTATTATATAGGATAATGAAGTCTCTGTACTCTTAAGTTTTTTTATTGTTAATATCTTAAATTAGCATAGTATCTTGGTCAAAATTAAGAAGCCTGCATTTGTACATTACTATTCACTAAACTCCAGACTTTATTTGGATTTCGCCTATTTTCCCATTAATGACCTTTTTTTGGTTCCTGAACCCAATCCAGTATATCACTTTCAATTTAGTTAATTGTCATGTCTCTTCTTAGTCTCCTCTGGTCTATGATAGTTCCTCATTGCTTGTCTTGAGGAATAATGGTCAGATATTTTATAGACTGTCCCTCAATCTGGGTTTGACTGGTACTTTTTGCATGATTAGACTGGAGTTAAGGATTTTGGCAAAGAACACCACAGAAGGGAAGTACCCTTCTCATCACATCACAGTAGAGAGTATGAGACATCCACATTACATCACTGGTGATGTATACCTTTATCCTTGGGTAAATAACATAGTGTTTTCCAGGTTTCTGCATTGTAAGTTACTATTTCTCCCTTTTATAATTTATTTGGAACCTAGTCACTAAATTAAATCTATGCTTTAAGGGAGGAGAAATTAAACTTTACCCCTTGGACTGGGTTGAAGGGGTAGTGGTATCTACATGTATTATTTGGAATTCTTCAGTAAATGAGATTTGTATTTGTCTTTTCTCTCCGATTATTTACTACAGGCCCAGTGCACAAAATTCATGCACTCGGAGGGCAGGGGTGTCCCTCACCCCAGCCTGTGCCCTCTCGCAGTCTGGGAACCCTTAAGTGATGTTTGACTAATGGGGAGCAGGCCTAAGCTGGCAGTTGGATATCCTTAGTGCTGCCACAGAAGTGGGAGAGGCTCCCACCACCACTGCTGTACTGATCAGTTATGAACCTGGCTTCTAGCTCAGCAGTGCTCCCCCTTTGGGAGCGCACTGACCCCCAGGGGGTAGCTCCGGCGTTGAGCATCTGCCCCCCTGGTGGTCAGTGCTGGTCAAAGCTACTGGTCATTCTACCATTGAGTCAATTTGCATATTAGCCTTTTATTATGTAGGATAGGATTCAGTCATTTACTCCATTTTTTTTTTAATATGAATTTTCTATAATCTTAACACATTATTGTAAGATTGAAAACTTCTGGTTCCCCCATTGACATAAACTTCTTGAGAGAACACTTTGTTTCTTCTTTATCTGGATATCTATACATTTAGTACAGTCCCCTAACTTATAGAGAACCTCTCTGGTAATTTTTTTAAAAATTAATATATTTTTACTTGAACTGAAAGGTGCTCTTTCCTCAACTAAATTTCATAATAGTATTCTACATTGAAATTAAAAGTAGATTTTAAAACAAAAGTAAACTCGTGTGTTTGCATTATAAAAGTATCATAGAAACTGAAGGTTACTACATAAACAACTTAACCATTTATTGTGTCTGCACAAAACATTCCATGAAACTACTTTAAATATGCATTGAAGCCACTTTTGGAAAGATATTATGGCATTTTATAAGCCAATGATATATGACCTACTGTGTCCTTTCTCTTATTTGTTCAGATCACTGGAGGTGGTTAATACTCAACGTTATGCTTCCTCTAGAAGATTATTATCTGATGCAATCACTCAGATTACAACTGAAAGTCCAGGAAAAGCTATGTTTTCATCTCAGATTTTTATTAAGCCTGACGATGGTGAACGTGCAGTTTTAGATCCCAGTTCCCACAGTCTGAGCAAAGCTCCTAGCAAGTTTGCTTCATCATCTTCAGTCCAACAGATAGCTGTTGCTCGTGACACAACTGGAGGTAAGAGAATGTGATTGCATTGTAGGTCAGATTACCTACTTTTATGTGTAACTAGAGGCACTGTGCTCAAAATTTGTGCATGGGGGTGGGGGTGTCCCTCAGCCCAGCCTATACCCTCTCCAATCTGGGACCCCTTGAGGGATGTTTGACTGCCCTCACAATCCAGGACTGCTGGCTCCCAACTGCTCTTCTGCCTGCTTTCCTGCTTTCCCCTAACCACTTCTGCCTGCTAACCTGATCACCCCCTTACCACTGCCCTGCCAGCCTGATTAATGTCTAACTGCTCCCCTGCCAGCCTGTTTGCCCCAACTTCTCTCCTCTGCAGGCCTGGTCACCCCTAACTGCCCTCTCCTGCAGGGTTGATTGCCCCCAACTGCCCTCCACTGCAGGCCTGGTCGCCCCCAACTGCCCTCTGTTGGCCATCTTGTGGCAGCCATCTTTGATCACATGGGGGCGGCCATCTTATATGATGACATGAGGGTCAATTTGCATATTACCTCTATTATATAGGATAATATTCAAAATTAGAGTAAGTTATTTTTATAACAAGAAAATTAATAATTAAGTTTCCATTCTTCCATATGAGAATGGAAACTTTACTGATTTTACAATATTTAATAGTTTGCACAAATCTATTTAAAATTTTTCTGTGTATGCAAGAAGTTTATCTGTAGATACAGAGAGGCTATGCCTAAATGTATAAAAGAAAATTTCTTGGTTCAGCATTTAGATTGCATTGAATTTAAGTAAGTACATTTATATGTTAAGATAGATATACATTTTTACTGTGAAATAAAACTCCCAAATTGTACAGCTTAATAAATATAACAAAGATAATCTTTATGTGTCAGTTACCTATTGCCACAGTGATACTATATAACAAGAGCCTCAAAAATCTCAGTGCTTCATGACAAATATTTGTTTATCTTGCTCACTGGTTTGTGTTGTCAGTTGGGATGTGGCTGCAGGCAGCAGAAATAGTTTTGTCCTGTTCACTTGCCTTGTTCAGAAACTCAGGCTAATGGGACAGTAGCTACCCACAGTATGTTGTTCTCAGGTGGTGGTAGAAGCACAGAGGGGGAACCCAACTGTGAAAGTGTGCTTTAAATCTCCACTCACATCAAGTGGATCAGTCTTTATGTAGAGGCCACAATTTCTGGTTTTTCCTTTACATACAGATACCCGGGTGAAAGAACTACTTTAAAGTATTAATATTATTTGATTTAAATATTTTTGAAATTGTGAATTTAAAAGTAAAATTTTTTATTTCTTTTATATGAAAACATTTTAAAGTACATAGAATTTATACTTTATGCTCAACACATGACTATCTGCCCATTAATCTGAATTAATAAATTTAGAATAATTTACTATATGCTTATATTTGGTTCTATTTTTAAAATTTAAATTTTTTAGTTGAACTTTTTATTAACCCCTTTCAGTGTTTTCTTTCCCAAAAGCAAACATTATTTGCTGTGTAGTCACTTCTTCCCCCTTTGGCAGGCAGTACAAAGTAACCTTAACACTGTTGCATCCAAACATAAGTTTGATGAAAAATTTAAAAAGCCATTTACTTTTCTAAGAATTCTCCATATCATAACCATTCTTGATCTGGCTCCTCTGTAATTGTGCCCAGTCATTGTTATTCATTTTCTGCAACCTTGTACGTGGTATATTTAACCATCACTTTCAAACTTTATGTACAAGAAGAAGAAAATGTCAATATTCTAACAATAAATGATTACAGCAATGACCATATAGAAGTGGAGGCTACAGCTTATTTTTCTGTTGTTTAAATTTTTCCCTGTATAAAATGGCATCGGTTTCTGGGGAAGTGAGTGTGTGGTGTTTTTGTTTTAGGTTTTATTTTTGGTTTTGGACGGCTTTGTTTTGATTTTTTGCTTTTGCCTGATGGAATGATATAAGTATTTCTAAACAATCTGAGACTTTATTAGGCGTGTATCCTGCCCTAATCTCCCTAATTATTTTCTAATTATTTCCTTCATGTCACTTATAATTTGTTAAAATATTAGATTATTTATTTATTTAATATGCTGCTTACTTACTATATATCTTCCTCTTAAGGCCAAGGTACCTTTCTTTGTAGTTCACTGATATATCCCAAGAATCTTGAACACTGCCTGACACTTGAAGGCACTCAGTATTTGTTCATTAAATTAATAAATATTTTCTTATTAATTGTTGTGATCTTTATCTCCTTAGCTCAGCCTTCACTGTTGTCATATAAGCCTTCTGGTAGTACCAGTATGTACTATGCTCCACAAGTAAATCAGAGTCTTCCATTTGTGGATTCCAAATCGAAGACGAGCTTTGCTCCAGAATTACGTCAAAGTTTTTCACCTGTGGATTCCAAATCGAGGACGAGCTTTGCTCCAGAATTAAGTAAAAGTTTTTCACTTGTGGATTCCAAATCGAGGACGAGCGTTGCTCCAGAATTAAGTCAAAGTTTTTCATCTGTGGATTCCAAATCGAGGACGAGCTTTGCTCCAGAATTAAGTAAAAGTTTTTCACTTGTGGATTCCAAATCGAGGACGAGCGTTGCAAAACCTGTGGATTCCAAATCGAAGACGAGTTTTGCACAATTAAGTCAAAGTCCTTCACTCAAATCGAAGTCCTTTGTTCCACAATTAGGTCAAATTCCTTCATCTCAGGCTTCTAAATCAGACACCACCATTGAGAGTTCACACTCAGGTATTATTCAGAATTATTTAAAATTTTATTTTTTTTTGCTCCCTAACTGGATTGACTCAATGGATAGAGTGCAGCCCCAGACTGAAGGGTCCCAGGTTCATTTCTGGTCGAGGGCATATACGTTGGTTGCAGGTTTTCCGGCCCTGGTTGGGGTGCATACAGGAGGCAACCAATTGATGTGTCTCTCTTACATTGATGTTTCTCTTTGTCTCTCCCTCTCCCTTCCACTCTCTCAAAAAATAAATGGAAAAATATCTTCTGGTGAGGATTAAGAAAAGAAAATAAAATTTTATTTTTTTGAAATTTTATTTGTGGACTGGCTAGTTAATTCTGGAATGACATGAAAGCTCAATGGTATTTAATCTTTCAGTGAAATATGGAGTTTTTCATGCCTCCATCTTTGGTTCAGATAGGTGAGTCATTTGGTTAGATATGTATTCTTAAACATTTAATAAATATTTGATGAAGAAAATTATATGAAAATTGTTTGTTTGAGTTAGTATACTCTGTTTAGGTCAGAATTTTCCAAATTTTCTCTATTCACAGAGCCCTCCCTCAATGTTTTGGTGATTTTTTTCATCATTATGTGAAACACATATAAAATAAGTATTTTTTTCAAATAGGGAGTAAGTTATTAGGGCACATATACTTGTTGTTTTGACCTAACAACTTAATAAACAAAAATACTAAGTATAAATAAAAATGTTAGGCATTTCTTTATGGTTTTGCTTTTTGAAAGAAAATACTTTTTTTTAAATAAATAACCATACTTACTAATGAGATGTGCAACTGCTAAGGCACTACATACCATCTCAAACTTTGAGATGAAATTGGACACAACACCCTATTTCCTACTTTTATTACAGAAACTGTAATTCAGGTTTGTAAAGACACAACAGCATTGAAATGAATGTAGTACTATCTAGTATTGAAACTTTACCTTGAGCTAGTAGTTTGTGTAGGTCTATACCAGGTAGTAAATGTCATTGTTGTTTCCCTAGAATTTTTAAATATCCTGCATCACTCCTTTGAGATCACCCCAGGGCAACTATAGATTTAGAAAATTCTCCTATGGTGACTTTAAAGTAAGGGGATACTTAGTTGCTGTGCTGTGGGGTTTTGATTGATAGAATAACATTTTGAATGGTACACAGGAGATGACTTGGTTCAGTTTAAATATAAATTGGTTTTTTTCATGATTTGTCAGTAGACATCTTTAAATGTGCAAAAATTACACAGAAAGAATAAATTGTTCTCGTCTTAGGCAGATTTTTAAAAATATGTTGATTCTGAGAGAGGAAGGGAGATGGAGAGAGATAGAAACAGCAGTTGGCTGCTTCCTACACGCCCCCTACTGGGAATTCAATGGGCAGCCCCAGCACGTTCTCTGGCTGGGAATCAACTGGCGACCTCCTGGGCTTAAGCAGATTTCTTTTTAGTTAAATTTGAGAGGACAAAAATAATATCCAGTGGTAATTGAGTTAAAATCCCTCGTGCCACTGAAAAAAGAACCACATAAACACTCATCAAATACTAGAATTGATTACTAAGCCTTTAGTCAGAAACTGGAAGAAATGTTCTCTACTTGCAAGTCTGTGATTTTAAAAACATACTTAATGGCTACCAGAAATAAAACAAGCTGACTTAATTGATAATAGATAGGAACATCTTTTATTTCTCTATCACTTTAAGCCCCCTACAGGATGTCTTTATCAACAGAAATCTGATCAGTTTTCCTAATACTTTTTGAGGCCTCTAGTGTCCTGCTACTCATTCACATCCATAACTATTCCATCTAGTTGGAGACATTAACTTTGAGGAAAATCTGACAGTGGTGGGAGGAGAATGACTCAGGTGGGATGGTGCATTATATCCCGAGAAATGCTGTTCTCCATATATTCTGAGAGTAAGGGAATTGAGAATAGAGAATAATATTTTCTTAGACCATTAGAGTTATCTAAATAAGTGATCGGCAAACTGTGGCTCGAAAGCCACACGCGGCTCTTTGGTCCCTTGAGTGTGGCTCTTCCACAAATACAATGCCCTGCGAGAGTCTATTTTGAAGAAGTGGCATTAGAAGAAGTTTAAGTTTTAAAAATTTGGCTATCAGGCTTCTCTCCATCACCATCTATGGAGGCAGCCCGCTGGGCCCTTTCTCTCCTCCCCACTCCTTCAATTCTGATTTTTCTACCTCAGTTATGAGTCCCGCTCATTACTAGGGAATAAACTTTACTTTAACATGTAAAAAAATAAAGATTTTTTTAATGTGGCTATCAAAAGAAATCGTTGTGCTGTTAATGTTTGGCTCTGTTGACTAATGAGCTTGCTGACCACTGCTCTAGATGAAAGCTTAGGAGTTGTTCTACTAGCCACTGTTTATTAATGTGTTGTACATCTATAAATATGAGAGATATCCAATTATAGTTTGGGGCCAAGGACAAGTCATGCATTATTGTTAGCAAATATTTGAGCCAAATAGATTTCTCCTTAATTGAACTCATAAAATTGAACTTATAAAAATCTTTAAAAAACAACAACAACAACAGATAAGGCAAAGGTAACATCCCAAAGAAAGAGGTAGATGTTAGAAATTTACTTATTAGAACTAGTACCATTCATAAACAGTAAAAGACTTTTAAAACAAAAATTATTAGAGACAAGGTCACTTTATAATGATAATAGAGTCAATCCATAAACAAGAAGATAAAACAGTTATAAGTGTATATGCACCACCTAACAACAGAGTCCTAAAAAGAAAAAGAAAAACCACAACAAATATTTCAAACCAGTTCAAAAAGTCATGTATTTTTTAATTCCATTATATGAAATATGTAGAATGAGGAAGTTTATATAAACAGCAGGTAGATTGCTGGTTACCAGGAGTTGTGGGAGAGGGGGAAATGGGAATTATTTGCTGATGTGTACAAGGTTTCTTTTGGGATGACAAAAATGTCCTGTAATTAGTAGCTTTGGTTGTGAACTGAATTGTATACATACTAGAGGCCCAGTGCACGAAATTTGTGCACAGGGGGACAGGGGTTATCCCTCAGGCCAGCCTGCACCCTTTCCAATCTGGGACCCCTTGAGGGATGTCCGAATGCCTGGACAGTCAGACATCCCTCTCACAATCTAGAACTGCTGGTTCTCAACTACTTGCCTACCTGATTGCCCCTAACTGTCCTCCCCTGCTGTCCTAGACAACCCTTCCTGCCCTCCCCTGTCGGCATTGTTGCCCCTAACTGCCCTCCCTTGACAGCCTGGTTGCCCCCAACTGCCTTCCCCTGCAAGCCTGGTCGCCCTAAGTGTTTTCTCTTGTAGGCCTGATTGCCCCCAACTGCCCTCTCCTGTTGGCCCAGTCACCCCTAACTTCCTTTCCTTGCCAGCCTGGTTGCCCCAACTGCCCTCCCCTCTGCTGGCCATCTTGTGGCAGCTATCTTGTGTCCACATGGGGGCTGCCATCTTGTGTGTTGGAGTGATGGTCAATTTGCATATTACCTCTTTTATTATATAGGATTTAAATGTTATGTGAATTCTCAATTCAAAAAAATGGGGAGAAGAAATGAACAAATGAATTAAAGACTACCTGAAAATGTAAAGATTTGGTAGATTTAGAATACATTTTGCAGACAATAAAAAATAAAATTAATGTGAAGGAAATTGAATTGATGATGAGGACAAACTTGAAAATTTTTCTAAAAATACAGAGAGAATAAAATAAAGATGATGAAAAAGAAAACTAGAGACATAAGAATCACAGCTAAATAAACCAAACCAAGTATTATATCTATAGTTGAAGAAGTAAGCAGAACAATGTGAACAAAAGTAATATCAAAGACTTAATAGAGGAATATTTACCTCTCCTGAAAAAGGGAACACAGTATGCAGATTGAAAGTTATACAGATACAGTCAAAGTGAGTAGAAAGAGACTGATATACTAGGAAAAGATTTTAAATTGGAAAATAAAAAAAATATATAAACATAGTTATCTTTTTAATAAAAGCTTGTATAATTAAGTGAACAGAATTTAGTCATATCATATTTACAATGCTAAAATATAACAGATAAATGGAGCAAAATATGTATTTATATAATTCAGGAATATATGAACCCAAATGCATATTCATTAAGCAGTATGGCAATGAGAAGACATTTTCACGAATACACAGGAAATACAAAATATATTCTACCTCCATCCCATCCTGAAAAATTCACTTGGAGATTTACCCAGCTGAAGAGATGGATCAAAATGAAGAGTTCAAGAATGAAAGGTGGTAGTGCTAAGTGTGCAGTTGTGTGCTGCAGGCAGTATGTATGCTCTGTTTATCTAGAAGTAGTTGTGAGGAGAGTAACCCCTATGTATAGTTGTTTGTATTATACCATAATATACAATAACATATTTTTTGTAATTAGCAAAGGAATTGTTCTGATTTCTTCCAAAAAAATACAATAAGGACTAGCTTTGTCCTGAATGCTAGAATCTAAAGCTCAGAAGAAAGGTCTCAGTTTATATATATCTATTTGTTTGCCATCCTATATTCCTATATAATAAGAGAGGAATATGCTAATAATCCGTTATGCCTTGAGGCATAACAACCAACTGCATAATGACCACATCACGAAAGTGCAGGAGGGTGGGGCAGCAAACTGTAAGCTGGCGGCGAAAAGCTACAGGAGGGCAGCAGAGCTATTGGTACACGGATTCGTGTGCAGGACTACTAGTCAGCATATAAATAGTTGTCCAATATATTGGTAATTTGTGATTTCACCCAGGATTTAAAGAAAGCTCAGTTCTGACCCTTTGAGGAACCCTGACAATAAGAGATTTAGTAGAACAAAAGATACTAGCACTTTCTCAGGTAGGGAGCAAACCCAGGAAAGTGATGCCACAGAAACTGAGAATATCCGAATATAATCAGTACTGTGGCTAATAAGGCTTAATAGGATCCTTGCAATCTGTCTTGAAAAATTCTTCATGGCTTATTAATATTTGTATTGTACTGAGGATACTGATATTTACCCAGCATTTATTGCATTTGCATTTCAAGTGCTCATAAAATGCATGAAGTATAGAATTCCAGATAAGAAAGAAAACACATTTTTGTAGAAGACAATTCTAAAGTTACTACAAACTCTTGTATGTCCAGAGATAATTCTTTCACCACTTATATTTGCCACAGATAAGCTTCACTTATCAAGAGATACAGGAACATTAAACATTTTTAATTAGTTTCAAATTTTGTGTTTTTTATTACATGAGATGTTCCTTTCAATGTTTTGTCCCTTGTCAGATTAATCTTCCTAAAATGTAGCTAATTATATTTTCCTTAATTAAGAAATCTTGATGTTACATTTTATGTACAAAAAGTTCGGGATTTTTAGCTTGGGATTCCATGCCCTGCTCAATTTTGTTTCAAACAATTATTTTTTAATATTTCCCATCACTCTCTTTAATGTACCGTATTTGCCGGCGTATAAGACGATTTTTTGGCCCTGAAAAATACGTATTTGCCGGCTTATAAGACGACTGGGCGTATAAGACGACCCCCTAACATTTCCACTCAAAATACAGAGTTTGTTATATACTCGCCGTATAAGACTACCCCCCAGTTGGAGGCATATTTTTCAGGGCCAAAAAATCGTCTTATACGCCGGCAAATACGGTATTTTATAACCCAGGCTGAGCACAAATGTGTCTACTTCTTATATACTCTCCTGCCTCCTTGTCTACTAATGCTATAACCTCTGCCTAAAATGTCTTTATTCCTTCCTCTGTGATTTTCAAACAGCCTACTTATTTTCTAAGATCCAATCTAATTTCACATTCCTCTGAAAACCTTCCTGAGCTGGAAATTGTCTCCTTTCTGAACTATTGGTCTGCTTTGTATGTCTTTTCTTAAGTCTTTGCTTCTCCACTTTATATTGTTACAATTTAGTTTACGTGTCTGACACCTTCTGTTTGACATCTTCTGATTACTGAACTACACTCCCATTGTAGTGCTTTTCCCCCCCCCAGTGGTTTTAAGAGGTAAATTTTTGTCTTTCTTCAACTTAATGGCTATATTTGTGTTGATTGTACTACTGTTCCATTTTTCTTAGGATCCAATGATGCCATTGCTCCAGATTTCCCGGCTCAGGTGCTAGGCACAAGAGATGATGACTTGGAATCCCCTGTTAATATTAAACATAAAGAGGGGATCTATAGTAAGAGGGCATCCTCATTAAAGGGGAAAAAAAGCATTCAGAAAGATAATGCAGGTAACTGATTTGGCTTTGTATACTTTATGGCTTCTTTCTTTTACTCCCTGCTCATCCTAAAGGAGAATATTGTTCAGTCTTTATCTTGTTCTGCTTTGTGATATAAACTTTTTTCCTTAGCTATCTTATTGGGTATGTACAAAAAGGTAAAATATTTTAAAATGCTTCACAGATTTTTGAAACCTGTAAAGTTTTTTTAAAATATATTTTTATTGATTTCAGAAAGGAAGGAAGAGGGAGAGAAACATCAATGATAAGAATCATTGATTGGCTGTCTCCTGCACACCCCCTACTGGTCTATAGTAAACATTAAGTTTAAGATCCTCCATATAAGTGCTGGGCAAAACCGTGGCTTGCAAGCCACATGCAGCTCTTTGGCCCCTTGAGTGTGGCTCTTCCACAAAATGCTACGTGCGGGCACACACGTACAGCACCATTAAAACTTTGTGGCCCATGCACAGAAATCAGTTTTTGGCTCTCAAAAGAAATTTCAGTTGTTATACTGTTTATATTTGGCTCTGTTGACTAAGGAGTTTGCCGACCACTGCTCTGTGTAAACAACCAAGCCACACCAGCTGGGCTGTAACTTTTGAAATGAAATAATATCCAATTGAGTATGTTGTAGAGCAGGAGTGGGCAAACTTTTTGACTTGAGGGCCACAATGAGATGTGTCTTTTTTTTAAATATATTTTATTGATATTTTACAGAGAGGAAGGGAGAGAGATAGAGAGCTAGAAATGTCGATGAGAGAAACATCGACCAGCTGCCTCCTGCACACCCCCTTCTGGGGATGTACCCGCAACCAGTGTACATGCCCTTGACCGGAATTGAACCCGGGACCCTTCAGTCCGCAGACCGATGCTCTACCACTGAGCCAAATCGGTTTCGGCCACAATGAGTTCTTAAACTGGACCAGAGGGCCAGAACAAAAGCAACCTGACCATGCTGGCACTCTTATCTTGGGCTGCTGGTGAAGGAGTGGAGGGGAGAGCAAGAGAACACAGGCCAGATAGAACAGCGGAATGGGCCGGATCTGGCTCGCAGGCCGTAGTTTGCCCACGGCTGTTTTAGAGACTAGAATCCATAGAAAATCTTGATTAAATTGTCTGATGAATTTACCTGTCAACTGATTCAAACTAGTGGTAATTTGGTAGACAGATAACTCTGTGATCCTATTGACAAACAGCTGAGGTTGGGGAGGATATGGAAAATTTAGCAGAGAACAAAGTGATAGAATTAAGGGAATTTTTTCAGACATCTGCACAAAGTACTTGCCAGTCATCATCCACTCAGGCTGCATTTGGTAAAGATGATGTGTTGGAAATAAAGTTTGGCTCTATTACCTAAGGAGCCTCCTTCTTTTACTTTGTATGGTATTTATGTGTGTGTTTTTAATTCCAATTTAGAACAACAGTTTCTAAACTTATTCCTGATTGATCTTTTTCTTTTTTCTTCAACACCAACAATAATGCTTTTCATAATAAATGCTGGAGAGGTATTTTAAAATATTTTTGTCAACTTCCTGTCTGGATATGGTGTTAATTACCCTCTTAGATTCCTGTGATGATGTTGCTGCAGAGCTTGCAGCTCAACTACAAGACACAAAGATTGAAAGCCTACCTAAGGAATCCTTGCAGATAGATATTGAAGGTAATGGGATTGGGATGTATGTGTGTGGGGAAAGGGAGATGCTATGTTATTTTCTTTTATCTTGATAAGAATATAGCCTCATGATTTAAACATTCATTTTTTCTTTCCTTTTTTATTATTGTTCTTTTGTAAATTACTTCAGAGCTACTTTGTCTCTGTGGGGAGATACACACACACACACACACAATCTAATAAAAAGTAACATGCAAATTATCCACCACTCTGCTATACACAAGCCACGCCCACCAGCCAATCAAGAGCAGATATGCAAATAAGCCTAACCAAGATGGCTATAGCCACAGAGAACAGGAGGGAGGCTTGGGTTTTTCTGGCAATGGAGGAAGCTAAGGTTTCTGCCTGCCCTTGCTGGCCTAAGCCTCCACTCAAGGCTACAAAGCTTCAATGATAAAAGATACATAAATCCAAATAGAAATGGCAGCCACAGAGCTGGAAAGAGCAGGAGGCTAGGGTTGCCCCTGGCAATGTGGGAAGCCAAGCTTTCCACACACCCTGGCTGGCCCAGGCCTCCGCTTAAGGCTACAAAGTTTCACTTATGGAAGATACATAAATCCCAACAGAAATGGCTCCTGCCAAGGAGCAATCAGAAGGATTGGCTCAACTCCAGGATACAAAGTTTCAATTGTAGAAGATAAATAAACCCCAGCTACCAGGGCCTCCACTTTGGGGGGGGGGGGGGGGGCGTGGCCAGCCTGAAAACCCCCACAGGCCCCTTGCCCAGGCTGACCCACACCGCAAGGGAACCCCCTTCCTGATCTGGGACATCCTTCAGGGCAAACCAGTTGGCCCCCACCCATGCACCAGGCCTCTTTCCTATCTAATAAAAGAGTAATATGCAGATTGACCATCTCTCCAACACACAAGATGGCTGCCCCCATGTGGACACAAGATGGCAGCAGAGTAGGGCATTTGGGAGGGAACAGGCCTGCAAGGGAGGACAGTTGGTGATCAAGCCTGCAGGGGAGGGCAGTTAGGGGTGACCAAGCCAGCAGAGGAGGGAAGTTGGGGGCGACCAGGCCTCCAAGGAAGGGCAGTTAGGGGTGACCAGGCCTGCAGTGGAGGGCAATTAGGGGCAAACAGGCTGGCAGGGGAGCAGTTAGGCATCAATTAGGCTGGCAGGGGAGTGGTTAGGGGGTGATTACACTGGCATGCAGAAGTGGATAGGGGCAAGTAGGAGGACAGGCAGGCGAGCATTTGGGAGCCAGCCATCCTGGATTGTGAGAGGGGTCCCAGATTGGAGAGGATGCAGGCTGGGCTAATGGACACACACACACACGCAAATTTTGTGCACCAGGCCTCTAGTATAGTATTAACCTGTGAAGTATGTGTTAGTACTGACACTGGGAAAAACCTAAAGGTATTCCAGAAGATTGTAACAAAGACAAGTTCTAAAAATTACAATAAAAACTCGTGGCCCCCTTTTGAATCTAACAAAAGAAAGGCATAGAGGACACAGCCATTGCTACCTGGCTGTCAAATTTTACCTCTTAGAAGAAGATAGAACAGTACCCAGATAAGGAAATAAAAGGGTCAATGAGCTATAATCTATCCATGTTACATTTCAAAAATAGTTCAGGTGTAGCTGCTCACATCACAAATGTATAAGATAAATGATTTTCACAAGTGTGCCAAGACTACATAATGGGGAAGAAACATTCTCTTCAGCAAATGGTGTTGGAAAACTGATATCCATATGCAAAAGAACAAAATTGGATACTTAACCTTTTACCACATATAAAAACTAATTCAAAGTGAATCAAGTTTCTAAACATCAAAGTTAAAGTTACAAAACTGTTAGAAAGCATAGGGAGAAAACTGCATGGCCTTGATATGGCAGTGATTTCTTGGATATGACCACAAAAGTACAAGCAATAAAAGCAAAAAATAAGCACACAAGAAGAAAAGTAACTGCACTAGATGATAAAAAACTAAAGTGGACCTCTTTCTTAATGCCCAGTGTCCTTTGTCTTAAAATTTGGTGCAATGTGTAAAAAAAAAAAAGGGGGGGGGGGCAAAAAACAAATTATACTTACACCCAATTAAAAACTACATCAAAGGACACAATCGCCAAAACCGGTTTAGCTCAGTGAATAGAGTGTCGGTCTGCGGACTGAAAGGTCCCAGGTTCGATTCCGGTCAGGGGCATGTACATTGGTTGCAGGCACATCCCCAGTAAGGGATGTGCAGGAGGCAGCTGGTCAATGTTTCTCTCTCATCAACGTTTCTAACTCTCTATCCCTCTCCCTTCCTCTCTGTGGAAAATCAATAAAATATTTAAAAAAAAAAGACACAATCAATAGAATAAAAAGGCAGCCTATGAAATGGAAGGAAATATTTGTAAGTCATAATAAGTGCTTAATATCCAGATTATATGTGGAACTTATATAATTCGACAACAACAGAGAAAACCAGTTTTTAAAAGGGCGCAAAGGATTTAAATAGTTCTCCCACGAAGACATGTGAATGACTAATAAATACATAAAGAGATGCTCAATATCACTAATCAGAGAAATACCAATTAAAATCACAATGAGATACCACTTCACACCCATTAGGGTGGACACTATCAGAACAGAAAATAACAATTATAGACAAGCATGCAAGAGAGATAGGAATTGTTGTGTACTATTGGTAGAATATAGAAGGGTGCAGCCATTGTGGAAAATAATATGGAGGTTCCTCAAAAAATTAAAAATAGAATTGGTGCTGAAACCGGTTTGGCTCAGTGGATAGAGTGTCGGCCTGCAAACTGAAGGGTCCCAGGTTCGATTCTAGTCAAGGGCAAGTCTAGTCTAGTCTGGGTTGCAAGGAGGCAGCTGATCGATGTTTCTCTCTCGTCGATGTTTCTGACTCTATCCCTCTCCTTCCTCTCTGTAAGAAATCAATAAAATATATTTTAAAAAATCAATATAGAATTGGCATATAATCTAGATATCTCACTTTTGTGTATATATCTTTTTTTAAAAATTATCAAAGCAGATCTTACAGATATCTGCACACCTATGTTCAGCTCAGCATTATCCACATTAAACAAGATATGAAAACATTCCAAATGTCCATCAATAGGTGAATAGATTAAAGAAAGTTGCCAAAACCAGTTTGGCTCAATGGTAGAGCATCGGTCTGCAGAATGAAAGGTCCCGGGTTCAATTCCGGTCAAGGGCATGTACATTAGTTGTGGGCACATCCCCAGTAGGGGGTGTACAAGAGGCAGCTGGTTGATGTTTCTCTCTCATTGACGTTTCTAGCTCTCTAGCTCTGTCCCTTCCTTCTCCCTTCCTCTCTGTAAAATATCAATTATTTACATATATATATATATATGTAAATAATTGATATTTTACTTATATATTTGATATTTTTTATATATTTCTTTATATTTAAACATAAAGAAAGTGCTAACATGGTACAATATATAGATCTTGTGACATAGAACACATATCTGAAACCTGTTCGTGTTGACCAATGCCAGCCCAATAAATTCAATAATAAAAAAATCTCTTTGAGGTTTTCTTTAAACAGAAAGTGTGCTAAAAACATAATTTAGCGGAAACCGGTTTGGTTCACTGGATAGAGCGTTGGCCTGCGGACTGAAAGGTCCCAGGTTCGATTCCGGTCAAGGGCATGTACCTTGGTTGCGGGCACATCCCCAGTAGGGAGTGTGCAAGAGGCAGCTAATCGATGATTCTCTCTCATCGATGTTTCTAACTCTCTAGCCCTCTCTCTTCCTCTCTATAGGAAATCAATAATATATGTATATATATATTTCAAAACATAAATTTTATACATCCTTTAAAGGAAGGAAATCCTATCACACACTATGTCATAGATGAATGTCAGTGACATTGTGTTAAGTGAAATAAGACAGTCACAAAAGAAAAGGAAAGCCCATGCTATATAGCTGAAAACAAAGTAACTGAGAAGGGTGGAAAAGTAAAAGGAAAAGTAGAGTTATGAAAAATATGGAACATATCAATATAGGTGAGATTAAATTAAAAGTGTTACAGGAATTGGATGTTTCTATACTAGTTTGCAGTCCACAATGAGGTTATAACATAAATCTTTAAACAGGAAATAGCATAAAATATATAAAACAAAACTGGGAGTATCAGTAAGGATGTTTATGTTGTCTTATTTAAAAATGAAATTGTAGAATTATATGAAAATAACTCTTATGGCCCTAGCGAGTTTGGCTCAGCCTGGAGACTGAAGGGTCCCAGTCAAGGCACATGCCCAGGTTGTGTGCTCGATCCCCAGTAGGAGGTGCACAGGAGGCAGCCAATCAATGACTCTCTCTCATCACTGATGTTTCTATCTCTCTCCCTCTTCCTTCCTCTCTGAAATCAATAAAAATATTTTTAAATAAGAAAATAACTCTTATGATAATATTGTTAGGCAAAGTATGCTAGGGAGAAAATGCAAAACCATCCACAAACTCCTAAAACCTGGAGGACCCTCAAGAAGAAATGGACAAGACAGAATAGCAGTAAGGAGTTTGAACATACATACTTATACTAGATCATTGAAATGAAATTATTTTTATTTTATTTTTTTAAAATATTGATTTCAGCCGAGACCAGTTTGGCTCAGTGGTAGAGCGTCGATCTGTGGACTGGGGGGTCCCGGGTTCAATTCCGGTCAGGGGCATGTACATTGGTTGCGGGCACATCCCCGGTTGGGGGTGTGCAAGGGGCAGCTGATTGATGTTTCTCTCATCGACGTTTCTAGCTCTCTATCTCTCTCCCTTCCTCTCTGTAAAATATCAATAAAATATATATATTTAAAATATATATATATATATATATATATATATATATATATATATATATATATATTGATTTCAGAGAGGAAGGGAGAGAGAGATAGAAACATCAGTGATGAGAGAGAATTATTAAATCAGCTACTTCCTGCATGCCTCTTACTGGGGAGTTAGCCCACAACCCAGGCATGTGTCCCAACCGGGAATCGAACCTGAACTCTTGGTTCAGGTTGACGCTCAATCACTGAGCCATGCCGGCCGGGCTGAAATTTTTAAAAAGCAAAGTTAAAAAAAAATCATCTGGGAATAATGCATATAATGAGGTTGATTTATTAGATATGTGTAAATGTTTGTACACTTAAAAAAAAAGACAAGGTGTCATTTAAAGAGTAAAGATTTTTTAACTTTGATGAAATCTAATTTACTTTTTCTTTTGTTGCTTGTGCTCTTGGTGTTTTATCTACCAGTCCTTTTCCAAATTCAAGGTAATGAAGATTTACTTCTATGGTTTTTCCTAATATTTTCTAGTTTTAGTTTTACATTTAGCTCTTTAATCTATTTTTGTTAATGTTTTGTATAATATGGTATGAGGTAAAGGTACATCTTCATTATTTTCTATGTGGATATATAGTTGTCCCAGTACCCGTTAAAAAGGACTGTTCCTTTCTCATTGAATGGGCTTGGCATCCTTATTGAAAATGAGTTGACCAGCCGAAACCGGTTTGGCTCAGTGGTAGAGCGTCGGTCTGCGGACTGAAAGGTCCTGGGTTCGATTCTGGTCAAGGGCATGTACATTGGTTGCGGGCACATCCCCGGTGGGGGGTGTGCAGGAGGCAGCTGATCGATGTTTCTCTCTCATTGACATTTCTAGCTCTCTATCTCTCTCCCTTTCTCTCTGTAAAATATCAATAAAATATATATTTTTTTTAAAGAAAAGAAAAAGAAAATGAGTTGACCATAGATGTATGGGTTTATTTATGTACTCTCAATTCTATTCTGTTGCTCTACATGTCTATCCTTAATGACGGTTGCTTTGTGGTAGTAAGCTTTGACATTGAAAGTATGAATTCTTCAACTTTGTCTTTTTTATGGCGCTATTATGGATCTCTTACACTTGCACATGAATTTCAGAATCAGCTTGGCAATTACTACAAAGAAACCAGCTAGGTTCTGATAGGGATTGTGTTGAATCTATGATCAGTGAGGGGATATTGCCTTCCTAATAATATTATCTTCTAGTCCATGAACATGGGTGTTTTCCATTCATTTAGATCTTCTATAATTTCTTTTCACAGTGTTTTGTAGTTTTCAAAGTAGAAGTTTTACACTTATTTTGTTATATCTATTCCTAAATATTTTATTTTTATGCTATTATGAATTAAGTGGTGTTTTTATTTTGTTTTTAATTTAACTGCAATGTATGATAATGCAGTTGACTTTTAAAATATCTTTATCCTGCAATTATGCTGAACTCATTTATTAGTTCTAATAGATTTTTAATGTATTCTTAGAATTTTCTAGATACAAGACTTAATATTTGTGAATATAGTTTTACTTCTTTCTTTGTAATCCACATGCCTCCCCCCTCCACCTGCCTAATTGCTGTGGCTAACTCCTTAAATACAATGTTAAATAGAAGTGACAAAAGCACATATCTTTATATATTCTTGTCTAGGAGGTAGACATTCCGTCTTTCATAGGTGAGTATGATTTTAGTCTGTGTTTTTCATGGAAGCCCTTTATCAGATTGAGGAAGTTACCTCTATTCCTAGTTTGTTGAGTGTTCTTATCAAATAAAGGGGTTAGATTTTGTCAAATGTTTTTTCGGTGTCTCAGATTATCAAATGAGTGAGGGTATTTTTATCTTTAATTTGAATGTTTTGGTTAATAAAATTAACTTTGGTTAATAAAATTATTTTTTAAATAACTTTGGTTAATAAAATTATATAGGTTTCAGAAGTACAATTCTATAATACATCATATGTATATCATATTGTGTTAAGCCAAACTTGCATTCATGGGGTAAATCCCACTTGGTCATGCTGTATAATTCTTTTTATATGTTGCTGGATTTCATTTGCTAATATTTTGATGAGGATTTTGTGTTTATATTTGTAAGAGCTGTTGAATTGTAGTTTTCCGGTGATGTCTTTGTTGGGTTTTATTATCCAGGGTAGCACTGGCCTCATAAAATGAATTTGAAAAATCAATATTCTTTAAATGTTTTGTAGAATTCAGAGGTAAAACCATCTGCACCTGGACTTTTCTTTGTAGGTAAATTTTATTACTAATTCAAATTCTTCACTTGCTTTCGGTCTTTTCAGATTGTGTCTACTTCTTGAGTCAGTTTCATTAGTTTGTGGCTTCCTAGGAATGAGATATGTTCATTATATCTAAATTATCTAATTTAGTTCATAGTATTCCTTTATAATCCTTTTTATTTCAGTAAATAAATAAGGTTTATTTATTGGTAATAATGGTCCCTCTTTCATTTTGGATATAAGTCTTCTCATTTTTTTCTTGGTCAGTCTAACTAAAAGTTTGTTGATTTTTTTTTTTTTAATCTTTTCAGAGAACCAGCCTTTGTTTTCTATTATTTTTCTCTTTTTAAAATTCACAACTTCACGAATTTCCACCTTAATTTTTATGATTGTTTTCCTTCTGTTTGCTTTAGTTTTAATTTATTCTTTTCCTAGTGTCTTAAGATAAAGTTTAGGTTTCTTTACTTGATCTTTCTTCTTTCTTGATACAGGCATGTTCAACTATAAATTTCCCTTTTAGCTTTAGGTGCTTCTAATGAGTTTATTGCCATTTATTACAAAGTATTTTCTGATTTCTCTTTTTATTTCTTCTTTAACTCATAGGTTATTTAGGAATGTTTTATTTAATTTACACATATTTGAGTTTTCCAAATTTTATTCTGCTATTCGATTTCTAATTGCATTCTGTTACGCAGCATATTTTATTGGGGATAAAAGGGAGGGATCAACCAAAGGACTTAATTTTTTTATTATTTTGGTTGGGGAGCATATTTTGTTATTATATCTATCCTTTTAAGTTTATTCTCTTGCTTGATTGCTCTGAATAGGACTTCCAAAACTGTGTTGAATAAGTGTGGGCATTCTTTTCTTGTTCCTGATTTTAGAGGAAAGCTTTCCGTGTTTCACCATTGAGTATATTGGCTGAGGGTTTGTATCACATATATTTGATATATCATAATAAATGTGATATTTAAAATGTTAAGGTACTTTTCTTTCTGAACTCGTTTTATTGAGGGTTTGATCATAAATGGATATTGTGTCTTATCAAATACCCCTACCAGGAATGGAATCGTAACTTCCTAGTTCATAGGCCAACATTCAAACACCAAGCCATACTGGCTGGGTTATTTCTTTTTTTTTAAGTTGTTACTTTTTTTTTTAATTGTGGTAAAATATACATAACAAAATTCACAGGTTTAACTATTTTGTAGTGTACAGTTCAGTGACATTAAGTACATTAGCATTAGTTGTACAACCATCACCTCCATCCGTCTCCAGAATTATTTCATCATCTCAAACTGAAATTCTATCCCCATCAAACACTAACTTCTCCTAACCCCTTCCTTCTGGCCCCTAGCATCACCATCCTAGTCTCTGTTCCAGTGAATTTGCCTCTTCTATCTATTTCATATAAGTGGAATCATACAATGTTATTCTTTTGTCTGGCTTATTTCTCTCAGCACAATGTCTTCAAGGTCCATCTACATTGAGCATGTGTTATCAGGATTTCCTTTTTTTAAATATATATATATATATTTTATTATTGATAGTATTACAGATATCTCCTATTTTCCTCTCCTACTTGGCTATTTTTTTAAAATATATTTTATTGATATTTTACAGAGAGGAAGGGAGAGAGATAGAAATGTCGATGAGAGAGAAACATCGACCAGCCGCCTCCTGCACATCCCACACCGGGGATGTGCCCGCAACCAATGTACATGCCCTTGACCGGAATCGAACCCGGGACCTTTCAGCCCGCAGACCGATGCTCTACCACTGAGCCAAACCGGTTTCGGCTCGGCTATTTTTTTAAAATTAATTTTAGAGAGAGGAAAGGGGAGAGATAGAGAAACATTGATTTGTTGTCTCATTTTTTTGTTTTTTAAAAAAAAATTTTCGTTGACTTCAGAGAGGAAGGGAGAGAAAGAGATAGAAACATAATTGATAAGAGAGAATCATTGATCGACTGCCTCCTGCAGGCCCCACATAGGGGATCGAGCCCACAATCCGGGCATGTGCCCTTGACCAGAATCAAACCTGGACAGGCAGATATTCTGTCCACTGAACCAAACCAGCTAGGGCTGTTGCCTCACTTAATTATGCACTCATTGGTTGATTCTTATATGTGCCCTGAACAGGGATCAACCCACAACCTTGGTATATTGGAATGATTCTCTGATTGACCAACTTAGCTACCTAGCCAGGGCAGATTGTCTTTTTATACTTAGACATAAAAGCATGTGTCTTACTGTGTTCTAGGGAAATTGCCTTAGGAATTATAAGTGTTTAATAAAAACCTTAGTTGTCAGTAATCTATGATGTAGGTGAAAACGATCCTGTGGTTACAAGTGTTACTTTGTTGAATGCATGTGTATTTCTTTGTTTCTACCTATAACTTGGAACACCAAAAATATATATGGTTCCTATATTACTATTTACATTTGTGGGTTATAATTGTTTGATATTATTACATCTAAAAATGCCCTTTTTGACACAGAATGACTGTCAAAAAGTGAATCTGGAGGATGGTAAAGTTTGTATTAGGTATATTTTACCATAGTAAACAAAATTAGAGGAAAAAATGTGAAGATGGCTCATAGAAAGAAATTTTAAGGGGCTCTAGAACAGCCGTGGGCAAACTACGGCCCTCGGGCCAGATCTGGCCCATTCCGCTGTTCTATCCGGCCCTCGGAGCAAAAGAGCAGAGTGTTCTCTTGCTCTCCCCTCCGCTCCTTCACCAGCAACCCAAGATGAGAGTGCCAGCATGGTCAGGTTGCTTTTGTTCCGGCCGTCCGGTCCAGTTTAAGAACCCATTGTGGCCCTCGAGTCAAAAAGTTCGCCCACCCCTGCTCTAGAACATGTAAAGAGTTTTTCTTCCCAGGACCAAACCAGAGAGGGTTGGACCTGCATTACCACAATTTACCCACCATCCAGAACTGAAATATCATTGCTGACATGTACACATAAGGAACTGTTTGATACTGAAATTGGGTCTCAAAAGAACTGGTGGCCCAGAAAGAAGCTCACTACAGACTGGTTCATATGCTTTCAGCATAACGATTATTGCTTGTCTCATTTTTTATTCTTATAAATATATTTCAGTAGGACATGATCTCACTCATCTAGGGGAAATGGTGAACAACCTAGACTGATGAACAAGAACAGACCCAGAGATAAGGAGCCCTGGGTCAGACTGTTGGACCTCAAAGGGAGGGTTGTGGATAAAAGGGAGAGATCAACCAAAGAACTTGTGTGCATACATATGAGCCTAACCAGTGGTCAAGGACAATAGGGGGGGTGGGGGCATGTGTGGGTTGGGGGTGGGGTATTGGAATGGGGGGTTGAGGACAAATATGTGATACCTTAATCAATAAAGAAATTAATTTTTTAAAAGAGTTTTTCCTTTTTTATCCCACACATTTAATTTCTGATAATGAAAATGAATTCTCAGGTTTCTTAGCTGAAGAGGGATTAAGTAAGACATATCTATTTTATTAATATGATTGAAAAAAAGGGGGAAAATAGAGCACTGATACTAATACCCCACGCAGAGCAAGCAGTTAGTACAAAGCAGCTTCTGTTATAGTCCCAAGGACAAGCTCCTTCACCCAGCCAGTTGGTGACAGAGTACTACCCAGAATCCAGGTCTTCTGACCCTGCGTCTCAAATATTTACCATGCTGGTCTAACCACAAGGCACAAGGCACAAATCCTTTGTTCAGGCAGTGAATTTTCTGAAACTTTATATAAACTGTAATTTCCTTTTTCTTCTGTATCTAAAGAATTAAGCGTGAATACTATTTCTAAAGGCAATGAAAATATTTTCAAAGTCCTTACATGTTTTTTTTCTCCTTTTCAGAGTGCAGTTCGAAATTTGAAAATACTACACATTCAGTGTTCAGGTCAGCCAAGTTTTACTTTCATCATCCAGTGCACCTACCAAGTGATCGAGATATTTGCCATGACTCCTTAGGGAGAAGTGTTTTCATGGGGCATTCTTGGAAAGATTTCTTCCAGCATCATCCAGACAAACACCGTATTTGTTTTCCTCCCTCTTGTCAAAATGAGGAAAAGACAGAATGTACTAGAATAGAGAGCCTCCGTATCAATGTAAACTTGGGAAACAAAGAAATGGTACATCCTACTAAAAGTCAGGCTGAAGATTATACAAAATCTGACAAACAGATTAATGATCAAAAAAAGAATCGTAAGGGCTCTCCAGAGCCCACGACTCAGCACATTACAAGTTTGAATGAACTCTGGAACAAGTATCAGGAGCGACAGAAGCAACAAAAATCTCTCGAGTGCAGGGGTGGAAAAGAACTGTCCTTGGTGGAGCGACTTGATCGTTTGGCTAAACTTCTTCAGAATCCTGTCACACATTCTCCTTGGACCTCAGACAGTACACAGGATGATAGCAGAGGGCAGCGAGATACTAAGGAATGGAATAGTAGACAGCAACAGAGAAACAGGCTTCAGAAAAAGAAGCGGTATAAAAGTTTGGAGAAATGCCATAAAAACATAGATCATCTTAAAAAAAGCAGTGTGCTTTCTACTCATCAAGCTAGAAAGTCCAATCAGATTAAAATTCATCAGGTTAAATTTGATAAATATATTCTGAGGAAACAGCCAAATTTTTGTTGTATAAACAATACTTCTTCAGATTCTAGACCCTCAGAGGAGAGTGAGCTGCTCACAGATACTCCCACCAACATCCTTTCCACCTCAACTTCTCCTGTGGAATCGGATATATTGACCCAAACAGATAAAGAAGTGACTGTGCTTGAAAGGAGCAGCTCTCTTTCCACCATTGACACTGCCCGATTGATCCAGGCTTTTGGCCATGAAAGAGTTTCTTTGTCACCCAGGAGAGTTAAATTATACAGTAGCATCACCGACCATCAGAAGAGATACATTGAGAAGCGGAGCAAGAACAAGAAGAAAGCATTGAGTTATCCCCAAATGACTTCTGAACACACCAAAAGGAAACACATCCAGGTACATGGCTACAAATTACATCTGGCAATGTGACTGCCTTTTTCATGGACATTTTAGTTAAGCTTTGCATACAGGTGGAAAAAAGCCATTTGCCCTTTCCTCACTATAATATTCCTTACCAGCTGGAAAAGAGTGAGAAAGTGTAGTGCAGTGCTATTGTGAGTTGTCATTCTTTTCATCAACACTTCTTTACAAATTATCCTTTGGAAGAAGGGCTTTGCTGCTAACTGCTTCAGAATCTACAAAGTATATCCCTGGCACCGGTGAGCTTTTCGTTTAGAATGACCTCCATTCTGAACAATATTGCCTGGGGTTTTTTTTGTTGATTTATTTCTCCCTATCTTTCAAGACGTTTTGAGTTGCTTTTAAACACACAGACACACAATGATTTTTTAAAAGGAAATAAAGAATTCGAAGGAAAGAAAATTATGGAAGCCAGAGAGGGGTGAGCTACAACATGACTTTTATAAATAAATGAAGATTTGTGAGTTAGGGGAAGACAAGTTGATGCTAGAGAGAGATAAAATGTACCTTGTAGATATGGTTATGAGTCACAAGTTTTGCTTTTTTTCCTACCAGTTCGTATTGCTAGAATTTTGTGATCAATCACAAGTCTAATATAAAAACAAACTGAATTTTCAAAAGCAATACATATTTCTGGTACTAACACCTAAAAGAAATTTACTTATCTGTCCTCATAAAGAAGGAACCACAGTGTAATAGAGTCCTCAGCAGCATCCTTACAGTAGTTTCAGTAACAATGCCTAAAGGCTAATATGACCTTACTGTATTGTTCAGCAAAGACATCCCACAAAGAGTCAACATGTACTTTAACCCAAGAATAAAATTTAGTGTGCCCAGAGAAGTGATGGCTTGCAAAATGGTTCTTTGTAGTATAGAAAGAAAAGATTTTTTTCTCAAACTTTTAAAATTTACATTTTATATATGTTTATGTTATACTAGAGGCCCAGTGCATGAATTCGTGCACAGGTGGGGTCCCTCGGCCTGCCAGCATCCAGGGCTGATCAGGGCCCCCTGGCTGGTAGGGACCGTGGGAAGTTGGCTGGCCACTGGAGGTTGGCCGTGGAAGCACACTGACGATCAGCGAGCAGCTCCTGGGTTGAGCGTCTGCCTCCTGGTGGTCATTTGGTCACTTAGGCTTTTATATACATAGATGAGTACAGTAATAACATAATTTATAAATACAGGGTCAGGCAAAAGTAGGTTTACAGTTGTGAGTACGTGAAAGTTTACTGTATTGTTATTTTCTAATTATTTCATTTTCTGTATAAACTTCAATTTTGCCCCACACTGCAAATATTGGTAATTTATGCTCAAAAATATTGCCTGGCCAGTTAGTTGGGTGTCATCCCGTACACCAAAAAGGTTGCGGATTCAATTTCCCATCAGGGCATATACCTAAGTTGCCAATTAGTTCTCCAGTTAGGGCACTTAGGGGAGGCAACCTATTGATGTTCCTCTTGTACATCAATGTTTCTCTCTCACACACACATAAAATAAAAAATAAGATTTTTTTAAAGGAAATATAGAGTGAAAGAAAATTATGGAAGCCAGAGAGGTAAGCTACAACATGACTTTTAAAAATAAATTAAGAAGTGTGAGTGATGGGAAGACAAATTGATGCTCTCTCTGTCTCAAATAAGTTTTTAAAAATACCCTTGGGTAAAGATTAAAAGACATGTGTGTGTTTTTTCTTTAAGATTGCATAGTTAATTTAGAGTTTGCTAGTCTAGACAAACGAAGGCACAAGACGTCCAGACAGTTTACTGTAAATATTATAATTGAGGTTTGGTAGGTATTAAATGATAGTGATTACATATATAAATAGTACAATATGAATTTTTTAAGTTAAAAAAAACACATTGGAAATGGCACAGATTAAGGCTTTTTGTTCCATAGAAGAGATAAGGGAAAGGGATCTAAGAAGGGATTTTTGTGTGTGGTGAAATACATACACATAACATAAAGTTTATCATTTTGCCCTAGCTGGTCTGGCCTGCGGAATGAAGAGTTGAGGGTTTGATTCTGGTTAAGGACACATCCAGTTGCGGACTCGATCCCCAGTAGGGGACGCCCAGGATGCAGTTGGTCAGTAATTCTCTCTCATCATTAATGTTCCTATCTCTTCCTCTCTGAAATCAATAAAAATATATTTTAAAAAATAAAGTTTATCATTTTAATGATTTTAAAGTGCACAGTTTATTGGCACTAAGTACATTCACAATGGGGAGATATATATCAGATTCAGAGAGGAAGAGAGAGAATCATTGATTGGCTTCCTCCTGCACACCTCTACTAGGGATGAAGCCCGCAACCCGGCATGTGCACTGACGAGGAATCAAAGCCTGAACTCTTGCTTTATAGGTCAATGGCCAACCACTGATCCATGTTGGCTAGCCACAACAGTTTACAGTATCCCTATCTTTTGTTGCTTGTGCTTTTGGTTTCATATCTAAGAAACCATTGCTAAGTCCAAAGTCATAAAGATTTGTCCTTTTATTTTAAATTTTTTATACTTTTAGCTCTTTCATTTGCATCTTTGATATATATTGAGTTAATTTTTGAATATAATATGAGGTAAGGGTCAAAACTTCATTCTTTTCCACATGGATATTCAATTGTCTCAGCACCAGTTATTGAAAAAAACTATTTTTTCCCCCCTTGAGTGGTCTGGTTTCATTGTCAAAACTCAAATGACCGTATAATTGAGGGTTTATTTCTAGGCTTTCATTTTATTCTCTTTATCTGTATTTCTATCTGTATTGCATTACTGCACCGTTTTGATTACTGTAGCTTTGTGGAAAGAACTGAGAAGGTGACTCCTCCAACTGGTTATTTTCCAGCACTGTTTTGGCTATTTAAATCCCTTGTATCTCCATGTGAATATCAATATCAGCTTTTCAATCTTTGCTGAAAAAACTCATTAGGATTTTTTTCCCTCCAGTTTTTAAAAAATATATTTTATTGATTTTTTACAGAGAGGAAGGGAGAGAGATAGTTAGAAACATTGATGAGAGAGTCATCGATCAGCTGCCTCTTGCACGCCCCCTACTGGGGATGTGCCCGCAACCAAGGCACATGCCCTTGACCAGAATCAAACCCGGGACCCTTCAGTCCGCAGGCTGACACTCTTTCCGCTGAGCCAAACTGGTTTCGGTAATCATTACGATTTTTATATTAATTGTATTAAATTTGTAAGTGTTTATTTCTGGGCTCTCTGTTCTATTCCATTGGTCTATGTGTCTGTCTACAGTATGCCAGTACACACTGTTTGGGTTTACTCTATCTTTTGAAATAAATGTTGATATTAGAAAGTGTAAGACCTCCAAATTTATTCTTTTTCAAGATTGTTTTGGCTATTTGAGGCTCTTTGGTATGCCATATGAATTTTATTATTTTTTCTTTTTGATGTGATTTTAAGTGTGAATGTTTTCTTCATTTTTGCATTGTTCATTGTTAGTGTATAGATACTCAGCTGATTTTTGCATGTTGATCTTGTATCACTCAGCCTGACTGTTTATTAATTCTAACAGTTTTCTTGCAGATTTTTGTTGTTGTTAATCCTCATCCAAGGGTATTCTTTCCATTGATTTTTAGAGAGAGTGGAAGGGAGGGGGAGAAACAAAGAGAAACATCGTTGTGAGGGAGACACATTATCTGGTTGTCTCCAGCACACATCTGGACCAGGTCAGAGATTGAACTTGCCAACTGAGGTATGTGCCCTTGACCAAAATCAAACCCATGCCCCTTCAGTCCATGGACTGATGCTCTAACCACTGAACAAAACTGGCTAGGGCTTCTTGTACATTCTTTAGGATTTTCGATATATAAGGCAACTAAAGGCCTTCATAGGGGGGGGGGGGGGCGGCTGGGGGATGGAGTGTCTCTCAGCCCAGCCTGCAGCCTCTCCAATCTGGGACTCCTCAAGGAGTCCCAGATTGGAGAGGCTGCAGGGATAGGGCCTAATGGGCAGTCAGACATCTCTATCACAATCCAGGACTGCTGGCTCCCAGCTGCTCACCTGCCTGCTTTTCTGATTGCCCCTAACCACTTTTTTTTTTTTTTTTTTGGCGATTTTTTTTAAATTAAGGTATTATATGTGTGCATAGCTTACCATTGCCCACCCCCCCACCTCCCATACATGCCCTCCCTCCCCAGAGTTTTGTGTCCACTGGATGTATTTATATGCATGCATACCAGTCCTTCGGTTGATCTCTTATCTCCCCCAGATCACCCTCCCCTCCCCGCTGTCATTTGACAGTCTGCTTGTTGCTTTTTTGTCACTATATCTATCTTTCTGTTCATTAGTTTATAATGTTCTTTATTATCCATAAATGAGTGAGGTCATGTGGTTTCTCTTTCATTGACTGGCTTATTTCACTCAGCATGATGTTCTCCAATTCCATCCAGGTTACTGCAAATGATGAGAATTCCCTCCTTTTTATGGCACCATTGTGTAGATGTACCATAGTTTTCTGATCCATTCATCTGCTGACGGGCACCTAGGCTGTTTCCAAATCCTAGCTATTGTAAATTGTGCTGCTATGAACATAGGGGTGCATATATCCTTTCTGATTGGTGTTTTTAGTTTCTTGGGATATATTCCTAGTAGTGGGATTACTGGGTCAAATGGCAGTTCCATTTTCAGTTTTTTGAGGAAGCTCCATACTGTTCTCCACAGTGGTTGCACCAACCTGCAATCCCACCAGCAGTGCACTAGGGTTCCTTTTTCTCCACAAGCCCCTAACCACTTTTGCCTGCCAGCCTGTTTGCCCCCAATTGCCCTCCCCTGCTGGCCATCTTGTGGTGGCCATCTTGTGTCCACATGGGGGCAGCCATCTTTGACCACATGGGGGCAGCCATCTTGTGTGTTGGAGTGATGGTCAATCTGCATATTAATCTTTTATTAGATAGAATAGAGGCCTGGTTCATGGGTGGGGGGCAGCTGGTTTGCCCTGAAGGGTCAGGGTGGGGTTCCTTTGCTGCGTAAGGTGGCCTGAGAGAGGGGCCTGTGGTGGTTTGCAGGCCAGCCACGCCCCCCAGCAACCCAAGCAGAGGCCCTGGTATCTGGGGTTTTATTTATCTTCTACAATTGAAACTTTGTAGCCTTGTGCAGAGTCCTGGGCTGGCCAGGGTGTGGGGGAAGCTTGGCTTGCTCCATCGCCTGGGAAACACAAACCTCCCTCCTGCTTTCTCTGTGGCTGCAGCTATCTTGGTTGGATTGATTTGCATACTCGCTCTGATTGGTTGGTGGGTGTGACTTGTGGGTGTATCAGAGTCATAGTCATTTTGCATATTAGAGGATATATATATGTATTAGAGGCCCCGTGCATGAATTCGTGCATGGGTGAGGTCCAGCCAGCCTGGCCAGGGGGAGGGGACATGTGCAATTGGCCGGCCGGCCTGCTGGTCAAACTCCTGGTCGAGGGGACAGTTTGCATATTAGCCTTTTATTATCCTATATAATAAAAGTATAATATGCAAATTGACCAAATGGAGGAATGACCAGTTGGGGGGCGGGGCCAGCAAGCAGGTGGCGCCAGGCCAGCCAAGGCGTGTGCCAGCGAGCAGAGGGAGGGAACAGCAATGGCATGGGGGGAAGGTGGTGACCAGTGGCAGGGCATGGGGGCCGGCGCCATCCCCTGACTGCCTGCCCATTTGCCTCCCACAGAGGCCATGGGCAACAGCGGGGTGGTGCAGGGTGGGGCTGACTGCTCACCATCCCCAGATAGGCCTACTGGGATTGCCTCCCACAGAGGAAGGCCAGACTAAGCCATCATTTGGACATCCCCTGAGGGCTCTTGGACCGCGAGAGGGTGCAGGCTGAGCTGAGGAGCCCTCCCCAGTGCACAAATTTTTATGTACTGGGCCTCTAGTATATGATATTATCTATATAGAGGTAGTCTTCCTCTTTTTCAATTTGGGTACCCTTTATTTTTCTTGCCTAATTGGTCTGGCTAGATCTTCCAGTAGAGTGTCAAATAGAAGTGGTAAAAGCAAGGCACCATTGTTTGTTTATGATCTTAGAAAAACATTCAGTCTTTTGCCGTTGAGAATGGTTTTAGCTGTGTATTTCCATATATGACCTTTATTGTGCTGAGGAAGTTACCTTTTTATCCTATTTTGGTGGGTGTTTTTACCATGAAAGGGTTTTGTTTTTTTCCAAATATTTCAGCACCTATTGAGATGATCATATAGGTGTTTTTTAAAATTCTATTAATATGGTATATGTTGATGATCATTAATAATGGCATATGTTAAACCATCCTTGCATTCCAGAAATACTTTGCCAGGAAAGGGTTAATACAGGGGGGCCAATCAATGCTAAGTAAAAATCCACAAAGCTGTTTGTTTATTTGGCCTTGCTCTTGCTTTTCTTTAGTTGTCATGTACCTTTGACTGTATTTCAAAGTTTTGATAAGGTTGATTTTAACAGTTTTTGTCAGATTTTTGGTCCTAGTAAAGGGGCAAATTCCTGGAGTTTTCCCTATTCTGCCAGTTTTGCTGACATCCCTCCCAGGTAGTTTTGTGCCCTTCCCGCAACAGCTGCTGTTTCACTTTCCTGGGTCTGCACTATAATGGACACTTTCATAAAATTCTTCAATCGTTTTCCTGGTGAAGTTCAGAGGGGTGCAGACTCCCTCAACTTCTATAGCCCCCAAGGCCATCACACTCTTGTCAGTGCACACTTGATCTCCAGCCCTTAATCCAATCTCAAACTTGCTTAATTGTATCCAGTTGTATCTCTTCCAGGTAACCAAATAACAGCAGTCTCTTCTTAGATTTAGGACCAGAGTTGACCTCTGACCTTGATTTTCTGAGGCTTCAAGAAAACTCAGGAAATTAAAATTGGTTTATTTTTATTGTTATTGGTGGTGGTGGTGGTGGTGGTGGTGGTGGTGGTGGTGGTTATAAGAATGGCAGCACTGCTTTATTTAACTGTTGATATCCAAGTGGAAAATAATGTGTATATCACTACTGGTAGATTTTGACCTGTGGATTTTTATTAGTAGTACCTTTTAGATGTTTTTTTTTAATATAATCTTTATTGTTCAGGTTATTACAGGTGTTCCTCTTTCCCCCTCCTCCCCCATAGCTCCCCTCCACCTGATTCCCAATTCCACCCCATGCCCTTACCCTTGCCCCTGTCTTCATCCATAGGTGTAAGATTTTTATCCAATCTCTTCCTGCACCCCTCAGGCTCCCTTCCCCCTGAGAATTGTTAGTCCAATCCCTTTCTATGTTCCTGATTCTATTATATTTATCAATCCATTTTCTTCAGATTTTTTATTCACTTGATTTTTAGATTCACTTGTTGGTAGATATGTATTTGATGTCTTTTTGTTGTTCATAATTTTTACCTTTACCTTTTTCTTCTTCCTCTTCTTAAAGAATACCCTTCAGCATTTCATGTAATCCTGGTTTGGTGTTGTTAACTTTTTCTTGTCTGTGAAGCTCTTTATCTGACTTTCGATTCTGAATGATAGCTTTGCTGGGTAGAGTAATCTTGGTTGTAGGTTCTTGTTGTTCATCATTTTGAATATTTCTTGCCACTCCCTTCTGGCCTGCATAGATTCTGTTGAGAAATCAGCTGACAGTCGTATGGGTACTCCCTTGTAGGTAACTAGCTATTTTTCTCTTGCTGCTTGTAAAATTCTCTTTGCCTTTTGTCCTTCGCATTTTAATTATTATGTGTCTTGATGTGGGTTTTTTTTTTTTATTATTCCTCTTGTTTGGGGTTCTGTGTGCTTCCTGGACTTGTAAGTCTATTTCTTTCACCAGGTAGGGAAAGTTTTCTGTCATTATTTCAGTAGGCCTTCAATATCCTGCTCACGCTCTTCTTCTGGCACCCCAAAAATCCGGATGTTGGTACGCTTTAAGCCATCCTTGGAGACTCCTTACACTATCCTCACACTTTTGGATTCTTCTTTCTTTCTTGCCTCTCTGGTTGGTGATTTTTTTCTTCCTTACATTCCATATCTTTGGTTTGATTCTTGGGGTATGTTGATCTATAGTTGAGTTTCTGTATTTTCTTTATTTCAGACATTGTATGCTTAATTTCTGACTGGTCCTTTTCCATTATTTTGGTATTCTCATTAAGGTCCTTGAAGGTCTCACAAAGCTTCTTGGAGGTCTCATCAAGTTTCTCAAAGGTTTGTAGAAGATTCTTGAGTAATCTTATAAATGTGATTCTGAATTCTGTGTCGTCCATAGTTTACTTTCCTCTATCTCTCCCATTCGTGACATGCTTCTGTGTATCCTCATTATGGCTGCCTCTGTGTTGATGGAGTGGCTTTGTGTGGTAAGTGACCAATAGGGGCCAGTAACTCAGCTTCCCCAATCACCTGAGGAGGTTGCTTTTGGTATATCCCTTTGCGGGCGTAGTACAAAGTCTTGGTGTAATTAAGCCTTGATTGCTGTTGGCACACTGGGAGAAATTGATCTCAAGGCCAATTGTCTGTGAGGACCAGCTGTGTCTATAAAGGAAGAACTGCTGTGCTGAAGACACGCTTTGTTTCAATGGAGCTTTGGTGCTCACTGAGTCCGTCTCCTGAATGTGTCACTTATGAGTGTGGGGGGTTGAAACTGACCACTAGGAACACTGGCTTCTGGATCTCCAGTGGGGTACAGTTCAGCTACTGTCTGAGGCCACCTTGCAGGAGCTACCAAAAATACTACAGTTTTCTCCTGTTTGCTTGGGACTTGGCGGTTTTGTTTCTGGAGCTTCAGTTTATATCCTTAAGCTGCGACAATACATTTATATCCAAAAGCCGGTGTGTGGTGCCTGGGTGGGTCTGTAGAATGTGTAGGCGGGGCCTCAGGGCGTGGCCTCGGGACATCACTAGGCTGGGGCATGGTTAACAGCTATGGCTGCCTTCAGCCTTCCCTGCCCTTCTGTGTTTCTAAGTCCCTGCGTCCCTGAGATCCAACGCAGTAAACAATTAATGCTGCGCTCACCTCTTCAAGAGAGTCACCCTCACTTTCCGATCCAATGGCCAACAGACCAGCTTCTCCCCGTAGGCGTTTGGGTCCCCCACGTGACACCAGAAACTTGATTTCAAAGTGAAAGAGATTCGGAGCTTGTTTCCCTTTGGGTTGGAAAAAAATCCGCCTGCCCAGTTGCCTGCCACCAGCCCAATTCGCATGCCTCCGTACCTAGGCTCCTCAGCTTTTCAGCACTTGTGCTCCTTTCCCTTTCAGCCAGCCTTCCCGTGGTGTTCGGTGATAGATGTCCTTTATATTAGTTTTAATTTTGGAATTGTTGTGTGAGGCAACAGACCAGTTGTTTACCTCCGCTGCGATCTTAGTTTCTTTCCTAGATGTTTTATAATGTAGCTTTGGATTTCCTGTTTGACCCAAGAGGAGCTTAGAATTTTTTATTATTATATTGTTTAGATTTATTGTTTCACTGCATATTAATTTTGCTGTATTGTGATTAGAGATTGTGCTCAATTATATTTCTGTTTAAAGACATATAGAGACTTGAGACTTAATGTATGGCTAAGTACTCCAAGGGTGTATGTCTAGCACATACAATATAGATGACAGGGTTTTTTTGTTTGTTTTTTGTTTTTTAAATATATTTAAAGGGAGAGGGATAGAGAGCTAGAAACATCGATGAGAGAGAAACATTGACCAGCTGCCTCCTGCACACCCCCCACTGGGGATGTGCCCACAACCAATGTACATGCCCCTGACCGGAATCGAACCTGGGATCTTTCAGTCCGCAGACCAACGCTCTATCCACTGAGCCAAACCGGTTTTGACAGATGACAGTTTTTAATCACTTTGAATTACACTGTAAACTGTCCAAAGTAAGTTCATTTTCTATTTTTAACATATTTTGTCTTTGATTCTGTTTCATCCTATGCAATTTTTAAATGTACATTTGCCCAGTTGGTCTTTGCCCATCTTTTTATTTTTAGCTCTTCTAAGTCATTTTGTCCCGGTGTAAGTAACATCTAGTTGAATTTAACCCTCCCCCTCAATGAGAGGGTTTTCTTTTGAAGTGAATTTATTTTGCTTAAGGTCAAAATTATAACAGGTATGTTTGGTTTAAATTTTATCGTCTTTTTTCCTGTTCTATGGGATTATTCTACAAAATTCTATTTCTGAGTGGGGAAATGACCTTTTTATTGTGTTAAAACAAACACAATACATAAAATCTATCATCTTAACCATTTAAGTGTACAATTTAGTGTTAATTGTTAAGGGATTTGTGATGGCTCCTTAAATTTGGTCCCAGTTGTTTTGTTGCCAGTGAAAATAGGGCTCTTCCACAGAGTCATGAGGAAAGCATTTCGGGGATCTGTGCATAAGAGGATGGGGTGTAGTGGTAAGATTTATTGGAGTAGAAGCAATAGACTATTTCAGGTGCCCACTGTCTCATCCATGAGCAGATAGCTAAGCTCTGCCTCACTATGGGGGAAGTCCAGCCCCTGGGGCAGCAAGCCCAAACTTGTCCCCACTGAGCCCAGGAGGACCAGGGCCCAGAAATCCTATGCCATTGGCCAAGAGGTTTCTGAAACTTTGTGGTTCAGTCCATGCCTACGCTTAGTTCAGCTCAGTCTCTGTCCCCATCAGGCTATCATAGTCTCCGTTCCTTACTGTGCTGAGCAGGAACTGCGTTGCTGCACGTAGGCCCACGCTTGGAACCTTACAGCTGCTACAGAGGGAGAACACATTTGAACTAACTGGTACATGTGTGTTACTGAGATTGGCCGTCATTAAACTTGGGTTATATTACCTTCTGCTTATAAGAGAGCAGGCTTTCTTTCAAACTAACTTCTCTTTCCTAATCCTTCCTGAGCTTGTGCTGCATCCTCCCCCTATTCAATCTCTTTCTTAGATCCTCTGGGGCTTTATGCCCTCTTCCAATCTTATCCTTTTCCTAGGATAGACACCTCCCCATTATGGTCACCATTTGGCTCCTGCTGCAGATGCCTCTAAGTAGAAGGACCTCCCCCTGTGCCATCTTGGCTTCTACTGCCCAGTGTCTAGCAAAGGAATTTCCCCTTTATTGTTTACTAGAGTCCCACTGCACAAATTCGTGCACAGGTGGGGTCCCTCAGCCTGGCCTGTGATCAGGCCAATTGGGACCCGCTGGCTGGCCAGCCATGGGGAGGGACTGCGGGAAGTTGGCTGCCCACAGGAGGTTGGCTGTGGAAGTGCTCTGACCACCAGGGGGGCAACTACTGCATTGAGCCTCTGTTCCCTTTGGTCAGTGTATCATAGCAACTGGTCAAGCAGTCGACTAGTTGCAGAGGTCGCTTAGGCTTTTATATACCGTATTTGCCGGCGTATAAGACGATTTTTTGGCCCTGAAAAATACCGTATTTGCCGGTGTATAAGAGACTGGGCGTATAAGACGACCCCCTAACATTTCCACAAAAAATACAGAGTTTGTTATATACTCGCCGTATAAGACTACCCCCCACTTGGAGGCATATTTTTCAGGGCCAAAAAGTCGTCTTATACGCCGGCAAATACAGTATATAGACTAGAGGCCCATTGCAGAAAGATTCCTGTAAGAATAGGGCTTTCTGCAACCATCTCCACCGCCCCGCCTGCTTCCCTCCTTTCTCCGCTGCCCCACTTGCTTCTCTGCAGCTTCATTACCTTCTGCAGTGCTTGGCTTCCTTCTATGCTGTCTTTAGTCTTCGCTCTGTGCCTGGATATGCAAATTAACCACCATCTTGTTGGTTAGTGGGCGTAGGGTAGGTATGATAAATTTGCATGTTTCTCTTTTACTAGTTATCTACCATACCTGCAGAAATAAATGACCGGTTCTGAATAATAATTGAGTTCCTGCTTTTTAAGCTTTAATCTTGTCTCTAGGAATTGAAACTATGTTCAAGTGTTCTTTTTGGGACAGGTACTTTGTGATTGTGTCACCCTTTACTGGGTAGTTTTATTATTGAAACTACATTTCCAAGTTTGATCTGCATATAACTAAAAACTTTTCACAACAACAAAAATTTTTATTTTGATGACATTGAATATATTTCTAATTTTGACTCTGACTGTCTTACTGTGTATCTCTGATCCTAAACTTGAATGGTTATAAATGAATTAACATAAACCCATTCCTTGGGGATGGGGGGGACAAAGCAAAACATCTTGCAGGCACCTGACCACCTGAAGGTCAGCAATATCAATCTACATGAAGAATAGCCATATAGGGTCATGTAAGGAAACATGACCTTTTTTCCTATATTATGTTCCTATTTCCGCCTAAAAAGTAAACTTTTAGTTGAAAAGTTTTTTTTTCTTTTTCTGGATCTGATGATGTCTCTGATCAACAAATATGAGAATGAGTCTCACCTAGATTTTAGTTAAACTAAAACACAAAAGTCTGAAACATCTCTGAAATGGTGGCAATTACTTCCTTTTCCCAGTGTAAAGTAAGGCATCAGTAGTTGAGTTTGCTCTCATAATAATAGAAATTAAAACAAAAACAGCCATGTAGTCCAAGCCAGTTTGCCTCAGTGGAAAGAGCATCAGCTTGTCGACTGAAGGGTCCCAGGTTCAATTCCGGTCAAGGGCACATGCCTAGACTGTGGGCTCAGTCCCCAGTGTGGGGAATTCAGAAGGCAGCCAGTCAGTGATACTCCCTCATCATTGATGTTTTATCTCTCTTCTCCTTTCCTCTCTGAAATCAATAAAAACATATAAAAAAAAAATAACAGACCTGTATCTCCTTTCAAGATTCTACAACAGCAAGCTTAAGCCATGATAGCTGATAAAGTCATTTGACTTGTAGTCACTTAAATCTTTATATATAAGCCCCATTATAGAGAACTGAAAGGACTGTTCACACCTGGCTAATCCCAGGCCCTGAGGGATAGATGAGGAGTCATTAGCTTTTCCGATGAACCGAGGAAAGTGAGTGTTGTGGTTTACCAACAGCATCTGTAAATGACTTTAGGAAAAATGTCCTACCCCATAGTAGGTTCTCAGCACAAATTGTCATACACAATGCAGACCTGTATATTGTGATTATTGTGAAACTAAAAGTCAACATGGCATGATTGCATGATTCTGATAGTTTGCACTTGGCTCTAATCATAGTGTATAGTGTTTCAGTGTATCTACATCATCTAACACATTTTTGTTAGGAAAGTCTATTCATTATTATATGAAATGATACTGTTGCTCACTTTCCATCATTCTCATATCTCTGATTCAGTAACAGGAGATGCAGAACCATAAAGCATGAGAAGCTTTTGCTCCAAATAAGGCTTCGTAACCTACATGTACTTCAGTTGGCCACACATGAATAAATACGTTTTTACATTTCTTGAGATCCTTCACATGCCATAAAATTCATAGTTAAATGTACAACTCATTGGGTCTCAGTGTGTGCACAGAGTTGTGCACCATCCCTCTAATTTTATAACATTTCCAGCACACCCAAAACACCCTGTACACATTAGCAGCCACTTCCCATTTCCCCCAACCTCCCACCCCGACGCAGCTCCTGGCTGTGGTTATAATCTACTTCCTGCCTATAGATTTTCTTATTCTGGATATTTTATATAAATGGGATCATATAATATGTGATCTTTTGAGAAAGGCTTCTTTCACTTAATGTTTTCTAGGATCATCTACATTGTAGCATGTATTCCTTTTATCACAGTAAGAGCCCAGTGCACTAATCCATGCATCTTGAAAGGAACTGTGAGCTGGGAGGCTTCAGTGGGTACAGGTTAGGGTCTCGGCCCATTTTCCAAGCCCCAGCCTGGCCCCTCTAGCTGATGCCTCTGGTCCCATCTGCTGGCAGCCCCGCTCCCACCATTGCCCCTCCCACAAGCTGATGGCACCGGCCCCGCTTGCACCTGGTGGCACAGAGTGATTGGGGCCAGCACCAGCAGTGGGTGCGAGCAACAGGTGCTGCCCTAATTGCCCCTTAGGAGCAGGGGGAAGTGAAGAAACCTTCAGGGGCGATCAGGGCTCGCAGCCGCTACTCACACATGCTGACAGCGCCTGCAGCAGGTGTGAGTGCAGGACAGGAATGTGGCACACAGGAATGAATTTTCAGTAACCATTAGAGGTTCGCCCCAATGACCAGGGCCCTGCCTTAGTCTGGCTCCCCGCTCACCTGCACCACCATCCTGCCACAGCGGATTCCCACATGTTCCATGCTCTGTTGACTGCTGCCAATGCCTGCCAAGTTTCATGCACACCCCTTGGTGGTCAATGCATGTCATAGCAACCAGTTCCATTCTGCTGTTCAATCTATTTGCATATTAGGGTTTTATATATAGAAAGAATACCATTCCATTGTATGAATACACATTTATCCAGCCACCAGTTAACACTTTTGTATTTAACTTTTTGGCTATTATTAACAAAGCTTCTGTGGACTTTCATGGGCAAGTTTTTGGTGTGGACGTATTTTGTGCATATGCTTAGGAGTGGATATCTGCTGGGTCATATATAACTTTAACCATTTGAGGAACTACCAAACCGTTATCCAAAGTATTATCCTCATTTTGCATTTCCATAGTAATGTATGAGGGTTCCAGTTTCTCCATATCCTTGAAAACACTTGCTTTTGTATGTTCTTTTTATTTTCACCATTCTAGAGGGCTAACTATGTTTTGTTGAAAGGAAATTTATTTTAGATTACTTTCTATTTTTAAATATTAACCTTTTTCTAGGCAGGGACTTAACCTAGAAATTGAGTCACACACACCAAGTCTTCTCATTTAATCAGATGTCAATGTGTGTTCTTTCACCCTAGTGGTGTCTATTACAACTGGGTGTGTGCTTCGGAATTTCAGGAGGTTAAGGCTCAGGGTTGGAAGGGACCATCATTAACACTTCTGCTTCAACAGCTCCTCCACTCACTGCTCATGAGCAGCTCATCCCATTTGTCTAAGGCTTCAGTTTTCAAGAGACTTACAAAGCTCCAAGATCAGCCTGCATTGGTACTTGGTTCTGTTCCTAGTTCTGCACTCCTGAAGGCACAGGAAATAGATCTAATCTTCTAACTCTTAGGTCCCCTCTTCCTTCCCTGAAGTATTTTTACTTTATTTTGTTTTCTTTTTGATCTTCACTCTTTGAACTATTCCTCTCATGTCAAAATGGCTTTTTACTCCCCTTTCCCAAGATGGCAGCTTTCCTGGTCTCTGAAGTTTGTCAGTATCCCATTTTTAAACATCTCTGAACTAAGCATGCTGTATGTACTTCAGAGAGTGAAAGCATGTTGACAGAACAGATTTATCACCTTCCTCTCTATAGCTAGAACAGTTCTATGACCTAACATATTTTATTCCTGATGAACTCACCAGAGCCATTAGACCTTTATTGCTACACTCTATAAGGTTTTTATTCTTTTCTTAAACGAGTAATACAATCACGATACAAAATTAAAATGTGTAAAAAAGTACTTGAGAGTGTCCTTCCCATTCCTGTTTTGTAAACAGATGTATTTATTTTAAATATATATTTTTTTATTGATTTTAGAGAGGGAGAGAGAGATAGAAATACAATGATGAGAATCACTGATCAACTGCCTCCTGCATGCCCCACACTGGTGATCGGCCCACACCTAGACATGTGCCTAGACCAGAATTGAACCAAGAGCCTTCAGTCCGCAGGCTGATGCTCTATCCATTGAGCCAAATCAGCCAGGGCTATAAACAGATTTATTGAAGTATAATTTACGTAACATAAAATTCACCTATTTAAAGTGTACAAGTTAATTATTTTTAGTTAGTTTACAGAGTTATGCAATTATTACTACAATTCCATTTTAGAATATTTCTGTCACCTTAAAAAGGTCCCTTGTACAACTAAACTATCTGTATTACAGCCTCAGACATTTTTTAACCCACCCCTGCCTTTTCTGGACATTTCATACAAATACAGTCATATAATAAGTAGTGTTTTGCATCTGGCTTCTTTTGCTTAGCATATTTTCAAAGTTCATCCATGTTGTAATTTGTGTCAGTAGTTCCTTTTTATTTCTGATTAGTATTCCATTATGTGGATAGGCCACATTTTGTTTATCCAATGACCAATTGTTAGATGTTTGGATTGTACAATTTGAGGGGATAATACAAATAATGTGCTATGAACATTTGTGTAAATGTTCCTTTTTGTGTGGACAGGATTTCATTTATTTTGGGTACATATCTATGAGTGCAATTGCTGGGTAACATGTTAAGTTTATGTTTAATTTTTAAGACAATACCTAAGTATTTTCCAAAGTGGCTGTACCATTTTTACATTTCCACCAGCAATATGTGAAGGTTCCAGTTTCTCTGCTTCCTTCTCAGCACTTAGTATTATCCATCTTTTTTTTTATCATAACTATCCTAGTGGATGTAAAGTGATCATTGTGATTTTTAATTTGCATTTTCCTAATGACTTATCATGTTGAACATCTTTTCATATGCTTATTGGCCACTCATATGCTTATTGGTGAAATGTCTATCTTTTACCCTCTTTTAAATTACATATGTGGAATATCTCATTATTTATATAGATTGTTGGGTTTCTCCCATTAATGTTCATAGTTTTCAGAGTACAAAGCTTGCCCTTCTGCTAAATTTATTCTAAATATTTTATTCTTTTTGATGATATTATGAATGGAATTGTTTCCTTAATTTTACTTCCGATTGCTCATTGCTAGAATATAAAAATTCAACGGATTGTTTTTCTTATTGATCTTATACTCTGCACTCTACCTAAACTTTTTTTTAGTTCTAATACCTCATGGATTTCTTTGTATTTTTTAAATTAAATTTGTATCTGTGTACATATCTTACCATTGCCTCTCCCTCCCAAATATGCCCTCCCTCCCTAGAGTTTTATGTTCATTGGTTATACTTATATGCATGTATACAAGTCCTTTGGATGATCTCTTATCTCCCCCAGATCTCCCTACCCTCCCCGCTGTAATTTGACAGTCTGCTTGTTGCTTTACAGTCACTATATCTATCTTATGGTTCATCAGTTTATAATGTTCTTTATTATCCGTAAATGAGTGAGGTCATGTGGTGTTTCTCTTTCATTGACTGGCTTATTTCACTCAGCATGATATTCTCCAATTCCATCCAGGTTGCTGCAAATGGTAAGAATTCCTTCTTTTTTATGGCAGCATAGTATTCCATTGTGTAGATGTACCATAGTTTTTTTTTTTGTTGTTGTTGTTTTTAAAATATATTTTATTGATATTTTGCAGAGAGGAAGAGAGAGAGAGAGATAGAGAGCTAGAAACGTCGATGAGAGAGAAACATCAACCAGCCGCCTCCTGCACACCCCACTCCGGGGATGTGCCCGCAACCAATGTACATGCCCTTGACCGGAATCGAACCCGGGACCCTTCAGCCCGCAGACCGACGCTCTACCGCTAAGCCAAACCGGTTTCGGCTGTACCATAGTTTTTTGATCCATTCATCTGATGAGGGACACCTAGGCTGTTTCCAAATCCTAGCTATTGTAAATTGTGCTGCTATGAACATAGGGGTGCATATATCCTTTCTGATTGGTGTTCCTATTTTCTTGGGATATATTCCTAGGAGTGGGATTTCTGCGTCAAATGGAAGTTCCATTTTCAGTTTTTTGAGGAAGCTCCATACTGTTCTCCACAGTGGTTGTATCAGTCTGCATCCCCACCAGCAGTGCACAAGGGTTCCTTTTTCTCCACAACCTTGCCAACACTTGTCGTTTGTTGATTTGTTAATGTTGGCCATTCTGACAGGTGTGAGATGGTACCGCATTGTTTTAATTTGCATCTCTCTGATACTTAGTGACTTTGAGCATGTTTTCATGTGCCTCTTGGCTTTCCTTCTGTCTTCTTTTGAGAAGATTCTATTTAGTTCCATTGCCCATTTTTTAATTGGCTCGTTGATCTTCCTTTTATTATGTTGTATAAGCTGTCTGTAGATGTTGGAGATTAAACCTTTATCAGTGATAACATTTGCAAATATGTTCTCCCATGCAGTGGGCTTTCTTGTTTTGTTGATGGTTTCTTTTGCTGTGAAAAAGCTTTTTATTTTGATGTAGTCCCATGTGTTCATTTTCTCTTTAGCTTCCATTGCCCTCGGGGTAGTATCAGTGAAGAAGTTCTTTTGGCATATGTCTGAGATTTTGCTGCCTGTGGATGTCTCTAGTATTTTTATGGTTTCCCGTGTTATGTTTAAGTCCTGTATCCATTTCGAATTTATTTTCGTTTATGGTGTAAGTTGGTGATCTAGTTTCATTCTTTTGCATGTATCTGTCCAATTTTTCCAACACCATTTATTGAAGAGACTGTCTTGACTCCACTGTATATTCTTGCCTCCTTTGTCAAATATTAATTGAGCATAGTGATTTGGATTGATATCTGGATTCTCTATTCTATTTCATTGATCTATATGTCTGTTCTTGTGCCACTACCAGGCTGTTTTGAGAACAGTGGCTTTGTAATACAACTTGAAGTCTGGTATTGAGATCCCTCCTACTTTACTCTTCTTTCTCAGGATTGCTGTTGCTATTTGGGGTCTTTTATTGTTCCAAATGAATTTTTGGAGAGTTCTTTCTAGGTCAGTGAAGTATGCCATTGGTATTTTAATGGGGAGTGCATTGAACCTATAAATTGCTTTGGGAAGTATGGACATTTTAATGATCTTGATTCTACGGATCCATGTACATGGTATGTTCTTCCATCTGTTTACATCTTCTTCCTCTATCTCTTTTCAGTGTTGTGTAGTTTTCAGCATATAGGTCTTTTACCTCCTTAGTTAAGTTTATTCCTAAGTATCTTAATTTTTTTTGGTGCGATGGTAAATGGGATTACTTTTTTGGTCTCTGTTTCTGTAAATTCACTATTGGTGTATAGAAAAGCCATAGATTTCCTGGCGTTAATTTTGTATCCTGTAAATAATTTTGTACATTGCCGAATTCATTTATTAAGTCTATTAGTTTTTTGATGGAGTCTTTTGGATTTTTTATGTACAATATCATGTCATCTGCAAATAAGGATAACTTTACTTCTTTTCCGATTTGGATACCTTTTATTTCCTCTTCTTGTCTAATTGCAATGGCAAGTACTTCCAGTACTATGTCAAACAGGAGTGGTAAGAATGAGCATCCCTGTCTTGTTCCTGTTCTTAAGAGGGAATGGCTTTAGTTTTTGCCCATTGAGTATGATGTTGGCTGTGGGTTTATCATATATAGCTTTTATTATGTTGAGGTATGATCCTTGTACTCCCACCTTGTTGAGAATTTTTATCAGGAACGGGTGTTGGATTTTATCAAATGCTTTTTTCTGCATCAGTTAATATGACTATATGATTTTTATCTCTCAGTTTGTTTATGTGATGTATCACGTTTATTGATTTGCGGATATTGTACCATCCTTGCATTCCCGGAATAAATCCTACTTGGTCTTGGTGTATGATCTTTCTGATGTGTTGCTGGAGCCTATTTGCTAGAATTTTGTTGAGGATTTTGGCATCAATGTTCATGAGGGATATTGGCCTGTAATTCTCTTTCATTGAGCTGTCTATCTGGTTTTGGTATTAGGGTGATGCTGGCTTCATAGAAGGAGTTTGGAAGTGTTCCTTCCTCTTGAATTTTTTGGGATAGTCTGAGGAGGATAGGTTTTAGTTCTTCCTTGAATGTTTGGTAAAACTCTCCTGTGAAGCCATCTGGCCCTGGGCTTTTGTTTGCTGGAAGCTTTTTGATGACTGTTTCAATTTCTTCCCAAGTCACTGGCCTATTGAGATTTTTAGATTCTTCCTGACTGAGTTTTGGAAGGTTGTATTTTCCTAGGAATATGTCCATTTCCTCCAGGTTGTCTAGTTTGTTGGGATAGAGTTGCTCGTAGTATTTTGTAACAATCCTTTGTATTTCAGTAGGGTCTGTTGTTATTTCACCTCTTTCATTTCTAATTTTGTTTCTTTGGGCCCTCTCTCTTTGTTTCTTGGTTAGCCTGGCTAGAGGTTCATCAATATTGTTTATCCTTTCAAAGAACCAGCTCTTGGTTTTGTTGATCTTATGTATTGTTTCTTTGATCTCTATGTCCTTTACCTCCGCTCTGATTTTTATTATTTCTTTCCTTCTGCTTACACTGGGCTCTTTTTCTAAATCTTTGAGTTTTAGAGTTAGATAATTTGTTGCCATTTTTTCTTGTTTTTTGGAATAGGCTTGTACAGATATGAACTTCCCTCTCAAGATTGCTGTGTCCCATAGATTTTGGATTGTTGTGTTTTCATTGTCATTTGTTGCCAGGATGTTTTTAATTTCTTCCTTGATTTCTCTGGTAACCCAGTCCTTGTTTAATAGCATGCTGTTTAGTCTCCATGTGTTTGATTTCTTTGGATTATTATTATTGTAGTTGATTTCCAGTTTTATGCCACTATGATCTGAGAGGATGCTTGAAATGATTTCTATCTTCTTTAATTTGAAGAGTCTTTGCCTATGTCCCAACATGTGGTCTATCTTTGAAAATGACCCATGTGCACTTGAGAAGAATGTATATTCTGTGGCTTTGGGGTTGAATGTTCTAAAGATGTCGATTACTTCCATCCAGTCTAGTGAGTCATTTAGGATTGATATTTCTTTGCTGATTTTTTGTTTAGATGATTTGTCCCAAGGTGACAGTGAGGTATTAAAATCTCCTACTATGATTGTATTACTATTAATTTCTCCCTTAATGTCCTCCAGCAGTTTTTTTATGTATTTGGGTGCTCCCGCATTGGGTGCAAATATGTTTACCACGGTTATTTCTTGTTGGATTGCTCCCTTTAGTATTATGAAGTGGCCTTCCTTATCTCTTGTTATGTCCTTCACTTTGAGATCTAATTTGTCAGATATAAGTATTGCTACCCCAGCCTTTTTTGTCATTTCTGTTTGCCTGGAAAACCTTTTTCCATCCCTTCTCCCTCAGTCTGTGTGTGTCTTTTTTTCTGAAATGGGTTTCTTGTAGACAGCAGATATATGGGTCTTGCTTTCTTATCCAATCTGTTAACCCATGTCTTTTGATTGGAGCATTTAAACCATTTACATTTAAAGTTATTATTGATAGGTAGGTATTTGATGCCATTTTTATTCTATACCCCTGTGTTCCTTCTTCGCTTCCTATTTCTTTATTTTTACAGTAAACCCTGTAGCATTTCTTGCATTGCTGGTTTGTTGGAGATAAATTCCTTTAGTCTGTTTTTGTCTGTGAAGTTCCTGATTTCACCTTCAATTTTGATTGATAGCCTTGCTGGGTACAGTATTCTTGGATTCAGACCCTTCCTTTGCATGACTTTGTATATCTCATCCCATTCCCTTCTGGCCTGATGAGTTTCTGTTGAGAAATCAGTTGCTAGTCTCATGGGGGATCCTTTATATGTAACTTTCTGTCTCTCTCTGGCTGCTTTTAAGATTCTTGCTTTGTCGTTGTTGTTTTGCACTTTAATTATAATGTGCCTAGCTGTTGGTCTTTGGGGATTCATTTTGCTTGGGACTCTGCGAGCTTCTTGTATTTGTGTGGGTTTTTTCTTCTCTATCTCAGGAAAGTTTTTTGTCATTATATCTTGAAACAGTTTTTCTATGCCTTCCTCAGTTTCCTTTCCTTCTGGAACTCCTATTATTTTAATATTGTTTTGTTTTGTATTGTCCCAAAGTTCCTGTAGGCTCTCCTGCTTTTTAATTTTTTTTTCCTAGAAGCTGCTCTAATTGGATATTTTTTTCCATCTTGTCTTCTAGCTCACTGATTCGGTCCTCTGCTTCATCTAGTCTACTTTTGATGCTTTCTATTGAGTTCTTTACAGTAGCTATGTCATTTTTCATTTCTTCTTGGTTCATCTTTATTTCCTCTTGGGTCTTACTCATATTGTCGAATTTGTCTTCCATTCTTTTTAGCCATCATCATTACTCTGAATTCTTGCTCTGGTATGTTGCTTGCCTCTAACTCGTTTCCTTCCTTTTCTGGTGATGCCTGCTTTTCTTTGATTTGTCTATTTTTTTTTTTTTTTTTTGTCTCCTCATGGTCTCTCTTTTCAGGATGTCTGGTTATGTAGATCTCTCTCTCGTTGGCATCCTGAGCACGGGCACCTGGGAGGCAGGATCTGAGAGGCTGCTCCCCAGGCAGGAGGGTTGGGGGGAGGGGGACTTGGGGGATGCTGTGAGCAGAGGAACTGGGAGGCATGGAGACTCCAATCCCAGGCTGTTGGGGCTCCAGGTGCCTCAGACACACCCTGCACAGCAAGGGCGTTGGGTCCTAGGCCTCCTCCGCCCCCTTCTTCTCACAACCAGTGTGCTGAAGCTGTGAGTCCTTGAAGAACCTGGAGTTCAAAATGTCCACAAGGAGGAGGAAGGCGGAAGTGCTCCGTATTTTCTATATATGGTATCATGCCACTTGCAAATAAAAACAGCTTTATCTCTCCCTTTCCAACCCGGTTTCTTTTTTCATAGGTATTTTATTTGTTAAAAAGCAAATACCTGCATATGTTTTATACCCTTTTTCACAAAAATGGCAGCATACTTTACATTTTGTAAAGGATATAATGTACTGAAATGTTGCTGCTGTTTGTGTTTTGTTTTTTCTTTTACAGCTGCAGAGAGGTGTAGTGTTTGCTGGTCAGTCACCTCTTCACCACCCTTTCTGAGCTCATACTTTTTTTTTTTAACGTAATAATCTCATAGTTTTATATTTGTTTTTTACTGTTTATAATCTAACTCATATGTTCTTTCTAACACTTAGATAATTTCAGAAATGTAGTTTCCCTTTCTAGATGGGAAACTGGTGTAGAGAGGTTATGGCTTACTCGAGTAGAAACAGTTAGTGAAGGGAAGATCTGAGACTGGTGTTGGTCTTAGGCTTTAGACCCAGAGCTTTTTCTACCACGTCCAAGCTTAATGTGTGGGACTTTGCAATTATGCTTTGTTTGACTTGGACTATCATTCCTGTTGTTATTTGGGATTGTGGCCATTTAGGCCCTCCCAGATGTGCATTGTAGGAGAGATCTGCTTCCCAAATCTCCAATACACTGATATGTAAAATGTTAAGGAATAGCCAGAGTAAGCCAAGTGACTGACGCACAGAAAGCGCTTAGTCAATATTTGTGTTGAATGCAAGATCTGTCACATAGTAATGGTCTCTTATGTTGTTAAGTATATTTAGGTATGAGTATTTAAACTAATTATAGTTCTACCAACTTATATTATCATTAAGCCCATATTACTCCATCTTGTCCTCAAAGATGTCATGAGAATCTCTGTCATTTTATAAAAATCAAGTACTTACTACAGTTCTTTTGTCTGCCAGTTAATGACCGTGTCTGCGAGGGAAAACCAGGCTAACCTGGCAGGGATCGCTCTGCCTGCCTTATGAGCCCTCGTGGAAGTTATCAGATTGATGATCCATTCTAAAATATTTCAGGTTATTAGTGTTACACCCACTAGCTTACAATACATACCTATGAAAATTACATTTCCCTTCCCAGGACATCTAGCATAGCTCCCTCCTGCAGTATTCTTTTGCTAAGTTTCCTGAAGTCCCTGGAATGTAGTTTACTTTATATAGTTCCTGGGAACAAGTACCTGCAGTTTCCTTTCCTGAGTTGTTCTTCAGTTTACCTCTACCAGACTTGCTTAAGGAGAGGAGCAAGATGTTCCTTCCCTCCCAGTGAGATTCCAACTCATCGTTCTGGGTCAGGGCCACTCCCCAAGAGGATTGTTGTGATAGGCAAATTTAAGAAATACTATTTTATACTGTTTTTATTCAACTACAGTTTCATAACTCTTTTGTCACCCACTAATATTCCACTATCACCTTACATCCATGAATTTTTCCAACCTTCATTTCTTTCCTTGCTCTAAACTTAACTAAAAAGGCCTTGTGGGCTTTTTAATGCTTTTTTGCAGTACTCATTCAGGATTTCTCAGGGGCCTTTCAGCTCTGCAGCATTTACCCTTGTGTGAGTATCTGAGCCTGATCTTAGCACTCTGCTGCTCATCACTCTTTATAATTATCCCTGCCTCTCTCCTCTGTGACCAAAACTTACACAGGTGTCCAGTCAAAATTTCATTCTGAAGACTGACCAGACTGATTTTTGGCTAGCACCTTCTTCCATTTTCTCAAGTTCTAGGAATATACCTAGATTGTTTGTTTGTTTGTTTGTTTGTTTGTTGTCTTACCTTCAAGAAACAGCTCAAGCCCTTATTCAACCACAGCAGCATTCTCCTCCCTTGTTCACAGTGTCACAAGCTTCATCTCAGCAATTACAATTGGATAAGAAAGAAAGGGCTCTTTTTGGTTGGTGACTGTGTTTTCTTATTCTGTGGGTAATTGTGCATTGACTGCAGGTAATGATAACAGGGTCTCTCTCATTTTTTCTAGATGGTAAACCGTATGATTTCTTCTGACTCTATTTCATCTTCTACCGGTAATTTCTGGAGCTCGAACTCTACCCTTTGTGACAAACAGAATATACATATGTTAAACAAGGGCGTGCAAACAGGTAAATTACTTGAATTTAAACATTTCTTTTCCCTAAAATACAAGTAGCTCTTAAATATAAGATATTCAACATGATACTAAATGAAGATTAACACTATACTCAAATGTCATTACTCACCTATCAGACTGGCAAAAATCTAAGCTTCATAGCAAGTATGTGGTCAAGAGTGTAAAGTGATCTCATATATTCTAGTAGGAGCATAACTTGGAAGTACAACCCCTATGACAGGCAATTTGGCAATTTCTATAAAATTTCTTTTACCCTCACTTTTACTTTTGGAATTTAGCCTTTAGATATACTATGCATTATATGTGCAAAATGACAAGTGTGTAGAATTATCCACATAGTTAATCTAAGTATTATTTAGTATAGCAGAAAATTAAATTCAACTTATATGTCCATCAATAGCCAAATTGTTAAATAAATTACTATACATCTATATAATGCTTAGGATGACAAAGGTCTCTCTACCAATATAGCAAGATCTTCATGACATATAATAAAAAAAAAAAAAGATAAGGTACAGAATAGAGTATAGGGTGCTACTACATGTATTTGATAAATAATGAAGAGCCCTGGCCAGTGTGTTCAGTGGTAAGAGCATCAGCCCAAGCACCAAAGTGTCTCAGGTTCAACTCCCTGTCAAGGGCACAATCCTGGGTTGCAGGTTTGATCTAGTGTGCAGCAGGCAACCAATGGGTATCTCTCACATCAGTATTTCTCTTTTTCTCTCATCCCCTCCTCCCACTCTCTAAAAATCAATGGAAAAATGCCCTCTGCTGAGGATTAACATAAATAAATAAGAGAATTGTTTGAATGTGCACAGAAAATTCTCTGAAATAATGGGGTTATGAACTAGGTGAATGGAGAATAGGAGTGGGAAGAATACTTTTCATTTTATGCCTTTTTATATCTTGATTTTATAAAACAAAAATAAACTTCTGCCTTGACTTTTCTTTCCCCTCAAGTCTTATCTTTACATCTGTCAACCTTTTCCTTACCTAGGTGACTTCCAGGAGGACTAGAAGCATTTCCTATCTTTCTCTCTTGGGATCACAAATGAATGTATATGTAGTTCTTTCCCTCTAATATCTAAACTGACTCAGAGATAAAAGCCCTTCTCTTGTCCCCGCTCCTTTCACTCTCTCCCTCTCTTTCCCTCCCTTCCCCCTTTCTTCTATTTTCCCTACCTTCATCCCTTTCTCCCCCTACCACCTTTCCTCCCTTCCTCTCTTCCCCCTTACACACTCCAATTCACCCAACAAAAGCTATATAACCTGCATTTTTGAAGCCTTAAAAACTTTCCATGTACTGATTTGAATATACTATATGCTAACTAAGTCTTAAGGCTGCTCCCAGAAACATCTGTAATCTTTCCCCTCAGGAGACGTGGAGATTGTGAACGGTGTCAAAAAAAACACTCGAGATGTTGGGGTGATTTTCCCAATTCCAAGTCTTAGTGAGGTTAAAGTAGAAGAGGACAGTGATGTGACTTCTTGGTCAGAAGAAAAAGTTGAAGAAAAAAAGCTCCTTACCAGAAATCTTGGAGACAAAAAGTTAAGGAAGAACAAGCAGAGTTGCTGTGAAGGTCAGTCTCTAATTCCCAGTTTTATAGCAGAAAAGCAATGCTCAGGTTATTTTTTCCAAATGACCCTGTATCGACCCCATCTTCACCCCCTCACTACATTTATAGTCATTCCTGCAGTTGAGCAGACTCCTGGGCATCATGATGGTCTCTGAGAGATGAATCTGCTGAGAGCCTGTTTTATGCACAAGTCTCTGAGAAATATGAAAAATCTCCTTTCTTACTTAAAAATATTTCCTGTAGACGTTTCATGGTTTGTTCCTGTGGAAAATGTGAAGTCTGGTCCTAAGAAGGAAAACCTCAATCATCGTGGCCCTGGTATCTCCTGGTTTGCACCAATAACCAACACAAAACCCTGGAGGGAACCACTACGGGAACAGAACTGGCAGAGCCAGCACACGGCCAGCCACATGTCACTACCAGGCCCAAGCAGAAGTCCACTGAAGCCATTAGTGAAAGCAACATTACAGGTACAGGGTCATTGGGTTAATTTTAGCCTATATGTCAGGGGAAAGAAAGGGTGAGGCACAAAGAAGTTAAATCTATGACTTGGCCTGCAGAAGCGCAGTCATGTGACCCTCATTTCTAGCACCTCCAGAGTTCATCTTTTCTCACTCTCATCATTAGTCAAAGGCTGCCTTACTCTGTTAACCATTTTAAATCATGCATCACCCTCAGCATCTGGGGACAAGGCAGTAGAAGGGAGGATGTCATGACACTGCTCATCGGGTTTATAGAAACATGTTGGCCTGGAGGCCTCATGTTGGCTCCACCTTATATTTGTTCCTCCAGAATGCCTACTGCTATATAACACGAAGTTTAAGTCTCTTTATATGTCCTTTGGGAGTTACAGGAAATGTTATTTAATGGTGTGCAGGATGAGGGAAAAGTAGGCTTACAGTTGTTCCTATGGAAAATAATGCAGTTGTTAACAAATAACAATACAAAAATAAACTTTTATGTACTGACAACTGTAAACCTATTTTTGCCCCACCCTGTATTTGAAGAGAAATTTAATATAGCACAATGGGCCAAGCTCCATCCTATCTGGGAGAGTTATATTTGCCACATCTTAGCTCTTGGCTTATTCCTAAGGCATTTCTTTGATCTCTCTGATTTCCCTATAGGAACTCTCCCCCACAGAGAGTTTGTTAGATTATTCTATATAATAAAAGGCTAATATACTAAGTGTCTGGTCTTCAGTTCAACCAATCAAAGCATAATATGCTAGTGACATGCTAAGGCTGCTCAACCACTCTGTATAACGTGTACTGGCCACCAGGGACAGATAGTCAACCGGTAGACCAGTCACTATGATGTGCGCTGACCACCAGGGGGCAGACGCTCCAACTGGTAGGTTAGGTTGCTGCTGGGGTCCAGCCCATTGGAACTGAGCAAGATGTGCTGGACACGCCCTGGAGCCCTCCTATGTTCTCTCCCCAGCTGGCCAATCTCCCATGTCCCTCCCCAACCCCGATCATACGCTGGTGGGGTCCCTAGGTCTGGCCTGCACCCTCTCACAATCCAGGACCCCTCGGATGATATCAGAGAGCTGGTTCAGCTCAATCCCACAGGCCAGGCCAAGGGGCCAGATTGGTGTACAAATTTATACACGAGCCTCTAATCCTGTATAACAAAAGGGTAATATGCAAATCGACCTAATGGCAGAACAACCGGTTGCTATGATTCTCACTGACCACCAGGAGGCAGACATTCCACACAGGAGCTGCCTCTGGTGGTCAGTGCACTCCCACAGGAGGAACACCACTCAACCAGAAGCTAGCTCGTGACTGGCAAGCACAGTGGTAGCGGGAGCCTTTCCCACCTCCGTGGCAGCACTAAGGTTGTCCGAGTGACTGCTTGGGAATGGACCTAAGCCATCAGTTGGATCAGTTGGACATCCCCTGAGGGCTTCCAGACTGAGAGGGCATGGGCCGGGCTGAAGGGGCTCCCCTCCAGTGCATAAATCTTGTGCACCAGGCCTCTAATTTGCAAGAATAGAATAGAAAATACCTTTAGAAAGAGACTCTTTAAATTTGTTGGTCAGATCCTGTTTTTCTAGGCTCTTAGAAAGCAAATTGCATCATTAATATAAGAATGGGGCTTTTTCTCCTCAGGAATCACTTCTGTTTCACAGACCTGACTTCATCTCCCGCTCTGGGGAGCGGATAAAACGCCTGAAGTTAATAGTCCAGGAGAGGAAGCTACAGAACGTGTTACAGAATGAGCGGGAGGTACTGTTCAACACTGGGCAAGAATGGCAGGGCCAGGGAGACTCCGTGCACCGGCTCCCGAAGAAAGGTACATATTGCACTTTTCTTTCCTGGGTTCAGAGGTCGAGGTCTGCTTTTGTTCTCTTTTTTCTAAGGTCTGCTTCTTGCTGTGGGAAGCACTGCTCAATGCCAGGCCAGTTACATGCACAGACAGAAGACTTCTTTGCTTGCTGAGACTTATATCTCCTGAGGTCACAAAACCCACCCGGTTTAGCTCTCAGTACTTGAATGATCCAGATAAGCCCAGTTACTCTTGCCCTATCACTGCATCTTAAAAGTGAGAGTGTACAGTAAGAAGGTATTTTTATCAACAATCTCTTTGTCCGTGAACAAGTTAGTTCCAAAAGTAGTATTAGCCGAAACCGGTTTGGCTCAGTGGTAGAGCGTTGCTCTGCAGACTGAAAGGTCCCAGGTTCGATTCCGGTCAAGGGCATGTACCTTGGCTGCGGGCACATCCCCGGTAGGGGGTGTGCAAGAGGTAGCTGGTCGATGTTTCTCTCTCATTGATGTTTCTAGCTCTCTATCTCTCTGCCTTCCTCTCTGTAAAATATCAATAAAAAATATTTTTAGAAAAACAAAACTATTTCCCTGATTTAAACAAAAAAAAAAATTTTTTTTTAAGTAGTATTATGTTTGTTCGTTTCTTTCATTAAAGAGGGGACTGATTTCAGGCTTGCCTACTTCATAGGGTGGAAACAATAATAATAATATAATTATAATAATAATAGAAATAGTAGTGCCGAAACCGGTTTGGCTCAGTGGATAGGGCGTTGGTCTGCGGACTGAAGGGTCCCAGGTTCGATTCCGGTCAAGGGCATGTACCTTGGTTGCTGGCGCATCCCTGGTAGGGGGTGTGCAAGAAGCAGCTGATCGATGATTCTCTCTCATCGATGTTTCTAACTCTCTATTTCTCTTCCTCTCTGTAAAAAAGTCAATAAAATATATTTAAAAAACGAAATAGTAGTGTTAGTAATTAAAATAATAGTTATGGCCTGGCCAGCTTTGCTCAGTGGTTGAGTGTCAACCTATGAACCAGGAGGAGATCACAGTTCAATTCCTGGTCAGGGCACATGTCCGGGTTGCAGGCTTGATCCCCAGTGTGGGGCATGCAAGAGACAGCTTGATCAATAATTCTCTCTCTCTTTCTCTCTCCCTCTCCTTTCCCCTCTAAAATCAATAAAAATATATTAAAAAATAAAGTAATCATTATATAGCCCTTATGTTTTATTCAGAAATTGTTGGCATTTAATACAATTTTTCCTGAGGTGGATCCTATTAATATTCCTGTTTTAGAGATGAGAAAACAAAGGCTAAAAGATTAAGTATCTACTAATCTGAGATTTGAACCCAGATGGGCTGGCTCCAGAGTCAGTGCTCTTCACAGTTATACTCAGGTGTAAGATCAATAAAGTAATATTTGAAACCTGTGAAAACTATAAAGTACCTAAAACTTTCATCAATTACCTGTAAACGGGGCAGTGTATCAATTCATAGTCTAGTATGTGTCACAGTGTTATGCCTTCAGGAGACATAGGCTGCTGTCACAGTCTTCATGGTTTAAGCCTGGCCTTGGCCTTCGCCATTGGTGACCACCTATGCTGTCAGCTCACAGTGGGACCTCAAAGTCCTAGCAACTCTGTCACACAGCTCTTGCACACCACACCCTTTCTTGTTATGTCACTATTCACTGTAAACCTCTTTTTCTCTTGCTTAGGTTTCCTGGCTGCCCAGAAGTATAGGCCTGTTGGAAAGAAGGAAATGATTCAGAGGTCTAAACGGTAAGGCCAAAAGAATAAGAGTAATTAGAAAAGTAATTAGAAAAGGACTTGTGTGCACACATATGAGCCTAACCAGTGGTCAGGGACAATAGGGGGGCGGAGCCATGAGAGGGGAGGGGTGGGAGATGGGAATGGGGGGATGAAGACAAGTATGTGATACCTTCATCAATAAAGAAACTTTTTTTAAAAAGGAAAAGAAAAGTACAAATCAGGCCAGCAAGTACTCAAGAGCTCTGGCTTGCCCTCAGAATAAAGGCATTCTGCTCAAGTTAAAACATAAAAAATTAATTGTGAAAGTAGTTTCTCATGTATGACACTAAAAAAGAGAAGAATAGGTAGCAGATCATGGTATGGATGACTCATCAACCAAAGATAGAAAGAATTCCCACTAATTTCATGCCTTACTGAAGCTCATCCTTATTAGAAACCTAAATATAGAGTATTTAGAAATGAATATTTGGGGCCTTACCTTTTATCTAGGCTATCCTGTTTCTATAAATCTCTTCAATACAGTGAGAAATAATGGAGTATTGTCCAATATACATTAAATTAAGCTTGAGAAACAGTCAAGTTTCAGAAGCACGTGTACACTGCCACTATTTATAGTCTTTAAAAATAAGTATTTGTTGAAAATGGGCACTGTTTTTGTGTACAGTGTCCAGAAATTTGTTAATGTGGCTACATTGAGACACAGGTTATGCTTCCATCACAGTAATTTTATTACAGTGGTGACAATGAGACCTGTAACATTTTTTGCTAGGCTCAGTGAGTAGAGTAAAAAGACTTCAATTTCAGAAACAATCAAGGAATAGTATATCTTGCATCACCTGATAAAATAACAATGTTTTTCTTAATATTACTTTAGGGCCCTAAAGTAAATTGTTTGAGGAAATTAGCTCCCAACGATTATAGGTACAGAGTTTTTGAAGTATGTCCATATTATTCAAGTATAGATCAAAGAAGCTCAACTAAACGGATTGTGGACTGATTGAAATGACATCAGGATTGAGCAAAAAAGGGAGTAAGATGATTAAGACTCAAACTCAAGAGGAACTAAGGCAGTGGAAGAACTCAGAACATGTGAAATTCCTTAAATAAAAGTTTATTAACTTTAAAAAAATAAATAAATAAAAATAAGTATTTGTGCTTCTATAAAGGTGGACACTTTATATGCATAGTATATCTCTGGAAGGATACACACAAAAAATGCTAATAGTGATTGCCTTTGGGAAAAAGAACTGAGTGACTAGGTAGGAGAAAGACTGATTTTTTGCCTTTATATATTTTTTTTAATTTTGTGCCATTGTGTGCATTAGCATTCATTAGAGATATGCATATATTGATCATGAGAATGCCATGGAATAACTGAATTGAGAGTTACCATTTAGGGGTTTATTAGCTACCTCCTTAAATAAGAACCGTTTTCTAACCAGCAGAATGCTTAAAAATAGTTTATCTTAGATGCTTAAAGCAGTCCTCCTGAAATTATGATTTTACTCTCCAGTCAGTAAACCCTTTCTTTATATGTACTTCAAAGGGAGGCTTTAATCATGGAGTTCTTCAAGTGTGGTTGTAGACCTCTGGAAGTTGCTGAGGCCCTTTCAAGGGATTTGCCAGGTCAAAATGAATCTCAAAATAATACTAGAATGTCATTGCCTTTTTCAGTGTGTTGACATTTGCACTGATGATGTAAAAGTAATGGGGAAGGAATAAAACTGCTGATACCTTAACACTATTTGAGCCTGCTGGTCTAGAAGGTTTTGTATTCTTTTCTTCCTTTTTTTTTTTTTCTCATCCAAGGCTATTTTTTCAATTGTTATCTGTAGAGAGAGTAGAAGGGAAATAGGGGGGTGGAGAGAGAGAAATATCAATGTGAATCACATCAATTGGTTTCCTACTGCACTTGCCCTGACCAGGGCCAGGGATCAAGGTAGGTGCAATCAAGGTAGGTGCCAGCGGACGCTCTACCCTCTAAGCAAAACTGCCCAGGGCAGGAAGCTTTGTATTCTTTGCAGCCACTTGCCTGCAGTGAAAGGGAAGTACATGCAGAGCACTTGCTGCATGCAAGACCAACGGCTGGTTCAAGGAAGAGCACTTAGACCAAGGTTTGTGGAGCGAGCTGAAGTAGAACACAGCCTTTACTTGAAAAAATGGTAGATAAGCTGATTATTGCGACCTGAGCCTATGACAGACTTTTTCTTGAAAATGAAGAAGTAAGTCTGTCACTTCAAGGAAAACAACTGACAGTATTTACTGCCAAAGAGAAAATTTGAGCTTTCAAGCAAAAGATCAAATTCTAGAAAGCTTGGTCTACCACTATATGGTTAACTACTGCCCAGTACTGAGACTTTTCTGATGATGTCAGTAAGTACGCTGTTGTTATATAAGTAAATATGTCAGCATTTAGAAGATCTGCAGAAGTCCCTGGGCTAGTATTCTCCCAATGACTGTGGCATTGTGTTACAAAATCAGGCATGGATAGATGATACATTCAAAGTGCAAGATAGACTGGTGACCTCTGTTTATATGAAAGTACAAAAGCTCATTGATAAGGTTTTAGATTCCACATTACAACTTTTTTTTTTTCTTTTGCAACTACTTTTTAAGAAACTAGCACTTGTCAAGTTTTGGTGCAATATCAAGAAAATCAGCAATTATCTGAAAAGAATATTAAAATACTCTGTTCAACTCTCTTGTCCAACTGGATTTTTTTAAATGTATCTTTTAACTAAAACGGTATATCACAACAAATGTAATATAGAAGCAGATGTAAAAGTCTAGCTATCTTTTATTAAATCAGACATTAAATATTTATAAAATATAGATTTACAAAATATGTAAAACAGTACCACTCTTACTAAACATTTTAGTTTGGAGAAACATGTGTTAGCATGCAACAGGTTTATTATTTTTATTTTTAAGTGAATTAAGAAATAAGTATTTTTGTCCTAGCTGGTTTGACTCAGTGGATAGAGTGTCAGCCTGAGGAGTCCCGGGTTCCTTTCTGGTCAAGGGCACATACCTTGGTTGCAGGCTCCTCCCTGGACTGGGTCCTGGTCGGGGCTTGTGCAGGAGGCAACCAATTGATGTGTTTCTCTCACATCGATATTTCTGTCTTCCACTCTCTAAAAATCAATGGAAAAATATGCTCAGGTGAGGATCAAAAATAAATAAATACTTTTAAAATGTTTAGCTTTAATTTCTAATACAGTAGATCTCAATAGATAAAATTCACATTGACCAAAATTGGCCTCAAGCTTTAAGAATATAAAGGGGCCGAAACCGGTTTGGCTCAGTGGATGGAGCGCCGGCCTGCAGACTGGAGGGTCCCGGGTTCGGTTCTGGTCAAGGGCATGTGCCCTGGTTGCTGGCAAGTCCCCAGTGGGGGGGGGGGTTCAGGAGGCAGCTGGTCGGTGTTTCTCTCTCATTGATGTTCCTGGCTCTCTATCCCTCTCTCTTCTTCTCTGAAAAATCAATTAAATAAATAAATAAATAAACAAATAAGAATATAAAGGGGTCCTTGTCCAAAAAATTTAAAAACCATTGCTTTATTCTCTCACAAAATTTAATTAGGGGAAATTACAGTGCTCATTGTGTGGCAGCTAATTACACTCGCCTCGGTAAGAGGAGCCCCTCTGTAAGGGACTGTGAAGCTGGCCTAATGGAATAGAAGCATCTTCTGTAAGGTGTCAGTGCTTCAGAACATAAATACAGGCAGTTGTACAAGTGCACTGAGTACGACTCTCTAGGAAGAGACTCAGGTTTTAAACAGACACATTTTCTTTAGAGTGCTTCCATTTAGTTTTATTTCTGCTATGGCCCCTTTACAAGGAAACCATCTACTTCTGAGAATCATAGAATTGAATGTGATCTTAAATAGCATCTAGTCCACCCTCCATTGTTAGGAAATTGCAACCGAGAAAGAAGTAGCCCAGCAAGTCAGAACCAGAGCAAGGTGAGAGCCCGGCATTGCTCCCCTCCAGGCCTCCCCTTGAGCAGCGGCATTGCTCCCCTCCAGGCCTCAGGAAACAGATCTCAAACAAAAGAGATGGAGGATATAGAGTTCAGAACTACGGTTCTAAGGTTATGCAACAATATCCTAGAAAAGCTCGATAAACTCCATGAGACCCAACTAAAAAGTATAGATAAACTGACTAAATTGGAAAATATTATGCAGAGATCCAACAGCAGAATGGAAGAACACAAGAATCAGATCAAAGAGCCAAAAGACACTCCGCTGGAGAAGGAAGAAGAAAAGAGGATCCAGAAAGTTGAAGATAGTGTAAGGAGCCTCTGGGACAACTGCAAGCGCACCAACATCAGAATTATGGGGGTGCCAGAAGAAGAGGGAGTGCAAAATACTGAAAACATATTTGAAGAAATAATATCAGAAAACTTCCCTCACCTGGTGAAAGAAATAGACTTACAAGTACAGGAAGCCTACAGAACCCCAAACAAGAGGAATCCAAAGAAAAATTCTTCTCGACACATCATCATCAATATGCCAAGGGTAAAAGACAAAAAGAGGATCTTACAAGCAGCAAGAGAAAAGCAGTTGGTTACCTATAAGGGAGCACCCATACGACTATCAGCTGATTTCTCAACAGAAACCATGCAGGCCAGAAGGGAGTGGCAAGAAATATTCAAAGTGATGAATAGGGAGAACCTACAACCAAGATTACTGTATCCAGCAAAGTTATCATTCAGAATTGAAGGGCAGATAAAGAGCTTCACAGATAAGAAAAAGCTAAAGGAGTTCATCACCACCAAACCAGTATTATATGAAATGCTGAAAGGTATTACTTAAGAAGAGGAAGAAGGTCAAGTGAATTAAAAATCTCAGGAATAGAATAAACTGGTGAATATAATAGAATTAGGGGCAAAGAAAGGGAGTGGATAGATAATTATCAGGGTGAAGGGGTGTGGGGTGCAGAAAGAGACTGGATTAAAATTGTATAACCTATGGATGAGGACAATGATCGGGGAGGGGGTAAGGGCAGAGGGTGGGGTGGGAATCGGGTGGAAGGGAGCTATGGGGGAGAAAAAGGAGAAACAATTGTAATAATCTGAGCAATAAAGATTTATTAAAAAAAAAAAAAAAAAAAAAAAAAAAAGAAGTAGCCCAGCAAGTCAGAACCAGAGCAAGGTGAGAGCCCGGCATTGCTCCCCTCCAGGCCTCCCCTTGAGCAGCGGCATTGCTCCCCTCCAGGCCTCCTTCAGTTGTATCCTATGGGTGATTTGGATCTCTGGATCCGTTACTTATCATCTCTCATCATCTACTTCTCCCAAAGATTTTTTTAAAGGTTTCTGGTGAGAAGAAAGGATTTGGAGAAGAGAGAACTTGACTGGTTTCTTCCAATATGCCTTTAAATGAAGTCATTTCACTAACTTATTTAATAATGCATATAGAACTTGATGTGTGTGCCAGGCACTGGACCAGGTACCAGAGATGAAAGATAATTGAGCAATGGACAGACAGTGCCAATAATGTGCAGAGTCTTTGTCTATAATAATCTACACTAATAAAAGAGAAACATGCAAATTAACTGTCCCTCTGCTACACCCACCAGACAATCAGGAGCAAATATGCAAATTAACCCAACAAATACGGCAGCAACCATGGAACTGGAGTGAGCAGGAGGCTTGGATTGCCCCCAGCCAGCGATGGAGGAAGCCAAGCTTCCTGCCTGTCCTGGCCGCTGCTCAAGGAGTGGCTGGAGGCAAGGGAGGAGAAGGGGGCTGGGAGCCTGGGTCACTGGGGGGCGTGGCCAGCTTGAAAACACCCCTCAGCCCCTATACCCAGGCGGCCACGCCCCCATGGAGTAAGAGTTGGGGCTGAGGGGCCTGGCCAACCTGCAGACACCATCAGCCCCTTACCCAGACTGGCCACACACCCAAGCGGGGACCCTCACCCCATAGGGATGTGGCTGGTCTGCAAACCACCACAGGCCCCTCACCCCAAGGGAACCCCCACCCTGATCCAGAAAGGCAAACCATTCAGCCCCCACTCGTGTACCAGGCCTCTATACCAATAAAAGGGTAATATGCTAATTAGACTGGGAGACCTTCCAGACATTCTTCTGGACAAAGCCATGGTGGCAGGGCCGAGATAGAGGCCAAGAAGGAAGGGCAGTTGCGGGTGATCAACCAGGATGGGACGGCAGTTGTAGGTGATGAGGCCAGTGGGGTGGGGCAGGAGACCATCAGTGGGGGTCAGTTGGGGGTGATCAGAACAGCAGGGGGGCCAGTTTGGAGTGAGCAGGCCAGAGGGGGGACAGTTGGGGGCAAGCAGACCAGTGGGGAGGGAAGCTGGGAGCGAGCAGGCCAGCAGGGGGGCAGTTTAGGGTGAGCAGGCCGGTAAGGGGAGGGGGGGGTACAGTTGGGGGCAAGCACACTGGCACGGGGGGCATTTGGGGAAAAGCAGGCCGGCAGACAGAGTGGGTAGGGGCTATCAGGCAGGCAGGCAGGTGAGCAATTAGGAGCCAGCAGTCCTGGATTGCAAGAGGGATGTCCAGCTGCTGGTTTAGGCCCATTCCCTTTAAACGAGCAGTAGAACATCCTTCAAGGGGTCCCAGATGGAGAGGGTGCAAGCTGAGCTGAGGGGACCCACCTCCCCATGCACGAATTTCATGCACCGGGCCATTAGTGTGTAATAATTGCTCTCAAGAAACCATTCACACAATGTAATTTCTGACTATCCTGATTAGTGTGGCTCCTAGATTTCCAGCCTTAGAATACAGCCTTTCCTGGTCGAAGCATAATTTCCCTTCATTCCACATGTTCTTCTCCAGTGGCCTTTGTTATCTCTTCTCTAATAATGATCCTTTTTCTCCAGCTTTACTGATATTTAATTGGTGAGAAGACATCATGTGCCTCTGTGGCCTGGTAACCTCACTGCTTTCTGTCTTTCCTCAGGATTTATGAGCAACTTCCAGAAGTAAAGAAAAAGAGAGAAGAGGAAAGGAGGAGATTGGAATATAAGTCGTACCGGTTGCGAGCCCAGCTGTATAAAAAGGTCAGTCAGTCCCAGAGCGGGATTGGTCAGGTTTATCAAGGAAGAGAAACTGAGTGAAACACATCTGACCTGTTGGAATTAACTCATTTGGGGAGTGAACTTAAGCTCTTGATGCGCTGTACCACTGCTGAAATTGGAAGATAAAGGCACCTATGACTAGATTTCAAATCTAAAAATAAAAAACCAAACCTAAAAAGGCCCCTTCAAAGCATACATTGGGAAGGAAACCAAATTGCATCTTTAGGGGTCAGTTTAGATGTATGTTATGGTAGAAATGGTCAAGTCCAGTAGAATTGTGTTTTTATTCCAACATCCCAGATAGTTTTATGCCTTTAGAATTTTGTAAAAGGCTGGAAAATGTCTGCGTGTGGCTCAAGAGTTGCCAGAGCCTCGACGCTGGCACCATGTCCTGCCCATCGCTCCCCGTGGAATCAGCGGTGCTGTGGGTCCCAGAACCTCACAGGCAAGGGCACTTGCTAGCAATTTATTTCTTGAGAAATGAAATGGGCTACAGTGCCTAAAGGCCCACGTCCTTCACTGTCCTGGTTTCCTTCCCAACCCCTTCCCTCACCCCACGAGGACGCTGAAAGTCAGAAAACAAAGACGCATCCACCCCAGCCCGAACGCTTCTGGAGCACACCCCAGAGTTGGGGCTGGGCCTGCTCAAGTGCGGAGGCCCCAGGCCCTGCATCCGGCTCTCACTGTGCTTGTGTGTTTGCCAACTGATGGAAGGATTAGTCGATCAGGATTATAGAGTGTCTGCATCTGTACAGAAATAATAGCTATTGATTATAGACGATCTTTCCTAAACACTCCAGGAAGTGTTTTTCATATAGTTACCATAGTTTCCGTCGCTGGGCAGGGTAAACAGGGTTTGGTCAGAATCCCACCGGTCTTCGGTGCCACGTCCGAGGGAAGGGGTGCCCGTCTGCCTGGTCGCAAGGGTTGCTAACTTCTTCTCCTGCCTGTCTTTTCTTCCACAGAAAGTGACCAACCAACTCTTGGGGAGAAAAGTTCCCTGGGACTGACATAAGATTATTTTCTTCAGAGCTGTGGGATTTTATTATTTTATCAACCTGAAGAAGCATAACCCTTACTTTTTGAGTCTGGTTCAATAAAGCAAACTCTTTGTCCATGTGTAATTTCGAAGTAGTAACCTTCTAAAGAGTGCGGGGCAGATGGTGAGGCTGTTAATGGTTTGGGAGCAGTACTGTCTTTACAGTGGCCTGGCCCACAGGGGCGCTTTGTAACATCATTTCTTATTCTAGATAATAGTCCCTTTTGTTTGTGTTTTTATACATTTAGAAAATAAATTCTTTTTTAAAATGTTCTTATTGACTCCGCATAAAACAAGCCACAGAGGGTCATTTCTTTCCCACGTGGAGCTGTGCCATGTCTCCCCTGAGCGCATGGGGAGCCGCAGTCTACAACGGTCCGTCCGTCACGGGCAATGGGCTGTGAGGCGGGAATGAGGCCTTTCTCTGGAAACACGGGGGACAGGCCTCGGTGGGAGGGTGTCCGTACCACCGCGCACACAGACTCCCAGCAGACGTAGGCTGCTCAGGTCTAGAACTCCCCTTAGTCCCTCCGAGCTGGAGGCCGGGAAGAAAGGCCACTAACCTTTGGGGAATTTTCCTTTCCCCACCCCCTTGTTTGCAGGATTAGAGCCTCAGAGCATTTATCCTCTTACTTGGAACCAGTGTTTATAATCTGGAAAACCACTTCTGAAAGGCAGGATTTAATATATGTGATAGTGGGGGTGGGGTATGTTTATATACATGCATGTATATGATAATGCACACAAAGCACTTAATCTTGTGACCTGGAGTTAAAGCTAAGGCCCAAAGTGGAGCCAGGGAAGATGCTCAGCAGCCTTATTCTAAGTTCAGCGGAGCTCCAGCAGGGCCGTGGGGGCCAGCTGCCTCCTGAGAGGCCGGGGCACAGAGCAGGCCCTGCCACCAAGCACTGCTCGGGGCTGTCGGTGCTGCCACCTGACTCCCTAAGCTGGGGGGGGCTGTGAAGAAGCCTTCGCTGGCGCGGGTGTGGGGACTGCCTAGCTCTTCCCTGCCGTGCTGTGCAAGCCGATCGCTCTGGGACAGTTCACCTGTAAAAGTAGAGCATTCATATGCGTATGCCCCTTCTGGTTGTCAGATGCTGTGGCTGTTTACATGTGGGAAGTTATTAGAATGCAGACAGAAAGTGATCATTGTCTGGAAACTTGGATCTGCAAGGACACAGACAGGATGGAGTCCTCTTAGGACGATGAGTGTGATTCTCTACACCTGGCGGTGTCCGCCTGGCACCTTCCCAGAACATTTACTGCCCTGTTTCCTCGAAAATAAGACAGTGTCTTATATTAATTTTTGCTCCCAAAGATGCGCTAGGTCTTAATTTCAGGGGATGTATTATGTTTCCATGAAGTAGGTCTTATTTTCGGGGAAACACGATAGTAGGATCAGGGTCTGGGAAGCTACAGGTGGCAGCCCACTCCTCCTAGCCCAGCCAGAATATACCTTGGGGGTGCCCCCAGAGCTCAGGATAGTTTCCCCACTCTGCCCACATCGGTTCGCTGAGCACCTGGCAAAAGCCACAAAGTCACCACCTCTGCTGTCACCCCTGTGGCCATGGGGCTGCTCTGCCCCACTCCACCATCTCCGCCCGGTCTCTTGTTCTTTTGTTCTCGCACAGATGAAGAAGCCCAGGCCATGGGCCTAATTCTGCTCTTGGGGATTCACTCTTTAATTTCTCCTTCCTAGATCTAGTTCACACCTAATCTGAGAATTCTGCCCTCTTTTTTACTAGGAGGTTCAGCTCCAGCCTCCTTGGCCACTCCTCTTCCCCTGAGGACAGCTTCTGCTTCTGTCCACCCACCCCAGACAGAGGCCTCTCAGTGGCCATGCACTGTGGGCTGAGGGAGTGTATGGAGAAGGCAGAGTGTTTTAACTAAAAGTCACAGCATTTTGTGTCCCTAATGATTGTGCTGGCTAGCAGTTGAGAGCTAGGCCAACCCCGGCCGTGGTGGCTCACTGGTTGACTGTGGACCTAGGAGATCACAATTCGATTCCCATCTGGGGATCTAGCAAGAGGCAGCCAATTAATGATTCTCATCGATGTCTCTCTCTTCCTCTCCCTTCCTCTTTGAAACCAATAAAAATGGATTTTTTTAAAGAAAGAAAGAAAGAAAGAAAGAGAAAAAGAAAGAAAGAAAGAAAGAAAGAAAGAAAGAAAGAAAGAAAGAAAGAAAGAAAGAAAGAAAGAAAGAAAGAGAGCTAGGCCAAGCTGAATCATTGATGTCTTCATCTTTACCTGTTTTGGAGCTGGGTGATTTTAACTTATGTTTTATTTTGACTGGCTGTAAACCCTTGCTTATACCCTTTCCCAATTTCTCACTAAATACTCATGAATTCTGGTTGGTTGGAGGTCTGGGCTGAGTAATAGCAACACTAACTACTGGCCTTTAGGGGACACTTTTCCTACCCCCACAACTCCCCAAGATGAAGATCCTCATCTAAGGAAGCTCACTTCCCCCAATGCTGGGTTATTTTCCAAGTCTGATTGGGCTACATGTTAAGGGGATTGCAGTCACAAGATGCATAGATGTGGGCTGTCCATTTTCTTGGTCTACATCTCTGTTCCTATCTGCTCGCCGTAGTTGGCCCCAAAGCTCCCAGCAACTCAAGCCAACCCATCCTTAGACTTGAAGTAAATTATCTCTATTTCCTCCTTCTCTCTGTTTTCTCTGTTGCAGGTACGATTACTCTGGGTCAGTGGTCGGCAAACCGCGGCTCTTTGGCCCCTTGAGTTTTTAGCAAAGGCCAGCTTAAGCATACCCTAATTAAGTTAATAACAATGCACCTACCTATATAGTTTAAGTTAAAAATTTTTGGCTCTCAAAAGAAATGTCAGTCGTTGACCTGTTGATATTTGGCTCTGTTGACTAATGAGTTTGCCGACCACTGCTCTGGGTGGTCTTGCACAGGTAAAATCAGAGGCTCTGTTCTGAACTTGGAGAAAATAGGGACCTTCAGAGGTCATCCCAGCTTTCTAGACTTCTGCCCGGGGTTTGGGTCCAGCATGTCCTGAAAGAGGCACGGCCAGATTCATACATTTCTAGAATCCCTGACCCATTTTCTGCACAGTGTTCACCCAACCTCATCATTGCTCCCCACACAGGACAGCCTGACATCAGAACCTAAGCCCAGCCGAGGTAGGTTTGGCTCAGTGGTAGAGCATCGGTCTGCGGACTGAAGGGTCCCGGGTTCGATTCCGGCCAAGGGCATGTACCTTGGTTGCGGGCACATCCCCGGTAGGGGGTGTGCAAGAGGCAGCTGGTCGATGTTTCTCTCTCATCGACGTTTCTGGCTCTCTATCTCTCTCCTTTCCTCTCTGTAAAATATCAATAAAATATATTTAAAAAAAAAAAAAAAAGAACCTAAGCCCAAAACCTCAAGTAACCATGGGGCAAATGGGCTGGCCTAAAAAAACTGCCGACTCTAACTTCATTTCACAAGATGGGGCGGGAAACTGTTCCTATAGTTCCCGCTGTCGGTGTGGCCAGGGAGGTGACCAGGAAGCAGCCTTCTCAGGAGACACACCTGGTGCCATCTTAACAAAAAACAGGTGTCGATTCCAGACCCTAGAAAATAGGAACAAAAACGTTTCCTGAATCGACCACTAGATAGTAAGCTCCGTGGGGGCATGAATTATGACTCTTGTTCACTTTCTTTTGCTGGGGCCTTGCACACAGTGTGGTCACAGGTTAACTCAGTATGGATTTGTTGACTGGCTCACAGTGTGGTCAGTCCAGATTGCAGGCAAAGGCTGTGGGAAAGACCTCAGGGAGATCTGATTGGGTTACATGAAGCACCTGGATGTTACAGAAACATCTGACAGAGTTTGGGATTGAATAGTGTTAAATAAATAGAAAAATAAACAACCAGTAAGAGATCATTAAAAGTTCCAGGAGAAAGAAGACAAAGCAAAAATATGTAAGAGAGGATAATTAATGTTTTGCCATGTAGCTTAACTTAAACACAGAATATTGATGTACCCCAAACAGTGACCTAACCCCTTTGAGAAGCTGGGGAACAGGAAGGGGTGCATATGCGTGGTGGAGACATGGCATCAACCTCCTGGTGGCAAAACCAGACCATCAAGAAGGAGCCACATGCCGAAACCGGTTTAGCTCAGTGGATAGAGCATCAGCCTTTGGACTGAAGGGTCCCAGGTTCAATTCTGGTCAAGGGCATGTACCTTGGCTTGCAGGCACATCCCCAGTGGGGGGTGTGCAGGAGGCAGCTGATCAGTGTTTCTAACTCTATCCCTCTCTCTTCCTCTCTGTAAAAAAAATGAATAAAATATATATTTTTTTAAAGAGCCCATTAAAGAGGTGGAAGTGAGTGCACGAGGGGAAGTGTAAGGGCTATTCTTTCCCACCACAAATACATAGAACTCAAGCCCTTTAAAATAGGTATACATATCCTATATAATAAAGAGGCAATATGCAAATTGATCCTCATGCCATCACAAGATGGCTATCCAGCCCCACCCCTGATCAGTCTCTCCCACCCCAATTGAGGGTGAGGCGGCTAGCCAAACCCCCACACACAAACACAGCCCCTCTCCCAGGCTGGCCCCGCCCCCACACTTTCCCAGGGCTGGGGGTACCCCAGGCAGGCTGCAGGCGCGGTGTTGGTCAGAGGCCAAGGTCCTGGCTGTCCCTGGCCCAGAGAGCCTAGGAAACCTCAGCAGTGACCAAAGACCAAGACCGAGCAGAGAGGTCTCTGCCGGCGCTTATGGCTCAAAGTGACAGGAGGAGGCAGAGCGTCTCGAACCTGCAACCCTGGCATCTGCACACCAAGTCTTGGGGAACACCATGCTGGTGGCACCTGTGGGTGAAAGGGGGAGAGCAGGGAGCTGGGGTGTGGAGCTGGGAGGGGCCTCGAGTCCATGGGAGCAGCCCGCCTGCAGAGGTTGCTGTGACCCACGTTTCTCTCTCCTCCCCCCACTCCCTGCTCTCTCCTTCCCTCCCTCCCACTCTCTCTAAAAAAAAAATCCATGGAAAAGATATCCTCAAAAAGAAGTCCAAATTGGTAGTTACAAAATAGTCACAAGGATGTAAAGTACAGCATAGGAACTACAGTCAATAATATTGTAATAACTGTATGGTGTCCGGTGGGTGCTTGAAATATCAGGGGGCACTTTGTAAATTATAAAATGGCCACTATGCTGTAAACCTAAAACTAATGTAAAAGAATTTCTCAGCTAAAAAGTTTTAGTGTAACAGGAAAGCTGACGAAATGGGAAGGCAACCACTAGACCCAAAGCAGGGCGCCGCTGCTGCCATGTGGAGTTTAAAACTACGGCGGAACCGGACCTGCCAGAGCCGCTGCCGCCGGGAATGAGGGAAGCCAGACCTCACTCCGCCCCGGGGCCCAGGGAGTGGGCCACCCCGGCCGGCCGCCGTGGGAGCGAGGGAGCTGATGTGGGGCCTCCGCCGCACCTTTGCCTCCTGCCCGGACAAGAAGCCTTTGAGCTCGGTCTCCCTGCCAGCAACCATCCCAGCCCGCAGCTGTCCCAGCCCGCTCGCCTTGCTGGTGAGGAGATGGCGCAGCATCTCCCAGCCCTCAGCCATCTCAGCCCGGCCTCCGCGCACGCCGTGCTGGTGAGGAGCTGGTGCGGCGCCTTCCATTAGCGGCCCTGGCGAGTCCTTCCTCCGCTGCCGCATGGTCGGGCCGAAGCTTCCGCCACTACCACCATGTGGATTTTAAAACTACAGGGGAAATTGAGCCACAGGAGCTACATCATTGCCGCACCCGCCGCCACACCTGCCGCCGCCTCGAATGAGAATCCATCGAAAACAGAGCTCACTCCGCCCCGGGCTCAGGGAGAGTGCGACTTCAGAACTTAGCCTCTGCGTCCACAGCAGCTCTGCTTCTGCACCAAAGGAGACACCATTGAGGGCAGTCTCTCCGCCTGCAGCCATCTCAGCCCACCCACAACCTTCCCAGCACACCCTCCGTGCTGGTGTGGAGATGGCGTGGCGCCTTCTGTTCCTGGCCCCGGCGAGTCCTTCTTTCGCCGCCGCATGGCTGGGCAGAAGCTTCCGCCACTGCCGCCAGGTGAACTTTAAAACTACAGTGGAAATTGAACCACAGGAGCTGCTGCACCTGCCACCGCTGCCACGAATAAAGGAAATCCACGGAGAACAGAGCTCACTACACCCCAGGCTCAGGGAGTGGGCGGCCTCAGAACTTAGCCTCCGCATCCGCAGCTGCTCCACTTCCACACCGAACGAGACACCTTTGAGGGCGGTCTCCCCACCTGCAGCCATCTCAGCCCGCCTGCAGCGGTCCCAGCCTGCCTGCCGAGCTAGCAAGGAGCTAGCACGGTGCCTCCAATCGAGACCCCAGCACCCCAGAGGGGCCATGTGCCCCAGGTGAGCCGTGTGTCCCAGGGGAAGCAGTGGGACCCGGGGGGAGGGGCGGTGTGAACCAAAGGACGAGCGGACTCTATTCGTGTGGTCCTGAGATAGTCACCATAAAACAAGCAGACTGCCAAATGACAGTGGGGAGAGGAAGGAAACCTGGGGGGAGATAAGAGATCAACTGAAGGACTGGTATGCATGAATATAAGTACAACCAACGAACACAGAACTCTGGGGAGGGAGGGCATGAATGGGAGGTGGAGGTGGGGGTCAATGGTAAGCTATGTACACATTTAATACCTTAATTAAAAAAATAATAATGTAAAAAGTTTTAGTGCGTGGCTTTTTAAAGTAACAAAATAATTTTTCAATATATAATGTAACTAAGAGTTTGTAAATTAAACTTTTTAAAAGGGGAAGATAACAAAAAAAAGGGGAAGATAAAAATGCCAATCAGGAAGCCTAAGAGAAGGTAGGTTACGCTAAAACAATTCAAAAGGCAAACTACAACCTGTCAACAGTGAGGACAAAGTGAACTACATCTTTAAAGGGGGAGGGAGGTCGTTTACGGGTGTGATGCGATGTCCCAGCCAGATAGCTCGGGTGGTGGGAGCGTCGTCCTGTGCCCCGAAAGGTGGCCGGTCCCATTCCCCATCAGGGCTCAGTCCTGGGTTGTCGGTTCCAGCCCCCGACGGGGCGTGTACAGGAGGCAGCCGACTGATATTTATTTCTCACATCAATGTCTCTCTCTCTTTCTCTGTAAAAATCAATAATAATATTTAAAAAAATATATCCTCCAGAGAGGATTGAAATAATAAGAGAGGGAGGTGTGAGCGAAAATAAAGGTCACAAAAGGTCATGCTGCCTGGAAGAGCAGGTGGAGAGAAGGTGGCCGTGTGACGTTCCCAGGCAGAAGTGTGTGCGTGGAGAGCTGGTGTCCCGCTCACCCTCCCGTCTGTCTCACCCGGCAGTTCAGGTCCAAAGGCCTCCAGGTTACAAACATCATCAAGGCACCTGCTGCTCCTGCTGCTTCCAATGAGAAGCCACTCCTATCTTCAGTGATCGGAGGAAAGGGAACCCCCATGTTGTACCCAAGAGACAACGGACCCCCCCCCCCTCCCAGCCGCCTGTCTCTCAGATTGCCCCATGGCCAGAACCCCACCGGAGCGGGCCTTCCCGCCGAGCGCAGTTCCCCTGAGCCCAGGCTTCTGGCAGCCGAGGGGCTCCCCCCCAGCCCCCCTGCAGGGCGCGCTGGCCCCCTGTCTCCCGGGCCCACAGTCCTGGGCGCTCCTCTTCTGCCCGTGGGTGCCTCCCGACCTCCCTGAGCTGCTTCTCAGGCAACACCCCTGACCCAGCGGTCGGCAAACTCATCAGTCACAGAGCCAAATGTCAACAGTACAACGGTTGACGTTTCTTTTTGAGAGCCACCTTTTTTAAACTTAAACTATATAGGTGGGTACGTTGTTATTAATTAGGGTCCTCCTGCCGAAACCGGTTTGGCTCAGTGATAAGAGCGTCAGTCTGCGGACTGAAAGGTCCCGGGTTCGATTCCGGTCAAGGGCATGTACCTTGGTTGCGGGCACTTCCCCGGTAGGGGGTGTGCAAGAGGCAGCTGGTCAATGTTACTCTCTCATCGATGTTTCTAGCTCTCTATCTCTCTCCCTTCCTCTCTGTAAAATATCAATTAAAAAAAATATATATATATATATATATATATATATATATATATATATATATATATATAAATTAGGGTCCTCCTAAGCTGGCCTTTGCTAAAAACTCAAGGGGCCAAGGAGCCGCATGTGGTTCTCCAGCCGCAGTTTGCCGACCTCGGCCCTAACCCAACGCGTCCCTGTCCCTGCTTCACGCGGCTGGGTGAAGACTCCCCGAGGGGAGGTGTTGTGGGGTCCGTTAGCCTGGCTCTCGGTGGTGGGCCCACAGGGGCAGTGTCCCCAGGTAAGTGTCTGTGATGGTCAACACAGAGGCCCTGCCATTTTGTCCCCTCGTCCACCTGGCCACAGGCTGTACTTCCTGCATAGCTGTTCCTAAAACAAACTTTGTCGCTAACAAAACTGTTCGTCCCTAAAACTAGACTCGTCGTTAACAAAACCCGACCTGTTACCCTCGGTGCGCGAAGCTGAGCAGGGCGCGGCGCCCTGTTCCGGAAGGTGACTGACTGTGAGGTGTGCGACCCGCGCCAAAATGTTACTCCGCAGGACGACGCCTGTTAAAAATTAACCGTGTCCCTATCTTCACCTCGCTGCTGCTGTTTTCCCATACGGTTTAAAAACCAGCTTTTGGCCGAAACCGGTTTGGCTCAGTGGTAGAGCGTCAGTCTGCGGGCTGAAGGGTCCCGGGTTCAATTCCGGTCAAGGGCATGTACATTGGTTGCGGGCACATCCCCGGTGTGGGGTGTGCAGGAGGCAGCTGGTCGATGTTTCTCTCTCATCGACGTTTCTGGCTCTCTATCTCTCTCCCTTCCTCTCTGTAAAATATCAATAAAATATTTTTTTAAAAAACAGCTTTTGGCCGAAACCGGTTTGGCTCAGTGGTAGAGCGTCAGTCTGCGGGCTGAAGGGTCCCGGGTTCGATTCCGGTCAAGGGCATGTACATTGGTTGCGGGCACATCCCCGGTGGGGGGTGTGCAAGAGGCAGCTGGTATCTCTCTCATTGACGTTTCTAACTCTCTATCCCTCTCCCTTCTTCTCTGTAAAAAAATCAATAAAATATGTTTTAAAAAAATAAATAAAAACCAGCTTTTGTCACAAGGGGGAAACAACTCTGTCCCTCGGCACGGGAGCGAAGGGGCGAAGCGTGTTGTATACGCCCCACAGCCCCCGCTGGCCCCTCTCAAGGGACTTCGATCCCGACGCTGCTACGACGGGACGAGCCGTGCGGACGTGATGCTAATGAAACAAGCCAGCACAGCGGACTGGAGTGTGCGACACCACCCGAATGAGCCCTGGCACAGGCAAACTCTGGGACAGGAAGGGAGCAGAGGCTGCAGGGCTGGGGCGACCCAGGAATGGGGGTGACCGCCCCATGTGTCCAGCTTTAGTTTCGGGTCCGGGAAAGTCTTGGCTGCAGACGGCGGTGAGGGTGGGAGCACGGTGAGAGCACTGACTACACTGTGCGGGTTCAAGCGGTCAGTGCCATGTCTGTTCTGTCAGCACAATGGCGCACAGAGGCAGAGAAGAGGCGGCGGCAGGCCCGGTGGGGAGGCGCCACGCGGGCAGCCGTGAGCGTGCCGGCGGAGGCCGGTGCACAGGAGGCAAATAGATAAAGAGGAAGGACGTCCAGCTCACCCGTACGCGGTTTACCTACAAGGAAACCCTGAGGTCTAAGGTTTATACCAAGTTTGGAGTAAAACCCAAGCCTCCACATCGAGCAAATGACTTCTGACCTAAAGGACGCGAGGGGCAGTGTGGCCTCAGCATGGCAGCTAGTCGCCGACCTCAGAGTCACCATGGACCTCGCCCTCGCTCTCACTTTCTGGAAAAGTCAGTCTCCTACCCCTGCCCGAGGGAGGGGTCCCTGCGCACATCCCTACATTCCCTTCCCTGGGTCCCCGGCCTCCTCTGTCTGCACCCCCGGGGGCGGCGGGGACCACTGCCCACAGCACCGGTTCAGAAGGAGCGCTCCCCACAACACACACACACACACACACACACACACACTCACATACACACTCACACACACACACACACACTCACACACACACATACACACTCACACACACTCACACACACACACACAGTCTCACACACACACACACTCACACACACACACTCACACACACACTCACACACACACTCACTCACACACACACGCACACACACACACACTCACACACACACACACTCACACACACACTCACACACACACACACTCACACACACACACACACTCACACATACACTCACACACACACTCACACACACACACACACTCACACACACACTCACACACACACACACTCACGCACACTCACACACACACTCACACACACTCACACACACACACACACACACACTCTCTCTCTCTCACACACACACACTCACACACACACACTCTCACACACACACACACTCACACACACACTCTCACACACACACACACCCCAACATCCTCCCTCGGCCGAGGCCCAGACCCTGGGGCCCTGACTGCCACTCAGATGCCCAGGTGGGTGCCCTGCTCCACGGCAGGAAGAGGCACAGGTGCCCTGAGGCCTCCCCTGTCCGCGGGCTGGGGCGTAACCACGGCACCGCCCTCCCCGCTTTGCTGAGGGCGGGCTCAGCCCCGCAGCCCCTCCCCCAGTGAACACCTTTCTTCTCTGCTCTCCTCAACCTTTGGCCTGTTCTTTGTGGTTCTAGGCCAGGGGTGGGCAAACTTTTTGACTCGAGGGCCACCATGGGTTCTTACACTGGACCGGAGGGAGGGCCGGAACAAAAGCAGCCTGACCATGCTGGCACTCTCATCTTGGGCTGCTGGTGAAGGAGCGGAGGGGAGAGCAAGAGAACCCTACGCTCTTTCGGCTCCGCGGGCCGCATAGAACAGCTGAACGGGCCGGATCCGGCCTGCAGGCTATAGTTTGCCCACGGCTGGTCTAGAACCATCTAAATGCTTCCACTTTTTAAAAGTCGAGTTTCACATACATTACTTGAAAGGGTACAGCTTCGTGGTATTCAGTGCATTCGTCATCCTCAATTGCCTGCTCAGAGACCCTCGTTCCAACAGTTACCCTTGCGACTCAGCTGGAGAAAGAGGATGGTGGAGGAGAGGATGCAGGAGAACGTTCCTGACGGAGGGAACATCGCGTGCGAAGGCCGAGGCGGGAAGAGCTTCCTTTGCTGAGGGAGGAGAGCAGTTCCGCGGGGCGGCGCGCGCAGGTGATGCACACGCTCCTCCTCGGTTTTCTGTTTCAGCAGCACAAGACCCGGCCCCTCCGGGAGCCCTCGCCAGCGAGGGGGTTCAGTGCCTTTCTGATGTCCTGCCAGGTTGTCGGGAATTCCCTCATGCCCCATCAGGACCAGAATCTGCCCTTGCCCCTCCGTGCTCCCTCCTCAGCTCCCTGGGTCTGGAAACCCCTGGGGGGCATGGACCTGTCTGTCTGGAATGAGCGAGCCCATTCAATTGTCACTTTAAAAGCCATTCAAGCCAAAACCGGTTTGGCTCAGTGGTAGAGCGTCGGTCTGCGGACTGAAAGATCCCGGGTTCGATTCCAGTCAAGGACATGTACCTTGGTTGCGGGTACATCCCCGGTAGGGGGTGTGCAAGAGGCAGCTGGTCGATGTTTCTCTCTCGTCGACGTTTCTAGCTCTCTATCTCTCTCCCTTCCTCTCTGTAAAATATCAATAAAATATATATTTTTTAAAAAGCCATTCAAAGCATCAGATTCCCGGTGAGGTCCCTGGCTGCCAGCACCCAGTGCCCATGTGGGAACTCTGCCTGAGGGGTCTCCTCCTGGGCCCAGACAGCTGAGGGGGGGCAGGTCCCTGCTGCTTTCTGCCCCGTCATGGAGGATAGACCCCAGTCCCTGCCATTTCATACTGAGGCCGGGACACCATGGGGGGCTCACAGGGTGAGAGGGCCGTAGTCATGAACAACAGAACATCTGTGGGGCAGACGAGTTGGTGATGCGCCAGCTCGAAGGGTGCAGGGGCTGCACACTCCGACCCCGGGCCCGAGCCCCACCTCACAGTCGCTCAGACGGTCTTACCAGAGGGAGCAGTTAACTCTAAGGTGCCTGTGAGAACCTGGAGTCTCTGGGCATTTGGGGACAAAGGCGGGGTCCCAGGCGTGGCAGATCTGAGGAACTGGCCACCCCATTGCTCTCCCAGGACACCAAATCCCAGCCTCCCTGCAGTCCTGGTGGGGCCACGGGACTGGGTCCAGCCAGTGCGACCGGGGTCCCAGGACTTGCAGGTCTAGCCTGGAAGTCAACATCCCACTCTGTCGCTGGCTGCCTTCTCCCCCGTCAGCAGAGCAATGGGCACAGAGCAGACTGATGGCCCCCCGGACCCACCTCCTCACCTGGACCCACCCCACCCTCCCCTGCAGGTCCCTTTGCCAGGAGTCTCCGCAACGCTGCAGAGGGGGGTCCCTTTCTTCCCGCTGAGCCTGGATGCTAGCAGGGTGAGACCTGCAGAGGCTGGAAATGCATTTGCTTGTTCCCTTGGGCTCATTCAATTACCCTGTGGAAGGGCGAGGCTACAACCCTGATTAGAAATTCCCTGGTGGACACTGGGGCAGCCTATTCAGTCCTGACAGAGTCGATGGGACCCAAACATCAGTCCAGGGAGCCACTGGACATCAAGGAAGGACTGTAGACCTCGGAAGGAACACATGCTGAAGGAATGCAGCTACTGAAGTTCAAGACTCAGCGCCTGCCATAAGCCTTGCCAGACGTCGTGAAGCCTTACGTGAGTGAGGTAAGGAGCATTGCCAAAAGAATTCTCATTCCGACTCTAAGTCCCTGGAAGAGACCTGTTGCCTAAGAGGCTGGACCCTGAGGCAGCAGGGTGGCCAGCGTGCCTCCGGGCAGTGGCCACCACAGCATCGCTGGTGAAGGAGGCAGAAAAGCAGACTCTGGGTCAGGAGTCACACTGGCCATCAGTCCTGCTGGCCTGCTTCCGGATGATGGTCCAGAAGAGCCCATTTGTGGCTGCATGGACGCAGCACTGCCATCGTCAGAGGCAGAGGTAGTCACCCTAGACCACACCATTTGAGCATGGAGACACTGTGCCATCCACAGAGAAAGGTTACCGATTGCAGCCGGAAGGAATTGGCTGAACAGAAGTGAGCCACCGAAGGACCAGATGATGGGTGGACCCTCCAGATGACAAACTGTTGGTCCCAGAGACTCTAGGTCAGAGTTGCCCAGTGACACCAGGTTGCCCACTTAAGTGTCACCAAGACTTCTGAGCTTCCTTCTGTGGGCCAGAGTTGCTAAAAGTATACTGTCTGTGCACAGGTAAATGCTAAGCAAGGTAAAAGGTTTGGGGGTCCCCCTAGGAATTCAGGTCCCAGGAAACTTTCCCAGGAGAGCATTGGTAAGTAAATTTCACAAAGAATAAGCCACTTGCATTTAGGTCTAGTTTTAGTGAGGCAGGACTCTGAAAAGACGTTTGACTAAAATCGGTGAAGATTGGACCAACCCTCTGTCCTTTGACCTTTGATGGGCCAGGTGTACCCTTACTGGGATAGTTTCCCCGCTTTTTGAGAACCATTCCCTTGCTCAAGTCCTTACAGGCTCAACAGTTTGCTTATTCCAGATGCACTGCCAGTGCCCACCGCAGACCCTGTAGCCCCGGAACTCAGTGTGGGTAAAGGCCCAAGGACTCAAAAGGATCCCGAGCACGCCCACAGCTGTTGAAGTAGACGGCACCCAGACCTGGCTATATGACTCCCAGCTCCTGCATGGCCTGGATCCTGGCAACTAGCGGCTTCACCTGTGAGACATGGATTCCTAGCCTGAGCTCCACACAGGCCAGGAGGAGACTTGATGCCTGCAGGGGAGGAACTGAACAGTACTGATGGGAACTGTGGTACTAAAGGTCTTGGTAGGATGAGTCAATGGTTTGACTCCGTGCACATAAGACAAGGGGGGAATGAAAGGGCGAGGCTAGAACCCTGCCTCCTTGTGGGACAGGGCGGAGCTATCCTCCATTTTGTGGCCAGACCCTAGCCCTAACCCAACCAATGAGGGTCATATCCCCTCCCCTGTATAAAACCGGTTGAGATGTTACATTCTCTCTCTTTTCCGCCATGCTGATGGCGTGAGTGGAACGGAGCCCATGCTAGCATGGTAGAGGCTCTTTTGTCTATTGCATCGGACTCGGCTCCCTGGTGGTCCTGGGGGATCACGAAGTCTGGGCATAACACCGGAAGCCATGCCTGAGCCAGCCTGCTGGCACCTGAGGAAGCCCAGGCACCCTGTCACTCAGCCAACCCCACGGCGCCGCGAGAACCAGCCACCAGGACGTGTGGACAAAGCCGAGACCACAGAGCTGCCCAGCCAGGCCCCATCTGCAATGCTGACTCACACCATCCAGCAAAGTCAATGTTCATTTACTTCTTTTTGACTGATTTTCTGCAATAGTCTTGTGTCAGTAGATAAATGTAACAGTGGCATCTGAAAAAGACTAAAGGGAGCAGAAGCACCACCATCCCCGGGGGGCTCTGGTGTGAACAGACAGAAGCCTTAGTGAGCTGTCACAGTGGGTGAGACTCAGGGTGAGCTTGTTACTGCGGCAGAGCCTGTCCTGTCCTGACTAACCCACAAGGACACAGGTCACAGGCCCTGTCCCCGCCCTGGCGCCTGAGAGCCCTGCGCAGAGGGGAGCCGGTAGGTTAATCGAAATGCAGGAACAGCCATGAGCTCCCAGCTTTTGGCAAAGAAGTGCTGGCCGGTCTTGCGGAAGCCCATGCTCCGGTAGAGGGCCAGGGCGGCGTGCTGCAGCATGCTGGTGCTCAGGACCACCTCGCTGCAGCCCTGGTCCCGCGCGAACTGCAGGACGGTCCTGACCAGGGCTCTGGCTATCCCCCGGCCCCGGTGCTCCCGGGACACGCTCAAGCGAAAGAGCTCCAGCTGCTCCTTCCGCAGGCCGGGATCCCCCACGGGCAGAGCGGCCACCGTGCCCACCACCCGCCCCTCACACTCAGCCACCCAGAAGCAGGAGCCCGGCTCACTCAGGTAGGTTTTGCTGATGTCACGCATGTCTGTGTGCAAACAGTGGGACACGTACTGGGCCCAGGGGTATCGGGCCAGGACCCTCAGGGCGGCCAGGAGGCTGAGGCCGGCCACCAGGGCCAGGAGCCAGGACCCGGAGACCAGACGCAGGGCCAGGGGCCCCCCGAGCAAGGGCACAAGGGTCTGTGGCAGCCTCAGCAGGTGGCGGAAGGTGGTCGGGGCGTGCTCGGCTGCGCCCTTGGAGAACAAGTCCAGGACCCATGGGCGGTCGCTCTCCCGGTATTTGCGGATGTGAAGAGGAGCCATGGGAGGCTGGTGGGTCTGAGTCTCAAAGTCCAGCGGCGAGAGCCAGGCAGCCCTGGGGGAGAGAGAGGAAGCCACGTCGAACCCCCTGTCTCCCACCTCCTGGTGGAGCCCCTGCTCAAGGGCTTGTCTTTCTTGAAGAAAGTAGGTCACAGCCACTGGGAGAAGGTGTGGGGTCAGGAAGTCCTGCATTTGGCCTGGCTCCATTCCTTCGTAGCTGTGTGACCTTGGGCATGTTGCTTAACCTCTCTGGGCCCCTTCCTCTGTACAGCAGCATAAAATCAAAGCCTGCCTTCTGAGGTTGTTCTGAGAATTAAATAAAACAACGGATACAAAGCTCTGGTGTATAAAGTACCGTCCTCTCCACTTCTCCTCTTCCTGCCTCTCCTCTCAGCCCCTTGCTACCTGGTGTCACTGTGCAGCAGCCAGAGCAAGTGCCCCTTACCCTTCGGTCCCTCTGCAGAGCCCGCACTTTGCAGGAAGCCTGAGTTCCCCAGCACAGGTCTCAGCAAAGGCTCCTTCCCCTCTGATTGCAAAGGTTCCAGCTGCAGAGGTGGCCCGAGAGCCCAGCGCCCACCCTGGCCCTGCCCTCCTTGAGAGCCAGAGGAGGGGCCGGGGCTGCGGCCACACTCATGTCCTGCCACCCCCGTCCTCTCACCTGTCACCACAGAGGCCTCAAATGTCCCGGTGGCCTCAGCCCGGCCTCCTCCCTCAGCCTCTGACGGGCATCCAGGAAGACTGTGCAGGGCTGGCTCTGGCTCTGGGGCCAGGGTCTGGAGGCCGCCTCATTGTCTGGCTCCGGCCGTGTCAATCATTAACCCCGGTGTCAGGGAGCTGGGCTCCGACCGGGCAGCGAGCCTGCTCTCCATTCACTGTTGTAGTGACGGGTCATCTCTGGGAGCTGGGAAAGGGTCTGGACCACATTGGGGTCTTCCCACTTGGGGTCTGTCTACAGCCCCCCCCCCTCCTGGTCTATAGGAGACGCACCACTGCAAGCCACATGGCCGGGCGAGAGCGTTTTTTGTTTTGGTTTTTAATTTTTATTGATTATGATATCACATAATTGTCCTCATCCCCCCATTCCCATCCCAAACCCACCCCCACACACACACATGCCCCCACCCCCCTGTTGTCCATGGCCACTGGCTAGGCCCATGTGCATGCACACAAGTCCTTTGGTTGATCTCTTCCCCTTACCCCCACCCTCCCCTACTTTCCCTCTGAGGTTTGAGAGTCTGATCACTGCTTCTCTTTCTCTGGGTATGTTTTTGTTCGCCAGTCTATGTTGTTCATTATTTCCTCTAGATGTGTGAGGTCACGTGATCCAAGAAATACCCTTGTAAGAACCGAAACTGAGACGAGCCACGAGAGCGTTTCTTGACGCCCTCATCCGCGGGTGGCCACGTGGGTGGTTTCCCTCAGGGCTCTGTGCATGCTGCTGCGGGGAGGTTCCCACGTACACGGCCTCGTGTGACCCCTGCTTTCAGCCCTTCCGGCGGACACCCAGGAGTGGGGTCAGAGGTCACGGGCTCCATCGGTGTGGCATTTTGAGGAACTACCAAACTATTGTCCAAAATGCCTGCACCGTTTTCCTTCTCCACCATGAGTCTGATTTCATTTCACTGTCTGCCTCGGCACTGCTGCCGGCACACACAATGGGACGAGAGCTGGCATTCACTGAGAAGTTTGTGAGCTAATGCCTGGCACTGTGAGAAAGGTATTTTCCTACGCTGTGCTACTTTTTATTTTTATTTTTTTAGAAAGGAAGAGAGAGGGAGAGAGAAAGGGAGAGAGAGTTTGGCTGCCTCCTGCAACCCAGGTACGTGCCCTGACTGGGGATCGAACCCGCAACCTTTGGTGAACCGGAGGATGCTCCGGCCAGCTGAGCCACCCAGCCAGGGCCTCTGACCTGCTGTTGCCGTTCACAGCAGCTGAAGAGCCAAGGTTGGTATCAACGCCCCCACTTCACAAATGGGAAGCTGAGGCCCGGAAAGGTGAGATTAACCTACCCAACCCTTCCCTCCCCCCCTTCCCCTGCCAGCGGGACCTCAGATGGAGGGAGCTCTGCCTCCTCAGCGCCTCAGGCTCACCCACAGACAGGTGCTTGATGAGCCCGGGGGATGAGGAAAGCCGGCTCTGTCCTCCGATGCCCGCCAGCCGCTCCCACCAGAGGGCAGCTCACACTTGGCCAAATTCCGGCCTGTGACCCAGGCCCTTTGTTCCCCAGGATCCGTTCTGGGCAGACCGCTGGCCACTGCCAGCCACATGCTTCTGGTGCCCACTCCCTCCTGAAGCCTTCGCCTCCGGCCAGGGGCGCCTGTTGCTGTCAAATTGTTATTTCTTCTTCTTTTTTAAAAAATATATATTTTATTGACTTTTCTTACAGAGAGGAAAAGAGAGGGCTAGAGAGCTAGAAACATCGATGAGAGAGAAGCATGGACCAGCTGCCTCTTGCACACCCCCCACTGGGGATGCACCCACAACCAATGTACATGCCCTTGACCGGAATCGAACCTGGGACCCTTCAGTCGCAGGCTGACGCTCTGTCCACTGAGCCAAACCGGTTTCCGCTCAAATTGTGATTTCTTGACAAGCAACTGCTAACTTCCTACAGCTGATGCACTCCCGTTGGCGGCACAAGTACCCTCACCAACCGCTTCATTCGTTCGCCTTCCTCCCGCCCGTGGCCCCGATGAGAGCGGGTGAGGACACAGACGTGTTCATTATTGTGAGATCCCCTCACCTTGCACGGGTCACCCGCCCGTGCGTTCCCGTCAGTTACCCTGCTGCCGGCCTGCACCCCGAACCCAAGCACCGGCCGTGGGGGAGGGAGACGCGTGCCGCTCCATGAAACCTCACCCATCAAGTCAAACTCAGGATTAGCTAGAGAACGGTGAGGGGGAGTGTGGAGCCAGCGTTCTAGGTTCTCTTCCTGCCTCGCTCAGCCTCTGAGCTCTGCAGTCACCATGGTCCACGCCCTCCCTGCTTCCTCCTTTCTGGAAAAGTCTCCTGCCCCTGCCCGAGGGGTCCCTACGCACATCCGTACATTCCCTTCCCTGGGTCCCCGGCCTCCCCTCTGTCTGCACCCCCCAGGCCTGCACTCAGAAGAAGCGCTCCCCACAACACACACACACACACACACACACACACACCCCAACATCCTCTCTCGTTGGAGCCCAGGCTCTGGGGCCCCGACTGTGACTCAGATGCCCAGGTGGTTGCCCTGCTCCAGGGCAGGAAGAGGCACAGGTGCCCTGAGGCCTCTTCTGTCCGTGGGCTTTGTAAACACAGCTCCACCCTCTCCACTTTGCTGAGGGCTGGCTCAGCTCAGCAGCCCCTCCCCCAGGTACCACCTCTCTTCATCTCTGCTCTCCTGTCCGGAGTGGCTGTAGGGTTAAGCCTCAGTCTGACCTGCTGGCAAAGCTGCAAACAACTCTCAGCTTAGAGGGCACAGACTTCTTCTTCTTTTTTTTTAATTTATTAAGGTATTATCTGTGTACATAGCTTACCATTGCCCCCCCCCCCCATAGATGCCCTCCCTCCCCAGAGTTTTGTGTCCATTGGTTGTTCTTATATGCATGCATACAGTCCTTCGGTTGATCTCTTATCTCCCCCAGATCTCCCTACCCTTCCCCCCACCCCTGCCCCCGCTGTCATTTGACAGTCTGCTTGTTGTTTTACTGTCACTATATCTTTCTGTTCGTTCGTTTATCATGTTCTTTAATATCCATAAATGAGTGAGGTCATGTGGTGTTTCTCTTTCATTGACTGGCTTATTTCACTCAGCATGATGCTCTCCAATTCCACCCAGGTCACTGCAAATGATGAGAATTCCTTCCTTTTTGTGGCAGCATAAAAAGTAGATGTACCATAGTTTTCTGATCCATTCATCTGCTGACTTCTCGGCATAATGAAGCTTGGCTCCGGAGATCCTAAGAGGAGCAGCTGGGCTGTCCTGAGTAGCTAATGGACTGAGGGAGGAGCAGCAAGTGCTGCCAAAACAAGTGAAACTCACAAGAACATTGTCACTGTGGTGACCACTGCCTTGTTTACCTCTGACTATGAAATAAAGGCTCGGCTTGCCGTCTGGATCTCTCTGTGGCCTCAGCCAGGCCCAGAGGATCCACCCAGACCCAGCTGATTCTCCTTGTCTGTCTTTTCTTCTTCCTTCGCCGGCCCTCCCTCCCTCAGGCTCGCCGAGCCCTTGGCTGTGCTGGCGGGGCGCACTCTTCCCCAACTCTTCTGTCCTCCTTTTGAATGAAGGAGCCACCGGTGGTCCGTGAGGTCCGAAAGGTTGATGACCGCTGATCTAACTCATCCTTTTATACCGACTTTTAAAAAATAGCATAAAATTATTTTAAAATGCCCGATGGCGTTTAGTACATTCGTTATGTTGTACAACCACCAGCATTACGTCTCAAAACATGCTAATCACCCCAAAAGGAAACAGGCACACATTAAGTCTTGGAGATGTCTCTGTGGCAGGTGCCAGTCATGTGTTAGCTCTGTGAACGAAAACAGCCATTTGCTGACCTGATGAGCTGAGGGAAGGCCTGCATGGCAGTCTTGCAGACTGAGAGATCTGAAGTAACCACAAAGGATGGTTTGAAAATTAAATATCTAACTACAAACAGGTTATAGTGGGCAGTCATTTTCTAGGCCAATGTTTCCCAGACAAAGATCAGCTTTGATCTTTACTGAGCCCATCTGCCTTCCTGCCTCTAAGATAACCTATCTGTGAGATGTCTGGGTAACTTGTGTAACTTCCTTCTTACCCTGGACCCCTCAGGGCACAACAAATGGCCCCGAGACATTCTCTCATTGTGACTGTTATCAAGTTAATTGCAATGTGTTAATTACGTTAGAGTATCCTGTATCCGTCTCTGTAAAAGAAGCTCATGCCCATCATTTTACTTTTTATCCAGTCCCACAGGGCTTTCCCACCGGCTTGCTTTCTCCCGCCTCCTTACTCCATCACCAATGAATATTCATGTAACCCACCTATGTCCCTCCTTTGATTTCTATGTATAAATACAGAAATGTAACCGCCATTCTCCGGAGCATAATCTCAATCCGTTGAGGTTCTGCTTCCCGGCAATTGTCGACAGTTTTGGCTCAAATAAACTCACAAAAAATTCCTTTACAGGTTTCAATGGTTTTTTTTTCATTAACAGCTCCATCCACCAGTTTGGGCGGGGGATGGGAGGGGAGATAACCTTTCACTGTACTCGCCACCTCCCTCAACCACATCAAAATTACAACTAAAACACAGAGCAACCACCATCCAAAACCGATGGAAAGCTGGCTGGGTGGAAGTCCTACAACCAGAGAGGTGAGGAAGCAAGCACCGGAGGCTGGTAGTGAAAAACGCAACCCCCCCTGCCTCACCTAGCAGTGAGGAAGCTGGAATTTCTCATTGGCATGTGGCCTGTGGCTGCCCTGAGCTGTTCAAAGAATAAACATCTTTTTAAGAAGGCTGTCTGTCTTATCTCAACTCCCAAGGTTCCCCCGTTAGTGATGGGAACATAGCTCTTAAAACTCCTCAAGGAAATAGCCCCAATTAGTGCTCTGAGAGTTATAACCCCTGAACAGTGCTCTGATAGATAAGATTACCAGGTGGGACTGTTGACTAAGTGTAGACCCTCTCATAAAACAATTAACGAGCCCAGCTCCCCTTTTTGGAATTCCTTTGTTCCCTTCTTCCCCCTCCATGTGTAACCCCTCCTATGCGTGACTTTTGCCTATATATGCTTGTAAGATTTTCTGCTCGGAGCTCGACTCCTCTGCTCCTGCATAAGTTAGGAGTTGAGCCCCAGCGCGCTGGAATAAAGCCTCTTGCTGTTTGCATCAAGTGACGCCTCCTGCGGTTGATTGGGTCACCGTCGATCCTTGGGACAGAGTGAGGGTCTCCTTCTGGGGGTCTTACAGAAGCAGGCACCGGAGGCTGGTAGGAGGCGCTGAGGCTCCGAAGAGGCTGGGCCGGCACCCACGGGTGCTGCTTTTTCATTCGGGAGGGAGATGCCTCTGTGGAGGGCACCCCCACCCCAGACCCCCAGCCCAGGGTCCCAGAGCTGGGGAAAGGAACTACGGGCTGTAAAAACCAGTGCGGGTTGGGGGGCAGTGACACAGAGGCTGCTGGAGACCCAGCTGCTCCTCTTAAAAGGCCGGCACCACAAACTGAACTTACAAGCTCCCGCTTCCTCTGAGCTCCAGGGACCGGGGACGCTCTGGGGGACACAGACACATACCAGGAGGAATGGGATTGTCTGGCATCAGGACAGGAACTCGGGGGCGGCTTGTAGGGGTCATTGGTCCAGTGCTGGGACCTCCCTGGTCGCAGGGCTGACTGGCTCCACCCTGTTTGCTCCACCCTGGTGATTTCTTAAGACCCGCCCCACCCCATTTATCACCCCACCCAAGTTGTGCACAGCAGCTTTGCACATAAATGGCCTTCCCTTGCTCTGGGTAGAATCTCTCAAGCTGCAGCCGGTCAGGGAGCCCAAACCTGTCAACAAAAGGCCCAGGGCTCAGCACCAGCACCCGCCTGCCTTGCTTCATAGGTGGGCTTCATCTGGGCACTCCCAAACCTGATACAAAGAGGAGGCATCTGGCCGAAACCGGTTTGGCTCAGTGGTAGAGCGTCAGTCTGCGGACTGAAAGGTCCCGGGTTAGATTCCGGTCAGGACATGTACTTTGGTTGCGGGCACATACTCTGTAGGGGGTGTGCAGGAGGCAGCTGGTTGATGTTTCTCTTTCATTGACGTTTCTAGCTCTCTATCTCTCTCCCTTCCTCTCTGTAAAATATCAATAAAAAAAAATATTTTTTTTTTAAAAAAAAGAGGAGGCATCTGCAGATCTCTCTGTAGCTCCTGCTGGGTGGCCCCAGGCTGTGGCTGACTTTGCACCTCCCTGGAGACCCAAGAGCCAGTGTATCCAGTGGTCAGAGTGAGACCATAGCAGAGTACAGCTCTACACATCCATAAGGGACACACTCAAGGGGCAGACTCAGTGAGCACCGAAGCCCCACCGAAGCAAGTCCTGCTCCACAGAGTGTCTCTGTGGAGACCCAAGAGTTCTCCCACTGTAGTTGCAGCTGGTCCTCACAGCCAATTGGCCTGGAGGTCAATTCCTCCCAGTGATACCAACAGCAATCGAGTCTTACCTACAACAAAGCGGTGCACACAGCCTACAAAGAGGTGTGCCTAGAGTTCTCAGCTCAGGGAGACTGAGCCATTGGGATGGATATATAGATATATAGATATATAGATATATAGATATATAGATATATAGATATATAGATATATAGATATATAGATATATAGATATATAGATATATAGATATATAGATATATAGATATATAGATATATAGATATATAGATATATAGATATATAGATATATAGATATATAGATATAGATAGACAGATAGTATATTCTAAAGAACAATATAGACAAAATAGAAACAGACTCATAGATATAGAGAACAGACTGATGGTTGTCAGAGAGAGGGGGAGGGAATTTGGGGCTGGGTTAAAAAGGTGAAGGGGTTAAGAAGTACAAATTGGCCCCGGCTGGTTTGGCTCAGTGGATTGAGCGTCAGCCTGCAGACTGAAGGGTCCTGGGTTCAGTTCCGGTCAGGGGCACATGCCCGGGCTGCAGGCTAGATTCCCCGTAGGGGGCGTGCAGGAGGCGGCCGATCTATGATTCTCTCTCATGGTTGATGTTTCTATCTCTCTCTTTTTCTCTCCCTTCATCTCTGAAATCAATAAAAATATTTTTTAAAAGAAGAGGTATAGCCGAGCCCGGTATGGCTCTGTGGATAGAGTGTCGGCCTGTGGACTGAGGGGTCCCAGGTTTGATTCCGGTCAAGGGCATGTACTGAAAAACGCAACCCCCCCTGCCTCACCTAGCAGTGAGGAAGCTGGAATTTCTCATTGGCATGTGGCCTGTGGCTGCCCTGAGCTGTTCAAAGAATAACCATCTTTTTAAGAAGGCTGTCTGTCTTATCTCAACTCCCAAGGTCCCCCGTTAGTGATGGGAACATAGCTCTTAAAACCGCTCAAGGTAATAACCCCAATTAGTGCTCTGAGAGTTATAGCCCCTGAACAGTGCTCTGATAGATAAGATTACCAGGTGGGACTGTTGACTAAGTGTAGACCCTCTCATGAAACAAGTAATTAACGAGCCCAGCTCCCCTTTTTGGAATTCCTTTGTTCCCTTCTTCCCCCTCCATGTGTAACCCCTCCTATGCGTGACTTTTGCCTATATATGCTTGTAAGATTTTCTGTTCTGCTGCTGGACTCCTCTGCTCCTGTTTGAGTTACGAATTGAGCCCCAGCGCGCTGGAATAAAGCCTCTTGCTGTTTGCATCAAGTGACGCCTCCTGCGGTTGATTGGGGCGCCGTCGGTCCTTGGGACAGAGTGAGGGTCTCCTTTTGGGGGTCTTACAGTACCTTGGTTGCGGGCAGATCTCCAGTGCGGGATGTGCAGGAGGCACCTGATTGATGATCCTCTCTCATCGATGTTTCTAACTCTCTGTCCCTCTCTCTTCCTCTCTGTAAGAAATCAATAAAATATATATTTTTTTAAAAAAAAAGAAGTACAGCCGAAACCGGTTTGGCTCAGTGGTAGAGCGTTGGTCTGCGGACTGAAGGGTCCCGGGTTCGATTCTGGCCAAGGGCATGTACATTAGTTGCGGGCACATCCCCAGTGGGGGGTGTGCAAGAGGCAGCTGGTCAATGTTTCTTCTCTCTCATTGACGTTTCTAGCTCTCTCTCTCCCTTACTCTGTGAAATATCAATAAAATATATTTTAAAAAAAGAAGAAGTACAAATTGGTAGTCACAAAAGAGTCCCGGGGATGTCAAGTACAGAGTAGGGAATACAGCCAATAACACTATAAAATACAGCGATGTCTGGTGCCAGATGGGTACTGGAAGCATCAGGGGGGCTCAATTTGTACAGTACGCGATTGTTTCACCACTGTGCTGTATGCCTGGAACTAATACAAAATAACAGTGAGTGTGAACTGTAACAGAAAAACAGAACAAAATAAGACCGCATTGGCAGGGAGCGTGGACTTGGCCCAGGAGTGAGCAGCCTGGCGGCCAGGCCTGCCCGCTGTTTGGCCACATCAGCCCCCTCGCCGGGCTGAGCGGGCAGCAGGGAGCCCGGGCCTAAGACGGAGCAGAGGCCCCTGGGAGGCTGGTGCCGCGCTGCACGCAGAAGAAAGGGCCCGGGGTTAATGCTAATGTGTGTTATTAACCCTGAGCACAAGAGGCTTGTATTCGGGCTTGTTTTTCCCACACTGCTTTTTAACAAGCCTCTGTCAATGTCCTGCTGATTGGCCGGGAATGAATGGCTGGGTCTGCCAGCAGACCAGGAGGAGGGGCTGTGATTCCACAAGGGTTGCCCCTCAACCCAGTTATCCCTGCCGCCCCGCCCTCAGCGGAAAAGGGTAGGAATTGAACAGACACAGAGGATGATGGGCAGAGGAGAGGTTGAAAGAACGTCCCAGAAGAGGGAACAGCATGTACGAAGGCCTCTCGCAGAAGAGAGCTTCTGATTGTTTATTTTCCTCACCGGAGGATGTTTATTGATGTTAGAGAGAGGGAGGTGAGAGAGAGAGAGAGAGAGAGAGAGAGAGAGAGAGAGAGAGAGAGAGAGAGAGCAACATCTATCTGTTGCCTTCTGTATGCTTCCTGACCCAACCCGAAACCCAGTATGTGCCCTGACTAGGAATGGGAACCACACCTTTCAGTGCACGGACAACATTCCACCAGCTGAGCCACCAGGCCAGGGCAAGAGCTCTGTTCACCGAAAGACCCGGAGACGGGCAATGCGTGCAGGGGACTGGGGCAGGTGATGGACACATTCATATGTATGTATATGTATGTGTATGTGCATGTGCATGTGTATGTTAGTTTATTTCAGAGAGGAAGAGAGAGGGAGAGGGAGAGAGAAACATCAATGATGAGAGAATCCCGCATGCCCCTCAGTGGGGACTGAGCACACAACTCAGGCATGTGCTCTGACAGCAATCGAATGGTGACCTCCCCACAGTCCTGGCTTTGTTTTTCAGGAGCAGAAGCCCTGGCCCCTCCGGGAAGCCCTCGCCAGCGAGGGGGTTCAGTGCCTTTCCGATGTCCTGCCAGGTTGTCCGGATTTCCCTCATGCCCCATCATGACCATGAATCTGCCCTTGCCCCTCCGTGCTCCCTCCTCAGCTCCCTGGGATTGGAAACCCCTGGAGGGCATGGACCCTGTCTGTCTGGAATGAGTGAGCCCATTGAATTGTCACTTTAAAAGCCGTTCAAGCCGAAACCGGTTTGGCTCAGTGGTAGAGCGTCAGTCTGCGGACTGAAAGGTCCCAGGTTCGATTCCAGTCAAGGGCATGTACATTGGTTGTGGGCACATCCCCAGTAGGGGGTGTGCAAGAGGCAGCTGGTCGATGTTTCTCTCATTGGCTCTCTATCTCTCTCCCTTCCTCTCTGTAAAAAACCAATAAAATATATATTTTAAAAAAATAAATAAAAGCCATTCAAAGCATCAGATTCCCCGTGAATCCCTGGCCTCCAGCACCAGGTGCCCATGTGGGAACTCCGCCTGCCTGCGGGGGGGGGGGGGGGGCGCTGGGCCCAGACAGCTGAGGGGGCAGGTCCCTGCCGCTTCCTGCCCATCACGGAGGATGGACCCCAGTCCCTGCCATTTCATACTGAGACTGGGACAGCGTGAGGGGCTTAGACGTTTTGTTTAAAGCCCAGACGTAGGGGCCAGTTAAACAAGTGGTCAAGTTTTCTGAGAACCACGGGGAAGCTGTGGGGCGCAGGCCTGGGGGAGGAGGATGGGCTGACAGAGGGGACGGTGTGGGACCCCAAGGCCAGGGAGAAAAGAGACCTAAATAAAGGGACACGGCTGAGGCCCAGGGTTTGGGGCAAGAAGAACATGCATGTTGGAGCCACTCTGTCCATGGTGCCCATTCCGGGGTAATGTGCTTGTTACAAAGCGAGGTGGCAGGATTGTGTCAGGTTTGTGGCCTTGGCTAACCCTTCAGAGATCAGCCAGGAGCAGAGACACTGCAGGGAGGGAGAAGGCCTGTGTGTCCCAAGATACACCTGAATGGGCACCTGGATTTCCTGAGTCACCAGGGACCTACCAGCTCCTGAACAGTAGCTTCGGGGTTGGGGGGACCCAGTGAGAGGCTCCAGGTCACCTGCGAGCCACCCATGCCGGTGATGCGCCAGCTGCGAAGGGCGCAGGGGCCCGAGCCCCACCTCACAGTCGCTCAGACGGTCTTACCAGAGGGAGCAGTAAACTCTAAGGTGCCTGTGAGAACCTGGAGTCTCCGGGCATTTGGGGACAAAGGCGGGGTCCCAGGTGTGCAGATCTGAGGAACTGGCCACCCCATTTCTCTCCCAGGACACCAATCCCAGCCTCCCTGCAGTCCTGGTGGGGCCACGGGACTGGGTCCAGCCAGTGCGACCGGGGTCCCAGGACTTGCAGGTCTAGCCTGGAAGTCAACATCCCACACTCTGTCGCTGGCTGCCTTCTCCCCCGTCAGCAGAGCACTGGGCCCAGAGCAGACTGATGGCCCCCCAGACCCACCTGCTCACCTGGACCCACCCCACCCTCCCCTGCAGGTCCCTTTGCCAGGAGTCTCCGCCGCCCTGCAGAGGGGGGTCCCTTTCTTCCCGCTGAGCCTGGATGCGAGCAGGGGTGAGACCTGCAGAGGCTTGAAATGCATTTACCTGTTCCCTTGGGCTCATTCAGTTACCCGGAAGCCATGCCTGAGCCAGCCTGCTGGCACCTGAGGAAGCCCAGGCACCCTCTCACTCAGCCAACCCCACGGCGCGAGAACCAGCCACCAGGACGTGTGGGCAAAGCCGAGACCACAGAGCCGACCAGCCAGGCCCCATCTACAATGCTGACTCACACCATCCAGCAAAGTCAATGTTTATTATTCTTTTGTGATTGATTTTATGAACAGTCTTTTAGCACTAGTTAAATGAAAACAGTGGCATCTGAAAAAGACTAGAGGGAGCAGAAGCACCACCATCCCCGGGGCGCTCTGATGTGAACAGACAGAAGCCTTAGTGAGCTGTCACAGTGGGCGAGACTCAGGGTGAGCTTGTTACTGCGGCAGAGCCCGTCCTGTCCTGACCAATCCACAAGGACATAGATCACAGGCCCTGTCCCCGCCCTGGCGCCTGAGAGCCCTGCGCAGAGGGGAGCCGGTAGCTTAGATGAACTATATAAATAGCAGTGATCCTGTTAATCATGGAGGGTAAGTCCTGGCCGGTCTTGCGGAAGCCCATGCTCCGGTAGAGGGCCAGGGCGGCGTGCTGCAGCATGCTGGTGCTCAGGACCACCTCGCCGCAGCCCTGGTCCCGCGCGAACTGCAGGACGGTCCTGACCAGGGCTCTGGCTATCCCCCGGCCCCGGTGCTCCCGGGACACGCTCAAGCGAAAGAGCTCCAGCTGCTCCTTCCGCAGGCCGGGCTCCCCCACGGGCAGAGCGGCCACCGTGCCCACCACCCGCCCCTCACACTCAGCCACCCAGAAGCAGGCGCCCGGCTCACTCAGGTAGGTTTTGCTGATGTCACGCATGTCTGTGCGCAAACAGTGGGACACGTACTGGGCCCAGGGGTATCTGGCCAGGACCCTCAGGGCGGCCAGGAGGCTGAGGCCGGCCACCAGGGCCAGGAGCCAGGACCCGGAGACCAGACGCAGGGCCAGGGGCCCCCCGAGCAAGGGCACAAGGGTCTGTGGCAGCCTCAGCAGGTGGCGGAAGGTGGCGGGGGCGTGCTCAACCATGCCGCGGGAGAACAAGTCCAGGACCCGTGGGCGGTCGCTCTCCCGGTATTTGCGGATGTGAAGAGGAGCCATGGGCGGCTGGTGGGTCTGAGACTCAGAGTCCAGCGGAGAGAGCCAGGCAGCCCTGGGGGAGAGAGAGGAAGCCGAGTGAGAACCCCGTCTCCCACCTCCCGGGAACCAGAGCTCCTGCTCAAGGGCTTGTCTTTCTTTTGTTTTCTTTTTAAAAATATATATATATTTTATTGATATTTTAGAGAGGAAGGGAGAGAGATAGAGAGCCAGAAACGTCGATGAGAGACAAACATCGACCAGCTGCCTCTTGCACACCCCCTACTTGGGATGTGCCCGCAACCAATGTACATGCCCTTGACCGGAATCGAACCCGGGACCTTTCAGTCCGCAGACCGAAGCTCTACCACTGAGCCAAACCGGTTTCAGCAAGGGCTTGTCTTTCTGCTGCTGCCCCAGCAAGTAGGACCCAGCCACGGGGAGAAGGTGTGGGGTCAGGAAGGCCTGCATTTGGCCTGGCTCCATCCCTTCGTAGCTGTGTGACTTTGGGCATGTTGCTTAACCTCTCTGGGCCTCTTCCTCTGTACAGCAGCGTAAAATCAAATCCTGCCTTCTGAGGCTGTTCTGAGAATTTGATAAAACAAGGGATACAAAGCTCTGGTATATAAAGTACCGCCCCCTCCACTTCTCCCCTCCCACCCCCCCCCTTTTTTTTTAAATCCCCACCCGAGGATATTTTCCCATTGATTTTTAAAGAGAGTGAAAGAGAGAGGGAAAGACAGAAATACCAATGTGAGAGAAACACATCGATTGTCTCCTGCATGAGCCCCAACCAGGGCCTGGGCCTGAAGGATGTGCCCTTGACCGGAATCAAACCTGGGACCCTTCAGTCCGCAGGCTGAGGCTCTATCCACTGAGCAAAACCAGCTAGGCCCCTCTTCTCCCTCTTCCTGCCTCTCCTCTCAGCCCCTTGCTACCTGGTGCCACTGTGCAGCAGGCAGAGCATGTGCCCTTTACTCTTTGCTCCCTCTACAGAGCCCGCACTTTGCAGAGTGAGTTCCCCAGCACAGGTCTCAGCAAAGGCTCCTTCAGGCTGCAGAGGCGGCCCGAGAGCCCAGCGCCCACCCTGGCCCTGCCTCCTTGAGAGCCAGAGGAGGGGCCGGGGCTGCAGCCACACTCAGAGCCGGGTCCTTCCACCCCGGTCCTCTCACCTGTCACCACAGAAGCCTCGAATGTCCAGGGTGGCCTCAGCCCAGCCTCCTCCCTCAGCCTCTGACGGGCATCCAGGAAGACTGTGCAGGGCTGGCTCTGGCTCTGGGACCAAACCCTCGACGCCGCCCCATTGGTTGGCTCCCGGCCATGTCAATCATCAACACCAGTGTCAGGGAGCTGGGCAGGAAGCCTGTTCTTTCACTTTGCAATGAAGGCTCGGCTCGTTGTCTGGGAGCTGGGGAAAGGATCTGGAACAGCCTGAACGGGCGGCACAGTCCCTGGGGGTTTGAGTGTGTGATGGGGGTGGGGGATGTAGGTGATTAAAGACCCTTCCCCCGAGATGGCTCCGTCCAGGACTGGGGAGGCTGGAGTAACAAAGACATCCTGGTAACAGAGTCCATGGCAGAGAGCCAGCTTTTGGCTTTAATATGTAATCCTTAACGAAGGAGGCAAATCGCGTGACCCACCACACTGCACAGAGCACCTGTCTTATATTAAAGCCTTTAATTGAATGCATATCTTCCTCCTCAGTAATTCCACTTCAGGGAAGCTGTTCTAAAGAGAACAGAGTAGCCAGCAGTGTTGACCTATGAATCAAAAGGTCATGTTGGTCCGAAATCGGTTTGGCTCAGGGGTAGAGCGCCGGTCTGCGGACTGAAGGGTCCCAGGTTCGATTCCAGTCAAGGGCATGTACATTGGTTGCGGGCACATCCCCGTTGGGGGGTGTGCAGGAGGCAGCTGGTCGATGTTTCTCTCTCATCAACGTTTCTATCTCTCTCTCTCTCTCTCTCCCTTCCTCTCTGTAAAATATCAAAATATATATATACATTTCATGTTGGATTCCTGGTCAGGGCACAGGCTCGCGTTGTGGGCTCGATCCCCCATGTGGGGCGTGGAGGAGGCAGCCGATCAATGATTCTCGCTCATCATTCATGTTTCTCTCTCTCTCTCCCCCTCCTTTCCTCTTTCTGAAATCAATACAAATATACTTCAAAAAATAAAGGAGAAACATGTACCAATATTTACTTGCAAAGGGGAGGCAAAAATTTGAAAGCAACACCAATGTGTAATAATGGAACTGCGTATGCAAAAGTTACACAGCGATAAAACGAACGTGTTTGTGAGGGAAGGGGAGAGGACACAGCCGCGGGGGCCTCACAGACCTGACACTGAACCCTGTCCGAATCTGGAGCTTCGGGGGGAGCAGCCTCTCCCAGCTTCGGGGGAAACGTGCCTTTATTTATTTATTTCAAATACACAGGAAGGACACAAAATCCATCTATTATTCCCAAAAACATCTGAACTGATTCAAATCACAAACCATTCCAGATTGTGGAATGCTGAAAGAGATCTAGAGTACTCTTTAAAAAAATCTCCACATTACTTTTTTAAAAATATATATATATTTTATTGATATTTTACAGAGAGGAAGGGAGAGAGATAGAGAGCTAGAAACGTCGATGAGAGAAACATCGACCAGCTGCCTCTTGCACACCCCCTACTGGGGATGTGCCCGCAACCAAGGTATATGCCCTTGACCGGAATCGAACCCGGGACCTTTCAGTCCGCAAACCGACGCTCTATCCACTGAGCCAAACCAGCTTCGGCCACATTACTTTTTTTTAAAGAATTGTTCTACAGGAAACCAAGAGCCATGACAAACACAATGCAGCCCGAGTGTCACAAGGCTGCAACCTACTTTCAAATATTTGCAATTGTTTTGTACCCTTGTACTTGAATTTTCTGAAGTAGACCTGGGAGACCACGTCTGGTTTTCCCTGGTGAAACCCCCTGGGGCTGTAAGGAGGACCAAGTGCGTTAAAGAGCTGAGCACAGAGCACGCAGGAGGCCTTAGCCACGGGCTTCTGCACTGTATCATGTACGATGGTGATGAAAACCACGACCGCTCCGCCTTCTAGCACGTGGCAGGAACACACTTCTCCCCCCTTTGAGGTTGGCCTGGCCGTGACTGGCTGTGGCCATGGAACATGAGATGAGTGATGAGTCCCTTCCCTGTGGAAGCTTGAGGAGCCACCGAGTCGGCGTTCCTTCCAGCTGTGCAGTGACCCACAGGGCACACGCTGAGATGAGGCCTGCAGCTGGCCGGCTCCCAGAGTGACTGCAAGTCTTCCTGAGAATTCACGCTGCCTATACAGAGCGAGCAAGGAGCTTTGGTCATGTGAAGCCAGTGAGCTTTAGGGATCGGAACTGCAGCCTAATCTAACCCAGAACTCCACAAACCACAGTCCTCGGTCATCCCGCCCATGTTCATCCTTCATGTACTGTCTGTGGATGTCCCTGCACTACAGCAGTGAGAGCTGAGTAGATGCAACAGAGACCACTCGGCCTGAACGCTGTAAATGTTCACTATCTGCCCCTTCGCAGAAAGGTTTGCCAACCCTAACCTAGTCTACCTTGACTGACACCATCCAGATGAGAAAAAAACCCAAATCACTTACAAAACATAACTTTACATTAGCGGTAGGACCTTGGGCAAGTTAGCATAATCTCTGAGTGGCTGCGTGCAAAATGAGGATAATAACAGCATCTGTCCCAAAAAGTGTTATGAGATACTGTATATAAAGTCACTAAGGCAAAAACCTAGTACCTTGTAGACATCCAACAAATGTTTGCAATTACTATTCCAATTACATAAAAATAAAATACATCTGAATAAAAATAAAAGACTAGAATAACAAATAACACTAACAATCATTACCTTTGAAAATATTAACAAGTAGGATTAGGTTTTCCCCTGTTATACCATTCTGTTTTAAAATTTTCTATAGTGAACATATACACCCAGTGTCCAGATTATGATGATCTCTAAATGCATAATAATGTGGCCACTCAGTATATATCCTATATAATAAAAGACTAATATGCAAATTGTCCTCTCTACCAGGAGTTCAACCAGCAGGCAGGCCAGCCAACTGCCCATGTTCCCTCCCCCTGGCCAGGCTGGCCGGACCCTACCCATACATGAATTCAAGCATCGGGCCTCTAATATATACTGAGTGGCCAGATTATTATGCGTTCAGAGATCATAATAATCTAGCTCGCTGGCCAGACCCTACCTATGCATGAATCCATGCATGGGGTCTCTCTCTCTCTACACACACACACACACACACACACACACACACTGAATGGCCAGATTACTATGCATTCAGAGATCATAATAATATAGCCACTCAGTGTATAAACCCTATATAATAAAACCCTAATATGCAAATCGACTGAATGACAAATGACCTGTGGAACGACCAGTCACTATGATGTGCACTGACCACCAGGGGGCAGATGCTCAACGCAGGAGCTGCCTTGGGTTGGGGCCAGTGAGCAGGCACCTCCAGGCCATCAGCCAAGGTGGGTGACAGCAGGGGCCCCCCCATCGCCCTGCCCACTGGCCGCCTCACAGAGGGAGGCAACGGGTGGCAGTGTCAGGGGGCGGGGCTGGCCAGCAGGCAGTGCCAGGCTGCCAGCCAAGACAGGTGTCAGCCACGGCTCCCAGATCACCCCACCAGCCACCCCATAGATTGACCCTGATCGCCGGCCAGGCCTAGGGCCCCTACCCTATACATTGGGAACAGCCTCTTAGATTTAAACATTAAAACCTGGCAAGACTACTCTAACACTGAAAAAACAGGATGATGCAGCGATGACACGCATGGACTCCGGCTTGCACATTTTGTGGTCAGCCCTGATTCTGACACTTACAACTGTGTGACAAAGCCAATTACTTCTCTCTGCTTCAGTTTTTCCACCCAGAAGATGGGGAAAATGGTACTACTGCCTCAGAAAGACCATGTTACGTAGTACTTTTTATAATCAGGGCAAAAAAATGTAGCTGTTCATACAACAGCAAGATGCCTTTCACCTGTATGAAAAGCATGGTCACTGGTGCACGCAGCGTCCCAGATTGTGCAGGGTGTCCGGCTGCCGGTGCACCGGCAGTGAGACATCCCCCGAGGGGTTCCAGATTGTGAGAGGGCACAGGCTGAGCTGAGGAACACCCCTACCCCCCACACACAAATTTTGTGGACCAGGCCTCTAGTTTTATAAGAAAAGAAAAAGAGATGTTTTTATAAATGCTGAACATTTTTAATGCTTCTGCCATTTCACAAAACATCTTTTGTTGACATTCTACAAATGACAGCATCCAATAATGTCCCAATCCTTTCTTCTTGTGAAGACAGTTTATATATCTATAAAAATAGAATACAAATTATGGTATGCTAATATATTCCTGCATTACTTTTATTACAGAAACGTGTAAGTGAAATCATTTATCATTCAATTATTGCGATAACAGTATGAAATTACAATGTGACTAAAATATGCAAAGTAGATGCATCACATATGTCAAAAGTGCCCTTTAAATTGCAATTATGGTGGTAGCTCTCTAAACACAGAAACCAAATTTATACCAGTTTTAAAGGCATACATCTACACATTAGCTTCATACTAAACTTAGATTACAAATGTAATATAACTATGTAAGCTTGACATCTAAAGTTGTCTATTTTTTCTTAATTAGAAAATGCTTTTATAAACCAAGTTTCTAATTATACTTTACACAAAGCTGCCTCTTCCAATTCTTTGCATCTATAATAATTTTTCAAGTAATTTTTAATTATGTTAACCTTTCTTAAAAGTTCAAAAAAATGCCATGGTTGGGTGGCTATTGGCTGGAGCATCAATTCCTGGTCAGGGCACATACCTAGGTTGTGGGTTCTATCCCCTGTTAGGGGGCATAAGGGAGGCAAGCGATTGATGTTTCTCTCTCTCCCTTCCTCGGTCTAAAAACATCAATCAATCAATCAACATATCCTCATGTGAGGATTAAAAAAAAGGTTCAAAAATAAAAGAAACATAGGTTAGCAACAGCAAACAGCATTGGTATTAGTCCTCATCTATCACCTTCTACAAATGTGGATTTACAAACCTTTTTGACTTCTGTAATATTTGTTATTTCAGGAAGATTTTCCAGGGAAACTTGCTGACCTTCTACCTTAGCTATTAGGTCTTCTTTATCTATTTCTTTTTCTCCATCTTCAATGCAAACAATCAGAACTGAAGTGTCATTTGCTGAGATACCGAATTTTTTCAAAGCCTCAGAAATCTGGCGGGGGGGGGGGGGGGGGGGAGGACAATAAAGCAATAGTTTCTATGTCTGAAGCACCTCAGCATCTTTCTTCCTGCTCAGGGTACTTTCACATCCTGAGGGCTCTCTCTGCCTCATTTTTATCTTCAATAATCCCTTCCCAACACCCACCAGGCCTGCCTCTACAGCACTCTCTGCTCACAGGGGCCCCTCATCCTGTGGAATCAAGCTCAGACTTCCTCGAAAGGCACACAAGTCACCCCTCCTCCGGCCCAGTGACCCTCAGCCCTGCACTCCTGCCTCCCAGCCGGGCTGGACTGTTTGGAGGTCCCACCACGTACACTTCGCTGTGTGTGTGTGTGTGTGTGTGTGTGTGTGTGTGTGCGCGCGCGCGCTCACTCTGTGCTCTGCCTGGAGAGCCTCATCCTCAAGGTCCAGTTCAAACGCCACCCTCTCCTGCACCCTCCTCCTCACAGAAAAACTGTTCTTTGCTGTTACCACAGATATGAATTATTAGTCCACCGTATCATTTATCTTAGGGCATTTGGACTTGTGTCTTGTTCATCTGCCTTCCTCAGGAACATATCTGTTCCTTCTGTTCCTACAACTGTGAATGGCACAGGGACAAACTCAACAGATGTCTATTGAATTGAACAGTTTCTTGAATTATTTCAAATGTTCTCAAAGAAACAATAATTACCTGGAAATTTTTTCTTCCAGGTCCTGGGGGATTCTATTATCATGCATTTCATGAATATTTCAAATATCTGTATTTAAACCATACCACAGGTTTCCTAAGTTTTCCTTTGATGACATTAGTACCTGATTGTGTTATTAGTAGTGGTAATACTACAACTTCATCAGCAATATTTCAGCTATTTTTTATTTTTATGTGCCACATGTGGAATGTCTTTAGCTCAAAACTTTTGAATTACTATCAGTATCTCAACCACAAACTCTTCCTACACTGAGTGTGGGACTGAGCACGTGTTAAGGGCCGTTCTAGGTGGCAGGAAGGCTTCTCGTAGATGGAGAAGACATGAATTCTATCCTGAAGGAGTTTACAGGAAGAATAAAAAATGCATACAGCCGAAACCGGTTTGGCTCAGTGGTAGAGCGTCGGTCTGCGGACTGACAGGTCCCGGGTTCAATTCCGGTCAAGGTCATGTACCTTGGTTGCGGGCACATCCCCGGTGGGGGATGTGCAGGAGGCAGCTGATCAATGTTTCTCTCTCATCGACGTTTCTACCTCTCTATCTCTCTCCCTTCATGTCTGTAAAAAATCAATAAAATATATTTTAAAAAATAATAAAAAATGCATACAAAGCACACAAATATCCATGCCTATTGTGTTATCATTCAGATTCAGATGTCACTTAGAGAGATCTTCCTGATCCTATATAAATAAAACTATGCTCACTGCATTTAGCAAAACTTCAGTTTGCTCACATTCAAAGTGAGTCCAAAGCTTATTTCTCTAGTAAAAGGCAGAGCTAAACCTCAACTCTCCGTCCAGACCTCTCTAGACCTCTTTTCACTACGCCTTTGGTTTGTTACTAACAACAGACTTACAGGAATTTAGCCTCCAACTCAACACTGGGGAACACTCACGTTATCATGGCAAGGTGAGCAGAAATAAAGTTAAGTAAAATCCATATTAATTACATTGTTATTTGGGGACAGGTTGAAAATAATTTCAGTAGATAGAGTTCTCGTCTTCATTTTTCCTAGTTTGTAGAGATGAACTGCTTTGTTTGCTGCCACAAGTATCTGAAATGGATCGACAATCTACAAAAAAAAAAAAAAAAAGCAAAACAAACCAAAACCAGAAAGAATTGCACACAGAGAATCTGGAGTACTCTGAAGACGCATGCTCTACCTCATGATAACTCCATTTACTTCACTACAATCCCTATGAACCATATTTCCAAAATTGCTATCTCAAGGGCCTGGGTGTTCAGAAAATCATAGAATTTTAAAGCTTCAATAAACTTAAATAGTAAAAAAAAATTAAAAATATCAAGGGCTAATATTATGGAAAAAGCCATATTCTAATCATTTTATACTTCTATTATTCTTTAATTCTAAAACTGCCCTATGAAATCGGTGTTCTTATTCACCTGCAGTAGATGAAACAAGCAGGGAATCTCTGGGTTTGAATACCAGCTGTCACTTACCGGCGAGGGAACTTGGGCAAATTCCTCAGCGTTGTTAGGAGGGGGTAATCGTACTTACTTCACAGAGTTGCTGTGAGGTGAGCCAGTATAGGTAAAGCACTTAGTAGCGGAATGATGCCAGACCAGACCAAACACTATATACACGTTGGCTACCATCTGTGCAAAGGCCTTATCCCTGGCAGAGTTGGGGTGAAGTCCTGGCAGAGCGATCCCTCAGTGTGTGCGCGTCAGCGCTGTACGGTTTCAGGTGAGAAACGGAGATCCAGGCACCTGCCCTTATGAAGCCAGACCACAGCTTCCCACCTCCTCGTGCAGGGCCTGAAGCTTCAGTTCTATGCACTCTTACACTCACGTTGCCCAAATCTGACTCCACTCCACAGCGTGGACAAGAACTTTTTACCCGAAGATGGCGATTTTAGGCTAACCTATTACATCGTGAAAAAGTAACATATTCTTAAATCCCCATAGGTCTCATTCATTCTCCCTCGTACTTACCACTGTAGGGTTTATCAATGAACTATCAATAGCACCTTCCATGGCCTTTTTTCTCAAGTCGCCGGCATTTTTTACATCTTTAAATAGCAGGAGGGTCACCCTGCATTCGGGAAATAGGTCCAGCTGATGTGTTAACTGCATTTCAGAGATAAGCAGGATTCTAGCGCATAAAACCAAAAAAGACCAAAAACCTCTTTTGTTTAAAAGTTAACATTATAATTCGTAACAAACATCCTTTCTAATAAATTTAAAAACTTTAATCATGATACAATTATTTAACTAGAAACTAGAAAAATCCACCCCAAAAGCACTCTTGTCTTCCTCCCGGCTGAGCTGCCTGGCTTCCTTCCCTGGGAAAGGATCAGGCTGCTGCCGACGCCCCGGTGGTCAGTGAGGAGGCTCGGAGGCAGGGCTGAGGCCCCGGTGGTCAGTGAGGAGGCTCGGAGGCAGGGCTGAGGCCCCGGTGGTCAGTGAGGAGGCACAGAGGCAGGGCTGAGGCCCCGGTGGTCAGTGAGGAGGGCAGAGGCAGGGCTGAGGCCCCGGTGGTCAGTGAGGAGGGCAGAGGCAGGGCTGAGGCCCCTGTGGTCAGTGAGGAGGGCAGCGGCAGGGCTGAGGGCAGCTTCCCAGCAGCCGACTGGGAGCAGAACATCAGGAATTCTTTAGGCTGTAAGTTACCTACAGTGTTAGCAAAACTGACAGTGGGGAAGGGCATGTAATAAGGATAGAGCCACAGTTGTCTAATAATCTAACTATAGATAACAAGTTTTCTTACAGACGCTGGGACACTGGAGGATGAAACAAGGTTGTAAAAAAATAAGATGCCTCGATGGATCCACTACTCATAAAAGAAATACATTTTGAGAACAGACCAAGGACAGGACATGCTTGATTTGGTTGCTGTGCGGGGACCCTGACCCCCTTCGGGAGTTTCTCTCAGGAACGCTGACCATTCTTCAGCCCCAGGAACGGGCTGAGCTGTTTGTAACATCATAAAAGATTAGCCACCTTGTTATCGGACTTTGAGCTCCTGGAAGGCTGGACAGCAGTCTCTGCCCTCCCCTCTGTATGCTACACTTACAGCTCACAGCTGCATGCAGCTATCTTCTTCCTGTGTGTATATAAACAGCCAGCTGGCGGATCAGGTGTGTGTGTGTGTGTGTGTGTGTGTGTGTGTGTGTGTGTGAGTCAGAGCAGAATTTCCAGGGTGACTGACTGGTCTCCCCATACTGTCAGCTCATATATAATTCAACCCTGTTTCTGCCTAATTTGGCTCAAGTAGTGACAGGTGGCCTCAGACCCATGTGTCCAGTTTCAAAACCTCTCTTCTACACAGTGTTTTAAAACTTTCTGATCTCACCATTTCATTTGTATTTTAGCAAAACCTAGACACATATTAAGGGAGAAAGTAATTTTATAAATAAAAGTATGATTAGTCATTTCACACATGGAATATCAGCAGAGAAGGCACATTACTAACTAATCAGTAATAATGGCCCTTAGACATAATTTAACAAGGAAAAGGAAGGGTAAATACAAACACATGAAAGAAGCATAAGAGACAGCTTGAATAACGAGGAAGACATAACTATAACCTTGAATGGAAAGACAAAGTCTTGCAAAAAATTGATCTTTAAAACAATTTCAATCAAAGCCTTAATTAGATATTTGGGTGAGGCAATGTGATAGGTTCCATTTTGGACATCTAATTTATGTAATGGGAGGTCCCTCTCATTCTAACAGTAAAACGTCAAAACCTATTAGCTAGTAACAGGGGATTGGTTGTGACAAAACAACGATTAAAACCTATAGTCTTAAGACTAAAGACAAAATAGTAATAAATAACATTAAATAAAAATCTATGATTGGAAAACAAAACATAAAATTCAGCATAAATCATGGTGTTTTTTAAAATATATTTTATTTTTTACAGAGATGAAGAGAGAGGGATAGAGAGTTAGAAACATCCATGAGAGAATCATCAATCAGCTGCCTCTTGCACACCCCCTACTGGGGATGTGCCCACAACCAAGGTATATTATGCCCTTGACCGGAATCGAACCTGGGACCCTTGAGTCCGCAGGCCAATGCTCTAACCACTGAGCCAAACCTGTTAGGGCTATAGATAATTTTTTACTGTCCTGCATAAAAAATGTGTGTATGTTCTGAGTTTTCTAGAGAGCACACAAAATTTACTAAGTACATATAATCATGGAGGAAAACACTTTTTGTGATTTGTTTTTACATTAAAGGAAAAGGAACCCCAGCACACATCAAAATTGTTTTGTTTTGAATTCACTCAGGCCAGAAACTTAGAATCATAATACTTAAACAGCATATCTAATCCATAAAGTCTTGCCAATTTTAACTCTTTAAAAATATATATTTTTTTATTGATTTCAGAGAGGAAGGGAGAAACATCCATGGTGAGAGAAAATCACTGATTGGTTGCCTCTTGCACGCGCCCCATCAGGGACCCAGCAGGCAACCCTGCGGTGCCCTGAAGGGAATCCGACCTTGACCTCCTGGACCACCTCAGCCTCTCCACGTACCTTCCTGACTACTTAATGAAATCACCCCTGAATGCATCAGTCTCCAAGAGAGGACGGGACCCCCGACACAGACAGTATTTTATTTTATTATTTTTAAAAAATTGAAACAGGGGTTGTGATTTTTTCTTGCCCTAGCCCAGGCATGGATGGGCAAACTACGGCCCGTTCGGCTGTTCTATCCGGCCTGCATGGAGCCGAAAGAGCGGGCTATACCCTTTTATGTAATGATGTTTACTTTTAATTTATATTAGTTCACACAAACACTCCATCCATGCTTTTGTTCCAGCCCTCCGATCCAATTTAAGAACCCATTGTGGCCCTCAGAGTCAAAAAGTTTGCCCACCCCTGCTAGCCGGTTTGGCTCAGTAGATTGAGCCTTGGCCTTAGGACTAAAGGGTCCCAGGTTCCATTCCGCTCAAGGGCACATGCCCGGCTTCCTGCCCGATCCCCAGTAGAGGTTGTGCAGGAGGCAGCTGATCAATGATTCTTATCACTGATGTCTCTCTCTCCCTCCTTCTCCCTTCCTCTGAGATTAATAAAAATATTCTAACCTGAGGATATGTTTACTTATTGATTTTTAAAAAATATTTGTATTGATTTTTTTACAGAGAGGAAGGGAGAGGGATAGAGAGAATCATGGACCAGCTGCCTCCTGCACACCCCCCACCGGGGATGTGCCCGTAATCAAGGTACGTGCCCTTGACCGGAATCGAACCGGGGACCCTCCAGTCCGCAGGCCGACGCTCTATCCACTGAGCCAAACCGGCTTTTGCTACTTACTGATTTTAGAGAGGGAGAAAGCGGAAGGGATGGAAGAGGAGAGAGAGGGGGAGAGCGAGAAAACGCGCGAGAGAAGCACCCATAGGTGCCTGCTGCCCACGCCCCTTTCGGGGCCGGACGGCTTCTCCAACCAGCGGCGCCGCCGGCCGGGCCCGTTTGACTCTCTTATTTTGTTTTACTTTTCCATGTGGCTCCTAACTTCTCTCCGGCCAGCCCACTGCCCTCCGCACCCGCCGCCGCCAGCCTACACCCCCGCCGCTCACCCACAGCGGCGGCCTCCCGGGGAATGGTGGCCTCACAACCCCTGCCCTCCCATCGCCCACCCTCGGTCCGGCAGCGGGACCCTGTCCAGCGTGAACCAAACCCGTCCTCCCGCCGCCCCGGGCCGGCCCCACCGCGGTCCCGGCGGCCACACGCCGGGGCCGGACCTCCTCCCTGCGCGGGGCTGCCCGCGCTCCCTCCGCGGCCGCGGGGGGCCTATCCGCCCCCGGTCCCGCGGGCCCCCCGCTCTGCCCAGGGACAGGGGCCCCCGACTCAGTCCTTCCTCCCTTCAGCTCGCGGCTAGGAGCCCGTTTACTAGTCCCCAGAGCCGGGGACCATTGCACGAGCTCCCTCTCGGCCCCTGTCACACTGGACAGCGACGGGAGCGTCTGGTGCCCAGGCGGTGCGCCGCCGAAGGGAGACCGAGTCCCTCACTTCCGTGCGGACCCCACGCCGGGCTCCGGGAGGCGCTTCCTGCACCGGGCGCAGGGAACGCCGGGCGGCGTCTCCAAAGCCCCGGTGCCAGCGGCCTCCGGCTCCCCCTCCGGCCCGCCTCCTCCCGGCCCGGCCCGGCCCGCCCGGCCCGGCCCGGCCCGCTCCCACCGCGCGGACTCACCGCCGCCTCCCGCGTCCGTCTCGGAAGACCGTCCCGCCCTCTTCCGGGCACCCCTTTCCGGGTCCCGCGGAAGGAAGGTTCCGGCCGGGGCCCCCGCCGCCGCCTTCCGCGGATCCTCCTCCCCGAAGCGGGGTCCGCAGACGCCAAGGTCACTTCCGGCAAGGGGGACCTGAACGCGGCCGCGGGTCGGGAGCTGAGGCCCGGGAGCGAGTCTCAGCCGGGTCCCTAAGCCCCGTGGGGTCCTGGGCGAGACGTCCTCACTTCCCTCTTGTGCCAAGATGAACTCCGCCCGTCTCCGCTGCTGGTCCAGATCCCACAGTTCGCTCTGCGGGCCAGCGGGACTCGGTTTCCTTCTGGCTCCGGGAGCGGCCATTTAGGGAGGCTCTCCTAGGGACCACGCTCCAGGTTTGCTTTGGATAGGCAGAGATCGTGACTACGTTAATAAAATCATCTCTGAATGGATCAGCCTCCAAGAGAGGATGTAATCCCATACACAGGCCATATTTTATTTTATTATTATTTTTTAAATTGAAACAGGGGCAGTGTTTTTTTTTTTTTTTCCCCTTTCTTTTCTTTTTAATCCTCACCCGAGGGTTGTTTTTTTTTTTTTTCTCATTGATTTTTAGAGAGAGTGGGAGAGGAAAAGGCAGAAATAACCGAGTGTTTGGTTGCCTCCTGCAGGTGCCCTAACCTGGGCACAGGTAGGAGGAGCCTGCAACCGAGATAAGTGCAGGTGCTCTTGACCAGAATCAAACCAGGACCCTCCCATCTGCAAGCCGAGGCTCCATCCACTGAGCAAACCGGCTAGGGCAAGAGGATGTATTTTACATGTTTTTTTGTTTTGTTTTTTAATGGTTGGGGCTCATCTCATTCAGAAAGACACGTAAACAACAAATATAGCTGTCCTATGATATGTGCTATGCAGAGAAAATAGAAGGGGGGTGCCTCTTGGTGTGTTTTTTTTTTTTTAATACATTTTTATTGATTTCAGAGAGGAAAGGAGAGGGAATGAGAGATAGAAACATCAATGATAAGAGAGAATCATTGATCTGCTGCCTCCTTGCACACTCCCTACTGGGGACCAAGCCCACAACCTGCGCATGTGCCCCTGGCCAGAATGGAACCCAGAACCCTTCAGCCCCAGGCCCATGTTCTATCCACTGAACCAAACCAGCTTGGGTGGGAGGGTGCCTCTTTTAAATAGGATGTTTAAGAAATGTCTCACAAAAAGGGCCATTTGAACAGTGACTGGAGGAGGTCTGCAAGCAAGTTGTGTATCTGAGAGAGCAGTACAAGCAACAAAGAGAATTCAAAGGCTCTAAGACACATAAGGCCTTACCCTATTTAAGGAATACTAGTAGCAAAGAGAACTGTGGAACTGTGGGAATATAGTTAATTGGGAAATATGATTCTGACAAGTCTGGTATAAAGATCTCTTACAACTCAAAACTAAGAAGCAAAACAACCTAATTAAGAATGGGTGACAGCCGAAACCGGTTTGGCTCAGTGGATAGAGCGTCGGCCTGCGGACTGAAAGGTCCCGGGTTCGATTCCGGTCAAGGGCATGTACCTTGGTTGCGGGCACATCCCCGGTGCGGGGTGTGCAAGAGGCAGCTAATCGATGATTCTCTCTCATCAATGTTTCTAACTCTCTATCCCTCTCTCTTCCTCTTTGTAAAAAATTAATAAAATATATTAAAAAAAAAAAAAAGAATGGGTGACATTTAGCCCTGACCGGTTTGGCTCAGTGGATAGAGCGTCGGCCTGTGGACTGAAGGGTCCCAGGTTCGATTCCGGTCAAGGGCATGTACCTTGGTTTCGGGCACATCCCCAGTAGGAGGTGTGCAAGAGGCAGCTGATTGATGTTTCTCTCCCATCAATGTTTCTAACTCTCTATCCCTCTCTCTCCCTCTCTATAAAAAAATCAATAAAATATATTTTAAAAAATGGGTGACATTTGTTGAAACCGGTTTGGCTCAGTGGATAGACCATCAGCCTGCAGACTGAAACAGGTTCGATTCCAGTCAAGGGCATGTACCTTGGTTGCAGGCAAGAGGAGGTGTGCAAGAGGCAGCTGATCGATGACTCTCTCTCATCGATGTTTCTAACTCTCTGTCCCTCTCTCTTCCTCTCTGTAAAAAATCAGTAAAATATATTTTTTTAAAAAATGGGTGACATTTAAACACACTTCACAAAAAATATATGAAAGATCAATAAACACATGAAAAGATGCTCAATATCATTAGCCAGCAGGGAAATTCAAATTAAAAACACAATGAGATACTACTGTACACCTATATGATGACTAAAGTTTAAAGGACTGATATCAAGTGTTGTACAACATGCAGAACATGGAACCCTCATATTGCTGTAACCACTTTAGAAAGGAATTTGGCAATTTCTTTAAAATATATTTTCCAGCTAATGAAAAGAAAGTAAGACTCCACCAAGTCTTCTATCTACCTACTCCAGGACTTCTGTGAGGATCAAATGAGATGAGGCACGGGAAAACGCTTCACAGACATTTGGTTACAGTGTGAAGTGTTTGCACCTGGCTATAAAACAATTTGTGTTCCTGAGATGAAGAAACTCCAAGCAGGCTAATCGTCACTAGGGAGAGGAAGCCAGATGGACACTTATATTAGCCATATCTATATCTATATCTATATCTATATCTATATCTATATTGAGAGACCTGGTGCATGAAATTCATACATGGGTAGGGTCCCTAGGCCTGGCCAGTGATCAGGGCCAATCATCGGGGTGACTAGTGGGGTGATGGATGGGGGCCCTGATGGCACCCGCTTTGGCTGGCCTGGGACCTGCGGGCTGAGGGTAGCTCCTGTGTTGAGCCTCTGCTTCCTGGTGATCAGTGCACATCATAGTGACTGGTGGTTTTGCCATTTGGTCAATTTGCATATTAGGCTTTTATTATATAGGATGGCTTGTTGATCAGGAGAGGAAGCCGGGCATTACAACAGGACATCATTACCCAGTGTCCACAGGCACTGTTTCTTGGCTGGGCTGGGCTGTGGGCCACATTTTGCTCCATGGGGTCTTGACAGCGTTGGCTGCGATTTGGTGGGATGACGCTCTGGGGTGGTGGCGGGGCCTGTGTACCACTTGGGGGAAACTGAGTGTTGCTTTGTTGGCGCCAGGTCCATGCTGATGTTTCTTTTTTTTTTTTTTTCAGCATCCAAAACCTTTTTAATAATATGATAGGATTAAGGGTTAGTTTTTGTAACTGTGGCTGGCCCGGTGGCCTCTCGCACGCTCGAACTTCTGGCCCTTGGATCGCACATAGGGTTTGGTGTGGCTGAGGGGGGTTCCTGGGGCCTTGCCGAAATGCCTGTACACCTCGCGGCCAAAGCAAGGCAGAGCCACAGCCCTTGGGGGAGTCCAGGGCCAGCTGGTCAAAGGTGAGAATCTTGCCCCCAGCCTTGAGGATGTTGCTCTGGGCCCAGCTGCTCACACGAAGGGCACACACCTTCAGTTTGGGCACCTCCTGGATTCTCACGTCATCAGCTATCGTCCCTACAACCACGGTGGTTTTGCCCTCCCAGCCAGGAAGCTTCATCTTGCGGATCATCGGGGAAAGGGACAGCGGCGGCCAGTTGGTGCGACTCATGAACAACCTCTTGAGCACCACTTGGTTGAAAGTGGAGTTGGTTCTTCTGGCCAGAAACCTGTATAGCTTGACCTTAGGTAGATGTCCTGGCTCTTGGTCTCCTTGCGGTCTTTGTTGTGGCGGATGTCAACTCCCACGATGGCGCCTTCTGCTCCACCAGGTCCGGAAAGGATGCTGCTGTTTCTCTGTAAATGGCCAGTGCCTGTCACAGCAGCTCCTGTGTTGAGTGTCTGCCCCCTGGTAGTCAGTGCACATCATAGTGACTGGGAGAATGGGCAGAGGGACACTTGGCATATTAGCATTTTATATATAAAACTTACTTAGCGACTGCCTTTGGGGAGTTATCACCGGGTAAAGCAGGAGTGGTGGCTGGGACTATTCTTCATGTTTGGTAGAACTATTTGAATTTTAAACTACTCACATGTTTTTTAAATAAAAATAAATTTTAAAAAGTTCAAATAGAACACTGAAGACCTTTTTAAAAAAGGGAGTTGCTAATGTTTTAGCCAGAAAACTTTCAATGATGGGTGCAAGCAGAAGCCAGACCTACAGTGTGTTGAAGTGAGACACAAGATAGCAAATGGAGCCTTGATTTTACCAAGCCATGTCGGTAACTGAAATAAAAGGGAAGAGGACAGAGGGAACAATAGGGTGAGGACAGCATTTTGAAGGTGGCAGTGTTACATGGTGGCACTTCTGCCGGCAGCGTCCCCCTCAGAAACTGCTTGCCAAGAACTCCTTATTACTGTTAGACCAGCTGGATCCCCAGACCTGCCCCTACTCGCTCTTTGTTGCCTCACCAGCTGTCTTGCTCCTACTTCTTTCCAAGTGAGCCGCCATGATGTATCCTGGGGAACAACTCCCCAGGAGCAGCCTTTTAGCAGCTACAACTCTTGAAGCTGTTAGTGTGGCAGGCAAAGAAAAACTTTGAGCCGTCACTTAGATGAAGGGTAGCAACTTCACTGAGCTAATTTCATTCAGGTCAGGTTCAACATGCTGCTCACATATAAAAGAGCAGATAAAATAACTCTCACATGCAGTGTAAGACATTCTGATACACATTTTGAAAGGAAGAGGCTTTAAGAAAGGAAGCCAAGTGGCTCAAGTTTCATCAACTAACCACCGAAGCATTTGTTGTCATGATGCTGAGACATCTTTTTTTTTTTTAATATATTTTTATTGATTTCAGAGATGAAGGGAAAGAGAGAGAGAGAGAGAGAGAGAGAGAGAGACATCAGTGATGAGAATCATGGATTGGCTGCCTTCTGCATGCCCCTCACTGGGGATCGATCCTGCAACCCAGGCATGTGCCCGTGGCTGGAATTGAACCCGGGTCTTCAGTCCACAGGCTCATGCTCTACCCACTGAGCCAAATCAGCTAGGGCGAGACATCTTCTTTTTAAAAAAATATTTTTTATGTATTTTTTATTTGATATTTTACAGAGAGGAAGGGAGAGAGATAGAGAGCTAGAAACGTCGATGAGAGAGAAACATCGACCAGCTGCCTCTTGCACACCCCCTACCGGGGATGTGCCCGCAGCCCTTGTGTGGATGTGCCCGGTACATGCCCTTGACCGGAATCGAACCTGGGACCTTTCAGTCCACAGACCGATGCTCTACCACTGAGTCAAACCGGTTTCGGCGAGACATCTTCTTAAGCAAACCAAGGTTGTTGGTTTTCTTTGCAACTAAAAATAATTAACACCTCCCATGTGATCCATCTGTATATCCTAGAGGTGTGACCTCTAGAAAACTTAGAAAGCACCAAGGTCAAGGCACTACTGCACTGTGAGAGGCAAGTGGAGAGAGATCCCAGCAGTTACGTTCAATAGAGAAGAAAAAAAAACAAAAACAAGGAACCATGCAAGTCTTCACAGATATTCCAAGCTTTGTATTGTACAATATCTTGGATATTGTATTGTATCTTCTGTTCTCTGAGCAAGCTTTATAGTCTAAGAAAGCTTTCACGTTTTCTGAGTAGTTCTACCCAGTTGGTAACAATTACAAATGTTGGTAAATTACCCAGCATTCTGGTTTATCAGGCCCTTCTCCATTGACAATCAATCCCCAAATGTTTATCCACTCCTGTGTTAGATGGCATACCTGACAATTCAGTGAAAGGAAGTTGGTCAAATCCCGCAAGAGATTACCAAAGAAGGAAATGCCTAATCATAAAAATAACACCACTAATTACCAATAGTGATTAGGTTTCAAAGAGATTGTCTCCTCGCTAATTTTAGTAAGAATCTTGAGCAGTTAGGGGTAAGAACAAATACTGTTAATGATTGATCAATAATAGAAAATGACTAGAAATTTTTGTATGCACACATTCATAACACAAATTTAGTCAAAAGAAAATGCACAGAAAAGATAGAATCTTTAAAAATAATGTACAATGGATGTTCTTTATTACTTGATCAGTTCTAAAATAACATGTTATTTTGAAAATATTAATACTTGAACAACAGATTATTTCCTACAGTATTGCAAATACTGCAAAATTAACAGCAAAGAGTTAGGTATTAATATAATTTTGTCTTATGTTTGAACTTAAGGTAGAAAAAAATAGATTATAAACCCCATTTGACCTGATTGTATAAAAGTCACTTCAACTGTCTTCAGTCCTGCTATCTCCCGATAGATTTCCAGGACAATCTGCGTCACTGAGTCCATCCATAATAAGCCGGATAGGATAGTCCATAGTAATTGCCAGGATACCACATCTGATTCTGGGCTAATTGGCTGGCATTCGGCTGTACATTCCAAGCGTACCCTCCTTGTGAATAGTCCTCTCCGGGGGGTCCAGGGGGAGGAGGGTTATGGCCTCTCTGGTAAACGTTCTGACTCTGTGAAAATTTTCTTAAACAAAACAAAACATAATAAACTATTAGTTTTAATAAACTATATAATGAGCTTTGTAAAATAACAGATAGATCTACTGTTTTCTACATGTATGACCTTTGCAAATAAACTGCTTCATCTTTGGGTTTTCAGTTCTTTAAGAAATCCATCTCTATGAGTTAATCTGAAGGTACATTAAAAGCAATGCTGTTCACCTATCATAAGGTTCCCAGGAGCCTTTCCACCTTTTACTACAGAGTAAATGCCGCACTATTCTAATCAGACACTTTCTTTCCAAGACTGGCAGGTTGGCATGAGACAGAATGAGCTATTTACTTCTGAAGACATAAAGCTGCTTTCAACTTTATAAAGAAATAGATATATAAATCACTTATAAAGCATAACTAGATCACCAACTTACACCATACACAAAAATAAACTCAAAATGGATACAGGACTTATACATAAGATGGGAAACCATAAAAATACTAGAGACATCCGCAGGTAGCAAAATCTCAGACATATGCCTAAAGAACTTCTTCACTGATACTAAGCCTAGGGCAATGGAAGCTAAAGAGAAAATGAACAAATGGGACTACATCAAAATAAAAAGCTTTTTCACAGCAAATGAAACCATCAACAAAACAAAAAAGCCCACGGTATGGGAGAACATATTTGCAAATGTTATCACTGATAAAGGTTTAATCTCCAACATCTACAGACAGCTTATACAACTCAATAAAAGGAAGATCAATGAGCCAATTAAAAAATGGGCAATGGACCTAAATAGAATCCTCTCAAAAGAAGACAGAAGGAAGGCCAAGAGGCACATGAAAACATGCTCAAAGTTACTAATTATCCGAGAGATGCAAATCAAAACAACAATGTGGTACCATCTCACACCTATCAGAATGGCCAACATCAACAAAACAACAAACGACAAATGTTGGCGAGGTTGTGGAGAAAAAGGAACCCTAGTGCACTGCTGGTGGGAATGAAGGTTGGTGCCACCACTGTGGAGAACAGTATGGAGCTTCCTCAAAAAACTGAAAATGGAACTCCCATTTGATCCAGTAATCCCACTACTAGGAATATACCCCAAGAAACTAGAAAGACCAATCAGAAAGGATATATGCACCCCTATGTTCATAGCAGCACAATTTACAATAGCTAGGATTTGGAAACAGCCTACGTGCCCATCAGCAGATGAATGGATCAGAAAACTATGGTACATCTACACCGTGGAATACTATGCTGCCATAAAAAAGAAGGAATTCTCACTATTTGCAGCAACCTGGATGGAATTGGAGAACATCATGCTGAGTGAAATAAGCCAGTCAATGAAAGAGAAACCACATGACCTCACTCATTTATGGATAATAAAGAACAGTATAAACTAATGAACAGAAAGATATAGTGACAGTAAAGCAACAAGCAGACTGTCAAATGACAGCGGGGAGGGTAGGATGATCTGGGGGAGATAAGAGATCAACCGAAGGACTGGTATAAATACATATAAGTACAACCAATGGACACAGAACTCTGGGGAGGGAGGGCATATATGGGAGGTGGGAGGGGCAATGGTAAGCTATGTACACATATAATACCTTAATAAAAAAATAAAATAAAAATAAAAATAAATTATAAAGCATAGAAATTCTAACCATGGTACATGCAACAAGACAATTTAAATCTAATTGTCTCAAAAGCAAGATCAGTAAATCTAACGTAATCATACAAAAGAAATTAAAATCTGAGAAAATGCTCTCATGCCCCCCTAACTCAATCCTACCTAACCTAGTTAGACTGGTTAATATATCCTTTTTGATCTTTTTTTGTTTTTAAATTGTAACCTATTATATTTTCTTAGCATAAGTGAGCTAACACCTCTCATGACTTTGTAAAATGTCACGGTATGGACATAATTTACCCAGCTGTTCTTCACTGTTAGAAATGTAAGGTGTTACTACTTTTTCACCATGATAAATAACTTTAACATCTCAGAACATATAGTGCTGTATCCTGAGTACCTAGATGTATCTGATATGTCGTAGGGAGGTTTGAGAAATGTGCTGAATGATTAAATACATGTAACTTTTTCCATATTTTGAAGTATTTCCTTAGTCTCAATGTGGAATTACCAGGTATGAGCATTTTTTATGGCGATCAAGTTGTTTCAAAAGGACCGTACCAATTTTCAGTGCCATGGCAACACAAGCAACATTTTAAATGTGCTTTGTTTTTAAAGCTTATTTTTAGAGAGGGAGGAAGAGAGACAGACAGACAGAGAGAATAACAATGATCGATTGCCTCCTGCACACATCCAGACTGGGGTTCGATCCTACAACCTCAGCATATGCTCCTGACTGGGAATTGAACTGACGAGCTTTTGGTGCACCCAATGACGCTCTAAAGATGCTAACATATTCTTGAAAGTTTTTATAAATGTGCTAAAGTACATTTCAGTTCATGCAATGGTCAACAAAATCCCTCTGAGGTAGGTATTCTTAAAATCTACATTTAATTAATAAGAAAAGAGAAATCTGGAAATCTTACTATTCACTTCTCTTTTTAAAAGAGGAAGGAAGAGGGAGAGAGAGACAGAAACATCAATGAGAGAGGATCATTGATTGGATGCCTCCTGCATGCTCCCCACTGGGGATCAAGTCCACAACCTGGGCATATGCCCTTGACCAGAATCGAACCTGGGACCTTTTAGCCCACAGGTCAATGCTCTATCTACTGAGCCAAACTGGCTATGGCAATACTATTCACTTCTATTTCAATTCTGGAAAAAGGGAAAGCAAACATACCTTACTGACTGGTGTAAATCTTGGGTCTGGGTGTGGAAATGGTGAGAAGGTGTTGGGTAACCTTGGGTCCAATGTATGTTATTCCTAGGTCCTTGATGAACAGCATTATTAGTGGTGTGGGTTGGTTCCATCATATATGGTGAGTATTCAAAACCACTTGATCTGGATACACGGGAATTCCGATCCCTCAAAGAAAAAAATTTTTTTAAACATACAATATTACTACCTTCCAAATTTAGTGGCCAATATATAGGGTCTACTAGAGGCCCGGTGCACAAATTTGTGTATGGGTGGGGTCCCATGGGGTGGCCTGTGGAGATTGGACCTCAGCTTCCACCCCCAGCTTCGCAGCCCCAGCTCACGCCCCCAGCCTCACAGCTCTACCTGGAACCCTGCCTTGGCCTGGCACTGCCCCCTCACATGCTCCACCATCCCACCTAGGGGGCGATCAATAGGGGATGTCCCCCCCCCCCAGCTCCATCAGCACCTGGGAGCCAGGCGACGGCCCCGCCCCCCTGCCACTACCGCTGATCACTGTCTGCGGGGTGATCAGTGGACGATCGGGCCCCCGCCCACACCCACCTTAGCCTGGTGCCGCCCACTCAACTGCTCCACCATCCCGCTGCAGTCCCGCTCTTGTGGGAGCCCATAGGGGCCAGCAGCGCCTCCACTGCCACCCACTGCCAGCACTGTGTTGCCAACGCCTGCTATGTCCACACCACCCCCTGGTGGTCAGCGCACATCAAAGTGAGCAGCCAAACTCCTGGTCGAATGACCACCCGAGGGAACAATTTGCATATTAGGCTTTTATTATATAGGATTATATAGGAGGAGGAAATTTTAGCCCATGAAAGTAACCATCCCATCCTCATCCCATTCCTATTTGTTTAGATTTTCCTGATCAAGTAAACAAGCTACAAGAAGAATGGGTATGTGCAATGCAATGACATAAAAACAAATCTCCCTAAACTCACATGTAAAATGCAACTCACCTTCTGATGGAACCATTCTGAAGGTCTTCAATGTAGTTTTGTCTTTCTATGCAATGCCCCCGGCATCTATTGAATACTTAGGAGTGGAAGAACTGTTAGAAATAATTGTACAAAAAGCAAATCTTTTCCAGAGAAAGCAAATCAGACCTGAAATTCATTGACTAATTAATTATTCAGGCTGTTATACCAATTGTTTTCAAATACATCCCTGTAAACTTTTGGCAAAAGATTATCTTATGTCAAAACAAATGAATTACTAACTTTTCTTTTTCCAAAATTTAATTAAACTACATTCCCACCTCCAACTTTTGTAAAAAGAGGAAAACAGGGATAACCTTCATACTTACATTCAATTGCATCATCTGGCCTCATGCCTTCTACATCAATCAAATACCTAACAAAACAACATAATTCAAGTTATCTATATATATAAATTTAAATACCAAGTTTTTCCAGAAAAGGTCCAATTTCACTTACAAAAATAGATATAAAAATCCTAAGAAAGTCACATCTAATCCAATCATTATTAAAGGATGATATAGTATGATCACAAAAAGGCTTTATTCCAAGATGTAGGAATGAGCCAATTAACAGACAGCCAAAGACAAATTGGGGGGGAAATTAATTTCGTATCTACCCTGCTTCCCCGAAAATAAGACAGTGTCTTATATTAATTTTTGCTCCCAAAGATGCGCTAGGTCTTATTTTTAGGGGATGTCTTATTTTTCCATGAAGAAGAATACGGTACACATTTATTGTTAAATGAAAATAAAGGAAATTTATTACCTGTGTACAGTACGGTAGTACGGTAGTTTGTCAACACAAACCAGACAAACTGTGAATCCTACAGTATCAAGAATTTACTCATTTATTCAATGACAATCATGTCATCATCTTCTGGAACATCATCATAACAATCCAATTCCTAAATTTCCTGGTGAATTTCTTGTGACTCCCATTTCTTTCAGAATCAGTGGACCAAATCTCTCATGTTTAGCAATAGCACTGTCTTTAAATGAGTACTTCTTGTCAAGGTAGCCTGCTCGCAGTGCATTTGCAATGCAACTGTCAGTGATTTTCTCCCATGAATTCTTCACCCAAGTCACAACTTGTTGCAGTTTAGGTTTCACAAAGTTTCCACGCTGATTTCTCTCCATTCTATTTTCAATGTAGTCATTAATTTTCATGCGCAAATTGTCTTTGAATGGCTTGTTTATTGCAATATCAAGAGTCTGGAGATAGGTCATCATTCCTGCGGGAATCATTATCTGATCTATTTTTCTTTCGTGAAGAAATGTCTTCATGTCTTTAGCACGGTGAGTGCTGGCTGCATCTCAGACTAGCAGACCTCTTTGGCTCCCTCGCATAACAAGCAGCAGCATTAAATCGGCCCACTTCCTTATAACTGCTTGTGTGGCCCAGGCTTTTTCAGTTTTAAGAATAAAAACGCCCAAAATATGTTCAATCTTTTCCTTCTTGCCCTTAGAAATGATTAAAGGTGGGATTTTAGTGGCATCCAGATGAATTGCCAAAATACAGGAAAGATGTGCACTTTTGTAAGCAGTGGAGGGAATGTACACTAAGGAGGCACCCTGCTGTTCAATTGTTGTTTCAGATGATTGGCCCATAAACACTGCAGTTTTATCCATAGCAATCATGTTAGAAAGATTGTATTTAGAGAAGTCAGCATCATCAATAAAGGACTTGAATGCAAGTGCTCACTTAACTTGAGTATCTTCCAACCTAAACAATGTTGTAGATCTTCTTAAAGACAGTTCACTTCACTGAAGAACATTATCCAGCCAGTGTTGTGATGCTTTGAAGTCTTCGGGGGGCTATGTCAAACTGTGTTGCCATTGCAAGGGCAAATTCTTGAATCTGAGCCCTATTCACAACCAAAGCCTTTGCTCGCCTGTCAACAACTCATTCACAGATCAAGTCTTCTAGCTCGGAAAATAATGGTTGCTGACCTGATCCACACTTGTGCCTTATAGCATTTCCCTTGTCCACTTGTTCAATGAGGTTACCATACTCTGCTTGCCATTTTTGGACCAATCGGATACTCAACATCTTCTCTTTGCAGAAAGCAGTAAGATTTTGGCCCCAAGAGTCTTCCACGATTCTTTTCTTGTACTCCAGAGTAGCTTTTTCTTTTTTTGCTCTCATTTCTAGGGGTAAAAAAAAGGAATTGGGGTATCAAGGTGGGGGGAGGGGGATCAGAGGGGGAATCAAAATGGCACAGGAGAATCAGAGGGGGAATTACCATTTTAGTAACCCCTTTTGATCCTCCTGTGTCATTTTGATTGTCCCCTCTGATCCTCCTGTCATTTTGATTGTCCCCTTTGATCCTCCTGTGTCATTTTAAGTGATCCCCTTCCCCCCACCCCTGTGCCACTGAACACCTTCACCAGACATCCCCCCTACCCCTTTATCAGACATTTACCCCCTGGGGCCTGCCTGGGGACTGTCACTGGGCTTGCTGGGGCCAGGATCTGGGCTGGAGCAGGGTCTGCCACTGACTGAGAACCTACAGTCATCATGAAGGCGACCACGAGCATCAGGTAGTGTCACCAGAGACAGACCAGCACTCACCACCTTTGCCGCATCCTGTCTGCTCTAATCCTCCTGTTCTTCTACACACATCTGCAAAAGTCTCCTCTTCTCTCCCGCCCTGCGCTCACCGCTCACTCTGACCTCTGCTCCGCCTCCACACAGCAGTGACATCAGGACTCTGTGTAACATCACTGGTTGCTAGACGCCAGTCGGGGTGGCCCCAGCGACCAGTTTACGGTAAATTAATTTTCATTCTGAGACAGAGCCTGGGGGCCTTATTTTCGGGGGAATGTTTTATATTTCACTCAGAAGGAAACCTGTAAGTAGGTCTTATTTTCGGAGCATGTTTTATTTTCGGGGAAACATGGTAAAACGTATTATCTAAAAAATATTACTTAATCAACTGTATGGGCCAGAAACTTAGAAGTCACCATCACTGCCAGCCATTTCTTCCTTATCCTCATTTTCAACCCACCACCAATCCAAACAATCTATCCCTGCTTCCTCTAGAATATGTCCACATCTGTCCACCAAAATGACCCCCACACCCCAGATGAGGGCCACCATTATGCCTCAATTTCTACAAAAGCCTCCTGATGTGTCTACTTTGCTTCCATGCTTGTGCCCCTGTATTGTATTCTGCACTCAATACCAAAATAGGCTGAAAAGACAAATTGATTATGTTCTACACTAACTCACCCTCAAAGAAGAGAGTTCAATGATTTTCTATTTCTTTTAAGATAGTCTAAAATCTTAAACACAGGCCTGTACAATCTAGGTCCTGCCTATTCTAGTCTATGTTAATGCCATGCTTCCTCCGTGGCCCAGCCTCCCTGGCCAGTTCCTCCAACACCGCATATGCTTTCCTGTTAAGGGTCTTTACTTTTCCTCATGCCTACAATTCTCTCCCCAGTGTCTCTCTTATTAAGGTAATACCTACTATTCCTTCAGGTATCAGATCAAATCTCACAATAAATCCTTCTTTAACCTCCATGATAAAGTCAAATTCTCCTATTAATATGCTTTCTTAATATCCATGTCCCTCTCCTTCTTGGCACTTGCATTATTTGTAATGCATAGGTGAGATTCTTAAATAGCTTATTCCCTCTCTAGACTGTTAGGATCCACAAAGGGCAAGTCAAGTCTCTTTGCTCACAAAGTCTCACAAGTCTTTTTGCTAGCACCCAGCACAGTGCTTACATATAACAGATGCTCCATAAATATTTTCTGAATGAACAAACACAAATCAATACACTGTAACAACACCCGGGGGGGGGGGAGCATAATAAACTTTTTGATTCAGAAATTCCATTCTGAGTGAAATTATCTGAGACAACAATATATATATATATATATATATATATATATATATATACACACACACACACATACATATACATACATTCTTCTATGAACATCTTTGAATATATATATATATTCAAAGATGTTCATAGAAGAATGTTCATTATTTTAATGTTTTATAATATGAAAATCTAATTCTTAGGTTCATCAGTAAGCAAAGGAACAATGCAGCCATAAAAGAAAAAATGGGGTCTCCAAATACTTTCAAAGGAGTATGTCCACTATACATTAAGTTATAAAACAGAATGTCTAAATATGATACTATTAAATTACATGTATATGCTTAGATTTGCATTTTTAAAGTCTGAAAAAATATGTACTAACTTAAAGGTGGTAATCTCTGGGTGGGGGACAAGCTTGCTTTCTACATCATACATTTCTATACAGATTGCATTTTTGCAAATAATTTACATTATTTAAATGAAACAACGTAGCCCTGGTCTGCCTCTTAGGGTTGGCAACTCACCTGCAGATGAGGTAGCCAGTCCTGTTTAAACCATGGGTACAGTGGACACCAATAAGTCTGTCTATAAAACAGGGAATGTAGCGTTAAATAAATGAAGTATCATAGAAACAAGTCATACAATTTTCTGAAGAGTAACATTTATAAGTTATCACAATACTATCACTACCTGAAAATAAGTGACTCTGAAGAGAAATGTGTTGGTTTTTTTTTTTTTTTTTTTTTTTTTTTTTTAGGAACATACTATTATGATCTACTATAAAGTCAAAATTCATTGTCCTAGGAAATTTTTTACAGCCTCCATTTAGATGCAATAGTATAGACTGTGAAAGGCCTGGTTAGGTACTTACAGTAAAACTCCACTGAGATAAAACTCATTTGTCTGAACTGATTTATAGAAAAGGAAAGTTGGAGAAAAACAAAAACAGCTATTCACCTCTAAATACCCATACCCTAATAATAAGCCCAGTAGGCTCTCAGGTATTTACTGAATCAATCTATTTTCTGAGTCTACCAGGTCTGGGGAGTGGACTGTATAGGGCGTTCCTCTCCATCAGTGAGTCTGGTATTGTGGGAGGGGCTTAGAGCAGGGGTGTAGAATGGTATGCCAGATCCTGAGACTGCTATGGCAGGGACCACTGCAAGACACAGTGAAGTCAGCACAATGCAAGCAGACCACATGGGGTCAGTCTATGCAGCACACCAGACGTGATGTTAACATGTGCATGGCCAAGACTTACAAACATGTCCTCAAGCACTCATATGGGTCTTCTAGCCCTCACGGGAACAGATGGAACACTGTGTACCAGTTCCACACACAGAAGCCTGGAAGCAGTGAGGCCAGCAGCTCCACCCTAACATCTAAGAGGTAATGCTTCTGTAATTACAGTTTATACAAATAAGATCATTTACCTTCCTGTAGATGCTGTGGTTATCACAGGCAAAGTCTAGCCTCTCAAGATTTAAAACACAGAGATCTGTGACCAGGGCTTAATATATTTAAGAACTAGGATTGGGTTGGGGCTTGGGTCGGGGGAAAAAAAAAAAGAAAGAAAGAAAAAGATATAAGAACTAGTGCCTACATTAAGTGACTAGGTAATGGTTTGAAAATTTATCTTAAAACCCATTGACCCCATCTATCTATCTCTTTCTTCCTTCCCTACTCCCTGTGTGTGTGTGTGTGTGTGTGTGTGTGTGTGTGTAAAATATGTCAGATTTACTTAATAAAGTGTATACTCCTTATGCTAAATTTAGAAAGAGGACAGTGAAAACTTTGTCCTGTGAATGTGTGGTTTTCCAAAGGAAAAAAGGTTCCGCAGTCTTAAAATGTGGCAAACACCATGTTCCTTCTGATAGCTACATGCCATAAAGTCAACTGAGTCTTTAAAATTCAAAAGCTACTGAGATCTGCTTTCAAATATAGTCAAGTAGATCTTAAAGCAGGAATAAGAAAACCAGCTTTTTAATGTTCTTCCAATCTGAAAACTAACAAGAGGTGACCATGACCTTCCTTACTTGTGCCCAAATTGGAAAACCAGCAGGAATATTTTAAATACAAATGATGAGGATGCAATTCCACTAGTCCATTCCATTTTGTTTTGCTTCTAAGGGTCTGTCTCACTCTAAGCATTTACCTTTTATTTTCTTTTACCCATTCTAAGATGCTGAGATTCTAATGTTTTATTCCACCCACTACTAACCTTTTAATAAATAACACAAAAGAACATTTTAATTTCCCATTAAAATATCTTTTTTTTTTAAGAGATAAGCTGATTCAGTTCATATTTCTCACTAATCCCATTTTCCAAACTAAATCGTTTATTTTTAACAATAAAAGAACAAACATCTTGCCCAGCTGGTGTGACTCAGTGGTTAAGCACTGACCCAGGAACCAAAAGGTCACTGTCATTTGATTTCTAGTCAGGGCACATGCCCGGGTTTCAGGCTCAATTCCCAGTAGAAGGCATTCAGGAGGCAGCTCATCAATGATGTTTCTCTCTCATCAATGTTTCCATATCTCTACTTCAATTCTCTCCTTTTCTCTCTAAAAAAATAAAGAAAAAACAAAGAATTCCATTATTCTTACCAAAAAAAAAAAAAGTCTTATCACCATCACCCGATAGGACCATATCAAATACAACAGGCCAAATATAGGAACTGTTAAAATTATTTAAAGTTCCCAACCTAATTAAAAACAAATACCAAAGTCCAGGTAAGGGACACACACACACACACACACACACACACACACACAACTCACCATTATCTTTATTTTCTTTCAAAAACCCATTAACAGCACACTTGAATTTTAAAACAGTGTCATCATCAGGCACCTGATGACCAATCGTATAAATTTTTAAGTAAGGAATTGTTTCTGGTAAGTCCTATAAGGCAAAACCATTAAAATGTATATTATTTTATTTGCATGGGAAGAATTAAAAAGTAATTAGATGATCCAAAATATAAATCAAGAGATTATAATAAAAAGATCAATTTTTCCCAAAGCTGCTTCAACCAAGAAGTATCACTAGATTTTCATTAGTCAATAGGTATACAACACTGAAAGCAAAATTCATGTGAATGAATGCATATGTAACTAAAGTTATATAAATAATTCTACCTAATATTTTACATTTCAAGGACCATAAAGCAACTGTGATTTAAGTATAATAGGATCAGAAAACTTGGAATTAAATTGTTAGATTGAGGTAATTTCAAGCACTGTTGAGAACTGGAGAGGAGGAAGTGATACTGATTAAAAGACAGAGAAAATTAAATGAAAATCCTGCACTTCTGAACTTAAAAGAAAATTATTTACATATTAATAAGAAAAAGGAATAATTTGAGTTAATTTTTCTTTTTCTGAGCTTGTTTCAACATCTTAGTGATGAGTAAGTTCTCAACAAATATCAGTATTACTACTACCTCATTAGCTCAGGACTGTTGTGCGGATTAACTAAGTTAAGATATGTGAAAGTACTTTCCCAATGGCTAATTGCTACACAAACATTAGCAAACATTAGGTGTTATTGTCTCCCAAGGCTATGGAACTGGTCAAAAGGAGCATAAGTCTTTCTCACTGATATGCCAAATGGACCAACAGAATATATGAGTTTCTGTATTACATCAAGAGATTGTAGGAAAGAAAGTATACAACTCTGAGAACAACTTGTCTTTTACTGTGATGCTTACACATGCTCAAGCAACTGCTTAAAATAAAGATTAGCCCTAACCAGTTTGGCTCAGTGGAGAGCATCAGCCAGCAGACTGCAGGGTCCCAGGTTCGATTCCAGTCAAGGGCATGTACCTTGGTTGTGGACACATCCCCAGTAGGGGGTGTGCAGGAGGCAGCTGATAAATGTTTCTCTCTCATCGATGTTTCTAACTCTCTATTCCTCTCCCTTCCTCTCTGTAAAAAATCAATAAAATACATTTTAAAAAATCAATAAAATATATTAAAATAAAGGCTAAAAACATAATGAACATCCCTCTCTTTTCTTTTAAGGCTTCTACTATTCTTTGAAAAGTTTACTTCCTTTTCAAAATATAGAGCGTGATCACTTATAGAATTTCTTAATCACAAAGCCTACTGCCAAATACTTTAGTTCATGTCTTTCATCTCATTTTGAGACAGCAATTAGAAATGTTTAATTAAGGAAACCAATTACTACCCATGAAAGAAGGCATGGATTCACCTTGGCATAGGTGATAATTACTAATTACTATGAACTATTACAGAATCAGAAAAGAAGGTTCTTTTCAAGTTACCTCTGGTTTATAATAGCGGTGAGTATATGTTAAATCAATTATCAGTCCAAGCTCTTCATTTCGTTCTTGGATTTTGTTAAAAAGGTCCAAGGGGGAAAAGCGTTCTTCTGGAGCAAGTTTCTCTTCAAAACTCTGTCAGAGAGAATAAAATAACAAACAGCAAGGGTATTTAAAATTTTGTGTTATATTATATTTATTTAAGCCCTGTGCTGCTGATCCTATCTAATAAAGAGGGAATATGCTATTTGACCCTCACGCTGTTGCAAAGATGGTGGTGCCCATAACCAATAAGGAGGGAATACGCTAATTGATTGTCCTGCCCTCAAAGATGGCAGCGTCCACAGCCAATATGGAGGGAATATGCTAATTGATGGCCACCCCCTCAAAGATGGCGGTGTCCAATTAGAAGATGGCAGTGCCCAGCCTCTCAGCCCCGCCTTGCACCTGCCTCTGGGGTCCCCCAGTTCTCTCAGCCCCCCACCCACCCAGGGCTGGCGGAGGTTCAGATAACCAGGGCCAGTTGAAGCTTGTGCTGCCAGCAGTGGCAGCAGCAGAGATGTGATGGGGCGTCATTTTCCCTGATCACTGGGTCAGCTCCCTCCCCTGAGGGCTCCCAGATTGTGAGAGGGGGCAGGCTGGGCTGAGGGATACCCCCCCACCGTGCATGAATTTCCATGAACCAGGCCTCTAGTATACAGTAAGATTCAAAGGAAAGTTTTCACATTTCTGTAATTTACAAGCAATATTACAATCCTTTCTTCCAGACAGACTAGAGGTAAGAAAATAAACTCATATCTATATATATTTACTTCTGTGTTTGTTTCATGTTGGTCTTGTAACCAGACCACAGAACTCCCAGAAGATAGGGATCACATCAATTTTGTTCCATGTATCTCAGCTCCAAGTGAAGTACCTATAAAGAGGTACTTATGATAGTTCTTAAATGTGTATATGAAGAAAGACTTTAATTGCCAAATAGTCTTTATGTACTTGGCTTATTTGTGTCTTCTGTTCCACAGACCTTATTGGTTATTCAAGTGACAACAATAAAGGGGTGTGTGTGTGTGTGTGTATGTGTTTTAATAAATAAATATGTTTTTAAAGCACACTTAGGTTCAGTAAAACTGAGCAGAAAGTAAAGAGTTCTCACTTAAACACTCTCTCCTTCACCCACACAGCCTTCCCAAACACCAACATTCCATATCAGTGTAGTACATTTGTTAGAATTAATAATGACACATCATTACCAATTACTGTCTATATTTTCCATTGAGTCACTCCGCATTGTGGGTTTTAACCGATTTTTTAAAAAAATACCCAACGGTATTTTTAGAGAGAAGGGGGGAAAGGGGAGGGAGAGAAAGAAAGATTGATGTTAAGAGAAACATGAATCAGTTGCCCCAGACCAAATCTGCAACCTAGGTATGTGTCCTGACCAGGAATTGGACCTACAACCTTTTGGTGTACTGGACAATACTCCAACCAACGGAGCCACTCAGCAAGGGCTGGGTTTAAGCAATTTGTAAGGACATCTATTTACCCTTACTGTGTCATACAGAATAGTTGCACTAACCTAAAAATCTCCTGTACTTAAATACTAGTAGGCCTGGAAGATACCCCTCTGCCATTATTATTCTTTGTGGGAATTTTCCTGGCTATTTAAGTGTATTTTTCTATACGAGTTTCAGAATCAGACCATTTGAGATGAAGTTAAGTTTATGAATGAATGTAAAAAGATTTAACTGATTTCTGATGTCGAGTCTTCCACATAATATTATAAAAGCTTTAAAGACTACATTAATTACAACAAGGCATAGAATTTCTCCAATTTCTTGAAGATCTGGAGCTGATGGATCAATTATCATCTCCAGGTATCTGAGCAATAACCAATTTTTTTATAACTAAGTCACAACCCTTTAGGAAGTCTTCCTTGATTAACCCTGTTATCATTCCCACTCTTTTGAATTCCTTGCTATTTCTATTTCTAACCATGGCACTTGACACTTAACATATTCTATTTTACATTCCAGAGTGCTTAACAAGTGATTATCAAGTATGGAGGTGACTTTTCCTTAGTGAATTCCCTAACACACAGGAAACCAATGTCACATTTGACTTCTACACAGGGGAAATGCACCTCCCGAATCCTACCGTATGAATAGGTTAGACTGTGCTGGGAGTAGTTATACAGCTTTGTGGTGTCTTAATCCCAACACTGAATAAAATCACTTAAGTACACAGTGCTGGAAGAGGATTTTTATAATGACATTATATGAGTTACAAATTAAATAAATTCCCAATACATTTAAAGTAGACTTTTTCTAAAAAACAAAACAAAAAAACAGAAAAATAAAATAAAGTGTACTTGTTCTGATGCTAATCCATGCTACGCTGGGCAGTTTAATGAGGCATGGAATTTCTTCTCACCATTTTTTAATTGGTCAAATGCTTTCCCCATCTATTTCTTTGTTAGGTCAAACAAAAATACAATTTTCAGCCTTGGCTGGTGTGGCTCAGCTGATTGGAGCGTCATCCCATACATCTAAAGGAAGGAAACTGTTCCATGTTCTCTCTCACATCAATGCTTCTCTCTCCCTTTCCCACTCTCCTCAATGGAAAAAACAAACAAACAAACAAACAAACAAAAACAATTTTCAAAATTTCCATGCTGAAATCCTAATTTTGCTGACCCAGGGCACTTTGTTGGTTGTGATGATGGGAGCAAAGGGTCTTAATGGTATGTAGTGGGTAGGGTCATGGAGCTAGATATCTTGTCAAACTCAGAGAACAGTCCTACAAGTGTGGCTCATACCTGAATGTCTCTTGAATTCCCTACTCAACATTCATGTAAGTGAAAAAAATATTCATAATTATCTAAGCCTTAGAAATGAACTTTAATGTGATACCTTAATCAATAAAGAAAATTTTTAAAAAGAAAAAAAAAGAGAAAGAAATTCACAAACACAAAGGGTTTTAATGTACATTGAACTTTCCAGGATATAATCACCTTATTAACCAAGTGAAGGATGAACTTGGTTTTATTTGGAAATCTACTAAGCGCTGTTCTCTGTCAAGGAAACTCCTATGACTAAGGCAATATCACCCACCTAACCGAGCCTGCATTTGCAATTTTTGCATTCATGGAGCAAGAAACTGACTATTTCTATATTTCTAATAGTGTTATGCCTAAATATTTACATATTGAAATATACATTACTTAATTGTAAATTCTTTTATTTCTTCCCTGTATTATAGTTACAGCACTACACTGATTTTTTTTTTATTAAGTATGGAAGTGGCTTGTATTTACTAGTATCTATGAATTTCAGGATAGTAAAAGGCAAAATACAAAGTTTATGCTATAAAAATAGAAAATGAAGTGTGACGGAATGGAGAATCACTATTCTATATGGCGAATTCGAAATTCTAAAAAAAAATATTGAATTAATTAACTGTACACCATAAGCATCTGTGGACACAAACAGTGGACCTTCCCTACATGCCACGCACGTCTATAAATAATGTTTTTTTTTTAGTGGCAGCCCTGACCAACTTCAAAATCATTTTTTTGGTGAGAATTTTCAGCTTAAAATATTCAAGAACACCCGGATTGTGAGTAAAATATTTTTTATAATATTGCAAATTTATTTTTTTAATTAAATTCAAAATATCATGGCATGTGGGGAAGGTTCCCATTTTGGACACATGGCAGTTAACTGGTTAATTTTTGCTTACCTTTTTCAAAGGAACTTTAAAAGCAATGAAACGCGTCCCAGGCATCCTCTGTCCAAGAGGGAGATAGTCTTGCCACCTGTTAATACATCCGTGTTAGCCAAATTCTCTTAGCCTTCCTCCCAGCACAGACTGAGGACGCCTCAGTCCCCTCTTCCCTTTGCTTTGCTGCTCCACTTATTCACCCCCCACTGAGTTACCTGTACCTCCCTTCTTCCTGTTTCCCCATCTTGAAAAAAATGTACAAGGCAATAAACAGTGCAAAGGGCTCAACAAATGAGGAATACCTAACACCAGAGACTGCCAGAACTTCTATATCCTTGATAAAACCTAGCCTGGTCCTGAATACTAAGGTGGCATCTACATTAATAAAAGGAAACTATGAAAATTGACCAGACCTCGGAGATGTTCACCAGCCAATCAGGAGTGGGTATTAAATTAACCCAGCAAAGACATTGGGTTAATTTGCAGGCGCAGAGCCACTGGGTGCAGGGCGGCCACCTGCGAGCACCCTGGCGCCAAGCAGCCTGTGTTCTGAGGACAGGCGTGCTCGGGACCCAGGCTGCTCTGAGCCTTTAGGGCCGTGCATAAGCCCAGAGGAACCCCAGCCACTCTGGGTGTGCGCGCGCAAGTGCGGAGCAGTCGGGGGTGGGGTGGGAACATCCACAGCCGCTTATGCACATGCCAGCGCCAAGCAGCCTGGGTCCTAGGTACAGGCATCCTCGGGGGCCAGGCCGCTCTGAGCCTGTAGGCCTGCGCATAGGCCCGGAGCAGCTGGGGTCCTGGGACAACCTCCTGGCCACCCTGGGCCCAAGTGTACAGGCCCAGAGCAGCCACGGGCGGGACAGGAACGTCCCCTGCAGCGAGCAAGCAGACAGCAGGGCCCTGCTTGCCCCTGACCGTGGCAGCGAGGGTCAAGAGTCCCCTGAACGGCCCCCACAGAGAGCAGACACCAAGGCCCCACTTGCCCCTGGCACCAGGGCCTGCAGTGGCATCAAGCAGGCAGGTCCGCAGAGAGCAGAGGACCACGGGGAGCAGGCCTAAGCCGTCAGTAGGACATCCCGAGGGTTCCCAGATTGGAGAGGATGCAGGTAGGGCTGAGGGACGCCCTGTCCCTTTCCCCTCCCGCCCCCCATGAATTTTGTGCACCGGGCTCCTAGTAAATACATAGATTTTAACTGAAATAGTTTAAACTCAATTCTTTCACTTCAGTTTACTTTTATTCCTCATACAACTGATGTCATAATAATGGATCGGTGGGGAACTTCGAGTTCACATGGTAAAAAGAAAACCCAATAGAACAGTGACATTGAACTTCACTTAATAATGCTGGGAGTCACAGTGAGAAGTGACATTCGAGCTGACTTCTGTCTGATGAGTTAGAATGAGCTACGGTTGATTCAGTATATCCGAAGCTCTGGAAGGGAGGGCAAAGGTTACACAAATGGGGGCTGGAGAACCAGACTGCATTCTAGAGAGTACAGAGTCTTAAAAGCCAAGGTAAAGAGTTGTGTTTTTTCTTGAAACATGATTTTGAGTGAGTGATGTTTATAAGCAATGTTCCAATTTGCCTATTAAAAAGATTTGCTATATGAAGAATGGACTGGGCTCTGACTGGTCTGGCTCAGTGGATAGGGCGTCTACCTTCGGACTCAAGGGTCCCAGGTTCGATTCCAGTCAAGGGCATGTACCTCAGGAGGCAGCTGATTGATGTTTCTCTCTCATCGATGTTTCTAACTCTCTAGCCCTCTCCCTTCCTCTCTGTAATAAATCAATAAAATATATATTTAAAAAAAAAATATATATATATATATATAGACTGCCAAATGACGGGGAGGGGGGAGGGTAGGAAGATCTGGGGGAGATAAGAGATCAACCGAAGGACTGGTATGCTTGCATATAAGAACAACCAATGGACACAAAACTCTGGGGAGGGAGGGCATCTGGGGGGGGGGGCAATGATAAGCTATGTACACAGATAATACCTTAATAAAAAAATATTTAAAAAAAAAATATATATATATATAATTTCTTCTTAAAAATGGACCGGAAGGAAATAAGACTTCTAATAATGAGTCGAGGACCTAAAAGGCAAGTTCTGTATTAGGATGCTGATGGAGAGGAACTGGAATATTTCAGCATTTTTAGGATATAAAATGAAGGGGACTTAATGAGGTACGAGGTGGAGGACAGGAAGGTGTCAAGGAGTGAAGAAGGGTTCGCTGTACTTAAAATAAGCCAAGGCTCAACATTAATCATTTGGACCTATTAGGAGGCAACAGTACGCCCTTTGTCATGCCTGGAAACAATACAAACCAACTCTTTCGGTTAAAAGTTCAACGATAAGGGTGGGTTTTAGACTCAAACTTAATAGTTAGTACATTTTCTGTGTCAAAATGCCACAAGTTCTGGAATTAACGGGGGGGGGGGGAGCTCTATTTTGGTAACTAATGAGTACCCCCAAAACTGACAGCCCCATCTTAAAAAGCGATCCTTCTACTGACAGCCTGAAAGGGCAATGGGCAGGGCCTCACAGTTTTTCCTTTTAATTTTTAAAAAATGTATTTTTATTGCGAGTATTACAGATGTAACCCCAGCCTCCTGGCAGAACCTAGTAGCTTTTAAAAGGATGGGGGTGCCGGAACCGGTTTGCTCAGTGGATAGAGCATCGTCCTGCGAACTGAAAGGTCCCAGGTTTGATTCAGGTCAAAGGCATGTACCTTGGTTGCGGGCACATCCCCAGTGGGGAGTGTGCAAGAGGCAGCTGATCGATGTTTCTAACTCACTATCCCTCTCTCTTCCTCTCTGTAAAAAAAATCAATAAAATATATATTCTTGAAAAAATAAAAGGATTGGAGCCCAGCAAGTGTGGCTCAGTGGTTGAGTCTTGACCTATGAACCAGGGTTAGATTCCAGGGGTTAGATTCCCTGTCGAGGCACAAGCCCAGGTTGCCGGCTTAATGCCCAATGGGGGACGTCCAGGAGGCCGCTAATGATTCTCATCATTGATGTTTCTATCTCTTCCCCTCTCCCTCTCCGACTCCCCCTCCATCCCCTTTCCCCTCTGAAATCAACAACAACAACAACAAAATATATAGAAAAGTCAGAAACACAGACGGCCCCTTTCAACTCCCGTGGGCGGGGCAGCGACAGGATCAAAGCCTCCCAGGAAAGGACAGACAGGCGGAGCGCGCGGCGAGGCTGACGCCGAGGCCGGGAGGGAGGAAGCCCGGGCCGGGGCCGGGGGCCGGGGGCTGGGAGGGCCTCGCCCAGGGGCCACGCCGCCTTACCTCTCGGGGATGTGGTTCCCGCCCTTCTTCTTGCCCGGAGCCTTCGCTGGCGAAGGGTGTCCAGAAAAGGCGCGGCCCCGGCCCCGGCCCCGGCCGCCGTGGGCACGATGCCATTGGCTCATGTGGACCCCAAGTGACCGCGCCACCAACGCCCACAGCGCCCACGCCGCCAGCCCAGCACCGCGGACCCAAAACAAGACCCTCCGCCGGAAGCGCCTCCGCCGACACTGCGCAGGCCCCGCCCACCAGGCTCCTGGCCAGCGCGCACGCGCCGCCGCCCGCGGTGATGACGTCACGCGCGGGCCGCCTGGAGAGCGGCCTTAGTCCGCAGGGCCCCGGTGCCCGTGGCGCCCTCCGTAGGCGGCGGCCGGTAGCACAGGCCCATGAGACCGTGTACGGACCCTGCAGAGCTCAGTTCTGCAGCCCATGGAGAGAGAAGTGAAGTCCCAGCCCGCCCAGGTCCCAGCGCGGTCCTTCCGCATGTTTTCCAAGTGCTGACATTCACACTTATTGTAGAGTGTATATACATGTGTGCTCATTCAAAGACGGATGCCCTCTATTTTATGCAAAATCACCGTACAATATACATTCGACAGTATGTCTACAAAAAGATTGAGATCCGTTTATGTGTACATCCATTCTATTATTTTTAATGGTTGCATAGCAAGGCACTGATTGTGAGCGCCATAATTTGTATTACCAGTCCAATACTGACGGTCTTTCCGTTGGTTGCAGTTATTTTGCCTTCCATTAACAGGCTGTCATGCAAACATCCTTAAACGCGTATAAATAATCTTTAAATTTCTAGAAGTAGAATTTCTGGAATGAAGGATATGCAAACTTAAAATTTTGAAAGATATGGCTTAATTGCCCTCCAAATATAAAGTGTTAACCTACATCCCATTCGCAATGAAACTTTTATTGGGTTCCTGTCATGTGGCAGGTAGCACACATTTACATTTTTAGAAAATACCAAAATATAATGGGCAGGAGTGGAACTCAAGTCCAAGATTTCTACACACTATCAGGCATAGAGACCTGTATCTGATACAAAAACTCTCAATTCAGCTGTGAGTTGAAACAGCAAAGGGCCTCATGTGCTAGGTATTCTGAAGGTTAAACCGAATACCATATTTCAGATTAAACTGTAGGTAATTGTAACAGCAAATGTCTTTTGTTTTTAATTTTTAGTTTCTCATTTTCTAAATACCTTATAGACAATGTTACTAATATAACAATTTCAAATCTGGGTAAGCTGAGTATCAGAATGGTCAGTAATTGAATAAATGAATGAATGAATGAAGAATGGGTAAAAGATCACGAGTTTAAAATATATATTTCAGAGAGGAAGAGTGAGACAGAGATAAAAACATCAATGAGGAGAGACAATAATTGATTGGTGGTCTCCTACATGCAACCCACTGGGGATCAAGCTGACACCCAAGCACGTGCTCAGACCAGTGATTGAACCATGACCTTATGGTTCATAGATTGACATTCAACCTCTGAGTGATGCTGGTCGGGCAAAAGATCACTACTTTTAATATTTCTGGAACAATCATACTAATCAAGTTTATATTGGTTAGTATTTACAATTCTGAAAATTACCACAAAATTTAAAATAGATTAGTATTAGTATTAGTAAATGGCTATTTGAAAAAGATCTGTAAGTGAGCACAGCACAGTTTGCAAAGGTACAATTAGTCACATTCAAAAATATGAAATATTCTTTTGGAATTTATGAAAAATATATACAACAGGCCTGTAGTGGCCAAAAAAAGTGTTATTGATACAAATACCTATAGAATTGACATAAATCTATCAGAAGCTAGAAAAACAATATTGGTCTTATACTTCCAATTTGTTACAAGACACAAGCTTGAGATGGGAACAGGGCACAAATTTGGTTATGTGACACAAGAAATTCCAGACCTAGGCACCATAGGGTTTCCAGAAAGTATGAGACCTAGCAAAGAGTAGGCCTTTGGATGGGAGTGGATCCAACATGAGGTGAAAGAATGCATGAATAGGTATATAGGACACTGGAATGGGAAATATAAGAACAAAGGATATTTGGAGCACTACACAGCTAAGTAGTTGACACTATAAAAATCTAGCAGTATCTGATAGGGCCCCAAGTATCATGAAGGGGTTTGAGGGAGTCTACTCTTTATTTAAATTAAAAGTGAGAGTAACAAAGCATCCAGGTGCAGATGGGTTGGTTATATTACATCAAGACACATCCTAATTATCCCAATGGGTACAAGATGCAGGAAGTGGGTCAAGGCAATACTCTAATTATAAAAAGAATTTAGGTCAGGGAAGAGGTTGACGCTAAGTTTCAGAGTGTTGCACTAAAGTTCTTTCAGTTCCTCCTCCTACATTTAAGATTTTTTAAAGAGGTTAAATGATGCTGAGCCCAAAAGCTAAAGTTAAATGGCTAGGACTATGGATAGAAAATAGTTATAGAGGGTTGGATCCAGGAATGGCCTAATTAAGGATTGGTCTAGATAGAATTGAATGTTGGAACTGAGTATTTTAACATGTAAGCACTGATTTGCTATCATAATTTATCTTACTATACTTTCCCAATATTACACCATCCATCCTACCCTGCAGTAGCTATTGATTCTTTTGATTTTCATGGGGGGGGGGAAACAGAAAAAAATTAAAAACAGACTGGTCTGGCTTGCAGATATTACATATATTTTTAGCCTCATGTTACATACTAGTATCATAGAAGTTGGCGATCTGAGGTATGAAGCTTATAAAAAACCTTGAAAAAAATTTATGTTTCAGCCATATGTCTACCCTATAACACCCCTTCAGTGTATTTTTCTCAGTTAAGAATCATCCCACATCTTTGAAAAAACCCCTCAAATCTGATAAAAGAAAAAGTAGGCTTATAAATATGTCTCTTTGGAGATCCCATCTATGAGGTATCTTCTTTGGGTTTTGGCATCTTGTATCACACACTTTCTATTTACTGGCAATAAAAAAGCCCCCAAGTAGATTGGTCTATGCACCCTTAAAATCTTACCATCAAGAAAACAGAGGACAGGGTGGGGCAAAAATAGGTTTATACTTGTGAGTACACGAGGAATTATTCCTGTATTATTCACTAATTATTGCATTATATTTCATATAAACAACGGTACACTTACTTTTGCCCCATCCCGTTTAAGTCATTAGCAGCTCAGCCCTAACTCACTGTCACAAGTGTGTGGTTAGTGGGAAAAGCACTAACCAGGGGCAGAGAACAAGCCAGGCCAAGTCGGGCTGAGTACACACACCTGTTCCTTATGCTCAGCGGCACAGTAGATATTGCTCACCACAATGCCCTTTCACACACTCCATGTGGGCAAAATCAGAGCTTTATACAGAGCATAAAAACAATCCATACTTTATAAATATATCAATGAATAAGTGACAAAAACAAAAACGTATTTATCACCTCTCTAGCGAACAGAACTCTTGTTCTGCATACTTCCACATTGCCTGACCCTTATTCTCCATGCATGCCCTGTCTTTATTTTCCTCTTCATTTCTGTCTGGCCTTGCACCCAAGCATGGCAGACAGAGAATCCTAGAGGCCCAAAGTTCTACAGCGGCTGTTTGCAAGGGGGAGGAGACTGCAGTAACTGCCACACTGGATAGATACACTTTATGTCTTCATGTGAGAAGGAAAGGGGGAAAATATCGTGAATGCCTCTCATGTATAAGAGAGCAGGATGGCAGGAAGCCTACGTCGCCCAAGGAACCAGAGGAAGCAAATTGTGGGCAGAAGAATTGCAACCAAAGGCTAGAAGAGGAAAGGTTTGCAGCCAGCTGACTCCTAGCTCTTTGGTATTTGCTTCTAATGGCAGAGTCCATTTTGGGATGTATCAGACACTGAAAGGAAGACCCCCTGCTGCTGCTGGAAGTTAACAGGAAGAAACATCAGGGAGTGTAAGAATGCAAGAGCAAAGCTTGTCTAGAAACACTGCTGAAGAAGAAGAAGAAGAAGAAGAAGAAGAAGAAGAAGAAGAAGGAGGAGGAGGAGGAGGAGGAGGAGGAGGAGGAGGAGGAGGAGGAGGAGGAGAAGAAGAAGAAGAAGAAGAAGAAGAAGAAGAAGAAGAAGAAGAAGAAGAAGAAGAAGAAGAAAAGGGAGCAAAGAGAGATGCAAGTCCAACCTGGCCTGGCTAAGCCCAGCCCAAGAAAGGTAGGATTCAAGAAGAACTACAAGAGAAGAGCCCTGGTCCACTACATTTTCCACAACAAGCACTCAACAAACTTCAATTTACTTTTTAACCAAGTTGCAATCAAGCTTTTAATCTCTTCTTTGCTCTCCAAAAGCTGCAGTAAGTTCACAAATCGGATAGACTGATGATTTCAGAACCATAATTGTGAAACCTAAATGTCCCCCTTCCATTATCTCTTAGGATATGAATAATACATGCCATTATAAATACACTAGAGGCCTTGTGCATGGATTTGTGCACATTGGAAAAAATTAGAAGAAATATTTCAGAGGCCAGGGAGGGACTGTGGGAGGGTGGCTCCAGAGCATGTCCATTCCCAATCGTCTGGACACCAGCAGCAAGCTAACCTACCTGGTCAGTGCACATCATAACAACTGGTCTAATGGGGGAATGAATGGTTGGACGCATAGCATATTAGGCTTTTATTATAGCAGATGTTATATAATGTACTATAGAAAATATAAGTAACTACTAGCTAATTAAATTAATGCGTGTTATATAATAAGCAGATTATTTCCTTAACGCAAAAGCCTGGGGAAAGTGAGAATATCACATTTTTCCTGTCAACTAGCACATCTCTCCCTGAACTCAGCCATGTAGGGGTTGGTTTAGCTCCCCTACTGCTCCCTCCATCCAATGTTGTCTCCTTGTTGGGAATCTGGCCTCTATATTGGCTCTCCCAGCCATTTAAACTGCCTGCTTTGTGACATCATTCATCTCCCTCCAAACCTATCATCGCCTCCTAGAATTCTGGGTTTCCATGGAGTCTCAGTAAACAAATTTGGAAGATCACAACTGACCAGTGACCAGTGTGACCAGTAACCTTCTGACCGGACACACGCACTCTCTGACTTCAGCCACCCAGACATCCTCATCACTTGCATCTATCGTTAATATTTCCTCCTCTTCTCTGACCATGTCAGGTAAGGAAAGAAATTTTTAAAAGTTTCTTATTAGATATTTTGCCCCTACATCTAGCAGTAGAGTCCAAATAGCATAGAATAAAGAAAGGAAGTATTGATCTAGAAATCCAGAGACCTAATATCACTTTTGATTTTGACACTTACTAGTTATGTGACTTTGGACAAGTCATTGACTGTCTCACAGATGTTCTTCCCTCATCTGTTACATTAGGATTTCACATTGGTTGTTCTATTCCCTTTCTTTCCTAATGCTGTTGTAAAGACACCCATATAGAAAATGAAATCAAGACTTCTGGAATGCGTTTCAATAGAAACACAGAGAAAACATTAAATATATAGATATGGATATGGATATGGATATGGATATAGGTAGATAGATAGGCAACCCTAAATGGGCAGTCGGACATCCCTCTCACAATCCAGAACTGCTGGCTTCCAACTGCTCACCTGCCTGCTTTTCTGATTGCCCCTCACCGCTTCTGCCTGCCAGCCTGATCACTTCCTGACCACTCCCATGCCAGCCTGATTGATGTCTAACTGCTCCCCTGCCAGCCTGTTTGCCCCCAACTTTCCTCCTCTGCTGTCCTGGTCACCCTTAACTGGCCTCCCCTGCAGGGTTGATTGCCCCCAACTGCCCTCCCTTGCAGACCTGGTCCCTCTCAACTGCCCTCCCTTGCTGATCATCTTGTTGTGGCCATCTTGTGTCCACCTGGGGGCAGGATCTTTGTGCACATGGGGGCAGCCATCTTGTGTGTTGGAGTGACGGTCAATCTGCACATTGCTCTTTTATTAGATAGGATAGAGGCCTGTTGCACGGGTGGGGGTCAGCTGGTTTGTCCTGAAGAGTGTCCTGGATCAGGGTGTGAGTTCCCTTGGTGCATAGGGTGGTCTGGGCAAGGGGACTGTGGTGGTTTGCAGGCCAGCCATGCCCCCCAGCAACCAAAGGGGAGGCCCTGGTATTAATTTATCTTCTACAATTAAAACTTTGTAGCCTAGAGCGGAAACAAGCCTCCTGCTCACTCCTTGGGTGTAGCCCAGCCGTGGGCAAACTACGGCACGCTGGCCGGATCCGGCCCATTTGGCTGTTCTACCCGGCCCGCGGCCCGCGGAGCTGAAAGAGTGGAGGGTTCTCTTGCTCTCCCCTCTGCTCCTTCACCAGCAGCCCAAAATGAGAGTGCCAGCATGTTCAGGTTGCTTTTGTTCAGGCCCTCCGGTCCAGTTTAAGAACCCATTGTGGCCCTCGAGTCAAAAAGTTTGCCCACCCCTGGTGTATCCATTTCTGTTGGATTTATGCATGTTCTATAATTGAAACTTTGTAGCCTGAAGTCAAGGTCTGGGCTGGCCAGGGTGTGCAGAAAGCTTGGCTTCCTCCATTGCCACGGAAACCCAAGCCTCTCTCCTGTTCTGTGTGGCTGCAGCCATCTTGATTGTGGTTAATTTGCATACTCACTCTGATTGGCTGGTGGGCATGGCTTGTGGGTGTAGTGGAGTGGTTAATTTGCATATTACTCTTTTATTAGATAGGATAGATTGGATTCGATCAATTATAGTTTTTAAGGCTTTGGGTACACTTTCTTGCATGTTCATGATTATAATCTAAGTTTTAAGATAAATATATAAACTTTCAAAATGCTTAACATGTGATTATATTAATTGAAATGTACATTTCTACTAGATTTAATACCTGTTACTTGCTGGGTAATGCTCAGAAAAACATGAATGAGCACAATAATAGAATTCCTTTATATTTATACTAGAAGCCTGGTGCACAAATTTGTGCACCAGTGGGGTCCTTCGGCCTGGCCTGTGGGATTGGGCCAAAACTGGTTCTCTGACATCCTCCAAGGGGACCCAGATTGTGAGAGAGCACAGACCAGGTCAAAGGACCCCATGATTGGGTCTGGGGAGGGACATGGTAGATTGGCCAGCTGGGGAGGGTCCATAGAAGGGCTCCAGGGCACGTCCGGCTTGGCTGGCTCAGTCCTGATCTGCCAGACCCCAGCAGCAAGCTAACCACCGGTCAGAGCATCTTTCCCCTGGTGGTCAGTGCACATCATAGCGTCTTGTCAACCAGCCTTCACATACCATTAGCATATAGTGCTTTGATTGGTTGAATGGCCAACTGGATGACTGGACACTTAGCATATTAGGCTTTTATTATATAGGATTGCTCTCTGCTTTATACCATTTTTTAAAAAATACCCATTTTATTGATTTTTTTTTAAGAGAGGGAGAGGAATAGAGTTAGAAACATCGATGAGAAACATTAATCAGCTGCCTCCTGTACACCCCCCACTGGGGATGTGCCTACAACCAAGGTATATGCCCTCAACTGGAATCAAACCTGGGGCCTTTCAATCTGCAGGCTACCGCTCTATCCACTGAGCCAAACGGGTTAGGCCTTTATACCAGTTTTTAATGTTTTTATATATTTATATATATAAATATATTATATATTTATATATATTATATATTTATATATATAGGCTACCCAAAACATCCACTTTATTGCATTTTATTACTTGTTATGAAATTTTTAGTGATATATCTTCTCTGACCACATGTAATGGTTAGGAATTAATGCAAAATCACCATCTATTGTCGGCTGTTTTTTAGTTAATAGTATTCACAAAAATAGAATAGGCAATATTCACTTGAATCATATTGCATACAGAAAACAGAACTTCATTTATTAAATTTTTATGCTTTGACGGTTCCTACCTGCCCGTTTTCATTTATGTCCATATATATTTTTAGTTCTGTGATATATTGACCAACATTTTTCATTGTCTTTCCAGAACTTACATCTTGTTCTCTCTCTATATGTAATATAACATTTACTCATATATGAATTATTAGTTATTATAATGATTTCATACACAAGCAGCTCAGAGAATTTTAATGTTTTTCTGTTATAAAGCACTTCCTGATAAATTCACTTTCAGATATTCATTTTGAGGTAAGATCAGAAACCAGTCATAAAGACGGTAAGAATGGCACTTCAAATTTACCAACTGCACTGAGCTACATGTGAGCTCCAGGGAACAGTATGTGAACTTATGGGCAACATGAGGCACTGAAGTTCACAATGGCAATAGCTGTCCTGCCTTCCATGGACAAAGCCCCCTCATCTACATTAGAAGCCACATTGCTCCCAGTTTGTGGCAGTGTAATGCTCAGAGCAGAGCCCGAGTAAGGCGGCCAGGATGCTGAGGTTGTGTAACACGGCAATAATGCTAACACAATGAGAGCACTTGAACAAGTCTATCGGAGCCTTAGTTCACACTCATAAAATGAGAATGTTAGAACACAGGTTCCCTAAAGAATCCTGGTTCTAAAATGCTTCATTTCTAGGAAAGAGCACACAAATCAATACTAGTGCAGGCTCAAGGGAAAGGCAGGACAGGGAGTGAGTGCCTCTACTCTAGGGCAGTGTTTCCCAAACTTCTGACATATGTGTACCCCTTCTATAATTTTCGTAATGCTGAGTACCCCTCGTCAAAAAAAAAAAAAAAAAAAGGATGTATTTTAATAACAATCAAAATATATTTATTTTTTCTTTTTTTGGTACATACACAAAATAATAATAAACGAAAAATAAAATAATTCATAATAAAATATAAATAAAAGTTATATTATAAATAATACTTATTTACCGAAACCGGTTTGGCTCAGTGGATAGAGCGTCGGCCTGTGGACTGAAAGGTCCCAGGTTCGATTCCGGTCAAGGCCATGTACCTTGGTTGCAGGCACATCCTCAGTGGGGGGTATGCAAGAGGCAGCTGATCCATGTTTCTCTCCCATCGATGCTTCTAACTCTCTATCCCTCTCTCTTCCTCTCTGTAAAAAATCAATAAAATATGTTTAAAAAAATAACATTTATTTGCACACCAGACCATCTCATGCCTCACAAGACTGTCTTGACTCGACTCATGAGAACGTAGAATTAGGCACAGCGAAGCACGGTGCAGTGCATATCCCCAACAAACTCCAGTGTAACGCGTACCCCACCAAACTCTTCCTGTATCCCTGGGGGTATGCGTACCACACTTTGGGAAACACTGCTCTAGGGAATGTGTGAACCACACCACACAGGCAGTTAATACAGAAGCGTAGCAAACTGTTGCAGCACTCACAACCAGCAGGAGCTGTTGGGTTTTTCTAAAATGTATTTTTATTGATTTCATAAATCAACCTGAAATGGTCATGGTCCTAAAGGAGGTCCAGCCCACAAATGTGATACCACCGGCCTCCACCTCTACAATCTACTCTGTGCCTGCTCACCCCATCACAGAAAACAGTTTTCAAAGTGTGTTCAAACAGCAAGAAGAGGAATAGGGTCATCACTAAAAACTCAGGTCAATCTGCACCTGGGAAGTGGTTAGTCCACAGACAGGTAGACTTTAAGTCCTGACTTTCTAACTGCCACCCTCAGTCAGTGCTCCCCATTTTCAGACTCTAAGGGAACACTTCACAGAGATGAGAAGGCAGACACTGGATTGGCCATGTATGCTATGAGAACCCAAGAGCATTCAAAGGGGTCCCACACTGTTCGCTCCCCTACCTGACTAGTCTCCTACTACCAGTCCCATGGACTCTCTTGATTTATTGCTTCAATTTCTTTAGAAGGAATTTCAGAACGCTTACTGAGATAGTACCAGTTTAACTTTCTCTCACTCCTTAATTCATGCCAGGTTTTAAGACCTCGTGCTCCATGACCTTGTCCAAAGCAAGCAGGATAAAAATATGCCCTTGCTTATTTATTTCATCAGGAAGAATTCCATTTCCTCCCCTACACCATTGTGTGTTATTTTCTCAGGAAAGGGGAGAGAACTAAAAGGACTCCATATGTACAATGATAGCTTTGTAAAATATTTTATTATTATTATTTTTTAAATTTTATTTTCCACAGAGAGGAAGGGAGAGGGATCAAGAACTAGAAACATCGATGAGAGAGAAACATTGATCAGCTGCCTCCTACACACTCCTCACTGGGTATGTACACAGTACATGCCCTTGACCGGAATGAAACCTGGGACTCTTGAGTCCACAGGCCGATGCTCTATCCACTGAGCCAAATCGGTCAGGACTGTGAAATATTTTAAATCACTTACTTTTTATTTGACTTATGACAACCCTTTCAAATATACAGAATGTCATGGAACAATGACATCAAATGATCCCCAGTGAGAACTAGAACAGTTGTCTCCTGGCTCCTAGCATAGGGTGCTCCACGACCCTTAAGATTCCTTCCCTGGTAGGTATGCCGTTCCCATAGTTGGAAGGGCATGATTGCTGCATTGGTGGTGACAGGGGAGCACCCATGGGTGGTGCCCAGGGGACTGACTGGCTTCTCCTTGATTCGTTTGAAGTGATGGAGACTTTCCTGGGGATGGAGACTTCTCTTGGCTTGCAACCTCTAAGCCAAACATTTTGTCTACCACCAACTCCAGAATTCCCCAAGTCTTGCAGTGGCAGCAATATCCAGCTGCTTGACAGTAACCCACCACCTGAGCTTGGGGACATTTCAATGGCAGCTCCAATCCAGAGTCCTAGCATTTACCTGGCACTGCCTCCAGCTCCAAGCCAGGAACAGAAAGAGAAAAGGAATCTGGAGGATAGCACAACCATGCTTTCAAAGCCTCTGGATGCTTACCAGATCCTCCACTGCTCCCTTTAGAAATCCCCGACATTCCCCAGCTCCTGGCGTGCATCGATCCCCTTGGCCAGGAAGAGCAGCCTCGTTGTGAGGACGCTGGTCTGGGAAAGAGCAGCCTGGGTCTTCAGGACCAGGGGACATTTGAAAATGGGATTGGATCCAACGATGGCTTTGCAGACATCGCTACACTGGTGGAGGATATTCACCTCCCTCTGCTCTTAAATTCTTTGGATGAACCTGATCAATCCAAAGGTCCCAAGGGGATCAAAACCAAAGATGCCAGAGCCATCAATTTGAACGAGGTGCAGAAACAGTCAAGTGTCATCAATGCTCCCTCTGATCAAGCAAGGAGGAACAAGCATAAAGCCTCTGAGCTGATCAGTGGTGAGCCTATGGCCAAAATCCAGCGTGAGAGCCCAGATTGCATGTTTGTGGGAGAAGAGGCTGTTTCCAATGCTGCAGCCAGTGACAGGGCTCCTGAAAACAGGGCCAAGAATTCTAACAAGCCTCAGAAAGCTGCCCCCAGCAGGACCAGCAAACCCAAGAGCCATGGGCAAGAAAAGACCAAAAGAAAACACCACCGGATAGACAACAAGATGGCGGCAGAGGTAAAAGCCTAACCGCAGCCGTACTCAATTTCAAAAAATACAACTAAAATATAGAGTGGACACTATCCAGAACTACAGGAAAGTTGACTGACTGGGAATTCTACAACTAGAAGGAAAGAGAAAACCAGAAGGAAAACCAGAGGAGCTGTAAAAGCCTAAGGTACAGAGGCGCGGTGTGCGCAAGGGGAGAGGACGGAGCCGGAGAGGAGGGGCGGCTGAGTGCCTGGCTGGCGTTCCCCAGCGGGAAGGAGATAAAAGCTCCGGGCTGTGCTGAACCCCAACTCCGACTGCACTGAAGCCCAGTTCTGGGCGAGACCCTGAGGTCCAGGCTCATACAGAGGGAATCTGGCTGTAAGGCGGAAGCCCAGCAGAGTGGCGGCGAAAGGCAGAGCCCCGGAGTCGCGCACACAGAGGACAGACTGTTCACTGAGCTGCTGAATTGCCCCAGCGGGAAGGACTCAAAAGCTCAGGACTGTGCTGAGCCCCAGTTCTTACTGCACTGAACCCCAGTCCTGGGCAAGACCCTCGGGCTCCCGCCTCATACAGAGGGAATCTGGGCTGTAAGACAGAAGCTTAGGGGAGCGGCGAAAAGCAGAGCCCCTGAGTCGCGCACATTGCGCGCACAGAGGACTGACTGTTGTTTGGGCTGCGAGATTGCCCTAGCAGGAAGGAGACATAAGCTCCGGACTGCTCTTAACCCCACTTCCAACTGCTCTGAATCCCAGTTGTGGGCTTGTTGGAGGAGAGACTACACTGTCTGGTAGCGGGCGAAGCTCTAGGGCGCCTTTCTCTCAGAGGTGCTTGCAGCGAGTACCAAAGGACACTGAGGTACACTGAGACTCAGGAACCTCAGAGGGCGGGGCTAACCGGAAGCCAAGGCTGTAGGCTCCACCCTGAAACTCTGCCCCTTCCAAGCTGAAATCAGAAAGGCTTTTGCAGGTTTCCAAGTCTAGTGGAATAAGGTTGTCTCCTGGCATAGACACAGCTGATCCTCCCAACCTACCAACTCAGGGAAGCAGCGAAAATGCCGAAACGAGGAAACAGATCACAAACGAAAGAAATGGAGGACAAAAAGCGACTGGATATAGAGTTCAAAGCCACGCTTATAAGGTTGTTCAACAATCTCTTAGAAAAGGTGGATAAAATAAATGAGACCTATGAGGATATGAAAGGGATCAACTAGAAATAAAGAATACATTCTCTGAAATAAAAAATATTATACAGAGTCCTAAAAACATATTGGAAGATTGCAAGAATCAAGTCCAATATTTGGAACACAAAGAGCCAGAGGACACTCCTCCACAGAAGCAAGAAGACAAGAGAATCCAGAAAGTTGAAGATAATGTAAGAAACCTCTGGGACAACTTCAAGCGAACCAACATCAGAATTATGGGCATCCCAGAAGATGACAGAGAGCAAGATACCGAAAACATATTGAAAGAAATAGTGACAGAAAACTTCCCCCACCTGGGGAAAGAAATAGACTTACACGTCCAGGAAGCACACAGAACCCCAAACAAAAGGAACCCAAAGAGGACCACACCAAGACACATCATAATTAAAATTCCAAGAGCTAAAGACAAAGAGAGAATATTAAAAGCAGCAAGACAAAAGCAGGTAGTTACCTATAAAGGGGCACCCATACGACTGTCAGCTGATTTCTCAACAGAAACCATGCAGGCCAGACGGGAATGGTAAGAAATATTCAAGGTGATGAATAACAAGAACCTACAGCCAAAAATACTCTAACCAGCAAAGCTATCACTCAGAATCGAAGGCCAGATAAAGAGCTTCACAAATAAATTTAAGCTAAAGGAATTCATCACTGCCAAGCCAGAATTATATGAATTGCTGAAAGGGGTTCTTTAGGAAGAGGAAGAAAATAAAGATAAAAATATGAACAAACAGGTAACTATCAACAAGTGAGTCTAAACACCAAGGGAAGTAAAAATCATGATGAACAATATCAACTGGTGAATATAATAGAATCAGAGGTATGGAAGGGGAGTGGACTGATGATTCTCGGGGAAATGGGGAGTGGAGCGGGGTGGGAAGAGACTGAACATAAACTGCACCTATGGATGAGGACAATGGGGGATGGGGAAAGGGCAGAGAATTGAATGGAGACATGGTGTAGGGGAGCAATTGGGGGGGGAGGGGAATGAGGAACATTTGTAATAATATGAACAATAAAGATTTAGTTTAAAAAAAAGAAAAGAAAAGAAAAGAAAACACCACCAAGGAAACTGAAGAGAGTAAGGAACAATGTCAGGACAGAAGAGAAGCCAAACATTCCAAAGATGAAGAAAAACCAACCTGAGCTGACCCGAGACCTTCAAAAAGCCCCGAAGCTCCCTAGGGATGCATATGCTGGAGTCTGTGCAGGTCTTTCATGCCCTGGGGAAGAAGAGTGATAAGAAAATGGAACTCTCTTTCTCCCGGGCACTGGGAAACTCAAGCAACCCCAAAGGCCCCCAGCCATCCCTAGCTATCAAACATTGGCTGGATACCCCATGTGAGGGCAAAGCTCCTGAGAAAACTCAAGTCAAATGCCAGAAACCAGTTGGCAGTGCTGAAAAAGAGTGTTCATCTTCATCTGAGTACGAGCTGCCACTTCCTGGGAAGGTCAAGTTGGTACTTCTGATTTTTCCAACTTTGGACAAGCCTCAGGCTCCACCATTGTCTCTGGTATCACGTCGGCCGGCTGGGGCTAACCCAGTCCAGCCTGGTTCTAAGTCAGCTCAACCTACCTCAGTCAATTCATCCCAGCCAACCCCAGCATCTATGACAGGTCCTTCCAGACCAGCTCTGCCAGTTTCAACCAACGTGGCCAGACCAGGTTGGACCAACCCTACCCGGCCTATCGTCCCACATTGTGATGCTTCTAGGTCTGTGCCCTACAAAACATCAACTCGCACTTCTTTCCAAGGGGATCCAGTCGCACTGCTATGAGGAAGCCCTGGACTCCGCCGAAACCTCAAAACCAGTATCTACTGCAGGACTGTCAACGAAATCCATGGAGGAATCCCAATGTTTCTGGCCAATAATGTCACAAATGAGCAGAGGCCAGACCGGGAGGCCATGCAGAGGAAGGCTCAACTTGAGCAGGAGAATGCTGCCAAATGCTCTTTGGGGGAAGTGCAGTCTTTCATTAAGGGAAAAAGAAACGGAAATGTCTTAATACTGCGGCTGTGCAAGAGATGAGACGCTAGGAGTGTTTATGCCTACAGTTTTCCCATAGTAGATAAACATAAATTTCTGTATTCTGATGTATTTTAAATGTTAATAAAATTGAATAAGTAAATATAATAGAATTAGAAGATGTGTAGTAAAGAAGCCCTCTGAGTTTTGAGATGCTGTTAATGTGGTGGGGAAAGAGACCAAAAGTTGCATGAGATTTAGTAGTTGGATGGGTAAATGAGAGACAAGGGGTAAGAACTGAGGAAAAAGGGAGGAATTCTGTCTATGGACAGAAAGACTAAAGAGGAGGGATGTTATGGGTTTATAAAAAGAAGCAGAAGCCGAAACCGGTTTGGCTCAGTGGTAGAGCGTCGGTCTTCGGACTGAAAGGTCCCGGGTTCGATTCCGGTCAAGGGCATGTACCCGGTGGGGGGTGTGCAAGAGGCAGCTGGTTGATGTTTCTCTCCCATCGACATTTCTAGCTCTCTATCTCTCTCTCCCTTCCTCTCTATGAAATATCAATAAAATATATTAAAATATATATATATATATATTTTTTAAAAAAGAAGCAGAAAAGGGGAAAATGGCAAAAGATGCAGGGTCTGAGATTAGGGTTAAAAGGATAAAATTTGAATAGAGTTGAAAATGGCAGAAAATGACTCTAGGTTGACCAGGAGAAATGTAAAAAGTCTCTCCTGGAAGCTGGCGTTACGTCTCATGACCGCCAGATAAGTATTTTAGAAATCAGATACTGGGCACATTTCCAAAAGGTTTGGGTTGCCTTACCATGTATGATTATAGTTGGAAGGTAAGTACAAATCAGTGGAACCTACCTGATGAGTGACAAGGGTAGAGTTATCCTGGGGGCAGCTTATAACTGGCCACGTGAACTACTGCAGTAGGAGGCCCACCCAGAAGAGGGCATGAGATATAAATCCCCACTTTCTCAACACCTATGTACCAGACCCACAATGTACAACATTCGAGGCCAGTATCACTGTGCCACTTTAGTCGTGAGGTTCAGCAATGGGCTGAGGTCACATTGCATGTGGTAGAGCAAAGTCTAGATTGGAGGCTTGTCCCCAGAGTCCTCAGTATTTGCAAGTGTCTCTAGGTACCCAACCTGGCTTTCAGAGCACAGCATCTGGAGGTTAGTAGTGGAAGAGATCAAACTTGCGAAGCCTAAATATTTACTTGAGGGGCCAGCCAGGGGCCATTTCATGACCAGGGCCACACGTGCTGCCTTGTCTAAACACCACCATCAAGTGAAGTGAAGGAGAATATATTATCCGTTGGAAGAGTCCATTCCAGGGAGCGAGAGTAACAGGTGTGCCTGTGCACTGGTTTGCCGCTGGACCAGCCGTAGGATGCAGGCAGTTCAAAGGGTTTCGCAGCTGGAGGAACTGAGGGTTTGGGAGGACTGGGGCCATGAAAGAGAATGAAAAAGAAGAAGGAGAGAGATGGTAATCATTACCATAGTTTACTATGTTTGCATTAAAAACTAATTTTGAGATATAATTTACATACTTTAAATAAAATTCAGTTTTAAGTTGTAAATTCAGTAACTTCTAGTACATTCACAAGCTTGTGCAACCATCATTATCAAATCCAAAACATATTAATTAGCTCAAAAAGAAACCCCCGTAACCATTAGCAGTCACTCCTTATTTCCACCTCCCTCCAGCCCCTGGCAACCACTAATCTGCTTTCTGCCTGGACAGGTGTCTTTTCTGGAGATTTCATATAGTATGTCAAGTAACACAACATATGACCTTTGTGTCTGGCTTCTTTCATTTAGCACGGTGTCAAAGTTCATCTTGTTGAAGCATGTGTCAGCACTTCATTCCTTTTCATGACTACATAACATTCTATTGAATGGATCTATTTTGTTTATCCATTCATCACTTGATGGACATACAGTTGTTTCCACTAGCAACTTACATTTACTCAGTTTATTCTGAGCCAGGCAGCCCCAGGCTAACTTATTCACCCATTTCACAGGGAAAAGATAGGCTTGAAAAACATCAAGTATTTGCCCAAGATGAAGAGCTGGCAATTGGGAGAGCTAGGTTGCAACTCCAGCAGTCACACTTCAGAGGTAGTAGATTCACATCATATTACTTTAGAAAGGTACAAAGGCACTCAAAGAAAGAAAATCCACCTTTTCCTGAAGTTCCCATCCACTTACTTCTTCCTCCCTTAAAGGCGCTACTTTGCCATGCTGTGAATCCTCCCAAAGGAACCATTTACACTCCAACATATATGTCACTTTTATGGTATAATAAATCCTCTTACGTATTTGTATTACTCTTCATTATTCTCCTGCTTTATTGGGGGTTATTTTTATATTTTCGTTCTCTAATTCCTTTCATCTTCTTTTTGATTTTTAAAAATTTTATTCTTTTCTCATATGTTTCCCTTAAGGCGTTATCCATTTTCACCATACACTTGTATATTTATTTTAGTCTTTATTTCTGCTGGCATGTTAAAGCCTCCTGTGCTCACACCCATCAGATGCTTCCTCCTGTCTGACACTCCCTCTGGTGCGGATGCTGAGACCAGTTAGACATGTACTGAACACTCCCACTCATTCATCCAGATCATCGGCAAATTCCATCTGCCTTACCTTCAAATTGTATCAAGGACTTGTCCACTTCTGACCATTTTCCTCCATTTCCACTCTAGTCCAAGTCTCCATCATTTCCTGCCTGGATTACTAGGACAGCCTCCTAACTTGGGAGTTTCCCAATCATTGTAGATTCACCTCTATGCAAAAATAAGACAAAATAAAACAGTCCCATTTGTTAAGTAGTTAAGTGCCATCCATTTAATAAGTATTTATGCCTGTAGTAGGCTGGATAATGGCCAGCCAAAGACAGCAGGTGCTAATCCCTACATCCTGTAAGCATTACGTTTTACTTAGGGTCTTCAGGTGAGAAGGTTATCCTGGACTATGAGGGTGAGGTGACCCATAAATACAATTTATGCGTCCATATCAAAGGAGGCAGGAGCTCTGATGCAGATAGAAGAGGGGAAGGTGATGTGACTATGGAGGCAAGAGGGTTCCAGGAAAGATTTCACACAAAAATAGAATCTAATGTGTGCATCCTAGCCACAGTAAGAGAAATCTTACAATGGTGTTAGAGATGTGGAGGAAGAATTAGTGATAAGTCCATAGGAAAAGAGACAAACAAATGAGACCAGAATGAGGGGGGCAAAAGTAGTATAAAAAAGGAAACATAATCATGGTATACTATGGCTCAGAGCTGTGTATTTACCTCATACATAACTTGAACTTAGAAGACTGATTTAACCAAAAGTTGGGAAATAACTATACTAAAAGGATGAGGTAACAGAAGTATGTGTGTGATAGATGTGAAAAAGCTATATCCTTATCTTCCACTGTAAAAAGTCACGATAATATCATAAATTGAAAAATCAAGAAGTGGTGATATAAGCATAGCATTTAATTAAATAAGCAAATACTGGAAGATAAAACAGGGGTGGTGGCTGGGACTATTCTTCATGTAAACTTGGTAGAACTATTTGAATTTAAAACTACTCGTGTGTTTTTAATAAAAATAAATTTTAAAAGTTTAAATAGAACACTGAAGACCTTTTAAAAAGGGAGTTGCTAATGTTTCAACTGGAAAACTTTCAATGATGGGTGCAAGCAGAAGCCAGACCTACAGTGTGTTGTAGAATAAGTGAGACCCAAGATAGCAAATGGAGCCTAGATTTTTACAAAAATATATATTTTATTGATTTTTTACAGAGAGGGAGAGAGGGATAGAGAGCTAGAAACATCGATGAGAGAGAATCATCGATTGGCTGCCTATTGCACACCCCTACTGAGGATGTGCCTGCAACCAAGGTACATGCCCTTGACCAGAATTGAACCTGGGACCTTTCAGTCCACAGGCCGACGTTCTATCCACTGAGCCAAACCGGCTTCGGCTGGAGCCTAGATTTTAACAAGCCATGTCAATAACTGAAATAAAAGGGAAGAGGACAGAGGGAACAATCGGGTGAGGACAGCATTTTGAAGGTGGCAGTGTTACATGGTGGCACTTCTGCTGGCAGCGTCCCCCTCAGAAACTGCTTGCCAAGAACTCCTTATTACTGTTAGACCAGCTGGATCCCCAGACCTGCCCCTACTCGCTCTTTGCTGCCTCGCCAGCTGTCTTGCTCCTACTTCTTTCCAAGTGAGCCGCCATGATGTATCCTGGGCAACAATTCCCCAGGAGCAGCCTTTTAGCAGCCACACTCTTGCTGCTGTTAGAGTGGCAGGCAGAGAAAAACTTTGAGCCCTCACTTAGATGAAGGGTAGCAACTTCACTGAGCTAATTTCATTAAGGTCAGGTTCAACATGCTGCTCACATGTAAAAGAGCAGATAAAATAACTCTCACATGCAGTGTAAGACATTCTGATACACATTTTGAAAGGAACAGGCTTTAAGAAAGGAAGCCAAGTGGCTCAAGTTTCATCAACTATCCACTGAGGCATTTGTTGTCATGATGCTGTGACACCTCCTTAAGCAAACAAAGGTTGTTGGTTTTCTCTGCAACTAAAAATAATTACTACCTCCCACATGTTCCATCTGTGTGTTCTGGAGGTATCGTAGCAAGAGAAAGCTTAGGAAACGTCACGGAACTACTGCACTGTGAGACGCGAGTGGAGGAAAGGAAACTATGGTGTAGGGACTTGAGGAATTAGAAAAACTGTACATAGAAGAAGACTATAGGAGAAAAGTCATAATAACTGCAAATGTGGGTGGAGCTTCCATTCACTCATTCAACGAAGATTTGTTAAGCATACATTTTATGTCAAACACTATGCCTCATGCTGGTGGAGATAAGAATCCTATTTTTATCCTTGTGAATTAACTAATTTTTAAGACCAGAGATACAAAAGAAACAACATAGAAGGCAAGAAAAACAAACAAACAAAAAACTATGGCGTCAGAATCACAAATTACATAAATTGCCAATGCATTTAAAGTGGGCTTTTACTGATGTGAAACAACGTTCTGATGGGCAGTTTAATGAGGCATGTGATCTCTTCTTACCTTTTTTTATATCAGTCAAATGCTTTCCCCATCTATTCCTTTCTTAGATCAAACAAAAACACGATTTTCAGAATTTCTAGGTCAAAATCCTAACCTTGCTAAACCAGGGCATTTTTTTGGTTGTGATGATGGGAGCAAAGTCTTACTGACAGTGGGTGGGGTCATGAATACTACACATTTTGTCAAACTCAGAGAACAGTCCTTCAAGTATGTCTCATATCTGAGTGACTTTTGAATGTCCTCCTCAACATTCATATTGGTGAAAAAAATGTTCATAATTATCTAAGCCTTAGAAAGGAACTCCATTTCAGAAAGAAACACAAAAGGTTTTTTGCAGTTGTAATATATGTTGAATTTCCCAGAACAGGAATAACTTGTATTACTCTAGTGCAGAATGAACTTGGTTTTATTTGGAAATCTACTAAGAGCTGTTCACTGTCATGGAAACTCCCACCATTAAGTCAGTATGACCCCACCCTAAATTAGTCTGCATTTACAGTTTTTGCGTTCCCGGTACAAATACCTATTTCTTTAATTCTAGTATAGTCATGCCTAAACATTTAAAAATAAAAATGTGCCGAAACCGGTTTGGCTCAGTGGATAGAGCGTCGGCCTGCGGACTGAAAGGTCCTGGGTTGGATTCCGGTCAAGGGCATGTACCTTGGTTGCGGGCACATCCCCGGTGGGGGGTGTGCAGAAGGCAGCTGATTAATGATTCTCTCTCATCAATGTTTCTGGCTCTCTATCTTTCTCCCTTCCTCTCTGTGAAATATCAATAAAATATACTTTTAAAAAAATGTAATTTTCAACATAGTATCAATGTATACAATATACACTATTTAATTATAAATTCTTTTATTTCTTCCTTGTATAATAGTTTGAGCATTACAATGATTTTTTTCTTTAAAACTAAGTATGGAAGGCCCTAACTGGTTTGGTTCAGTGGATAGAGCGTCGGCCTGTGGACCGGGTGGGGTCCCAAGTTCGATTCTGGGCAAGGGCATGTACCTTGGTTGCGGGCACATCCCCAGTGGAAGGTGTGCAGGAGGCAGCTGATCCATGTTTCTCTCTCATCGATGTTTCTAACTCTCTATCCTCTCCCTTCCTCTCTGTAAAAGATCAATAAAATATATTTTTTTAAAAACCCCGTAAGTATGGAAGTAGGATGTACTTACCTATGAATTTCATTTCAGGACAGTAAAAGGCAAAATACAAAGTATGTGCTATAAAAAGAGAAAATGGAGTGTGATGGGATGGAGAGTCACTGTTCTACATGGTGAATTCAAATTTCTAAGAGAATACTGAATTACTTTTTGCTTACCTTTTTCAAAGGAACTTCGAAAACAATGCTGGAGTCCCAGGCATCCTCGGTCCAAGAGGGAGATAGTCTTGTCACCTGTTAACACATCTGTGTTAGCCAAATTCTCTTAGCCGTTCTCCCAGCACAGACTGAGGACGCCCCAGTCCCCTCTTCCCTTTCTTTGCTGCTCCACTTATTCATCCCCACCCAGCTACCTGTACATTTTCTCTTCCTGTTTCCCCATCCTGAAAACACATACAAGGCACCAAACAGTGCAAAGGGCTCAACAAATGAGGAATACCTAACACCAGAGACTGCCAGAACTTCTATATCCTTGATAAAACCTAGCCTGGTCCTGAATACTAAGGTGGCATAAATACACAGATGTTAACTGAGATAGTTTAAACTCAATTCTTTCACTTTACAGTTCATTTTTAGTTCTCACACAACTGATGTTATCATATTGGATGGGTAGGGAACTTTGAGTTCCTATGGTAAAAAGAAAACCCCATAGAAAAGGGACTATGAATTTCACTTAATAATGCTAGGATCACAGAGAGAAGTGATATTTGAGCTGACTTCTGTCAGATGAGTTAGAATGAACTAAGGTTGATTTGATATATGGGAAGTGAGGGCAAAAGTTGTACAAGTTGGGGCTGGAGAAGCAGGTTGGATTCTAGATATAATACAGAGTCTTAAAAGGCCGAGTTAAAGAGCTTTTTACTCTTTTTAAAAATATATATATATTTTTTATTGATTTCAGAGAGGAAGGGAGAAACATCAACAATTAGAGAGAATCACCAATCGGTCGCTCCCACACACCCCACACCTGGGATGGAGCCCACAATCCCGGCACATGGCCTGACCTTGCCAGGTTCATAGGTAGATGCTCGTAGGTAGCCAGCTGGGAGGCTCAGTGATTGATTGTGTTGAGTGATATTTACGAGCTATGGTCCAATTTGTCCACTAAAAAAGATTTGTTACTCGAAGAATGGATTGGAAGGAAATAAGAGATAGATATACATGCACTAGTATGGGTGTAACTGCAATTGGTCAGGCAGTAAGATGCTGAGGGAGAAGCTGCAAGTCAAAATGCTTCCAGGAGATAAAATGAAGGGGACTTTATGAAGTACGAGGCGGAAGAAAGGAAGGTCTCGAGGAATAAAGAAGGGTTCACTGGCCTCAAGCTACGAACCAGGTCACGGTTGGGAGCATGCAGGAGGCAGCCAATCAATGATTCTCTCTCATCCTTTATGTTTTTATTCCTCTCTTCCTTTCCTTTCCTCTCTGAAATCAATTAAAAAAATGTATATTTTTAAAAAGAAGTAAGCAGTAAGCAAAGGATCAGTATTAATACTTTGAACCTAGAAAAAACGATCACTCAAACGAGTCCTGCTAGGAATCAACAGTGTGCTCTCTTTCGGTTAAAACATTACAAACCAACTTTTCCCATTTAAAAGTTCAGCGGTACCGGTGGGTGTGTTTTCCCCCCCACTCAATTCTCGCAGTTATTACATTTCAAAATACCACAACGTCTGGCATTTAAAGGGGGCTCTATTTTGGTAATTGATGGGTGTCCCCAAAACTGACAGTCCCATCTTTAAAAATCAGTCCCTCTGCATTTTAACCGACGGGCAATGGCCAGGGCCTCGCTTTTATATATATTTTTGTCTTATTTCTTTTTATGAAGCGTAGTACACAGATGCCTGGCTTTTTAAAGGATCGGAAAAATCAGAAACGCAGACGGTCCTTTGCAGCTCCTGTGGGCGGGGCGGGGAGAGGGTCCGGGCCTCCCTGCGAAGGGCGGACGGGCCGAGCGCGCGGCGAGGCGGACGCAGAGGCCGGGAGGGAGGAAGCCCAGGCCGGGGCCCGGGGGCCGGGGGACTGGGAGGGCCACGCCGCCTTACCTCTCGGGGATGTGGTTCCCGCCCTTCTTCTTGCCCGGAGCCTTCGCTGGCGAAGGGTGTCCAGAAAAGGCGCGCCCCCGGCCCCGGCCCCGGCCGCCGTGGGCACGATGCCATTGGCTCATGTGGACCCCAAGAGACCGCGCCACCAACGCCCACAGCGCCCACGCCGCCAGCCCAGCTCCGCGGACCCAAAACAAGACCTTCCGCCGGAAGTGCCTCCGCCGACACTGCGCAGGCACCGCCCACCAGGCTCCTGGCCAGCGCGCACGCGCCGCCGCCCGCGGTGATGACGTCACGCGCAGGCCGCCTGGAGAGCGGGCTTAGCCCACAGGGCCCCGGTGGCCGTGGCGCCCTCCGTAGGCGGCGGCCGGTAGCGCAGGCCCATGAGTCCGTGTAGGGACCCTGCAGAGCTCAAATATGGATGCCCTCTTTTTATATAAACACAGCATACTATATCTATCCTACAGTCTATGAAATTTTAGTAATTTTTCCAAAAATATATGTGCACATCTATTGCTTTTTTTTTTTTAAGGTAGCATAGTATTCTACGGATTGTAAGTTTGTACCATTATTTATATAACCAGCCCAATACTGATGGACTTTTAGTAGTTGTTGGCAGCTTTTTTATCCTCCATTACAGACAGGCTGCAATGTAAACATTCTTAAATATATATACAACTATGTCTACATTCCTAGAAGAAGAATTTCTGGAATGAAGGATATGCAAACTTAAAAATTTGATATTTTAAAAATATATATATATTATTGATTTTTTACAGAGAGGAAGAGAGAGGGATAGAGAGTTAGAAACATCATGAGAGAGAATCATCGATCAGCTGCCTCTTGCACACCCCCTACTGGGGACGTGCCCTTGGCCGGAATCAAACCGGGACCTTTCAGTCCGCAGGCTGACCCTCTATCCACTGAGCCAAACCGGTTTCGGCAAAAAAATTTGATACTTTTTAATTACTCTTCAAAATTATTGTGTTAACCTACACTCCCTCTCACCATGGAACTTTTATGGAGTAACTATCATGTGCCAGGAAGTATGTATTTACATTTTAAAACTGGACCCCCAAAATAATAACTGAGAAAGCCCTAGCTGGTTTGGCTCAATGGACAGAGCATTGTTCTGCCAACTGAAGGTTGTTGGGTTCAATTCCAGTAAAGGGCATATATCTAGGTTGCAGGCTCAATTTCTGGCCCTGATTGAGGCATGTGCAGGAGACAACCAATTCATGTGTCTCTCTCACATTGATGGTTCTCTTTCTGTCTCTCTCCTTCCTTTTCACTCTCTAAAATTCCATGGGAAAATATCCTTGGGTGAGGATTAACCAAAATAATAACTGTAATAATAACCGAGAGAGATGAGAGTGGAGCTCAAGTCTAAGATTTCCATACACTATCAGGCATAGAGATCTGTCTGTATCTGTTTCAAAACCTCTCAGTTCTGCTAGAAGTGAGACAAGTAACAGCATGTCCTTGAGTAGGTCTGAAGGCACAATAAAATGCCAAATTTCAGATTAAATTATAGGCAATCATAATAGCAAATGTTTTGGGTGTTTTAATTTTTAGTTTCTAAAATTACCTTATATACACTGTTACTAATCTTTTAAAAAAATATATATATTATTGATTTTTTAACAGAGAGGAAGGGAGAGGGATAGAAAGTTAGAAACATCGATGAGAGAGAAACATCGATCAGCTGCGTCCTGGACACCCCACACCGGGGACGTGCCCGCAACCAAGGTACATGCCCTTGACCGGAATTGAACCCGGGACCCTTCAGTCCGCAGGCTGACACTCTATCCACTGAGCCAAACTGGTTTTGGCCACTGTTACTAATCTTTACAACCATTTGAGATCTGGGTAAACTGAGGATCAGAAAGGTCAGTTATTGAATAAATGAATGAATGAAGGTGTAAAAAGATGACTAGTTTTAACATTCCTGGGACAATTATATTCTGACAAAGTTTATATGCACTAGCATTTATAATTCTGAAAATTTCCACATAATTAAAAACAGGTTAATATTAGTGAATTGCTATTAAAAAATATGTAAATTGGCCCAGCACAGTTTGCACAACTTGCACAATTAAGTCATATTCAAATTTAGTGTCAAAACCAAAATATTATTTTGGAGTTTATGAAAAATATATTTAATTAGTGGTCAAAAAGTATTAGTGGCACAAATAGCTATAGACTTGAAAATATACAAAATGTGACATGAATCCATCAGAAATTAGAAAAACAATATTGATCTTATATTTACAATTTGCTACAAGACACAAGCTCGAGATAGGAACAGGGCACAAATTTGGTTATGTGACACAAGAAACTCCAGACCTAGGCACCATAGGGCTTCCAGAAAGTATGAGACCTAGCAAAGAGCAGGCCTTTGGATGGGAGTGGATCCAACATGAGATGAAAGAATGCATGAATAGGTATATAGGACACTGGAATTAGAAATATAAGAACAAAGGATATTTTGAGCGTTAAACAGCTAATTAGTTGACACTATAAAATCTATCTGATAGGGTCCCAAATACTATGGAGAGGTTTGAGGGATTCCAGTCTTTAATTAAATTAAAAGTGAGGGTAACAAAGCATCCATGTACCTGGGCTGGATATAGTTCAACAAAACAAGTCTGATTTATCCCAATGGGTACAAAATGCAGGAAGTGGGTATATGGGACAAAACAATACCCTAACTACAAAAAAGAAGACTAGGTCAGGGTAGAGGTTGATGCTAAGTTTCAGAATGTTGAACTAAAGTTCTTTAGGTTCCTCCTCCTCCATTTAAGGTTTCTTCTAGAGTTAAATGATGCTGAGTCCCTAAGGCAAAGTTAAATGGCAGGAACTATGGAGAGAAAATAGTTATGGAGGCTGGGAACCAGGAAAGGCCTAATTAAGGGTTTGTCTAGGTAGAATTGAAAGGTGGAACTAAGTATTTTAACATGTAAACGTTTGACTGCTACCAGAATTTATCTTACTACATTTTCTCCAATCTTACACCACCCATCCTAACCTGCAGTAGATATGGCTTCTTTTGATTTCCAGGGGAAAACAATTAAAAAACAAACCAAAAAAACACTGGTCTGCCCTAGCAATTTCGACTCAATAGATAAAGCATTGGCCTGCAAACCAAAAGGTCCCGGGTTCAATTCTGGTCAAGGGCACGTATCTTGGTTGCAGGCTTGATCCCAGGCCCTGGTTGGGGCTCGTGTGGGAGGCAACCATTCGATGTGTCTCTCTCACATCCATGTTTCTCTTTGTCTCTACCTCTCTCTTCCACTCTCTCCTGAAAAATCAATGGAAAAATATCCTCTGGTGAGGATTAATAAAAAACAAACAAAAAGTCTGGTCTGGCTTGCAGATATTTAGCACGTACTGTTAGCTTCACATTATATATTAGTATCATGGAAGTTGGCAATCTGAAGTCTGAAACTTAGGGAGAAAATGTTAAAAAAAAAATTTATAAGGCTCTGGCCTATATTGCATAGTCGTTAGAGCATTGGTTCACACACCAGAGGGTTGCAGATTTGATTCCTTGTCTAGGCCATGTACCTCAGTTGCAGGTTCAGTCCCCTAGTCAGCCCAATTATACAAAGCAACCAATTGATGTGTCTCTTTCACATGGATTTCTCTCTCCCTTGCCTCCTTCTACTCTAAACAAAAACAAACAAACAAACAAACAAAAAAAATCAATGGAAACCCTATCCTTGGTGAGGAATAACAATTTTTTAAATAAGTTTAAACCATGTGTCTACACTGCTACACCCCTCAGTGTATTTCTTCTCAAATAAGTATCATCCTATCATCTCTCATCTTTGAAAACACTCATATTTCATAAAAGGAATAGTAGTCCTTTAAATGAATTATGTCTCTTTGTAGATTCCATCCATGAGCTATTGTCTCTTGGCTATTGCCATCTTGTATCACACACTTCCTACTCTTTGGAACATAAAAAATCCCCCAGATAGATAGATCTAGGCACCCCTAGATCAAGCTTACCATCAAGAAAAATTGCCGAAACTGGTTTGGCTCAGTGGTAGAGCGTCGGTCTGCGGACTGAAAAGTCCCAGGTTCGATTCCAGTCAAGGGCATGTACATTGGTTGCGGGCACATCCCAAGTAGGGGGTGTGCAGGAGGCAGCTGATCGATGATTTTCTCTCATCGACGTTTCTAACTCTCTATCGCTCTCTCTTCCTCTCTGTAAAAAATCAATAAAATATATTAAAAAAAAAAGAAAAATTGCTAGATCCATAGATTTCCTTCCCCAAACCAGCTTACTCGACATAGGGGTAGGGCAAAAGTAGATTTACACTTGTGAGTATACAAAATAGAGATCATTCTTGTATTATTCATTAATTATTGTATTATTTTTCATGTGAACAACTGTATACTTACTTTTGCCCCAGCCCATATAAGTCATTAGCAACTCAGCCCCAACTCAGAGTCTCATGAGTGGTGGGAAAAGCACTAACCAGGGGCAGAGAACAAGCCAGGCCAAGTTGGACTGAGTACACACACCTGTTCCTTATGCTCAGGGCCACAGTAAAACTCACCACAATGTCCTTTTCACACACACCATGTGGACAAAGCCAGAGCTTGATGCAGAGCATAAAAACAATCCATACTTTATAAATATACCAATGAATGATGTGACAAAAACAAAAATACATTTAGGATTATTTTCTCTAGTGGACAGAACTCTTGTCCCGTATACTTCCACATTGCCTGATTGCTATTCTCCATGCATGCCCTGTCTTTATTTTCCTCTTCATTTCTGTCTGGCCTTGCACCCAAGCATGGCAGACAGAGAATCCTAGAGGCCCAAAGTTCTACAGCGGCTGTTTGCAAGGGGGAGGAGACTGCAGTAACTGCCACACTGGATAAGTACACTTTATGTGAGAAGGAAAGGGAAAAATATCGTGAATGCCTCTCATGTATAAGAGAGCAGGATGGCAGGAAGCCTACGTCGCCCAAGGAACCAGAGGGAGCAAATTGTGGGCAGAAGAATTGCAACCAAAGGCTAGAAGAGGAAAGGTTTGCAGCCAGCTGACTCCTAGCTCTTTGGTATTTGCTTCTAATGGCAGAGTTCATTTTGGGATGCATCAGACACTGAAAGGAAGACCCCCTGCTGCTGTAAGTTGACAGGAAGAAACATCGGGGAGTGTAAGAACGCAAGAACAAAGCTTGTCTAGAAACACTGCCTGCAATGAAGAAGAAGAAGAAGAAGAAGAAGAAGAAGAAGAAGAAGAAGAAGAAGAAGAAGAAGAAGAAGAGGAGGAGGAGGAAAGGGAGCAAAGAGAGATGCAAGTCCAACCTGGCCTGGCCCAGCCCAACGCAAGGAAGGTAGGATTCAAGGAGAAACTACAAGAGCAGAGCCCTGATCCACAACATTTTTCACAACAAGCACTCAACAAACTTCACTTTACTCCTTAACCAACTCTCAAAAGCGCTCCTCACCCCCCACAAAAAATCCTCATCTGAAGATATTCTTTTCCATTGATTCTGAGAGAGTGAAAGAGGGGGAGGTGGAAGGGAGATTAAGAGAGAAATCTCGATTTCAGAGACACAACTAATTTGTTGCCTCCTACATGTGCCCTACTGAGGGGCAGGGAGCGAATCTGAAACTGAGGTATGTGCCCTTGACTGGCAATAGAACCCATGATCCTTCAGTCTGAGAGCTGACGCTCTAATCACTGAGTCAAACCATCCAGGGTGCAAAAGAGCTCTTTAATTCTTTCCTTTGCTCCCTAAAAGTTGAGTAAATTCACTAGTTACTACCCTGTTTCCCCAAAAATAAGACAGAGTCTTATATTAATCTTTGCTCCCAAAGATGCTTTAGGTCTTATTTTCAGGGGATGTATTATGTTTCCATGAAGTAGGTCTTATTTTTGGAGATGTCTTATTTTCGGGGAAACATGGTAGTAGATGGACAGATATAATTTCTGCACAATTGCAATGGTGCAACCTAGATAACCTTTCTGTTCTTTCTTAGGATATTACATATATACATATAATGATAAATATATGTCATACAACATAACATAGAGAATAAAAGTACTAGTTAATTATATTAATGGATGTCTTTAAGAAATACTGAAATGATTTCTCACAAGAACCTGGGGAAAGTGAGACTATCAGATCTGTCTTGTCAACTAGCATATCTACCCCAGAGCTCATCCATTTAGGGGTTAGTTTAGCTCCCCTACAGCTCCCTCCATCCAATCTTGTCTTCTTGTTGGGAATCTGTCCTCCCTATTGGCTCTGGCATCCCTTTAAACTGCCAGCTTTGTGACATCATTCTCCCACCAAACCTACCATCACCTGGCAAAATCTTGGGGTTTCCATGGAGTTGTAGGTAAATACTTTTGGATCATTGCAACTGACCAATGACCAGTGAGCAGGGTGACCAGTAACCTTCGTACTGGACACAAGCGTTCCTTGGCTTCACCTACTCAGACATCCTCGTCTCTTGCGTCTACAGTTAATATTTCCTCTTCTTCTCTGACCATGTCAGGTAAGGAAATAAACTTTTAAAAGTTTCTAATTAGATATTTTGCCCTTAAATTTAGCAGTAGAGTCCAAATCGCATAGAGTAAAGAAAGGAAGTATTGATCTAGAAATCCAGCGACCTAATTTCAATTTTGATTTTGACATTTACTACTACCTATGTGACTTTGGACAAGTCATTCTCTCACAAAATCTGTTCTTCCCCCATCTGTTATATTAAGATCTCAGCTTGGTGGTTCTCTCTATTCCCCTTCTTTTGTAATATTAAGTCTTAAAGACACACATATGAGAAATGATATCAAGACTTCTGGAGAGTGTTTCAATAGAAACATAGAGAAAACCTAGGTGATGTAGAAAACTGGCACTATTAATACAAGATGCGTCATGTGTAATGGGCTCCGACCACTAATGTTTAAACTTTAGGATTTTCGACTTAGTACTGTTCAGAAACTAATATTCACCTGTTTTTTGAGTTATCTAACCAAACTAGGTGAAAAGAGAAAATAGGGAGAGAGGATGGAGAGTACAGGGCTATAGTGAGGCAAGCATTTAAATGTAAGAAAGTTTAGGATTATTTTCTTTTTTAAAAAAATATATATTTTTATTGATTTTTTTAGAGAGAGGAAGAGAGAGGGATAGAGAGTTAGAAACATCGATGAGAGAGAATCATCGATCAGCTGCCTCTTGGACACCCCCTACTGGAGATGTGCCCGCAACCAAGGTACATGCCCTTGACCGGAATCGAAACTGGAACCTTTCAGTCCGCAGGCTGATGCTCTATCCACTGAGCCAAACCGGTTTGGGCAAGTTTAGGATTATTTTCATCAACACAAGCCAACTGGAACCAAGGCAGGGGGTGGGGGAACATAAGCATGAAGTAGGGGAAACTATAAGAATGAACCAGGTGAGCATGGAAGAGCTCTTAAGAGAAGAAAAAAAAAAGGTAGTTTGCAATGGAATGTTGAAGGAAACAAAGGATTTTAAATTAAAGCGATTTTAAATTTAAGTGAAATCAGCTCAGAGTAGAGCAAAATAAAGTTGATTTTAACCAATGCTTACATTAACAAACTAGGAAGGAAAGTAAGGCCGGAATAGGGTATCTATAGGCAAAGCAGCTTATCAGAAAAGTCTCATTCCTTGTCTGTCTTTTTCGATTGCCTCTATGAACACACAGATAGCACATGACAGTTTTGAGTATCAACATTTAAAAACACGTCTTTTAGAAATTATGATTCCCACAAACAAGAAACTAATAAAGGTGGTTATCTAGGGGGCTGGAGGAAAACATAATTTTCAGTGTTTCGCTTCATTCCGATATTTAAACTATGTAGATGTTTTTTGTCTCTTAAAAATTAAATTAAGATTAAAAAATGGTAAGTCCTCACTTGAACCAGAAAGACTAATTCCTCTGTGTGATAAGTGTGTTCCACACTGAGGAGCAGCCATTTTCTCCCTTAGATCACAGCTACCTGAGAACGAAAAGGTCAAACCCCACGTCTTTAACTTCACATTTATCTAAAACCAATTTTGTGGGGCCACTTGAAGATTCCTACAGTAAACTTTTTTTTAATTCAAGTCTAGTGATGATGTTGAAGATAATTAAAATATAGGTTTTAAGATAAACATAAATTTTCAGGATACTCTTTAAGTGTTTTTTCTGTGTCATGTAACAATATTAATTGAGATATCTATCTATACTAGACTTACTATCCGTTACTTGCTGGATAATATTCAGAAAAAACATGAATAAGCACAATTATGGAATTCTTTTACACTTATTTTGTTCTCTGCTTTATAGCAATTTTTTATAGAGATATCTGTCCACATCTACTGGGACTACTTGTATATCCACATTTATGGCTTGTTATGCAGTTTTTACTGATATATCTTCTCTATCCACACGGCTAGAAATTTTTTTTTCGAAATCACCTTGTATTGTGGGCTGTTCTTTGGTTAATAGTATTCACTAAAATAGCATAGGCAATATTCACTTTCATAGTATGCATATATTACACAATATCATTTATTAGAAAAATTTTATGCTTTGATTTTTGCTATGTGCCCCAATTTTCATAAATGCTTATATTTTTTAGTTCTCTGATAAATATTGTTCATTATTTTTCCTCTTTGTCTTTCCACAACTTGTATTTTCTTCCATATTAAATCATATGTAATATAACACTTATGTATAAATTATTATTGTTACTATTATTATAATGACTTTATGGATGAGTAACTCAAAACCTGGACAGATTAAGTAATGTCTTTCTTTCAAAAAGCACTTCTTGAGAAACTCACTCTCAGTTGGCCATTTTGAGGTAGGATCAGAAACAAAGCTTGAAGACGGTAAGAATGACACTTCAAACTTACCAACTGCACTGAGCTACATGTGAGCTCCAGGGAACAGTGTGTGAACTTGCAGGCAACATGAGACACTGAAGATCACAATGGCAATAGCTGTCCTGCCTTCCATGGACAAAGCCCCCTCATCCACATTAGAAGCCACATTGCTCCCACTTTGTGGCAGTGTAATGCTCAGAGCAGAGCCCGAGTAAGGGAGCCAGGATGCTGAGGTTGTGTAACACGGCAATAATGCTAACACAATGAGAGCACTTGAACAAGTCTATTGGAGCCTTAGTTCACACTCATAAAATGATAATGTTAGAACACAGGTTCCCTAAAGAATCCTGGTTCTAAAATGCTTCAGTTCTAGGAAAGAGCACACAAATCACTACTAGTGCAGGCTCAAGGGAAAAGACAGGACAGGGAGTGAGTGCCTCTACTCTAGAGAATGTGTGAACCACACCGCTTGGGTTTCCTGCACATTTTTGCCCCCGTTGGGAGCACAGGCAGTTAATTCAGAAGCGTTGCAAACTGTTGCAGCCCTCACAACCAGCAGGAGCTGTTTGCTTTTTGATACCTCAGCGAGTACTGGTATTAATCTTAAGATGATGCTATTCTTCAAACATAGTGAATCTCTTTGATTTTTTTCCCCCCATCACCCTCTTTGTTCCCCACAGAGAATTTCCAAAATCCACCTTTACTCGGAACTTCAAAGTCTCTGCAGCTCTCTCTTCCTGTGGGGAGCACTGCGGCCTCCCTCGCAGGACGAGTCTGCAGCCTCCCCAGAGTCTCTGCTCCGGCCGTCACGTCAGCATGGCTTCTACCATCAGTCTCCGGCACCTCTTTCCAACCACTCATGGGTAGTGCCTACCTTTACCAACATTCTAGCACAACTATGCTGTCTGGAGTTACTGGCCAGAACCAGATCTCCACTCCAGCTGCTTCCAATCCTGGCATTTTTGAGTGGGCTCTCACCGCGGGCCCCGAAAAGAAGTCTTCATCTCTTGGAGACTTCACTGTGACTGTCATTGACCAGGACACCGCTGTTTCTTCCATGTCTATGGCATCCCAGTACAACAACACCTCAGAGGCCAATAGCATGGTCCCTCTGTATCCATCACTTTCCGCCAGCCTTGTTCATGGGGCACCATCTCAGATCCCAAGTCAGGGACAGAGCCTGGCACTTCCCTACCAGGAAGGAAGTCAGCTCTATTACTACAATCAAGGCACTCTGGGGCCTCTGCTCTCTGCAGAACGTGGCCCCTACCTGCACTCCTATGGCTCCGTGTCTTATGCAGACAGCAGAGCCTCTGCCCCTCAACCTGAAATGGTCATGGTCCTAAAGGAGGTCCAGCCCACAAATGTGATACCACCGGCCTCCACCTCTGCAATCTACTACTCCGTGCCTGCTCAGCCCATCACAGAGACAAGTTTTCAAGGTGAGTTCTAACAGCAAGAAGTGAGAGGAATAGGGTCACCATTAAAAATCTCAGGCCAATCTGCACCTGGGAAGTGGTGAGTCCACAGACAGGTAGACTGTAAGTCCTGACTTTCTAACTGCCACCCTCAGTCAGCGCTCCCCATTTTCAGACAGTGTGGGAACACCTCATAGAGATGGGAAGGTGGACACTGGATTGGCCATGTATGCTATATGTATGAGAACCCAAGAGCATACAAAGGGGTCCCACACTGTTCACTCCCCTTCCTGACTAGTTTCCCTCTACTACCACAGTTTCATGGACCCTCTTGATTTATTGCTTCAGTTTCTTAAGAAGGAATTTCAGAACTTTTACTGAGATAGTGCCAGTTTAACTTTCTCTCACTCCTTCATTCATGCCAGGCTTTAAGACTTCATGCTCCATGACCTTGTCCAAAACAAGCAGGCTAAAAATCTGCCCTTGCTTATTTATTTCATCAGGAAGAACTCCATTTCCTCCCCTTCTCCACTGTGCGAAGTGTCATTTTGTCAAGGAAAAGGGAGAGAATTAAAAGGGCTCCACATGTACAATGCTAGCTTTGTAAAATATTTTAAATCACTTATTTTTTATTTGACTTATCAAAACCTTGTCAAATATACAGAATGCCATGGAACAATGACATCAAATGATCCCCAGTGAGAACTAGAACAGTTGCCTCCTGGCTCCTAGCACAGGGCGCTCCACAACCCTTAAGAAGAGCTGGTAGGAATGCCATTCCCATTGTTGGAAGGGCATGATTGCTGTATTAGTGATGACAGGGGAGCACCCATGGGTGATGCCCAGGGACTGACTGGCTTCTCCTTGATTCATTTGTAGTGATGGAGACTTCCTTGGGAATGAAGACTTCCCTTGGCTTGCAACATCTAAGCCAAACATTTTGTCTACCACCAGCTCCAGAATTCCCCAAGTCTTGCAGTGGCAGCAATATCCAGCTGCTTGACAGTAACCCACCACCTGAGCTTGGGGACATTTCCATGGCAGCTCCAATCCAGAGTCCTAGCATTTACCTGGCACTGCCTCCAGCTCCAAGCCAGGAACAGAAAGAGAAAAGGAATCTGGAGGATAGCACAACCATGCTTTCAAAGCCTCTGGATGCTTACCAGATCCCCACAGAAAACCAAGATCCTCCACTGCTCCCTTTAGAAATCCCCAACATTCCCCAGCTCCTGGCGTGCATCGATCCCCTTGGCCAGGAGGTGCAGCCTGGTTGTGAGGACGCTGGTCTGGGAAAGAGCCGCCTGGGTCTTCAGGACCAGGGGACATTTGAAAATGGGATTGAATCCAACGATGGCTTTGCAGACATCGCTACACTGGTGGAGGATATTCACCTCCCTCTGCTTTTAAATTCCTTGGATGAACCTGATCAATCCAAAGGTCCCAAGATGATCAAAATCAAAGATTCCAGAGCCATCAATTTGAATGAGGTACAGAAACAGCCAAGTGTCATCAATGCTCCCTCTGATCCAGCAAGGAGGAACAAACATAAAGCCTCTGAGCTGATCAGTGGTGAGCCCATGGCCAAAATCCAGCGTGAGAGCCCAGATTGCATGTTTGTGGGAGTAGAGGCTGTTTCCAATGCTGCAGCCAGTGACAGGGCTCCTGAAAACAGGGCTAAGAATTCTAACAAGCCTCAGAAAGCTGCCCCCAGCAGGACCAGTAAAACCAAGAGCCAAGGGCAAGAAAAGAACAAAAGAACAAAAGAAAACAACGCCAAGAAAACTGAAGAGAATAAGCAGTCAGGAAACAACATCAAGGCAGAGGAGAAGCGAAACATTCCAAAAATGAAAAGGAAGAAAAACCAACCTGAGCTGACCCAAGAGACCTTCAAAAAGCCCCGAAGCTCCCTAGGGATGCATATGCTGGAGTCTGTGCAGGTCTTTCATGCCCTGGGGAAGAAGAGCGATAAGAAAACGGAACTCTCTTCCTCCCGGGCACTGGGAAACTCAAGCAACCCCAAAGGCCCCCAGTCATCTCTAGCTATCAAACATTGGCTGGATACCCCAGGTGAGGGCAAAGCTCCTGAGAAAACTCAAGTCAAATGCCAGAAACCAGATGGTGAAAAAGAGAGTCCATCTCCATCTGAATATGAGCTGCCCCCACCTGGGAAGGTCAAGTTGGTACCTCTAATTTTTCCAACTTTGGATAAACCTCTAGCTCGACCTGTTCCTCGCAGGCCATTGTCTTTGGCATCACGTCGGCCGGCTGGGGCTAACCCAGCCCAGGCTGGTTCTAAGTCAGCTCAACCTACTGCAGTGAATCCACCCCAGCCAACCCCAGCATCTATGACAGGTCCTTCCAGACCAGCTCTGCCAATTTCAAGCAATCCTGATCAGCCTGGTCCTAACTCAGCTCACCAAGCTGCGGTCAATCCATCCCAGCCAACCCCAGCATCTATGATAGGTTCTGCCAGACCAGCTCAGCCGATTTTGATGAACCCAGTGCAACCCGATTTGACCAACGCTGTGGAGCCTGGTTCTCATTCGGCTCAACCTACTGCAGTGAATGCACCCCAGCCAACTCCTGCATCTTTGACAGGTTCTGCTAAACCACCTCAGCCTATTTCAACCAGTTCAGCCCGACCAGGTTGGGCCAACCCTATCCGGCCGAGTGGCCCTCAGAGTGATGCTTCTAGACCTGTGCCCTACAAAACATCGACTTGCACTTCCTTCCAGAGGGAGCCCATTCGCACTGTGGTGAACAGACCCTGGACCCCACCCAAACCTCAAAACCAATATCTTCTCCAGGACTTTGCCTGCCAAAGAATTCCATGGAGGAAAGCTGAGGTTTCTGGGCCAGTGATGTCAACGCCCATCACTAACGAGCAGAGGCCAGAGCGAGAGGCCATGAAGAGGAAGGCTCAGCTCGAGCGGGAGAATGCTGCCAGGTTCACCTCGATGGGGAAAATGCAATATTTCATTGAGAGAGAGAAAGAAATGGAAATTTCTCGATGCTATGGCTATGTGAAGTGAGAGATGTTAGGAGTGTGGGTGCCACTCTGGACACCTGCTGTTTCCCCATAGATAGATAGATATAAATTTCTCTATTTCTGTTATATTGTAAATCTTAATAAAATTGAATAAATAAATAAATGTAGTAGAATGTATAGATGAGTAATAAAGAAGCCTTTTGAGTTTTGAGATGCTGTGAACTGTGGTTTTCTTGGGTGAGGGTGTGGACCAAAAGCTGCACGAGAACAACAACAACAAAAATTGGTCGTTGGATGGGCAAATGAGGGACAAGCGGTAAGAACTGAGGAAATAGGAAGGAACTTTGTCTATGGCTGGTAGGCTAAAAGGGGAGAGATGGATGAAAATGGCAGATGAGTCTAGGTTGATCAGGAGAAATAGAAAAAATCTCTCGTGAAGGCTGGTCTTATGTCTCATGACCAGTAGATAAGTAATTTAGAAAACAGGTACTGGGCACATTCCCAAAAAGTTTGGGTTGCCTTACCCATGTCTGATTGTAGTTGGGGAAGGTGAGGACAAATCAGGGGCAGCTACCAGATGAATGGCAAGAGGACAACTGATAACAGGGGCCCAGGCTAGTGAACTGCTAAAAGGGCACTCAACCTACCGGGTAAGTCACCATTTACTCAATACTGATGCCCCAGGCCCACTATTGTATTGTATTTAATTTAGTATTCATTTCTAAAATTTTTCTTTTATTTTTAATTCTATCCTGAGTTCTATTATCTCACCTAATTCCGATTTATGGTATTCTTTTTTAAAAAATATATATTTTATGGATATTTTACAGAGAGGAAGGGAGAGAGATAGTTAGAAACGTCGATGAGAGAGAAACATCGACCAGTCGCCTCTTGCACACCCCGCACCAGGGATGTGCCCGCAACCAATGTACATGCCCTTGACCAGAACTGAACCCGGGACCTCTCAGTTCGCAGACCGACGTTCTACCACTGAGCCAAACCGGTTCGGCCCGATTTATGGTATTCTTTCACCTTTTTAAAAAAATTACAGTAAAACATCATTTTAAGCATTTTTAAGTATACAATTCAGTCAGTCACATTAAGCACATTCATGATAGTGCAACCATCACTACCATCTAAAAGTAAAATGATTATGTCAAAAGATGGAGCAGGACTTAAGAGAGATGGAGGGAGCAGGACAGTTTTTGAATCTCCCCAAACCCTGTCATGGAAACAGATCAACCCAAACCAAAGTCCGATGGGTAGCTTTCACCAGCATTGACTATTTCCAGAACTTTTCATCATTCCAAACAGAAATGCTGTCCCCTCTAAATGATATCTTCCCATTCCCTTCTCCCCACCATGTTCTTTCATCTTTTGCACTGTTTTTTCCACATGTCTTTTAGCTCATTTTGAAATAGCAGGTTATCGGGTTTTTGTTTGTTTTAAAACATTTTTATTCAAAGAGGAAGGGAGAGAAACATCAATGATGAGAGAGAATCATTCATAGGCTGCCTCGTGCATGCGCCCTACTGGGGATCGAGCCTGCAACCCGGGCATGTGCAGTCTGCAGCCTGACGCTCTATCCACTGAGCCACACAGGCTGGGGCTAGCAGATTATAGTTTTGACCTGTTTTGTGGGCCTATCTTTTCTGACGTGTTTCATTGGTGAAGGAGATGCTGTTCTGTTCCTTTTTCTCCTTTTTCTCCTATTATCTTTGTATGGGATTCGATCTCAACTATTCTGTGTTTTATTTTTAGGTGCAATCAGTTTTGACACCCTTAGAAGAGGAGGTGAGGTTGAGGAAATCTTGTGTATTTATTTTAATGTAGCATTGGATCATGGGACTTGCTTTCTGAAATTTCCTGGCTCTGTTTCCCCTCCCCAACTTTCTCAAGACACTTTCCCTTTGTGTCCGTGGTTCCTTCCCGCTGTGTCTCTTCTGAGTGGAAAGGGGCTCTGGTGCTCAGTGTCCAGGTATAGAGGCCTAGGCTGCTCCAGACCTTACCCTTTACCACGACCCCTTATATTCACTGACTTCGGGGCTGGAAAACACCCCTCCCAGTCTCAGCTGCGGTTCTCCACTTGGTCCCCAGTGCTCTCAGGTGACGACTGCTGGCAGTTGGAAGGCCTCCGGTGCTCACACCCATCAGATGCTTCCTCCTGTCCAACACTCCCTCTGGTGCGGATGCTGAGACCAGGCAGGCCTGTGCCTGGTGGAGGCTGTCTGCTCCACCCTCTTACTTTGGGGTTTTTAGTTTCATGGTAAATGCTCCCCATGGGCATTCAGTTTGGATTTATCTAATGCCACGAGAGGGTTTGGGGAAGTTAAAAAACAATGCCACTGCCTCAATCTTTCTTAAAATCTGCTCCAGCCTTTGACATGGTTATTTTAAATGCAACAGCCCCGAAATGATCAGTCTCCTCCCAAAGGAGAGCTGCAGAGCCCATCTGCCCTGCCTACTCTCATAGGACTCTGGGTCAGACAAGGCTTTCTGAGTCTCCTCGTCCAAGATGGCACCTCATGTTTGTATTTGCTCGGATCATGGTTTAAATCAGAAGGCAAAACACAGCTACCTGAAAGGCTCATGGGTAGAGGGACATTTGGCCACCATGAGAGGGGGAATGAGCCTGTGGGTAGGAATGCGTATCTTTTCTTTTCCTCTTTCCTTCTTTTTGTCTTTACAAGCATGCATACAACTCATTTTCCCAACTAGATTTTTTTTGTGTGTGGTGTGAGATACCAATCTTCAAACAAACTATAGGTGGCGCTCCAAACCTCAGATACATGTTCATGTTACTGGGTTTACTGTAGCCTTTTTCTCAAGAACAACTTCATCAACTAATTCCAACTCCAACAGAAAACGAACATAATTTGCATGCATAGTAGGCCACAGGTGTAAAAGTTCCCAAATACACTTGCTGTATCTCCCTGATTTTGAAAAGCTCATCCCACATCCTTTTGTTCCCAAGCATTTCCTTTTCAAATTGTATTTGTCATTTTATACTCCCAATGGGTTAAGAGCAAAAATGTTAACAATACAGTTTTAAAAATATATATATTTTATTGATTTTTCACAGAAAGGAAGGGAGAGATATAGAAAGCTAGAAACATCAATGAGAGAGAAACATCGATCAGCTGCCTCCTGCACACTCCCTACCAGGATGTGCCTGCAACCAAGGTACATGCCCTTGACCGGAATCGAACCCGGGACCCTTTAGTCCATAGACCGATGCTCTATCCACTGAGCCAAACCGGTTTCAGCCAATACAGTTTGTTTTTAGTACACATTCCATTTCTGCTTTCAGAGCACCCGATTCCCTAGTAACCGTCAAGGTGGGCTGTATTAATGTCTCAATGCATTGAGCTCACCTAGTATCTCCTTGAGAAGCTTAATTGTCTTTAAAAAAATTTCCCCCCTTCTGGTGGCTCTAAGTATTCATCCTTGAAGGCCTTAAAAAAACAGGTAAAATGAGTTTTTCATTATTGAAGGCCCATCGCTTGACATAGATCCATGAACAAGATCAATACATATTTGATTAATTAATGAAGGCATCTAGCCTTGGAGGCTTTCTGCTTCTAGTATTAACTGCCTTGTGGAGAAGACTTGGTCCTAAGAACATCAAGACCACTGTTTTTTTATTGTTCGTCTCAGTTATCACCACAATTGGCTACCTATTCCTGTAATTCCTTTTGGAGAAGTGAAATGACATTTAGTTCAACAACATTTGAACATCCAACAATCTTTATTGAGTGTCATCTGGGGTTGCAAGCTGTTCTAGGCACTGGAAATAGAGCTGAGCAAGTCATAAAGAGCTCCTGTCTTCCTGTTGAATATATTCTGTTGGGGAATGAAAGACAATAAACAATACAGACTATAGCAGGCAGTGGTAAGGACTATAAAATGAATTAAAATAGGACCAAGTGATATCAGGTGACTGGGTGGCTGCTTAAAGTGTGTGGTCGGAAAAGTTCTCTTTGAGGAGATGGCATGTAAACTGAGACACAAATGACAAGAAGGAGCCAGCCAAGTGAAGATCAGGGTAACAGCACCCACAAAGAGAAAACAGCTGTGCAATGGTCTTGACAGGAAGAGCAGATGTTTAGACAGTGTGGGTAGAGAGTAGTAAGCAAGGAGAAGAGTGGTAGATTAGGTCAGAGAGATAAAGGGAACTGAGTCTCCTGTAAAAAGGATAAGGGATTCAGATTTTTAATTTGAAGTGCCACGGAAACAGTTGGAGGGTTTTCTTTTCTTTTTTAAAAAATATTTTTTATTGATTTTTTACAGAAAGGAAGGAAGAGGGCTAGAGGGCTAGAAACGTTGACGAGAGAGAAACATCGACCAGCTGCCTCCTGCACACCCCCTACCTGGGATGTGCCTGCAGACAAGGTACATGCCCCTGACCGGAATTGAACCTGAGACTTTTCAGGCCGCAGGCTGACGCTCTATCCACTGAGCCAGACCGGTTTCGGCAGTTGGAGGGTTTTCAACCCAGGAGCAATAGTATCTGATTAAAAAAAAATATTTTATTGCTTTTTTTTACAGAGAGGAAGAGAGAGGGAAAGTTAGAAACATCGATGAGAGAGTCATCAATCAGCTGCCTCTTGCACACCCCCTACTGGGGATGTGCCCACAACCAAGGTACATGCCCTTGACCGGAATCAAACCTGGGACCTTTCAGTCCACAGGCCGACGATTTATCCACTGAGCCAAACAGATTTCGGCAATAGTATCTGATTTTTGTTTTAAAAATAACATTAAGGGGGCTATTTAGGAAGAGGAAGAAGATAAAGATAAAAATTATGAACAACAAATAGGTAACTATCAACAAATGAAACTAAAAACCAAGGGAATTAAAAAACCTGATGAACAATATTAACTGGTGAATATAATAGAATCAGAGGTATGGAAGGGGAGTGGACTGACGATTCTTGTGGAAAAGGGAAGTGGGGGTGCGGGAAGAGACTGAACAAAAACTGTGCACCTATGGATGAGGACAATGGGGGATGGGGAAAGGGCAGAGGGTGGGGTAGAAACCTGGTGGAGGGGAGCAATGGGGGGGGGGAAGAGGAACACATTTGTAGTAATCTGAACAATGAAGATTTATTTAAAAATAAAAACAACATTAGCTGCTATTATGGAAATACATTGCAGCAGGTAAGAATGGGTGTCATTACTGTATTAATGAGATGTCCCCTCTAAGTATGGCACTTATCACAGGAGTAGCAAGTAGGCAAATGACATCTGCCTGGAGTTTTCCCTTTTTTTAAAAAAAAATATATTTTATTGATTTTTTTTACAGAGAGGAAAGGGAGGGATAGAGAGCTAGAAACACAATGAGAGAGAAACGGGGGGGGGGGGGGGCAAAGGTAAGCTATGTACACATATAATACCTTAATAAACTTTAAAAAATGAAAAAGAAAAAAAAAAAGAGAAACATTGACCAGCTGCCTCCTACACACCCCCGACCGGGGATGTGTCTGCAACCAATGTACATGCTCTTGACTGGAATCAAACCTGGGACCCCTCAGTCCGGAGGCCGACACTCTATCCACTGAGCCAAACTAGTTTTGGCAGCTGGGATGTTTTTGCTTGTTTTTGGTCCCTGTAAAGCCAAGATTGCTGACCACTTGCCCCACATGCCAAAAACTCTGGTCAGTCTTTACAAATTCCTTCTCTAAAAGGACCAGATACTGCTCCCTATATTCCTATATCCTCTTACTCATTATTTTAAAAACTGCCATCACCTTGTCATATTTACTTTCTAATGTCAGGGGCAACATGTGTGTGGTGGTTGCTCAGTTTGTGATTATGCACACCCCTCTCTCTTTTTAAAAAAAATATATTTTATTGGTTTTTCACAGAGAGGAAGGGAGAGGGATAGAGAGCCAGAAACATCGATGAGAGAGAAACATCGACCAGCTGCCTCCTGCACACCCTGAACTGGGGATATGCCCGCAACCAATGTACATGCCCTTGACCGGAATCGAACCTGGGACCCTTCAGTCCGCAGACCGATGCTCTATCCACTGAGCCAAACTGGTTTCGGCGCATACCCCTGTCTTATGTGCTTCCTTGTCATGGTTTCTTAAAGCCTTCTCACCATAATCTTAACATCTAGCATGTTTGTAAACTCTATTAACTTGTTTAGGTAAACCACAAAAAAGAGCTATATTTTGGAGAATGTGTTCAATGGGAGCAGATGACCCTGCTCCACACCCTATTAGCTTTGCTTCTGACTGTACTACCACCATAACAGTATGCAACTGCTGGATTTATTCACTGCTGAATCCCCTAACACCTAGAACAGAAACTGGTGCAGAGTAGATGCTCAAGAAATATTTACTGAGAGGTTGAATGGATTGGTTTTTGTCTTGTGTTGTCTTTTGCCAGGATCCCGCCTCCATTGTATGCCCTCCCTATGACCAGCATTCCTAACGCATCAATTTCTTTTTTAAAAAAAATATTTTTTATTGATATTTTACAGAGAGGAAGGGAGAGAGATAGAGAGCTAGAAACGTCGATGAGAGACAAACATCGACCAGCTGCCTCTTGCACACCCCCTACCGGGGATGTGCCCGCAGCCAAGGTACATGCCCTTGACCAGAATTGAACCTGGGACCCTTCAGTCCGCAGACCGACGCTCTACCACTGAGCCAAACTGGTTTTGGCCTAACGCATCAATTTCTTTAGGCTCACCCCACTATGTTTACATACATTCTGAGGGGAAAGAGGCAGTGTAGAAATAAGAGTTTTGAAGACACAGAAGAGTTCCCTTTACAAGTACCTTCCAAGAGTTATCGGTAGAAGATGAAGGAGAACCAACAGTGGATCCTAGCACTGGGCATGCATATTTTTGCTTGTAAAGGGGAAAGAATCTGCTAAGTGCTTTCAGCCATTAGTCTGAAAAACCAATGACCACACAGAGTCACTTCAGAGAAATCCACGAGAAATATACACAAAAGGGAGTGAGAAAAATTAGAGATCTGGATGCTTGCCTGGTGGAAGAAGTAACCTCTGTGCAAAAGCTTTAAGCTGGATTTTCAAAGACAGATCTTGTAATCACTAACGTCACTAACAAGCGTGCAGGGAGGCTCCCGAAATTGGAGGCAGGTACATTGGAGGGGAGTAAAGTATCCCCAAGAGAGCTAAACTTTAAAGCCAAAGTATAAAGTTTCAGTGGTGACATACAAAGTCACCTGAGAGAGAATGTCTAGAAGGCTTGCAGGACTCCTTTGGAAAGAGACTGTGCACGTATGCATACATCCACACATCTATACACAGAATATGTCACTGTTTCTATATGGTATAAGTAGCTGTATTGTGCTGGGCACAGGGACAGAAACTACCTCATACAGATATTTGTGTCCCCATTGCTTTAGACAGTGGCCCTTAGAAGTTAAACACTCATTTTCTTTTTCTTTTTAAAAATATATTTTATTGTTTTTTTAGAGAGGAAGGGAGAGAGGGGTAGAAAGTTAGAAACATCGATCATCTGCCTCCTGCACACCCGCTACTGGGGATGTGCCCACAACCAAGGTACATGCCCTTGACCGGAATCGAACCTGGGACCCTTCAGTCCGCAGGCCCATGCTGTATCCACTGAGCCAAACTGGTTGGGGCTAAACACTCATTTTCAATAAACTTTATTGGTGCTCTCACATTAAAAACTAGTCTCACGGTTCTCTTCTAGGCAATCCAAGCGATTGCCTAATACCGCCAACCATCAATTTTGTGTAGAAACTAAACGCAAACAAGCTGAACACTTCAGGAGCTTTATTTCCCCTGATTTAGAAACCCTGGCTAGGTTGGCCAGGTACCCTGGATCAGCAACCCTTCCTTGAGATGCTGGAATTGTTTGTGGTTTCTGTAAGTGTGATAGAGGAGCTGCAGGCCAAGGAACCCCTACCAAAAATCAAAATAATTCTAAAAACAGAAGTTATCTTGGCCACGGGTTCCTTTAACTCCTTAATTCCCCTTCTTCCCTTGTGGCTTTCCTTTACCAAGATGGCCGCCGAGCTCTCTCCTCATTGGTCGGATTTCCTGCAGGTGGCCCCGCCCATCAACTCGCCCCGCCCCGCCCTAAATTCCTGGGAATGAAATTAAACCAGCCAGCGCGCGTGGGCGGGGCGGGGCGGGCGCCGGATGTGACGTTTGCGGAAGTCCGAGTGCGGTCCCCTGGGACAGGTGGGGAGCGGTCCGGGTGCCCGGGTCTGAGCGGGGTCTGACTCGAGGGGAGCAGCCGCTGTGAGTGTGGGGCCTGGAGCCTTCGCCTCCCCCGCCCCGGCGCACTGCCGGGCCCGCGCGCGCGAGGCCCCCCGCCGGCTCCCTTCCCCAGCCAGGCCCGGCGTGTCCCGGCTGCTCGCACTCCCAAAGACCCGGAAACCTTGGATGATTTTGTGTCCCGGGTTGGCCCCTTGGGCTTGAGTGCCTTGCAAGGAGGAGGAGGAGGCCTGAGGAAGTGGCCAGGGGGTCCCTGTCCACTCCCCTCCGCTCACTCCTGCTGCTGCTTTTCTCCTCCTCCCGTCTCGCCTTCCCAGCCCTCGGCGACACCTTCCCCCGTCGTTATGCGGATGCTGAGCTCCCCTCGGGAGAGTTGCCCGGCCCGGTAGTACCCGGCACCGCTTGCTGGCCTCAAGAGGAGGTTGCATTCGCGACTCAGAACATCCTCTCCCGAGAGGTACTGAGGTGTGACAAGCATCCTCTGCGTCCGTTAGCTGTAATGGCCCTGGGCCGAGTGTACTAATTAGGCAAGTTGGGGGGAGCTTTTAGGGATGCGGGTGGCCTTCTGAGCCCCTAAAATAAGGCCTTGGGGGAGGTGGCATGCCTTGCATCCCTGGTAGTACCCACAGCTTTCGTCCTATTAATGAGGGTGTTTTAGAAAGGAAGCTTTAATGGAGGAAATGTGACCTAGAGATAGAATTGGACAGGCGAGAGCTAGCTCTGAGAACAGGGGTTGGAGTGGGAAAGGAAACTGGAATGGGAGGGTTTCTGGGCAGATCAGAATCTTGACTGAAGCAAATGATGTCCTTTTGGGAAAGGGGAAGGTTTAAGAAAAGACAAAATGGGGCCAGTTGGCACAGGGCCTTGAATTCCATAAAGGCGTTCTACTATAGCTTGTTTACTCTAGAGCAGCTGTTTAGGATGTGCTGTAATTCAATGTGTATCAAGTACCCAGATTCTTTTTGGAAATGGTGTAGAGCCGTGGTCGGCAAACTGCAGCTCTCGAGCCACATGCAGCTCTTTGGCCCCTTGAGTGTGGCTCTTCCACAAAATACCATGGCCTGGGCGAGTCTATTTTGAAGAAGTGACGTTAGAAGAAGTTTAAAGAATTTGGCTCTCAAAAGAAATTTCAATCGTCGTACTGTTGATATTTGGCTCTGGTGACTAATGAGTTTGCCGGCCACTGGTGTAGAGTGACATCTGCTTGGCAGCTGGAATCTGATTCTCACAGCAGTGATATCTAGAAAGGTTGTAGAGTTAACTGCAGTGTGAGACCCAGGGAGGGAAAACTCCCAGGTTTTTTGCTTCCAAGTTAACCTTGTGCCCTTTTGTTATTCAAAGAGTGCTTAGTCTTTGAAGATAGATTTGAGTAAATTGTTTTCAAGACCTAAATTCCTTTCCCTGAATATGATGAGTGATGTAGATTGACTGGAATAGTGGTTTGGTGAGCAAAGTTAGGATTATGAGTATTTATCCCCAGACCAGTTTCCATAACTAATCTTGTGCTCCAATATGAAAAAGCACACCACAGGGAAATGTCAATTATTCTCAGACTGAATAAAAAGAATCAGACTCGAAGTCAGTTTAACATTATGGAAGTTCACTAAGTGTTCTCTACTAGCTACCAGGGTAGATGGGAGTAGGTGGCTGGAAGGAGAAATAATGCAAAAATATAAGGTGCTGCCCCTCCTTTTATGGTGCTGAGGACAGGGCCACTTGATGACGGAGTAATTAGTATGAAGGGTAGAACTGAATCCCCTGTGGCCCATTTTAATTATACTCCTTGTACCACCTAGTGACGCCACAGGGATTTTGAGTCTGCCAATGTCATCATTGTGATAAAGACTTCCTTGAGGGTCTCAACCTTCTTGTGGGAATGAGACCTTATTTGATATGAGCCATAGCATATGGTATTTTTCTCTGAATGTCTTCATAAGGTAGAGGCTTGTGGAATAAACACACTGTGTGCTAGGTTGTGCTGGGATGATATGGGCCATGATGTTGATGCATTCCTTTTTCTCTTTTCTGTCTCAGAACTTCTTGGTAAATGATGTGTGACCATGGAGACAGAAGCCTCGCTCCCGAAGATCGGGTGAGGGCGCTCTCCCAGATGGGTAGCTCAGTGGAGATAAACGAAGACATTCCACCCCGTCGGTACTTCCGCTCCGGAGTCGAGATGATCCGGATGGCATCCATTTACTCCGAGGAAGGCAACATTGAACATGCCTACATTCTCTATAACAAGTATATGACGTAAGACACCTCCAGGTTCTTTTTCCGGTGACTGGTGCCTCACTCACCCTGCTTTTGTGCTCATTTGTTTGTTCAGAATTGCTAAAACTAGAGAACTTTATGTCATCATTAGCATTAATCACTTTTGCTGGTAGCTCCTACATATTGGCCGCCCTTGACATTCAAAGACATGAGTACTGAAAGTGTTATTATCATGACTCAGTGATTTCATGAGTAAGAGACTGATTCTTTGGCTGTGCCCACGTGGCCCAGCTGTTAGTCAGGAGAGTTGGTGGTTAGACTGTACCTGTTTGGTATTGATGATTGTTTTCCCTCTCCTCTCTCTGTTAGTCATGGGATTAATGCTGAGGATTTGCAGAGCTCAAATTCCTCACCTCTACTTATTTTGTAGCGAATTGAGTGATTCAGGAAAAAGCTTTTTTCTTAACTTCTTTTTTAAACTTATATGATGCAAATCACCAAATAAGTATTGACTACCTACAGTTGTGTGGCTCCCTTCAGTTGCTTAGCATCTTAGGTAGGGTAAGCAGCATAAATAAAAGAAATTCTGTACAACTAACAAGGAATAATTCCTAAGTCCCCAGGCATAGTGAAATGATTTGTAATTTGGGAAGGAAATAATGTTAGAGGGTCTCATCTATAATTCCTCGTCTTCTTTGAAAACACCAGGGCCTTTTAAAAAAATAGTCATTACAGTGTATTTATGTGGTTCTTTTATAGTTCATAGAGTATCTTACCTGCATTATTTCACTTGATCCTCACAGTTCTGTGTGCATTTAATAGTGTACATCCTCCTCCCATTCTACAAAATGAGGTAACAAGCTCAGGGTTTAGGGATATGCTTCGCTCAACAGTTTGGAGAGACACAACCCACCATAGGTTCTGTTCTTTTTGTTTTTCCTTTTGGCAATGTTCTGTTGTTTTGGTTTTTGCTTGTTTTGTTAATCCTCACCTGAGGCTATTTTCTGAATGGCCTTCTGAGTTCTATTGCCTGACATAGGAAGTACTTTGAGGGCAAGGATCGTCTTCATTCGACAGATACATACTGTGTATACCTATAGATACTTGGCACTGTGCTAGGACCTGGATCACTTAGTAGGTAAAATGGCCCCTGCCCTTATGGGTGTACCTTTTTAGTTACGGGAGAAGACAGTAAAGTGGGAATCAAATAGTAACCATATAGTCACAAAATGGGGAAAATGCTGAGAGCAACAGAGAGAGTGCTGTGTCTGAGAATAAGCAATATCTAATTAAATAGGGTAGTCAGGGTAAAGTCTGTCTGAAAAGATGAGATTTAAACTGAGACTTGAAGGATGCAATGAGCTGGGCGTGGTGTATGGAGTATAGCAAGAGAGGAAGAATGGCTCCAGAGGAGGTCAGAGAGGCAGGCAGGACCAGATCTTGTAGAACCTTACAGGTTTGTGTTTTATCTTGCGAGCAGTAGAAAGCCATTGAAATGTGTTAAGTGGGATTGTGACCTAATCTTATATTTTAAAAATATAAATTTTGGCTGCTGTGTGGTGAATGGTGGAGTATTGAGAGAAGGCAGGGAGTTAGTCAGGAAACAAAGCCATTCAGGAGCGGGCTAGTGGCTTGAAGGGACATGATGTGGTATACTGGAGGTAGAGTTCATGGGACTTATAGTTTGAGAAAGACGATAGTATAAAGATTGACCTCGGCTTTCTTCCTTTTGTAATTTAGAATGTGGTGGTCTATTTACTGAAATGGGAAGAATGGTGTTGAAAAGGGGAGATTCAAGAGTTTAGGTCTGGTTTTCTTCTTTCTTTTTTTTTTTTTTTTAAAATATCTTATTGATTTTAGAGAGAGAGGAAGGGAGAGGGATAGAGAGAGAAACATATTGGCTGCCCCCCACCGGAGATAGAGCCCACAAGCAGGCATGCACCCTGACTGGAAATCTGTCCAGTGACCTCTTGGTTCCTGGGTCGACACTCAGCCACTGAGTCACAACCATCCAGGCCTGGCTTTTCTTTAACATGTTAAGGTGTTAAATTTGAGATGTCTGTGAGATATCCAAGTAGAGATGTCCAGTAGGAAGTTGAATGTACCAGTCTGAACCCAGAGAAGTCTAAGTTGAAAATACAAATGCCGGAGTCCTCAGCACACAATGGTTCTGAAGCCATGAGAACCACTGAGACATTCTAGCACAGCGGTCGTTAATGCGGAGCCAGGAACCTCACAGGGATTCAGAGCTAGAACTTGGTGTCTATGAACTTGGTTGGGAAAAACTTTCCTTGTTTTTACTAACCTCTAGCTGAAATTTAGCATTTCCCTCAATTTTGAATATAGACCTCAAATGACAGTAGTATTAATAATATAGGCATACCTAGAAGATATTGTGGGTTCAGTTCCAGACCACTACAATAAAGCAAATCATGCAATAAAGTGAGTCACATCAATTTTTTTTATTTTCCAGTGCATATAAAAGTTATGTTTATACTATACCTTGCTCTAGTAAGTGTGCAATAGCCTTATGCCTAAAAAAGCACAATGTACATACATTAATTTAAAAATACTTTATTGCTAAAATTGCTAGCCATCATCAGAGCCTTTAGTCAGTTATAATCTTTTTGCCTCTATGAAGCACACTAAAATGAGGTATGCCTGTATTTGTAATTTTGTCACCAATAGAAATCAAGATATTTTCATATCACATAATTTTTACTGATATCTCAAGGTAGCATTTACAGTTAATATTACCTCATAATTATAACACAGAGTTATTAAATCTGTGACAAGATCCTGTTTTTTAATGTGATAACAATACATTAATAAATGTATTAAAAAAGAGCACATTAGTAAAGAAGCACTCATCACAATTTTTCATATTTTGAAAATGATATTTCAGTGGAATTGGCTTCTTTTTAAAAAAATATATTTTTTATTGGTTTTTCCACAGGAAGAGAGAGGAATAGAGAGTTAGAAACATCGATGAGAGAGAATCATTGATCAGCTGCCTCTTGCACACCCCCTACTGGGGATGTGCCCGCAACCAAGGTACATGCCCTTGACCGGAATCGAACCTGGGACCTTTCAGTCCCCAGGCCGACACTCTATCCACTGAGCCAAACCGGTCCTGGCAGGTCAAGAATTCTTGATAATGAGACTATAGAATGAGAAAAGGGGCCCGGGACTGAGCCCTGAAGTTGGTTAGTGGAGGGAGGGCCAGCAAGGGAGACTGAAGGAAGTTTCGAGACGCAGGAAGAAGTCCAGGCAAGAGTGGAACCGTGAGTCAAAAGAGGTCAGTGTTTGCAGAGAGGAGCCAGCTGGGTCAGATGGGTGAGGATTTGGATTTGATAATGTGATGTCATTGGTGATTGTGATAAGCAGTTTCACTAGAAGGATTAAGGAAATACTTGATTAGAGTGGGTTGAGTGGTGAATGGGCGGTAAGAAAGTAGAGACACTGAGTATACTGTCATCAGAAGTAAACATTTTTGGCTTTACAGGTCATTTGCTCTATGTCACAACCTCTGTTTTGTAGTGTGAAAACAGCCATAGACAGTACACTAATGAAAGGGTATGGCTGTGCTTCAATGAAACTTTATTTACAAAAACAGATGGGGATCTGGATTTGACCCACTAGCACAGTTTGCCAAGACCTGGCATAGACAACTCTTTGTAGAAGTTTGGATAGGAAGTAAAGTGGAAAAATGAGGAAGTAATTGAAAGAGGACAAGGATTGTATAAAAATTGGTGTGTGTTTTAAGATGGGAGATTTTAGAGCATCTGTTTTGCTGTGGAAAAGATCCCGTGGAGAAGGAGAGGCTGCTGTTACAGAAAAGAGAGCGTTTAATTGTAGCAATAAACTACTAAATAGGCAAGTGGGTGGTAAGATTAAGAGGACAGGAATTCTCGCCCTGAGGTTGAGCGTCGACCTATGAACCAGAAGGTCACGATTCAATTCCCAGTCAGGGCACATGTCCTGGTTCCGGGCTTGATCCCGAAAGGGGGGCATGCAGAAGGCAGCTGATAAATGATTCTCTCTCATCATTGATGTTTCTATCTCTCTTTCACTCTCCCTTCCTCTCTGAAATCAATACAAAAACATATATTTTAAAATGAGTACAGGGGTTCTTAAGAAATTGATATTTTCTGACTTGATGTTACTTTGAGTGGCATGGGTTAACAGCGAGACTGATATGGGAAGTCTGTCCCTGTCTATGGTTCCCCTTATAATATGATGAACCAGGCTTAGAGGAGAGTTGAATGAGAAAAAGGTGATTTGTGGCAGCTCATATACTTAATTTGTTCGATTTGGGGTTTAATTTGGGATTTTGTTGGATGGTCTTGACCGGGATCAATAAATGTAGCTCCCTTTATTTTTCTTTACAGATATCATTAAGACCCTAACTCTGATTCTTGAAACAACAGGCCCTAAGAGTAGGCAAAATGTTCTAGCTCTGTTCTCATTCTGTTTTCCTGCTGCGTTTTACTTGGTCTGTTCCTGTCAGTGACAATGGCTCACTTTGGCAATTACTACAACTGAGGAGAGAGGAGGGAGGGGGGCGGGCATTCACGTCACCACTCCTCTGCCTCCCCCCGCTACTGAGAGTCATTGTTCTTGTTCTAGACCTTTTGAGGATCCTTTAATTCGGGAATTTAAAAGGTATGTTTGTTCTTTTCCTCGGAGCAGTCCAGGCATCCGGGTGATCTCAAGCACATTCCCCGCCTCGGAGGTTTTCCCTGCTGCAGGAATGCTTTGCCTTTTGCAGACCCTGGGGTGGAAGAAAGACCTTCAGCACATTGAAGCAGTACATATTTTCATGATGAGCACAGACAGTCATCCAGGCAGTGGATTCTTTCACAGCTTTTTATGGTCATTGACTGGACTACATAGAAGGGAGTTACAGAGGACTTAAGCAATTCCTGCCTGCTCTCCGAGCCTCCTGAAACACAAACCCACTTTTTGAAAATGGTCTGTCACTGCCCTGAAAGTGGTTACTACTGGAATTGGGGTTTATAAACCAAAGAGGTCTTCGTCTCTGATTATGCTCACTTTGCTGGTTAACTTTTTAAGATTGGAAGAAAAGAAATGAAGAGTCCTTAATACATTCATGTTATATAATCTCTGCTTGGCTTTTTGAATTAGTTATTTTTATACAAATTAATATTTGTTCATGATTAAACTTTTCCCCAAAACATACAGCAAGGGAGATATTAAAACGAAAAGTCTCATCTACCATAGGTAACTACTGTTATATACTGGAAAATGTTTATGTCTTTGCAAGCACATGGGCTCACATGTTTATCCTTGTTTCTCAAAAGCATGAATGAAATCATACAATATACTTCGTTCTACAACTTGCTTTCTTAACAGTCCTACCTATCTTTCCTTATCAGGACATTCTGACTCATCTCACTTTACTTTTTGTTTTGTTTGTTGTCTGTTCCCCCACTATAATGTACACTCTTTGGGGAGGAATTTGTGACTGTCATTCACTGTTAAATCCCTAGCCTTTACAGTAATGCCTAACCCCATAGTCGATGCTCTGTAACTATTTGTTGGATCAATGGATGGGTGGTTATGTTATTTATCACATTTGGGTATACCATAATTTATTAAATAATCCCTTTGATGGATTTTTAGGTTTCTAGTTTCCCCTGCTTTTATGAGAATGCTATATAAAATAGTCTTATACATATACCTTTGTACTATTGTGTAGGATACATTCCTAGAAGTAGAATTGTGAGTTTAAAGGATAAACACATTCTGAATATTTAATAGTTGTATTCCACTCCCTCCCTTCCCTAAGAAAAAAACAGTATTTAATTATAGTCCTGCCAAGAATGTAAAGGACACTCATTTTCCTATATCCTTGCCTACACTGGTTGTAATTAACCTTTAAGACTTTGCCAAGCTGAAAGATGAAAATTATACATTAATTTCAATTTCTTTCATGATAAAGTTGAATACCATCTTATATTTATTCACCGTTTATATTTACTTTTCTCTTTATCTCTTTCCCCCACATTGTTCTGTTAGGTGGTTTTTCCTGTGTTTTTGCCAATGATTCTCTCTGTTTTGGTACATATCCTCTCTCCAGGCTGTAACCAGATCTAACCCCAGAGAAGAGTATCCGTCTGGGCCACAGCTCTTCTATGCCTTGAACGTTTCTACCTGTGGTGCTAATATCTTCATCTCTGCTTGTCCATATCTTTTATTTGTTTATTTATTAGTAAAAACAGTCATATGAGCACATAGCAGGTGTTAGCTATAGGTTAGGCACTGTGCTCAGCTCTTTATTTTTGTTATCTCTTTAAGCATCATAGCAGTCCTATCAGGTGGTATTATTTTCCTCCATTTCTATAATTCACACACACACACACACACACACACTGAAGAATGGTGAGGTTGAGTAATTTGTCTGAGGTCACAGTAAATAGGTAAAACAGGATTGAACCCGGGCAGGATGGCTCCAGAGCCTGTCCTCCAAACCACTGAGCTCTCTTTCCTCCAGTTTGGGAAGGGGGTTATGTTGCCCAGTCTCTGCTTTCAAGAGTCCCTTCTGCCCACATGTCCCCATTCAGAAAATGGACAACAGTTGAAACAAGAGAAAGGTATTCATGTATAGGTCGGAAAATTTTATCCTAACTTATAAACTACTACTCCCACTCTTGTCTCATCACCCTATTTCCCTTGCTCCCTACTTTGGTCAGTTACTGTATATACTTCCTGTATTTCTTCAGATTTTTATAAGTGGAATAAATTGATATGCATATATATCATTGTCCCCTTTCCTACAAGCAAGCATACTATATGCACTTTTTATTTACACTTTGATTTTTTTCATTCAGCTTCTCCAGAAGTTTAAGTTCATTCTATTCATCAGATCTTTATTGAGTGCCTCTTTATACAAGTATTAGTGTTAGAGGAATATACAAAGAGGCCTTAGACAGAAATTGGCCTTGGGGACTTTACGGGTTGAGAGCATAAATGAACAGAAGGTGAGGTGTTTATATGACATGGTACATCCTTAGCTGATTCAGCTTCAATACAAAGCACATTCCGCCTGCTGAGGTGGTGAACATGAACCTTGGGCTTTAGGGCCTCAGTGAGAGTTTCTGAATTGGAAGTCTCTTGGACGTAAGAACTGTGACTTATTCATCTTACTATCCTTTGAGGACTTTATGATTGAACAAATAAAGTACTTGTTTTAGATTTCAAAGGAGCTGTTTTATCTTTTTCATGAACCCACAGGGAAGATTCTTAAAGTCGTTTTGATTTTAGAATTTATCCCAGCATGGGAGGTCTTGGATTGAAAGGAGGAGAGCTCTATAGAGGGTTTGTTTTAATGGTGGGAAGAGTGGGGGTGATCGTCTTTTCCCCTGTCTGAGGGTTCCTCCTCTTTTTTTCTCATGTCCAGGGGCAGAAAATGGAAAAGACTCAGTTGATCCCAACTTATAGCAGAAAAGAGCTGTGAGCAAGCTACCCTCAACTTACTTGTTTTGGGTCTTGGCTTATATTTATTATGACTTAATTTTATTAAAAGATCCCATTGGCCCCAGCTGGTGTTCTAAGTTGTTGCACTTTAGGTTGTGGGTTCAATTCTCAGTCAAGGCCACGTACCTGGGTTGCAGGTTTGATCCCCAGCCCTGGTTGGGCATGTGCAGGAGGCAGCCAATCCTTGTGTCTCTCTCACACAAATGTTTTTTTTCTCTCTCTCTCTCAAAAAAAAAAAAGTAATGGAAAAAGTATCTTCAGGTAAGGAGTAACAACAACAACAACAACAAAAATGTTTAGAAACACCCCTTTGTTCAGAACCCTTCCAACAGGGACCATGTGGAGGCAGTGTGGTGTAGTGGTTAAAAGAGTAGATTCTGGAGCTGACACTGAAATTCTGAATTCGCCACTTTGGGCTCTGATAAGATACGAGATTTCCATCCTCCCCCCCCCACCCCCCCAGTGTCTCCAAGTAGACATCCTAAATGTTGGAGGTCTGTGAATTAATTGAGTTCATTTATTTTTCCCACTGAGCTTCACAGAGGACAAGAACCAAAAGAGAAAATCTAGCACTAACGTTTCTCTGAGCACTTTTCATCAGAGATCATAGCGTATGTTATACATATATCACGAACACATTATGTACAGGTATTGTCTAAGCTTCTCGGTGTTTATATGATGTGAGGAATATTCCTTGAAGGAGCGTGAATCCCAAAGGAAAACAAGCCAGCATTAAAGGTCACATGGAGCTGTGAGTAGAAATAGAACATGGGTTTTCCTTTAGCTTCCTGCCCTTGGCTGCTAAACCCTCCTCTGAAGGATTATTTGTGACTGAGATCCTTTCATTGGGAAGCCTGAATGTCTTCCAACAAGAAAAGAATGTCTTTGGCAATGTATTTTTGGGCAGAGGATAGGCTCCCCTCCCCCTGCCCCCGTATTTTTGTTGTGGGACTCTGTCCGTACTGGCTGCCGCGGGCCTGGTTTGGGAGAAAAGAGAAACACCCTGTTGCTGTTTATAGGCTGGAGGTGGGTGGGGGAACCTGGCCTGCCTGCACGGGCCTGTTCCCCCTTGCCTGCACATCTGGGCCCCGTCATGCAGTGGCCGCAGGAAAGGGGAGTGCATTGCTTCAGAACCCTTTGGGCATTTCTCCGTACCCTCACCATTCTGATCTGTCTCCTCAGGCTCTTTATTGAGAAACTACCAAAACATCGAGATTACAAGTCGGCTGTCATTCCCGAAAAGAAAGACACGTTGAAGGTGGGTCTTCGTTTTCATCGGTGCCCCTCTAACAGCTTCTCGGTGGCACACCCTGGCTTCAGGGTAAAGTAGTGGTGGCTGCATCTGAGCATCACGTCCCGCGATAGGAGGTGAGGCCACTTCACCAGATCAGTGTGAAACAGCCGGGATGGTACCGTAGGGAGTGTTTTAACTTGTTTCTGGAAATATTGTTGCCACTGCCAACTTGACTTTTCTATTTCATTAGCTTGGACTTGTTCTAATTTTCAGTATTTCTGTGTATCCCTCAGAAATTGAATGAGATTGCGTTTCCCAGAGCAGAACAGCTGAAGGCAGAGCTGTTAAAACGATATACCAAAGAATACGCAGAACATAATGAAGAAAAAGTGAGTATATAATTACAAAAAAAAAAAAAAAAGGGAAATAATTTGTTTTCTTAGGCTGTGCCCTGGGATACTTTACTATTTTTGGCAAAGACCAGAACTCAGAAAAGTAGAATGCAAGTGTTTAGCCTGAGTGTTCTAACACAGATTTAGCCTGTCTGTCCACCTGTTTGAAATAATAGATTGCTTTTTCTAAGCCGTTTTCAAATCAGTCCAGTTAGGAAGAATCAGTTCAAGCTCGCGGAGGAGCTCCCAGGCGCCTTCGGTGGTCCGTGTCAGATGCACGTCCACACTATGCTGCCGTGCTTTGCTGAGCTCTGTTCTGGACTCTGCTGGGGAAAACCAGCAGAGGGGCGAACAGTTATGAGGCATATATTTTTTCATTTTTTTAATCCTCACTGGAGCATCATTTTTTTCATTGACTGACTTTTTTAGAGAGACTAGAAGGGAGAGAGGGAGGGAGTAAGGAAGGAGAGAGAGAGAGAGAGAAACATCTATTGGTTGTCTTCCAAATGAGCCCCAACTTGGCCTGGAGATCAAACCTGGAGATCAAACCTGCAACCCACGTATGTGCCCTTGACTGGGCCTCGAACCTGCGACCCTTTGGTATGTGGGCCAACACTCTAACCACTGCTCAGGGATTTCACTGGCCAGGACTGTGAGGCATATATTTCTAAGGCACCGAGTGAGTGAAAACCTTAATGGGAGATATTAGTACTTAATATTTCTTGTTCATTAAAAATGTGGCTCTGTATTGAACTGACCACCAGAACATTTCAGAGGTTTCATTTTGGATTAAAAATTCAATAGAAACCCCAACATAGCAGGTATAAGTTTGGATTTGGTTCTATTTTATAGCCGTCCTTGGGATATAGAATATATGCATGGCACAGTTAGAGAATAAAACTGTATATGATATCAATTATGAAATGCAGGCAGTAAGTTACATCAAGATTTCAGTAAAGAAGAAAATACGTTAGTTAGAGTCATTGGGAAGGGTACTGAGAGGAACGGGATCTTAATTGTCCTTGAAGAATAGGTACCGTATAAGATGACTTTTTGGCCCTGAAAAATATGCCTCCAAGTGGGGGGTAGTCTTATACGGCGAGTATATAACAAACTCTGTATTTTTTAGTGGAAATGTTAGGGTGTCGTCTTATACGCCCAGTCTCTTATACGCCGGCTAATACGTATTTTTCAGGGCCAAAAAATCGTCTTATACGCCAGCAAATACGGTATATGGTGGCTAGACAGACAGGAGTGGGTGACTTCCATGTGTGTAGAGTTACTCCGGGAGTATGAACCCTGTGTTGGAAAATCAGGCCAGAGCAGAAGTACATTTTGGGAAATCCCCCTGCTGACTAGCCTTGTCCTCCTATTCTTTCTTTGTAGAAGAAAGAAGCAGAAGAATCTGCCCGGAACCGGGCCATCCAGCAGGAGATGGAAAAGGAAAGACAGAGGGTGGCACAGCAGAAGAAGCAGCAGTTGGAGCAGGAGCAGTTCCATGCCTTTGAGGAGATGATCCGGAACCAAGAACTAGAAAAGGAGCGGCTGAAGATTGTGCAGGAGTTTGGCAAGGTGGACCCTGGCCTCGGCGGCCCTCTGGTGCCCGACTTGGAGAAGCCCTCCCCGGATGTCGCACCCACACAGCCTTTAGACTGTCCTACAGCTGTGAAACCTGCCAAGCCACCTGTGGTGGACAGGTCCTTGAAACCTGGAACCTTGAACAACTCAGAAAGTGAGTCCTTTTGCTCCTGTCCCCTTTCATCTTAGCTGCAGCCAAACAGTGTGTCCTTCTGGGGGATTCTGCCCGAGATGACCTCCACGATCCCACTCATTGGGCTGTGGTCGCAGCTTCCATTTGTTCAGTGTTACGAGACTGCATCCTGTCGCACTGGCTGTGTTATGAAAGCGGCCTTTTCTTAAGCCATATACCGTATTTGCCGGCGTATAAGACGATTTTTTGGACCTGAAAAATATGCCTCCAAGTGGGGGGTAGTCTTATACGGCGAGTATATAACAAACTCTGTATTTTGAGTGGAAATGTTAGGGGGTCGTCTTATACGCCCAGTCTCTTATACGCCGGCAAATACGGTATTTTTCAGGGCCAAAAAAATCGTCTTATACGCCGGCAAATACGGTAATTTACCTTGGCCATGATCAGTTTTCAGAAGAACTAATAATATCCTTGCAGGTTCCACCCTCAGCTTTGAAAGGATTCTACAGGGATGTGAAATGTTCAGTGAACTAGAGACTACTATTGGCCCTTTGTAAAGGACACTTGAATTTATTTTGCTGCTTTGTAGTGTGACAGCTGACTTCAAAGGGGGCCACTAATGAATTGTACTTCACCCGAAAGCATTCCTGATCCTGAAGGAACTTAGTCAAGGTGAATATTGTACACTAGTGGCCCGGTGCACAAAATTCGTGCATATTAAAAGGGGATTAATTAGAGGAAATAATTTAATATTGCTATTTGCCCTTTCTCTATAGTAGAAGTGTCAGCGATGAAAGAAAATTAGTAAAATGTATATGAAAACCTTCTCCTATCAGAGGCTGAGGCTCACCATGGGACTCAGAGTCAAGTTCCCATCCACCCACATGCACCTCAAAATCGCGTGAGACCCAGACCCGACCGGCTCCCCCCATTGGGCTAGATTCAGACCTGGCCAGTCCCACCCTTGTCAAGCCCCACCAGGCAGGGAACATAGCTTCAGGTCCCCTGGCCTGGTGCCAGGATGGGGGGGCGTGGCCTGAGGTCCCCCAGCCCAGACCGGGGTGGGGTCATGCCTTGAGGTCCTCCGTCAAGCCCTGCCAGGTGGGGGACATGGCCTGAGATCCCCTGTCAAGCCCCACCTGGTGGGGGGCACAGCCCGAGGACCCCCTGCCTGGCACTGGGGTGGGGGGAGCAGCCTGAGGTCCCCTAGCCCAGCTCCAAGATGGGAAGAGCACCTTGAGGTCCCTCGTCAAGCTCAATGGGGGCAGGGGAGGGTGTAGCTTCAGATCCCCTGGCCTGGCACTGGGGTGGGGGGTGCGGCCTGAGGTCCCCCCAAGTCCCTGCTGATTGCTCGTTAAGGCTCTTTAAGGGAACTTGGCCTCAGCTGTGGGTGCAGCCATCTTTGTGATGGAGTGATGGTCAATTAGCATATTCCTGCTTTATTAGATAGGCTAGTAGGATAATTCAGTCTAGCCATAAACACCATTGGCAGTCTTTCCTCCTCTCACTAGTGATGGACTATCTGAGAAATTAACAATAGCTTCCACTTGATGAGTATACCTTAATTGTTAGAATAGATCGTTTTGGGTAGGAATATGCTTTCAAGTAGTCATTTAAGGAAGTCTGCTTTGCAGAAGATCCGCTTGAAAAGACGATGTGAGTGGGCCAGGGCTGCTAGACTCTGAAGCCTGGCCTTTAAGGTTTTTCCCCATATATTCGGCAGACTTATCTCTCACTACTGTTCCCTCAGACATAGTCTGTGCTTTGGTCAAATTGGACTCTCATATTCCCAGAACAGTCCCTGGGCTATCTAATCCAAAGAGGTTTGTTAACATTTGCCCTGAACCTGAAATCTCCTTTCTCTATCTCTGCCTTCCCTGATTTCTTAACGTTTCCCCAGATCTTCTTCTCTTCAATGAAACTGATTCTAAAAACTCCCAGAGCTCTTATTATCTGTAGAGGTCATCACCTGATGGTATGGGCATCAGTCAATAACTAGGTTTTAACTTCTTGCCTGCTTAGGGCTTGAGTGTTACTCCTCTCTGTGTTCCCTGTGGGCTGAGCACAGAGTCTGTTTGGTAAGTGATTATTGAATTGAAAGGACTGAGCCAAACCTTAATTCAGAATCCTCAGATACCAGCACCAGACTGCCACGTGACTGCTTGGCTCCTGGTCTGACACTGTAACCCCTACAGCGGTCCAGATCCTGCTTTTAAGTGTGAAGAAGCAGAACATCCTTTGTCACTTTTTTTTTAAACGAAAATGTGTCCGTGAAAGATACCCCCGGATTTTAGCCTGCTGCTCTTGCTCCCTGTGTTCAGGAACGGGGTCCATTCTTGGCACTCTGAACCGGGCTTATAAGCTGCTTTGTTTGCACATGCCTTTTATGAGGACCAGAAGGATTTTTTTGTTTTATCATTTTCACTTTCTTCTAAATTAATAAATTCAGAAGTAAGTAGTTGCCCATATTACTTTATGTTATCTAGAATATATTCTGGTGTGTTTCTTTGAAAGGCATATCCTTTGATATTTTTATCTAAAATAAAAGAGATATATAAGATAAAAGTAAAAATTTAATTGAACGAGGAGGTTATTTTTTAATCCTTTGTATTAGATGGTGACAAAATTCCTGAATAGCTCAGAAATTTTAAAGATTATATATGTGTGTGTATATATATATATATATATATATATATATATATATATATATATGAAGGGAGAGGGAGAAAGAGATAGAAATATAAATGATGAGAAAGAATCACTGATTGGCTGCCTCCTGCATGCCCTCCACCAGGGATCAAGCCCGAAACTCAACCAGAATCCAGGACCCCCCAGTCCGCAAGCTGACACTCCATAAACTGAGCCAAACTGACCAGGACAAAAGAAACTTATTTTAAGTAGTAGTGTACCCTTGCCTTGAATGATTGAAGTCTTTCTCTTTTTCTTTCTTTTTTTAATATCCTTTTTATTTTTTTATTTTTAGAGAGAGATGAAGGGAGAGAGATAGATAGAAACATTGATGAAAGAGGAACATCGTTTATCAGCTACCTCCTGCACGCCCCCAACTGAGGATGGAGCCTGCAACCTGGGCATGTGCCCTGACTGGGAATTGAACCGTGACCTCTTGGTTCCTGGGTTGACGCTCAACTGCTGAGCCATGCCAGCTGGGCTGAAGCCTCTTTTCTTCTCTTGAAATCTTGTACTCCCACTAGCTATGGTCAGAGGTTGGAAAGGAGACTTTATAACCCTCTTTCTTCTGCCATTTAGGATGAAATTCCCTCTCACTGTTTGGAGTTGGGGGCGAAGAGCAATGATAGGACATTGCTCTCCCAGGGTTGACAGCCTGTGTGCTTGGGAAGCCTCTGCCCGTGGCCTCAGATATTTCCCTTTTCTCCATTTCAGCTCCCACAATCGATGGGCTGCGCCACATGGTGGTGCCCGGGAGGCTCTGCCCACAGTTTCTCCAACTAGCCAGCGCCAACACTGCACGGGGAGTAGAGACGTGTGGCATTCTCTGTGGAAAACTGGTAAAAACATGCTTCTCTGAGCTGAGACTTGTTTCTCACCCCCGTGGCCTCTTGCGGCTCTGAGGGAAGATAAACAGGGTCAGTTACTCTTTGTACCAATCCCTTTGCCCAAGGAACCATGGACAGCAGCATAATCCACTGTCGCTTTGGATTTGGTGACCGCATCTGATTGATATTCAGAGTCCCTTGAATTTAACTGATTTATTTTAATGCCAATAGTAAGAAATACCTACTTCTACACTGGGTAGGAAGATCCAGTCATTATCTGTATACCCTTTTTCATGCACCTGCTTTATGGTAGGACCTGGGGGTATGAAATATATAAGACACACGTAACATGTGTCCACAGAAAGAAGCACTTTGGTAAGATGGGAGATGCACACCAAAAGATAAGTAGCATGCTGAATAGTATGTACAACACAAGCACTAAGAACTTGGAAGAAGGAAAGAACATTGAATGGATGCTCTTTCAGAACCCATTACTCACTGCTGAATGAATAAATAAGAGTAAATGAATGGAGTGGAATAGACTCAGACTGAGCCTTAATGGATGAGAGGTACTTAGAGAAACAGTGATGGGGAAACTACTTAAGACAAGAGCAAAGGAAGAGAAATGGTATTATATGGGAGCTTCCCGAGAACCACCCATTTCACTTCAGAGGAAATTCCCATGGGGCTGTGGGCATCTGTGACTTGGCAGAGTGCCCCCAAGGGAATGCACGTGAGCAGCCAAGGCTGTGAGCCACAAGGTGGGGGACTCAGGGAGCAAGGCGCAGACTGGGGTGGGATGGGCCTTCACTTACAGAGATGTTGAGCTTTCCACTGCTGGGACAGAGTGGGGTTGCCCAAGCGCCTGGGAATCATGATGGGCTGTTTTCTTCTTCGACAGATGAGGAATGAATTTACCATCACCCACGTCCTCATCCCCAAGCAAAGTGCTGGGTCCGACTATTGCAACACAGAGAATGAAGAAGAGCTTTTCCTCATACAGGATCAGCTGGGCCTCATCACGATGGGCTGGATTCATGTAAGCAATGCCGGGCGCTCGGGCCAGTCTCTCCTCTCGCGATGTTGTCCACACGCTGGCAGTTTTTTTTTTTTTTCTTAGAGCAAAGTGAATCGCATTCAGAGTATTTAGATGATTGTGTCTCCCTCCCTTGGATGCACACTCGACTTCCCTAGCAAACTTGACTGCTTATGCTCCAGTATTGATTTCTGGGAAATACTTAGGGCTTTGCAATTTTTAAAATTAACTATTATTTTTTAAATAAAAATGAACTTGTTTTCCTGATGTCCCAGATTCCTTGTGAGTGTGAATGGTGATGGGGTGCTGGCCTAGAATATAAGTGGGCATGGACTATGCATCCTTCATACATAGTCTGTATGTTCCGAAAAGTATATAGCTCAAGATATTTTAAATGAGCCAAGGAAGTTAATGCAGATGTTTACATTTGTTTTTTCTTAAAGCAACATATACCTTTTTATAAACCAGAAGGGCCACTAATATAGGTGATTTTTCAAGTGTCTGTGTATCTTATGTAATATTTTGGTAATATTCAGGTAAAATAAAATTCTAAAGATTATTTCTTAGTTTTTCTTTCTTTTCCTTTTCAATTCCACACTGTCACAGACCGGGCTGCTTTTCATGTTGTGTGCCAGGGTTACATACGAACACGTCAGCTCACTTCAGCATTTGGGAAGATGACTCGTATTTGTATGTTAGGATTTGGGAAATACTCACCTGGAAGGCAGTCCCATGTGCCTCTGTCCTTTATTCAGTTTAAGTACATAAATAGTTGCCTTCCATTGGGTATCCCCATTGGATAGACATCTTGTTCCTTCTCTGCCAGGGGTTACAGATTTAAGTAAGCTATGATTCTGGTTGCATGAAGGAAATTAGACACATAGACAAGTCATAAGTCCTCACATGAGGCAGAAGGGGCCAAGTGCCTTGAGGAGCAGAGAGAGCCCTGTGGGATTCAGAGGAGGGAGGGATCACTCGGTATGATTTACTAGAATTTTTACAGGACGGGCCAAGGGAGAGTTCTGCAGGAAAGGGCAGGCACTGGGATAGGCAGACGGTGCCTGGAGCATTGAGTGTCCTGTTTGCTGGAGTTTGTGGTTCATGCCAGGAAATGGTAGTAGATAAGCTTTAACGTGGTACATTGGGTAGACAAGCAGAATAGTTCTCCTTTTTAGTAAGTTCTAGTAGAGACTCTTAAAGATTTTTCCCCCCTGTATTTGTTATTCTTTCTTCTTTTATTAACATAGTTGACATTATATTCACTTCAGGTGTACAGTATGAATTTACATTTTGAGTAGAGCAAACAATACTTTAGAAAAATTAAAATAAAGGCAGTTTTAAGATAAGGTGAGGCAGAGAGATTATTTAAGAGGTTCGTGTGGTTATATATTCTAATTATGAGAACGGGGATGATGGCATTGTGCTTGGGCAGGAAGAGATGCATGTGGGACTTCAGAGGATGTGGGGAATGAGTAAGAGGAGGATGATGAGTAAAAGTCGGTGATGACTTAGCGATTTGGGGCCTGACTCTTGGGAGTGGCATTGATCATCTCATAAGCAGAAACAGGGGCTCCAGGAGGTCTTATTTTGGAAGTGGGACAAATGGTGTTCAGCCTGAGCATGTTGAATGGAAGGTCCTGGTGAGACATTAAATCGGTGGAGATAGTTACTAGGCTGTTGTAACTGTGGCTGGAGCTTGGGAGCTTCCCGGCATATGTTGACAGTTTGGCTCAAATAAACTCACAAAAAAATAAAATAAAATAAAATCACACCCCTCAAAAGTGAACATATGTCATTATGTGGTTGTTCATTTGTATACAAAGAAAGTGCTTAATTAAACAATTCAATAACTAAGAACAAATGAGATAAACTGAGTATACATTTAGATGGTGTTCTAACCTCACATTTCAATATCGTGGTCCTTTTCCTAAACAAGACAGGTTCCTTTGTGCGACTTAACTGCCCATTGAAATCTCAGTCACCCTGCCTCTTACATCCTTGGATTATATGCTTTACTCACTAGGCAGCCATTGCCCCTTGGAGCTCCAGACTCATGTTTGACCTTTTAGCACCTCTGTCGGGAAGAAGAATCATTCACCTACCTGTGGTTAAGTCCTTGACCTCTACCATGTTAAAGTGTTGTTGGGCAGCTGCTCCATCTATTCCAGAACGGATGCCTCTCACTGTGCAGAGGGAGCCTGTGAGGAGTTAAATAAGTCGTGATGGTCAGTTAGAAATTATGAGTCTCTTCACATACTTATGTTAACCAACAGTTGTTTACACTGCTGGAAAAGAAGTTCATTGCTTATCATGAACTTCAGGTCTATCCCTCATGGCTGCAATGGCTTTGAACTTGAGAAGGAGAGTACTAGAGGCACCCCCAGAGAAGGAGACTGTGGCCAGCTAGCTGGTGAGAACCTTCTTGCATGGGCCAGGGTTAGCTGTGTATTCTAATTAAGTGTGTCTCTGACTTTTTTTCTCTTCTCAGACTCATCCCACACAGACTGCCTTCCTCTCCAGTGTTGACCTACACACTCACTGCTCCTATCAGTTGATGCTGCCGGAGTCAATAGCCATTGTTTGCTCCCCTAAATTCCAGGAGTAAGTACTAGGACATGGATCGGGGGTGGGGGAGAGGGCATTACAAGGAGGCAGTGAGGGGAAGCCTCAGAGGAAAGGATCTGTATCACTAAGACCTTATTCTCTATAAAATATATAGATTGTGATGTTAATTGGCTGCTCTAAGAGACTTCCTTTTAAGTCCCCTATCCTGATAAACCTGGTACGCTTGTTTGTAAAACTATCCAAGGAACAGCTTAGTTGCTCCTCTTCCTCCTCCTCCTCCCCCTCCTCTTCTTCTTTTTCTTTTGTAAATATACTCTTATTGATTTCATAGAAGAAGGGAGTGACAGAGAGAAACATCAATGATGAGAGAGAATCATTAGCTGCCTCCTGCATAGCCCCTACTGAGGATTGAGTCTGCAACCCAGGCATGTGCCCTTGACCAAAATTGAACTTGAGACCCTATAGTCCACAGGCTGATTCTCTAGCTGGTTTGACACTGAGCCAAACCAACTAGGGCTAGATGCTTTTCTAAGAAAAGGACATACGAAATTTGAAGTGTTTGACTTGAAGCAATAGGAATTTTAAGAGATTTTATGTCAGATTAGAGAATTTCAAAATCAAACATTATCTCAATGTTAACTTCTTTTTCATTCTAAATCCTGTTATTTACAGTGAATTCCCCTAGCAAACTAGAGTAGTGATGACTCATTCTCTAACTCTGATTCATTCACCAGAGAAGAGACTTACCAGTCAGTATAATTCTGAGGTGGTCTCAAAATGAGCTCTGCCCTGCTGTGTGTGTGTGTGTGTGTGTGTGTGTTAGGGATTGGGGGGCCACATGTGCTTGATTCTGGGCCTGCTTTTTCTTTTTTCCAGAACTGGATTCTTTAAACTAACTGACCATGGACTAGAGGAGATTTCTTCCTGTCGCCAGAAAGGATTTCATCCACACAGCAAGGATCCACCACTCTTCTGTGTATGTATCTATGTAGGAGGATTCAGGGCTGTGCCTCAAGCAGAGCTGATGATGTGCATTGCCTTTCTGACCCACATAGAAGATTAACCTTATCACCTATCTTCCCAAATCGTCCTATTACATGGGAGGCAGTGGGGATGGAAACAGATTGGAGTCTTAGCTCTGCTACTTAAGAACCCTGTATCTTTGATCAGGCTACTTAACCTCCTTGTGCCTCAGCTTTCTACCTGTAAATGGGGATGATAATAATAATCCCTACTTTGTAGAGTATTCAGAAAATACCTAGTTCAGTGCCAGGACTGGTTTGGCTCAGTGGATAGAGTGTCTGCCTGCGGACTGAAAGGTCCCAGGTTCGATTTCGGTCAAGGGCATGTACCTGGGTTGCGGACACATCCCCAGTGGGGAGTTTGCAGGAGGCAGCTGATTGATGTTTCTCTCACATTGATGTTTCTAACTGTCTATCCATCTCCCTTCCTCTCTCTCTCTCTCTCTCTCTCTCTCAAAAAAAATATAAATAAATAAATAAATAAATAAATAAAATATATTTTTTTAAAAAGAAAAGAAAAGAAAAAACCTACTACAGTAAGCTGGCTTATTAACTGTTAGTTTTTTTCTTCTTTATCAACATCAGTTGCTAAGCCTATCTATATATATAAAAGCCTAAACAACTGTCTGACCATTTGACTGTCTGACTGGTAGTTATGACCCACAATGACCACCAGGGGACAAACGCTCCAACCAATGGCTGTGACGTATACTGATCACCAGGGGGCAGGCACTCAATGCACCTGGAACCAGAGAGGAGGGAGCCCGATTCTGGGGTGTGTCGCTCGAGAACTGCCCTCTCGCAATCTGGGACCACTCGGAGGATGTCAGAGAGCTGGTTTCGGCCAGATCCCCACAGGCCAGGCCAGGAGATCTCACCCGTGTGCCTCTAGTACTTCAATAAAAGATTTGAAATCAGGGAAAAAGCCACTTACAATAAATAAAGTATACTTGATTCTGGAATTTTACTTAGATAATAGGGACTTTATGACCTTCTTAGGAAGTTTTTTCCCTAAGTTGAATTCTGTGAATAAAAAGTTTCAGTTGCTGATAAGCTCAGTGTGTTGCAGTGTGCCCCTCTAATCTAAAGTGATAGTGTCACTCCATTCCGTGCTAGCCATGGGGTATTATTTCTTTAGGGCTCACTGAAAAGTGATCAATATGGAAAAGAGACTCAGAACATTGCCATATAAAGGGAACTAGGGTGTTTAGTAGAGAAACTCCAGGGAGAATCTGAGAATCAGCTTTACTGTTAGAAGAATTGTTATATAAAAAGATATTGGGTGTATTTCTTATGACTCTCAGAACTAAAACTTAGATCTCTTGGAATGACAGTTTCCAGCTGAGAACGAGAACAACTTTCTGACAGATGTGTTAAAAAAATAATAATAGCTTAGTCTGTGGAATTGTGCACCTGAGACCTCTATGATTTTGTTAACCAGTATCACCCCAATAAATTCAACAAAAAGGAAAAAAATATTAGGTTAAAAACGCTTAAAGAAAAGTTTAGTTAGAAAATAGGTTAGTCCACCTTGGAAAGTAATGAATGTCTAGGGCCAGGATGTTAAAGCAGAGGCTGTGCAATCCCCCAAATGTCAGGTTTTCAGTTAAAAAGGTTCCTTTTGCATGTGCGAGTAGGAATGCTTCATTATCTGGTTGACATAGTGACCCCCAAAAATGGCAATGAAGCCAGCAATTCTTTTAGGTACACATATGCCTTTTGAATGACTCTAGAGTATAGATACACTTGAAAAATAAATGAGGATAAGTAGGTCCACATTGAAAGTAATGATTCCTAGACCCTTCATCGTAACTGCCAGTTAAGTAGCAATCTGGCTTCCAAACTGGGAACTGCTATCCAGAATGAGATTTTAAAGTAAGAAAACTTTAAAAAATGACTTGAGAATATTCCAGGACTTCCCCTTTCTTTCTTTTTCTCTGTTACAGAGCTGCAGCCATGTGACTGTTGTGGACAGAGCAGTGACCATCACAGACCTGCGATGAGACTTGACCCCAACACCTGTCAAGAACTCTAAAACCACATCAATGTACTGTAGCCCCTTAATTTAAACTTTCCATAAAGCCCCAGAAGCTTTTATAGGCAGAACAGAAAGTGAGTATCACCTGGGAGAGAACTCTTTCTATTTCTGGTTTGAAAAGAAATATTTGGATATATATTTTTAGGCAAGCCTGGAAAATAGCACGATCATGCTAAAGCAACTTTTCAGTCTGCCTGTGACTAAGAAATGAACTCGAAAGAAGGGTATAATGAACACTAATATACTCTTTGTTCTAGATTCACCAATTGTTAACATTTTTTTCCCCCAGCTCTCCTAATTTCTCTGCCAACTTGTTTATTTTTTACCTTTGGACTAATTAAGGGCATCTTTGCAGAAATATGGAAGCCATTCAGAAAATCTCTGGGCTTCCCCGTGGTTTATGGCAATGTTAATAAAGTTTATTATGAGAGCCAGGGAAAGCTCACTATGTCTGACCAGATGGTGAGCTTGACAACCCTGAAGGATGATTTTTGTTGGGAATTACTAATATGTTATTTAACAAGTATTTCAGGATATTTTTTTCCTCTATAAAAATAAAAATAAAAAGCAATTAACTTATTTGTTCCTGTGTGCTCTAGAGCAATCTGTTGGATCAAGCTTCGTCTGAACAGGCTGACTAAAAGGTCTAGTTTTGGGGAATATGAACTTTGAGATGTACTGCCGTGCAGGTGTGTGCCAGTTCACCTTTAATTGTTCTGTGTTTTTTGTCTACCTGCTGCCATCATCCAGGGCTGTGGAGTCATCTGTGCATTTTGGTGCTGTCTCCACTTCTTCCCTAGGTCCTAAAAGCTTTCAGGTGCTGATAATAGAGCCTTTATTTGGAGTCCCAGGTTACACTCCAAATAAATGGTTGCATTTCCATGCTTCCCCCCACCCCACCACCAATTTTTTCTGTTGACCATTCTTTTCTGAGTGGGGCAACATTTAGGAAGGTGTTTAAAGCTGCAACTGATCCCGTGCTTTTCTTCCTATGGGCTTGTGCTCTTCGGTGGCCTGGAATAACGGCTTTGTTTGTGACCCCCGGGTGGGGGCAGAAGAGTAAAAAGTTTGGATCGGAGAGGAGTGGTTTCTTTTTATATCAAAATTCTGTGGCGGAAAGTCTGCAAATGTATGAAGTTTTGCTTCATTTGAAAATTTTATGTCCTGAATGTGTTCAGTCTTTATCCCTTAGGCTAGTGGTCGCGGAACTTTTCCCCTAAAAGCCAACTCTCTCTATTCTTGTACTTTGCTTGGGTTCCTAACCTGCAGGATATTGGAAGTTATTCCTCCGGCAGTGTTAGCGAGGGTAGGAATGTGGGGCCAAGCAAGGAGCCTCCCCTGTCACCACCCCTCCCCTGGGCGTGGCCCTGAGCGGCCTGGGCCGCTGCCGCCCGATCCCGTACAGTAAATATGCATGCATTGTGAGTAATGGTCTTAAAGTTTATACAGTTTAAAACTTAACAAGGTAATCATAGAAGGTTACCTTTTAGAAGGTAAAAGAAGGAAAGCATGAGAAAAATAAATACATAATTATTTGTCTTTATTTAGAAATGAATGATAATGCAATATCACAAATTAAAACTTCTGGAATTTCTACCTATTGTACAGAAGGAAATTTAGAACTTTTGGTGCTTTAATTATTTAATAAGAAAGAATAAAAAGATATGAATTAAGCATTTGCTTCAAATTACAAAAAAGAATAATGAAATATATGAGGAAAGCCAAGAAGAGAGAAATATTAAAGCATATATTACTGAATTAAAAAAATAGAATTGATAGATAAATTCATGATGTCATTTAAAATACACACACAAACACACAATAAAATTGCCAAAGACAGAAAAAAACCTAGAAATGAACAAAGAGATACAACAAATGTATGTTATAAGAAAGTTCTACATATAACTAGGCTACTTAATTTGCTACACAATGAAATAGATGACTTTATAGTAAAAAAATTATACGTGTGACTGAAACCACAATTATCTTAAGTAAAAGACTAAAAAATCAATATTAATAAAGTGGAAAAGAGTATGCATGTATTATCTCCAGGTGCTTTTATGAGTGAATTCTATCAAACTTTCAAGGAAAAGATCAACCTTATGCCATTTTTTTTATTTTAAAAAAAGTCACATTATCTAAAATTTGCCATATTAATCTTTTTAAGAGTACAGTTCAGTAGTGTTAAGTTTACTCACATTATTGTGAAACCAATCTCCAAAACTTTCATCTTGCAAAACTGAAACTCTGTACCCATTGAACAACATCGCCCTTTTCCTCTTTCCATAGCCTCTGGCAACTACTCTTCTCTTTTCTGGTTCATAGACTTTGACTTTAGATATTTCATACAAGTGGAATCACACAGTGTTTATCTTTTTTGTGACTTGCTTATTTTATTTAGATAATGTCCCAGGATTCATCTGTGTTGTAGCATGTAACAATTTCTTTCTGAAGGCTGGATAATATTCATTGTATGTATACAACACATTTTTTTATCCATTCATCTTACAGTTGACAACTGAGTTGTACCCACTTCTGGTTATTGTGAATAGTGCTGTTGTGGACATGAATGTATAAATATCTCTTTCTGTTTAAAAAAAATTTTTTTTAATTGATTTCTTTTATAGAGAGGAAGGGAGAGGGATAGAGAGTTAGAAACATTGATGAGAGAGAAACATCGATAGCTGCCTCCTGCACACCCCCTACTGGGGATGTGCCTGCAACTAAGGTACATGCTCTTGACTGGAATCAAACCTGGAACCTTTCAGTCCACAGGCTGACGCTCTATCCGCTGAGCCAAACTGGTCAGAGCTGTGTTGCTGTTTTAACTACTGTAGATCATAGGAAACAAGAAAACCAACGCAATTGCTTTTTGTGAATATACCTAATAAATCGTGCACACACACACATACACACGCATCGCACCATTTTCAATAACATAGATGCAAAAATCCTAAATAAAGCACTAACAAATTTATTAATAGAGTAAAGGAGTAACGTGTCAAAACTGCCAGCATTTATTGGGCATCCCCATTTAGAACTTGCCCCTAACCCCCAGCTAGTCAGTGGCGGACTAGGAAGGCAGCCCATATCTACCTGACGCCAGAGCCCAGGATGCACATGGTAAGTTTGTTGAGAAGGTATTGATGGCCCCATAAAATACTCCCACTGATGCAATACATCACGGAAGTAGGTCAAAGGAAAATAACAGACCTGAGAGTCTCTCATAGATAGTAAAGTATTTGAAGATGAAAATGGACTTTTCTTTTTTTCAGAGAGACAGGGAGAGGGAGAGAAAAACATCAATGATGAGGGATCGAGTCTACAACCTGGACATGTGCCCCTGTGCCCCTGACCCAGATCGAACCCAGAGCCCTTCAGTCCATAGGTGGATGCTCTATCCACTGAGCCAAACCAGCTAAGGCTTATTCTTTACTTTTAAAAACTACCCTAATAAGTTAGGAAAGAAAGAAGCTTCATTATCATGATAGAATATATTTTCTGAAACAACACCCAGCATAAATTTTTTTTCTTGCACAGGGGCCATGCTAATCTCTATATCGTTCTAATTTTTGTTTTTAACAAAGTAACATTGTCAGGAACAGACCCATCCTAACTACTGTTAATTCAACAGTGTCCTGAAAGGATCATCTAGCCACTGTCATGAAGCAGGATAGAGAATTTACTACTTTTGGAGGCAAACTACCTAGAAATCTGAAGATAATCATGAAAAACAGACCTTTCTGCCCTGGCCGGTGTCCCTCAGTGGTTGAGTGCAGACCCATGAACCAGGAGGTCATGGTTTGATTCCTGGTCAAGGGCACGTGCCCAGGTTGCTGGCTTGATCCCCAGTGGGGGGCAGCTGATGAATGATTCTCATCATTGATGTTTCTATCCCTCTCTGAAATCAATAAAAGTATATTTTAAAAAATAAGCATTTTTCTGAATACCAGGGAAGTTAGAAATTTAAAAAAAAATTGGGGGACATTTTATTACCAAATAATTCTTATTATAAACCTATAAGTTAAAATACTATTATACTGGTGGAGGGCTAGACTAAGTACTAGTATGTGCAAACATTAATGCTGAAGGAGATAAAACTTGAAGAGATTAAGTTGTGGAAGCCCACAGAACTCTAAATGAGCGGTCTCAGATGTCCAAACCACATCCTGAACCACAGTGCAGTACTGCCCTCCTAAAATATACAGAGACACAGGCGTTAGGAAAAACTATGAGAAATGAGTACACCGAAATATTAATGTTATCTGTAGGTGATGGAATTATGGCATGATCTTTTCCCCCTCTCTATACTTTGTTTGAATTTTCCAAATATTCTACAGAGAACACTTTATTAATTGGATAGGAAGGACACTTCTCCTTATTTTCAGAAACCAAAGCTCTACTGCCCGTCAATGTGGGAGCCCAGCCAAGACCTTGCTCTTGGACAGCATCAGTGAAAGGGCCTTGGGCAGCTCCTGGCGCAGCAGCGAGGCTGTCATATATGGAAACCTTCCACGGGGATGACCTCACCACTGGAACTTATGCAACATAAACCTTGCCTGGGAGAGCTAGCAGAGACCTCGCACAAAAAAACCTGGAGGGTGGAGCGCCGAGAAAGAACTGACCCAACGAGAGAACTTGTGGCCTTACGACCTGAAGAAGTCCAGTGTACCCCCCGCCCCGGGGAAGCCAGTCTCCTGTGACCAGTTCCTGGGGAAGGATTACTTTCCCCTACCTCACCCTCCCCCAGATAAAGAGCTCCCACCATGGCCCAGGGTTCTTTCTTTTTCCTGGGCCTGAGTGAGAACGTGAGACGTTACCGTTGTTGGACAAATGGGAATGGGCTATTGGTAATGAAAAAAGTAGAAACATCACCTGGACTGAAGAAAGACCACTCTTAGCTATTCCCGTCATTCTCTGTAATTAGCTTCCCCATCCCTGGAAGTCTTGTATTTTTTTTTTTAACCTCACCTACTCAATATTTTTGCATTGATTTTGAGAGAGAGAGAGAGAGAGAGAGAGAGAGAGGGAGAGAGAGAGAGATTGGTTGCCTCCCACATGTGCCCCACCAGGGCCGGGATCAATCCTGTAACTGAGGTACATGCCCTTCCCTGGAACTTTTGGTTCTTCCCCCCACCCCACACCATGGTCCAGGGTTATATCTCTAGGAATAGTTTTCTTTGTATTTATCCTAATTGGGATTCAAATTACTTCTAAATATGTAGCTTAATGTGTTTTACCAGTTTGGGAAATTTCTTGGCCATTATTTTTCAAATATTCTTTCTGCCCCATTCTTTCTCCCTTCTTCTGGGATTGCAATTACCTTTTCACCATATCCCAAACTTATCTTTCCTGTATTTTTATATTTTTCAAAATATAGAAATCTGTTTCTATTATTTCCTTTTCTCTCTCTTTCATTCCTATTCCCTGGTATTCCTAACCATTTTTAGTGTGGCCAAAAATGTGTCAAGGCTCTTAATGGTATTATCTTCCTCTAGAGAGAATTTACTCTGGGTTTTGGCAGGTATTCCAGTCTGGAACTGGACTTATTCAAAGCGGGGTTCCATCTTTCCAGGGCCTGTCCTACTTTTGTTTGCTCTCTCAGGTTCCGTGAGACCCACCCCCGTTATAGAGAATAATAGGTGTTACTCACAGTCTGCTGCTTTAAATGTTAATCTCGTCTCAACGCACCTTCCCAGGAACATTGATATTTGACCAAGCCTTTGGATACCGCAGCCTAGCTAAACGGGCAATAAAATTAGCGTCCTGGTGGGAAGCCTGGAACGCTCGCCCGTGCTCCTTGCCCGTGGGCCCCGAACGCCAGCCTTTTCCTCCCCGCCCCACACGTCTGCCAAAAGTGCTGATGACCTTCTCAGCCTCTCAGTTACTGCTTCTTGCTCAGCTTCTTGGCCTCTGCCCTGAGCTGCTTTGATATCAAAAGATGTTTCAAAAGGAACATGGCTTAGAATGTCAGGCTCACCCAGTGACTTCTCTCTCTCTAGAAACCTGTCCTCTCACATCCTGTCTGCACTGGCAGTTCCCTGGTGCTTTCAGACAGGTGTTTGTTCATGTTTTATTCTAGAGGGGAGGTCACTGAGATGCTGAAGAGATATTTTATTAAGTTTAATTCCCAGTTAATAGCTCCTAATAAACCTAAAATGAGATAATATTTTATTAACGTAAAGGCTATGCACATTATATTGGACTAGTGTTTAATGGGGACACAGTAGAGCAGGGTCCTCAGTGGTGTAGTGGGGAGAGTATGCTTCAGTGTGATCTGTATAGCCAACAGAACAGATACCTGGGTCCCACCTCAGATTTAATGAATTAGAACCTGCAGGGGCTGTAGGGGATGGGTTAAGAAGAATGAACTAGAAACATTCTCATTAAAGAAAGGATGCCATCTGCAAGGGCAAAACATCAAACATTGTTCTAAAAGTCCTAAATAGTGACATAAAGCCCTAGCCAGTTTGGCTCAGTGCGTAGAGCATCAGCCTGCAGACTGAAGGGTTCTGGGTTTGATTCTGCCTCTCCCTCTCTGAAATCAATAAAAACAATATTTTAAAAAATATAGTGACATAAAAATAAGAAAATAAACACAAGGTAAAAATATTGGTTAAAATAAATATTATTTTCAGATGATATGTTACCTACCTAAAAAGAAAAGTGTCAAATGAATGAGTTTAGCAAGAAGACTAGATAAGTGTGTATAGTAATGTATGATATGTGTATATTATATATATATATATATATATATATATATATATATATATATATATATTTCCTACAGGTCAGTGATCAGTTAGAAAATATAACAAAAATGTAAACATAATAGCAACAAAAAATATAAAAACCTAGGTAACAGAACTGTGCAGGATCTATGTGATGAAAACAGATGTTCCTTAGGGATATAAAGTTTTAAATAAATGGAAAGACACAAATGGAAAGTCAAACAATGTAAAGGTATGAACATTTTCGAGATTAGAATGTAAGTTCAATGTAAATCCAATTAGGATCTCAACCTTTTCAGGGGATGTGGTGACAGAATTTCACAGAATGATTTTAAAGTTTTCCTGGGAGGATAAATGAGCAATACAGCTAAGAAATGCTTGAAAGAGTGATGATGCACTATTTAGTTCAGCAGATATTAACACATAGTGTTATATTTAAAATGGTGAGATATTGGTGCAGAAATAAACAGACAAATAAAAGAAGAGAGCAGAGTATAGGAAGAGGGAACATTTCAAATCAAGGACATGATGTTGACTAATTTAGAAATAACGTCGGCTAATTAATAAATGGTGCTAGGAAGTAGCCCTTGAGGGAAGAGAGAAGGTAGGAGAGTTTGATCCCTATCTTATTGTTTAGGATTCGATTACAATACATTTCTGCTGGATTAGAGATGTCAAATATAATAAATAATAAACATTCCAGAATGGAATGTAGGTGAATCCTACATAGTAAAAGAGCAATATGCAAATTACCCATCACTCTGCTCAAGCCATGCCCACAAGCCACACCCATAATCCAATCAGAGTGAATATGCAAATAAACCCAACTAAGATGGCTACAGCCACAGAGAGCAGGAGGGAGGCATTTCCCTTGCAATGGAGGAAGCCAAACTTTCTTCCTGCCCTTGGCCTAAACCTCCACTCCAGGCTACAAAGTTTCAATTATAGAAAGTAAATAAATTCCAGATACCAGGGCCTCGGCTTGGGTCGCTGAGAGGCGTGGCCAGCCTGCAAACCACCACAGGCCCCTCTCTCAGGCCGCCCCACACCCCAAGGGAACCCCCACCCTGATCTGGGACACCCTTCAGGGCAAATCAGCTGGCCCCCACCCATGCACCAGGCCTCTTTCCTATTTAATAAAAGTAATATGCAGATTGACCATCACTCCAATACACAAGATGGCTGCCCCCATGTGGACAAAGATCCTGCCCCCATGAGGACACAAGATGACCACCTCAAGATGGCCAGCAGGGGAGGGCAGTTGGAAGAGACCAGGCCTGCAAGGGAGGGCAGTTGTGGGTGATCAGGCAAGTAGGGGAGGGCAGTTGGGAGGCACCAGGCCTGCAAGGGAGAGCAGTTGAGAGGGACCAGGCCTTTAAGGGAAGGCAATTAAAGGCAATCAACCCTGCAGGGGAGGGAAGTTAGGGGTGACCAGGCCTGCAGAGGAGGGAAATTGAGGACAATCAGGAAGGCAGGCAGGCAGGCAGGCAAGCAGTTGGGAGCCAGCAGTCCTGGGTTGTGAGAGGGATGTCCCAGATTGAGAGGTGCAGGCTGGGCTGAGGGACACCCCCCCCCCGCCCCTGTGCATGAATTTTGTGCACCGGGCCTCTAGTATTTACATAATTATTAGTTGATGAATGCTTTCCCAAACATAGATATCAGTATCTATCTTTAGAAAATATAAGGCAGGTATATCCTTCCCAAGATAAGACAGATATTATTATGATAAAATTTAAAACTTTGCCAGAGTAGTGTTTACCTTGGGAGAATTATTAATTGAGAGAGGTTACATTATTCACTTAAAAATTGAGTACTTTTCTGTATATACATTATTCTTCAATTAAAAAAATAACTAAAATTTCTGTTTGGAAAAAGATAACATGAAAATAACTAAAAAAATAAACTAGGTGGGGGAGGGGGAGGAATGGGGCTGGGTGGAGGTGGGCAAAGGGGGGTAAAATGAGGGACATCTGTAATAATGTCAACAGTAAAAATAAATTAATTAATTTAAAAACACCAAATGCCAAAATAAAATTTAGAAAGACAAACTAGGAATAAATATTTGTAGAACTCATGACATAGAAAAGGTTAATATCTTAATGTATAAAGAACTATTGTAAATCAGTAAGAAAAATTTAAGCACTCTAATAAAAATGCAAAAAGTACAAACAGGCAGCTCACCACTCTCCCTAAAAATCAATAGAAAAAAATATCCTTCAGTGAGTATGAACATCAAAAGGCTTGATGTTCTCTAGCTGTGTTGTAGGGAACTGAACACTCTGATACCTGCCAGTGAGAAGAAGTTCCAATTACTTTCTGGACATCTGGTTTAACAAAATAATTTGTAATTAAAATGTGAATTCTACTTGTCTAAGAAATTTCTCTTTTTGAAATGATCTAAAAAGATAATCCCAGGTACATAGACCTAAGTAAAAACACAAATTACTGCTGAAACCGGTTTGGCTCAGTGGATAGAGCGTCGGCCTGCAGACTGAAAGGTCCCAAGTTCGATTCCAATCAAGGGCATGTACCTTGGTTGTGGGCACATCCCCAGTTAGGGGGTGTGCAGGAGGCAGCTGATTGATGATTCTCTCTTATCGATGTTTCTAACTCTATCCTTCTCCCTTCCTTTCTGTAAAAAAAAAAAATTCAATAAAGTATATTTTAAAAAACACACAAAAAAAAACTTCCACAAATTACTGTCTTGTTTAGAATAGTGACAAACTGGAAACTACTCACACAACCAAGCAGTAAAGGACTAATTCAATAAATACATTGAAATACTAGTATGTGCAGTCAATAAAATAAATGATGTTGAAAACCTATATTAATGGACACAGAAAAATACATTCTAAGACATTTTAAGTGATAAAAGTGAAATTTGTTTATTTAAAAATATATTTTAAAATATTTTTTGTTGATTTCAGAGAGGAAGGAAGAGGGAGAGAGAGAGATAGAAACATCAATGATGAGAGAGAATCCCCTACTGTGGATAGAGCCCGCAATCCAGGCTCGTGCCCTCGACTGGAATTGAACCCGGGACCCTTTTGTCCGCAGGCCAATGCTCTCTCCACTGAGCCAAACCAGCCAGGACTAAAATGTATTTTTATTGATCGACCTGTTGCTTCCCGGATGCACACGATCGGGGACCAAACCTGCAAGCTGGGCATGTGCCCGGACTGGGAATCGAACCGGTGACCTTTTGGTGCAGGGGACAATGCTCAACCGACCGAGCCACACCAGCCAGGGCAAAAGTGGAATTAATTTATTTCTTCATTTAGCAGATATTTATTGAGTGCCCATACGTGCCAGGCCCTCCTCTAGGCATGGGAGATACAACAGTGAGCAAAAAGAAAATAAATTACTGCTTTTCTGGAGCTGACATTTAGTGACAAAGGAAATATTATGAAAAGTGAAATAAATTATGTAATAGGTAAAGTAGTGTGCACAGTAAGATACCATTTTCTAAGTGGATGTATGTACTGAAAAATGCCTGGAAAGATTTTAGTTCATGGTGATTATCAGGATGATGGGACTATTTATTTTGTACTTCATACTCCCCTCCCCCACCCCCGAAATATTTTGAATAAGTATTCCTTTTAAATCAGAAGGAAACAAATGAATTTCTATTTTGACAGAAATAAAATGACCAAAAACATCATTTTTAAAAGTTTCTGGTAATTGACATTTGCTATTTCCTTCCCTCAAAGAAATTAAAAGATCAACAACTGTCAAGTGGGGGGAATTTATTGATATTAAAAAGAATTGCTCAAATGCAACTCAAAACCACAATGTGGAATAACCGAAACTCTTCATTCATTGCTGGGGGAAAACAAATGGTACTTTGGAAAAACAGTCTGGAAATTTCTTACAAAACCAAACATACTCTCACCATGTGATCCAGCTGTATTCTTCCTAACTAGTTCCCAAATAATTTAAATTTTTAATTTTAAAATAAGAGGATGCTAAGTGTCCCCTTTTGGATCCGGAAAGGTTAGAAAGGTGGGTAATGGCCAGTGTTCCACAGGGTTCTTTCGGGCACCAGGACAGCGAGCTGGGCGCGGTGGCTCAGTTGGCACCTATTTTCATGGTTTAAAAAAAAAATCTATTGAGTGTATTACTTTTATAAACAATTCTTAGGTGAGGCATCATGAAAATTAATGTTTCCCAATGTAATCAACAAATGCAGTGCTTGGCAAACTCATCAGTCAACAGAGTGGCAAACCGGGTCTCCCAAGATGCATGCGGCCCTTGAGCCGCGGTTTGCCGACCGCTGAACAAAGGCACACTGGTGCCCAGTGTCTGAAGCGTGTGGGGAAGATGGGTCAGACCCTGCTGGCAGGAGTGTAAACTCACAACCTTTTTGGAGGGCGACTTGGCAGTTTCTGTCAATATTTCACATGTGCTTGCTTCAACAAACCCCTTAAATTTACCAAAGAGAGATACTCACACACGCACAAAGGCACATGGAAAGATTTATTGATTGCCGCAATGTTTGCATAAGTTAAAAAATTAGAAGTAACCCAGGAGCCCAACAAGAGGATATGGGTGACGTAATTCATGATATATATATATCCCCATTATGGAAAACCATGGTGAGGTTTTAAAAAGTATAGGAACTGACTTGGAAAGACACCCAAGAGCATTATTTAAAGAACACAGCGAGGTTCAGAACAGGGGTAAAGAACATATGTTACAGCATAACTCCATTTTTAAAGTAATATGCATAGAGCACATAGAAAGTAATATAAAAATGATAGAAAGAATACGCATCATAGGGTTAATGGTGGCCATCTCTGACTCAGGTCTGTGTGAGGTTGCAAGGGACGTTTGTTTTCTAAAATAAATATTTTTTTATGTTCTTTGGATTTTTTTTTTTTGCGCATTGATTTTTGAAATCAGGAAAAGCAGAAAAACAACAACAAAGAAAGAAATGTGAAGAGTGGGTTGGCTCATGCGAAAAGGGGGTGGGGGAGGGAGTACTCTGGCACCTGGGTTAGCCTGACACCTCCCCCACCTCCTTCCCTCTAACCAAAGCCAAAGGGGACTCCCCTCCCTAAGGTTTGTGACACGCCGGGCCCGCTGAACCGTGCCCCCAGGACTTCTGATTCCATCCCTAACTGAAACCCTTAAGGGCTTCAGCTCCTGACCTCCGAGCTCTGTGCGCCCCGAATCACAGCGGCCTCCCTTTGATCACAGGCTCTTTCTTGTCTGTCAGCTGATTGTACCCACCGGGTGTGCACGTCCTCCCGGCCTCAGAGCTGAGAGATGAGAAGGGAGGAGAGCCGCCTGACCCGATGGAGGGACACATGCCCCTCGGGGTCCCAGGTCAGGACAAGGCAGACAGGCACCCTGTCCCGACTGAGGAGGGAGACTCGAGACTCGGGCAGGGGGAGCTCATGATCTGGGTCCTGGCTCTTAGCTGCCTCTGCCGGTCAGGACGGATGGTCCTCTGTCCCCGCTGGACAGCGCCCACCTCAGCCGCTGCCTGGATGCCCCCGCCGCCACGGGAGGACTTTCCCCAACACCTGCAAGGCTCAGGAGCTTCCCAGGAGGCCCCGAGTTCAGACTGAACTAGGCACGCAGGGCAGTGGTTGAAAGGTGAGATCAGTGGTTAGAGTGTCGGCCGCACAGTGAAGGGTCTCGGGTTTAATTCAGGTCAAGGGCACAAACCCGGGTTGCAAGTTTGATTCCCTGTGTGTGGGAGGCAACCAATTGGCGATGTTTTTCTCTGCCTCCCTCCCTCCCACTCTCGAACCAATGGGAAAAACCTCCTCGGGTGAGGATGAACAGAAAAGGATGGGGAAGAGCGCATCATGATGGCTACAGTGTCCCGTCTCTAAGGGGACCATCACAAGCCCTCAGATAAAGCCTTCCCCAGGGTTCTCGGAGCAGCGGGCACCCCTTACCCTCACCGCCACCCTGCTCAGTCCTCAGTTACCAGGGAAGACAGACTGGCACCAAGCCAGTGCCCCAGGACTCCCAACCAGCCAGAACTCCCATGCAGGGTCCCCAAAGTGGGTGCACCCGTGCCTGGCCCGGTGCAAGCCCAGGACAGCTAAAGGCCAGAAAGAAGTGCCCCCCATGTCCAGAGAAGGAATCCCCTGTGCCCTCCCCACCTGCTGCCCCTCACACAAGCACCTAAGCCCTGACCGAGTGACCTGGGGTGCCGGGACACCTCAAGCAGGTGCCCAATGCATGATTCTTCCCGGGAAGGGTGCCCCTCGGTGGGGAGGTTTGTAAACACAGAGAGCTGAGCTGTACTCCCAGGATTTCTGAGAATCTGTATTTCTTTTATGATGATGATGATGATGATGATGTTTTTATTGATTTCAGAAAGGGAGAGTAACTTCAGGGATGAGAGAAAATAATTGATTAGCTGCCTCCTGCACCCCGGCTACTGGGGATCGAACCCACGCATGTGCCCCTGACTGGAATTGAACCCGGGACCCTTCAGTCCCCAGGCCGACACTCCATCCACTGAGCCAAACCAGCCAGGGCCTGAGGATCTGTATTCCTAACAGGGTCCCCCAGGTCATGCCGATGCTGCCATCCAGTGTGCCTGGTGACCAGACTTTGGGAACCACTGGGGTTGAAGACGGGGCAGGGGCAGGAAGGCCGGTCAGGGAGCGATGGCGGCTCCAGGCCAGACAGGACCAGAGCCTGAAGCAGGACAAGGCCGGCAGGATGGACCGGAGGGGCCAGAGGAGGCCGCAGGCGGAGAGGCATCGCCGGGGGAGGGCGGCCAGGAGAGCGTCCAGGTGGCCGAGGAGCATGACCCGGAGCGAGGAGTCAGCCTGACGCGGGGGGTTCTAGCTTCCAGGCCGAGGGGAAGGATTGGGGTGGGGGAACCGGGAGGCACGCTCGCACTCATAATAGGGCACGGCTCCATTTTGGAGCATCCTCTGCGTGGGGATGTCCGACGGGCAACTGGTCATTTTAGTCCCGGTGGGGCCTGAGGGACTGGGCCTGCGGGAACGTGGGGGCGAAGGTCATTGCCACAGAGCTGGCAGCTGGCGGAGTGGAAAACGCAGCAGCGACCTGGGGAAGAGTCCATGAATTACAGACAGACAGACAGAAGCCACAACCACAGGACTGGGGGGAATTCTACAAGCTTGTGAGTCTTGTTAGTGGTGCCTTAATCCCAAGACAGCTCCCTGGGCCTGCAATTCCCAATATTCAGGGACTGGGGGGTGGGAGGCGGGGGGTGAGGGGGAATCCAGGCAGGAAAGGCGGAAGGCAGGAGCCAGTGAAGTTCTGGGGGCAGCTCAAGGTGCCCTGGGGCTCAGGTGGCTTGGCCCTGGGCTTGGGGGCTTGTGTGAGGGGCAGCGGGTGAGCAGGACCCAGGGGATTCCTCCCCCAGGCACGGTTCCCTGCGGCTTTGAGCGGTCTGTCCCGGGGCTTGCACCAGACCAGGCACAACTGCACCCGGCACGGCGCAAGGGGTGTCCCAGGCCGACCCTGGACGGCAGGCCTCGGCCCGGGGAGGAGGCCTGGCGGGAGGAGGCCCGCTGCCATTCTTGGTATGGTTCTCCCGCCGGGAGCGGGGCTGCGCCTGGCCTCCCTCTGGGCAGCTTATAAGGCCTGGTGTGCGCTCTGTTTATGCGAGGGCAGCCTAAAAGGAACAAATCCACCAGCGCCGGGGATGTGGCCGGCGCAAGTCCTTCTGCATACATTTTTCAAAGGATAATTCACTCTCCCCAAACCTCCCCCCCCCGCACCCCGCCCCCCTCGCCCCCACCTCCTTCCCCAAGGCCGGTTTATTGAAAAGACCACCTTATATGGTAATTTTGCTCGCACACCGTCAGCTGGCCTTTTTAGGGACTCCTCCGTGTGGAGAAGATCCGCCTCTGGGGTTTTATATTGCTCCGGCGTGCGCGCCAGAGACACACCAGCCCTCAGCCGTCGTCGGGAGACGGACCTCTCCTCCCCTCGGTGAGTACGGCGCCCGCCCGCCCCGGGCGTGGCAGGCTCTGCCTCCCGGGCTGCCTGGCCCCCTGGGTGCCGCCGGCGCCTCCAGATTGGCCTGGCGTCCGTGACGCTGGCCCCGGTCACACGCGTCAAAGCCCTCGGTGGGCCCGCGAGCGAGCACCCTGCTGCCTGCTTCTGGCCCCGGGATGGCCTGGGGCAGGGCTTTTCCAGCCCGGACGGGTGCCCCCCCGGTCCTCGTAACGGGGCGATGGGTGGGATACATCCTGCCGGCCAGGGGCAGCACAGCTGAACCCTCTCCTGCCCTTGGCCACAGCTCCGGGTGGGTGGCGGGGAGACTGTCTTAGGCGAGCAGATGCTGCTCAGAAGCCCTGCTCCTTCTCGGGGTACGTAAGCCAAAGCTAACGCTGGCCCCCCGTGTCGGTGAGGTGTCTGCGTGGGGACTAGGAACGTGTTTACTTACCCTCGTCCTCTGTGGGTCTCGCTGCCCTCTGGCCTGAGCGTGGCTGGGGCGAACAGAACCTGCCCTCCCTCCCGGAAGGCCGCAGGGTCACTGGGGGCCGTGGGAGGTCCGGGGTGGGGCAGGAACCAGAGTTCCGTGGCACCGAGCAGTTTCAGGCCCGGGAGGAACGTAGGAGCCGCCAATTTGTTCTCGGGTGAGGACGCCGAGGCCGAGGGAAGGTGAGCGACTTGTCCCAAAGACACGCCCGGCTGTGCCATTATCCCCCACCATCACGCACACAGACACACACGTGTGCAAGTAACCAAGAGGAAAGCGAGACCTGGGGAGGGGGAACGAGGGGAAGGGCTGTGGGGCAAGGAGCCCAGGCCGCACAGCGGGACTGGAGGGAGGGCAGGGCCCGGTTTTGGAGTGTCCTCTGTGTGGGGAGGGCCAACGGGCAGGCATAGATTTTGCTCCGGTAATTTCCCACTTTGCGTGCAGGGTCCACCCACATCTCTCTATGGCTGGGGCAGAAGGCGTGGTGGTGCGTGCGGGCCCTGGATGCAGGTGGCGGGCTAACAAAGTTACTGAATGACTTCTATGTGCTGACCTGTAGAATGGGAGCAATAGCAGTCCTACCTACGTGGCAGTGCTGATGTGAGGATTAAATGAGATGGGACTTGTATCAAGGGCTCAGCTCAGTGCTATCAGGGCCTGCCCCGGACTGCTCAAACTTTAAAAATCACCTGGAGGGCCGAAACCGGTTTGGTTCAGTGGATAGAGCGTCGGCCTGCAGACTGAAAGGTCCCGGGTTCGATTCCGGTCAAGGGCACGTACCTTGGTTACGGGCACATCCCCGGTGGGGAGTGTGCAAGAGGCAGCTGGTCGATGTATCTCTCTCATCGACATTTCTAACTCTCTATCCCTCTCAATTCATCTCTATATAAAATCAATAAAATATATATATATATTTAAAAAATCACCTGGAGGGCTTAGTCAAATACAGTGTCTGATTCAGGAGGCTCGGGCAGGGCCCACTAATTTGCATTCCTAATAAGGTCCCGGGTGATGCTGAGCTGTAGGTTTGGACTGCGCTCTGCACAGGGAGGCTCTAAGTAGCGGTTCTCAACCTTCCTAATGCCGCGACCCTTTAATACAGCTCCTCATGTGGTGGTGACCCCCAGCCGTAAAATTATTTTCGTTGCTACTGCATAACTAATTTTGCTATTGTTAATGAATCGTAATGTAAATATCTGTGTTTCCTGATGGTCTTAGGTGACCCTGCTAGCGGTTCTCAACCTGTGGCTGTTGTAGAGCCCAAGACCATCGGAAAACACAGATACTTACATTATGATTCCTTAACAGTAGCAACATTACAGTTATGCAGTAGCAATGAAAACAATTTTATGGCTGGGGGTCACCACCACACAAGGAGCTGTATTAAAGGGCTGCCATGAGGAGCTGTATTAAAGGGTCGCGGCATTAGGAAGGTGGAGAACGAACCACTGCACTAACGGATTGGGCAAAGGGGGACTAGAGAAGGGTGACAGCGAGAGATCTGCCCTTTGAAGGGGCTGCTCTGGCGGCTGTGAGGAGAGTGGGCTGGAGCAGGGCAAGAGTGCCCCTGCCTTGTGACGTGTCCGGGGTTGGTGGCGCAGGGTGGCATGGAGAGAGAATTAAGACACCCTGGGGATTGGTTGGGAGGGAGGAGTGGGGAGGAGGGGTGTCGGGCACAGACTCCAGGGTGGTGGTACAATTCACCGAGGGACAATTCCTGTGTAGAGAGCAGGCCTGGAGGTAGAACTGAGGTGCCCAGGGAGGGTAGGGGGTGCAGATGCCCACAGGCAGCGGGCTCTGTGCACCTGGAGCCCGGGAGAGGGGTCCAGACGGAGCTGGGAGAGTGAATGAGAGGGAGGCCCAGGCGAAAGCCTGCAGAGCAGGTCCAAACCACAGAATCTGAGGGTCAGAAGTACCACTAACCGGGAGCTGCTTTCCATGGAGTTCACACATATCAGCCAAGTCCAGAGACCCCGCACTCAGTTAAAGGTGCTGCTAGAGTTTTTCACGGGAGGAATGTTTTTCCTGAGACGATTTCTCTCTGCCAGGCTCTTTGAGTGCACGTGTGGGCAACTTAGAGCTCAGCTGTCACGTAAAGCTCCTCCCCCAAATATTTCCCCAACTATTCTTCGAAGTCTCACCTTCTCAGAGACCTTCCTTTAAGGAGGTAAACTTGCTGCTAATTTCTAAAAACGTCTTTGGAAACTGGTGTACCGTATTTGCCGGCGTATAAGACGATTTTTTGGCCCTGAAAAATATGCCTCCAAGTGGGGGGTAGTCTTATACGGCGAGTATATAACAAACTCTGTATTTTGAGTGGAAATGTTAGGGGGTTGTCTTATACGCCCAGTCGTCTTATACGCCGGCAAATATGGTGTTTTCAGGGCCAAAAAATCGTCTTATACGCCGGCAAATACGGTAAATTCAATTTTCGATAATCATTGATTTGTGAAGTCGGTCATTCATCTCCTTCCAATATTCTTCAGACTTCGTCCAGGGAGCCAGTGCTGATGGGGACGAGCAGGGGAGATCAGAAGGATGGTTTTAGCGGCCCTTTACATGGGGATGAGCAAGCTTTTCCTGTAGAGGGTGAGGTAGGAACTATTTCAGGCTTTGTGAGCCTAAAAGTCTCTTGTAGCAACTACTCAACTCTGCCCCGGTAGCAATAGCAGCCATAGACAGTAAGAGAGCAAGCATGGGCATGGCTCTGTCCCAATAAAACTTTACTTACAGGCACTGAAGTCTGAATTTCCTATAACAATTCTCTTTGCTTTTTTGGCAACCATTTTAAAATGTCCTTCTGGCCGCTCAGTGGTTGAGCACTGACCTATGTGACCTATGAACCAGGAGGTCATGGTTCGATTCCTGGTCAGGGCACTTGCTTGATGCCCAGCAGGGGGCGTGCAGGAGGCTGCCAATCAATGACTCTCATCATCCATGTTTCTATCTCTCTCTTCCTCTCCCTTCCTTTCTAAAATCAATAAAATCATATACATATTTATATATTATTGATTTTTTTTTTAACAGAGAGGAAGGGAGAGGGATAGAGTTAGAAACATTGAGAGAGAAACATTGATCAGCTGCCTCCTGCCCACCTCCTACTGGGGATGTGCCCGCAACCAAGGTACATGCCCTTGACCGGAATTGAACCTAGGACTTTTCAGTCCACAGGCCGATGCTCTCTCCACTGAGCCAAACCGGTTAGGACTACAATTATATTTAAAAAAATAAAATGTCAAAACCATTCTTAGCCTGTGGGCCACATACGAACAGGCCTTAATTTGCTGCTCCTGATTTACAATTTAGAAATCGCTTTCGTTTCCATTATTTTAGTTGATGCATCACCTTGGGAGGTAGACGGTAAGGTTGCCGGTTCATAGTTGAGGAAACGAAGTCCCGGGAAGGAGACCTGGGCCTGGGCCATGGGGAGGGGGTGCGGGAGGGAGGAGAGGGGCCACGAGAGGAAACGTGGAGGGAGCTCAGGCCACCCCTTCCCGTGGCCGGTAGGGGGATCATGCCTCCGTCTTCGTATTTGCCTGGGCTGGGGAGGGGGCCCCAGGAGATGAGTGAGTGAGCGAGCAGATTCTTGACGTTCAAGTGTGTTAGGCCTTTGGAAAGGAGGGGGCAGCTGTGTTTCTAGTTTCCCCAAGTCCTCAATGAAGCCCAGATGTAGGGCGTGCTGACGAAGCCAGCGCACTCCCCTCAGCGTTCTGCGGGCGCGGAGCGGTTGTGACCCCAGAAACCACAGGGCCTTTGGCTCTGGTTCCTCCGCCACGCTCCCATCTGGCCACAAGCTACCAGCGAGCAGCTGGGAGGGTGTGGGATTCCTCCCGGCAGAGACATTCCAGGAGAGTCTGGCTCCGGGGAAAACCCTTCTTCACAGGGCAGCGAGGGCCCCCGGGGAGGCCCTCTCCAGGCCAGCAGCCCTGGCCCGCCCTCGCCTCCCGCCCTCACCCCCCCGCCTCGCTTTTCATTTGGGTGCGCCTTCCAGAAAGCAGATTTAAACCCACCCGAAGGGCTGCAGAGGGCCGGCGCTGCTGACAGCTTGAAGTTGCTCTGTGGCTTGTCTCGGCTGCTGGGAAACAAAGCCCAGCGCTCTCTTTCTGTGTGTGGGCAACTCAGGGGGAGACAAAGGGGTTCGCTGAAAAGCCAGACAGGTTTGAGCTATAAATCGAGAGAGAGAGAGAGAGAGAGAGAGAGAGAGAGAGAGAGAGAGAGAAGAGAGAGATGCTCAGGGTACTCTCTAGCACAGTGGTTCTCAACCTTCCTAATGCCGCGACCCTTTAAGACGGTTCCTTGTGTTGCGGTGACCCCCAGCCATAAAATTATTTTCGTTGCTACTGCATAACGGTAATGCAGCTACCGTTAATGAATCGTCATGTAAATATCTGTGTTTTCCGATGGTCTTAGGCGACCCTGCTAGAGATTCTCAACCTGTGGCTCGCAACTGCTGCTGTAGAGCCCAAGACCATCAGAAAACACAGATATTTACATGACGATTCATTAACAGTAGCAACGTTACAGTTATGCAGTAGCAACGAGAATAATTTTATGGCTGGGGGTCACCGCAACACGAGGAACCGTCTTAAAGGGCCGCGGCATTAGGAAGGTTGAGAACCACTGCTCTAGCAAGACAGAGGTGGCTCTGCCTCTTGGCCACCTGCTGGCTTTCAAGGTTGTTTTCCCCTCAGGGTGGACCCCTGCGAGAACGCGGAGACAGGGCTGCTTGCTGGACCGCTTGTGGAGAGAAAGCCGTCCCCGCAGGGTCCCCAATCAGGCCCCCGTGACCAAATGGTCATGCTACCGGACTGTGGGGACCTGAGGATGCCAGGGGCAGCGCAGACCAGGTCTGGGAGGGCGCCTCTCAGGTGGGGGTTGTCGTCCACCACCTGTCATCAAACGTTACCTGAGCACCTACTATGTGCTAACCACCGGGGCAAGTGCAGCGGCTCCAACCATACATGCAGAACCCTGGCATAGGAGGGGCCCAGAGCCTCAGCGGCAAGAACACAGACCCTTTTGTTTAGGGGCTTCTGCTGCCAGCAGTGCTGGAGAGGCGAGAGGCAGAAGCGAACACACCAAACATGGAGAAGTTATGAGCGTTTCATTGAGACGGTGAGACAGGGGCAGCCCAGGCTTTGGGCACTGCCCAGGCTGGATGCCTCTTCCCGGCGAGGAGGCGTCGGGCCCCTTGCTCTCCCTTCTCATCGACATAAAAACACCTTCCCTCGGGGCTTTCGCGAGGACTCGATCAATAATAGATTTGAAGGGCCCCATTAAAAAAAAATTTTTTTTTTTAAACGCATTAACCAGAAATGGAAACAGGGAATACACCACCGTGTTCCGCCTGACCGAGCAGCGGGAGCTTTCCCACCGCATTGGACTCCCTGCTCGCTCCGCCACTCGGGGCTTCTGGCAATTAGCTCACAAACCGATTTACTCATCATTCAGTAACTCTTTTTCAACATCAAAGCTGTTTCTTGTCTTGATTATTTTAACCAAAGCGGTGATGAGCTGGCTCCTGGCCAAATCTTCCCACTCACCCATGCGTGTTTCCCAGGGGTAAATCCCTGGAAGTGCCTTTCTGGAGTCAAAGACACAGGCATTTTTAAAATATATATATATTTTATTGATTTTTTATAGAGAGGAAGAGAGAGGGATAGAGAGTTAGAAACATCAATGAGAGAGAATCATCGATCAGCTGCCTCTTGCACACACACCCCCACTGGAGACGTGCCTGCAACCAAGGTACATGCCCTTGACCGGAATCGAACCCGGGACCTCTCGGTCCACAGGCCGACGCTCTATCCACTGAGCCAAACCGGTTTCGGCGACACAGGCATTTTTATACCAAAAGACATACGCCGTAGTTCACCTGGAAAATAGTACAGTAATTGACGGGCAGTAATGCAAGAATACACACGTGTGTCTCACATACTTACAACTGCAAACCTGCTTTCGCCCACCCTGGACATTATACACAGAAGATATGTATTCATGTTAAGGCTTTTTTTAAAATAGTGTTTTTCAAAGCCACCTTCCAAAAAGCAGTGCAGCCTGACACGTCAGCAGTGAATGCAAGCCCACTCCCCCACGCTTTTTCCAGTGAGGGTGACCCGAAGCGCTGGCCACAGCACCCCAGCCGGAGGTGGGGTCAGCTTGGACCTTGGCCACAGCACACTGCTGACCATCGCGAGGCCCCGGGCCCCGCCCACAGGTGCTGATCAAGAGCTTTCCCCGTTTGGTTACTTAGACCGTGGTTGGCAAACTGCGGCTCACGAGCCACATGCGGCTCTTTGGCCCCTTGAGTGTGGCTCTTCCACAAAATACCACGGCCTGGGTGAGTCTATTTCGAAGAAGTGGCGTTAGAAGTTACGTTTAAAAAATTTCAGCTCTCAAAAGAAATTTCAATCGTTGTGCTGTTGATATTTGGCTCCGTGGACTGATGAGTTTGCCGACCACGGCCCTATACCTACTGCATCTTTCTCCCTTAACGATATGTTATGTTGATTTTAATGATACACTATTCATGAGTACAGTCTCCTTGTAAAAACGTGAAAATTACAGTTGGCACCTCCTCTCCCTGCCCCTTCCCGCCTCCAGAGGCGATCACTGTGGTCAGTCTTAGACTCCTTTCTCCAGAGCCTTTTGCTGTGTGTTTGTATCCACCAATAGAAACTTACGGAAAATGCACCATATTGTTTGCACGGCTTGTTTTAAAAAATAACCTGCACAAATGGTTTCATGGTGTACGTTCTATTCGGCAACTTGTTTTGTTCACTCGGTAGAACGGTTTAGAAATCTGGACATGTGAGCCCATAAAGACAGGCCTGGATGTATTTAAAATTTTATGTTTTCACACTTCTCAAGGTCAGAAGTCCAAGATCGAGGTGTTGGCAGGGTTGGTTTCTTTTTTTCTTTTTTTAAAATATATTTTATTGATTTTTTACAGAGAGGAAGAGAGAGGGATAGAGAGCTAGAAACATCAATGAGAGAGAAACATCGATCAGCTGCCTCCTGCACCCCCCCCCCCACCAGGGATGTGACCGCAACCAAGGTACATGCCCTTGACCGGAATCGAACCTGGGACCTTTCAGTCCGCAGACCAACGCTCTACCACTAAACCAAACTGGTTTCGGCCAGGGTTGGTTTCTCTTGGGGCCTCTCTCCTTGGCTTGGAGATGGCTGCCCTCTCGTGCCTCCTCCCAGTCTCCCCTCTGCACGTCTCTGTCCCAGCGTGCTCTGCGTATGAACACACCCATCCTGTTGGGGTAGTCATATTGGATGAATGACCTCATTTTACCTTCATTACCTCTGTATAGGCCCTATCCCCCCACGCACACTCACACTCTGACCAGAGGTTAGGACTTCAACGTATGAGCTTGGGACACACAATTCAGCCCACGTCAGCAGGGGAGAGGGAAGGAGCCCGATTGCCAGGGGCGTACATCTGGGTTTCAGCACAGTATCCCACACTTTGGGCTTCTGGGTGGCTCCAACTCGTGCGTACCACACGGTGGCTCCTGGCACGGGGCCCCGGCTGCAGGTGGGCTCCGGCCTCGAAGTCAAGAAGACCGTCTCCAACGTGTTCTTGACCATCGGTTGACCAGTTCTCTTCCCCCTCAACCCCGAAGGTGCTCCAGCCCCCGGTTCAGTTGACCACACTCACCATGTGTGAAGAGGAGACCACTGCACTCGTGTGTGACAACGGCTCCGGCCTGTGTAAGGCTGGCTTCGCAGGAGATGACGCCCCGAGAGCCGTTTTCCCTTCCATCGTGGGCCGCCCTCGCCACCAGGTGTGTGCTCGTCTGGACTCAAGGCTTTGAGGCATTAGGAGTAAGCACTGCCTTGTGGCGACCATGTTGAGAGACTCTGTGTGTGTGTGTGTGTGTGTGTGTGTGTGTGTGTGTGTGTGTAGTAAGGTAAGGAAGGAGAGGAAGTGTGTGGAGGAACTCTGCTTTCTCTCAGAAAATGACATTGTTTTAGGAGAAAAAAAGAGAGACAAGCTTACAAGAAATCCTCCACCTTCTCTCCTTATCTCCCTCATCCACTGGTGTCTACCTCACCCACGTCTCCCGCTGTTCTGTTTCCTGGAGAAGAAGGACATTTTTCCTGCCTTCTTCTTTCTTCAGAAACCCTCTGGTGACTGAGTCCCTCTGAGGGGAGCCCTCAGCCCCTTCACATCCGGCCTCTTTTGTGTTGCAGGGCGTAATGGTGGGAATGGGCCAGAAGGACAGCTACGTGGGGGATGAGGCTCAGAGCAAGCGAGGGATCCTGACGCTCAAATACCCCATTGAGCACGGCATCATCACCAACTGGGATGACATGGAGAAGGTATTGGTCGACTCCTCTCTTAACATGCTCATTTTAATGATAATATATTATTGTGACCCTTGTATCTCACAGTCCTCTGTGCCCTGTCAACTCTTCCTCTAACATGCTTCTCACATCCGTCTTTCCTTCCTGTCCATCCCCATGGCCACACCCAACCGAGGATGCTGACATCTCCCACAGGGCTGCGGCTGTGGCTTCCTGACTGGTTCCTTTGACTGGGTGTCTCACTGGCCCCATTAATTCTCTACATGGCTGCACAGCTTCTCTTTCTAGAAACGGGTCATATCCCGTCATTCACCTCCTCAGGAATCTTCAGGAGCTCCTACTGAACCAAAGGAAGGTCCCTAACTTCCGGTCTGGATCTGGGAACCTACCTGGTCCTGCCGAATCCCCAGCTTCATCCCTCACACAGCCTTCACTCTAACCCAGCGCTTCTTCCTCCCTTCAAATGCTACCGCTGCCCCCTTTTAATGTTTCCTGCCATGACCTCAGAGAGGTGCATTGATGCTATATTATGATGATGGTTCTCTGATGAAAATCGTAGGTAAGATTCTCTCGGGGGTTTCCAAAGCCTTTTGTGTGTGTGAGAAAGTGTCGGGAAGGAGCACTTTTTAGGATGTAGTCTGCGACAACAAAATCATGTGTGCAAAATGCTAATAGAACCTTTTAAATATTCCTTTGATAAATTCTGCTGACAGTTGTCTGGGCGTTCTTGTTGTGCACTGGCTGCCTTTTGAAATGCAACAGAGGGCTTATCGAGCAGACTGCCACTGGGAATAAAGAAGGTTGATTTGACATCTGTAACTCACTGTACGTTTCTCCAAATCCTAGGTTCGGTCACTCGGGTTGTGAGACAAACAGATAAAATCCAATAGCTTTTGCCTCCCACAACGGGACCATTAAGGACACAGACAGGAGCCAGTGACAGGGAGATCTGGGAGCAAATCCGTCCCTTCGGGCTCAGTTTCCTCATTTGTGGAGATAAAAATACTTTCTTCCTTAGGCTGCGTGGGAGATTGAATTAGGTGAAGACTTAGTATAATCCCAAGGTAGGGGACATACTTAATGCTCAATAAATGGCACATACTATTTGTCTATATCTAGCAATATAAAAGTAAAAAACATAACAGACAAAAACATTTTATTCGTAGTTTTAACAATATGAACTCTTTTTTGTTATTGTTAATCCTCACCAGAGGGTTTTTTCCCCCATTGCTTTCTCAGGCAGAGTGGGAGGGAGGAGGAGTGAGAGAGAGAGAGAGAAACATCAATGAGAGAGAGACACATCAATTGGTTGATTCCCACACAAGCCCTGACTGGTGATCAGGGAGTGAACTCATAAGCCAGGTACATGCCCTTGATCAGGAATCAAACCCACTACCCTTTGGTGTGGGGCGGGGCATGGGAGTGGAGACAATCTCTAATCACGTAGCTACACTGTCCAGGGCAACAATATGAACTCTTTAAGTAAACTACTAAAAAATATAGCATGTGTCTTAAAAGAAAAAAGGGCCCCAGCCTGTGTGGCTCAGTTGGTTGGGCATCGTCCTGTGTACCAAAAGGTTGCCGGTTTGATTCCTGGTCAGGGCACATGCCCGGATTGCAGGCTCAATCTCCAGTAGGGTGTGTGCAGGAGGCAGTCAATGGATGTTTCTCCCTATCTAGAATCAATAAAGAACATTAAAAAAAACAAAACAGGATAAGGTGAAGCTTTCAAACCTTCTAAAATTAATTTATGGGCTCATTGCTGTCCCAATAAAAAATCTCACAATTTTTAAATTGTATACATTTAAGGTATACAATTTGATGATGTGATATACGTACACATTGTATAACAGTCATCACATTCAAGTCAATTAGCACGCCTGTCACCTCACACAGGTGTCTTTTTCTCGTAGTGAGAGCACTTGGACTTACTTTCTTGGCAACTTTTAAGTATACAACACAGTGCTGTTACCTATAGTGCTGTACACTAAGTCTCCAGGATTTATTTAGCCTATATCACTGAGACTTTGTTCCCCTTGACCAACATCTCCCCATTACCCCCACCCCCAGCCTCCTAGTAACCACCATTCTACTCTCTGCTTCTATCAGTATGACTAAAAAGAAAGCACAATTTTTAATTATGCAAGATAATCGTAAAGTATGTTTGAAGAAAGAAATAAGGCAAAATTTGTAAGAACAAAATTAATACGAAAAACTATAAAAGGAGACTTGCCATAGCCAAATATTAAAGTATGATATAGAGTTCTAAAAACTAAAACATTCTGGTACCAGGACAAAGGTAAAGAGAAAATGCATGATCAATGAAAACTTCCAATACAATCCAAGAAAAGGATTACTCAGCAAATTATTCTGGGACAACTGATTACTTATTTGAGAGGTGAAGTATTTTTGTTTATTGCCCTTACTTCATTCTATTTCACCAAACACATATCATTATTGAATATAAAAGTTAAATATAAAAACTCAAATGATAAAAAAAACAATATAATAAGTGTGAGTATCAAATTTCTGGTGTAAGAAGTCATAGAAAAAAAAGAATGACAAATCTGGTTTCTTGAAACTCATACTTCTAACATGTCAAAAATAAAGCCAAATTTAAAAGGTAAGCAACTAATTGCAAAAAACATCCACAAGTGCAGCGAAGGATTGATATAAACAGTGCCAACTGATGATTAAAGAGACAAAGTCCACCAGGCAAAAAAATAAAGGATATGAACAGATAATTTCCCAAATGAAAATTATAAAAGTTGCAAATCTGAAAAAAGTTTAAACTCATTTGAAACAAATAAAAAAATTTCAAAGTGAAACTAGACATTCTTTTTATCTACCAAATTATTTCATATTTTAAGAGCGAGAACAACTGGATACAGGTTAGGGTAAGATGGGCACCTTCTTATTCTGTAATGTAGCCTCTTTGTTGGTAGTAAAAATAAAAATGTCTTCCAATTGCCATACTCTTCAGCCAAGTCATTCCACAGTTAGACTTCTTTTCTTTGGAAAACAACCTGAATAGAAAAAAGAAAATATAATATGCACAGACATAGCTATCACAAGAGTATTTACAGATAAAAATGGAAGATACCATATGAATAGTAATATGGTTAAATATATAATGGTATATGATGATATATTATATAAGCATTTAAAATAAGTGATCAATATATTAAAACAAATATTTACTATAAAAAAGAAAATTATTTATGTTGAACTAACTGAAAAGTTGTAAAAAACAAAACTGAATATGGAAGTATAATAATAATATAATAATACATAAAACAAAAAGTACATGAAATAAGTAAATGGTGATAGTGATAAATCTGAAATTTGTTAAGGGTGAAAGGTTAAGAAGAAGAAAAATGTCAATTTTTTGTTGAAATATGGGAGATTTTTATTCCTCTTAAATTTTTTTCCTAATTTTAACATTGTTTTTAAAGTACATTATAAAACCTCCCAAAAAAGGGGGGGGGGGAATGAAGTGCAGATGTTTGCATTACAGAATGTTGTGCAAAGTCAATTTTTTAAAATAATGTACTTTAAAGACGGTGGGTTGTGGGAACCTGCCCAGGTGATGCTGGTAGGAGGCACCTGGGGGCCACATTTGAGGAAATACTGACATCACCTCGTTCAGACGGATTGCCATCTCCCTCGTGCTGCTTGTGAGAATGGGCCCCTGAGTGCGCCATCTCCTCTGCCGTGGGTGCCCTTCTCCGCCTCTGCAGACTTCCTTTGCCTTCAGGGCCCCCCCAACCCCCCCAACCCCCCCAACCCCCCCCCCCAAATCCCCGCCCCCGACGGAACTGCCTCTGCCTCAGTCTTCACTTAAAATGTGGGCGTCTTTGTACTTTGTCTTTTTCACCCGTCTTTATCTACTCTTGAACCTAAAGTCTAGGGGTCCTGTCTGGTTCATATCTGCACTCCTTACATTTAGCGTGGTCCTGGCACAAAGCTGGGGGCTCGTAGGTATGGGGGCACAGTGGAATCAAATGCTCCTGTGCCCCATCTCTGAGAAAAAGCAAAGCCTCGGGTCCCTGGCACTCTTTGCCAGATGCCTCTGAAATTAAAAATGAAATCTCTCTGAGACTAAGAAATAAAAAAAAACCCTCCTGACTTGTGGTCCTGGATCGCGGAGGAGGGACCTAGACACAGAGAAGAAATAACTTCCTTTAAAGCCGTGGTCCTCCACTGAGCGATTTGCGCACCCCCCCCCCCGGGGCCTTTGCCTGTGTCTGGAGACACGTTGGCCTGTCACAAGACAAAGAGGTGCTCCTGGCATCTCGTGGGTGGGTGCCAGGGATGCTGCCCAACATCCTGCAACGCACAGGTCAGCCCTGCAACGAGGCGTGTCCAGCCCACAGTGAGTGCTGGGGTAGAGAAACCCTGCTCTGCGCTGCCGGCCGGGTCGTGACATACAGAGGAGGTTCCAGCCTAGCTGGCCGTTTCCCCACCGGAGACAGTATATATCCTCCCAGTTGGGGCTTGAGAGTTCATTTACGGAAGGACTGCTTACAGAGATGTGCACAGAAGGGGAAGCAGGAAGGGATGTTAGCAACAGAGGGAAGCTCTCACTCCCCTACCCCGGGGAGAGGGAGGCAGGAGGTGCACAGGGAGGGCAATGCCAGTAAAACTTGGTGAGAGCTGGAGCCCTGAGAGGGGGGCCACCCGACAGGAGCGGTGCTCGTGGAAGGCCACACTGTCCCCGGGAGAAACACACTCCTTCCCTCTCCACCCTCTGGCTCGGAACTTCTAGAAGCCACACATAGGCAGAAGCCAGAAAGCAAGGAACACAGAGATGGAAGGGCCTGCCTCCTCCCTTCCCCGGGCACTAAGTAGGAGAAAGGAGTTGAGACGGACACAATCAACATGCTAAGTATATTGGCCACAGACCTGAGTCCTGTCTGAGTCCCTCTAAATTTCTAAATTTCAATCAGAAACTCCCAGGATGGCCGTTCTCTCCAGATCCAAGAACACGGAGCACACTCTCATCAGCAGAGCATGTCGGGTGGAGTCTTCCAGCCCGCTGGGCGTCTGCTGGACTCACCTGACTTGTGTCCCCCACAGATCTGGCACCACTCCTTCTACAATGAGCTGCGGGTAGCACCCGAGGAGCACCCCACCCTGCTCACGGAGGCGCCCCTAAACCCCAAGGCCAACAGGGAGAAGATGACCCAGGTGAGAGGCCAGCCAGACCTGAGCCCTGGCACGAGACTGGGACGTGGGCGCTCAACCTGATCCTTTCCCCCACTCACACACCGGCGCCACAGAGCTTTCTGAGAGCCTGCCCTGTGCATAGTCCGTGCCAGGCCCTAGGGAGGTGGGAGTAGGGTAAATAGGCATAGTTCCTACCCTTCATAAGATTCCAAAAAGAAATATATATATATATATATATATATATATATATATATATATATATTCCGAACCCTTTTGGGGGGCCAAGAGGCGCTGTGATCTCTGCCAGACAGTCTTTCACTCTGCATCGCCCCTTTCAGATCATGTTTGAAACCTTCAACGTCCCTGCCATGTACGTCGCCATTCAAGCCGTGCTCTCCCTGTATGCCTCTGGCCGCACAACGGGTGAGTAGCCCTGTTGTTGTTGTTTTTTGTTTGTTTGTTTGTTTGTTTTTAAAAAATATATTTTTATTGAATTTTTACAGAGAGGAAGAGAGAGGGAGAGAGAGTTAGAAACATCGATGAGAGAGAGTCATCAATCAGCCGCCTCTTGCACACCCCCTACTGGGGATGTGCCCGCAACCAATGTACATGCCCTTGACGGGAATCGAACCTGGGACCTTTCAGTCCACAGGCTGACGCTCTATCCACTGAGCCAAACCGGTTTCGGCAACCCTGTTGTTGTGATCGTGCCCTTTCTGACTTTAGAGGGAGGGAGGGAAAGAGGTTCCTGCGCAGAAGAATCACAGGGACAGCCAAGACCCAGGAGCAGCCCTGCCTGGGCCGGCAGAAGGGAAGCCCCGTGGAGGGAAGTACGCCCAGGGCAGATGGGAAGGGTTTGCGAGAACAGCCGTGACTGGTACATTCAGCAAGGGCCATTCCCTCGCAGTGGTCAGCCTGGGGGCTTGTGCACACTTTCCAACAACACCGGGATGTTTCTGCCCATGAAGCAGGAATAGCAAAAACTGGGATGGCGGATATGCAAGTATCCTTGGTGGAGAAAAGGTGCTCAGGGAAACAGAGGAGGCTTAAGAATAAAGGTTTTTATTATTTTTTAAAATATTTTATTGATTTTTTACAGAGAGGAAGGGAGAGAGACAGAGAGCTAGAAATGTCGATGAGAGAGAAACATTGACCAGCCGCCTCTTGCACACCCCCTACCGGGGATGTGCCCGCAGCCAAGGTACATGCCCTTGACCGGAATCGAACCTGGGACCTTTCAGTCTGCAGACCGACGCTCTACCGCTGAGCCAAACCGGTATAGGCAAGAATAAAGGTTTTTAATAGGCACTTGACAGCTTGAGTATCATTCAAACACTCACTCGTGTATTCTTTTCTGTGGTCCCCTGTTTGTTTGGGTTGTTTTTTCCCCTTTCTAATATTCATTCATGTATTCATTGAAATGTTCATTCATGCATGCTTGCATGCATGCATGCATCATCAGATATTTTCCAATCCTGCCCGCCATGTGCAAACGCAGCACCACTGACAAACAAGACAGATCCAGCTGTTATGGAGCTCACCGTCTAGCGGGGAAGAGACAGAGTAAACGATAATTTCACTACAGGTGGTAAGGGCAGCAATAGGGAAGTACAGGTATAATCAGTTTTACACCCTGAACTTTGCACTTGATTTTGTCACAAGCATCATGTCTACTGGCCACCTGGAAGCCACTGTATGATGGATCCATTATTTACTTACTTATTTTACTATCTGTCTGTTGCGGGGCCTTTACGCTGTCTCCCATTTTTCCTGTTTAATGTAAGATGTGCTGGGATGGACATCCTTGTAGAAGAGTAAGCTACTGGCCCCTGGATTCTTATTTTACCTCTGGCCCTTACTAAACTATCTTATTTGCTCTAGTCATTTTCCAACTGCTTCTCTTCTAAGTATATAACCATATCGTCTTCAAATAATGAAAATTTTGTTTCTTTTTTTATTATAATACCTCTTATTTCCATTTTGTGTCTTGTTGCCATGGCTAAAGCACCCAGGACAATAGTAAATAATAATAAAACAATAGCATTGTAATGTTTCCCCATCAGTTATGATGCGGCTGTAGAATCAAGAGAGATAGCTTATGCCGAGAAAGCTTATTTCCCTTCATGGTTTGCTAAAAATTTTATTAGTGGAGAATTTTAATTTTTTTTCCAAATGGTTTTTATAGTGCCTATGAGATCTAACATTCTAATTGCTTGTGCATATGTGTTAGTTTGATGCCTGAAAGATGCACAAATTACCCGGTCTCACTTAAAGAATGTGCAGTCTAGCCCTGACCAGTTTGGCTCAGTGGATAGAGCGTTGGTCTGCAGACTGAAGGGTCCCAGGTTTGATTCCGGTCAAGGGCATGTACCTTGATTGTGGGCACATCCCCAGTGGGGAGTGTGCAGGAGGCAGCTGATCGATATTTCTCTCTCATCAGTGTTTCTAACTCTCTATCCCTCTTCCTTCCTCTCAGTAAAAAAAAAATCAATAATATATATTATTATTATATATTAATAATATATAATATATATATTTTAAAAGAATGTACAGTCTAGATGCAAATTGACAAGTGTGCATTATTGTGAAAGTGTTTCAAGGAGTATAAGAAGAGGAGACATTCTACTTGCTTTCCACAGGCCATAGTTGAGGGGTGGGCAAACTTTTTGACTCGAGGGCCACCATGGGTTCTTAAACTGGACCGGAGGGCCGGAACAAAAGCAACCTGACCATGCTGGCACTCTCATCTTGGGCTGCTGGTGAAGGAGCGGAGGGGAGAGCAAGAGAACCCTCCACTCTTTGGGCTCCGCGGGCCGGATAGAACAGCTGAACGGGTCGGATCCGGCCCGTGGGCCGTAGTTTGCCCACGGATGCCATAGTCTCATTTGGGAGAATACATTGATGTGCATGCAAGAATATGATTGATTATTCTTCTGGTGGGTGAATTTTCTCAGCTACTAAAGAAAAATATGGTCGCTGAAAATCATGGTAAATGGTCCCAGAAAGAGACCAATGAAAGACAAGAAAAGTTTTAACAGGTTCTATCCTCTATGTCCACAGGCATCGTTCTGGATTCGGGGGATGGCGTCACCCACAATGTCCCCATCTATGAGGGCTACGCACTGCCTCACGCCATCATGCGCCTTGACCTGGCAGGCCGCGACCTCACGGACTACCTCATGAAGATCCTCACCGAGAGAGGCTATTCCTTTGTGACCACAGGTATCCAGCCCCTTTCCTGATTCTGAGCTTAGCTCAAAATCTGATCGAGGACCAGAACTTCCCAGGCCTGATGAGAAGTTTGCGGCTATGTGTCCTCAAACTATCTTGGGGTAGACAGGAAGGCTCTAGCCAGAGACTGGGCCTCTGGGCAAGACCATATAGTCAAGGCAACCTTATTTAAGAGTCAGGTTCCCAACCAGTGCACCCTGGGGAGGGAAACAAGGCTTAGACCTACTCATCCTAAGCAGCACTCGCTGAGCCCTCCTTAAGTGCCCCTTCTCAGCATCCCTTCTTCCCTGGGACCTGCTACCTCTGTCCATGTCCACACCAGGATCGGAGCTAGTCTTCAGTAATGCTGAATGGTAGTAAGATCTGGGGGGTGCGTTTCATTAACTAGTGGCATTTATAGTTCATCTGGAACGAACAAGGTCTGACTATCTAAGGGGAAGATATCATGCCTCAGTGGCCTCCTTGGGAAAGAGAGTATTTAGGTAGGGGCCTTCCTAAATTCTGTAAGATCACAACGTATAAGCCTTCATCTAGACCAGAAGTGTGTAATCCCGCATGGCCCTCAGGGAGGCCTGCAGCGTGGTCAGGGCAGAGCGAAGACAGCAAGGCGAGAAGCCCATGCAACATTTTGCTTGGGAATCAAGACTTTGAACCCCCACTTTAGGAAGAGGAATAAGAAAAAAATTAACATTCATCCTACGACTGAATCCAAAGCAGAAGTAAGAAGGAGGTTCTCACAGAGATCAAAATGGGACAACCAAACTAACAGAACTGAGTGCCTACTTTCTGTTATTTCTACTTCCAGCTGAGCGAGAAATCGTGAGAGACATCAAGGAGAAGCTGTGCTATGTGGCCCTAGATTTTGAGAATGAGATGGCCACGGCAGCCTCCTCCTCCTCCCTGGAGAAGAGCTACGAGCTGCCAGATGGGCAGGTCATCACCATCGGCAACGAGCGTTTCCGCTGCCCCGAGACCCTCTTCCAGCCTTCCTTCATCGGTGAGCTGCTGCCCACCGTCCCTGCCAATCAGGAGGGCAGGGTGGAGGGGTGGGTGTGGGATGGAAAGAGAAACACCAGGAGTTACGCACACTGTGTTTATTGTTCATGCATAGCCCATAGTTTTCCAGGAAGCGCCAAAAATACATAAACAATGCAGCTAGGGGAAAAAAATCTAATTTCAAATAACAGAGTAAGGAAATCAAGATAAAGGGGAGGGAATATAATATGAAACTAAGAATGAGGCTAGTAAACAAAACACTTCTTGGACCACTCAGCAGTTAGTTAAGTCATGAGGCTGAAATTTATAGTAGTAAACAGGATGGGCTTGGGGCACGCCTGGTCTTAGGTCCTGACTCTGCCTCTTTAAGCTCTATCACCTTGTAGATGTCACCATCTTCAAACTTCAGTTAACTTATCTGTAAAGTGGAATAATGATAGGACCTACTAAGTAGGGTTGTGACAAGGATTAAATAAAAGAATAATGCAAGGACAACTCTTTGCTGAGGAGTGTATAAGAAGGGCCTGTAAGCAAATGTTGATATGCAGTGTAGTGGTAAACAGCAAACTGGACAGAGCGCTTGAGGCCTAAGCAACCAGGGAAGACCTCTTAGAGAAGGTAAATATTTGGACAGAACCTTGAAGAATGATTATCATTTTATGGCATCCTGGGAATGGAAGGAGTACAGAATAGGGAATGACATACAGTACTGATTGTGGTATGTGCAAAGGCATGGAGGTGTGAAATGTCATGTTCTATTTGGGACATGATGGAAGGATTCTGTATGTGTGTGTGCATGTGCGCATGTGTGCATGCATGCCTGTTGTATGTTTTCACACTGGGGGAAATGGAGAGAATGGCTGGACCACACAAAGAATGTGGGGGCTAATCATATAAGCAATGGAGATCTCTTGAAAGCTTTTAGGCAGCAATGTAGTGAAGTCAGGTTTGTATTTTAGGAGGATTCTTCTATCTACTACGTGAAATTACTATATCATAAGAACAAAAGACTAGAGGTGGGAGGCCAGGTAGGTAGGCATGAGCTGGTTTGGCATGTAGGAAGATCCCTGTGCCAGGCTAAGTTTGCTAAAGCCCTATAGGCAATAGAGGGCTATCAAAGCTGATAATGATGGGTATATGCACACAATGAATATAAAATAAAATAAAATAAAATAAAATAAAATAAAATAAAATACTGACACAAGCTGTATCATGGATGAAGCTTGAAAAACTGCTAAGTGAAACAAGCCAGACACAAAAGGTCATATGAGTCCATTTACATGAAAAGCCCAGAATAAGGAAAACTATAGAGAAAGGGAGTAAATTAGTGGTTGCCTAGAACTGGGCAAGAGTAAAAGGGAAAATGGGGAATGTCTGTCTGCTAATGGGTATGGGGTTTCTTTTGGGGGGTGTTGACAATGTTCTAAAATTACATTGTGGCAATAGTTGCACAACTCCGTGATTATACTAGAAACCACTAAATAGTACACTTTAAAAAGGATAAATAAAATGGCAAGTGAATTATATCTCAATAATGCTGTGAGAAAAGATGATGCGATGAAAGTGTTCCTTTAGAAATATACCACAGGCAACAGTGTGAAAGATCCAGCAAACAGAGAGAAACTAAAGGCAGGGTGATGACTAGTTAGAGGGTCTGATCTTAATGCATTTGGGAGATGATTAAGGACTTGAACTACCATTAATTGCAACCCCTGAAGGGCTACTCAAGGAGCTGAAAATGAGGGTGTTCATGAGTGATGGATGTTGACTAGAGGCTATGATCTCTACTAGGCATGGAGTCTGCCGGAATTCATGAAACAACCTACAATTCCATCATGAAGTGTGACATCGACATCCGCAAGGACTTATATGCCAACAATGTCCTCTCCGGGGGAACCACCATGTACCCTGGCATTGCTGACAGGATGCAAAAGGAGATTACGGCCCTGGCTCCCAGTACCATGAAGATCAAGGTGGGTTTCCACCCAGTTCCTTCCATCCCGTTCTTCGTACAATGACCTGTCCACCTGGGAGATGCTCAGAGCCCAGTGGCCAGGCCTGTAGCTCTGGGGCCTCCTGGGTTCCGCATCATCATCCCGGGTCAGGGACAAACTTCATTTTGGGGGATTATATTCCTTGGGCACCAATGAGTTGGAGACACTTTTAGCATGGGCTCTCAAACATAATCACATGATGTCTTATGAGAAGGGGGTGAAAGAATCTGGAATGAAGAGAATATTGAGCTGGTTGAGGAAGAAATTGAGAGGAGGGATATAAAAAATAAAAGAGGAGGGAAATAGAGGGGGCAGAAACCTTAAAAAGGAGTTGGGTGTTACCCCCAAGGAGGGTGAAAGTTTGACAAAGAAAGTTTGGCCATGGGGCAGGCTGCTGGTTTGAACTCACGGGGACATTCCTTGATTCCTGGATACTGTGTTGTCCCAACTTGGCCATAGCCCTCCCCACACTCCTTCTTACCAGGGCTTCTCACCTCGTTGGCCTCGGTAGGATGGAAGCTCACTTGTCTTACTGCTTTTCCCCGATCTGGTCCCAAGCAATCAATAATACTGTCCTTTTTGAGGGCTTCTAGGAACTTTGGTGCTAATGGCTTTAGAAGGAGTTGGGAATAGAATAGAGATAACAAATAGATCAGAGTTACAAAGTCTCACAGTAAAGTTGGCCTCTGGGGAGCAGGCCTGATCTGAGGAAGTATATCCTCCGGGTCAGTATTATAAGAACCTTCTTCACAAAGGAAGGCTGCCCGGGCCTTCCTTCTGCCTAGCAGATGGAGCTCAGCACAGGGAAGCAAAGTAGGACACCAGAAAAGAGGTGAGAACCTGTGGTCCCTTCTCAGCTGGAGCCAGTGGAACAAGCCACATTACCGAGGCCTGCCACATGGGGCTTTTTACCAGGACCCGGTGTCAGGATAACACACCTCGCCTCACCCCCAGATTCTAGTTTATCAGGCCTGAGGTAGTCCCACCACCTACAGTGATAAACGAGCACCAGTTATTCGATGCATATCCCCATTTGTGAGCCACAGCCCTGAGTTTAACAATATGTACCAGCCTTCAAGGGGCCTAGGATCTAATTAGTGGACATAATCAATGAAAGGAAATTTAAATAAGGCAAGAGGAGGGGAAAGGGCACTCCAGGCAGGGGAAATAGAATGAGCAAAGGTGCTCAGGGGTGTGTGTGCCTGTGTGAACATCCCAGACAAATTGGACAGCAGGATTTGTTTAGAGGAATTGGGGGAGATGTAGCAAGCCTCGGGGATATGGAAGAAGAGATGGGGGTGGGGGTGGGGCTGAGATTGAGGACCTCAAACCCAAGACAGCCCAGAGTTTTCTCACAACCGGAACTGCCCAGCAATAAAATCTGCTACCTTTTTAGTGGCTCTGCCAGTCCTTGAGGTATTTACTCAAGGAGTGATGGGGTGACTTTTGTCTGCCTGAATAAGATAACTTCTAAAGGCCATTCTTATTCTGCAGTCCCATGATCTCTGTAACGTAAGAAATCTGTAGAGAGATTTTAAGGAGATAAAAAAATCAATTTAATTTTTATTTTGTCCCAGCACTGAATTCTTAGACACTTCAGATTCTGAGAAATTAGTTGAAGAAGTGTAGTCCTTCTAGATCTACTTTTAGGTGGAGTTCAAAGTTGTTTGCTAGGACAACCAATTTCTAAAGGCTAAGCTCATTGACGAGAATGAACAGTGTGTGTGTATGAATTTAAGAACTTCTCATGTACGAGTGGCTATTGACAGATGAAGTCCAAGGTCTGAGTAGATAGGCTCATACTCAGAAATGGAGAAATCTGCTCATGCATTCAATTCCAGGAAGGAAAAGAACAGTACTGCCCCTGTTGATGTTGGTATTGGTCAGCTATTGCTGAGTAACAAGCAACTAGGAAATCACAGGGCACATCACTAATAGCATTTACTGCTCATGCACCTGCAGGTCAATTTGGAGTCAGCAGATCTCAGTTAGGCTTGGCTAGGCAGCTCTGTAGGTCCAGCCAGCTCAGGTCAGGTCCATATCTCTCACTCATTATGTGACTTGGCCTGAAGGGCCAGCAGCCCCTTGGGCCGAGGTTTTTGGGTTTTTTTTCATGAAGATGGCAGAGGTGCAAGAGAGTATGCCTGTGCATTTCTGAAGAACAGTTCAAGATCCTGTTTGGGTCATGTCTGCTAACATTTCACTGACCAAAGCAAATACAGAGCCAAGCCTAAGTCACAGGGTGGAGGAGTACAATCTTCCTATGGAGGGGTGGGAGTGAAGGTCTGAACAATAATCCAATCAACCACAAGGTTTACTGTTTCTTCTCTTCTCTTCTCTTCTCTTCTCTTCTCTTCTCTTCTCTTCTCTTCTCTTCTCTCTTCTTCTCTCTTCTTCTCTCTTCTCTCTCTCTCTCTCTCTCTCTCTCTCTCTCTCTCTCTCTCTCTCTCTCTCTCTCTCTCCCTCTCTCTCTCTCTCTCTCATCATGGAGGCATTCCTTTTCTGGGGCAGCCTGACAGTTTGATGAGATGATTCTGGGACCACCTTCCTATTCCCTTGGACACTGATCGTGACTCATCACATTTGCTCTTTGCAGATTATTGCTCCCCCGGAGCGGAAGTACTCCGTCTGGATTGGAGGCTCCATCCTGGCTTCTCTCTCCACCTTCCAGCAGATGTGGATCAGCAAGCCAGAGTATGATGAGGCAGGGCCTTCCATTGTCCACAGGAAATGCTTCTAAAGTCAGAACAGATTCTCTGGGGAATCTCCCTGAAACTGCTGTTACAAATCATGAAACATTAAAACCTGCAAGCCTTATTTCTCTGTGTGGAGCTCTTTCCCCGCCCCCTCCAACCCCGGGCTATGTCTCACACACAGTGCGAGGGTTTTTCACATTTTATTTCTAATTCACACATAACCCTGTGAGATAGGTACTATTATCGCCTCCATATTACAGACGAAGAAACTGAGGCTTGGAGAAGTTAAGGACTTGTTGAAGGTCATCCAGAACCAAGATTAAAATCCAAATGTAGCTGACTTTAATGTTAGTACTCCTACCATACCACCTTGATTCCGTTTCCTTGAACATGAGTAAGAATGAGGGCTGGATGACTTGTTGGGGGCGGGTAAGAAACAAGGGCTTTCCGAGAGGTGAGTCCATGCACAGAGAACAAGAGCAGAAAGAGAAACACAGGCTTATAGGATGGGACATAATGTGACCCAAAACACAATGTTATTTGTATTGAAGTGAAGAAAGTTTATAGTGGGCTTATAATCTCTATGAGATCTTTTGCCCTTGAGGGTTAGGTTGTATTTTGCCCCAAACTACTAATCAAGAAAGTAGTGCTTGCGCTCTCTCTTTCTCTCTCGCTCTCTCACTCTCTCATTTGCTCCCCCTTCCCTATTCTTGGTTAATTCTATTTAATTTCACAAGTATTTACTGAATTTTTGGTAAATAAATCTACAATTACTGGGTAAGGCCACATGGAGTTTATATACCCCACAAAGATGATTCCTGCCAATCAGGGTTTCATTGCAGAAAGTAGGAGACAGATACAAACATATAAGATAATGATTTGAGGTGAAACAGAAGCACCCACACAGTACTATGAGGAAATAAGGGAAAATGATAATGGCTAATGTAACTGAGTGTTTACAATATGCTAGGCACTAGTTTAAGAGCTAGCTTTACATGATTTCCTCATTTAATCCTCACCACAGCCCTATGAGGCAGGTACTAGTATCATTCCCATTTTATAGTTAATTTACTAGTTAACTCTAGTACTAATAGTTTACTAGCTAGTTAATGGCAGAACTAGAGCCTCAGTTCTGCCTGGTGTACCCTTCCCTCTCTCCACCTATCCCAGTCCCATACCTGATGCTCCTGAGCAGATCTCACCTGGTCCATGAGCTTCCCAGAAATACCTGTTTGAAGACAGTGGATCCCATTAGAAGTGCAGGGACCTCAACGTCAGACATTCCTCCTCCACCACCTCTGCACGTTCCCTCTGGAGGTGAGGTGAAGAACCATGTTTTCAAAATCCCCCTAGAGGATTTATGTCTTAGGGTTTCCCAGAAACAGAACCTAAAATAAGGACTCGCATGCAAATAATTTATTAAGGAAGTGCTTGCAGGGGAAACCTATAAGCAGATGGAGGAGACAGGACAGGAAAGGGGAGGAAACCTAGGAGGGGACCTCTGAGGCATAGCTTCAGCCTGGTCCTCAGATAGCTCTGGGGTTTAAGCCTGACTGTAGGCAATGAGCTGGGCTTTCACAGTCACCTGTCAGTGTAGGTGCACCGTGGACATAAGGTCCCAGGCTTTTCTCTTGTGAATGGAAAGGGCTCCAGCAGGCTGAAGGCAGTCCTGCAAAGAAAAGCCGCAGGCACTGGTTGTTGGGAGAGAAATCACCGGGAGGAGGTTAGAGGGCCCATGCACGCACCCATGGTCCCATGGAGGTGTGGAGTACTGACACTCCCTGCTAGAGACAGGCACACTGGAATCTCCTTATGGGGGAAGAAGGGAAGGCCAATTGGTCATTCCCTTCCCTCCCCCATCCAGTCTTGCCCCACTTCAAGAAGTGCTGTCCTAGAATTCTTCAGTCGATTGATTGCAATGGCTTGAGGAGAGTGGAAATCCATCAGGAAGTCAACCAAGAATAAATAGAAGTTAATAAACAAATGTCCCAGGCACTGAGGGCCCAGCTGAAGCAGCCATTACCTACTGTAGGGCAGTTAGCTCTTACTCATAAACTCCAGCAGGTATCTGACAATCGCCCAGGAGCAAAAAGTGGCCTCATGGCTCCAAGCAACTGGGACATAATTCTGCTCACCGAAATGCCACTACGTTCTGTCTCTGGCCCACACCTAAGGCGAGATTAAAACACCCTGTTTACTACTTCTAGGAGGAACTGATCACCCCCTTTTTTAGATGTCAGCCTTGCTCAGGATGATCCCTTCAATAGCCCTCCTTCCTCATGCACAAGGGTGGGGGCCTAATACTCATGTTTGTTCTCTGAGACCCTATCCTTTGGGCACAGCTGGGCCCATTGGGTCCTTTCTTCTGGGAATTTGGAATTAAGACCAGAAAGATATTGACTAGCAAGCATAAAGAAATAAAGGGGATAGAAGAGTCATCACTAGTATTGAGATAATTGACAGGCAATTTAGGCAAATGACATTTTTGTCTCTTATGTCACACTATACATAAACAAAACAAAAAAAGCACACAAAACTATGAGCTTTTAGAAGCAAGAAATGGAGAAAATACAAAGGACTCACCTGCAAAATATGTAATGAATAACAACAATAGGTAAAAGACAGCCAGTAGCAAAATGGACATCGGACTTAAACAGGTCCTTCACCACAGAGGTTTCTCAAATAAACATGTGAAAAGGTGTTTTACTTCATTAGTCGTCAGGAAAATGCAAACTAAAACTATAATAAGACACCATTATATTCATCAGAATGAACACACACACACACACACACACACACACACACGAAAATACCAACTGTTGGTAAGAATGTGGAACAACCAAAGCGTGTGTTCACTTATTGCTGGTGGCAGTGTCCACGGGTACAGTCAAACACTGTGGACCTATTTATGATTTAGGAATATTTACTAAAACGGAACCTACAAACAGCCTATCCCATAGCAGATGGCATCATAATATTTACCCCAGAGAACTGCACTACTAACTACTAAAACATATATATTCAAGAACATTCATAGCAATGCTATTCATGATAGCTCAAATCTAGAAATTCTCCAATGCCCATCAGTAATAAAATGGATAAAATACATTGGGGTAGAGTGACAAGGTGAAATACTGCACAGCACTCAGAATGAATGAACTACAGCTACAATCTCATAGATATTATGTTGAATGAAATTAGCACTTACTTTATAATTTCACTTACATATAGGACAGGCAAAACTAAAGTCTGCTGTTAGAACTCAGGCTATTGTTTTCCTTTGAGGGAGTGGTAATTGGCATGAGAAATGGATTCTGGAGATGCTGGCAATGCTCTATTTCTTTATCTGGCTCTAGTAACAAGGATATGTTCAGTTTTGTGAAAATGTTCATTAAACTGTAAACTTACAACACATGCTCTTTTCTTCACTACATACTATACTTCACTGAAGCTTTGTAAAAATAATAACTTTAGGAGCTTCAGCTTTTAGGAGCAGGTTAGTTGTCTGTCTGCAGATAAACCTGCTGACAACTTCCTCATTTTATCCTTCACAGAGACCCCGAGGGCAATGAAGCAGTGAGATCTTGGGGCCCAGAGAATCTCTCAAACATTTTTGGATTAATATTTTCCTGATCTGAGTTTATATAGACAAAAGAAATGTAATTTATTATTATTATTATTTTTAATAATCTTCACCTGAGGATATTTTTTAAAGTTCATTTTTAGAGAGTGGAAGGGAGGGAGAGAGACAGAGAAAAACATGCATGTGAGATAGACACATGGATTGGTTGTCTCCTGAACATGCCCCGACCAGGGCCAGGCCATCCAGCCTGCATTGAGCCTGCAACCAAGGTACATGCCTTTGACTAGAATAGAACCCGGGACCCTTCAATCCATACGCGGACGCTCTATCCCCTGAGCAAAACTGGCCAGGGCAAGTAATATTTGTACACAGAGGTGGCTGTGGGAGTGGTGATGAAACAGACTTTAGCTGTTCCGATGTTCATTAGTACTCCTCCACCCAGGTTATCCTAAATAAATGTACAGACTGTTTTTACAAAAATAATGTTTAATATACAAACATCACTTCAACTATTATATAAACATCAATACAGGAAAAAGAGCTTGTGCTTGCTATACAAACAGCTTCAAGACAGGTGTCCCAGCCATTCCCCTCTCCCCACCCCCTTGCAAGCAGGTCTCTGCTTCCTAAAAGCTCCCACCTCCAAGAGTGCTGCCCGAATGCGGTTTTGCCTGTTGACTCTTGCGGCTAAAGCGTGGGAGGGGGGAGCACCCCCTAACATGCCATAAATCTGAGGCCGTTGAGTCGTTTGGGTGTGGCAGGACAAAGCCAGCTAGGGCCTCCCTCAGTGGCAGCAAAAGTCCCCGCTCCTCTGCAAAGCAGTTCTCCAACGGCAGCAGAACTCGGGTTTTATACACCAGTTTATTAATCCCTCCGTACCCCGGCTCTTCCTTTTACTCAAATCCCATTGGAAATCCCCATCACTCTCCACCCCAACCTGCACCTCATTTCCCACTCTCCCCCCGCAATTGTGCACGCCCACGGAACCCTATCTATCGGGTTTAAACCGGTTCCAGTCACTTCCAAGTCTCCACCCACTCTATCCTAATGGGATTTTTGGCTACTAAGCCAACCGGTTGAGCAAACGTTAACTAGTCTTTATTCAAGAGGCAGAGTAAGAGGTGGGATGTAGTTGGACTCATTTGTGGATTTATTCCATAAAAGTGCCAGCATTGTGCTGCCGCGTTACAGGGCATGGGGAAAAGTTAATTTGTGTAAATTGTTAGATTGCATCATTTTCCTACTTAACTACGGTCCAGTTTCATCCCATTTAGAATATAAAAGCCAGACAACAGACACCTGGAAAAAAAGAAACCTCGTTTAAAATTGCAATTACTTTTATTTTATTTTTTGGTTATGAAAATTATTTTTAAGGTATGCAAAAATGCAAAGGCGATGGAATTGTTATGTCTCTTTTAAAGTGTTGTTTTCCAAGGAGCAAAAGGCAAAGGGGTGGTTAATCACGCCCTATGGTATCAGCAAACTTTCCCGCATCCCCAAACCGAACTTGACTTTCTCACAAAGCTTCCCCACAAACCTCGCGAGACCAGAGCGGTCCCTTTGGCCCCACCCTCCTCTCAGTCAGCGCAGCCCCGCCCGCTTCCGGCCGGGCCGGCTCTGACGTCAGAGGCGCGCTGTGGTGGGTGGACGACGACGGCGCCGGGAGCGGAAGTGCCCTTGGCGGAAGTGCTCTTGGCGGAAGTGCTGGTTGCGGGAAATCTGGGTGGGATGGCCGCAGGCAGGCGCTTCCTGAGGCTGCTGCGTGCCCCCTCCAGTTCCATGGCTCAGAGCCCACTCCAGGGCCTGCCCCCCTCCAAGGGCCTGCACGCGGGGCACGGGCCCCGAAGGCTCTCCATCGAAGGCAACATTGGTAAGGGCCGGAAAGGGGCTGCCAAGCCTCGGCCTCCTCCAAGCAGGTGTCTGAGAGGCTGAGGAAGGGAGCTGGGCCCGGAACCCTTTCCCTGCCCCCTGCTCCCCCGGTGCAGCGAGGCTGCTAGTGCTGAGGCCCATTCCCCTCCCAAAATGCACCGCGAACCCATTCCTCTTTTTGGCTTTTAGGACGTCATTCCCCAGTACTCTTCCCCCAGGGACGTAAAAGCCACGCAGTCTGTGGATAGGACAGGAGTTCAACTAGCTTGTTGGTTGTGGATAAATCTTAAAAGGAAGCGACAAGGCGCTAGGTGTCATTCCTTTGTCCTAAGAGAGGGTTGCCAGATGTAGGGGGAGAAAAAAAAAAAGGATGCTCATTTAAAATGGGATTTCAGATGAGTAATTGCTTAGTGCGGTTGTGTGCCATACAATATTTGGGGCATACACTAAAAATACCATTCATTACCTATAACTGTACTTTTTCCTGGCTCCTCTACCCTAAGAGAGTTCTTAAACTTAAGGCATTCAGATACCACTTTCACTATTTTTTGTCACGTTTCTTTGCTAGTCCCACTATATTAATGTTTTTCGTAGAAGAAACTCGCTTTTTAAACTTAAAAACATTTATTAAGTTAAACTGTTACAAGGACAAATAGAAACACTGTGTCTTAAATTAAAAAAAAACAATTGAAAAGAGAAAGCAAGCAAAATATTTTAATGTTATTAAATTCTGACTTTATACTTTTACCTGATAAGGCAATGAACTCTAAAAGAGGATTAGCAATGTTGAGGGTCAAAAGACATGCTAGCAGTAAACTGAGAATTTTACATTTTATTCATTCAACAAATAACCTTTTGAGCCAGATCCACAGGCCAGCACTGTTCTTGGCCCTGAGGATACAGCAATCAGCAGAACAAATATCTCTGCTCTCAAGTAGGGAGAGGTAGACAATACACAAAATAAACTAAGCAAAGTAAACCATATATTAGGAAGAAGGTTCAGGGATGAGGGATTTGAGGGAAGTTGCAATTCTAAGTAGGGTAATCAAGAGAGTCAAGATTGGAAAGGTGACATTTGAGCAAAAAACCTGAAGGTGAGGGAGTGAACCGTGTGGATAATCGGGAGAGGAATTTTTCTGGCAGAAAGGAGACCAAGTGCAAAGGCCCTGAGGTGGAAAATGTATTCAGGGAACAGGAGGGAAGCCATTGTGGCTGAAATGAAGTGAACAAGAGGGAGAGGGGGCCCTTAAGGTTAGAACAGTGGTCGGCAAACTCAGTCAACAGAGCGGCAAACCGTGGCTCGTGAGCCGAAGTTTGCCGACCACTAGGTTAAACGGTAAGGAATGGCCAGATTGTATATAGGCCTTGCAGTCCATGATGGGAAACTAGTGGGAAGTTTATCAGTCAAGTGATATGAACTGAATTAAATTATAAAATGATCACTTTGACAGGCATGTTGAAGGTAGATGTGTCAGGAGGGTATTGGATGAGTTCAGGGTGATGAGAAGTGATTGGATGTTAGTGACATTTTAGGGTAGAGCTAACTAGATTTATTAGAAGATGTGGAGTGAGATAAAGAGAGGGATCAGTAATGACTTCAATCATTTTGGCCATAACTTGAAAGATGGAGTTCTGAATTTTCTTAAATGGGGGGGAATGGGAAGAACATATTTGGGGCAGGGAGTGGCTTCAAGATTTTGTTTTTAGGCATGTTAGTTTGTATATGGTTATTAATATCTATGTGGAGATTTTTGAGATGTTGAATAGGCAATTGAATGTATGAGCCCAGAGTTCAGAGTCTCCCTGGACTGGAGTTATAAGTGTAGATAGTATTTAAAGCCAGGAGTCCATGCATGTTGATGGAAAAGACTAACCCCTGGAGAAAATGTTAAAGAGGTTGAGGAGATGGGAAAGAACTAGCAAAATAAAAATAAAAACAGAGGGAATGACCACTGAAAAAACAAAAGAGAATGATATCCTGGAATCCAGATGAAGAACCTCTTTGGGGGGAGAGAAAAATCAACTGTGTAATGCTCTTTAATGGAGCTCTTTGGTGAACTGGAACAACTTTTGAGAGCAATAAGAGTGAAAGTCTGATTGGCATAGGTTCAAGGAGCATAGGAGGTAAGGAATTGGAGACAGTGAGTGAAGCAATGGTCTGGAAGTTGTTTTTAGAAAAGGAAGACAAGGGTGCTAACTGAAATGGAAAGAGGGTTTGAGATGATTTTTATTTTTTTGTTTTTGTAAGAGAAATTAGAAATAGTCTCATAAGGAGGGACAAAAATGGTGAAACAGGAGAGAGGATAGAAATGTTGGAGTGATGTTAGTAAGCAAGGAGTGGACTCTGTAGACCAAGTAGAGCAAGTTTGGTCTTAACTAGGAGCACAGTTTATTTCTCATAATGGGGAGCATGGCAACTAAATGAGCCCCGACTTGCGTGAGTAAAAGGGAGAAATGTAGAATTTCTGGGCAGCAGTGAGGACCCACTTGGACTTAGTTGTCATGAATTCAAAGTGAGACCAGTCGCCATGGCTGTGTGTGTTTCTCGGGTCAAATCAGAAACATTGAGAGGGATGAGAAGGGAGGGTCCTGCTTCTCTGCCTGATGGTGGACAAAGCTGTTTTGTCTTGTACTTCAAGAAACATGCCCCCCAAGGAAGCTTTAGCCTTAGAGGCCAGAGAGGTAGAGAGCACCTCACAAAGTAAGTACTTTGCACAGGCCATCCATCAGGTTAGGTGTGAGCTGCCTTTCCCAATTTTCCTGACCCTGGCCTCTTAACCTTTCCAGATTGCTATGCTTCTTCCTTGCTTTTTCATGCAACCAAAGGTTACTGAATGTCTACTATGAAGACAGACTCACGTGTGATACAGCTCATGTCCTGTTAGGAGCTCACAGCCAAGTGGAAGCAGCAGACTTTTAAACATGATTTATATACCAGTGTGATGAGTGCCATGTTTGGGCATGGAAACTTGGTGTCTTGGGGTAAGAATTCCCAAGGGGGAGAAGAGGAAAGAGTGTTCAGCCATAGGAAGTAACATTTGCTAAAGCAAAGCCTGTAGAAACATGCAGTCTTAATAACAGGGAAGTAGCTGAATGTGCCTTGAGTTTAAAGGGCCTGTGAGAGGATGGCAGAACAAAAGGTTGGAAGGGTGGGATTTGCCAGATTTTTTATCAGCCTTGTGGTCCACGCTAGGAGTTTCTCCTTTAGGCAGCGAGAGGCTACTGAAGACTGGAAGCTAGTATGTGGTCAAGACCAGATTAATTTTAAAAAGAAATTCGGCTAGAATGAGCAAATAGGAAGTAAGGCACATTTTTTTGCAAGTCTTGTTTACTGCAGTACCCACAATGCCTTGCATCCAGTTGAATGGATAAATGGAAACAGTTTGGGGAGAAGATAAATTTTGTGGCTATCATAGTAGTTGGAGGGAGGAAAGATGTACCGTATAAGACGATTTTTTGGCCCTGAAAAAAAATACGTATTTGCCGGCATATAAGACGACTGGGCATATAAGACGACCCCCTAACATTTCCACTAAAAATACAGAGTTTGTTATATACTCGCCGTATAAGACTACCCCCACTTGGAGGCATATTTTTCAGGGCCAAAGGGTCGTCTTATACGCCGGCAAATACGGTAGGTCTGCACAGAAGGAACGGAGGGACAGAGAGGAACTGATGGTTTGAGAGAGATTTTGGAAGATAGGACTTGGTGGCCACTTGGAGGTGTGAGAGAAGGAGGCATAGAAGATGACAATGCGGTTTTATAATTGGGACACTGACTGAAAACTGAGGCTGGGAATAAAGGAAGAAGAAGTCTGAGGAGATGAGAGAGATGTCTTTTACATGAGACACCTCTGAGGCATGCAGAGATAGGTGTTCTGAGGTAGGTTAGAATATGTGCCTGGAGTCCAGAGAGAGATGGGAGCTGAGATTTCATATATGGGGGCTGTTGACTCGGGGAGTTGTTGAATCCTTGGAAGTGAATGCAGTTGCCCAAGGCAAGTGAATACTGAGAAGTTGATTAGGGTTCTTTAATCCGGCTCTCCCTGGTTATGTCTCCCATTATTCTCCATCGCCCCACACCGATGACTCTCTCCAGACAGAGTTAGTCACTGCCTCCTCTGTGTGCTTCCAAAACATTTTGTACTCACAACTGCTGGAGCACTTGAGTTCTGTTGGGATTGTTTGCACATGCAACATCTTCCCTGGATGTTGGCACTTAACCGGTAGTGTCTTATTCATCTTTGTGTCACGAGCACCTAATCCCCTGCCTCACCCACTGTACTCATTCCGTGTTTACCAGATGCCTGAATCCTATGCTGCGATACCCACACGGAAGTTAGTCATTGGTACCCACAAAGTGTTTTAAACTGCTAATATAATAAAATCCAATAATTTGGTTCTTTATAAAAGAACATTCAGGGAACATTACAGGGCAAGGTGAACTCCTGTCCTAGTTGAATTTAGAGCTCTTTAGAGTGGCTTTTCTTACAGCCCCACCACTTTAAGTCTCGTCATTCTGATCCTGCAGGGGTAGACAGCAGCATGCGTAGAGGCAATAGATAAGAAAAGTAACAACTAATGGCATCTAGTTTGAGTTGTGAAGCCATATGCCATGTGAGATTGAAAGTGAAAAGCGTGCCCAAACCGGTTTGGTTCAGTGGATAGAACGTCGGCCTGTGGACTGAAAGGTCCCAGGTTCAATTCTGGTCAGGGGCATGTACCTTGGTTGTGGGCACATCCCTGGTGGGGGTTGTGCAGGAGGCAGCTGGTCGATGATTCTCTCTCATCGATGTTTCTAACTAACTCTCTATCCCTCTCTCTTCCTCTCTGTAAAAAATCAATAAAATATATTAAAAAAAAAAAAAAAGAAAAAAGAAAGTGAAAAGCGTGGGCCCTGTCTGGGTGGATCAGCTGGTTAGAGCATTGTCCCATACACTGACAGGTTGCAGGCTCGATTCCTAGGCAGGTGTGTACAGCAAACCAATATGTGTCTGTCTGTATCTCCCTCCATTCTTCTCTCTCTAGAAGATCAATAAAAACATGTCCTCAGGTGAAAATTTAAGGAAAAGTAAAAAGCTTGATACTTCGAATCTCTTAAAAAATAAATTACCTAGCCCCGTGGTCGGCAAACTGCGGCTTGTGAGCCACACGCGGCTCTTTGGCCCCTTGAGTGTGGCTCTTTCACAAAATGCCACGACCTGGTTGAGTCTGTTTTGAAGACGTGGAGTTAGAAAAAGTTTAGGTTAAAAAAAATTTGGCTCTCAAAAGAAATTTCAATCGTTGTACTGTTGATATTTGTCTCTGTTGACTAATAAGTTTGCCGACCACTGCCCTAGCCTATTTATTAATTTTTGTTTTATTTTTAATCCTCACTTGAGGATATTTTCCCATAGATTTTTAGAGAGGGTGGAAGAGAAAAGGAAAGACAGAAGGAAATGTTGATCTGAGAGAAATACACCGATTGGTTGCCTCCTTCAAGCACCCTGACCAGGGCCCAGGCTGGGGAAGAGCCTGCAGCCAAGCTATGTTGCCTTACCTGGAGTCAAACTCCGAACCTTTTGATCTGCAGGCTGATGCTCTGTCCACTGAGCCGAACTGGTTAGGGGGAGCCTGTCTTTTTAAATACACTCATCACTAAAGTGATATATTGAATATATCACTTATTTTATGACTACAAACCTAAATTGAAGAAAGGAGTGCTATTTGAAATTTGTGAGTCATCTCAGACTATTCTTACTTTGATTTTAAAGACCCTACCAGAAAAGAGGAAAATGTTTTATACTTTTACAGTCTAGAGACTTGAACATAAAGCTTTCCTAATAACATGTTTCTTCTGGCATTCAAGATTAGTGATTTAATACCAAAACCGGGTTGGCTCAGTGGATAGAGTGTCAGCCTGTGGACTGAGGGGTCCCACGTTCGATTCCGGTTAAGGGCATGTACCTTGGTTGCGGGTGCATCCCCAGTGAGGGGTGTGCAGGAGGCAGCTGATCAATATTTTTCTCTCATCGATGTTTCTAGCTCTCTATCCCTCTTTCTTCCTCTCTGTAAAAAATCAATAAAATATATATTTTTAAAAAAATATTAGTGATTTAAGATCACCAATAAGCATCTTTAACTTTTTGCTGTTGTTAATCCTCACCCAAGGATTTTTTTTTCTATTAATTTTTAGAGATAATGGAAGGGAGGAAGGAAAAGGAAGAGAGAGAAAAACATTGATGTGAGGGAGACATTGATTGGTTGCCTCCCATATGTACCCTGACCCTGCAGGGATCGAACCTGCAACCCAGGTCCATGACCTTGACTGGGAATTGAACCCGAGACATTTCGGTGTGGGCTAATGCTCTAACCACTGAGCATACCGGCCAGGGTGCATCTTTAACTTTTATTGAGTATAAACAATTGGGCAAAGAATCCTAGGGGGAAAATAAGACCTATTTATTCCAAACATTGTAAATTGGAGTCTGTTTATATCATTCACTTCATTCCATCCATCCATCTCCATTCTTTGTACCTGGCTAGATACTCGGGCTGTAAAGGGAATAGGTGAGTCTGTGTCTTCAAAAAGTGAGCTGGTTGGAGAGAGTGATGAGTCACAAATAACTACAGTGTAATGCCTTGGTAAACCAGAGCAGGCAGTAATTAACTCTGCCTAGAGGTGAGGGAGCTGAAGGAGTAGGCAGCAGTGAAAGGATCAATCAACTAAGGGCGGGGCGGGGAGGACATTTCAGACCAGTGAGGTTCTCAGGCAGAATGGAAGATTTTGGGTTGTACTTTGAAAGCTGTGAGGAGCTTTGTTTGTTTTGGTAAACAGTTTACCATGAAAATAAAAGGAATCAGGGCAAAAAGGTACTAAATTTCTTTTAAGCCTGCTGAGTGGTTTTCTGAAGTATCCCAGAATGCCTGTGGGCTTGGAGCCTGTACAGTGATCCTGGATGAAGTTCCTTAACAGCAGGTGTCGGCCTAGGTTGTCATTTTAGTTATAGTACCTGCCACTTAGTAGCTACACCTCTTGAGTGAATGGCGAAGAAGGGAATGCGGCATCAAATGAAGTTCCTGAAATAAAGGCTTTGTCTTTGAAGAATTTTTGTTTAGACGGTTTTATATTTACTGCCATTGTTTGCTTTTTGTTAGAAAATTTTAAAATGGGTTCTTTACCATGTTTTTCATTTTGGTTTGGAGAAGAAAATGCTTGGAGGAAGAGTCTCCCATGAAATACAACTGTGTGAAATTTAAAATAACATATTATTTCAGGCATTACCTCAGATACTATCTTACTACTATATTTTAGCATAGTGTAGTTATAGCAGGCAATGTAGTTTATAGAAAAATTTGTGGGAGGAAAATAACCATTGACTTAGGAATAAGATGAACATTAACAGTAGAACTCTGGTCCAGCATGTGAAATGACAATCCTGATGCCAATAAAAATCAACATGTTGAAGTGATATACTCTAAGAAAATAGCTCCCACCCCCTTTCAAGTCATGGCACATGTAATAAAGTACAAGGATATCCAAGGTCCTCAGGAAAGGTTTGATACTGAGATCTGATACCTCCCAAATTTAATGTTAAAATGTTTTGAAAGGTAACAGTTAAGCTGGAATATAACTAAATTATCATAATGATGTCATAAGAGACTGATGCTCTGCATAGAGACCAAGCAAAGAAAGGAATTTGTCAGTTTGTCCAGAGCTGATGAAGTGGCTTTCAGTAGACCTGAGTGTTCTGGTCACTAGGAGGAGGCCAGTGTAGCAGTGGAGAGCTAGCCAGTTCCACTGGGAAGCCCCTGTGAACCCTTTAAAACATTTATTTAAAAATAAAAAAACCCAAACAGGAAGAAGAAACTATTAGTGTCAGGTATCACATCACTAAAAATAATTATGCTGTGTATGGTTTTAATTTTTTAATATATAACTTTTAGTTATTTTTTAAAATTAATTATCCCATATCTGTGGGTGGTAAGTTCCATTATAATGCAGGTTAAGAGCTAGCGCCCTGTCGTAAATGACCCAGGTTCTCCAAGCCCTACAGCAACATGGACGGCACAACTCTTAGGGCCTGTCTTTCTTTGCTGAAGCCAGCTTCTGATTACTAAATTGGCTTTCCAGAAGCTTTGGAATGGAGAGTAGAGTGCAAGGGGGAGGCTGCCCTGGTGTGATGGCTCCAGTAATTGGAACTGTGTATTTCCCATTACATCTGACTTGTTGGCATTCCGGGTTTTGTGTGTTTAAATGGCATGAGTCAGTTTCTGAGAGGCCTGACTGCTTTTGTTTGTTTGTTTGTTTGTTTGTTTGTTTGTTTTCCTTGTGTCTGACTGCTTTTAAATGAACTGATAGTGTCTGATTTGGGAGGTAAAGTTGGCCCTCCCTAACCTGTAGGGCTCTTTCTTTCCACATGCAGCAGTTTCTTACGTAATTGTTTTTAACTTGAAAAATTTTAAAATAATTCTAACAGTCACTCAGTGTCACCCAGCTAATAAGTACCTTCATCTTTCATATCAATTAACATAGCTTTTCAGCTGAATAGCAGAGACCCTGTTTCAGATTTAATCAACAACTTGCAACCTAAATGTTGATCATCTTTGCCAGATATTTTAAAATAGGGGCTACTCTGGGCTGGCAAGTATCTGATATCAAACTCAACCAGTTTGTAATTCCTGCCCCTCTTAGGCGCTCCATGGCAAGCACAGAAGGTTTTACTTAGTAGTCTAGTATGTAGTTTCGGAATCTATATATTTCTTGTTTGATTCAACTGCCCCAGTATAGTAGGAATTTGGCGTGAGTTAGAGAAGTCCTGAACTTATGGAAGAGGTGGGACCTCAGACTTGGTAAGGGAGAGGATTTAGACACAGGTCTGGAAGAACAGGGGAAGGCGTTTATTTATTCACTCATGTGTGGGAAGAGCAGAGGCTGAGTAAATGTGCAGAAGCGGTGACGGGGCTGAGAGATGAGCATGACTGTACAAAATGCATAGGTTCCTATTGTTTGTTCCTGCGCTGTGTGTTCAGAGAGGAGTCGGAGTGGTGTGTAATAAATGCCACATTGGATGTGTGGGCTCTTCTGCGGAGACATCCCTTCACTCCTGTCAGTAGCCACGAGTGGCTGATAACATTGACTGGAAGGGCGTCTTCCTCTTTTCTCTGGGTTCCATTTGGATTTTTTCTAAGGGTAGAACTCACTTGAGAAAGATCAACATCAGTAGAGGAGATTGAGTTCCAAAAGCACTCTTAAGGTTTTACGTTTTATTTTTAACCAATGTGGGTTTTTAGAGGGAGCTAAAATTAATAATGTTTTAAGTGTTTTGTTCATTCAGTCAGATCCGGAGGAGCTCCATCTTCTACCTGGAGAAATGCAATCACAGCGTCAGTAATGGAGTCTTGCCCAGCATGCCAGGGCAAGCACAAAGGAGGGTTAGCGAATTCAGTTTAGGGGTGTCAGGGCTGGAAAGGCTTCACACAGGAGTTAAATCTAAGCAGATTCTTGCAGATCGAGTTGGAGTTAGGCAGCGGAGGAGAGGAAGAATACCAGGAAATGGGGAAGCATGTGTAGAGTCACATTTGCAGAGCACGTGGCATGATAGGAGCAGTGAGGAGTTTGGTCCAGAGGGAGCTCAGGGTGGCTAAAGGGGAGCCGGGGCCAGCGAGGTGTCCTCGGGGGCTATTTCATGACGTGTCTCATAGGCCATGCTGTGGGGTTGGGTGTTGTTGGGAAGGCACTATGGAGCTGTCAGAGCTTCAAGCAGTGCTGTTCTGTGTTCATGTGGCTGCGGTGTGGATGCTGGACTGAAGAGGGCAAAGCCCGAGTGGGAGGGGCAGGAAGTGCCGGGCGCCTGGTCTTGAGCGGGGGATGGGGAAGGTGAAAGGCAGGCACCAGAGCACTGGTGGCCCCTGGAGGTTTGGCAGAGGAGGAAGTTCTGACGGTGAGTGGCTGGTGCTGCCGTACCTTGAGGTGTGGAATGGGAGAGAAGTCAGCGTGGTGGTGAAGACAATGAGTTCATTTAGATACTAGAGGGACTTTGAGGGGTGTGTGGGCCATCCAAGTAAAGATGTCCAGAGGGCTCTTAGTGAGGTCTGGAGCTCAGAAAGGTGCAGGCCAGATGTTGGTGTGCATGGGGAAAGATTTGAATGTTGTAGTACCACCCTGTTTCCCCGAAAATAAGGCAGTGTCTTATATTAATTTTTGCTCCCAAAGATGCGCTAGGTCTTATTTTCAGGGGATGTATTATTTTTCCGTGAAGTAGGTCTTATTTTCGGAGGATGTCTTATTTTCGGGGAGACACGGTAGGTTGGTTTAACCTCAGAAATATTTCTCAAAGCATCTGCTACTTCCTACACCTCTCCCCTCACCTTGGTGCAAGCTACTGTTTGTTGTCTTCTAACTGGTCTGCCTACTTTCATAGCAGTCATTCTTACACAGCTGGCAGAGTGATCTTTTAAAAATGAGCTGGAAATTTGACATTTCCCTGCTTAAGACTCATCAGCACTGACTTCCCGTTGTATTTAGAATAGATTCAAATTTCTTACAATGGTTCCAGGTCCTACATGACTTCGCCCCAGCCTGCCTTTCTGCCTCTCCACACACATATCTCCACACACTTCTCCCTCATTTAATCACACTATAGCTGCACTGGCTTCTTCAAGGTCACATAGAAACTTCTCTTCTGTCTTACTGTACACCTAGTTCTTTCTCTTTTCCCATGCTGCTCTCTGCTTAGGTTACTGATCCCCTACGCTTGTTCTGGTTAACTCCTTATCTTTCAGGTTTACCTCAGATGCTTTTCAGAGTCCTCCTTGACCTCCTAAGCTATATTAGAGCCATCCTGCATTTTTCTTATCTAGCACTTAACACACTTTGTTATTAGTTCCTTGAGTGTTTGTTTAATACCTATCTCCATACAAGTTCTGTGAGGGCAAAGTCCACCCTGTGTTTATCCTTACACCCCCAGTATCAGACAGTCCTGAGCATTTGTTGAATGAATAAGGGTCATAAATTATTCGGGAAATTTTTACACTTTCACAGAATAAATAGGTCTGTGATTGAAGCTTTATAGCAGCTGATTTCATCAGCTTTTGACAGTCTATTACATTTTTAACTCTCATTAAATACTCTCTGCTTCTGGGAGGTTGGGACAGCAAAACTTCAAATCAGATGTTAGGAGTATTTTTCCTCCCTGTTGCCTGCATTCATTATGGTGACTCTGGCCCTACCTGGTTCGGCTCAGTGGGTAGAGCATTGGCCTGCAGACCAAAGGTTCCCGGGTTCGATTCCGGTCAAGGGCATGTACGATTTACCTTGATTGCAGGCTCTTCCCTGGCCTGGGCCCAGGGCCCGTGCAGGAGGTAACCAATTAATGTGTTTCTCTCTGTCTTTCTCTCTCTCTTCCACTCTCCCTAAAAATCAATGGAAAAATATCCTCGGGTGGGGATTACCAAAAACAAAACCTTGTGGTGACTCTGGTTAGGGTGGCCTTCACCCATTGTCAGCCTGACAGTCTGCTGTTGAGTTTTGAAATTAGAAAAACTGGCAGTTGTTCCCTTAAGTTGGGCAGAATTTAATAGCTGCCTTTTCCTTCAGCCCTGGTTTGGGAAGCGTCCCAATACATGCTGTTTGCATTGCAGCTGTGGGAAAGTCCACCTTTGTGAAGTTACTCACGAAAAGGTACCCAGAGTGGCACGTAGTTACAGAGCCTGTAGCATCATGGCAGAATGTCCAGGCAGCTGGCCCGCAAAAAGTAAGTTTTCAGTTGTGCGTAGTTGACAGGCATGGGTGAGTAAACTAATCATAATCATCTAATTTGCTCTGCGTAGGTGAAGTAGCCCACTTTGAGTCTCTTTTTAAAAATATCTTCCTTTCAGAAAGCAGACCACGTATACCAGAGAGGATATGACTTGTTTGAATATGTTTAGTTTTGATTTTTTGTGGTTTTTACATGTCTGCCTAAGTGACTGCTTCTGTTCTGTGTGGTTTCCCAAAGCATGTCCAGCTATTTTGAAGATTAATGTTGTCATGTCTACCTTTAAATATATTACTGAAGCTGCCCATCAGGATTAATAGTTAAGTAGAGTGATTTTAACTTAATCATGGAGTCTTAAAAATTGGAAAGGACCTTAGAGAGGACCTTGGTATGCAAAGTGGTTCACACTTTGAATCAATGCAGATATAACTAACATTTATAAATCACATACTGTGTACCAGGCATTATATTCTGTTATGCCAAGCAAAGTACATTTCATTTATGCCTCGTGGCTTAGGCACTTGTAATAGGTCTGCTGCTTTCGGAAAAGCCATAACGTTGGTTTCAACACCAGCCACACCAGTGTGCGAAAGGAAATAGCAGTTTGGACATGAACCTTAGAGGTAGCGAGGGCGTGGCAGCGCCATGCCTCAGTGGCCACAGACCCCGGCAGCCGATGGGAACATTCACTGAGCGGCTCATTCCGGTGTTTTACAACTGTTAGAAAGTTCTTGTATGAACCACTTTGCATACCTGTGACTCTGAGTCATTGGTTCAAGTTCTGCCTCTTAAGTCCTTTTAATTTTTCTACTTGGCAACCCTTCATATAGTTGAAGGCAGTGATTTGTCTGCTCTTTCTCCCCTTCAATTCCTGTCGCTTTCAAGCCAAACACCGTTTTCTTTCAGACTACTCCTCATTCTGAAGTAACTTTGTCCAGGTGATGAGCTCCAGTTTGTTAGTTTTCCACCCAGAATTTACTAATAGTAAACTCAGAACTGAACAGGACCTTCTGGATATAGTCTAAGTCAGCGGTTCTCAACCTTTCTAATGCCACGACCCTTTAATACAGTTCCTCATGTTGCGGTGACCCCAACCATAAAATTATTTTTGTTGCTACTTCATAACTGTAATTTTGCTACTGTTATGAATTGTAATATAAATATCTGTGTTTTCGGATGATCTTAGGCGACCCTGCTAGCGGTTCTCAACCTGTGGGTCTCGGACTAGACTTAATAACTTGCTTCTAATGACTAGACTATAGCATGAATAACAGAGTGTGATTTCTGCAGTAGGCCATAGAGACATTGTATCTTTAGTCTTGTTCTCTCTTAATCACTTTTTGGCTCTTGGGATGCATCCCCTCTTGTGAAGCAAAGAATTGAATCCTGACAACAGCTTTATTGAGTGAACCTCCTTGAAAGTAGATCCTTCACCCTAGTTAGGTCGTCAGATGACTGTAGCCTCAGCCAGCATCCACTCTAAACCTCATGAGGAACTCTGAGGAAGAACCACCCAGCTAAGCTGGGTCCCACAGAAACTGAGATAATGAATGTTTTTGTTTAAGCCACTAAATTTTGGCATAATTCGTTATGTAGCAATAGATAATTAATACTCCCATAATGCCATTATCCAGAGGTAAAATTAACATTTTGTCCTTTTAGATCTTTTTCTACAGAGAAAATGCATATATTTACATATACTTATATAAATATATAAAACATGTGCATTTACTTGTTTAAACGAAAATTATGATTGTCACCTGCACATCACTCTATACAAGGTCTCCCTTTCATGGTAATATTTTAATAGTGGCATATACTGCAATAATATATTCTATTATTTACTTACCTGTTCTTTTTTAATATTTAATTTTCTTATTTCTCACTATTGTGTTACAGAGATGAATAGCCTTGTAGCTAACATCTTTATTATTTTTAATAGCTAAATTTGTTGATACTTTTGTTATACTTTCCAAAATTTCCAGTCAGAAAAGTTGTATCAATTTCCTTATGCTTTCTGCAACACTGGATGTTATTCTTTTTCATCTTTGCTAATGAGCGTGGCATTAAAATGGTGTGTTTTATTCTACATTTCTTTGATTATGAATAAACTAAACATCTTTTTATGTTTATCAGCTGTTCTTTAGTGAATTCCCTATTTAAGCTCTGTGTGTGTGTGTGTGTGTGTGTGTGTGTGTGTGTGTTTCTTATCGAAATATTTACAGTTTTGTAATGGCTTTCTTAAGAACTTATATCATATGTTAAGTTTTTTACTACTTTCCCTAGTTTGGCATTTTTAAAATCTTTATATATGATGTATTTTGCCGTTTAATACTTATAAGTTTTTATGTACTCAAATCTGTCTTTTTCTTCATAGTTGCTGCCTTTGATGTTAAAGTTTGAAAAGAACTCTTACAGATCAAGATTATAACAAATGCACTTATATTTCTTACTCTTGCTTCTTTGGTTTTACTCTTTATGTTTATTTTTAAAGTTATAGGGGTCTAGGGAGTGTCCTTCTACTTGCTACATGGGATGCTGCCTGATTCATGATTGCTAATAAAACCAATTAGATCTTCAAAAAACAAAGATTATAGGAATCTAATTTTTTCCAAATAGAATTTACTTATCCCAGTAGTATCCTTGTTTACTTTATGCCCAAGTAGTTATACATTTTGTTATTATTGTAACTGGGATCTGTTTTCCCATCATCTTTTTTTAAACCTGTTTATTGCTTTTTTATTTATTATTTTAATTAATTAAATTTATTGGGGTTACATTGGTTAATAAGATCATACAGGTTTCAAGTGCACATTTCTGTGATAAATGATCTATATATTGCATTGTGTGCCCACCACCCAAGTAAGATAATCTTCATCACCATTTATTTGGCTCCCTTTATACTATTCCCGCACCTCCCTTCGCTCTGGCAGCCACCATACTATTGTCTGTGTCTGAGTTTTATATTCCACATATGAGTGAACTCATATGCCTCTTAGCTTCTTCTGACTGACATTTCACTTAGCAGAGTATTCTGAAGGTCCATCCATGCTTTCGCAAATGGCAGTATTTCATCTTATGGCTGAGTAGTATTCCATTGTATACATGCACCATATCTTCTTTATCCAATCATCTGTGTTGTTTCCATATCTTGGCCACCATGAATAATGCTACAATGAGATGCATATATCTTTGTAAATAAATGTTTTGAAATAGTTTAATACAGTCCCATTCATTTATTTTTGCCTTTACTTCCCTTGCATTTGGGGTCAAATTCAAAAAATCTCTTAAGACCAAGGTCCATAAGTTTAGTGGCTATGTTTTCTTCTATGTAATTTATTGTTTCAGATCTTACATTTAGGTCTTTTATGAATTTTGAATTAATCTTTGTTCATGGGGACAAACTATAGTCTATATTCATTCTTTTGCTTGTGGCTTTTTCATTTTTCCAGTACCATTTATTAATGAGGCTTTCTTTCCTCCTTTATAACAATTTGCACCAATGAAGTAAACATTCTTTTATGTTTATTCGCCATTTATTAGTATTCTCTAGGAATTCCATATTCCAACCTGTTGGGGTTTTTTTCTTTTCTTTATCAAGATCTTTACATTTTTGTAATGGCTTCTTTGTAAAATATTATTTGCCCATATACATGTGGCTTTATTTCTGCTGCATTCCTATATACTAACAATGAAATTTCAGAAAAGAAATGAAAACAACAATTCCTTTTGCAATTGCAACTAAAAGAATAAAGTGCCCAGGAATAAAGTTAACAAAAAAAAAGTGAAGGACCTATAGTATACCGAAAAGTACTAAGCAATATTAAAAGAGATAAAAAAAGACACACTGAAATAGAAAGATAGTCCATGTTCATGGATTAGAAGAATCAACATACTGGTAACCACCATACTATTGTATTGAGATTTTCAAATTTAATACAATAAAATTAGTACATGTATTCTTTTATACTTTAAACTCTTCTGCATCTAAAATTACTTTGGTCTAATGTTCATTTGAATATTTTGGGAGGAATAGATTGTTATCTATTTGCCTTGTTTTATAAAGACCTAATTAGTGGGATTTATTTTTTAATTCTACGGGGGCTTGAGTATTGTTTTTGCCCTTAAATTTATTTATTTCTTTCTCAATTTCCTGTATTTTTAAAGTTCTTTGGTTTGAATGATTAGTTTGTGTACTTTTCCTTTTTTCTGCTTTAATAATAAAAGCAGTTGCAACTAGAAATATTTTCATCGGATAAACTTTGGCCCTGTCTTCTAGATTTTGACATACATGATTTTAACTGAAATTTCTAGAGTTTATAATTGTAGTTTTGACTTATTTTTGTCCAAGAATTATTTTTAAATATTTTACATTTTCTGAGTAGAATTTGTATGAGCATTCTTTTGCTATTCTAATTTTGTTATGGTTAGAAAATGTGACTTGTATAGTTTCTAATTGAGAGAACTTAATGAGATTTTTCTTTATGGTTTATTATGATCAGTTTTTATGTCTGAGCAATTTTGGTAAATGTGTCATGAACTTGTATGGAGTTTTATGTGGCATATTTTGTAAATTCTAAGATGTCATTGATCATAAGACACCATGAATTTAATAACCCTTCATGGAATACTTAAAATATCTATTAAGTTTAGTTTAGTGAACATTGTAAGATTCATCCCAGTTTCAGATATGTGAAAAAAATGATTTCAACTTTTATTCTCCACAGTCTCATATTTTGGGATCTACTTTTTATATTCTGAGAGAAATATGTTATTTAAAGCTTTGTGCTTTTATTGTGTTTTGTCCATTTCTCATATTTTTATTTTATTTTATTTTTTAAATTTATTAAGGTATTATATGTGTATATAGCTTACTATTGCCCCCTCCACCTCACTTACATGCCCTCCCTCCCCAGAGTTTTGTGTCCATTGGTTGTACTTATATGCATGTATACCAGTCCTTCAGTTGATCTCTTATCTCCCCCAGATCTCCCTCCCCTCCCCACTGTCATTTGACAGTCTGCTTGTTGTTTTACTGTCACTATATCTATCTTTCTGTTCATTAGTTTATAATGTTCTTTATTATCCATAAATGAGTGAGAGAATGTGGTGTTTTTCTTTCATTGACTGGCTTATTTCACCCAGCATGATGTACTCCAATTCCATCCAGGTTACTGCAAATGATGAGAATTCCTTATTTTTTATGGCAGCATAGTATTCCATTGTGTAGATGTACCATAGTTTTTGATCCAATCATCTGCTGACGGGCACCTAGGCTGTTTCCAAATCCTAGCTATTGTAAATTGTGCTGCTATGAACATAGGGGTGCATATATCCTTTCTGATTGGTGTTTCTAGTTTCTTGGGGTATATTTCTAGGAGTGGGATTACTGGGTCAAATGGGAGTTCCATTCATTTCTCATATTTTTAATCGTCTTTGCTCTGTATTTATACTGTGTATTTGAATGCTTTATCATTCCATGTAAAAAGATTCATGACTTTGTGGAGTCTTTACTGGTGTATTAGTATTTAAAAACTTCTAGCATTTAATGCTTTTTTTCTTTTTTAATTGTTTTTGTTAATTTCTAAGAGAGAAAGGGAGGGGGTAAAGAGAGAGACAGAGAAATATCAAATGATGAATTACCAGCTATCCTTTGCACACCCCCTACTGGGGATTGAGCCCACAACTTGGGCATGTGGGAATTGAACCATAAATGCCTGGTTCATGGATTGACACTCAACCAATGAGCCACACCAGCTGGGCTAATGCTTTTTTCGTAGTATAATTTTGCCACATCTTTCTTTTTATTTGCAACTACTTGGTGGATTTTTCTACCCATTTGTCTTTAACCAATTTGTCATCTTAATTTAGGTTTTTCTTGTTTTAGGTATTTCTTTTATGAACAGGACTTTTAGTTTTTATCCAATCTCAGAGTTTGCCTTTCCTAGGAAATTTTCACTTTTATTATGATTATGTCTTATTTCTGCTAAACCAGTGGCTATGATGTGCACTGACCACCATGGGACAGATGCTCAACACACAGGCGTGGAAACACAGAACAGACTGATGAATCTCAGAGAAAAGAGGGGAGGGAGAGGGGCAGGAAGAGATTAACCAAAGATCTTCTATGCAAACTAGAGGCCCAGTGCATGGATTTGTGCACCAGGGGGGTCCCTTGGCCTGGCCTGCGGAGATTGGGCTGAATCCATGCACCAGGCTCCCAACATCCCCCAAGGGGTCCCAGATTGCGAGAGGGCGCAGGGCCTCTAGTATATCCCCAAGAGAATGTGTGCACTTAACAGCTGATAGCTCAACTGGTGTTTCTCTCTCTTCAGATTTAACCCATTGGAATTAATTATTCCAAGTATATATACAATTTTTTTAGACACCCCATATATATAAAATCTTTACAGATACTCAGTAAATTTCTCTGGTGGAAAATCTTGTGCTTCAGAAAATTTCTTTAGTTTTTTAAAGAAAAATTTTAGGGTAATTGATCAAATTTTTTCATCTGATCAGTTACTTCTGACTATAACTCTGAGTTATACCATGATTTTAAACTTTATTTCTGTTCTTACATATCTAGAGACACAAAGGGTTTCTATGAGACAGTGATTCTCAGTGATGGTGAAATTTGATGTGCAGGAGACACACACCTCATGAGGAATGGTCTCCGTAGGTGGCTCTGTTGTTGAGGATTGCATTTCATCTCTCTGTATTGGCCTCTTGTCACATGAGAAGAAAAATTGTTTCCTTGCTTGGGTAGCTTTGTCTGATCTATAGATTCTGTAGAGTTGCAGATCATTTTAGCCCCTGTTTGAAAAGTTGTATGATTCCCAATTTAATTAATTGCTTGAGATAAAGCACAAATGGCATTACATGTTGGTGCATCTTTTCATAGTAAAGAAAGGACGAGAAAAACCATCCCTACCATGATATTGCAATATACACTAGATGTCCTTCATGCATGCCTTTTCATTTTTTATAATTTTCTGCCCCCCCCCCCCCCCCCTTATTTTAGAGAGAATTTCTTGAGCTGATACCCTATATGACATTCAGTCATCAGGTTTACTGCAGTCTTCACTGGGTGTTTTGTTTTGGAAATTGTATTTTTCTCCTCTAAGTCTAAGAATGTTCTTTTTCACATTGCTCCTTTTTTTATTATTATTTTTTATGACAGCCTGTTTTTATCGATGTGGCCGTCTCTTGAATCTCAATGAGATTCTTCTGTTTTTTCCTGTTCTTGGCAACAGCTGTCTCATAAGAGGCTGCTTGTCTTGAGCACACAGATTGATCCTCTCCTTTTAAATCGCTGAATATTTTTATATCCAATGATTATTCCTATTTGTTTTTATGTTAGAAATGATGTTGCAGTTGTTCTGTAGCTGAAATGTTTCTTTCAGAAATTATATAGGCCTCTGTGCAGTTTTTGTTCTGGAACAGTCTCCCTTTGGCGGCCCAAAGCCTGCTGGTGGAACAGCCCCTCCCAGCCAGCCCAGTACATGTGTCAGCAGAGCGGCCCACTCACCCAGTGGGCTTCCGTGCCGGCTCCGCTCTGTGCCACACCACGGGCTGTGACATCAGAGGCTCCAGCTGACTGGGATTTGTTCCCCTGCTTCTGCCTCCAGCTCTTAGCCAGGGCCGCCTGTCAGGCTGGTGTGTGTTGTGGTTTGGGGGGCAGGAAAGACAGGAGATCGTTTTGTGATTCACTCTGCGCTGCATGCATTGCTCCGGCTGAAGCCTTCTGAAGGGCTGGGATGATATAAGCCAAACTAGACCACGTGTGGTTATCTGACCTGGTTAGGATGTGCTGTAATTCACTGTGTATCAAGTACCCAGACTCTTTTTGGAAATGGTGTAGAGCGTGGTGGGCAAACTGCGGCTTGCGAGCCACATGTGGATCTTTGGCGCCTTGAGTGTGGCTCTTCCACAAAATCCATGGCCTGGGCCGGTGAGTCTATTTTGAAGAAGTGGCGTTAGAAGAAGTTTAAGTTTTAAAAATTTGGCTCTCAAAAGAAATTTCAATCGTTGTACTGTTGATATTTGGCTCTGCTGACTCATGAGTTTGCTGACCACTGACCTAGGCCTTCAGTTAATGGTGACTGAGTGAATTCGGATCTAGAATGCTTTGTGCAAAACTCACTTTTGCCCTGAGTCATGCTAGAGCTCAGGAAAGAATCCAGGGCTTCTGAGTGTCCCACACATGCCACCTGCATGTACCGAGTAAGTGGGCTCTTCATAAAGTCTGTATGTGTGTGGGGGGGCGGGGGGCGGGGGAGGGAGACAGAGACAGACATGGGGGAGGGAGGATTCTGTTTGGTTGGTGGTATTTTCAAGTCAAGTCATCACTTGCTTTTCTCTGGTTGAAGTTTTACAAAGGGAGGCAACAAAGTGTTACAATAGAAAACATTGTTTCCAAGTTGAGTTTTAGATGGTTGTTGACTATTAGCTCCCCCTCAGACAGACTCCACAAACCCATCCGTCAGTAAGTACTGCTCTAATTCCCTGTGGCCCTTCCTCTGCTCTGCTCTGGTATGTTGAACAGGACATGTCACCTCCCTCCATCGGATTCTTGTCTAATAAAGTAGGAAAACCTCTTCTTTAATTATGTAGCATTGACTAAAGGAAGCCTTTGTAATTGCTTCTCACATTGATTATTAAACCTGCTGGGGGGTGGGGAGAAGGTAAAAAACTGCCTTCTAGGAAATATTTTCTCTCTCTCTCTCTCTCTCTCTCTCTCTCTCTCTCTCTCTCTCTCCTCTCTCTCCTCTCTCCTCTCTCTTCTCTCTCTCTTCTCTCTCTCTTCTCTCTCTTCTCTCCAGACCTTCAGTACTTCAAGTCCCAGAAACTTGCTGGATATGATGTACCGGGAGCCAGCAAGATGGTCCTACACATTCCAGACGTTTTCTTTTATGAGCCGCCTGAAAATGCAGCTGGACCCCTTCCTCGAGAAAGTCCTGCGGGCCAAGAAAGGGGTACAGATCTTTGAGAGGTCTGTGTACAGTGACAGGTAAGTCCCTGAAACCGCCCCAGTCAGGGGCCCCACGCTCAGTGCTCCATGCTTTCTCTTCTTGCTCAGACTCTGCACCATTCTGGTCACTGAACTTTAAAAAATCGTTGTCTTTTTAAAGACAACACTTGATAGATTTGTTCAGACTTACAGTTCCACAGGGCTGTCATATATATCAAGAGAGAAAATTATATTTTTCATAAACTACATGCACTAAATTTCCCACATTGCCACTGATTATTTTTCCTGGTTTTTTTTGGCTCAGAGGCCAGCTGGTAGATACCTAATAAAAACATTGCATGTTAAAAGGCACCGAACAGACAATTAAGAAGCAGTGTGGGAAACAAAAAAAGGAAGCAGTGTGTACTCTAGGAAACCGAGGGAATCAGTGGTTGGTCATTACGTTGAAGAAGAAAGCAAGCGGAATTAAAAATGTGTGTTTCTAAAATGACGGGAGAGATAGATACATCCTTTTTTTTATTCTTCAAGGAAGGATTTCTAAAAAGAAATAGCACAACTGTGAAATTGACGTCTGTTTTGGATTTGTCCTTCTTTGACCCCTTGTCCGTGACAGGGCTTACAGTGCTGGCCGAGTCTATAACGGACATGCACTGCCTATGTCAGGTCACGGGAAGGGCATGGCCCTGACCCCCGGAGGGAGGGAGGTGTGGAGTCACTTTTAATGAAGGCCAGCAGCTAACTTGGGAACTCAGCTCATGTGTTCCAGAGGAGGCAGTCCACCCAGGCTCCAGAATTCCCGGCTGTGCCATGAGACCAGGCTGCGACTTAAGCCATTTGGTTACAAGCGAGGGTGCCTTGATCTAGATACTGCTGTTTTGCTTTGTTTTGTTTTGACCTGAGGCTCTGAATGACCTGTGTTGGTGTGCAATGGCGGTTTAAACTTGAACACATCGTGGTCCATCTTTTTTTTTAAAAAAATATTTATTTTATTGATATTTTACAGAGAGGAAGGGAGAGAGATAGAGAGCTAGAAATGTTGATGAGAGAGAAACACCAACCAGCTGCCTCTTGCACACCCCCTACTGGGGATGTGCCCGCAACCAATGTACATGCCCTTGACTGGAATCGAACCCGGGACCTTTCAGTCCTCAGACCGACACTCTACCACTGAGCCAAATCGGTTTCGGCATCATGGTCCATCTTAAGCCCTTTGAGTTATCAAAATGGAAAGTGCTGCAGTGGCATTGTCCGGTCACTTCTGAAGACACTGTTGGTTACCCTTTAATTCCAAGTTAAACAAACTAGTTCTGCTTTTCAGAGCTCCGTAAAGCCTCCTGGAGGGAAAAATACGGGCATGCTTGCTAACAGGATGTGGTTTGTTTTAACGTTGCCCAAAATCACACAAGATACGTAAAACAAATCCTGTGAACTATGCATTCCCTCTCTGTGTACTGCATGGAAGAGCCTACTTTTTATAAAAGCTAAATTTGTGAATTACAAATGGTTGGGCCCTAGATTTTGTGGGTTTTTTTCACCTGTTGGGTATACTGCTTTCTATTTTCCTCTCCCCTCTCTCAAGCCATGCCTCCTGGACCAGGAAGATGAGTTGCATAGAACCACCTAGGTCACTTGGAAATGTGCTCACCATCATTTTAGCCCTTTAGTGAGGTAGGCATATGAGAGACCCCTCAGGAATAGAAATACTCTGTTTAAAATAGATCCAGAAACATAGAAGCATGGGACACACTATGGAATCTTAGCGGGAAGGCAGGAGTGGGTGGGTGGGTGGGTGGGTAGAAAGAGATCAACCAAAAAACTTGTATGCATATATCCATAATCCATGGCCAAAGACAACAGGGTGGTGGAGGCCTGGGCTGGGGGTGGGGACAGGCAATAAGTGGCCGATGGGGAAAAAGAAGGACATGTGTCATACTTTCAACAATAAAGATTTTTAAAAAATAAACATCCTAAAAAAGATAAAGAAATATTTTGTTTAGGAGCTACAAGATCGTACCGTTTAGTTGGAAGAGATGAGAATTGATTGCACTATAGGCAGCTACCACATCCTCGATGTTCTCTTCACAAGGAGCATTTTTGAGACAAAAAGGATAACTAATTACACATTCTAGTCCTGGTGGTAATTTAGAGCCTTTTCACTCTTAAACATTCATTCACGTGTGCATTCTCTCAGCACAGATACATCGAGTGTCGCCTGGGGGCTGCATCAGGAAGCAAAACACAAGCCCTCCCTGCCTTCACAGCGACCTTAGTCTGACGGGCAGCTCTGAGACTGCACATGTGATGGCATGTCATGTGTGTTTCAAAGGAGGAACACGGGTTGTTTGGGAGAGTGGATGATGGGGAGGAAGAAATCGAAATCTTTTCTGTTCGAGTTATGAGAAACAATAGCATGTGGTTAGAGCAGGTTCTTAGGTTGATTCTTGGCAGCCCTGCATTGAGACCGCAGTAGTGCCCTCCGCTTAGCATGGAGCACCGAGCCTTCTCCTCCCCCGTCAGCACTGGCTTTGCTCATCCTCAGGAACGGGGAGGGCCCTTTTATAGGGCTTCTTAACCCAAAATCAGTTTCTCTCCACAGATCTTAATTTCCATGTTACCCGTGAAGAAGCTGAAAAGACTTTTCAGACACTGAGTTACAGAAGTCACCTCTCTTTACCTTTAGCTCGGTTCTATCTAAAATCCCAGCTTGGAAGAGTTGACCTCTGGCGCTCTCCACTTGGTTTCTTCATAGACTAGCAGAGAAGTAGTTACAATGACGGTTAGGATGCCTCGAATACTAGGTGCCATTCACTCCTCTAAGTACTTGTGAGTTATGTACAATCCTCACAACTCTGTGAGTTAGGGTCTACTCTTCCTCTCTTTTTTTAAGTATGATTTTAGAAATCATATATGGTTTCAGAGAGGAAGAGAGAGGGAGCGAGGGATAGACACATCAGTGATGAGAGAGAATCATTCATTGGTTGCCCCCTGCACACCCCCTTCTGGGGATCAAGCCCACAACCTGGTCATGTACCCTGACCAGGAATCAAACCGTGACTTCCTGGTTCATGGGCCGACTCTCAACCACTGAGCCACACCAGCCAGGCCTCTACAGTTCTCTCTTTAAACAGGAAGACACGGGCTGAGAGAGTTGAATGATGTGCCCACAGTGAACAGCTAGTGCGTTTCTGGAGCTAGGATCAGACCCGGGAATGAGATCCTGCAGCCCATTCTCTTAATCACAACACACCATGCAGTGTATGCTTCCCTGAGCCATTCATACACAAGAATTCTTGAATTTCATTTTCTCAGAAGTGGCCAGTTGCTGAGCGTTGCCTTAGAAACTGCAATTCATTGTTTGGGATGTAAATTGTGTTTTGTATCAAGATGCCTGAGATTTGAAAGCAAAATTGACCCTTCTGAAGCCATGGTTTCTGGTTAGCTCTGGTTTCCTATTTACCAGATGCTGCTATAGTAAGCAAGCAAGGGGTACAGCTAGTTGATTTCTAGCTTTAGCTTTCTTATATCTAAGAGGCTCAGCAGCAGACAAAGCAAGGAAAGAGCTCGTGTACTTTGGAGGAAAGTCTGCTTCTTGGTAATCCCGCAGTTAGTAGGAAACGCGTCTCCTGCTTCACAGGTGATGCCACCTCTGGAGATCCAGCCCTTCTCCACTGCTCAGCTAAACAGCAGGCCGGCTCCGCAGCCTGGAGACGCAGCAGCCCTCAGTCTTTAAGTGACTGTGGTGGGAGCTTCATGCTAGGTTGGCTTTTGTTTAGGGGCTGCCACAGTAATAATTAGGAAACCTCAAACGTTTGAGTATACACGCACCATTTGCCGTATGTCCTGACTGGTTTCCGGCAGGAAAAGTGGTTAGCGACCAGTGATAAATACACTCACTCTCCCAGGGCCCCCTTCCGTGGACTCGTCTCTAGAGTCTAAGTGCTATTTTCCATCTTAGTGTTGTGCATGGGGGGGAATATATGTTAAAAATTCAGGTTTCTTCAAAATTGGGAAGGGTTAAGTGGTTTGAACAGACGTGGAGCAAGTTGGTTATTGATTTTTCTGCTTCTTTCTCTCTTTTGCCCGTTCCATGTCCCATTCTTATCCCCTCCCACCACCCCTCTTACATTCCCAACCAGGTATATCTTTGCAAAGAATCTGTTTGAAAATGGCTCCCTCAGTGACATGGAGTGGCATATCTACCAGGACTGGCATTCTTTTCTCCTGCAGGAGTTTGCCAGCCGGCTCCAATTACACGGCTTCATCTACCTTCAGGCTGCTCCCCAGGTAATGCAGAGCCCAAAGCCTTTGACTTAAAGGCCGTAGGAAACTTAAGAGGAGATGTCCCCTAAGCCCCTGGTTTATTTCCCGGTTGGAGAAATTAGACTGTGGGCATTACCTGGAGCACAGAGAGCGGTGGGTAAGCCCCCTCCCGTTCTAACGCCCAGCGCCCCACTTCCCGGGAGCAGGCTGTCTGCAGCGAGGGCTGACGCGACTGGCTGCATAGAAAGGGCCTCTCTTGACGTAGCAGCAACGTAGAGCAAGGGGGGCGTCATCTCTGTCGCCCAGGGTTCACAGGTTGGACCCTCCGACCAGGTAACCTGCAGCCAGTTGCCTCCACTTTTCCCTCCCTCTGTGTAGGTCTTGGTGGTTTTCTGAATGGGATGTGGGGAGGAAGAGGATGGTTTCCTCACCTCATCCTGGTCCTGCCCTGATCTATAGCCCCGAATTGAGCCTTGAGGATACTCCCGGTGAGGCAGGATGGGCTACAGAAACTGCTTCCCATGATTCTCTGATGTGGACCATGGAGCCAGCCTGTGAACAGGGTAACGCCAGAAAGGGTAACGTTACAGAGGTTACAGGACAACGTCAGAGAGGAGCACAAGGTCTCTGGAGACAGCAGTGGTCCTCGGCCTCTGCTGACTGGCAGTGACCTTGGGCAGCCCCTCGACACCTTCCCCTGGAGGTTCTTGGCTCTTAAATCCAGTGGCTCAGACCAGCAATCTCTAAGGGCTTTTCTGGAGCGGGGTTCTGAATCAGACAGGAGGTTTGCTTTTTAAAAATATATTTGTATTGATTTCAGAGAGGCAGGGAGAGAAAGAGCAAAAGAAACACCTATGATGAGAGAGCTCTCAGGCAGGAGGTATTTCTGAGATGTGTGGCTCTCAGCCTTGGAGACATTTTTGTAACGTACAGTCAAGTTCCAGGAGCCCACAGAGTCTGAGGAGGGAAAGCTGTCTTCAGGCTGGAGGCCTTTCTTCTTAGAGAGGACCGAGCCGTGTGGACAGGAGGAAGCCTGCGAGCAGGCTGGGCGGGGTCCGAAGGCAGGTGGGAGAGCCCCATCGCGCAGGCTCGCGGAGGCAGAGAGGGAGGACCGGAAAGAAGAAGAGGACTCACCTCGCAAAGCAGCAGCCAGGAAAGAGGCAAGGAGTGGATGGGACCAGATACGGGGGCCATTGTGTCAGGAGTTTCTGGAGATTGTGAGGCAGAAACTAGATCACGGAAGGAAATAGAGATTCCACAGAAATAATAGGGCCTACGGTTTAAAGTGAAACTGCACTGAAGATTCAGGCCACAGGGATAGAACCTTCAGTGACAAGAAGCAAGCTGAAATTGCACTCATTGCTTGTTGGCTGGCTGGGTCCCATCTATTTGACTTCTCTCAGTCCTCATTGCCCGTGAGTATTAATAGAAGAGGGGTGTCGTGGAAGTGATTATGCGTGGGTGGCGGGCTGGGGGACTGGTGCCCGTGATTAGGGGAAAAGAAGACCCCTGCCAAAGAGGATGGCTCCCAGTAGCCGAGGATGGGTTCTCGGTGGGCGGAAGGTCCTGGTCCCACGAGGGCTCCTGGCCAGGGCCACGGAGGAGTGGGAGGCTGTGGACCTGGGACTGAGTGAGGGTTGTGGCTGGAGTTTGAAGGGGTGACGGGTTTCCAGTAGGAGTCATGAGGTGGCCAGCTGCCAGAAGCAGTGGGCTGCGGGGCTGAGCATGAGCGGGATTGAGTGCTGACCTCACCTTGTCCGAGAGAAACAATCTCCACACAACCAGCTCAGTGCCATGAGGACAGTACTGGTGACAAGGAAGCGGGTGGACTCACGCCCGAGAGTGGGCCAGGGCGGTTGGCTAGCTGCAGAGGCTTGGTTTCCGGGAGTTGAGGTTGGCCTGGGACCCCGCAGGGAAAGCAGGCAAGGCTTGCTCCCTCCTTGTGCACCCGGATGGCTTTGTGGGACGGGCAGTGATGTGGACGGTGGTGGCGTGGCTGATGCACCTTTTTGGAGAGGCTAATGGAGATATTTCAGCTGGGGAAGAATGAGGGGAGTTGAAAGATTATTGCAACCTAGTGGTAGAAAAAGAAAAATATTTCAGTTTGTTTAGAGACTGGCTGGGGATTTTGGTGCTGATTTGAGGGCATTGTAGTCAGGGACCCAGGAATTCTGATAGCCTTTCCCTGAATCACCCTGAGCTCTCCTGTGAGATTAAGAAGTAACTATATCCAAGAGAAGAGCGGAACAGAGGTTAAAACATCCATGTAAAGAGCTGCACAGTGATCAGTGTTCTGGTGCCAAGCCCTGTAAATATGAGCTGGGAGCACGGGAGATGGATCTAAGTAGGGCCTTTTGCTCCTTTCCACCTTCTCACCTAGATGCTAAAAAGCAAGCAAGCCAACAATAAAATAAAACCCCACACATTAGAAGAGAAATGGCTGGGCCTCAGTGTCCCACCCAACCCCGTGGACTCAGGAAGAGAGCGTGCAGCCGGCCAGCGTGCCTCAGAGAGCCGGCCCGCCTGGCACTGTTCACGTGGGAACGGCGTGGAGAGGCTGCGATCGGGGCACCTGCGTTTGGAAGCACAGCGGGCTGGGCACTAACAGTCACCATCATCCTGAGACGGGGAGGGGGAGGGAATGTGGGCAGATGGGCAGAAGTCCCGCCCAAGCTCATTTGAATCCACGCTATCTCCCCATTTACATTCAGGTGTGTGCTCCCCATGGGACTGAGGTGACGAGGGACCAGACTTGAAGCACTATTTGTGCAGGAATTTTTAAAAAGAATTTTTGTAACCGTGTCAGTAAAGCAAGAATTATGCCAACTGCTCAAAATAGTTTGCCTAGACTTCTGCAGGAAAGAGTTTACTCTGTTAAGCAAATTAATAGTCAAAAGGGAATGTTAGCCTTTTAATAGGAGAGACCTTAGCTTCAGTGTTTGCCTGCCAGCAATGAATGAGCAAATACAGCTTTTATAAAAATTGATCTGCCCTTGTGTGTAATTGAAAACATAAAGTCACATTTTAAAAAATAAGCATTTCCATGAATTCTGATAACCTTTTTCTCTCAGAGAGGAAACTTAGGGAGCTTTGCTATGTTTAGAAATCCTGAAGCTTACCTTGCCGGCAGGCATTTAAGTGGTTAGCCTCTCAGGCGGCAGCTTGGCAGTGTGTACTACTAGCAAGACACATGCCTTTTGACCTGTTAATTGTGCTCCTTGGAACCTACTCCATGAATATACTCCCGCATGGGCAAAATGTCTCATACTCAAGGCAGCATTGTTTGTAGAAGCAAGTTAATGGAAACAATCAAGGTGAACAGAATATATAGTAGGACACCTTTTACACACACACACACACACACACACACACACACACACATATATATATATATATATATATATATATATATATATATATATATATTTAAAGATATATGTGTATGTATATGTGGGGGTAAGAATACATATGTGAAGTCCGTAACATTGGTTGTCAGTGGGGTGGAGAACTGTAGCTGGAAGGCGGGTGTAAAACTGTGATGGGGAGGAGGAGAATAAGGGGAAATGTCTTGAAGCTGGCGGCTAGGGATGAAAGGGCAGAAAGATAAAGGAAAAGAGGCAGGTTCAGAGTGAAGGAAAGGAGAAATGAAAAAGATAAAGTAGGAGGAAAAGGTAAATGGACTAAGGGAGACTGTGTCAGATATTAAAACATTAAGTGAACACATGCAGCAATTACTTACTGACCGCCTACTCTGCCAGGCCAGGGCTCAGCCCTGAACAGGATGGACTCTGTCTCCTGGGTGTGTCCCCCACCCCCAACCCCCGCCCGTCTAGTCACTGTGCCATTGGAGCACCTTGTGCAGACCTCCCTGTCACCCGATCCAGCCAAAATGCGGGCCTAGCACAGCAGCCGGCTCGGCTCGCAGAGGTGCTCGGTGAGCTGGTACCAGAGATAAAGGGCAGCCCTGCTCCTTCCAGGAAACACCTGTCGGAGCCTAACTGCTCTCCCTTATCTGACTGCTGCACCTCAGCCTGACCTCACAGTTGGGCACTCGAGTCCCTATTTTGCATATTGTTTTCCTTATTATATAACTACGTTATAGAATTCCTGCCACAAGGACTTCATCTGAGTTTGGGACAATTACTGAGTCAGGGAAGAGGGAGAGACCAGAAGGCCTAAGTTCTAAAAGTATTAACATGTTAGATCTGTCTCTGTTAATCAGTCTGAAAAGTTGGACATAAGATGTAAATGAGATCTGTGTATGTGACTTTGTCTCCTTAGAGCAAGCATGTCAAACTCAAAGGCTCTCACGGGCAAAATAAACAAGGTTTAAGTTTATGTGGGCTGCAAAAGAACAAAAGCTTCACTTTTCATAGAAACGTAGGTTTATTTTGATAGAGGCATGTTGAATACAAAGGGCTGAAATACATGAGTAATTGTTAACATAAAATAATAGAACATTTTAATAAAAATTAATATTTTTTCTTGAACATTAACTTACCAGATACTGAATTAACTTCACAAATTAATAAATATAACATAAATAAACCTATTTTTCTTGTTCTCTGAAAGCAAAATATTTTCTGTTGCACACACCATACTAGTCAATACAAGATTAATGATGAGGTGGTCGGTTACTGAAATATTCGCTGCTAGTATTATTGGAGAGAAATGGTGCGTCTGCGTGTAAGGCAAATGAATGCAACATGATTATAGTAATCAGTCATTAGCGAACGTTGTAGTTTGTTATTAATAATCATGTGTAAAAGGATATTGTAAAAATTAAATTACAAAATTTTTATTAAAATGTTTCTTACACACCATTATATTGGCTGGGCCACAAAAACATTAGTTTGGGCCGCAAGCTTGACATGCTTGCCTTAGAGGGACAATAGGACAAAGCGAAACAGCAAAGACTACTTCTTTGGGAATATTGTGCTCTGTATCTGGGAATAAATCTTACATTTGGGGATAGGTTTTTTTTAAGTGTTTGGAAGAGGACAGTCCTGATCAGAGGGTTAATCCTCCTGTCCTCCCAGGACAGATGACACTGAATGATGAAATGTTTGCCAGGCAGAGAGGAAGGAAGGCAGTTTAGGCCAAGCAGACTTTTGGAGCAGAAGCCTGGAGGTGTGGTCTGCCTGCAGGCAGGAGTGCAGCTCTGGCTGAAGCAGTGAGTCCAGGAGAAGAGCTAAGGAGGTTGAGAATGGAGACATAGGAGAGGTGCCCAGACTCCAGAAATGGCCTTGTGACAGGTAAAGAAGGTGACTTTCTCTGAGCCATTGTGCTTCAAACTTTTTTTTTCCTGTGAGAGCAGAATGGAAATAGCACACTCTGGAAGGAGGAAGGGAAGGAGAGTTAGTCCCAACCCCTCGTGTGTGTGTGTGTGTGTGTGTCTGTATTTTTTAATTTTATTTATTTTTTGCTTTTTATCTGACCTCTTCAGATTTTGCATTCTGTTGCGATGAGTGTTTGCTGTTTGTAAGAGATGTTTCTGATTACTTATTCCTTCGTAAATATGATGCTACTCACACCTACTTGAACCCAGGGTTAGTGGCTGTAGGCAGGCAGTGAGGAGCCTGTGAGGTGTTTTAGGCAAGGAAGGGAAGCCATTATTTTGGAGTCCTATAGAAGAGAGGACTGAACAGCAGTCTAGGAGGAAAGAACAGCTTTGACTAGGAATGTGGCATGCTTACCTGGGCGAATCCTCACAGCAACTTGTGGGAGAGTGGAGGTGAGGAGATGGAATCCCACAAAGATCGCACTGCTAGTGCATGTGGAGACAGGAACGTTATCCTGGATTTTCTGACATTAAGCTGGGCCCTTCCCATGCACATCGCCGTCTCTAGGAGGCAGAGAGCCGAAGGCTCTTGTAGTTCAGATGAGAGGTGATGAGGACCCGACTGGGGTAGAGGAGAGAGAAGCAAGGAGAGAATGAACTAAAGAGAGATTAAAGAACATGCAGTGACTTCCTGGATGTGGTTGGGAGGAGGAAAAAGAAAGGGGATTCCAGATTCATGGGTGGGTAATGTTTGCCCTTAACCTGTGACTGAATGAGAAAACAAGACCACAGGAGGGAGGTCTTGGCTTGTAGTGCCTGTGATAGAAAGCTTGAGTGGGTCTGAGAGTCCTCCAGACTGCATCGTAACCGCCAAGAAAACAATGAGCTCAGCCTGGGGTCTGGGGATTGCTGTCTTTTAGGTTTGTTTTAAGAGGCTGCACCGGAGGGCCAGGGAAGAAGAGAGAGGAATTGAGCTGGAATATCTCGAGCAGCTTCATGGACAACACGAGGCCTGGCTTGTTCACAAGACCACCAAGTAAGTGGAGGAGAGAGCGGCAGACAGGCCTGCCTCTCCACTGTCAGCCCTCCAAATACAAGTTCAGCATCAGCCGCATGGGAAGGATCAGGATGTCCTGGAAGTGGTTGGAAATGTCTAGCATTATCCAACTCAGAAATTTAATATTGGGTGTAATCTGTATATTCCAAGAGACTTTATTAGGTCCTATTTCCCCAGCTTTCTGGTTTTTTTTTTTTTAAGTTCCACTGGGTTGAACATGGTGATTGGTGATGTAGCTGGCTCAGGGTGAAGGGCTAAAAAATTGTAGAGAAATTAAGTTGACATTCCTTGTTTTGGCCTTTCCTGCTTTCAAGTGTAGTATGCTGTCCACTTAAAATGTTTGGGGTGCTCAAGAATAAAAAGAAATGTCAGCCTTTGTCTTTCCAGCTAATGTTATTGAATTTTTAAATGACTAAGTGATATTTCTTTTCTTTTTTATCCTCACCCAATGGTATGTTTATTGATTTTAGAGAGTGAGGAAGGGAGAGAAACATGAATGTGAGAGAGAAACATTGATTGGTTGCCTCCCTATACACTCTGACCAGAGACAGAACCCACAACCTAGGTATGTGCCCTGACCAAGAATTGAATTGAACCAGCAACCTTTTGGTATACGAGATGATGCTTCAACCAATTGAGCCACCTGGCAAGGGCTAAATTGTGTGTGCGTGTGTGTGTGTGTGTGTGTGTGTGTGTGTGTGTGTGTGTTTATCAACTTTTTTAGAGAAAAAGGGAGACGAAGGGATAGAGGGAGGAGGTGAGGATGGAAGAAAAGAGAGAGACATCTATCTATGTGTGAGAGAAACATCAGTCAACTGCTTCCTGAATGTCCACTACTGGGGATCAAGCCCACAATTCAGGCATGTGCCCTGACTGGGAATTGTACCAGAGACCTTTTGGTGCATGGACAATGCTCAACCAACTGAGCAACACTGGCCAGGGCTAAATTATGTTTCCTTGAGTGACAGGATTTTTTTGCATCCTGATAACAATTTAAAACATATTAATTGGTTTATTCATTTATTTATTTTACTTCTTATTGAATTTATTGGGTTGACATGAGTTAATATATTTATACTAGAGACCCAGGGCATGGGTGGAGTCTGGCTGGCACATCAGGGCCAGGCCTAGCCCTCTCCATCAGGCTGATTAGGGCTGGGCTGGCTGGGGGGAGGAACGCAGGTGATTGGCTGGTGGGCCCTGCCCCCAATTGGGGTGGGGAGGCCAATTGGGGGCAGGGCCGGCTGTGGGGAGGGGCTGTGGTGGTGGTGGGCAGGTTAGCCCTCCCCTGAATGGGGTTGGGGGGGTACTGATCAGGGGCCATCTGCCTCGGGGAGGAGCCATGGGTGGTTGGCTGGCCGGTCCTGCCTCTGATTGGAGTGGAGGGGGCTTGATTGGTGGCGGGGCCAACTGGGAGAAGGAGCTGTGGGCTGATTAGGGTGGTAAGGGCCCATTGGGGGCGGAGCCGACAGGGGGAAGGGGCCGTGGGAGGTTGGCAGGCCTGTCCCCCACCCCCACACCAATCGGGCCAATTCACTGGCCGCAGTGGGCATCATAGCGGCCGGTTGTTGCAGTTATTTCAGCATTCTGTTTTTTATATAGAGAGATAGGTTTCAGGTGTACAATTCTACAGTACATCATCTGTATATCATATTGTGTGTTCACCACCCCAAGTCAAGGCTCCTTCCATCACCATTATCCTGTCTATATCCTCTTCTACCTTCCCTAACCCCTCTTTCCCTCTAGTAATCACCATACTGTGGTCTGTGTCTGAGGTTTTTATTTATTTGTTTGTTTGTTTTGCTTAATCCCTTCACATATTTCCCCCAGCCCCATATGAATTGTTTTTTTAAATATATTTTTATTGTTGATAGTATTACAGATATCTCCCATCCCCCCCCAACCCTTCTTTCCAGCCTCCATCCAGCCCTCTCCCTCCTCCACCCCGGGCTTCACCACCCTATTGCCTGTGTCCATGGATTATGCATATCTATATATATAAAAGCCTTCGCGACCGTTATGATTGGTCCACTGCTCAACTGGTTGACCAGTCCTTATGACATGCACTGACCATCGGGGGGCAGACGCTCAACACAGGAGCTGCCCCCCTGGTGGTCATTGTGCTCTTACAGCCAACCTCCTGTGGTCCCCCCCCCTTCCCAGCCCCCTTTCGGCCCCAGTGGGCCCCAAGGGGCCCCAGTCACCCCGATGAGGACTGGGCGAGATGGCCCTGATCTCTGTCCAGGCCGAGGGCCCCCACCTGTGCACAAATTCATGCACCAGGCCCATAAGTCCTTTCGTTTATCTCTCCTTGTCCCCCCAACCCCACATTGAGGTATGTTCCATGCCTCCACGTGAATTGTTTTAAAACTGCTGTTTACATGCCATTTCATTGAGGAGCCATGTGACTTTAGATAAGTCCCCTGAATTATTAAGAGGATCTGAAGCTTGGCTCAGCTTCCTTTTTTCTGTTCCCTAAATGCTCATGCTCCATACAGGCTCCACAGTGAGAATCTGCTGAACACCCCAGTGCTGGTGTTGGATGTCAATGATGATTTTTCTGAAGATGCAACCAGAGAAGAAGAATTAATGGAAAAGGTGGGAACTGCTTTCTAATGGTTTTCCTTTAGTATGTTTCTAATAGTTTTTTTAGTATGTTCATTGATTTTTAGAGAGAAAAAGGGAGAGGGATAGATAGATAGAGAGATCAATGAGAGAGAAACATCATCAGTTGACTGCCTCATGCGTGCCCCTCCTGAGGATCAAGCCCGAAACCAGGGCACGTGCTCTGACTGGGAATGGAACCATTGACCTTTGGTGAATGGGTCAATGTTCAACCACTGAGCCACACCAGCCAGTTCCCTTTATTGCACTTTTTCTATTTGCTTTAAACCTTAATATAATGGGTCTTGTGCTTTATGCCTCAACCTGCATTGCACACTCCAAAGTCTGTGGAGCCTTGTACAAGTTACAAATATAATCCTGATTTTCTAAAATATTTTGGGCTAGCTGTTAAATAATTGTCCTGCAATACATGCTTCCCAACTAACTTCCTCCTCTTGGGTGTTGAAGACTTCTCAATTCTGTTCCCAGCTCTGTCACTTGATATCGTGTGGCTTTGGGCAGGTCACATTTCCTCTCTTCCCTTCTTCAGAAAAACTCATGGGCTTAGCCACCTCTGCATTGTGGATGGACTATTGTATAGTCTGCTGAAAATGTGAAATTGAACTTTGGGTTTCCTCTTTCCCACAGGTAAACACCTTTGTAAATACTTTGTAACCAATACTAGGATGTTGTGGCTGTGATCTGAGCTTCTTGGACTTTCTGAAGCTAGAAAAAACACGGAGTCAACCACCTCTCCATCCCCACCCCCATCTCCTTTCGCTCCAGAGTGCTCTGACACTCCACTGTGGTTTCTGTTACCCAAGACTTTTGCCATGGTCTTCTTTTGTATCTCCAAGTCTTCTAAAATAAAGTTTATTTAAGTTTTGTTTATGTTGCTAATCCCATTGTTCATTTATTTCAGCATGTGTCTGTTGGTGCCGGCTCTGAACTCCCCTCCAAACTAGCCATTTTCACCTGGGAAAAGTCTTAGCTTTTTTTTTCTTGAATCCTTTACCAACCAGACATTCCAGGGCAGGAATTGCTCCCAGGACCCTCACCAGGCCCTGCCATGGGCATGAAGAAGGGCAGTGGGTGCTCAGGTGTGAGGCCCAGAGCCAGGAAGTGGAGCCCGAACTCCAGGAAGCCCCCTTCTGTCTTCCCATCCAGCACTCTTGGGGTGGAGAATGGGGTGGAGATTCAGACCTTGGTCCTGGAGTTGAAGAACATGACAAGAGAAAGAGAGGGAGGCGGGAGAGAACAAATCAGGAGCCCAAAGGCTCAGCGTCTAATGCTGAGGGTTTGGTCATCCTGTCAGTGTGGCCTGCGCCACACACCTTACCCAGTGAACTCCGGGCGACCTTAATGGAGGGACCTGTCTATGCTGGAAAGAAAGAAAATGTTTTACGTTGCACTCCAAGCTTCAAGGACAAGTTATTGTTAAGAGAGAAAAGTACGTGGCTTGATAACATCAAAATTCTCCGTTGCAAGAAGCCTGCAGGTCCGTGAGTCACCGAGAGCAGAGTTCCTGCCCCGAGCCCTTGACAGCCGTGCAGGCACACACGCAGGGAAATGAGAGCGTCGGGGCTCCGACTGTCCCGGAAGTCAGAAACCCGCTCTCCTTCATGCTTGGAAATGAGTGTGGGATTGGGTTCCAACAAATGTGATGTTTTGGAAAAAGCACAGCATTTCTTAATTCTACTTAAAAATGTTTACAGCTTTATTGAGATATAGTTCCCATACCATATATAAGGCGCCCATTTAAAGTGAATAGTCAGTGGTTTTTAGTGTAGTCACAGGGTTGTGCAACTATCACCACAATCAGTTCCGAAGTGTTTCATCAGCCCAGAAAGAAGTGTCATGACAATTAGTCACTCACTCCCCACCTCCCACCCCCAACACCCCCAGTCAGCCCAGCCCTGCCCCGGGCAACCACCCACCTCCTTTTTGTCTCAGTAGATGTACCTATTCTTGACATTTCATATAAATGTCTCAGTAGATGCACCTATTCTTTCTATTTCATATAAATGGAATCCCATCATAGGTGGCCTTTTGTGACTGGCTTCTTTCATTTTCAAGGTTGATCCACGTTGCAGTGTATTAATTTTTGTGTATGTTGTAGGGAAGGAATTCAAGTTCATTCTCTTGCATGTGCAAGTCTAGTTGTCCCAACACCATTTTTAGGAAGGTTAATCTCTTCTCCCATTGAGTTGTCTTGGCACCCTGTCAGAAGTCTCTCCCACTTGTTCTTGTGTGTGTTCTCTGCCTCAGGCTTTGGACAAGACCAGGAATTAATCTAGGCTGTTAGGTGTGTTTTGGAAACTCATTGGTCTTGGTCCTTTAGCTTTACGGGTCCTTGGCTTTAATCCCTATTTATGCTTCTAGGAACCAATAATGTAGAAATCACCCGTAAACCCAGACTAAGAGCACTCAGCCCTCACCCTTCATTCATTCATTCATTCATTCAATCATTAACAAGTATGGCTGTCTGCCATGTGCTAGACACTAAGGAGATAGCAGTGGACACCACAGGGGGAGACCGTGTCTTCACCTCACAGAACTTTTCATCTAATGGAGAAGGTGACAGACACTGAACAAATAATTGCAGGTGTGGCAAGTGCTTCACAAGGAAAAACATGTGTGGGGGCCGTAACAGAAGGGGCCAACAAGCTGGGACAGCCCCCAGGTGACGGTGCTGAGTTCTGAAGAATGAATGGGGTAGAGTCTTCAGGCAGAGGAAAAAGGCATGTGCCCAAGTCTTCCTGTGAGAATGAGACGTTAGGCCCAGACTGTCAAAGCCAGAGGAGGTTAGTGAGTTTAGTAAGAACGCACTCCTCTCCACATTCTTCACTTAGTCCTCAAGCCTGAAAATACACAAATCCAGTGTTTATCTCCATTGGTGAATATAAATGTTCTCTCAGCAGTCTCGCCCGGGTGAAATGATTTGCCATTTTCTAAACGGGGTAGCTGAGATGGTCGGGAAAGAGAGTAAATACTTGGATGAGGAGCAGTAGCTTGGGACTGTAAGTCTCGGGGGAAGGGTGGGTGTGGGAGGAGTGTTGAAATGGCGACCAGAACTGCACTATCAGGCCAGTCTGGGTGGCGGTCCTCCAGAGCCAAGTACCTTGAATTAACAGATAAAAATAGCTCCGTCCCTTTCTGGCTTCACGATGTGCTAAAACCTGCCGTTCAGGAACCAGACCATTATTCCCTTGAAGGGTGTATAGCGTGGACTGAGGTTGTGAAAGTTCTCAGACTCTTAGGCTTTCAACGTGAAGGGAGAAAGTGATAGTTTCAGGTGAAAGAGGCTGTTGTATGCAAATACTAGACTCACAGGGAAAAGGAAGCAAGAAATAGCGTGCCTTAAATTCCAAAGACCGCTTCAGCCCTCCAGCCCGCCCTCTGGAGAGTGGGCGGTTTACATCTCCGGACCACCCTCCCTCGCAGCCTGCTCCTTGTAGGTCTCTTCCGGCTGCCCTCGCTGTCCCCTTGGCTGACTCATCCTCCCAGTGTTGTGGCCCCAGGCCCCCTTGACTCATTTTCTTCCTCACTCCTCTGGGCCGTCTTGCATTCATCTGCTGCCGCCATACCCAATGGCCACCAACGTGGCTTCACGCAGCACAGACGTGTCCCCTCGCAGTTCCGTAGGTCAGCACTCCCTGGGCTAAAACCCAGTCACCGACAGGGCTGCCTTCCTCTCTGGAGGCTCCAGAGGGGAAAGCTTCCTTTCCGTTTTCATCTCCGGAAGGCTGCCCACATGCCTGGCCTTGCCGCCCCTCCCTCCATCTTCAAAGCCAGCAGCATGGCACCTCTGGCTCCGCCTCCACGGTCACATCTGCCTGCCCCGGCCGGGAAAGGTCCTCTGCTTTCATGGGTCCACGTGACGACACTGAACTCACCTGGATAAGCTGCAAGACTCGCCAAGGCCTTTCGCCTTCCTACACCTGCAAAGCCCCTTTGCTAGTCCCAGGTGCCAGGAATGAGGGTGTGCCTGTCTTTGGGGGGCTATTATTCTGCCTTCCACAGATCTCCAACACTGACACCGCTGGCGCTATTGTCGTGGGGTGAGGGCTTTTGCAAAACTTGGAAAGGTCATGGGAAAATGAGTCATTTGCAGTCGCGGAGGGGATCGCACAAAGACCTCCTGTATCCCCATTACCCATGCGCTGGCCCAAGCAGCCCGAGACCATAATAGGAACACACCTGCGGTCTGACAAAATCAGACTTACTAACTCATCGCCGCAAAGGAGACCGCACACAAAGGAACTACGGGGGGTGTCTCACCGAACAGGCAGAGAGCAAGCCCCAGGGTTTGGGGGAAGGCTGGAGTTTAGGTAAAATTTAAACCCAGCCGTGTTTTCATAGGCTCAGAACGCGGCAGGAGTCAACATCTGGGCTGGCCCGTGCCAGCAGACCTGGGGTCCTCTTCGAGAGCGCCAAGTGACGACAAACGTGGGATATTGTGTGCAGACGCCCCCCTCTCCGGGGCAGACGCCCCCCTCTCCGGGGCTCGGAGGCCGGGTTGCACATCCAGGCCGCTTCTCCGTGTCGAAGCGACTTAGATCCTCCTGGCAGCAGGGTGGGAGGGGGTGGGATTCATTTTTGCTGATAAAATTTCAAACGGCAGAGTTTCTGATGGCGTCACGTTAGAGAACAGGGCTTCTCGGTGAGTCAGAAAGCAGTAGTCACGCAGGGGAGGGGGTGGTTCTGACGCGTCAGCCGCAGCTGCCCCGGGGGAGAATACTGTTTCACGGCAGCTTTGTACCTATGTCTGTCCTCCCAGCCCCCTGAATGTCAGCGTGTTTTTCCCTAGTCTGAGCTAATTTTACTTTCTCACCCACTCCGGTGATCACTCATGGCCAATTTTGTCTCACCTATAGCCTACCCGCTGTTCTCAGAGTGTCTTGAAGCAAATCCCAGACAGGAAGTGATTTTTAAAGCCGGAGCCATGTGGACCGGTGGCTGTCATCCCTTATGCTCACTGCGCACGGAACAGCGTTCTCAACCCCCCTCCACCTGAGCCACCAGAGCCTGTTTCTGCTGCTTCTGCTGCTTCTCCTGCTTCTCCTGCTTCTGCTTCTGCTTGCCCACTTGATCCCGTCGGAAGCCTTGGAGTCACTGTTGCCCCTCCAACTCTCTCCTCACTCCCCGTCTCACCAAATTCTGCCTGTTCACTGCTGCAGTCTCTCATATCACTGCTCCTCATCTCCGTTTCTCTAGTTCTGTGGTCGGCAAACTGCGGCTCTTTTGGCCCCGGGAGTGTGGCTCTTCCACAAAATACCACGGCCTGGGCAGGTCTGTTTTGAAGAAGTGGCGTCAGAAGACGTTTAAGTTTAAAAAATGTGGCTCTCAGAAGGAATTTCGATCGTTGTGCCGTTGATGTTTGGTTCTGTGGACTAGTGAGTTTGCCGACCACTGCTCTAGTTGAAGGTGCCCAATTCCTGCCTTTCCCCCATCTCTTTCCCAAGCCACCCCAACTCAGCCCTGGGCCAAAAAGACCCGAGGTTGCCGTGCCCCTCAGCCCTTGCTGGATAGAGCGGCCGTGTGTTTATAACCTCACCTCCCAACGTGCATTCCAGAAAACTTGCAAGGCCCCCCACGGTTCCGGAATATAGTTTTGTGTTCCCCACACGATGGGACGCTGCTCTCTCCCCCTCTCACCTGTGCCCCACCCTTTTATTTATCTTTTTTAATATACAGTTGTATTGATTTCATAGAGGAAAGGAGAGGGAGACAGGGATAGAAACGTCAGTGATGAGAGAGAATCACTGATCGGCTGCCTCCAGCCTGCCCCTCGCTGGGGAGGGAGCCCACAACCCGGGCCTGTGCCCTGACCAGGAATCAAACCGTGACCGCCTGGTTCACAGGTTGACGCTCAACCACTGAGCCGCACGGGCCGGACTGCCTCCCCCACCCTGTTACACTGGAAGAAGGGCTCCCTCTGTCAGCCCCCAGCCTACCACGCCTCTCTGCGCTCCTGGGCACTCTGCCTCATGGGCCTCTGGCAGACTGTATCCGACCTGAACGGGGTTTGCCTGGGGAGTCTCTCCCGTCCTGGGCTTTGCCAGTCTGACACAGACCGTGTCTTGGGAACCTGGCACGGTGGCGAGCCCCCTCGGGCACGTTGGCATTTCCGATGCACCGCTATTTGGTGAGTGCCTGATACAGGCTCGTTAAATGAATACACGCGGTGACTGGAGGCACGATCTGCCCTTTCTGAGGTCACTGGGTTTGTGAGCTCCATGTTACAGTCAGTTTGGGAAGTAGTTTCAGGAGGATAGTCAAGAACATGACCAGCCCACCAGTCAATGAAAGAGAAACACTACATGACCTCACTCATTTACGGATATTAAAGAACATTATAAACAAATGAACAGAAAGATAGATATAGTGACAGTAAAACAACAAACAGACTGTCAAATGACAGCTCAGGGGGTGGGGGGGGAGATCTGGGGGAGATAAGAGATCAACTGAAGGACTGGTATGCTTGCGTATACCGTATTTGCCGGCGTATAAGACGATTTTTTGGCCCTAAAAAATATGCCTCCAAGTGGGGGGTAGTCTTATATGGCGAGTATATAACAAACTCTGTATTTTTAGTGGAAATGTTAGGGGGTCTTCTTATACGCCCAGTCGTCTTATACGCCGGCAAATACGTATTTTTCAGGGCCAAAAAATCATCTTATACGCCGGCAAATACGGTAAGTACAACCAATGGACACAAAACTCTGGGGAGGGAGGGCATCTATGGGGGGGGGGGGGGGCAATGGTAAGCTATGTACACAGATAATACCTTAATAAATTTAAAAAAAAAGAAAAAAGAAAATGACCAGCCCAGACCCCGCTTTCAAGGGAACTGACGAGTACTGAATGCCTGCTGTGTGCTAGATGCTCCACGGAACGCGGTAACAGAGTTCATCAGTCCTCCCAACTGCCCTGCGGAGGGGGTGGAAGATCCCAGTTTTCACCTGTGAGGAAACCGGAGCTCAGAGCTCGGTTCCTCTCCCAGGGCCCCGGGTAAGGGGCGGAGCCCGGACTCGGCCCTGGGCCTCCTCCCTCCAGGTTCTGCTCTCTCTCCACAACGCCCAGCTGCCCGGTGAGGGAGGCTAGACTGGACTTTCGGGAAAGAAGGCAAGCGTGCGTTTCTCTGGCTGCCTCTCTCGGTGGGCTCGCCCCCTTTGGTTGCCTGGGCAGGAAAGCCGGCGAACTCACCAGCACTGCTGGGTGGGGCCCCGGCCTCACTGGGACCCTGAGCAGGCCCAGGGAAGCTGCCAGAGGACCAGATTCCCTCTCCCGGCCTCTCAGGTACTGGGCGTTGGGTGCATTTGGAAGTTTAGTGAAGGTTCTGGAATGCCTTCCTACCCGGCTTCTGGGCCCAACCTGCACGTTGTTATCCGAGTTTCCTAAAACACCCTTGTTCATGTTGCTATTGTTATCTAAATGCAATGTGGTATCCTGGGTTGGTTCTTGGACATTCGTGCAAGAACAAGGACATTGGTGCAAAAAGGACATTAGTGCAAAAGCCAGCTCAGGTCTGGAGAGCAGGGACTAGTAATGTTCCACGGCCGCATCTCAGTCTTGACAAGTGCACCAGGTAGGGTAAGGTGCTAGCAGCCGGGGAAGCTGGACAAGGGCACAGAGAAACTCTGATCCATCTTTGCAGCTTTCCGGTAAATCTAAAATTATTCCAGAACAGGAGTTCACTCTGAGAAAATGGCGGCGCCTCTTACACGACGATGATCAGGCTCCTTCACTGAGCTTCGGGGTCCTCCCGCCTTATCTCCCCTGTCCCCCGGAACGGGCCCTCCGCACTAGCTACGCGGTTGTGTCCGCTGTCCTCTGAATGAAGTTGTGCTCTCCGCGTCCCTGCATTTGCCTCAGCCGCATGCCCTGCTGGACTGATAAACTGCCAAGGAACCAGCCCCTGATTGCAAACCAGACGTTAAGTTCCTGCGGACCCGGTGAGACTTAAGCTTCAGGGCCCACGTGTGCGAGGCGCTGGGTGCCCACGGGCCCCAGACTCCGGTAGGGATCTCTGACTTGCCTCCTGGGCCGCATGCCCCTAACCTGCCAGGTAGCTGCAAGGGAGTCTAAGAAGCGTGGTCTCTGACTTTCCATCTTCGCAGCGGGAGAGGTGGGCAAGAACCCAAACACAGGAAGGGAATCCATTCGCCGGCTCGCCACAGAGTGGCAGATGTTCACTGCAGGTGGGTTTTCCAGAGCCAAGGCTTCCTCTAGGGACCACTCGCTCGGTTGCTCGGAGGTTGCACGGTGCAAACTGTGCTTCTGTATTTGACTCGCGAGGCCAGGGTCGTGGGGACGTCATCTCATTAGGTTAAAGCCCTTCGAGTGAAAGGGGCCCCTGGGCTCACCCGTGGGAGAGCAATGGACAACGGCAGCAACCCTGGGGAAGCGATGCTGTCGGTAGTGGCGGCCCCGTCACCCCTCTGACCGCCGGGAGCGTCTGCTCTGCTCATTCATCCCCATCACCAAGGCGATCATCTGGGGCTAGCCACTTCCCCTGACATGTCTCAGATCTGTCTCATCAGCGAGCACCGCAGGAGGCCTCTGCTGGCCCCCGCCCCCGCTGGATCCGGTGCCCCACATTTGTGTTCCCGTGGAGTGCCTTTGGCATCTATCTTATTGTGCACTCACCACATAGCATTAAAATTCTCTCTCTCTCTCTCTCTCTCTCTCTCTCTCTCTCTCTCTCTTTGTCGGAACCCAGAATGTGCCGAGCCCTCTTTGAATCTCCCCGGTGTCTGGCACGTAGGAGTGAGTGGCTCGATAACTATTGGACAAATGGAAAGGAAGAAGAAAAGAAGGAGGCTGAGCTTGAGAGGGTCCCCCTGGACTAAGCAATGAAATGTCCCCCACACCCTCACCCCTTTATGCTTCCAGCTACATACTTGGCCAAGTTCCAGGTCGGCCCCCAGCGAGGCTCTGAGCAGCCTCTGCACTAGACAGATTGTAGGACCCTTAGAATCAATGGTAGAGATAGGAGAAGGGCAGCGAGCCCTTTGAGTTTATTCCCAGAGCACCCCCGGGGGGACCTGGGGGCCGCTGTGGACCATGAAGTGCCTCATGAGGAGGGAATTGCCCAAGTCAGAAGAAGCCCCAGGCCCTGACTTGCTAAAATGGCAAGTGGACTGCCCGCCTCTGACTGCGTTTATAGGAGAAAGCTGTAAAGTCTGCCTGGGATTTTATTATTATACTAGTGACCCTGTGCATGGATTTGTGCACATTGAAAGGAAATTAATTAGAAGGTGGCCGGCGGGGCGGGATGGGGCAAGATGGGCCGGACACCCCTGGAGCCAACCTCCCGTGGTCCCTCCCGGCTGCAGCACCTGGGCTGGTGTTGTGGCTCAAAGGGCATCTGCAGAGCGAGCGGGGTCCCTCTGGCAGGTGGGGTCACTCTGCCTGGCCTGCGGGGATCGGGCTGAAACCGGCTCTACGACATCCCCTGAGGGGTCCCGGAGTGCGAGAGGGCACTCCGCACAGTTGCTGTCGTACAGGGTGTGGAACGCAAATGTAAGTGTGTAGATTCGGTGCCTACAGTGCCCCAGCAACCACGTAACCCATGGCCGGAGGTGGAATCGCCCGCCCCTGTGAGGAGTCAGGCTCCCTCCTCTCTGGTTTCGGGGTGCATCCCTCAAGAACCCCTGCTGCCAAGTCACTGCAACTCAGCAGCTCCTGCGCTGAGCGTCTGCCCCCTGGTGGTCAGTGTGCGTCATAGCGACTGGTCGGACGGTTGGACACTTAACATATTATTAGCCTTTTGTACAGAGAGATACAGCTGTGGCTCTGAGCTTGTTGCCACATCCTTTTGCCTCGCTCAGGGCCCTGTTTCGCAGGGCAACCGTGTGTCAGCTGGCTTGTAGCGGGGGACCCCAGGGAATGTCACCTGGTACCAAGGACCCCCTGCAGTTGGCAAATGGTTCCTGGGCTGCCAGCGCTGGCATGTGGCAGGAGGAACCAGGAAAGGCTGTAGGGAGACGCTGCGTCACCGTGGGCAGGTCATCAGGCCTCTCTAGGTTCCTTGCTTTGAAAACAAAAACGACGATCTTCAAGGTCCTTAGAGTCTCATGCTCAAAACATTCACCTTATTTTAAAAATATATATATTTTATTGATATTTCACAGAGAGGAAGGGAGAGAGATAGAGAGCTAGAAACGTCGACGAGAGAGAAACATCAACCAGCTGCCTCTTGCACACCCCCTACCGGGGATGTGCCCGCAACCAATGTACATGCCCTTGCCCGGAATCGAACCCGGGACCTTTCAGTCCACAGACCGAAGCTCTACCACTGAGCCAAACCGGTTTTGGAAAAACATTCACCTTACGAATGACAAAGCAGCGTGGAAGAGATGGAGAGCTTAGGCTGAGGTGCCAGGCAAACCCAGGTTCCGGTCCCGACGGGGCCACTCACCTGCAGTGCACCTCGAACAAATCACTTAGCCCCTCCGAGCTTGTATTCTTTAAACCTGGAAGCGAAACTAACTTTGCACCAACTTTGCAGGGGTCAGAGACGCTACCCGAGAAACACCTGGGCACAAAGTAGCCACTCGGTAAGTGGGACTGGCAGGTCTGTGTGGTGGGAAAGACTGGAGAGAGTTGGAAAAGTCCTTTCCTGAGAGTCTCGCTGAGCTGAGGAGACATGAAGGGTGAGGGGAGGGATGCGGTGGCAGGCAGGATGGCCGGGCATGCCAGACCGGTGGGCAGCATGGGCCCGGGAAGGAATACGCGTGACATGATAAAGTCAGTGGGGCCGAAACCGGTTTGGCTCAGTGGTAGAGAGTCGGTCTGCAGACTGAAAGGTCCCGGGTTCGATTCTGGTCAAGGGCACGTACATTGGTTGCGGGCACATCCCCAGGAGGGGGTGTGCAGGAGGCAGCTGGTCGATGTTTCTCTCTCATTGACGTTTCTAGCTCTCTATCTCTCTCCCTTCCTCTCTGTGAAATATCAATACAATATTTTTTTTTTTTTAAAAAGAGTGGGTACAACGCGGTCCCAAATGGGGAGAGACAACAAGTCCCTACGTGTCGTGATGTAAGGCGGATTGCAACAGGTTCTTCTTCCAGCCCAGGGAGCGCTGGGTCTGGTGGCTCTTGTGCTGGGCATTAAATGACAGGATTTGCAGAGCCAAAGTTGGGATGCAAGTGGCTTTGGACAAAGTAACATCAAGGACAAAGGCAGGGAGCTAAAAAAAAAAAAAAAAAGCGTCCTGTGTGTCCGAGGGAGGGGGGGCCATGAGGCTGGGGGAGAGGACAGCAGGAGGAATGCTCAGATGTTTAAAACAGGGCGCTTGGGCCCCTTGTCTGTGAGCCAAGACAACACAGGCCGGCCAGGCCTCCGCTGCTCACGCCGGCTCGGCCCTGGGCCCCTCCAGCCCCTCTGTGAGCGGTGTCTGTAAGGCCAGAGCCAGCATGCCCGGGTCTCGAAGGAGCAGCCCTCGGGGTCCCGGGGGGCCCCGGCAAAGGGGCCGGCCTGGGACCTGCGTTCAGAAGGTGGAGGGCTGGAGAGCGGCAGGCAGGCAGGCATTCACTGCGGCTTCCTTCCCGCCCGGCGGCTGGCTGCGTGCCCTGAACTTGACCTCAGATGACCTGGTGTGTTCCCTTCCTGGAAGCAGTTCTGCTGCCAGCAGCAGTTGGGCTTCATCTCTGGCTCTCTTCCTCCTTCAAAGCGGGGCCTTTGTCTCAGCCCAGACTGGCCTCTGCTGCCCCCCAAGCCGCCCCATTACCTGAGTTTTCCTCCCGGCCGCCTGCCAGGGGGGCGCCTTCTGCTAGCAACCTGTTCTCCTCGCCTCATCAGCGCACAAGATCGCGGTGCCGATCGATCGATCGGGACGAAGAGGCTGAGGCGGGAGCTGTGAGATGTTGTCCCCGGCACACAGCTGCCGCCCCGGGGCTCAGAACCTGAGGCCCATGCCCCGGCCCTGGGTGCGAGCTGTCTGCCTCTGTATTCCTCTGACTTACAAGGGCGTGGGGGTGTGGACCTTGGCTAATTTGCAAGTCTGGATTAATGTCAGTGCCTTGAAATCCTTGCCTGAAAAAGTGAGTTACCTTGTCCTTGTTAACAATAGCATGTTTTGTAGATGTTTTGTAGATTGAATTGGCATAAAAAATAATTCCAGGCCTGACCGGTTTGGCTCAGTAGTTAGAGCATTGGCCTGTGTACTGAAGTGTCTTGGGTTCGATTCAGGTCAAGGGCACATACTTCAGTTGCAGGCTCAATCCCTGGCCCTGGTGTGGGAAGCAACCAGTCCATGTGTCTCTCTCACATTGATGTTTCTCTCTCCCTCTCTCTCTCTCTTCCTTCCTCCCCCCGTGTCTTTCCCCCTTTCTTCCATTCTCTAAAAAAAAAAAAAACAATGGAAGAAATATCCTCGGGTGAAGGTTAACAACAACAACAACAAAATAATAATAATAATAACAACAGCAACAATAATTCCAAAAAATACCTGGATTTGCCCAGCGTTGCCTTAGGAGACTAAATCCAGTATTAGCCTCATAAGGGGAAGGATCTGCATCACTTTCTCCCAGGTCAAATGCATAAAGCTCACACAGCATGCTTACCAAAGAAAGGGGCTGACTTCCAGTCAGCATCCACGCTAGAATTCATTAATTCCAAATGGGCTGCTGTGGCTCAAAAGCCTTTTCAGATTTACCTCTGGAGACAGGTTATGGGTCTCCGTGGGAGCCAGGCTCTGTTCACCACTCAGCAAGAATGCGTTCAACATTTGGGTCCCACGGCACTGGGAATACACTGGGTAGCAAGACAGACTTTACAGTGCCCTCTTTATTAAATATAAAACGTCTCTCCTAGGTTCCAATACCACCTTCATCATCAGGCCTGGCTGCTTTCTAATACTAAGCTCTTCTTCAAAGGGTGGAAAATGAATTCACTGGTTGAAAATACTCAGGAAAAACATGTAGCTTAGACAACGGCAATCTCAACAGAGAATTGTCCAAGACGTTTTAAGCAATGGTTACATAACCTCCCGAGAAGACACTTCAGATAAGAACATTTATTTGGTCCCTGGCTGGGGTGGCTCTGTTGGTTGAGTATGGTCTCATGCACCAAACGGTTGCCGGTTTGATTCTCCATCAGGGCACATGACAAAGTTTCAAAAGTTCAATCCCTGGTTGGGGCCACAGGAGAGGCAACCGATGGATGTTTCTCTCTCACATTGATGTTTCTCTCTCTTTCCCCTCCTTCCTTTCTTTCTAAAATCAATAAAAACAAATCTGGTGAGGATTTTTTTTTAAAAAAATTAAATTATAAATTGAGAGAAAACATTTCCAAAACAAATGAATAGGAAAAGTGTTATATACATACTTAATATGTAAGAAAAAAGACAAATATCCAAAGTGTGTGTGTGTGTGTGTGTGTGTGTGTGTGTGTGTGTGTTAGAGGGGGGTGAGGTGGGGAGGAGGCGTGAAGAACCACAAAAGAAGAACTACACGTGAACAATAAAGATATAAAAATTTCAACCTCATTAACTGGAAATCGACAGATTACAAATGAAAATGCTCAATTTTGCCAAGTCTGTAACAATTGTCTTTCCCAGGATATGCCACTGGTGGAACCATAAACTCATGTTCTCTTCTGGGAAGCAATTTAGCAATGTTTATCAATAACCTTCAAAATTTTTGTACCCTCTGACTCAACAGTATCACTTCTGGGAAAATGATGCCCAAAAATCTGGTACAAGGATCTTCACTGGAGACAACAAAAATTGAAAACAACCTAAATATCCAACATTGAAGAGTGACTAAATTATGGGCCGTGAGCACATTAGAATATGATACAGTCATTATAGTGATTTTATTAATTTAAACTTTATATACAGGTTATAAAAAAATGAAAATATACACATGAGCAAAAAGAAAAATCTGAAAAGAATCTGTTGTCCATTGACAGTCACTGTGACTGTCGTGACCTTATCTTCCTAAATCTTTTCTCTCACTCTGACCCGTGTTTCTAGTGACGAGACCGTCGGCACGAGCACCGAAGGGTCTCAGTTCAGTTCTAGGTCAAGGGCATGTCCCTGGGTTGCAGGTTCACGCTCTGCCCCCAGTCAGGGCACGTGTGGAAAGCTACCAGTCCATGTCTCTCTCACATTGATGTTTCTCTCTCTCCCTCCCCCGCCTTCTCTCTCTCTCTCTGAAAAAGCAATGGGAAAAATATCCTCATGTAAGGATTAACAAAATAAAAATATTGTTTTCCGTCTTAATATTCAAATAGTGTTTTTGAAAAACCCTAGGTAACATTGAAAAATAGTTACCATAGGAAGTCAAAGGAAAATAACCAGTCTATATTGTATTATCAAAATGTTGTGCTTAGATATGCACAAAGTGGGGAAGAGAATACATCAGAATATTAACAGTGACCCTCCCGATGATTTTTTTCTTCTTCATAACTTCCTTCTAACGTTTCTAAAACAAATAGGTACTATTAGTCCTATAATTTAGAAGTAGAAAGTTACTTTTGAAAAAAGACCAGCAGAGCATCGATGAGTTAAAGCAGACCTTTAAAAGAGAAGCAAATACTGATTACTAACTAAGTGTTATGACTTTGCCCATTGGAACCACCTGGAGAATTTTTTAGAATATGGTTTCATTGATTTCTGAGATAGGAAGGGAGAGAGAGGAGGTGGGGGTGGGGTGGGAATAGAAACATCAATGATGAGAGAGAATCATGGATCGGCTGCCTCTTGCACACCCCCTACTGGGGATCAAGCCCACACCCCAGGCATGTGCCCTGGCTGGGAATCGAACTGAGACCTCCTGATTCATGGTTCAATGCTGAACCACTGAGCAACACCAGCCGAGCACCGCCTGGAGAATTGAAGGAACACTGATGCCCAGGCCCCACTCTCGGGGATTCTGACTGATGGGCCTGGATGGGGGCCTGGCCTCGTGTCCTTGGCAACATCCAGTCACGTCTAGGCTGGGGTTAACGTGCAGCCACGGGGAATCACTGCTTACGTGAGTTTCTAAAGGCGTTTAGGTGACTGTTCTCTGATGGAGGAGGAAACCTCAATATCTGGTTTCAAGCCCCATAAAGGACTCTCTCTCATTGTGTGCTTCAGGCAAGTGGTTTAACCAACCCTTAGTTTGTCTAGATGCCAAATGGGAATATTTAATGCCGACTGCAAGAGTGTTTAGCTTCAAGGAGAGGATAAATGAGAAAGTGCTGTATGAAAAGGAAGCCTATGAATACATTGCTAAGATTCTGGAAACTCAGATGTTAACAATCATTAATATTATTAATCCTCACCTAAAGACGTTTTTTCCATTGCTTTTCAGAGCGAGCAGAAGGAGTGTGGTGTGTGGTGAGGGGGGGCGGGAGAGACATCAGCGTGAGAGAGACCCACCGACGGGCCGCTTCCCCCACTTGCTTGGACCGGCTGTGGGGAGAGAACGGGAAACCCAGGTACCTGCCCTTGACTGGGACTCGAACCTGCACCCCAGCTGGGGCTGATGCTCTAACGAAGCCCCAAGCCAGGGTGATAACAATTACTGGGTCCACGAAATATCCTTGGCAACATGGGAAGCCATGCAAATAAAAGAGCGTGTTCCTAAGCTGTCAGTCTTGTAATGTGATTTGATTTGGAGATCCTGCAGGCCGGTGCTGTCAAATGTGGACGCCTGGGGCAGGCCTAGCCAGAGGGCTCACAAGCCGTGGACAGCAGCCAAGAGATCTGGGTTTGTTTAGACCATGTGGTCATCTTGCTTGGAGAGGTGGCTGGCTTCCAGGAGCCAAGCCTTGTTCTCATGAAAATGTGCCTTTTGCTTTAAACAAATGTCACAAAATGTCTCCTTTCCAATAAATGTTCTTTTTTAAAAAAAACAACACACACACACACACACACACACACACACACACAAAACGTTTTTATTGAATTTAGAGAGGGAGGAAGGGAGCGTGAGAGAGAGAAACATTAGCCGTCGCTTCTACGGACCCTGCCGGGGATTGACCCGCAACCTGGGTCTGTGCCCTGACGGGAATGACATCATATCCTTTCTGGGTACGAATGATGCTCAACCAACTGAGCCACCAGCCAGAGCTAATTGTTTTTTGTTTTGTTTTGTTTTTTTTTTTTACATCCAGAAGCGTTTGCTGATTCTATGATTGGACATACCTTCAGATGAGATGACTTGGTCAGGTGAATAGGTCTCAGTGAGTAAACGCTTGCTTACAGAAGAGCAATTTGTTTGGGTGAACAGGATTTTTATTGGTCTGAAGGAAGGAACAGTCCATCTCCCGCAGGAACTTGACTTGAAACGATCAGGACTACAATGCTTTTTTAGAACACAGTCCTTGAACTACCCCAACTGATACTGATCATGTAAATAAAACATGCTGGCAGTTCCCGCCTACTTTGTAGGGCAAAACGTTTTCAAAGCAAACAATAGGGCATAGCCTCTCACAGACGATCGCCCCACCTCCCAAAGTAGCGAAGCCCATTTCTGCTCTGAATTTAAAACATGGGGTGGGTTCTAGGATGGTGCCACTGGGTTTCCCCGCCCCCCCCCCCCCAGGTGGAGACTGTCCTGAGTAGGGCTGCTCTGGCAATGCAATATTTGGGACATATGTACAGGGCGTTCCCAAACATGGATACACGCTTTAGCAGCTGATAACTCCACTTTGAAAATGAAATATATTTTATTTTTTTAAAATATATTGTATTGATTTTTTACAGAGAAGGAGGGAGATGGATAGAAAGTTAGAAACATCGATGAGAGAGAAACATCAGCTGTCTCCTGCACACCCCCTACCGGGGATATGCCTGCAACCAAAGTACATGCCCTTGACCGGAATCAAACCCAGGACCCCTCAGTCCACAGGCTGATGCTCTATCCACTGAGCCAGACCGGTTTCGGCTATATTTTATTTTTCAAAATATTTTTTTTTATTGATCTCAGAGAGGAAGGGAGAGGGAGAGAGACAGAGAGAAACATCAATGATGCGAGAAAATCATTGATTGGCTGCCTCCTGCACGCCCCACACTGGGGATGGAGCCTGCAGCCCAGGCATGTGCCCTGACTGGGAATCGGACCATGACCCCCTGGTTCATCGGTCAGTGCTCAGCCACTGAGCTACGCTGGCCAGGCAAGAGATGCATTTTAATAAGCACTGCCTTTATAATCAGTCAAAGTGTGTGGTAGACATTTGGGGGTGCGGGGAGGGCAACCTATATCCTAAAAAATGATTTGTTGTTTCTCTGACATTCAAATGCAACTGGGGTCCTGTAATTTTTTTTTTTTTTTTTTTTTTTTGCTAAATCTGTGTGCACTCTAAACCTGGGATTTCTGTTTGGTGTTCACGTGGGGGCTTATCCCCATGGTGCACACGGGGGCAATCGATGAGTGGGCACCTCTGGCGTAGCACGCACAGGGACTCCTCAGGCCGAGGAGCAGCTCCTCGCAGGACCGTAGAGAGATATATATTTTTAAAAACCACTCTATTGATTTCTCTACACACATCGGCACGTGCTTACAAACCTGACTCTCTGCCAGGCCTCATGGGTGCTTCCAGGCCTCCTGCACTTCCCTGTTCTTCTTCTTCTTCTTCTTCTTCTTCTTCTTCTTCTTCTTCTTCTTCTTCTTCTTCTTCTTTTTTTTAAAGCAGCTGTGAGGCTCCTTTGGGGGCCCGCAGGCCCCTGCCTCCCTCAGGCCCCCGTAGCCACGGCTCATTCCTATTTGAGCGGCCAGTCTGTTTGTGCCCTGCGGCCTCTCTCTGCCTCTAACACCCTGTTTTCTGTCTTACAGTGTTTTGATCAGCCATGAATAGTGAGATTGCTTTCCCAAGGCCGGATGGTCAACTTCAGGGCTTCCTGTGGTTTGAGATGCTGAATGTCATGTGCATGTGGGCCACAGCCTCGTCAGGCAACCTTGAGGACAGGCCTAAAGGATGTCAAGAAGACAGAGACACCCGCGGGTCACTCCCTGCCTGGATGAGGAGGGACAATGTTGGGAGTCCAGTCTGTCTGCCCAGGAACGATGCTAGGCTGACCTTAAGTGGCTCAGGCCATTAGTGCAGGTGTTTGCAGGAATGCCTCTCCCAGCTCAGTGTGTGTGGGGGGGAGCTGTGTTTTTTTACCTCCAGCCTACTGATCCCTAGCCCCTGAAGGCCTCTCAGTCACCTGGACGTCTTGTTAAACGCAGATTCTGGTGCTCTGGGGCCTGCTGGGACTCTGCACTTCTACCAACTCTCAATGGTACCTCCGCTGCAGAGTCTAGTGATCACACTCAGAGCAGCAAGAGGCTGACACTTCTTTTCCTGATTGGCTGCAGAATGGCCCAGGCAAACCCAGGAGGTCTGAATCAAAGGCAACCTGATCCACATCCTCTTCCTCCTCCTCCTCTTCCTCCTCCTCCTTCTTCTTCTTCTTCCACAAGTTCCTTTAAAAAAAAAAAAATGCTGGCCTTGTGAGAGGACTTGATGCTGAGCTTTAACCAGGGGGTGGAACAAAGGATCCGGGCCCAGGCAGTTTTCCTACTTGAACCTCAGGCCCCTCTCTGTGCTGCTTCCTGGGTCTCCCTGTGGCATGTCCCATAGGTGCCCCCAAGGGACCTGGGCCTGCTGACCTCATTTAGCAACCTGCTCCTCTTCCGGGCCTCCTGCTACCACCCATTCCGTTGCTCCTCCAGAAACCTCCTCTCTACCCCCTCACTCAGCCAACCCCCGTTCTGTTGGTTTGACTCCCTAAATATCTCTCTCCATCACTACCACTGCCCGAGTGGAGACAGGACCTTTTTTCTCACCTGGGCTCCCATCACAGCCTTCCGGCTGGTCTCTCTGCCTTCGTTTGCAGACCCTGTTCTCATGCAGTCTCCACACCACAGCCAGCGCGGAGCAAGATGTGGTCCCTGTCCACAGACAGTGGGCGGGACAGACCGAGGCTCTCTCCCCGCGTGATTGGCAGGCCCGGCCACCAAAGGCTTCCTGGAGTGCCACCTGAGTTCAGCCAGGAAGGATGAGTGGGAGGGAATGGCAATCAGACAGGAAATGCTTCTACCAACACGCTGGTGCTTTAGAAGCTTCCTTTTGCAGGCAGGCCCCTGGTAACAGCCCATGTGCCCCGAGTCCTTTCCTTTGCTGGAGTCTTTCTCTAGTTACAAATTAATTCCTATTAGTTTGCCCCCCTGCCACTTACCCCATCCACCATGCTTCCCTCAACTCAGATATTTTTGCCACCCTCGTCTAAACCTCTGAGCCTGCTCGTGGGTGAGGAACCCATTCGTGTGGGGGTTTCAGGTGCCCGTTACCAGGAGGGAGAAGCACCCTGGAAATGGGCGGAACCGATCGCACCTACACACTCTTCAAGTGCACACGTACCCACGTACACGCCCATCTCTCATACACACACACTCCCTGTGTGTTAGTCGGCAGTGCTGTTAGCCAAATGTTTCTGCTTCTCCTATCAGGCAACAGGAGAGCGCTGCATCTGTTGCGTTTCCCTGCCCCCCACCCTTAAGCCCCCCAACTTGCTTTGGAGCAGAAGTGGGGTGTGTTACTTCCAAGCAAAAACCTTTCCGGAGTCAGGGCTCCATTTACCTCATCCTTGCCTCCCGCCTTCTGAGTCAAGTAGGCAGCGTGTCTGTTGTGGCAGCCCTAGTCCCCGGGTGGCTGTGGGGGACAGAGCTCCTAGTGACCTGCCAAGGACGTTATTTCATGATTGAGAGGTGCACTTTCGTTAGGTCAAAGCCCTGAGATCTGGGGATGGTTGTTACTACAGCACAAGCTAGCTGGTCCTGACGGACACGCCCAGTCAAATCAAGGTTTGGGGGCACCAAGGTCTTTCTCCCTGCCGAAGTTTCAGCAACCTGAACCTGGCATTCTCCTTAGAAGTTACGGGGTCTGTTTGATTCGAACCAGATTCGAAAATGAAGTCACAGCCGAAACCGGTTTGGCTCAGTGGACAGAGCATCGGCCTGCGGACCAAAAGGTCCCAGGTTCGATTCCGGTCAAGGGCATGTACCTTGGTTGCGGGCACATCCCCAGTAGGGGGTGTGCAAGAGGCAGCTGATCGGTGATTCTCTCTCATCGATGTTTCTAACTCTCTATCCCTCTCTCTTCCTCTCTGTAAAAAAAAATCAATAAAATATATATATTTTTAAAATGAAGTCACAGAAATAGTTGTAAGACATGAAAGCACATGCTGAGCTGTTCACAAGCACAGTCTAGACGCCCTACACACGTTAAACCAGCGGAGCACGTCCAAAAGCAGCCCACTGCTGAACCCCTCTTTCCCCGAGAGCAAAACCCCAGCTTCTGTCCCCTGTCAGCCCTGGCGTTTGTTCGGGCAGGCTAATTGCAGAGGTGCTGTGAATGACCTTGGTCAAATTATACCTTTCTGGGTCCGTTCCCTTATCGGTGACACGGTGACGGTAATATAATCATAAAAACTGTATCGTACAAAGAAATGTACCAGTTGGTGCACGAGCCTCTCTGTATAGACAGAATGGTAATGTGTGTGTGGGGAAGTGCTTTGCGCAGAGAAAGCCGTATGCAGACAGCAGCTGAGGACATGTTTAACCGCCGCGTGACCAGAGAAGAAACACATCCCCAACCAGGCGCCGGGCTTCCCGTCTTCGCAGCCCAGCCCAGGCGTGCACGCGGGAGTCCGCGCGCCTTTCTGCGGAAAGGTCCCAGAGTCCAAAGCTCATTCTTCACACGGGACAAATTGCTCATTAGCTAAAGAGGAGGAGGGGGGGGGGGCCCAGCGCCTCCAAGGTGGGTGGCTAGTCACAGCCAGTCGTTTGCAGGTTCGGCAAACTCCCAGCCGACTTCCCCCAGAGCCGCAGGCGCACGTTCCGCGGATGCCCTTGGCCCAGCGCTGGCTCGACTGCAGCTCATCCGCGGGGCGGGGTTCCCCCCCTCTTCCCCCGCCCCACCCCCACCCCCACCCCCAACCCCACCCGGGGACACGCTCTCCGTCCGTCTGCGCCTGGTGCCTGCCGCCCGCCGCCTGGGCTTTCCCTGGCGACGGGATTTCCCTTTCTAGCCCTGGGGGCACCTGCACCGCCAGCTCCTGACCTCCCCGAAGCAGGGGTCCCCCTAAAGGCTCAGCCCCTGGCCTCTGGGGGCGGGGCCGCCGAGCCTGGATCAAAGGAGCCTTCCCGGGTCGGCCTCCCCTAAGCGCCAGGGGCCTGATCCCCCGCCGCCGCCGCCCCCTGGGTGCCGAACACGCTTTGGGCCCGCTTCCTCCAGGCTGGGAGCGCGCCTCACCCGAAGGGCCTGTTAGAACAGGGCGCCGGGCCCCACCCCGAGTTTCTGCCGGAGTGGGTGTAGGGTGGGGCCGGGAGCCGGCTGGCCGTTGGGGCTAACGAGTTCCCAGGTGCTGGCGATGCTGGTGATGAAGGTCCCAGGTGCTGGTGATGCTGGTGATGAAAGAAGTCCCAGGTGCTGGTGATGCTGGTGATGAAAGAAGTCCCAGGTGCTGGTGATGCTGGTGATGAAAGAAGTCCCAGGTGCTGGTGATGCTGGCGATGCTGGTGAAGGTCCCAGGTGCCGGTGATGCTGTGGTCCTGGAGCCGCACCGAGCACCGAGCGAACCGCAGGGCCTGCAGCTGAGCGCGGCTCGCAGACCGAGGCCCGCGGGCAGCCCACGCCCGCCCAGCTGCTCCCTGCCCCGAGCGCAGAGCGCGCAGGGAGGAGTAGGGAATAAGGCCGCGCCCGGGAGGCCTCAGCGCCCCAGGACCTGGGGCGTATCTGGGGGGGGATTCCAGAAGGGTGTGTGTGGGTAGGAAGTTAGGAGGACAAACAACAAACACCCTTGGAGACCTGTGGATCCTCTGCGTGGCCGGGCTGTCTCACTGGCCTCCTGTGGTTACAAAGGTGAACAGACGAGTCCCAGCCCCCCGGGGGCTCACAGGAACCGGGAGGGGAATGCTTCTGGCAAGGCCTAGGAGATAACTGTCCCCTGGGAGGGAGGGTTAAACTTCTGTGGAGGGTGGGTGGGTGGGGCTCCCGGAACCCGAGGAGCCGGGAAAAGCTGCCTGGAAGAATGGGCATGTACTCGGAGACCTGGAGCATGGGTGGGGAATGCGGCAGGCAGAAGGGGTAGCTGGGAGGGGGGAGGGGTGACGTGGGGAGAGGTTTCCCAGACAGGGAAAGTGCAAGGAGACTGCCAATGTGCAAGGTGGGGGTGGGGGTGGGGGAGGGGGAGCAGTTGGGAAGACTTGATAGGCAGGACTCAGACCTTGGCCTGGTTTTATCTGGTTGATTTCTGCTTTTCTTTCTGTTTTTCTATTCGGTTCCTCTCCTCCTTCTGTCTCTTTTGCCGGCCCCTGGTCGGATGCTGGTGCTCCCAGGGCTCTGTCCTGGCTGCCCTTTCCTCTCACGGCCAGTGTCCACGCCCTAGGAGGTCCTCCACATTCCAGGCCTCACTTCCGATCTCCTCCCTGATGGGGGGCGGGGGAGGGGGCGGGGAACGGACCCTGTGTGTGTCCCAGACCAGACTGTGCACCCCTCAGCTCCACACAGATGCCCCCAGGCCTCTGTCCTCCTGTAACCCCCTAGTCACCTCAGCCGGAGGATTTAGGGGGATGACCCTCTCATAGACAGACAGCTGGCCAACTCCTGGGACCACTCATCAAGAAAGAGTACAGGAGGGAAGACTCCCGGATCGAATTCCGAGTCTGCAATGCACAGGCTGAGGAGTGACCTTGGGCAAGTTACTCAATCTGTTTCCTTACCTACAAAGCGGATTTCGTGATAGCCTGTACTTTACAAAGTCGTCCTATAGATTACACAGTCATTGCGGCCATTGTCTGAGCCTTTGGACGGGTGTGAGTACCGGGTCCAAGGTCACTCTGCGAGCCAGCGGTAGGGCCCAGAGTCCTCCGGCTCCCAAGCCACCTTCTTGGCCTCCCGGTCACACTGTTTCTCTGGAGATCGTGTCACAAACAGGGAAATGCTTGTGGTATAAACGTTAAGTGAGAGAGGGCAGCAAATTGCACAATCATGCAATGGCACACCATTTTATTAAAAAAAAAGGAAACTGATCTACACACAGAAAAGGCTAGAGGGAAAGCAGCAAATGGCTGCAGGTTGTATTGGAACAGTGCTTGTCTTCCAATTCTCCGCGTCTTCTCCAAGATAATCCTTATTAAAAAGAAAACGACTGGAAACATCGGCGCGTGACGTTTTTAAAACAACTGCAAGTTCGTAGCCTGTTTTCGAGTCTGAAAATGACACTCTACCGGTTTCTCTTCTCGGTTCTAGACTCACTTCCCTGAACTCCCCAAGGCCTGGGTAGGAAGAGGTACGGCAGCCCCGTCCGTCCGCCCGCCACCCCGCAGCCCACGGCCGTGCCCTGCAGCAGCAGCAGCAGGCTGTCAAAGACGTCAAGCCCGGGAGCAAGTAAGTTCCAGACAGAACCCGGGCTTCGCCACCGCCTTCTGGACAGCGCTTCTGGGGATCAATTACTTTTTTTTTTTCTTTTTTTTCTTTCTTTCTTTCTAAATAGCCCGCCCAGTGCTCTTTTTCCAGTTCTGGCTGACTTGTTAGCTACAGCCTGGCAGGGGCGCCTGCCAGGTACCTGGCTCCGTGAGCACCGCCCAAACTGGTCTGGCCAGTCCGCCCGAGGTGCTTTCTGCCAGGACTTGCCCTCCAGGGCGCGCGCGCGCGTCCCCGTGTGTATGTGGGATGGTGGTGGTGGTGTGAGCGCGTGTGAGTGAGCGTGTGTGTGTGTGTGTGTGTGTGTGTGTGTGTTAGAGACCCACCCTTCTCCCCAGCAACCCAGGTAGGCGGAAGGCAGCTCTGCAGGCACCAGCCTGGCAGAGTCAGGCCAGATGGGTGGAGTTGAATGAATCTAACCTGGAATTTCAACTTGGCCCGAACAACAGGTGAGGGGGGAAAAAAAAAAGCAACAGAGAGAAAAAGGGGCAGTTTGGCAACTTGGAACTATTCTTGTGCCTTGCCCCCTGCGCCCCCACCCCCACCCCTACCCCCGCCTGAAAAATATCCCAGGGTGACTTTTCAAAGTGTCTGCGCCCGGCTGCAGGATTCGGCTGCGCTATGCGCCCCCCCCCCCCCCACCTCCGAGGCTGTCCGAGCCCCTCCCGAGCGCTGCCCTCCTCGGCTACCCTCCCCGGAGAGGCAGGGCGGGGGTATCGGATTATAGTCTTTGTTTTCGACGCGAAAAGAGCCGAGCGCCGCAAGGGGGAGGCTGGCCGCGGCGGGGTCCCGGGGTCCGCCTGGGGCAGGGCGCTCGGCCGTGACCCCCGCGGAGGCGCCCCCTCCCCGCGCCCCCCCGCCCCCCGCCGGCCCGCGCGCGTGGCCTCTGTCCCCGAGTACCCTCTCTTGGCGGCCAGGCGGACCCGGTACGCAAACGGCGCGATGTCCCCCATTGTCCTGCCTCGAAACGAGCGAGCCGCAGCCGGGCGCGGGGGGGGGGGGAAGGGGGGAAGGTCAGTCGGGTCGGGGGGGGGGGGCTCAGGGCTCTCCGGGGGCGCAGGGGCCCGCGTCCCCGGCCGCGCGCGCGGGCCCGCAGGGAGTGGCAGGAAGTGGGGGACCTCGGAGAGGGCCTAGGCGGGGAGGTCCGCCTGCGCCCCACCCCGCGCGGCCCGCCCGGGGCTGCAGAGGCGCCCGGCGGGGAGGGCGGGAGTGGCCATCCCCAGGGTGGCGGCCGGGTCCGGGGGGCGGGGAGGGCGGACCGCGGCGGGGGGGTGGGGAGGTCCTGCAGGTGCAAAGGCTCGGCGGCCAGACCCTGCCCCCACCCGCTCGATCCCCTCCCCCTCCCCCTCCCTCTCCCGGCGGGGAACTCCCCCTTCGTGCAGCCCCGGGCCCGGCCGAGGGGGCCGCGGCGGGGCCGCACGTGCGCGCCCTCCCGGGCGGGGGAGTCCCCCGGCGAGCACGTGCCGCGGCGCGCGGGGGGCGGGGAGTCCCGCGGACGCCTTCATTGCCGCCGCCGCGGCCGCCGCTGCTGCTGCTGCCTCTGCCTCTTCCTTCCTCCCGCGCCGTCCCCTCCTCGGCCCGGGCGGGGGGCTCCGCGCGCCGAGCTCGGCGGGGCCCAGGCGCCCCAGGCGGCGGCGGCGGGGGTGGCCGCGGCGGCGGCGGCGGCGCGGGCCGGGGAAACTTTGCCCCTTTGTGCGCTCCGCCCCGGAGGCGGCGGGCAGGTCGGTGCAGTCGGTGCCTTTCCGGCTCCGGGGTGGGGGAGGGGCGGCGGGAGGCGTTGGGGTGGGGGTGGGGGTGGGGGGGGGCGCACCCGGCCACGGGGGAGGGGACGGCTCGGGGGCCGGCCGGAGGGGCCGCTACTTTGTTGCGGGGGACGGGGCGGGGGTGCCGCGGGGTCACCCCCGGGCGGCGGGGCGGGGCGGGGGCCGCGGAGCCGCCGCCGGAGCCGGAGCCGCCGGAGCCAGAGCCGGAGCCGGGGCGGCGGAGGCCCCAGAACAAAGGAGCCCGGGCGGCGGCGGCGCGCGCGCAGCCCGGGCCGGAGCCGGAGCCGGAGCCGGAGCGCGCCCCCCTCCCCGCGGCCCCTCGGCGGAGCGGGCCGCCCTCCCCCCCGGGGCGCGCGGGCGGCGCGGGGCGCGGCGGGGCGGGCGCGGCGCGGGCTCCCCCGCCCGCCCGCCGCCCCCCTGCAGGCCGCTCCCGTGGCGGGGGGCGCCCGGGCGGCCCCGCCGAGCGCGGCTCTCCGCAAACTTTATTCCGAAAGCTCTGCCCGGTGCGGGGGGGAGGCCGCCCCCAGCGACCTCCAGGGAGGGGTGCGTGTGTGTGTGGGGATTGGGGCGAAACTCTCCCGGCCCGTGGGGGTGGGGCAGAGAGCAACTTTCTTTATAAATCACCTTGACCACCACCTCCAGCGAGTCGAACACCCCAGGTTCCCCGAACACCCCACCCGGCCCTCCTCCCCCTCCGATAAGGCGTGGGTGCTAGCGCTCCCTGCCCAGGGGGCTCTGGGCAGAACTTCAGGGAGCGAGCCCTTCCTCCTCCTCCTCGCCCCCCATTTTCCCTCTTCCCAGCTGCAGGAAAAGCTAACAGCACCACGTGAAAGTTGTCCGAGCCCCAGGTGATGCGCTCCCTGCTTCCCCTCTCTGTCTTTTTCCAGGCAGCCCTGGAAGAGAACTAACGGGAGAAGCTCGCCCTGCTCTGCCCCCGCCACACACCTGTCCACCTCATGCCTGCGCCCAGGGCGGGTGAGGGTGAAGAGCCCTCCCAGCCACGATGATTTCCCCCTCTGGGCGCTGCTCCTGCTGCTGCTGTCCTGCCCCGGACCCCGAGCCCCAGCCGTGGGCGCGTATCCCCCGCCTGAGTCCTGCCGGACGGCTGCAGAGGAGGTGAAGACGGGTGGAGGAGAAGACGAGGCGCCCACCCCAGAGACTGGAGCCGCTAGCCTCCCCCTTGTAGGCTCGTGACTGTGTTAGGGAGGAAGCACCTGTTGGCGGTGGCCTCCTCGGGCAGGTGGGCAAGCTTCGTGGGCAGCTGGACAGTGGCTCTGCCCCGGCACCTATGCCCCCGCGTCTGGCAGCGGCATGAGCCAGTTTCAGGTGCCCCTGGCCCTGCAGCCAGAGCTGCCTGGCCTTTATGACTTCCCTCAGGGCCAGGTCATGGTGGGGGGCTTCCCGGGGCCCGGGCTGCCCATGGCCGGGAGTGAACCCCCACTCCGGGGGGGTGGGGACGGGCGAAAGAAGCGGAAACGGTGTGGCACGTGTGAGCCCTGCCGGCGGCCCGCCAACTGCGGGGCGTGCACCAGTTGTACCAACCGCCGCACGCACCAGATCTGCAAGCTGCGCAAGTGTGAGGTGCTGAAGAAGAAAGTGGGGCTCCTCAAGGAGGTAAGCAAGCGGGCCTGCGAGCAGCTGCCAATCTTGTCCCTCGAGGTGGCTGTATGATTCCTAAGGGTCTGGTTCGGGAGAGTGCGGCCCTCCCACGCATTCGGAGCAGCGGAGCCTCCTGGCCCAGCGTGGCGCGTTCCTGTCATTGGAAAGCCGGCTCCAAGGGGGCTCCTCGGCCGGGCTGATAATTTATGAGAGAGTAACTGGGTCGCAGGGGACTCCGGAGTTAGCGCGCTCATCTCTGATGTCTGCGTGTGTCCCGGGGCAGCGATCGCCAGCTTACTCTCTAGAGGTTTCTTGTCCTGCTGGGAGCCTCGGGTGTATTTCAAGGTCACACCAATGCGTGGGTGATGTGCAGGGTGATGGTGTCAGGTAAGGGATGGGAGCTGGTGGGTTTGCAAAGAAGAATTCGGAGTGGCTTTATGCTGCCTTGAGGCAGTAGGACATTTCTTTCCATAAACCTGTGTGTTTTTTTCTGGGGGGGGGGGTAGGGAATGCCTTTTTTTCCCTCAGAAAGATGGCAGGGCATTTTATGGGAAACCCAGGATTTGGGTTCCCCTACAAAGTGTATCTGAAAGTCAACGACGGTTACCATCTCTGTGTCCCAGCACCTGGCTCCGCCGGGCCTTGGTGTGTCAGGAGCACTCCGGTACTAATTGAATGAGTGACGGGCGTCTGACAGGTTGTCACCCGCAGGAAGGTAGCGGGTCGGTTGGGGGAGGGAGGGAGGAGCAGGGGTGAGATCGAAGGAGGGTCGTAGGGAGGCGGTGACCCTGCCCTGGCCATCTTTTCCTTCCACAAGGCTGGTGGCGGCCGCCACGGCGGAGCGTTGGCAGGAGTAGGAACGCTCGAAGCCGAGCAGCCTGGGAGGCGCGCGGGGCGGCGGCGGCGGCTGAGGTCGCTTCGGGCAGCGGAACTGGCGCTGGACAGAGGCGGAGGCCTGCGCTGTCCGCGGGGCTCCCTGGCTCTGCCCCGGACGGAGCCCTCTGCCTGGGCCTGCCTCCTCCTCTCCTCAGGGGAAATGGAGGGGCTGGGCCTGATGGTCTCGGTAGCCCCTTCCAGCTGTGAGCCGCCCCGCGTGCGTGCGTGTGTGTGTGTGTGTGCGAGGGCGAGGGCACCTGTGGCTTCGATGGGCGGCGGCGGCGGAGCTGGGGTTTCCCCGGCCGCCTTGTGCAGAGCTGTGCCCTGGGCTCGGGGGCCGTGGGCCTGTGGCTGGGGGGTGGAATGGGGGGTGGGGGTTCCACGCGTCGGGGGCAGGGAAGTGGGTGTTGCGGGGATGCCCTGCTCCCTCTCACCTTGCCTTGTCCACCACTCCCAGTGGAAGCAGCACATCCTGGTCTGGGCCCCACAGACGCCGTGCCCTGGTTAAAGCAGACATCTGGATCACATCTGCAGCTCCCACCCCAGCCTGGGAGAAGTGTGTCCAACCCCTTTCTGTTACTGGTGTTGGTGGGGGAGTCGGCATCTGCTGGGCCTGGGCCATCTCTGAGAGGGGGTGGGATCAGGGCTGAGCTTTACTCCTGGGCACGAGATCTGGTGTTTGGGGGAGAGGAGAAACCTGCCCAGTCTACTCTGTAGAGCTGGGTAACCAACCTTCCTTCCTTCCTTCTTTCCTTCTTTCCTTCCTTCCTTCCTTCCTTCCTTCCTTCCTTCCTTCCTTCCTTCGCTGCCTGTAGTCTCACTCCATTCCTCCTGTAAGCAGGCCTGAGGGGTGGGGGCCTGAGCTTTATTTCTAGGCGGGTTGTTTCTGGAACCAGGGGTCCTCGTGAACCGTGTTTAAGCTCTTTTTTTTTGGCAACGATGAGGCATACCTGAGTGAGGGGGAGGGGTTGGAGGGAGGGAGGCCAGAGTCCCTCCCCTCATCCCCGGTGTGAGCTGCTGGCCTGGGCTGCTGGGCTGCCGGGTGGTTGGAGTTACGATGCCGGGATCTGGGTTAGCTGAGGCTTAGGACAACCCTGCTGAGAGATGTCTGCATCCCTGCGGACCTTGCCACGGCCAGCCGCTGCCCCGCCAGGCCCCCGGGGTCAGGGAAAGTGCGGTTGCTGGTGGCCTGCGGAATCCCAGGGCAGAAGGTCCACACGCCGCCCGCCCGCCCGGCCAGCGTCTCCCAGTTTCTGGAGAAACAATGGGAAGGAGACAATGGAGGGAGCTTTTTCTTAGAGCTACTTTTCTTTGGCCTAAAGAGGAGTATTTTGTCTTAATAATAGGACCTTTCTACTTCTTAATGCTTAAAATGTGCTTCTTTTTTTTTTTTAAAAAAAATCAAGGTGTTGATAGAAAGTTGATTTTTTTTTTAAAAAATAAGTCTTTACTGAGCAAAGTACAAAATGACAACCATTAACTTGTCTCCGTAATTTTTAAAAAATTTCATTTTTAAATCCTCCACCGAGGATATGTTTTTGTTTGTTTGTTTTGAGAGAGGAGAGAGAGAGAGAGAGAGAGAGAGAGAGAGAGAGAGAGGAGAGAGAGAGACATTGGTTTGTTGTTCTACATATTTATGCATTGACTGGTTGATTCTTTTATGTGCCTGGACCGGGGACCAAACAAACAACCGTGGCATTTCAGGACGACGCCATAACCAACCGAGCTCCTTGGTCAGGGCCAGTCTCCGTGTGGGAATGTTTTATTGCTCCGCGAAGGCCGAAAGCGTGGGAACCACCGCCAGGCTGCGTCGCACTTAATGGAGGCTCCTCTAGCAGAGCTGACGTGCCCAGAGGCTCCTTACGCCTGAGTGAAGGAACTCCGGACTTTTGCCAGGCCCCCAGAGCCGTAACCCTTCCACCTGACAGCCCTGTAGCAGAGGAACAAGTCCCCGGACCCGGGGCGGTGGGAGAGGAGAGGAGAGGGCGCGTTCCTGGCCTCGGAGTTTTCTTTGGTTTGGGCTCGGGAACGTAACGCAAGCATTGGACCCAGACTCTTCAGGTGGAACCGGGCACAGCACCCCAGGGGTCTCCTGGGAACCAGACCCTCTCCTTGCATCCCGGCTGCCTGGTGTTTCCTCTTCTGGGCACCCTTTCCTCACTGCCGTCCTGTCTCCTCCTCCTCCTCCCCCGGCTTCCTCGGCGCTATCTGTCGGCAGCTGCTTTGGATCATCCTGCAAGTGGGTAAACGTTATCTGGGTTTCCCCGGCTTCCTTCCCCGCTCCGCGCTCTTTTTCCAGTGGAAGGGTGGGTGGGTGGGTGGCAGTGCGGCGGAGTTCTGTCAGAAGAGAAGTTCAGCGTTTTGAGCAGCTCCCAGAGTGGGCCCTCCCACCCAGGCCGGCGACTCTTGTTCTGGCTCCTAACGGGCAGCCACACACCTGAAGGGGTGCGTTCCCGTTTCGCCGTCAGATCGCGGGCCGATGCCCAGACGGGTTGACCTCCACATTCCTTTTGACCCGAGTGGCGGCTCATCGCACCAGACAGCAGATTAGGAAAGTCAGATGTGGTGGGCGTGGGGACACGGGGACCTCAGAACCTGAAGCACACTCCTGAGCACCGGCTTCCTCATTTGTCAGACGGGGTAGCCCGTCTTTTGCAGGGTTTTTGTTGTGAGAATGGAGGTACAGTATGCATAAGGCCCAGCACGTGGTAGGTCATCGGCGCGCGGCGACAGGACGGTCCTAGGACGTCTAGAGAAGAATTAATCTTTGTGCAGAAACAAACCGTGCGTTTGTGAGCCTCTGTTTTGTAATCGTGAAGATGCAATTCACATTAAATGCTTATCTCCAGACCTTCCCTAGACATGCGCATAGAAGAATCGGGGGGGGGGGGGGGGAGCAGAGGGAAGCAGCAGTTTGCCGGCCTCTGCTGGGGCGGGGGCTGGACAGGAGCCACTCTGGACCTGACTGAAAAGTTGTTCATGGGGGAGGGAACTGAGTGCTTTGGGGGTGGGGGGTGGGACTTGTATAGAAAAATGTATGCATGAGGGTGGAAGCATGACTGAGAATTTTAGTGAAAATGGAAAGGAATATATATCTATATATATAGATATATAGATATATATATATAGATATAGATATAGATATAGATATATATAGTGTGAGAGACACTGTCTTAACCCTTAGCCATGTGGTAGAAACTGCTCTCTGCACGATCTTGAGACAAGATACTTCGGAATTAGGGATCTCCCAATGATATTGGACCACCTGATGGATGCTTGCCTCGCTGGTCGGTGGGTCTGTCTTCCTGAAGAGAGAGGCTGCGAGGGGGGCGGGATCCAGGCCCCCAACAGAGGGAGAGCTGATGGGTGAAGAAGAAGCGTTGAGGCACTAGAGAAAGGGACCCCCTCTTAGCGGCTGTGAGGTGGGGGAGAGAAGGCTGGACAAGGAGAGGCGTTTGCCATGGACTTGAGACACTTGTTTTTTTCTTCAAAACGTTTTTAACCCGCTGGCCACAGGCTCTAAAAGGGAAGTTAGCTGGAGGGGTAGGATGGCTTTTTTTTTAAAAAAAAGGAAATGCTGACAGAACAGTCCTGAACAGTGCCCCGAGGAGAGGAGGATGGTGGGAGGGGGAAGAGCTGGGCCGGCTGGGCACTGCCCACCCGGCTGCTGCCTGGTGAGTGCGGGGGGCGGCAGAGCCCTCGCCCCTCCGGGGGAAGAGGGTGCGTGACGCCGAAGGCGGACTCGGGAGTGGCCTGACCCCTCAGGAGGAGGAGGGGCAGGAACTTCCGTGGCCAGAATGTGCTGAGGCCGGTGGAAAATACTCAAGACAATAAAAAGCCTTTTGTATATCTCCCAGCAAGAAGGAGAAGGCAGGACTAGGCTTCCAGCGTCAGGGAGCACAACCAGAGGCACACACAGAGGGAGCAGCCACTGGGACTCGGCCTCGGGAGGAGGGGAGTGAACTGGGGAGGACCGCCGCGCATGTGGCTCGGAAGGCAGAGCCAGCCCCGCCCCGCTCTGCCCGCATCTGGTCACTCGCTCCCTGGCTCCCGGCCGAACACCCTCAGATACGTGCGTGGAGGGACATCTCTGTGAGTTACGTGATGGGAAGGGGCAGGCAAGAAGCCCACGTTTCCGAAGGGATTTTGGAAAATCATTTGGCGTCCGTTTTTGGCAGACCTGGAGCAGATGTGATGGAGGTGGTGGGCGAGGCTTTGGAAAGGCAGGTGGTGAGGTTTGAGGTTTCCTGTGGTTCTGGACTAAGCAGCCCGGTCGAACTAACACATACCTGGATTTCTGCACATGCATGCGGGTGTGTCCTGCCAGCCTCTTGGGCAGATCAGAGAGAGGCCCAGTTGTCTCTCTCAGGTCATCCCGAAGCTGGCTCGGGGAAAGCTGCCCCGGTTCAGTCTTTCTATCAACCGTGTGGGTCGGGGGTTCCCACATTGGGGTCACCTGGGGCCCTACCCCCCAGCAATCGGATTGAATTGGTCTGAGGTGAACCCAGGTGATCCGGGGCTCCCCGGTGTATCTCATGTGTAGTCAGGATGCAAGTCCTGGGGTGCAGGTGAGAGCTGAGGTGGTGGGCACCTACCTGAGTTCTGAAACTGGCTCACCTGAGTCTTGGGCACCTGAATGGTTCACACGCGTATCCCCACCTTGCTAACGGGGGTACCAGCAGCATTGGCATCGCCTGGAAGCTTGTTAGACATGCAGACTCGGGCCGAAACCGGTTTGGCTCAGTGGTAGAGCGTCGGCCTGCGGACTGAAGGGTCCCAGGTTCGATTCCAGTCAAGGGCATGTACACTGGTTGCGGTAGGGGGTGTACAAGAGGTAGCTGGTCGATGTTTCTCTCTCATCGACGTTTCTAGCTCTCTATCTCTCTCTCTTCCTCTCTGTAAAATATCAATAAAATATATTTAAAAAAGTAAAAAAGAAATGCAGACTTGTCGGCCTCACCGTAGACCTGGTGACTCAGGATCTCCGCTGTAACCAGGTGACCCGGGCACCTGGATGTCCCCGAGAGGTTGAGGAGCTGGTGACTGGGAGAAGGGGGGTGGGGGTGGGGTACGGAGGATGGAAATAAGTCTTGATAAACTCCAGCTGCCATCCAGGTTAAAGAGGATGACCTCTCCCCCTTCTGTAACCTGTGGGCCAGGGAGACCAGAACCTACTGAGATTTTTTTCCAAGTTTATTCTTGTTCCTCCGGAGCCCAGTTCCTGCTAACCTAGTGCAGAGGTCAGCAAACTGCGGCTCTTTGGCCCCTTGAGTGTGGCTCTTCCACAAAATACCACGGCCTGGGCGAGTCTCTTTTTGAAGAAGCGGCCTTAGAAGAAGTTTAAGTTGAAAAAATTTGGCTCTCCAAAGAAATTTCAATCGTTGTGCTGTTGGTAATTTGGCTCTGTGGACTAGTGCGTTTGCTGACCCCTGACCTAGTGCGTTATGAAAACCCGCCGGGAATCTGTGTGTGTCCTGAGAGCCGTTCTCCGGACTCTCCGGCGTTTGCCGCTCAGCAGTCTGACTCAGGGTTGGAGCCCACGAGCGAGCTGTAGCTGAAGGGGACGTGAGGAGGAAGGCGGTGCTCACAGAGTCTTGGGACGCTTGGGGAGGGGCTGGGGGTGTCCACATCTCCCGTGTGCCCTCCTTGTAAGATGTGGTTTGGAGGAAACGCGTTGGATCTGTGGGTAGGTGGGGGTGGGGTGCGGGTGTCCAGCTGATCAAGGGGTTGAGGAGAATGGGGCAGTCTGGAACGCTGGGCCCAAAGAAACCTCATGGGATGCCATTGGGGTGAATCCGGAGTCCTGTACCGGATTCTAAACAGTAGGGGTTGTGCAAGAGGCAGCTGATAAATGATTCTTAGAGCAGCCAACCAGGAAGGCGATTTCCCTCTCTGTTTTTAAAAAAAAATATATTTTATTGATATTTTACAGAGAGGAAGGGAGAGAGATAGAGAGCTAGAAACATCAATGAGAGAGAAACATCGACCAGCTGCCTCCTGCACACCCCCTACCGGGGATGTGCCCGCAACCAATGTACATGCCCTTGACCGGAATCGAACCTGGGACCTTTTAGTCCGCAGACCGACGCTCTACCACTGAGCCAAACTGGTTTCGGCTCCCTCTCTGTTTTTTTTTTTTATAAATATATTTTATTGATATTTTACAGAGAGGAAGGGAGAGAGATAGAGAGCTAGAAACATCAATGAGAGAGAAACATCGACTAGCTGCCTCCTGCACACCCCCTACCGGGGATGTGCCCGCAACCAAGGTACATGCCCTTGACCGGAATCGAACCTGGGACCTTTTAGTCCGCAGACCGACGCTCTACCACTGAGCCAAACCGGTTTCGGCTCTCTCTCTGTTTTTAAAAAGAGAAGAAATACGTGCACTAGTCAGGAACCCTGCCTTCCTAGCAGGTAGGAAGGGCCGAAACTCTAAAAGGGACATTTTCGCCTGTACGGAGGGGATCTGTCCGCACGGTCCCATGAGAGACAGTGGAAGGGAGCGGGCCTGCTCGCCTTGGGGATGGGTAGAGAAATACAGACCCAGACTGAGGAGCCGACCCTCCGCGTGGTGCCCCTCCTGTGTGGGCAGAGGCCGTCTGCCGGGCGGACGTGCGGAGGACATCTCGGGGGTGGGGGGGGCCCTCCACACTGGTGTCTCTTGTAAGACTCTGCAAAGGACAGTATCCGGTCTCTCTCCGTGTTCCTCAGGGAACCGCATTGCAGGAGAAGCACCTCCTTTAGCTTATGGGGATTTTGTCAAGTCCTGGACAATCTTAGACGCAGACCTGATCTCGGGCCTCCGCTGGAGTAGAATCTGGGAACTTTCTGAAAACTTTAGCCAAATGTTGTGAATGTGCAGGGGCATCTGTTCTCAGGGGAGTGGGCCCATAGTTTTCTGTAGATTATTTAAAAAAATAAAATATATATATATATATATATATATATATATACACACACACACACACACATATACACACACACACACACACATATACACACACACACACACTTTATTGGTTTTTTACAGAGAGGAAGGGAGACAAATAGAGAGTTAGAAACATCGATGAGAGAGAAACATTGATCAGCTGCCTCTTGCACACCCCCTACCGGGGATGTGCCTGCAACCAAGGTACATGCCCTTGACCGGAATCAAACGCAGGCTGATGCTCTATCCACTGAGCTGAAACTGGTTAGGGCTTCAGTAGATTTAAAAAATATATGTATTTTATTGATCTTTTTACAGAGAAGGAAGAGAGAAGGATAGAGAGTTAGAAACATCGATGAGAGAGAATCATCTATCAGCTGCCTCTTGCACAACCCCTACTGGGGATGTCCCCGCAACCAAGGTACATGCCCTTGAACGGAATCGAACCGGGACCTTTTAGACCGCAGGCCGATGCTCTATCCACTGAGCCGAACCGGTTAGGGCTTCAGTAGATTCTTAAGAGTATCCGTGACCTCCCCACATTTAACAAGCATGCTCTACCTGAGCCGTCCAGTTATGGTAGCCATTAGCCACATGTGGCTATTTAAATTCAAATTAACTAAAATGAAGTTCAGCATTAGCTGCTTTTCAAGTGCTCTGTCTCAGCTTGCTCTCCTGGTTAGCGGCTTATGCGTTGACCATGCAGATAACATTTCCAGCGTTAGGGGGGATTCTGTGGGACAAGGATATGGGAGACTCCCTCTTATTTCCCCCCCCTGCCTTTTTATTGGTTGCTCTGAGTGTCCCGGTTCCCTCTTCAATGCTGAGGGTGGCCCTGGAGCCCGAGAAGAGAGAGGGATGGCCCTGTGTGACCTCTGACCCCCCACCCAGACCTCTCTCTGGGTTGGGGAAATCGCCTTCCTGGTTGGCTGCTCTAAGAAGGGTACTTTGGGTTAGGATCCCTGCCCCCACCCCCAGGTCAGTGGTAAGGGGTGATGCTTCCTGGGTGCTGAGCCGCCGTACAGCTCACTGCTTCTCCTCGTGGGCATGGCGGGTTTGCATGGTCTGCAGTGGAGAAAAAGCAGGAGTGGCTCTTCCCCCAAAGGCTCTCAGGCTCCCCCGCGGAAAGTGCCTCTTCGCCCCCCAGGCTGGACCAGAGGCCCTGGTGTAACTGGACCATATTCTCTCTGGCCTCACAGGTCCTCTGCCCGGACCCAGCTTGTGCCTCGGGCATCTCCTTCTGTAAGGCGCTGAGGTGCCTGGGCGAGCTGGAGGACCCCATCCAGGGGTCTCGGGAGTTGTCACGAACTCCCTGCTTGCCTTCCAGTCAATTTTTAAAAATGATTTTTAAAACACCCATGCCCTAGCTGGTTTGGCTCGATGGATAGAGCGCCCGCCCACCTGTGGACTGAAGGTCCCGGGTTCGATTCTGGTCAGAGGCACATGCCTGGGCTGTGGGCCCGATCTCTAGTAGGAGGTGTGCGGGGGGGGGGGGGGGCAACCAGTCAATGATTCTCTCTCATCGTTGATATTTCTGTCTCTCTCTCCCTCTCCCTCCCTCTCTGAAATCAATTAAAAGTATTTTTTAAGTAAAAATCTTTACCCGAGGATATGTTTCCATTGATTTTGAGAGAGAGAGAGAGAGAGAGAGAGAGAGAGAGAGAGAGAGAGAGAGAGATCAATGTGAGAGAAACATCGGTTGGTTGCTCCTCATACGTGCCCCGACTGGGCACCAAATCTACAGTCCTTTCCGTGTACAGACCGGACAGCACTCCAACCAACCGAGCCACCTGACGGGCCGCCGCGACCCCCCCCTCCACCCCCCATCACTTCCTTCCAGTTCCCTGTGGATTGAGAGCAGGACGCCCAGGAAGGGACCTCTTCCTGCTGTTTTAGGGAGAGTCCGGAGGGTTGATGTGGCTGCTGGGTGCAGGGCCGAGGCCGCCGGTCACCTGGAGTGGACACAGCTCCCCGTGGCCTTGTCTCCCGTCATTTGCATAAGACATCTGATCAGCTAAGTTTCAGTCGCTAAGGGGGAGGAAAAAAGCAAGTCGCAGCCCAGCGTGGGGTGACGGGCCGGCCTTCAGCCGCAGGTCCTGGGGTTGCTTGCTTCCTTCTGGCCGTCCCATGCCCCATGCCCCACGCCCAGGTGGAGAGTGTGTGGGCAGATCAGCGCCCCTCCCGCCACCGGCAGAGCCGCAGCTCCAGGTCCTCCACGTGGGAGGGAGGTCACGGTGGGCCGAGCCATCTGGGGGGCATTTGCCAGCCTGCACGTGCCCCGTAGCGGCCCACCCCTCCTGGTCTTGGCGGGAAGCTCGGGGAAAGGCTGAGGAGGTGCTGGACTAGAGTCTGCTCCACGTCTGAGCCGATCCTCGTGAGGAGGATACGGGAGATGCTCTCTTGTCTTCCTCTTTCTCTCTGCCTGCCTTTTCATTGGTTGCTCTGCCCTTAGAGGGTAAGCTCCGAGTGTCCCGGCTCCCTCTTCAGCGCCGGGGGTGGCCCTGGAGCCCGAGAGGAGAGAGGGAGGGACGGCACACTCTCAGGAGGAGGGCTGAGTCCTGTCTGAACTGTGTTCTCGCTGCAGGACCGGCAGCCGGCGGCGGCGGCGGCGGCGGCGGAGGGGAGCACCGGCCCCTGTGCCGGGGAGGGCAGCTCCTCTCTAGCGTCGCTTCAGTTTCCCGAGGCCGGCCGGCAGGACGTCATCCGCTTTAACTTGCAGACCGGGAGCTGCCTTCCCGGTCTCAGTCGCCCGGGACTGGCTGTGTGCAGGGCTGCGGCTGAGCCTGAGCTACGGACGGGGCAGGGGGAGGTCGCGCGCACGCTGCCCCTAACGAGCTCATGGTCTGTGTGTGTGTGTGTGTGTGTGTGTGTGTGTGTGTGGAGGGGGTGAGTGGAAGCAGATGATTACAGTGCAGGGGGCAGGGCGACAGGCAGGGGTGCCCGAGGGCAGAGCCCAGACTGCAGTCGTCCCGGGGCCCAGAGAGCCCAGCGGGAAAAGCAAGGACCTGTTCTGAGGGTTTCAGGAGCGGGATATGTGAAGGACTGGGGCGGGGAGACGCCCAGGAGGAAGGAGGGACCCCCCCCCCCCCCAGAGCCCGGGGTGTGGAGAGGCTGCCCGCATGCTTGAAAGCTCGTCCCTGGCGGCGGCGGCGTGGGTGTGGGAGGACACCGTTCTCCTTGGAGGTTCCCCCGAGAGCCCGCGCCCGGGTGTCTGAGCCGCTCCGCATTCCCGACCCACCTCCCCAGGTCCCGGGTTACCGACGGGGGCTCCGGAACAGTTGGTCCCGGGCTGCTGAATGTGGGGTGGGAGACGCTGACGAGGCTCATAGCCACAGTCCTCCTCACAGGCACCTAGCGGGGCATGTGGGGTTCGGCAGCCCGGCAGCCCCCGTGCGTTCTGTTTGTCGGGAGCGACGCGTGCAGGCGGAGTTGCCGGCTGGCTCTGTCTGACTCTTTTCCCGGGGGTGTTGCTGGATTCAGTCTGGTTCTGCTGTATCTCCGAGGAGGAGCACTTTTCTTCTATCGCCGCTGCTCTCCTCCTCCTCCTCCTTCCTCCCCTTCTTCCTCCTCCTCCTCCTTTCAACTCCTCCTCCTCCTCCTTTCCTCCCCCTCCTTTCTTCCTCCTCCTCCTCCTCCCTCCTGGGATTGCTGTTGACACAGACTTCCGCTGCCGAGGCTAATTGCGAGGCCTGATCGGTGAATGAAGAAGGCGAAGGCAGTTCCCATGACAACCACGAAGCGTTTCAAATATAGGGGGGATGATGCGTGTGATGGGCTGCAGTCACTTGGGTGGAAGTGGATGCGTGGACACCAGGGACGTTAAACATAGGCTCCGAGGGTGGAGGTGTGATGAAGAAGGAAGGGAGGAAGGTCACGACGGACTTCCCCCACCGCCAGGTCCACGTGCCCCCGGGGGGTGTGGAGTGTGGGATAAAACCCCCGCCGGGGCTCTGCCGAGGCACGACTCCAGCCCTTCTGGTTGGAGAGGCGGGACACGCAGGGAGACACACAGCAGCGCCGGGTGTCAGACGAGGAACGTTAGAAGCGCTGCCGGCTGGCAGAGCGCCGCAGTGACCCGAGAGGGCTTCCCGGAGGAAGTGGGCTTTGGGAGGAGTGACCTCATGCAGGACACAGCCATGGCCTGGGAGGAGAAGGATGTCTACCCGCTGCCCCTGGAAGAGGTAGGTGGATATGAAAACCACAGGGGCGGTACCGAGAGCAGCACTGACGGTGCAGCTACAAGCCCAGAGCCCGGCTTAGTCCTCTCCTAGCTGTGAGAATTGGGGCTTAGGCTCTCTCTGTGTGTCTCGACTTCTCTGCCTCTAGGATGGGCATGAATGACTCCTGTCTCGTCCGTTGGTTTTGAGGGTTAAAGGAGAGATGGTTCAGTTTGCTCCAAGTGTGGGGGGCCTGACGTGGGCTTGGCGCTTGGTCTGTGTCTGAATGAGTTCCCATCCACATAGTCTCTCTGTGTCTGTGTGGCTGTGGCTCGTGGCCCCATTCCCCCCACCGGGAGTGCCGTGGGGACTAGAGGTCGAGATGGAAGGTGTACGGGGACACCATACACAAGGGTCCCAAGGGTCACCCCTGGGCTGGCCCCGGTGACGTTGCAATCGAAGAAAGGGGGCAGGTGGAGATGGGGCAGGTCGGCCGTGGACACTGACTGTGCTGGAGTCCTGGCAGTCCAGATGCCCCGGAAAAGGCCAGACAGAGGCCAGGTGTGGCAGAGATGGGAGCAGGTGGCCTCCGCGGGGGGCCGTGGGCTCCTCTTCGGGCGTTGGCAGGGGGTGGGACGGAGTTAGCAGCGGGGGTGGGGGGGTGGTGAGGAAGACGTGGGCTGGGCGGAGCAGGCTGAGGGAGAATAAGCTCTCGGTTAGTGGTGGCGGGGCCTGCCCTCCTGGGAGAGAGGGGTCCCTCTGGTTCTTAGGGATCGCAGAAAACCAACCAGGAGAGAGGCCTCCGTGCCGCCCAGCCCCCTGCCCGCCCGCCTGCCCGCCTGCCTGCCTGCCTGCCCGCCCTCCCTCCCTGCTAGAAACTCCGCTCAGCACATTCCAGCTCCGTGCGGAGCCCCAGGAGTGGGGAAGACAGGGCCCCCGCCCACGTGGGGAAGACGGCCGTGTAAATAAATAACTGGACTTGGTTGTGATTGGTGCGCCGGGAGAGGCCCTGGGAGAAGGGGGCGATGCTCACGGAGGCCGGGGGAGCTGGGAAAGTGGCCGAGGGACGGAGGAGGGACAGAGGAGGGACGGAGGAGGGACGGAGGGATGGACGCGGCTTTCAGACGGAGCCGTGCTCCTCGTTCCACGTGGGGGAAGGGGGTGGGGAACCCAGGCACGCGGCGGCATCTCGAAGTCTCCGATTCTGTTCTCAGACCGTGGCTTAAAGGGAGGTGGCTGAGTTCAAGCGACCCCATCCCTCTTAGCGTTTTCCTGGGTTGGTAGAGCGAGGGGGGGGGGGCGCGGGTAGAGGACCTGGAGGAGAAAGGCCTGGGTTGGAACGCTGGCCCGCCGCTCACCTCCGTGTGCTCTGTGGGCCCCTCCTCAGCGCGTGTGTCCGAGTCCGTTCCCGGGAAGAGCCAGGGTTGTGTGTGGAGTAATTCGCACGAGGTGCTCCCACTGGCCTGGTTGGCACAGAGCCTGGGGCCTAGCAGGGGCTTGATAAACGGCGGCAGCCGCGGCATTAGTTGTTCCTCTCCGAGCCGCACGCGGGCCGTGTGCGGCGTGGGTAGGTGGGCCAGGGTGTGGGGGACCAGGATACCGGCGGGGCTCCTCTTGGCCTGGCCGGGGTAAGAGCTGCGGGGTGCAGACGCCCGTTTTCCCATCGGGAGCCGTGACCCGGGACACTGGTCCTCGCCCTGCCCGGTCACTTGGCCTGGAGAGGAGCCCAGCAGAGCTGCCCGGAGCTGCCCTTTGTCCCCGGGGCTGATGCAGGGGTGGCCCCGTGCCTCCCGGAATCTCCTCCCCAGGTAGACGGGAGCTTTGCTGCCCCTCCTACGGCAGCTTACCCCAGCCGAGTACCCCCGTGGCCACGGGGCGCCGGGTCGGGGCAGCAGCGGGGCCCCCGTGGGGGACCTGGTAGAGGAGCACGTCGCGTGAAACAGCGGTCACACCACCTGAGGAGCCCTTGTCACTCCCCTACCCCCCCACACACCTCCGCTGCTTCCTCTGCGAGACAAGACGTAGCGCAGGAACTAGCGAGCGTCGCGAGCAGCGCCCGCAGCCCACAGCGTGCGGGGCCGCTGCCTTTCCGCAGGGATCCTCACGGACACGCGGGGACGGAGTCTGCCACGGCCCCTCCCCGGGAGGAGGGGGCGTGGGTGTTCAGCCACAGGGAGCGGGGCAGGAGTGGAGGTGGGAGGGGATAGAGCAGGACGTGCCCAGGGGTGCCGGGACCTGAATCCAGGAGTGGAGTGCGGGCAGACCTCTCCCTGCTCTGCTCTCCCGCCCGTCCTGTCCTGGGCACTGCAGCTTTCAAAGGCTCAGAGCCGGGAACTGGGGGGTCACTGCTTGGGGGTCCTGGGCCCTTCCCACCGATGGGAAGGCCTGGTGCGGGGACGGGGGTAAGGTGTGGGGGTGGGGTGTGAGGGTGGGATGGGGGTGCTTCCCCGGCCCTCCTAGGAGAGGAGACAGTGTCCCCAGGGGTGGTGGTGATGGGGAGGCTATCTGGATGGGGGGGGACACGGATAATCAGGCAGAGGGCGGAGCCATCCTGGGTGCGGGGTGTGGGTGTGCGCATGGGGAGGGCCAGGCTGGCACGGGAGGCTGTGGGCTCCAGGCTGGCACGGGAGGCTGTGGGCTCCCCGAAGTCTGTTTCGAACGGAGCTGGGCGCTGGGCGCTGGGCGCTGGCGGGAGGAGCGGGGCTGCCTACGGCTGAGAGCCCGGCGTTCACATCCGGGCGGCCTGGCCCCGGGTCCCAGCGCTGCTGTCGCCTCGGGTCAGTTGCGCCCCTGGGCTGGCCCGGTGTTCCTGTCTGCAGAGTGGGGGTGAAGGGAGTGGGGGTGAAGGGAGTGGGGGTGAAGGGAGTGGGGGTGAAGGGAAAGGGGGGGAAGGCTCACACGGTCGGTTGGCCGAGGCGTCCTTTTTCCTTTGCAGACCGGAGGGGCTATTGCTCCTCGGGCTCCTACCGCGCGGCCCAGGGCGAGGCCGGAGTGTAGGGGGGGGATTGAGGGGGTTTGGGGGAGACCTCAGAGGTGGGAGAGGAACCCCCACCAGCTGCGGGGGGGCGGGGGGACCCCCGGCGTGGCCTGCCTTTGACCCTGGAGAGGCAGAGGGTGCTGCCGGCATTACGGTCGGGGTCCCCCGCCGGGAGGAGGCGAGGTGCCCCGGACCCCCGGACCCCCGGACCCCCGGCCTGCCTGGGAAAGGCCGCAGCAGCGGACGGACTCGCTCCCCCGGAGGCGCCCCCGCCCCCGGCTGGGCCGGCCCGGCCCCCGCGGCCCTGCCCCCGCCCGGCCGGCCGGCCCCGGGGATTGGCTGGCGAGCGCGCCGCCCCGCACCCCGCCCCCGGGCGGCGGGAAGGGAGGGGGGGGGAGCGGCCGGCAGCTGGCCCCGCGCCGCCGCCTCTGCAGAGCCGCCCTCAGCGCCCTGCGCTCGGCTCCGGCTCCGGCTCCGGCTCCGGCGGCGGGATAATGGGAGGCCCGCCGCCCGCGCCCGCCCGCCGGGGAGGCCGGCCCAGGTAGCCGGGCGGGGCGGGCGGGGAGCGCGGGCGGCCGGGGCGCAGGCGGGGGCCGGGGCCCGGGGAGGGCGGGAGAGGGCGGGAGAGGGGGGGACGGGAAAACAAAAACACTGGGGAAGGAAGGCCCTGGTGCGCCTGGCGGCCGCCGGAGGCAGGAAGATGGTCCCCGCTGTCCTTTCTTCTCCTCCCCGGGGCCGCCTCCCCCCTCCCGCCGCCCCTGCAGCCGCGCTGGGGGCGCAGCCCGGGGACCCGAGCCCCTCCCGCTGTCAGCCGGGCTCACCGGCCCTCTCTCTCTCCGGCTTCTTTTGCAGGTGGAAATAAAGGCTGGTGAAGGAGCCGGGCCCTGGGGACAAGGGGCCGCTGTCAAGGTACCCAGTGTGTGTGTGTGTGTGTGTGAGAGAGAGAGAGAGAGAGAGGGAGGGAGGGGAGAGGGGGAGGGAGGGAGGGGAGGCTGGATAAAAATAAAGGGTCTCCTCGGGTGATCCCTTAATCTCCCGCCGTGTGTGTGTGTGTGTGTGTGTGTGTGTGTGTGTGTGTGTGTGGCAGCCGCTGAGGGGGAGGGGTGGCGGGTGTGGGCGGCCAATGAATTCTCAGGCCTGTGTGTGGGTTTTGTTTGGATTCTTTTTGCTTTCTCAGCTGGATGGTCTGGGTGCAGTTGGGACCGGGCTTGCTGAGCTGTGTTGTGTGTGTGTTGTTGTGTGTGTTTTTGTTGTGTGTGTGTTTTTGTTTTGTGTGTGTGTGTGTGTGTGTTAAAGACATGCTGCAACCCCTGGGAATGTCTCTGGAGCCCGTCCCCGGCCCCGTTGGTTTGCATCCAATCTGCAGAAATCCCTGGGCGGGGTGGCGCGGGGTAAGAGGGAGGGTAAATGGTGCTCCTGAGCCTGGAGCTGATAGGGTGTCATTAGTCATGCTGCTGTCACCATGGCGATGGCTGGAGAGGAGGAGGAGGTGGTGGGGGTGAGGATATTTTGGGTCGGGTGGGGGCTGATGCAACATTCGCGCCCGGGGAGCTGCTCCTCTGTGGCCCGGTGTCTGGGCAGCCGGGACGGGAGCGCTACCAGGTGAGCCGGAAGCAGGGAAGGGGCACCCGCCGAGCGTCTGCTGTCTGTGAAGGTCGGGGCCGAGGCGTTTGGGACAGGGCAGGGTCTGTGGCTGGGACGCACAGGCATTCCTCCCCCGCGGACAAGGACCAGGACCGGGATCCGTAGATTTATTTCCTCGGGCTTCCCCCCTGGCGTCAGGGCTGGGGACCCCCCGTGAGTTTGGGATTACTCAGCAGTATCCGCTGGTGGCCCACCGTGGCAGGAGAAACAAAGCGGGTGGCAGCTCCGTGGGGCTGAGTTCCGAGCGGAGAGGCCGGGGGACAGGTGGGTGGGGGCCGGACCGGCGGGGACTTTACTGAGAGGGGCGGGCGCCCACGCTAGCCGGTCTCCACACCCCGCCTTCCCCGCGGGCCCCCCCCCCCGGAGCCCGTGGGGAGCTGGGGGAGCTGGTTGCTTGGGTAGCAGGTGGATGATGGTCTACGTTGTCCCCAGGTGCTCCTCCCTGGAAGCCCGCCTCCCGCTTCCTGGGAAAGCCGTGGGAAGCTCCGCGGAGGTGCCGCCTCCCTGCCTGCCTGGGTGGGGACCCGGGCAGGGAGGGGCTCTGCTCCCCCACGTGGGGCGGGGGCTCCTGGGCGAGGCGGCGGGCGGGGGGGGGGGGTGGATCAGAAGCCGGGGTGGTTCCTTGGCTCCTTCCCAAGGAACTTGAGGCGAGGAAGTCCTCGGGGGGGAGGGCAAGAGTTTTTGTTTCTGGAGCAGCTTCTGGGGGAAGGAAGGAGCCGGGCCAGGTGGCACCGGCTCCGCTGGGGAGCTGGGCATGCCTCGGAGAGGCTGGGAGGCGTGGGCGGTCGCCTGGGACCAGACCGTGGGAGGCCCCCCGAGGCAAGCGGAGGGGAGGCTGATGCCGGCGGGTGCCGTGGGTGCCGTGGGTGGGGAGGAGAAAGCGTGAGCTCACCCCCAGGTTCCACCCCCGGACTGGGGGCTGTGCTGTTGAGGTCTGTGGGCATGGGGTGCACCTGTTCCGCCCCCCGCCCTGGGGGAAGCAGGGCCAGGGGGTGGGGACAGATGGGCTCAGGGAGGCGGCCGCCCCCTCCCTCTCCGTGGCGCTCTGCCCTCTCAGCCGGAGCTTCCCTCTCTGCTGGGAGGAAGGGCTGCTGGCAGGTTTGTTTACTCCTGGAGGCGCCCCCTCCCTCCCTCCCTCTCTCGGTAGCTTCTCTTTCCGAGTGTGCTCTCCATTTCTCCTGCTGCACTCCGCGGCCCTTAATGCTGTGGGCATGGAGCAGGGCTGCTTGGAAAACCAGAGAAAGCCCTTCTTCGCAGGCACCTGTCTTTCCCCCTTCTCGGGGTGGAGCCGGGGGCAGACTGTGTGTTCAAAGCTCCGAGGTGGTGTCTGTGCTTGTCTCTATGAAGTTCTGTGTCGTTGGCGAATCGCCGTTCTCTCTCTCTCTCTCTCTCTCTCTCTCTCTCTCTCTCTCTCTCTCTCTCTCTTGGCCTGCCCTGGGCACTGCCAGCGAGCCCGGGGCTCTGAGCCCCCTCCCCTGACTTTTCTCGGGTGACCGGCCAGTTCGGTGCCCCGGAGGAGGCAGTGATCTGGCCGGATCCTCCTCTTCCATCAGCAGGCCGCGTGTAGGAAGCTGTCTGCTGCGTGAGCCCACGCTGAGGTCAGACCAAGACCCTGTGAGACACCCCCCGCCCCCCCCCTTGTCCTGTGCCCCAGCCCGTCCCCGTGGGATGGGTGCGGGCTGGGGGCGTCCCCAGGGGTGACGGGCATCAGGAGCCAGTGGGAATAGTGCTCATCTGCTGCGTGTGCGGTCCTGCCAGGGTTTCAGGAAGGAGATCCATGACGTAGGGTGTGCAGAGTTGAGCTTGATCAGCGCAAGTTGTCACTGGCGGCGCTGCCGGGGATGTGGCGCGTCTGCCCGTGGTACGCGAGGGGACGCGCCGGAGCGCACGCTGCGGCTGCCGCCGCCTCCTCGGCAGCCCGGGCGGGAGCCGGTGCCCGGGGCCGAGAGCGCCGTGCTGCCCGGCTCTCGGGCTCCCACGTGGCTCCCACGCACGGCCCCCCCTGGGAATCCTCTGCTGGCTGGGGATGTCTGGGAACTATTTTGGGACGGTGCCCGGGCGCTCTGCCTCCGGCCCCTGCCTCCGACCGCTGCAGAGATGCCCCTTTGTGGAGGAGCCGCCACCCTCGACTTTCCTCCTGGTCTCCCGCCTGCTTGGCCTTCTCTTCCCTGGATCTCGGAGGTGCAGGTGCGGCGTGAACTTGGGGGGGGGGGTGGGACGTGAACCTGGGGAGGGAGGACGGCAGCAGGTGAGCATGTCAGGCCAGAGCGGGGAAACTAGCCCACCAGGAGGGTTTTTCAGTCTGAGGGCAGAGAGGGAGAGGAGCGGCTTCCTAACGGACAAGGAGAACTGGAGTCAGAGTCCGGGCTCGGCTCCTCCTCCCAGTGAGGGAACTGGTAACTCCTGAATGTCCGGGGGGGGGGGGGTTGGGGGGGGGAGAGGACGTGGCAGGATGGACAGGTGAATGGGCCCAGGGAGCCTTCTGCACACCGAGTGCCCACGGGGCTCCCGCCAGCTGCTGAGGAGGGGCCGGGCCTGGGCTCCCTCCGGCTGCAGACAGGGACGTTTCTGCTGGAAATGGCCTTTGTGGTCTTGCCAGGTCCCCTCCCATCCCTGCCCCCTCCGTGCACCGCCCCCCAGACTGTAGCACGAGGTTCCGCGGGGTGGGGGTGGGGGCAGGGAGTGTGGGAGGGGCGCTGGCCTGGCTCAGCTTTGGGTCTCCCAGCCCTCTCCCCTCTCCGGTCCCCGTCCCCCCCTGACCTCACGGGCCTCGCTTGCTTCCTCTCACGCTCGCTCGGGCATCTGGCAGGCCGCCGGGACTCCCCCTTTGTTCCCAGCGCGCCTGCAGCGGCCGAGGGGGCGGCGGCGGCTTCCTCGGGGTTAGTGCGGGAAGAAGCCTCTGGGCAGCCAGGGAGCCGGGGCGGCCCGGACAGCCAGCACCTGGAAATCTCCCTGCTGTCCAGGACTGAGACCCCGTTCGCGTCCCCCCCCCCCCTTTCTTCCTGCCTTTGTCTTCCCCCGCGTACCGAGCCTTTAACTGTGTCCCGGGGACAGCCCTGGGCCCTGGGGAATAAGAGGAATCGTTGTTATTGGATCTTCACGGTTTCTGCGTGTGAGACGGCGAAGGCTTCGGGGCCAGCGTGGGGGGCTGCACCTGGCAGAGCGGCCCCTCGCCCCCAGCCGGGCCTGGCGCTGTGTGCCTTTTGCTTGTGTCCCCGGCTCCGTGGGCCTCGGGGGACTTTGAGGGAAGAGTCCACGTGCCAGCCACGTTTTCCATACACGGGCACCTCTGGGATCCGGCAGTGACAGGTTCGACTAGTGGGGAGAGACGTGGGGCGGCTGGGAAGGGAGGGTAGCTCTGAAAGGGAAGCGCTGGCTTCGGGTGTGCTGGGTTCGAGGTTGAGATAAGGCTGGGTAGGAATACCGTGGCGCCGGGCAGGTCACCTGGAACCCTGGACCGCTCGGGAGCGGGGACTCGGGGAGGGAGACCGCGGCGGAGGCGAGGAGGGCAAGACGGGGCAGCCGTCCTGCCTCTTTTCCTCTCTGTTCCCAGACCTGCGACTCGGGTTCTGTCCTTGGCTGTGGGGGAGTCCCTTCGCGCCCCTGCTCCTCCGTGTCCTCTGTAGAAGGACGGGGCTGCCTTCCGAAGTTAGTTCTCCTCAAACCACACGTGGCAGGTGGTGGTGTTGTTGTGTTTCTCCATTCCCAGAACGGTGCAGGGTGACACACAGTCCCGCTTAGTACGCGTCCTTCGCGGCTCGCACCGCTCGGGGCTGGAGCGGTCAGCGCCACCCAGAGCGCCGGGGAGCCGGGAAGGAGGCGGGCGGGCCGGGCCGGCGTGCGCTCCGAGGCCGATGCCGCTTCCCGGGGCTGTTCCGGCGTCTGTGTGTGGGGGAGGGGGGTGCACGGTGGGGGAGGGGGGTGCACAGCGTACGGCCACACCCGCACAGCCTTGCCTGAGAGGGGCTCTGGTTTGACCGCCTTCCCGGACACGACTTGCCCTCCCTTCGGTCCCGTCCATCCTGGGGACGGAGCAGCGCTGGGAGGAGCAGAGGTCTTGCCGCCCCCGTGGCCCTCTCCGGGTCCCTCAGAAGAGTTTCTTGCGTCTTGGCTTCTTAGGGAAGGGGGCCCTTTCAGCTCTGCATGTCTCCCACCGTGATGGAGAAGCGTCAGCTCCTGTGCAGCCCCTGTGTGTGTGTGTGTGTGTGTGTGTTACTGCATGACGCAGAGGAAGGGGACAGTGAAGGGGAGGCCAGTTCTCAGGAACCTGGCAGGGCGGGATTGTGTGTGTGTGTGTGTGTGTGTGTGTGTGTGTGTGTACACTGCCTGGCGCAGAGGAAGGGGACAGCGAAGGGGGGGGCCAGTTCTCAGGAACCTGGCAGGGCGGGATTGTGTGTGTGTGTGTGTGTGTGTGTGTACACTGCCTGGCGCAGAGGAAGGGGACAGTGAAGGGGGGGCCAGTTCTCAGGAACCTGGCAGGGCGGGATTGTGTGTGTGTGTGTGTGTGTGTGTGTACACTGCCTGGCGCAGAGGAAGGGGACAGTGAAGGGGGGGCCAGTTCTCAGGTACCTGACGGGGCGGGACTGTGTGTGTGTGTGTGTATGTATGTGTGTGTGTGTATGTATATATGTGTGTGTGTGTGTGTGTGTGTGTGTGTGTGTGTGAACTGCCTGGTGCAGAGGAAGGGGACAGCGAGGGGGGGGCCAGTTCTCAGGTGCCTGACGGGGCGGGACTCTGTGTGCGTGTGTGTGTGCGTGTGTGTGTGTGTGTGTGTGTGTGTGTGACTGCATGATGCAGAGGAAGGGGACAGTGAGGGGGGGCCAGTTCTCAGGTACCTGACGGGGCGGGACTGTGTGTGTGTGTGTGTGTGTGTGTGTGTGTGTGTGAACTGCCTGGCGCAGAGGAAGGGGACAGTGAAGGGAGAGGCCAGTTCTCAGGTGCGGGACTGTGTGTGTGTGTGTGTGTGTGTGTGTGTGTTACTGCCTGGCGCAGAGGAAGGGGACAGCGAGGGGGGGGCCAGTTCTCAGGTGCGGGACTGTGTGTGTGTGTGTGTGTGTGTGTGTGTGTGTTACTGCCTGGCGCAGAGGAAGGGGACAGCGAGGGGGGGGGCCAGTTCTCAGGTGCGGGACTGTGTGTGTGTGTGTGTGTGTGTGTGTGTGTGTGAACTGCCTGGCGCAGAGGAAGGGGACAGCGAAGGGGGGGGCAGTTCTCAGGGGCGTGCCGGCGTGCCGCGGGCCCTGCAAGGTGCGGAGGCGTCACGTTCAGTGGCTCCCAGTGACCTGGAGACAGAGCCCTCCCTCTGCGGCTGGTCACACACTGCCCGGGGTCCGTCAGGACGGGCATCGCGCTGCTTTTGATGGCACGAGGGTGTGCGTCGTCTTCCTGCGTTACCTCCCCCCAAGAAAGCTTTTTCCGCCGGAGGATCTCGTTTAAGATGCTGACGATTAGACAGAAAACAACAACAACAACAATTTCCTTCCACCCTGGCCGTCACCTTAGAGGAGGTTGGGGGGTAAGGGGTAGGTACCAGGCTTGCCTCAGCAGTAGTCCTAAGAGGCAGACATCCCACGTAAGACGGGGGTCTGAGCAAGCCCTGGCTCCCTCCGCGTGCCCTGGGCGCTTAAGTAATTGGATTTCTCAGCCCCGCCCCCCGGCGTTTCTTCGGTGTAATCCTAACCCCATGGGCTCTGCGGAGGGAAACAAAGACATTGAAAGGGTTTGCGACTTGTCCCTGACAGCGAGCTCCTAGGCTCCCCGGCCTGTGGGCTGTGTTTTCCCCCGCTTTGCTTTCTCTGAGGCATCGATACCCGCCCCTGCCCCCCAACACCCCCCTCCTCTCCTCTCAGGCTGCGCCTTGGGCCCCCGCCTGCTGAGCCAATGAGGTTTATAGAAACAGCCGGTCTGCCTGCCGGTCCGCCTGCCTGCGCCTGAGGAAGCCCCTCTCCGGCTCCTGCAGAGGAGGGAAGACCTAGAGAGAGGCAGGCGGCGCCCCCCCCCCCTGGGGGTGGGGGTGGGGTGGGGTTCGGGCTGAGGACCAGGCTGGGCCCCAGACAGACCCTCTCTACTGCACCCTCTCGGGGGGGGGGGGCGGGAGACGACCCCCTGGGCCAAATCACGTCTCTGCTGGCTTGAATAAATTTGGGGTGGGGTGCAGAGGGTTCCCCTGACTGCGCCAGGCTCTGTTGGACCCAGAGAGGGAAGATTATGCCTTCCCAGTTGGGTGCATTGCTGCCCTGTACACTGCACTCTGGGGGGGCAGGGGAGACACAGAAATGGATTTCCAGTGGAGTGTGGGAGGCTGTGCCCAGAGATGCTGCTTCTCCTTTTATACTCCCCCCCCCCCCTTTTCCCAGCACTATGATCCCTCTCCCTGGGCTCTCTGTCCTAGGACACGCCACGCCACGGCCTCAGCCCCCCCCCCCCCTTTGCTTTGAGCTTGGCACGTTCCAGGCTGAGCAGAGCCGTCCTCTGAGGGCACTGCCGTGTGGGGTGTGAGCCAAGGGCTCCTCGTGTCAGAATCGTCCGGAAGCGTGTACACGTGCCGTGGGGCTGCTGGGCCGGGAGAGCCCGCCGCGGGGCCAGGCCCGGGGCTCCTGTCACACGGCCGCTGGGGAGAGTGGCCGCGGGAGGAGGGCGGCGTGGAGGACCCCCCCCCCCCCCCCCCCCCCCCCCCCCGCCCAGGGATTGGCGCTGGAAGCTGCGGGCTGGTGCACCGCGGGGCACCCCCTCCTCCCCGGCCCGCCCCTTGTCCCCGGGCCAGGTCCTACCTGATGATCGAGCTCAGCCGACCTCTGCCCTGCGGGCTGTCTTCCCACTATTATTTCTCCTCGGTTTCCTGTTTTCTGGCTGTGGGTTCCCAGCGGTGTCATTTGGACCCTGGGTAGTCGTTAGGGCTTAGCTCTGGGGTTGTGTGGTTGGAGCGGTGTGTGTCTGGGGGTTGTGCTGGCAAGCGGTCCAGAGCAGCCCCGACACCCGCTGGGAGCCAGAGCCCTCCCCCTCGCTCTCCCCTGCGGCTTCCTCTGCCCGGGGGCGTGTCCCCCGCCGGGTCTCTGTCTGAGGAGAGATGGGGGGGAGGGCCGGGTGGTGGCCAGGAAGCTTCTGCCCTGAACCCGAGCTCCCACCCCACCCACCGCCTCCACCCGCCGGCCGGCACCGCGCACGCTGCCGCTCGCCCGGAGCGTTCCCGGCGGCCAGGCCCTCTGGTTCAACTGGTTGAGTGGTTCTCGGTCCCGCTGCACCTGAAGATCATCTGGGAGTTTTTTTTTTATAGAAAGAACGTGTTTGTGCCTGAGCCCACCTCCCAGAGAGGGGGTGTAATTGGTCTGGAGTGGAGTGTGGGCTGCAGCCTTCTCCGGAGCTCCGGGGGTGGGGGGGTGGGGGGGGAATGGCCTTCGGGGTGAGACGTGTGCCTGGGTTAGCCGTAGACTTTTTTCTCATCTGTTGATCATGTTAGCGATCATCCATCCGAAGCCTTAGAAAATGAAGACAGTGTCAGGCACAGGGCTGGGCGGAATGTTCAGTTCCACGGGACTGACCCTCGGGTTCAGGTTTATTCAGACCAGGATGTGAGGGCAGAAACTCCGTGTTCTCCTCTCGGTTTTTAGCTATGAGAAAACGGGGCACCCCCTGTGCTCAGCCCGGTGAGTTTCCACAAAGTAAAACCTTTTCACGACGCCCGTGTCGCCAGCACCTGGGTGAAGAGACGCGTGCCCTCGCTCCGTCCCCGGGGCCCAGCCTTCCATGGCCTCCTCGGGCCCAGTCAGGTCCGGCCACGCCGCGCACAGACAGCCGCGCGTGCTGGTCCGGGGCCCACGGGCCTTCAGCGAGGCCTCCGCCAGGAACACCCGCCCACACACGTGCGGGAGTCTCTTGTATACTTACCTAGTGCTCTAAGCGTACACATTTTTTTTTAAATTAAAAGAAAATACAATTATACCTATATGTTCCCAAAAATTCTAGTTTAGCGCTTCTTAGTTGGGATTCAGGAAATCTGTATTTTAACAACGCCACCAGGTGATTCTCATGAGAGAAGTTTGGGAAACACTGGTCTAGAGTCTAGACCAGGGGTGGGCAAACTTTTTGACTCGAGGGCCACAATGGGCTCTTAAATTGGACCGGAGGGAGGGCCGGAACAAAAGCAACCTGACCATGCTGGCACCCTCATCTTGGGCTGCTGGTGAAGGAGCGGAGGGGAGAGCGAGAGAACCCTCCGCTCTTTCGGCTCCGCGGGCCGGATAGAACAGCCGAACGGGCCGGATCCGGCCCGCGGGCTGTAGTTTGCCCACGGCTGACCTAGACGATATGGCCCAGTTGGTGGCCCTGAACCTGGGAACAGTGTCTTGGGATGGAGAGGGGAGAGGAACCGTAGTGCCAGAAAAAATGGGAGCATCTCTTGGGCACAGCCGCCAGTGCTCCGCTGAAAATCCATTTCTATATCTCCCCACCCCCACACTCAGCTGTAGGGCAACAACAGTCCCAGTTAGGAAGGCACAGCCTCCCCTCGCTGGTCCGGCAGGACCTGTGAGTGTGCGGGGACCCTCTGCACCCCATCCTGACCATGTGTGAGCCAGCAGAGAAATGACTTGACTCAGGGGTCACCCTCAAGGTAGAATGTGCGGCACCCCAGGGGGCGGAGGGGGGTAGATATTTTTGCTCTTTATCTTCTACCCTTTATCTGGACTCCATAAAGAGCAGCAAAGGCCAGGGGGAGAGAGAAGGGATGGATTTTGAGTTCAACTTTGAAACCAGTCGCAATATTCTTCTTCTTTTTTTTTTATCTTCCAAAATGGAAAAGAAAATTTTGGACTTTAAATGAAAGTAATACTTGCCCATTTAAGGAAATCAAACAATATAAAAGTATACGAATCGGAAACTGAAAATCCCCCTTCTCCATCCCGGTGTGATCTCGGGGAACAGCTTGTACATGTCGTTACAGACTTCAAAGTGAGAGCGTGAACTTACGGTCTTCCCCACACAGACGTGTTCACCCCATACTTTGCAGGTTTGGTATTCTTCTTCCTGCTCATTGCTATGTGGGGGACATCTTTCCGTGTCAGTGCCTCTGTCTGGGCCTTCTAAATGGCTGTGGCGTCTTTCATTTTGTAAGTTTATTGCAATCTGTTTCCTGTTGATGGACACTTACAGCTTCTGTATTTTGCAATTATAAATGATGTGTGGTAGTTTGTAACATTTTTTTTGGTTGTTTGTTTAAATATCTGTGTAGGACAAAAACTGTACAAATGAAATTTCAATCGACATTATCAAGTTACCCCCCCAAAAGGTAATCTGGTAATATCAATTAAATTTACTGTCCCGCCTACCCTCAGTGAGGTATTACCAGTTCTTAATTTTTGCCAATTTGGTAGTGGAAAGGATATCTCCTATTATTTTAACTTATTTTATTAGTGGATTTGAGAATGTTTTAACTGTTAACCATTTTTGCATTTATTCTGTGTATCACATATTACATATATTACCCACTTTTAATTAGATAGAATTTTAATGGTTCAAAAAGTTCTCATATATTATCAGTCTTAGCCTCCCTTCTATTTTGGAAAATTTGTGGCCTCTCTCTTTTCTTGTGTCTGTCATGTTGAAATTTGATTTTTATGCAATTGGAATTCATCAATATTTTGGCACCCAAGTTTTTCACTTTATAGTTTTATTTTAGAAACGTATAACTCCAAGCTGGGAGTTATTTTGTATATAGTGTAAGGTAGGGATTACATTTTCCCCAAATATTATGTCCAGACTATTAATCATTTCCCAAAAGGTTTATAATTCTACCTTAAGCATTTTATAATTACTCATATAGTCATGTTTTTTTTTAGGGCCTTTCCTCTTTTCTATTGAATTATTTGTCTGATCCTATGTCATTATTTCATTGTTTTAATTACTACAGTTTTTATATAACAGTTTGGTTTTTTAAAAAGCCCTAAAAAAACACATTTTTTCCATAGCATTTTTGTGTGTGTGTGTGTTTCTTTTTCACTTCCTTTTCCAAATAAGCTTTTAAACAACTTGTCAAGTTCTATGGAAAATTTTTTGTATTTTTCAAGTGGAATCACGTGGAATTTATAGATTATTGGGGCAGAACGGGCAGCTCTCTAATGAGTATTCCCATCTGGGACATGGGAAGTATATCTTTTCTGTTCATTCCAGTCTTTTTGCGTGTCCGTCAAAGCTTTCTTCGCACGGGTCTTAACATTTCTCATTGCACTCATTGGCGGGATGTGTTGCAGGTTTTGTTGTTGCTGCAGTAACCGGTGTCTTTTCTGTGGCATTTTCTAACCCGGGGCTGCAGCTGTGTTAGAAATCCTCTGGTTTTTGCCAGGTGCTCTGTGATGCCAGCTCTGGGCTCAGGCAGCCCCTTGCTTGCTCCCTCAGTCCACCCGTGCCCTGTGGGTACCTCCGCAGCAACACTGAGGAGCCGGTGTGCGTCCCTAGCTGGTGAGGTGCTCACTTCACTCATGTTCATCCCCCAGTGTCTGGCACAAAGCCTGGGATGCAGTAGATCCTTTTAATAAATGCTGTGGAGTCAGATTGATGAGAGAGAGAGGCAGAGAGAGAGAGAGGAGAGAGGTATTTGCCTCCACAGTGTGGCATCCTAGGCCAGTGGTCGGCAAACTCATGAGTCCACAGAGCCAAATATCAACAGTACAACGATTGAAATTTCTTTGGAGAGCCGAAATTTTAAAAACTTTTTCTAACGCCGCTTCTTCAAAATAGACTGGCCCAGGCCGTGGTATTCTGTGGAAGAGCCACACTCAAGGGGCCAAAGAGCCGCACGTGGCTCGTGAGTTTGCCGGCCACGGCCCTCGGCCCACGCAAGGAGCAGAGTGTAAGCGGCCCCGGGGCTGTGAGCCGGCGGCGGAGGCGGGGCGCCGGCCCTGCTCCCACAGTGAGAAGGCGGCCCTGGCATTGCCCATGGCAGACATCAGGGAGGATCCCTCTCTGATCCGATGCCTCGTAATTACCCCGGGACCGGCAGCCACCGGTCATTAACCCTCATTAGTGCTAACTAGTAGGGAGAGCCGCCTTCTCGGTTCCCAGACGCCTGGGCAGCACACGGTACCTGCGCTGCGCCGTGGGGATGCGGCGGCGGCTCCCGGTCTGAGCGGAGCTTGCGAAGACACGGCTGCTGGCGTGGGCCCCAGGTCTGTGGGCTGGTCTCCCTCCTCCCGGGGGTTGAGGGCGGCTTTCCCTCCTCCCGGCTCTTCTCCAGCGTCCGTGGCCTCCCCACCCCCCAGGGACTGTGCCTCTCGGAGGACTTTGTTCCTCCCCGTGCGCTCATCCTCCTCACCGTGGTTGCATTTCGAGCTGGTGCTTGTAACCGGGGATCGGAAGACCCTGTTTCTCGAAGGAGCTGTCCCGGCCCTCCTGCCGGTCCCGGGCTCTGCCGCCACAGAGCTGGGGGGGAGGTGGAGAGCTCTCCCTGCCCGGGAAGGCGGGGTCCGCCTGGGCCCACGCACCGGGGCCCTCTCCTCCCTGGGGCGCGGGGCTGAGGCAGCGGCCGGCAGGGAGTCCTGCCTGGAGAGGAGGTGGGGCGAGGAGATGCTCTGGGCTGGGCTGGTGTGTGGACGAGGGGAACGCCAGCCACAGGGGGGCCAGGCCGCTTCCCGGTCACCCCGAGCCGACCTCGTCCTCGGTCCTCCAGCCTCTGGTTAGTGTGCCCCTGGGCTGTCTGACTGGGGCCGTGAACGGAGCCATTGAGCCCGCGGTCTGTGCCCGCCGCTCCTTCCGTGCTCGGGGCTGCCGAGAAGTAGACACACTTCCCCTGGCTCCTCTGCTAGTTCGCTCACACCAGTGTTTCCCAAACTTTTGGCATGGGTGTACCCCTTCTGTAATTTTCGTAACGCTGAGTATCCCTCGTCCAAGAAAAAAGAAAAAGGATGTATTTTAATAGCAATCAAAATATATTTGTTTTTCCGGTATATACACAAAATAATAATAAGCGAAAGATAAAATTATTCGTAATAAAATATAAGTAAAGGTTATATTATAAATAACATTTATCTGCACACCGGACCATCTCACGCCTCACAAGACTGTCTTGACTTGACTCATGAGAACGTAGAATTAGGCGCAGCTAAGCACGGTGCAATGCATATCCCCACCAAACTCTTCCCGTGCCCCTGGGGGTACGCGTACCACACTTTGGGAAACACTGACTTACACCCACCAGGGAAATAGCGGAGCCAAGGATGCATATACCCAAGAGGTCGCCCCCCCCCCCCATCCGTGTCTTACTCCCTTTCCTGGTGCCCACGGGGCTGGGGAAGCAGCCTGGGGCCGGGGAGCATCCCTGTGGGCCCTCAAGCCCCCGGGCCCCTCATGGCAGCCCGGGCTGCGTCTCTGCCGGCTCTGGGGGAGCCGCCTTCTCAGGGCGCCCAGCAGAAGCTCTGACAGGTGGACCTCTGCGACCCCGTGGAGTTGTTCCACGTGGCCTTTCCCGGAGCGGAGCGCGCTCTGGCCGCGGAGCCGAGATGCTGGGCCGCCGGGGCGGCAGCTCACCTGTGGGAGGAAGCCTTTCCTCCGGCCTCCCGCCCACCTGCCGCCCTCTTTCAAAGAGCAGAGGAGCTGGTTGGTCCAGCCTGTGAGTGCGCACAGCGGGGCGGGGTGTGTGTATGTGTGTGTGTGTGTGTGTGTGTGTGTGTGTGTGGACTGCTGTCCCCTGCCAGCTCGTAAGACCTCCTTGGTTCACCCAATCGGTGAGCCAGCTGGCTCTCTCCTTTCCTGCGTCCACCCTCAGCTTCACGGGGTTATTGGGGGGCTCTCAAAGGGCAGTCCCGGGGTGACCACAGGCAGGGTTGGTCTCTGGGGGTGAGACCCAAGTATCTGCATCGGTAGCCAGCAGCCTGCAGGTGATATTGCTCTGTCCGCTGGCGTTTGAGAATGGTGGTCGGTAGAGTAATAATATGAGGGGCTCCCAGTGCTTGGCGGGGATGAGAAGACATGCCCTTTAATACAGACAGGCTGTGAAAAGGCCAGGCGCGGCGCAGACACGTGGGAGGAGCCAAGAGGGACTACGTGTGAAGGCTGTCAAACTTCAGATACGATCTAACTCTAGGAAATAGTTACACTTCGCTGTTGTGTATTACAAAGAACGCAGATTTATCCCTAACCGGTTTGGCTCAGTGGACGGAAAGGTTCCGGGTTTGATTCTGGTCAAGGGCATGTACCTCGGTTGCAGGCGCAAGTAGGGAGGAGTGTGCAGGAGGCAGCTGATCGATCTTCCTCTCTCAACGATATCTCTAACTCTCTATCCCTCTCCCTTCCTCTCTGTAAAAAATCAATAAAATATATATATATTTTTAAAAAAGAATGCAAATTTACTACGGAAAAATCAGGAAGTTCATATGAGCAAGTAGAGAACATAAGGCGTCTATAATCTTATCACTGAGAACTCCTGTTGATATTTTGGTCTTTCTAGAATAATTTTATATATATATATATATATATATATATTTTTTTTTACATTTTAGATGTCTATGGATTTTTCTCTCCTGGTTATCAAAAGAGCACATTTATATTAAAAACTTTTTAGTTGGTATAAAACTGGCATGAAATGTTTTGATTGGCTAATCCTTTACTGCTCCGTTTATTTGCCATCTTCGTTTCTTGGTGAATATATTTTGATTTGCTTTGCCTGCTTTTCTTCTGTGAGATTTTCTTAATATGAATTCATGAGAGCTTCATAGGCTGGTCATATTGACTGTTGGCCAGACCTTGACAGATACTACCGATGTCCTTTACTTTTTTGATGTTTGGCTTTAGTTTGCCAGGCCTTTTTTTTTTTTTTACATGTTCATGTGATCAAATCGAGTTCTAATCGTTTAGCAAGTTGATTTTTTTTTTTTTATTTTGTGTTGCCAAACAAAGCAGGAACTGCTTTTGTAAATGTCAGGGGACAGTTACAGGCTAGACCAGTGCGTCTCTCTCGCTTTAACGTTCATCCAGATCCACCCAGGAATCTCTTTATAACACAGCTTCCCATTGGCTGGTCTGGGCGGGGCCTGATCGTCTGCATTCCTGACCTGCTCTCAGGTGGTGGTGATGCTGCTGGCGGGGGGACCACACGTGAAGCAGGAAGGGGCCAGAAGTCTCCATCCAACACGGATGGTCACAGAGGAGTGGAGGGGCCTCGGGAACAGACTTTTCTGGGTCATGCCCTGGGGCTGTCTGGCTGTGGACCTGCGTCCCGGCCTGGCCACGGCTGGCTGGTGGCTTGGAGACAGTGCCATGGCCCTTCGGGACCCCTGGTTCCTGGTCTACAAAGCAGGGAGACAGTGCTTACCTCCGAGGGGTCTGGGAGAATTAAATGAAAGGATAAATCGGACCCACGTTGTTGTGTGAGCCGGAAAAATTGTGTAATTCCAGTTACTGAGTCTGGTGCCCTGCTTTGTGGGGGGGAGGGGGCGCGTTCTCGGACAAATGTCTGTTTCTTTGGTGATGGATATTTTCAATATTCCTACTTCTTCTTGAATAATTTATTCTAGAAAATTGTCCTTTCATCCATGTTTTTAAAGTTTGTAGTGATGAACTTCGTGTCTCATAGACTGGCCATGGTTATCTCCCCTTCTTGCATTTCTAATGCTGTTGGATAGTGTCTTTCTTTTTAAGATGACCGTCCTTGCCAGAAGTCTATTTGTCCTTTGGAGAGCCACCTCTTAGGTCCGTTTACAAACACCACTGTGTTTTATTTCCTAATCACGTATTTCTCTCTTTATCTCTACCGGATGCCTTTTTCCTGCCTTTCTTAGTTTTTATTCCCTAGCTTCTTGGGTTGAAACCTTCCTTTTTGTTCTTCTTCTTACTTAACAAACGTTTTTTGGAAGCATGGTTTTTTCCTCTGCTGATAGCTATTGTTTTCATTGATACTAATCTCCAGATCTGCGTGCCCCCCCCCCCAACCCCTCCGCCGGCCCCCGGAACAGCTCTATTTTTACACCCCTATCAGTTTACATATCAATGATATTTAAAGTATGTGCTACCATAACAAGTACAGCTTAGCATAAACAGATCGGAAAGAAATGTAATTGTGATTTGGACTTTTTTTTTTTCTTTTCTTTTTCCCCTTGACCCTGGAGTGATGTTAGGAGACTCGTCTAGGATTTCCAGATGTTGTGTTTCTTTTGGTCGGAGGGCTGTCCAGGTCATTCCAGGCGGGGCTCCGCGTGGGCCTGCACGTTCGGGGGGAGCGTGTGTGTGTGTGTGTGTGTGTGTGTGAGTGTGAGAGTGTGTGAGTGTGTGTGTGTGTGTGTGTGTGTGTGTATGCGGCCGCCGGAGCCGCGGCTAGCCATGGCTGAGCCGGGAGAGCTGCCCGTGCCCAGTGGAGGGAAGGGGTCTTGGGAGAAGCGGGCGGGGGGGTGGTCTCTGTTGCGAGGCTCTCAGCTTCTCCCTAAGACAGCCAGCCTGGACGCCGGCCAGATGGCCCCTCTCTTCCCTGCAGGTTGCTCTTCTGTTCTGGTGCAGAGCCTGGTGTGGGGTCTGGGGCGCGCTGCCCCCCCCGCTGGCTGGAAGAGTGGGGGCCCCAGGGAGAGGGGACCCGAGTGATTCCTGCTCTGCAGAGCCTCCCGCTGCCGCCCGGCAGGGAGCTGTCCTCTCTGCTTCCTGTTCCCCGTCTGTGAAGGGCAGATAAGGTCCCCGTTTCACAGAAACCGGGCTGGTCTCAGGGATCACCAACATCGTGACCTTTAAAAACCCTCACCTGAGGACATGCGCGTGCGAGAGGCCGCTGACGCCGCCTTCCTGCGCGTGCCGGCTGGAGCAGTGCGCAGCCTTTGGGCGCGCAGGGCCAGGCCCCAAGCCGCTGAGCCACCCAGGCCGGGCCCAGTAACGCAACTCTTAAAAAAAAACAAAAAAATGGGGGGTGGGGCCATGATTTCAGAGTTTCAGAAAAGTTGCAAGAAAAGTACAAAGAAGTCTCTTCACTCAGGTTCCCCCAAAGTAACATTTTACTACATCCCCTACATTCACTATATTCTTTTCTGGCTCTCTATAATTTTTATTTTGGAACTGTTTGAAAGTATGTAGCGGACGGTGATGCCCTTTACTTTCGAACTCTGGAGGGTGGACTTTGTAAAACCACACAAGTAACCGCAGCGCGTGGGTCCCCGGCAGGAAGCTAGCACCCGGTCTGCAGACCTGGACACAGACGCGCTGCTCACAGACCCCCCCAGACCTCGCCCCTGTCCACAGCCCCCTCACAGGGAAAGCCCGAGGTTCATACACTCGGTGGTCAGGCTCTTTGTCTCCTTCACTCTGGAGGAGAGCTTCTATTTCTCCTGAGATTTTATTTTATTTTTTATTTTTAAATATATTTTATTGATATTTTACAGAGAGGAAGGGAGAGAGATAGAGAGCTAGAAACGTCAATGAGAAACATCGACCAGCCGCCTCCTGCACACCCCCTACCGGGGATGTGCCCGCAACCAAGGTGTACATGCCCTTGACCGGAATCGAACCCGGGACCCTTCAGTCCGTAGACCGACGCTCTACCACTGAGCCAAACCGGTCTTGGCTTTCCTGAGACTTTAAAACTTTTAATAAGCAGGTGAGGCAGAAGGATTTGTCCAGGGCTTTACAGTGAGGTGTCTTGGAAGAGCTGGGGCAGGGAACCTGGCCTCTGCCGACGTGCTGGCTCTGCTAGTTACTCCCCTTCCCTATCTTCTCCCCCACCCCCATCCCCACCCCCAATATCCCCCCAGCGCCCCCTGAACACTTAGCTCCTAGGGCCTTATCCTCAGCCAGCTCCTCAGGCTGGAGGTGGGCCGGCCCAGTTCCCCAGGAAACTGCCCTCCCTTTTGCCCCTCCATCTGCAGTGCCAGGGCAGGCCGCACCCCTCCGCCGCCCCTTCCCGAGCTGGGTAGGTGTTGGCTGGGGATCAAGGCCGTTGGGGGGGGGGGGAGCCTTTAAAACTGGTCTAGCCGCTGCCTCTCCCTTGAGAACCGGCCTAAGGAGCTGCCGTGGGTGGGGCGCAGCTGCTGCTTTCTGGGGAGTGGCACCCACGGGTTGGGGGTGTGACTGTCAACCCCCTTGGAGGTTTGGGGGTTAGTGGCCGCGGGACCGGCTCATCTCCAGCCAGAAGTGGGAGCCTGTGACTTGTCCTTGGGCCCCCTGCTCCCCTGCCCCGGGGCCTCCCTCCCGGGCAGGGTCTGGAGAGGTCAGAGGTCGTTCCCATGACCAGGGGGGTCACTGAAGAGATCAGTGACGTAAGGCGGTCGGTCCTGCAGAGGCGGCGCCCTCTTGCCTTAGGGGCATTAAAAGCATGATCCCCTTTGTTTCAACAAAATGGTTTGCAGCCGAAACCGGTTTGGCTCGGTGGATAGAGTGTCGGTCTGTGGACTGAGGGGCCCCAGGTTCGATTCCGGTCAAGGGCATGTACCTTGGTTGCAGGCACATCCCTGGTGTGGGGTGTGCAGGAGGCAGCTGGTCGATGATTCCTCTCTCTCATCGATGTTTCTAGCTCTCTATCTCTCTCTTCTCCCTTCCTCTCTGTGAAAAAAATCAATAAAATATATTTTAAAAAATGGTTCGCATCTATCTTTCTAAGGGTACGCTCATTGCTTTCATTGCTTAACACATTTTCTTATCTTGGTTGTTTTTAATTTACGGACTCTCTCGTGAACTCCCCTCCCCAATTTTTTTTTTAAAACATAAGAACTCTCTGAACCAACCTGTACTTCCTGTCTGACTGTGTCTATGACTCTATTCAGCTGACCAGTGGGTTTTATGTAATTGATTCTTGGATTTAGCCCCCCCCCAACCCCCTTGCATTTTCAGAGCTCATCTTCTTCCTCACCCCAGAGCTGATGCCCCCCCCCCCCCTTTCTACTCTTGGGAGCTACCACGCCCGCCCGCACGCCCAGCCGCCCCGCTGTCCTTCAGAGCTCAGCGGTGGAAGGGAGGTGGTCTCCCACCGTGGCCATCACCCCTCCCCTGGGCGAGGACCTCTCTCGCTTCCCCTGTTAACCCCGTGGGGAGTGAGGAGCCCTGGGGGTGGATTCTGTTCCTGTCGCTCCTGTCCTCCTCCCCCACCTTTGGGTGGGCATGCCAGCTCGGCCCTCCCCTCCTTGAGCAGGTGTTCAGTGTCTGCTTTTGTCCCAAAGCTTCTTTCCGAGATGGAGATGGAGACGGAGCGTTTCCTGTAAAGATGATTTTTTTTTATTGAGGTGTCATTCAGGGAGCACCCAGTTTGCCCATTTAACATGCGCAGTTCAGCGGTTTTTAGTTTATTCACGGGGTTGCGCACCCATCACCACGTCTATCTCAGAACATCCCATCGCTCCAAAAAGAACCTCCACCTGTTAGCACTTGCCCCTCGTCCCCTCCCCCCCCGGCCCCCTCAGCCTTGGGCAGCCGCCCATCTCTTTGTCTCTAGAGATTTGCCTTCCGTGGCCGTTTCACATCAACGGGATCGTTGCGATATGTGGCCTTTTGTGTCTTTCACTTAGCATCGTGCGTTCCAGGTTCAGCCAGGTTGTGGCCTGGGTCAGTACTTGCGTCTTTTTTGTGGCAGTGTGATACTCCCCTCCGGAGGCTGGCTGGAGACTTCTAAGTTGTCTCCCGGATGAAATGAAACCCTGGTGCTAATGTGAGTCAAGCCCTACGTGTTGTTGCTGTGCAGGTGGTGACCTGCAGCCTTTGGGGCCGGTCCATCCATGTGGCCAGCCGGAACCCTGACTCCGTGCCAGGTTTTCTGTCCGTGCCCTCAGCGGAATCACACTCGGCCTCCGGGGCTTGATGTGTGCTGTGGACATCTCAGGAAAAGCATTGTGGCTCTTAGACATGGAACCTCGAAGAATTAAGACTATGTTAAGCTGAAACCAGTTTGGCTCAGTGGCTAGAGCGTCAGCCTGCGGACTGAAAGGTCCCAGGTTCGATTCCGGTCAATGGCATGTACCTTGGTTGCGGGCACATCCCCAGTAGGGGTTGTGCAAGAGGCAGCTGATGGATGTTTCTCTCTCATTGATGTTTATAACTCTCTCTCTCTCTCTCTCTCTCTCTCTTCCTCTCTGTAAAAAATCAATAAAATATATATTTTTAAAAAGACTATGTTAAAAAAAAATAGTTATGATACAGAAAAGAAAAAAAGATCAGCATGAAAAAGCCCTGAGTAAGACAACTTGGCGAAGGTCTAATTTCCGTAATAAATAAAATGACGGATACCAAACCCGATCCCTGAATATACTCGGGGACCCCGGCTTTGTAAATTAAGTCCATGTTGCACAGCGAAGAGAGGGCACCGCAGGCAAACCGTGGTCGTCCCGGGGAAGTCAGACTTGCCTGTCTTTCGCTCCGCCTTCTACTTTGCCGCGACCGAACTTCCCGAAGTTCTCCCATCTCTCCCAGCGTATTCTATTGAGACTTTTTTTTTAGCCTTATCATTCTGTTCTTATGACCTTTCTTCTTCATTGTGGGCCACCCAGCAGGGTTTTCCCTGGCTGTAATGAGTTTCCTGTATTCACTCAGAGATCACCTCGCAGTTAACGTGGGCTTCACCGCTTTCACCACCCACGCAAAGCCACAGAGGACAGAACATCGATGTACACAGTGAGAGGCGGTGTCTGCCTGAAAGGAGCCCGAGTTAGAACGGGCCCCACGGCAGATCTCGGCCTCCGAGCCGTCTGTCCGGGAGGCGGGCACTGCTCGCTCCCTGGCATCCCCAGGGCCTGAGAGCGGCACTCGGGCAGTAAGTGCTCAGTCCCCGTTTGCCAGAGGAATAAGTGAACACAGTCATAACTATAGGTGTCACATCGGGAAGGTGTGCTTGCCGTAATGTGCCGAGAGCATCAGCAGGTGGAATTTGTAATTCTGTGGGGGCTTCTGCAGCTATTTCTACTTTTTAAGTACCTTCCCTCTTTTGCCATTGGCATGCGTAGTTTTTCGTAGTGGTGATAACCTTCCTATATGTTGTGGTATTCTGCCATTTTTTACTTCCCATTTTATCCAACATTTTCCCTGTGTGCCTATAACTTATGAGTTTTAATGGCCGTTTCATGTTCTACTGAGTTGTGTCATTTGTGAAACTGTGGCCCTTATTCTGAGTTTTCAGCCTTCACTAATGTATCCTTGATACATCAACTACCTGTGTGTGTATTTGCTTGCCTATTTTGTTGTTGTTGTTGTTTATTTTTACTGCTCGAACCCAAAGGAAAGATTGAGGTTGTGAATTTCTGGGAGTTTGGGGCTCAGTGGATTGAATGTGTGTCCGGCGGCGGTGCTGTGCTGGGGTAAAAGCAGGGAGCGGGGTGGCCAGCCCACAGCCTCCTCCTGGGATTGTCCCGGGAGAAATCAGTGAGGAGAACAGGGAGAGAAGGCAGGTCTGAACTATACCCAAGAGGAGCGGCTGGCAGAGCCGGGTCCCGCCGGCATGTGGAAACGTAAAGATGAAGCCGTCAGAGGTGACGGAAGGGCATTCTCAGGATGCCCGCCCGGGAGAATGACTCTTGGCAGGACTTTTAAGGGATACCCAGAGGAGTTGTCCCTAGGAAAGGGTCAGATGCTAAGTTAGGTGTTGCGTGCGTTGGGCTTGGTGGCACTGGAGAGCTGGAGTAAGCAAGCAGTGCCAGGGGCAAGGAAGCTTCGGGGCGACTGGTGCAGGCAGAGCCGTGGAGCCCTGGGTGGAAGTGAGATTTCCAGGAGAGCCTGAGGGCGAGGGGGGAGGAGGAGAGCTCCGCTGAGGGCCGTGTGGGAGGACCAGGGTCCTGCGGAGGGTGGGGGGAGGTGGGGGCGTGGGCAGGAGGTCTCCCAGGGCCTTGCTCATCACCCCTGACCCTCGGGGAGAAGAGAATGGATGAGGAGGGGCTGGGCGTCCGTCCCTTTGTTCCCCAGCACCGCAGACAAGCCTCTGAGGTATACACGAACCCACAGGACGGGCATTCTTTCCTTTTTCTGGCTAACAGAGCGGCAGGGGCTGCGCATACCGTAATGAGGTGCAGAGTGTTACTTTTACAGGACTTTTTTTTTTAAGGACAAATAAGAGTGTACCCACACCCCCTGATGTCCTGCCTTATGGACAGCACCTGGCTCCCCTGAATGGCAGGTCCCCCTTTCCCATCCCTAGCCCACGGAGTGACATGGGGTTTTATGACTGAGGGGTGAAGGCTGCTCTGCCAAACACTTTTTCCCCCCTCCAGATGTTTGGGTGGTGGCTTTAGAGACTCATTTCTTTGAAGGAGAGAGAGACATGTAAGTCTTCAAACTCCCTGGGGGGAGGGTCCGCGTGAGAGGCTGAAGTCCGTCCTCCGGGGCCCCCGCCGCAGCCCCGAGGTTGGACTCAGCTTTTGCCGCTGGCCCGTGGCCCTGGGGGTATGTGACCTTCGTGCATCTCTGTCTGCCTCGTTCGTCCACCCACCGAACGGATGTTGGCTCGGGTGCTGGAAGCCCTGAAAGGTCACATTTAAATGCAAAAGTGCTTACTGGGTGCGGAGTTCGCCACCCAGCTCTCCTAACGGGAGGCTGCTGCCCTGGCCCCCGGACACCCCGGTGCACGGCCTGTGGGGTACGTGGGGCCCCGGGCGCCTCCAGGGGCCGTTCCGTCAAGGTCAGCGGACTGGGCTGGTGCTGGCTCGTTGCCTTTCTCCTCGGAGCGGCGGCGGGAGGGGAGCGGCGGGGCTGGAGGGCTGGCGGCCGGCCCCGGGGAGGGGCGCCGGGAGCCCCGCCCCCGCCGGCCGCTGGGGGCTCCCCTGGCCGCGGGACGTGCACGGCGTGGCCTGGGCCATGGCCCCGGCGCCCGAGCGGGGCGGGGGAGGGGTGCGCACGTGTGTGAGCGCACGTGTGTGCGTGCGTGCATGTGTGTGCGTGCATGTGTGTGTGCGTGCATCTGGGTGCGCGCGCACGGGGGTGGGGGTGGGGGCGGGAGCCGGGACCCGGGAGCCGGGGCTCTGCGGCCGAGGAGCCGCCTCCCGCCGGACCTGCTCCTGAGCGCCGGGCTGTACGGGCGGCTGCCCTCCTTGCGCCAGGCCTCCGCTGTGGTCTGCGATTTCCTCCGCTGGCCCCCGGCAGCTGGAGAGTGGGCTCCTCCTCCCTCCCGGGCTCCCCCACCCCCACCCTCACCCCACCCCCACCCTCACCCCACCCCCACCCTTCCTGCCGCAGGCCTCCTGGGAGGGGAGAGGAGGGGAGGGGAGGGGAGGGGAGGGCCGAGCTGCTGGGGGCGGGGGTTCCCGTGGTCCCAGTCGGAGGGCCTCGGAGCCCTGAAAGTTGCAGAGCACTGTTCGTGGGATGGTCTCAGCTCCGGCCCCGCCTCGACCAGAGCTCATCTTGCAGAATGTTTCTTCTTTCCGCACATGTGTGCGTGCGTGTGTGTGTGTGTGTGTGTGTGCATGTGTGTGTGTGTGTGTGGTCACACACCCCGCTCTCTAGCAACAGAGATAGCGAGCAGGAACGGTCCCCCGGCATTCCTCTCCCCCCGAAGCCCCTTCCAGGGCCCGGGGCGGGGAGTTGGGCTGAGCTCCGGGCGGGGCGGGGCGGAGGGACTCTGCTCTTCAGCTGCCCGCCCCGGAGACAAGGAGGTGGGGACCGCGCACTGCGCTGTGTGTGAGCGGGGCTCGTGGCACGGAAGCCCTAGGCTGGCCGCGTTTTGAATCCTGTTTCTTTTTTTTCCCGCTTCAAATGGTGTAAACACTTCCCCTGTCATTAAAAAAAAAAAATACCAAAAACCCCTCAGCATCAGTGCAGGGATAGTCTCGAGTTTCCTTTTCTTACTGAGGACATTTCCCTGTTTTTAATAATGTCCTTATTCTGTATCATCGTAAGCAGCCCCACATTTGCTGGTGGAATGGCATACATTGTAATTTTTCTGATGTGTGATTTGAAACATATACCCGGCATGCCTCCTTTTATGGTGCTCTGCTTTCCTGAGCTTCACAGATGTTGCTTTTTACTTATTTTATTTTTTTGTTAACCCTCACCTGAGGATATTTTTCCCATTGATTTTTAGAAAGAGTGGAAGGGAGGGAAGAAGGGAGAAACATCTGTGTGAAAAAGATACATCTATTGGGTTGCCTCTGGCATGCCCCCCTGACCAGGGCCCTGGATGGAACGGAACCTACAACCAAGGTACAAGCTCTTGACAAGGAATCAAACCCTCCACCCTCCGGTGCACAGGCCAGCACTCTAACCATTGAACACACTGGCCAATCCTTCTCCCCCCACCCTTCACCTTTTTTTTTTTTTTTTACAAATTGAAGATAAGATCCTTCACCAAAAAAATTATGGCACACTTCATTGCGGTGGTTTGGAACCAAACTTGCAGGTACGCCTGCATGTCAAACAGATGGAAAGTAATAATAAACACATGTGAATTCCCTACCCAAGTTAAGAGCTAGAATGCTGCCAACCTAACTGCAACAGAGAATATTTTCCCCAACCTCCGCCCCCTTCTCACTTCCAGAGACAACCACTACCCTGACTTTCGTGTTTATCATTCCCTTGCTTTTAAGAAATGAGAGAAATCTCAAGCATGTTTGAAAAGTTTTAATTTCATGCTTTACATTGATATGATACATTTAATTTTTGAGCTTTTCAGAATGGGCAGATTATAATCTTTTGGAACTTGCTTTTTTAAAAAAAAGAAAATATTTTTATTGATTTCATAGAGGAAGTGAGAGAGAGAGAGAAACATCAGTGGTGAGAGAGAATCATCGATTGGTTGCCTCCTGCACCTGCCCCCAATTGGGAATTGAGCCTGAAACCCTGGCAGTCGTCCTGACTGGGAATCGAACCATGATTCATAGGTTGACACTCAACCATGATTCATGGGTTGACACTAAAACATGTAGCCACACTGGCCTGGGCGAAGCTTGCTTTTTTTTTTTTTTTTTTTTTTTTGCAATTTGAATGTAATTTCTAAGATTCACACATATTCCTGTGTTTCATTCATTCGCACCGCTGTAAAGTACGTCATTGTCCTTTCTGTGGTTGGTGGACCCTTCGAATATTTCCACAGTTTGGCTGTCATCGGTCCTGCTGCCGTGAGCATTGTGCGCACGTGTGCCATTTCTCCAGGAGGGGAACTGTGGGACCGTGGGGCACACGAATGTTCCACGGTAGAAGGATCTCTCCAGAAGGGTTGCTCTGTTATGCCCTCGGCCAGTGGTGTGTGAGGAAATGTTTCTGCTCCGCACCGCCAGCACTGGGTGCTGACCTGAAATGCCCTTGTATGGCGCTTGCTGGTCAGTGTAGTTAGTGTTCTTCACCTGGCGATTTGTTGTCATGACCACCCTGTGAGGTTAGGTACTATCATCAGTCCCCACTTTACAGACGAGGATATAAAGCACAGACAGGTTAGCTGTGTGCCACAGATTTACAGACGAAGCAGTGAGGCAGGCACAGAGAGGGTACGTCTGTGCCAGAGTCGCAGAGCTGGTAAGCAGTGGGGGCAAGATGTGAACTAAACATCCTTACTCTTAAGTTCTGTACGCTGGATATGAAATAGAACCGCATGGTGGCTTTATTTTGCCTTTCTCTCGTTACTAAGGAATCGCGGATTCTTTTCAGGTATTTATTTCCCATTCTCTTTTCATGACCTGTAATGAAATATTCAGAAACGATTCCCCTACTGTAGGGCGCTTAGGTTTCCTCTAATTCTTTACTGTCAATGCTTCCGGGAGAATCCTTGGCACATGTGACTTTTTTGTTTCTTCTGTTTCTTACACGGTTTTTGTGTACATGTCCTGAAGTGGGAGGCTGAGAGTAGTACTTAGTGGTTAAAAATGTCTTTGCTCTTCCGGATTGCTGTGTGATCTTGGAGAAGCTACGGAACCTCTCTGGGTTGTGTCCTCATCAGTAGAGATAAGTCTGTTGTAGGAGTCTGTGATGATTGGAGGAGACAAGCGAGTGTGCAGTGATTAGCATGATATTCAATGGAGACTTTTCCTAGGGCCCCCCCACCCTCCTCTTTTCCTGTCTTCCCTGAAACCATATTAATTACTCTGGGGTCAGAGGGCATGAACAGACACAGTCCCGTGCTTCTGCCTGCTATGACGACCTCAGGGAATCTGGCCTTGGTCCAAACTAGCTGTTGGGTGTGATCGGCTCTGTTTGTCCATTTTGTAGTAGGAAAATGTCTTACTGATATGTATGTGGTAACCACAGGAACCAGTAACCCCCCCCCCCCCCGCCATCTCGCACAAGAATACTCTGCCCACATGTGACAGTCCCCAGAAGTTAGACACGACCCCCCGCGGTTGGCTGACTGCAGAGAGGGTTTGGCTGTGGAGAGTGCAGACACAGAACCGGCTGGACAGTGTGCACACGCACGCACACACACACTCTCGCTTGCACAACACGGGCCAGTGTGCACGTCCTCTTAGAGGTTCCCCTAGAAGTTCCTTTCCTCACTCAGTGTTTTCATCCGTAAACGCCAGGCCCTCTGAGGAACGGAATCATCGATCCAATCTAGACAGACCGTGCCGCGAATACAAGCCGTGTGCCGTGAGAGAGGGGGCTGTCCGTTGGGGGCGGGGAAGAAGGAACGGGATTTGTGGGGAGGTGGGCATTGACGTCTAGGACTGGGGGGAAGCCCAGTTCCTGGCCGGGGGGCTGGCGGAATGGAAGAGCTGGGCCCGTGGCACTGGCGGCTGGGAAAGCCCCGGGTGGGGTTTATTGGGCAGCTGGGTGGGGAGCAGCCTCCTCCCCCCCCTGCTATCTTGGTCCCCCGGGAATTCACTTGGAGATTCCACCGGAGGGGATGTGCCCAGACCGGCTGCTTCCTGCCGCTGCTGGGAAGTTGACCGCATACTTGTTCATCCTGGACGAACTTACCTTCTAGGACAGGGGTGGGCAAACTTTTTGACTCGAGGGCCACAAGGGGTTCTTAAACTGGACCGGAGGGAGGGCCGGAACAAAAGCAACCTGACCACGCTGGCACTCTCATCTTGGGCTGCTGGTGAAGGAGCGGAGGGGAGAGGAAGAGAACCCTCTGCGCTTTCGGCTCCGCGGGCCGGATAGAACAGCCGAACCGCAGTCTGCCCACGGCTGGTGTAGGACCTGTCCCTCCTACAGTGCTGCCTAACTGCCGGGGGCCGGCAGAGCCGCCCGGGGACTCTGCCCCCCTCACTCCCCCTGCGGACTTTGATCTCAAGATAGTAGTCTGTATCCTCGCTCATGCCTTCCCTTTCTCTTTCACGGAGGAGTGTTCATCTGGTTTTGATGTGCTGCCCCTCAGAGTTGGAAAAGACTTGGAAAACCGGGGAGGGAGGGGGGGGTCTCTACCTCTCTCTCCTCATGTTATGGACCAAAAGAGGTGTCTGGGGAATGGCGTTCCACACTTCTCCAGCCCCGGCGGGCCTGGGGGCCTTTGGCCTCCCTCTGGTGCTAGGGCAGGCCGCTGTTGAGTGTCTGCGGGCGTCTGGGGGCCGGCCGTGGGATTTAGGAGCAGAAGAAAGGAGTTGGCCGTAGTGCAGGTGGGGCCTTGGGAGTCCTGACCAGGCCGGGTACAGGGCCAGATTCCCACAGAGGGTCCTGGACCCCAGGGAACCCTGGGGCTGGGGTTGGCGATGCTGTGTGCACCCGCCAACCCGTCTCGAATGGGTTGAGGGCCGGGTCTCGGGGGTCTGAAGGGAGCATTTACTCCGCTCGTCTCCCAGTTACAAACCCCTTCTTGTCCCCAGATGAGGGAAGCGCGCCCTCATCCGGGGCGAGACCAAGCCTGGGGTGGGCCGGAGCCTCCGGGGATCCCGTGGACAGGGAGAAACCGGTAAGGCTGGTGTGCAGAGCGAGCTCAGGGAGGGCAGGCAGGGTTCTGTGAGTCGGGCCAGAGCCAACACCTTGGTTTGGTCAGTTTCTCTGTGGATGGGGGGCGGGCTGCTCCACGATCAGTGGTCAGGTTCCTGCGTCCCTTGTGGCAAAGGCATTCCGGGTGGCATTGGCCCTTTTAGGTTTCCGGGCGGGCGGCGTGACGGAGGAGGTCCGCTGACTCCGCCCAGGGCTCTGGGTCCGTCCTCTCCGAGGGCCTCGGCGCAGAGGCCGTGCCGGCCAGGGTCCGGAGGAAGGAGCAGCGGCTCTTTCCGGACACACTCGGAGCCCCCCGTGAGCTTCTGAAGGTGCGGGGGAAGCCTGCTCCCTCGGGTGCTCCCGGCGCAGGGGGCCTCGCGCTCTGAGGAAGGAATCCCCGATGGGAGGGGTGCTGGCTGCAGGCTCGGGCTCGGACGCTGTGGTGGGCAGCGCGGGTCAGGGGGGCTTGGTCAGCAGGGGGGTGATTCTGCTCCTCGCCTCGCCCTCTCTACATCTACTCATCTGTCTGCAGACTGCACGTCGCCCCTGGCGCTCTGCTGGTGCCGTAATCCAGGCCCTATCTATCATCACTGACCGGGAGAGCGGCTGGCGTCCCTCGCCCAAATGGCCTCCGGGCCACCGCCCTTCAACTCTGCACTCCGTGCTCCTCGGGGACGCTGGCGTGCCCCTCCCGAAATGGAAATCGCTCTGTTGTGTTCACGCCGTGCGTGAGCCGCACCCCTGCTCGCCCCACGCTTGATGCTCCCCAGATGCCCAGCAGCGTGCCTTCCCCAGGCCGCCAGGCCGCCGGAGGATTCTGTGCCTCTGCAACGCTCGCTCAGACCCCCGCCTGGAATTCCCCCCCTCCCCTCCTCCAGAGCACCCGCCCTTCTTTTGAGCTTCATTGTGAAGGTTTCGGCGAGGTGAACCTTTTTTTAAAAAAAAATATATTTCATTGATATTTTACAGAGAGGAAGGGAGAGAGATAGAGAGCTAGAAACGTCGATGAGAGAGAAACATCGACCAGCTGCCTCTTGCACACCCCCTACCGGGGATGTGCCCGCAGCCAAGGTACATGCCCTTGACCGGAATCGAACCTGGGACCCTTCAGTCCGCAGACCGACGCTCTATCCACTGAGCCAAACCGGTTTCGGCGAGGTGAACCCTTTCTTGACACACACACGCTCACCTGCCCAGGGAGAAGTGATGCCCCCCCCCCCATCACCACCTCTCCCCTCAGCCATGACCCTTGTAGAGACCGTTCTCACTGCACTGACACGCGTTAGGGGTGAGTGTTTGTTTACAGGGCTGCTTCTTGCCTTTCGCCTTACACACTTCTTAAAGTTCCTAAAAACGATCAGTCTGGCCTGCTGTTTGGTGGGAAGCCTCCCCACACGGCGGCGGCAGAAAGCAGCAGCCATGGTGCTGTGCTCTCGGGCCTGGATCGGAGTCGGAGAGGAGGCGGCGGGGCCGCCGGCCTGTGCTCCCCGATGTTTGCGGCCTCGGCGGGGAAGGCTCCGAAGCCTCCGAAGCCGGCGGGGGCGCGCAGGCTGGGCGGGAACCCGCGAAGGGCTTCCTCTCTCGCACGCGTGGCAGGTGGTGCCAGCTGCTGGCGGGGGCCCCAGCCGGACTGTCAGCCGGGCACCCACAGCCGGCCTTTCCCTGCGGCCTGGCGGCCGGGCTCCAGGGGCAAGAGCTCCGAGAGACGCGGCCGGCGCCGCCTGGCCTTGTGTGGTCCAGCATTGTTGTGCCACTCCCGCCATTGTCACAAGCCCCCGGGGTTCCCGCGGAGGGAGGGAGGGAGGGAGGGAGGGAGGGAGGGAGGGAGGGAGGGATGGATGGATGGATGGATGTGGGGCAGAGGGATTGCAGTGGCCGTCTTTGGAAAACAAGGCCTGTCACACACGCTAGGCGCTGGGCGCGTGCAAACGGCGGTTTTAAAGGGTGAGGGCTGAGGGGGGAAGAGTTGTGAAATTGGTGGCTGGGGGTGTGGAGGGAGGGCGAGATATGACCAACAACAGATTGTAGGAGAAAAGACTGTGTGTGTGTGTGTGTGTGTGTGTGTGTGCAGACACACACTTACTTGTGGTGGGGGAAGGGGCGTGGGTGTGTAGAGTTGCTTAAAGGAGCCGCTGTCTGGTTGGAAATTTTTTTTTAAATGTGCATACAACAAATAAAAACATAAGAAGGTGCATACACACCAAGGCCCAAGTTAGGAGGGCAGGAGCAGAAAGGGAGGGGAGGGACAGAGAGGCGGCCGCGGCAGAGCGGTTTGGGTCGGTGCCCGGTGTGCTGGAAGAGCCTGGATGGTGCTTGGGTTGGGACCTGGGGGAGGGCAGGGACACCAGCAGCAGCGTGAGCTGTTGGGGGAGGGGGGAATTCAGTTCCCTGTAGACCAGCTGCCTCCCGTCCCAGGGTTAGAGTTCATGGAGGTCAGCTGAGAGGGTCAGACAAAGGCACATCCCCAGAGCCGTGGTTGCTGAAACCAGGGGCTGTGGCAGTGGAGGCGGGAACCTCGGAGGGGTGGGGTACCAGCCCAGGAGGGGGTACCAGCCCTCGGCCGGTCTGAGCTGGGAATCTGGAAGGGCCGACACCAGCCCCACCCTCTTCCTCCAGCTCTCTCCCGCCTCCCTGACCCCGATCACCATGGCCACGCAGCTCTTTGTTTTGGTAGAACTTTAACGCTTTGAAAAAGGCGAGGAAGAGTAGCGGGGACCCCCACAGACCCACGTTTTTTACATTTTGCCTTACCGGCTCTGTCATTTTCCCTGTGTGTGTCTGTTTTTACATGTGGATGTACGGTCACGCACGGCACGGCGTTTCGGTTACCGATGGGCCCCCTATGCGAATGTGGTATGCCACACAGCCTGCGTGTGTAGTAGGCTACACCCGTGGTCGGCAAACTGCGGCTCGCAAGCCACCTGCGGCTCTTTGGCCCCCTGGAGCGTGGCTCTTCCACAAAATACCACGGCCTGGGCGAGTCTGTTTTGAAGAAGTGGCGTTAGGAAAAGTTTAAGTTTAAAAAATGTGGCTCTCAAAAGAAATTTCCATTGTTGTGCCGTTGCTAGTTGGCTCGGTGGGCTAATGAGTTTGCCGACCGCTGGGCTACACCATCTGGGTGTGTGCAAGGGCACGCTGTCCGTTTGCACAAAGACAGCATCACCTACTGACACAGTCCTCAGAGCATTTCCCCATCGTTAAGTGGCAGGGTCTGTATTCTTTCGTGAACCATTGGAGACTAAGCTGGAGACACCGTGAAACTTTACTCACAGACACTTCAGTTGAGTGTCCTAAGGACAGGGAGATGGTGTGATGATCCCAGTCAAGAAGACGGAGGTGGAGACACAGTATGTCTTCTTCGTATCCAAATTCAAATGTCATCAGTTGTCCCAATGACGTACTTTATGGCTATTTCTCCCCCAACCCCCCCCCCCCTCACCGGCCGAGGTCTCACCCACGAGCATGCACACTGCTGTCCTGTCTCCTTAGTCTCTCGGAAGCTGGGAGAGATATTTGTCTTTGCAGTTTCTTTTTTTTTTTTAATATATTTTTTATTGATATTTTTAAAAATATATATTTTATTGATATTTTACAGAGAGAAAGGGAGAGAGATAGAGAGCTAGAAACGTCGATGAGAGAGAAACATCAGCCAGCTGCCTCTTGCACACCCCCTACTGGGGATGTGCCCGCAACCAATGTACATGCCCTTGACTGGAATCGAACCCGGGACCTTTCAGTCCGAAGACCGACGCTCTACCACTGAGCCAAACCGGTTTCGGCTGTCTTTGCAGTTTCTGAAGAGACCAGTCCGGGTGCTTTCTGGCGTGCCCGCTGTTGGAGTTGATCTGATGTTTCCTCGCGATTAGGTTTGGGCGATGGTTTTGGCGGGAGTTCTGCGTGGCTGGTGTGCTGTCCCTCTCCGGAGAGCACCTCAAAAGGCACGTGCTGCTGCTGGCCCGGTGTTTGTGACGATAACTTGGCGAAAGTGGCGTCTCTCAGGTTTCCCGCTCGGGAATCTCACCTGGGGCTGTCCCCGCTCAGGGTCCTGAAAGTTGGAGTCAGACACTTGCCCCTTTCCCACCGGTTGGCACCTTCCCCTGATGGCAAGCTTCCTCCCGGATCACCAGCAAGTGCGAGGGGTGGGTCGGTGGGCTCTGCTGCCCAGGAAACTGGAATCTAGCATTTTCTAAAGTCACTGTTGCAATGAAGGAACTTCAGGGGACAGGGTTTTGGGACCATGTGTATGTCCTGTGCCTCATCAAGCTCTCACCTGCTAGTTGCAGCATTCACTGGCGGCTTGCTAAATCCATATATATATATATATATATGTATATACACACACACACACACACACACACTTAATTGGCATTCTATTATAAGGAAGAGCTTTTCTCTGGAGGGATGAATCTTGCAAACTCCATGCCTCACCTGTGTATTAGCTTTTCACTTGCTGGACTGGGCCCCCCGGACTTGCCCCTTCCCCTTCCTGTGGGCTTTGGGGGATCTCAGCTTCCTGGGCTTGGGGTGGGGCCTGGCTCTTCCTCCAAGCAGTCACGGGCTCGTCGTCGTCTGCAGGACCGGCTCGGCCTGGGGCAGCACACAGGCCGGTGGGGTCATCGGTGTTTCCCTCGGGCCGGGGCCTGGGCCTGGGCTTAGGGAAGCTCCGTAACGGGTACAGGGAAGAGCTGCGGGGTCCTTCCCACTGGGACGCGATGGCTGGCCCCCTGTCGTGGCTAAGCGTGTTCATCTGGTCAAATATGGCACGTGCGGTTCACACACGCAGCACATTGTTACCTGGTGTGCTCCGGTAGCTTCCTTTCTCTTCTGACAAATAAAATAATTAATAATAATAACAATGAAACCAACATGGCCCCGGGGTCCCGCTGGGCGTTGGGGGACACCGGCCGCTCTGGGGGTCCTCAATGAACGCTTCGTTTCAGGGGAGCCTGGTCGGCGTGACGGGTCTGAGGCTCCAAACGCCGGAGCAGCATTCCGAATTCCGTGCCAGGAGCCCAGAAATGGGGAAGGCTCGTGGGCAAGGGAGGAGCCGGGGTTCGGGGTGCACCCGGGACAGAGAGTTTGCCAGAAAAGCAGTGTTCGGGTGTGCGTCTGAGTGGCTGCGAGCAGAGGAAGCTGTTCTGATCCGATGGCTCATCTTCTTCCTTTTCTTCCTCCCTCTCTCTCTCTCTCTCTCTCCCCCTCCAGACAGGCTCAGAGCTCAGCCCCGTGGATGGACCCGCTGCAGGTCCGATGGACTCAGGGCCGGCGTACCATGGGGACTCCTCCGGGCAGCTAGGCGCCTCCGCGGCGCCCGTCAATGGTGCTAGAGAACCCGCCGCCGGAGCCAGCCTGCTGGGCGCGGGAGGTGCTTGGCGGGTCGACCCGAAGCCCGACTGGAACGCTGCCCCGGGCCCCGCCCACGCCGCGCGCCTGGAAGATGCTCACGACCTGGTGGCCTTCTCGGCGGTGGCCGAAGCCGTGTCCTCTTACGGGGCCCTCAGCACCCGGCTCTACGAGACCTTCAACCGTGAGATGAGCCGCGAGGCCGGGGACGGCCGGGGACCCCGGGCCGGGCCCGAGGGCTGCGGCGGTGCCGCCGGCGGCGGCGAAGACCTCGACACGCTGCAGACGGCGCTGGCCCTCGCGCGGCACGGCATGAAGCCGCCCAACTGCAACTGCGACGGCCCCGAGTGCCCCGACTACCTCGAGTGGCTGGAGGGCAAGATCAAGTCCGCCGTGGTGGAGGGCGCGGACGCCCGGCCCCAGCTCCCCCTGCCGCCCGGCGAGCCCGGCCTCCCGGCCCCCGGCGGCGCCAGGCCCCTCCTCAGCGCCGCCGCCGCCGCCGAGGCCCCCCACGTCCCTCCCCCCGAGGGCCTGCCCCTGTCCCAGAACGCCCTGAGCCTCGCCAAGGAGAAGAACATCAGCCTGCAGACCGCCATCGCCATCGAGGCCCTCACCCAGCTCTCCTCCGCCCTCCCCCAGCCCGCCCACCCGGCCCCCCAGGCCCCGTGCCCGCTCCCCGAGGCCCTGTCCCCCCCCGCCGCCCCCTTCGGGCCCCCCCAGTCCTACCTCCGGGCCCCCTCGTGGCCCGCGGTGCCGCCCCCGGAAGAGCCCCCGCCCTTCGTCCCCGAGAGCCCTGCCTTCCCCCCCGCGGCCCCCAGGACAGAGTTCCCCGAGGCCTGGGGTGCCGCGGCCGACACCACGCCGCCGCCGCCGCCGCCGGCAACCCCCCGGAGCTCCTGGCCCGCGCCTCGCCCCAGCCCCGACCCCATGGCCGAGCTGGAGCAGCTGCTGGGCAGTGCCAGCGATTACATCCAGTCGGTGTTCAAGCGGCCCGAGGCCCTGCCCGCCAAGCCCAAAGTCAAGGTGGAGGCCCCCTCGTCTTCCTCCTCCTCCTCCTCCTCCTCTTCTTCCTCTTCCTCCCTGCCGGCCCCGGAGCCCAGCGCCCACCAGAAGGCCCAGGCCGCCCTGCAGCAGCACCTGCACCACAAGCGCAGCCTCTTCCTGGACCAGGGCGGCGCCGGCCCCGGCCCCTCGGAGCCTCCCGCGCCCGGCTGGTGGGCGCCGCCCGGCTCGCCGGCCCCCCGGCCGCCCCCGGACCGGCCGCCCAAGGAGAAGAAGAAGAAGCCGCCCCCGGCGCCCGCGGGTGGCCCCCCGGGGACGACGGAGAAGGCCACCCCCGGGGGTAAGCCGGGCGCCCGGAAGCCGGTCCAGATCAAGAGGTCCAGGCCCCGGGAGGCGCAGCCGCTCTTCCCGCCCCTGCGGCAGATCGTCCTGGAAGGGCTGCGGCCCCCCTCGGCCGCCCCCGCCGAGGACGGGTGCCCGGCACGCCTGCCCGCCCCCCAGGGCGCCGCCGCCGCCGCCCCCCTGCCCCCAGAACCCTCTCTTGCGCTATTTGCACCTAGTCCCTCCGGGGACAGCCTGCTGCCCCCTACTCAGGAAATGAGGTCCCCCAGCCCCATGGCACCCCTGCAGCCAGGCCCCCACGCCGGCCCTCTCCCCCCGACCGACGACAAGCTGGAAGAGCTCATCCGGCAGTTCGAAGCCGAATTCGGGGACAGCTTCGGGCTTCCCGGCCCCCCGCACGCGCCCCTGCAGGACCCCGAGAGCCAGCCCGCCTGTCTCCCGGCCCCTGAGAGCCCCCTGGCCACCCGCTCCCCCAAGCAAATCAAGATCGAGTCCTCGGGGGCCGTGACCGTGCTCTCCACCACCTGCTTCCACTCGGACGAGGGCGGCCAGGAGGCCACGCCCACCAAGGCCGAGAACCCGCTCACCCCCACCCTCAGCGGCTTCCTGGAGTCGCCCCTGAAGTACCTGGACACGCCGACCAAGAGCCTGCTGGACACGCCCGCCAAGAGAGCCCAGGCCGAGTTCCCCACCTGCGACTGTGTCGGTAATTCCTCCGGGGCGTCGGGAGGGCCGAGGGCTGTGGCCCGGGCGGGTGTCCCCTGTCTTTCACCAGCGCCAGCCACCCCGCTGGGGTCTGGGGACACAGCAGTGAGCTCACAGGCCAGGGGAAAAGACACGGAGGAGAAGGCTAGTGCTGATGATGCTTTGTGGTGCAGGGCATGTCCGTGTGCGTAGAGGTGGGCACAGAAGCTTTGTCCCGCAGACGGAGATCGGGGCACCACGGCGGCCTTCTGTGGGAGGTGGTGCTTGTTCTGGAGCCTGAGCTCGGTGCCCGGAGCGGGCGGGGCTGATGTGGACCGTTCTGGCTCTGGGAGGAGCGAGCAGGGATGAACGAAAGGCGGCTGGCTGGAGAGGCAGGCGGGGGCCAGGTCTTGCAGGGCCCAGTGAGCCCGGTTGGGCGCCGCCGGACTTGATTGCAGAGGTCCTGGCGAGCTGCGGAGGGTGTTGGAGCAGGTAGTGACCGTCTGCTGCTACAAGACGGTGCCAGCCTGGGCCAGAGAGGCAGGATGGGGGCGGGGACCTGCCGGGAAGGTGTCCTGAGCCAGGCCAGAAGTCTCACACGAGTTTGGACTGAAAGAGTAAAACGGGTCGGAGGGCCTCTGAGGAGGAGGGGGTGTGGAGATGGGGGCAACCCCAGGCCTCCCGCTGGGTGGTGCTCGCTGAGAGCACAGGTTTGGGGCCGGGGCAGTGGGTTCTGCTTGGAGGGCTGAGTTGGAAGGGGCGGAGACACGGGAAGCTGGGCTGGGGGTCGGGGTGTGGTGAGCGTCCAGGTGGTGGCTGAAGCTATGGTGTGTGAGAGAGCCCCGAGGGCTTGGCTTGTGTCTTGCCTTCCAGCGTCAAAGCAGTCCCGGGCTCGTGAGGGCTGCTCCCGTGGACTTTGGGGGTGGCGCTGGGGTGGGGGGGCGCTGGGGTCACTGACACACTGGCTCCAGGTCTGCGTTAGCCTCCAGTTCTCTGGTGTTTATGGTGTGTCTCTGGCGACGACCAGAAACCACGTCGATGCTGGTGAGGAGCATGCTGGGTTCTTGTCAATGAGGAGGCGCTGGGCTGTCCTGCCGTCCAGCCCCCCCACCCCCCACCCCGGACTCCTGGGGTGTGGGCAGAAGGATCAGTGACAAGGCCTCCCTTGGGGAGCAAAGGGAGAGCGGGCCCGGGCTTCTCTCGGGGCGTGGACAGGTGTGCAGGGCCCTGCCCGACGCCCCCAGACCGGCCCCGGCGTGTGGCTCCCACCGAGGGCTGAGCCTGGGTCTGACGAATGAGGATGCGACTTCGGGGGCCCCTCGCTCCCCGGCATTGGGGGGAGGCTGGCTCTGACCACGGGACGTGGGCTCTCTCGGCCCATGCCGCGTGCCGATGGGCCTGTCCCCCCGCCGGGGCCCAGGGGTCCCCCCCCCTCCCGGCTCGGCAGCATCCGCACCCAGCACCCAGCACGCAGACACCGTCGGTCCTTCGTGGATGTCTTAATCGTTGGGCTCAATTACGTGGCCATTGTGTTTGACCAGACTAGCTTTTTAAAAAAATATGGATCCTAACGCCCTCCCTCTGTCGTGTGTGGAATGGACGTGGCGAGAGGAGGCCCTCGCCGGGGCTGCCGGGAGGAGCACATTAGTGCGTGAAGCCCCGGCACCCTGTCTGGCGCGGGGCTCGCGCTCTGAAAGCGTCCGCCGCCGTGGAGCCCGAGGAAGGCGATAAGGCGGGAGAAAGACGCAGAGGCATACGTAGTCTAAAGGAATCGTGCACAGGGCATCAGTCTGCACGGAGGATCTAGTTCTGTGCCAGCCGCTAATAGGAATACAAATCCAGAGAAATGCTTCGCCGCTGAAGGGCTGGTGGTTTGCTCTAGGGAGGGTGCGGTGAAACGCACCGTTGCCTGCTCAGCAGGTGTCCCCCAGGGGCCCTGCTGTCCTGGGGCACGGCTGAACCGGGAGCGTCTGGGAGCGCCAGGCGGGTATCGTTGTGGAGGCTGATGTTTCGTTTAACAAAGTCTCCTTCAGCGTGGGGTCTTGCAAAAATGCAGTGAACACAGTGGGGAGAGACAAGAAGGGCCCCTCCCACCCCCCACCCGGCTGAGGAATGCAGGAGCACGGTCTGAGGGCAGCCAGGAGCCAGCGATGGGATGTGAGACCTGACCCCTCAGCGTTCCCCCGCACCCCGGGGACCAGATGCCCCCGCCCCACCCCCACCTCCGCCCGCGGCAGCTTTGAAGCAAGTGAGCAGAAGTGCGGGCTGTCAGCACCAGAGAAACCCCGGCGCTGGCCACACCGACAGCTGCTGCCCTGGAGGAGGAAAAGGAGGAGGAGGTGGAGGAGGAGGAGGGCCGGGGGGCGTTGGGAAGAGGGAAAAGGGGGCGGAGATCCGAGCCGCCAGTCATCTGTTGCCGCAGGCGTGTCCCATGCTGCACAGAATTAGAACCGAGTCCGACCCGCTGTGCCGTCAGATGTTAAATTATGGAGGAGTGTTCCGTGAAAACAGCAGGCACACGTCGTATGTACATGATCACCTCACCTCGGTTTAAAAAAAACACACACACAGAGACTAGCAATCATAGTGAAACCTTGCTGTGTCCCAGGCGCGGCGCCAGGTGCCTAGCAGCCACCGTCTCACTCGCTGCTCCTAGCGTGTACTGCTAGCGTGTGAGGAGGGGCGGTTCGCGCCGTAGTCCCGTCCCCGTGACGGTGGGGTGATCTGCCCCGACCGGAAAGCTAGCACGTGGCGGAAGCGAGGTCGGAACCCGGGCCGCTGGCCCCTGACCCCGTGTCACGCAGGGACCGAGATGGTTTAGCTGAGAAGCCAGTCCTGACTCCCACAGAGGCGGGAGGAGGGAAGAGGGCGGGGAAGAAGGGACCCACGTGGAGACGGTTTCCGGAGGTGCGGAGGCTCGTGTCGGGGAAAGCCACCCTGTTTTTCCCCCAGCAGTGTCAGGACCCCATGTCTGCCCAGGGCCTTTGGTCAGCCGGTGCCGGCAGAACTGTCTGTGCGAACTCGGGTGGAGGACAGGGGTTAGGGGTAAAGCTGCTCACGGCAGGGGTCACGTCTGGGGGCAGCCACCGTCTGCTCCGGGAGCTCGCCCCTCAGCAGGGACGGGGAGGGGAGTGCAGACTGCACGTCTGCGTGAGGAGGAAGTCCCATCCACGTGACAGTGAGGCGTGGAGGTGCCACGGAGTGCTCACAATAAGTGACCCATAAGTACTGCAGAAACAACTTTATAAAAGCACAGAGAGCCCTGGCCGGTTTGGCTCAGTGGACAGAGTATCCGCCCGCTGACTGAAGGGTTCCGGGTTCAATTCCGGTCAAGGGCACATGCCCGGGTTGCGGGCTTGATCCCCAATAGGGGGCGGTCAGGAGGCAGCCGGTCAATGATTCTCTCTCATCATTGATGTTTCTATCACTCCCTCTCCCTTCCTCTCGGAAATCAATAAAAATATGTCTTTAAAAATAAAACATAAACAATAAAAGCATAAAGAGGTTTTATAGCATAGCAAAAAAGAAGCGGAGTGTTCAAGGTCTATGGTGATTTTTGCCAAATAAGCAGTTTTGGCCAATCAGAGCATCACCAGGTAACCAAACGCCCCAAATCACCGAGAACATAGTTTTAGCCTGGTATGGAGACCAGGGGTTTTGAATGTATGGATGGGATTCATACGGACTTGTTCTCTGAATCTGGAAATACCAGAAGTAAAGGCACCCTTTGAAGCTTTAAAGAAATACAAATGAAAGTCGTGCCTCACCACAGAAGGTGGTGTGACACGTTCCGGTTTGGGGAAACAGAGCCCACAGTGCCTTACTGCCTCTGGGGCACAGGGAGGTCCTGCCGACCACCCCTTCCCCATCCTGCAGGCCCGTCAGAGCCAGGACAGTGGGCCACGGAGAGCTTACCCTCCGGCGCGGCACGGGACTGCTGGCGGGGCCCCTGGTAGTTTGTCTGTTCTCACAAGTGGGGGGATTCACAAGGAGAGCCAGCTCAGGACAGGGGACGAGTCCAGAGGACGTTGTAGTGGGAAAAGCATCCTCTGAGATCATCTGCTTACCATCTTGTGGATAAGGAAACCGGTCTGTGTAAACGTTTAAGTTGTGTCCTGATCTCTCTGAGGCGCGGCCCACAGGCAGCGGTAAACAGATGAGGAGACAGAGATAGGAGGGGTTGCCTGCATAGAAATGCTGTGGTTTTTATCCGGTTGGTCATCCTGCCCTCCAAAAAAGTAGCCAGAGACCAATATAAGAAAAACATCTTGTTTGCCCGGACCGTGGAGAAGGTTTGGCTGAGGGAGGGATCTGGTCCTACGGAGGGGGCGGACGGCAGAATCCACGGGGCCACTTGGGTCTGGACCACAGCTCCGAATGGAGGACACGGAGACTCCTCTGTTTACAACCACGCAGAGTCCACTTCCTGTAGTTCTTGTGAGCATGTAACCCTACCCCCTTGCGTTCAGCTTGAGATAAAAAAAAAGGAACTTCGTCGTTTAAAAAAAAATGTAAGGACTATAGGCTGCTTGGACATAAACATAAAGAGTATAAAGGTGGGGAATCAGAAGGAACTTCCTGGAGGAGGTGATGTCTAACCTGAGTTTCAAAGGGAAAGTAGGAGTGTAAAAGATGAAGAGGGAGAAGGTAGCGTGTTCCAGGCAGAGGGACGAGAAGAGGTGGGCAAGAGAAAACATGGGGAAATGCAAGTCGTTCTGGTGTGACCGGTGTGTCAGATGAGAGACTGGGAGTGGCGGCGGGAGAGGCAGGGGAAGCAGGGGTGGCACCAAAGGCAGAGGAACCAGTTTGCAAGCTCAGGTGACGTTCAGGCAAGAAATGCATGCGTGCCTGCACTAGGAAGGGCATCGGGGAGGAGGGGGCGGAGGCCGTGGTGAGAGAAGGAGAAAGAAAAAGAGCTAAGTGGCATGGTGGCCAGTGGGACTTGGGAGGGAGGAGGAAGAAGCCGTCACAGGTGACTTCTGAGGCCCTAGGCTGGCCGGCTGGGTGGGATGGGGGTGCCGATCACCGAGATGTGAAATGCGGGGAGGGGAGCGTGTTCGGACCTGCAGCCGTGGAGATGCCGGGAGGCGTGTCCCCGGTGGGGTCTGTGAGTCGGTGGCTCTTCAGCACACGGGTGGTGGTGGACGTTTCCATAGGGACATTTCCCCAGGGTGAACACGTTGGGGGGGGGGGGGGAAGAGACCTGGCAGGGCAGGATGCCAACGTTTCGGGGAGGGAAGGAAACTGGGTGGTGTGGAAGAGATGCGGAGAGAAAGCGAGGAGAGGGTAAAGGACCAGCAGGGGCATGGGAGGCCGAGAGGGCTAACAGCACCAGTGTTGGAGAAGCGTCAAGATTTAATGCTGGAGTTCTTCTTTGTCTTGCATTATTTATTACGTGCTCATGGTCTTTGAAATTAACTCCCAGGTTCCTGAAAAACAGGGACTGCCCTGGCCCGGTGGCTCCGTTGGTTAGAGCGTCATGCCGTACGTACACCACCAGGCTGTGGGTTCGATTTCCGGTCAGGGCACATCCCTAGGTTGTAGATTCCATGCCTGGTTGGGGAGCGTATGGGAAGGCAATCTATCGATGTTCCTCTTTCCCTCCCTCCCTCCCTCCCTCCTTCTCTTCTTCCCTCCCTCCCTCCCCCTTCCTCCTCTCTTTTCAGAAAACTGTGAAAACATATCCATGAGTGAGAATTAAAATTTAAAAACGTAGGAACTGAATATTGTATTTCTAAAGCATCTAGACTGGTGCTGAGCATATGAACAAGTTCTCCGCATACTATTTTTTGGTTCACGGGTCAGCCTTACTCTACCTCCCCATTTAAACTCTGCAAAGACATCAGATCAGTTTAGGCACGATCCCCCTTACCTTTAATCCTTGCCACCAGAGCAGGTGCCCACGGTCATAAAGGGATGTCCGCCTACTACCTGCAGACCTTGTGTGTTACCCAGGAGCTCACAGGCAGCGGGCCTGAGATTTTAGAGATCTGAATTTTTAAAAGGAAGTTCATCCGGCACCCCCGATCCAGGGTAGGGCCCAGCCACCTGCCTTCCCTCCGTGTAGATAGATGTGTGAGTGCCGGGAGGTGTCATGCTAGCAGTCACCCACTGCTGTGGAAGTGGAACCTTAGTGGTTACATAAGCTAAAGCTGACTGGCTAGAAGGCCACCACCATTCCGTCAGGGACCCGGGGCATTCTATAGGGTGGCTTGGACAAAGAAATCCTTTGTTTGGCCTTGACCCCCGAGTATTGTGGGTCAGCTCTCGACTGCCCCTCTGTATCGGCGTCATGAGGAGAAGCAACGCCTCCGTCGGTGTCTGTGCCTGGCACAAGGGTCCCCCTGGGCACGTGTGGGCGCCCAGGTCTCTGTGCAGAGAGAGGGGACGGCGGGAAGTTCGTTGAGACATTAGGGGTCCCCCTTTCTGGTGGGCAGGAAGGAGTAGTCGATCCTCCTGTTCAATATCTTCTTGCTGATGGAGAAAAGGACGCATCTCACCCTCCCCCCGCCGCGTACAGACAGCGGAGCGTCATCTCCGCTTTAATGAGGATAAAGTTAAGGGCCCACGGCAACGTGCCCGTGGCCAGTTGGTCAAAGGTGGGATTCTCCTTTCCCGTGCTCCACCCCACAGCTTTCTACTCCGTGTTTTAGAAGGAGCTTCACTCCTGCGCTGGCTGCTCAAGGTGAGACACGACACAGATTATTCGTGGGGAAGGGTGGATCTGTGTTCTCGCTCGGTCACTTTGCCTCCGTGGAGGAGGAGGAGATATCATACCGGGGACTGAAAGCAAAAAGGGGCGACTTAGCAGCATGCGAGACGAATGTCCCTGCCCTGAAACTGGCTGGGGAACAAACAACACAAAACAAAACAGGAAAAGTAGAGGAGAAATCCCATCCACGGAAATTTAGAAATCGCCCCGACGGTAAAACACGAACTTCGGGGGCTGTCTGCCCGTAGGAGGTCCGTCTGAATGGGAGTGAAGGTGGCATGGGCTGTACACGCGCAGGATTGAGGAGCACGGCCGTGGAGGGTCCCGGGGCCCCCAGCGTGGGGGGAGAGGCCGGAGACCACCCGTCTACACTCCGTGCTCTTTGGAAAGCGGAGGTTGCAGAAGGCCCCCCTTTTTCTCTTTGTCAGCTTCCGAGGGGGTGCGGGGTGGGTAAGCATGGTTGGCTGGGGAGGGGGGAAACCATGCCCCAGGAGCTGGCTTTGTGACCAGGGGCCAGCGTCTCCGAACAGACGCCACTGTGCAGGGAGAAATACTCGCCGAGCCACCCACCGAAAGGCCTGCGGACCGTGGGGCTTTGTTAACTTGATGTCTTGTCAGAAGGACCGGCTCACTCCCAGGAAGTAAACCAGAACCCTCGCATCAGGACAGGGGACAACCCAGCCCTCGGCTCACACCTTTAGAGGTGCTGGCCCCAACAAACGGGGGGGCGTAGAGACGAAACCTCCCAGGTTCGGCTGGCCACAGCCAGTCCAATCCCCCTTCTCACTCGGGCTGTGAACATCTGAACTGATCATTGAAACCGCTACGACCTCCAATTCTCTGGCTTCATTTCTGAGAAGAATTTGATCAGTGTCCAGGTAGAGAGACGTAAGGGGATTCTATTCATTCTATCTTTTGGCAAATGAGTCTAAACCAGTGGCTTTCAGTTGGGGGCTGTTTTACTCATCCCCCAACCCCCGCCCCCCGGCAGCGTCTGAGAACAGTTTCCGTTGGCCCAGCCGGCGTGGTACCGCTGGCATCTAGTGGGTAGAGGCCAGGGATGCGGCTAAACCTCCAGCAACGCCCAGCACAGCCCCTGCAGGAAGGAATCGTCCAGTCCAAACTGTCCTTCGCGCCAGGCAGGAGAATTCCCAGAGACAGATTTCCTCCCCGGAAAGACTCGCTAACAGGCAAACACTCAGGACCCAACACGCAACCCCGTCGCATTCTGAGGGGACAGTAAAGGGGTTGAGTATCACATTCGTGAGAAAGTTAGAGGAGAATTCAGGAAGAGTTTCAGCAACTTATTTTTACCCTCATGGAAGCGGGATGATGTGATTACAGTGAAGCCAGACGTGAGAGATGGAAGGAGGGTGAGAATAACGTTCCAGAGAATCGCAAGAGGGACTGATTGAATTCCGGGGGGAGCATGCCACCGCACAGCGCTCTGAGCGGCCGGATGAGAGGCTGCGAGAAGCAGTCAGAAACAGCAAATCGGCGAGGAGGAGGGACCGGATTGAAAGGTCACTCCTACCCAGGGAAAGAAACAGAAACGGGCGTCAGGAGGGTGGAGAGGAGGGAGGGAGGGAGGGAGGCAGAAGGGGTGCCACGCACAGACCCGGGATGTGGGGATGTGGGGATCCCTCGTTGGCCCCCAGCCAAGAGCATGGAACGAACTGAAAAATGGCAAGAGTGAAAGATAGAATAAAAAACTTTTCTGAAAAGTTTCTGACCGGTGCTCTCCCACAGGGGGAGTGCGGCTCAGCCAGAAGCTGGGCTCACGGCTGGCGAGTGCAGCGGCCGTGGCGGGAGCCTCTTCTGTGTCCACGGCCGAGCTGAGGAGCAGCGAGCAGCGGGCGGGAAGGAGCAAGGGGTCCCGGACTGTGAGAGGGCGCAGGCTGGGTTGAGGGCCCCCGCCCCCACAGTGCACGAATTTCATGCAACAGGCCTCTAGTATGTATGTATATATGTTTATATACATATATATATACATATATATATTATGGAAATTGTTCGGCATTAGCAGGGACTACCCGCTTTCCGAAGTGGTTATGGCAGTTGACGCTCCTCCCAGCAGAGCTCCCTGTGCTTCCCAGCAGGTGCTGTGAACAGCCTCTCTGCCGTTGGGGGAGGTCTGCAACCCCAGCTCACTGTGGCTCTAATTTACTTTCCCCGAGGAGTGGTGAGGCTCAGCAGCTTTTCCTTTGTCCTCTTTTGTAGAGTCTCCGTTCCAGCCATCTCTCTTCCGTGTCCCTAGCGTGTTCTTAATGCGTGGCAAGTGGCCTTTGTTTCTTTTCTAGATGTGAGTTCTCTGTCGGAGGATACGTGTATTGCAGTTCTCAGAACACTGAGATTAAAAGTTCGACCTAAGAGTGCTATACCCAATAAAATGGGTATGCACATGGAAAGCCCCCATAACAACGTTTCCAAGTATGCAGGAACTCAAAATTTCTGGAGGTGAATAAGGAACCGATGGGGGAAGGTGGGGTATGAAGGGGCTGGGAGGGCAGACTAAATGTATTCAGATGTAAAGTCTAAATTTAAATGAGGATATATTTGAATTGGGATAAATTTGTGAAGGTATACTCGTTTCATAGCTAGGCGTGCTTGGGTATAAGTCCATTTTCCCCCCGTAGAGTATCTTCTCTCTGACACCGACAGGATGAGAAGAAACAGTGGTTCGGTGAGAGCCCCCGGGCTGCCTGTGAACTGCTCAGAGGGAGAGAGGGACTGGGTTTGTTCGCTGGTTGGGGTTTGTCTGCTCTCCGTGTTTTCTTTCTTTTTTTTTTTTTAAATATATTTTATTGATATTTTACAGAGAGGAAGGGAGAGAGATAGAGAGCTAGAAACGTCGATGAGAGAGAAACATCGACCAGCTGCCTCTTGCACACCCCCTTCCGGGAGTGTGCCCGCAACCAATGTACATGCCCTTGACCGGAATCGAACCCTGGACCCCTCAGTCCACAGACCAACGCTCTACCACTGAGCCAAACCCAAACCGGTTTCGGCTGCTCTCCGTGTTTTCACGGCCTTTCCCAGAGAGACCTGACCACTCCGTTTCCAGGTTGGCTTGGTTTGGGATTTTCATACCTCTTTTTTTCCTAGCCACTGGGATGGAGTTGCCAAGATTTGGTTTGCACCTTCTTGAAAATCCCCTTTCTCTGCCCTTAACTGTAAGTTTCTAGTTTTTCTGATTTGGGATGCAAGGTGGTCACCAGAAAAGCTACGCGGTCGTGTTCTGGTTCCAGTGTCAGACCCTGCGTCCAATCCATTGCTTTGGCGTTTCTCCAGACAGTGGCACCTGGAATGGAGCCCGGCACCTCTGGCTGTGCTTGTGTTCTGCTCTCTGCGCGCCGTGTCCCCTCCTGGTGCCTAGACAGGCTCTGGGGCCCCCACCCCCAACACCGGCATTCTTACACTCCCCTTCCCTGTCTCCCCTCCGCCTCCTCCTCCCCTCACCCTCCACCTCCCACACCTTCTCAGGCATCTGCCACACATCTCTCTGTCTCGTGGTTCAAAATAGTGAATATTTGTAGTAAGTCATTTTTAATCCCTTTAGTTGAAAATATTCATTCATGCCGAAACCGGTTTGGCTCAGTGGTAGATCGTCGGTCTGCGGACTGAAGGGTCCCAGGTTCGATTCCGGTCAAGGGCATGTACCTTGGTTGCGGGCACATCCCCGGTGGGGGGTGTGCAAGAGGCAGCTGGTTAGGGTGTGCAAGAGGCAGCAACTCTCATCGACGTTTCTAGCTCTCTAGCTCTCTCCCTTCCTCTCTGTAAAATATCAATTATAAAATATATTTTTTTAAAAAGAAAATATTCATTCATTCCTGAAATATTTAAGCACTGATATGTTGAACTGTTCGAGGTACCTTAACTTCACATCGCACCTAATACTCAACAGCTCCATAGCGTAGAGGTTATTTCAGCTGCTTTGGGGCTTATACGGGTTGCAGTCACTTGGCTGCAATCACACACACTCTGTTTGGCAGAGTCTGGACAACAGCTACCTGTTGAGTTCATGTAAGACACCAGATGCTGCCCTGAGACCTGTGGAAGGCGTGGGGATTCGAGAGGCCGGGGAGGGAAGTCGTCACCGTTGCCCAGGTCTCTGCCTGCAAGTCCACGCCCGTTCCGCTGTTCCGTGCTAACAGTGACCGTGCACCGTGACACTTGTTTTGGTGTTTCTGTTCTCTGCCCGGGGCCCTGGGAATCGGGGAAACAAGCCTGAGAGGCCCACGAGGGGCGTCACAGAAAAGGAGGCATTCACGCTGGGCCCTAAGGGATGAGTTTTCCAAGGAGAGAAATGAAGGAGGGCATGGTTGCCTGGTTGTGTGGAAGGAGCTTGGTGGCCCTTGCAGGGTGCGAGGCGGGGAGGCGGGGAGGTGGGCGGCGATGGCTCCACAGGGGCCCCCGGGGACTGCGGTCCGGAATGTGGGCTCTGTCTTCTGTTGAGCATGGAGTCGTCAGTAGGAAGTGAGGTGACCAGATTTTTGTTTGGGGGAGTGTAAGGGGTGGTGTTGGGTAGGATGAGGTAGGAGGAGTGAGACCAGTTAGGAGACCCATGACAATAATTCAGGCCAGAGCCTGGCCTGAGACGTTAGCGGGGAGACAGAGAGCCTCCATCAGCGGAAGCCCTAACTGTTAGGCAGCTCCCATCAGTTCACCGGGTAGCACATACCATTGCCAAGCTTGCTCTTACACTTATTGTTAGTGTGGGTGATGGCATATACATCTTTATGCATGCATTTGTGTACATAAATACTGATATATGTGTGATTGTACGTGTACTCTAACTAGCCTATTAACATACTACCAGAGGCCCTGTGCAGAAAATCGTGCACTTGTGGGGTCCGGCCAGCCCAGCCCAATGGGCGGGTCGGAGCTGGGCCTGTCAAGAGAAGGAGCCGGTGGGAGGTTGGCCGGTCAGCCCCACCCCTGGTTGGTGTGGAGGAGGTGATTGGGGTTAGAGCTGGCTGGGGGGAAGGGCTGTGAGCCCCAGAATGTGTGCATGTACAAAATGGTCTGGGGGAGGGGCCATGGGTGTTTGGCCAGCCGGCCCTGCCCTTGATCAGGGTGGAGGGGTGACCAAGGGTGGGGCTGGCCAGGGGGAAGGGCCGCTGGGGGGTTGGTTGGCCACCCTGCCCTCCATCAGGGGAGGGGCCGGCCAGGGCGAGGGACCGCAGGAGGTTAGCCACCGGCCCCATTCCCCGGTTGGGCCAGTTCGCTGGCTACAGTGGGCGTCATAGCGACCTGTTGTTTTGGCGTTCTTGTCGCTGGCTATATATAGATACTGAAACTTGTTTGTTTTCCCTCTTAAACTACATACAGGTCATTTTTTTAATCTGGAGCTGCCCAGTTCCTTTTTGATAGATGCTCAGTATTGTATTATATGGATGCGCCATAATGTATCTATAACACATAATGTAATTATGATGGACATTTAGATTTCCGGTATTGTGCCATTACAAATGATGCAGTGAGTATTCTTGTATGTACATACTGTGTACGTGTGAAAATATAGGCAAGTTCCTAGAAATGAATTCTTAGAAGAATCTGATGTTCTCTGAAATTGCTGAGTTAAGTGGATTGGGCAGTTGTACGTTAGTATATTGTAAGTTACTTCCCACGCTGCCCGTTTTCCTAAACCCCCCCCAACACAAGGAGTTACCACTTCCATTTCCCTTTCAGAGAACAACTTTTATCCCTTTTTTTTTTTTCATTTTCTGTTTGTGTTATTGGCCTTATTTCACTGTAGGAGTTCTTGATTTATTAAGGAAATTTGCCTTTATGTGGTGTAAGGTTAAGATATTTCTTCCCAGTATGATATTTGTCTGTTGCCTTGACTTTTGGTAGTAATTACTATAAAATTTTCTTTAGTTAAATCTATCAGGGTTTTTTTGTACATGCACACGGCTTCTAAACTTCATGTTATACGTAGAGACGAGCTTACCACTTTCATGATTATTTTAAAAACTCTTCCATTGTCTTTCCCCCCAGAATTTGTATAGTTTAATTTTTTTTAATTATAAATTTTCTCCCAGCCGGGGAAGAGACTCTTTCAGGGTCTGGTCGGTTTCTATCCTGTCTTGTTTCCCCCCGTAATGTTCTGTATAGAATAGGAGTGACAGTATTTGTTTTACATTTTTTAAAAACTGTGAATTCCATACGCCATACAGGAAAAAACACAGCACATTCATGCACAGTGTATAATGAACATCTGTAACCACCACCTAGAGACCGAGCAATGGGCCGTTTCCAGTTTCCCAGGCGCCCCCTGCAGGCTCTTCCCGTCACTTCCCTGTCCCACCCGCAGGGGTATTCTCTCTCTGTTCACTTGGGACAGCGACTTCCTTGTTTTTCTTTGTCTTGAGGTTCAACCACATGAAAGGGTTTCCTCCTCCCCCTCCCCCGCCGAGCCCCCTTAGGTAAAAAAATCATTGAATATCTGCAATTTTATATGATGGCCTGGAAACTCGACCAGCTCTAGTGCAGTTGAGCCGGGTTTTGCATGTCATTCGGCGTCATCTCCCAGCGTTTGCTGTGCTGCTTCCACTCGCTGTGGTGCAGTGTTCAGCTCCGGGGCTGCACGGTGTCCGTTCTCATTGCGGGGGGCGTGCCCTCGGATGGCTCTGCCGCTTTTCACTTACCCGTCCCCCTGCGGCTGGGCTAGGGGCACGTCCAGTTGTGACTGCTGCGGTGAATGTCGCCGTGGGAACCCTTGTACACGTGTGGGTGCGCGTGGCCAAGACCTCCCCTGGGACCTGGTCAGCAGGTTAGGGCCCCCTGCGTCGTCTTTTTGTTTTTTTAACTTTTTACTTTGACGTAATTTTACTTTAGAAAAAAACATATATTTCTGCTGAAACCGGTTTGGCTCAGTGGTAGAGCATCGGTCTGTGGACTGAAAGGTCCCGGGTTCGATTCCGGCCAAGGGCATGTACATTGGTTGCAGGCACATCCCCGATAGGGGGTGTGCAAGAGGCAGCTGGTCAGTGTTTCTCTCTCATTGACATTTCTAGCTCTCTATCTCTCTCCCTTCCTCTCTGTAAAATATCAATAAAATATATTTTAAATATATATATATATTTCTTTTATTGATTTCAGAGAGGAAGGGAGAGGGAGAGATAGAAACAAAAATGATGAGAGAGAATCATGGATCGGCTGCCTCCTGTACGCCCCCCACTGGGGATTGAGCCTGCATCCCGGGCCTGTGTCCTTGACCGGAATCGAACCGGGGACCCTTCAGTCTGTAGGCCGATGCTTTATCCCCTGAGCCAAACCGACTAGGGCCAGTTTTACATTTCTAGAAGAGTTACAGAGTTGGTACAGAGAGTTCCTATATCTCTCTCCTTCACCCAGCCTCCCCTCATATAAACGTCTAACAAAATTGTGGTACATTTTTAAACCTCAGTTTTCCACTTCATGTCTCTCTTCTGCTCCAGGACCCAGTCCTTGGTAGATTGCCATTAGTCGCATGTCTCCTTAGACATGAAATAAGCTTCCCAGCGGTAGTACACAGAGTTTGTAGGAAGTTCTTTTTGTTTTTAGGCTTAGACGAGTATCCAGTCAGAAAACTACCTCCTGGAGTTACTGTTACGTCATCTTTTGGGTCTTCTTTCTTTCACTTAGATACGTTTATTTTAACATTCACCCGTGTTGTTGCATGAATCAATAGTTACTTCATTTTTAAAAAAATGTTAGTGAACTTTACATGAAATTAATCGTTTTCAGGTAAACAATTCAGTGGTATTTCATACGTTCACAATATTGTACAACCACCACCTGCCTAGTTCCAAAATATTTTCATCACCTAAAAATAAAAAACCATTGCCGAAACCGGTTTGGCTCAGTGCATAGAGCGTCGGTCTGTGGACTGAAAGGTCCCAGGTTCAATTCCTGTCAAGGGCATGTACCTTGGTTGCGGGCACATCCCCGGTAGGAGGTGTGCAGGAGGCGGCTGGTCCATGTTTCTCTCTCGTCGACGTTTCTAACTCTCTGTCCCTCTTCCTTCCTCTCTGTGGAAAAGCAATAAAATATATTTAACAAATAAAAATAAAAACCCATTAAATGAAGCACTTAACTTGCCATTTCTCCCTCTGCCCAGCCCCTGGCAACCACCAAAATGCTTCCTGTTTCTGTGGATTTGCCTGTTCATTTAGATGGAATCATACAATACGTGATCTTTCGTGGCTGGCTAACCTAATGTTTTTGGCTGCCTCCTGCATTGCTCCCTATTGGGATCGAGCCTGCAACCTGGGCACGTGCCCTTGACTAGAATCGAACCGGGGACCCTCCAGTCTGCAGGCCGACACTGTATCCACTGAGCCAGACTGGTGAGGGCTCCAAAGCCTGTCCATCACTCTAAACAGAAACCCCACTCCCATTAAGTAGTAACTCCTCTTTGCCCCGTCCCCCCCACCCCTGGTAACCTCTCATTTTTATCTCAATGAATTTGCCTATTGTAGGTATTTCACATGCCAGTAAGTGGACCAGGCAATATTTTTCCTCTTGTGTCAGTGGCTTGTTTCACTTGGCATAATGTTTTCAAGTTCATCTATGTTGTAGCAAGCGCCAGACTTTATTCCTTTTTTATGAGGGATTTTAGAGGCCCGATGCACAAAATTCGTGCAAGAGTAGCACTGGCTTCTCTCCGGCACCTGGGACCCGGGCTTCCTTCGCAGCGGGAGGTCTGTGGCCCGGGCCTCCCTCTTGGGGTGGTCATGGGGTGATGGCCGGGCCCAGGACCAATCGAATCGCACCCGCCTTGGCTGACCTGGCACCAGTGGGTGTCATCGTGTGGTCCAGGATGTCGTCCGGATGGTCGTTCCGCTGTTGGGTCCTTCGGTCGATTTGCATGTTAACGCTTTTATTGCATAGGATACTATTGTATGGCTAGACTGCATTTGTTCATCTGTGGATGTGCACTTGTGTTGTTTTCACCTCTGGCTCTTGTGAATAACGCTGCTATGGACGTATATGGGCATATACAGGTACTGTTGGGTCCTTGGTTCCAGTCCCTGAGGGTAGATACCTGGACTGGGATGGTTGGCTGACCCCTGATCTAGAATATGTACGATGATAAACTAAATCCCAACACGGTTCTATACGCTTAAATGTTTCCCAATTTGGCCTGTGTGCAGTGGCGTTTTGTTGTGGTTCTAAGGTGTATTTCCTGGTTCCTCGTGGGGTAGAACACATGGGCACATGCTCATAAGCCATTTTGCCCCCCTGCTTTATAATGTGCCCATTAACTGTCCCGTCGGTGGTTTGTCTCAACAAGGGAATGTTGATGAATTGGTGTCCCCACTGAACGTCTCCTCTGTTGTTTCTGCAGAACAAATAGTGGAGAAAGATGAAGGCCCGTATTACACGCACCTGGGATCTGGCCCCACGGTGGCCTCCATCCGGGAGCTCATGGAGGAGCGGTAAGTGATGCGCAGGTGTCCGAGGAGAAAGGGCAAGGTGCTAACAGAGTGTGGGTTTTTAAGCACCTCTCGTTTCCGCGCCTTTGTTATCAGGGAAGATTCGGACTGTGGGAGGTTGAATGTGGGGTTCTCACCCCTACTTTTTAAAAATATATTTTTATTGATTTTAGAGAGGGAGAGGGAGAGAGAGATAGAAACAACGATGAGAGAGAATCATTGATCGGCTGCCTCCTGCACATTCCCTCCTGGGATCAAGCCCACAACCCAGGCATGTGCCCTTGACTGGAATCGAACCCGAGCCCCTTCAGTCTGCAGGCGGACGCTCTGTCCACTGAGCCAAACCAGCTAGGGCTTTCACTCCTATTGCTTCTGGGTTTCTTTTTATCTGTAGGTCTGCCTTCCATTGGTCCTCTCCCCTTTTTCTCTCTCTCTCTCTCTCTCTCTCTCTCTCTCTCTCTCTCTCTCTCTCTCTCAATACAGTTTATTGAAGAAATGTGGTGGGATGGCTCTGTGTCCTATAGAGTGTCCCCCGGTCTGGATTCTGCTGCTAGCTTTCCGTGGTATCGCTTAACGTGGTCTTCTGCCCTCCGTGCTGTACATTGGTAGTTAGATCTGAAGGCTTGGTTAGAATTCGACTGTATTTTCTTTCTTTTTTTAAAAACTACTTTACAGGTGGCTTTTTGTACCTCAGCTAGGAGGTGTGTACTGACCCATCTTTGGCCAGTGGTTACCTCCCGAGTCCTTTTGACATGATCCTGGGAGGCTTTCGTGATTTCTCATATGACATGTGTTCTGGGCTCACATTGTGTATTTACCCAATAAACCCTGCTTCCTCTTATTGTGGGATAAAAGGACTTAGAAAACAGGCTCTGGGTGCCGGGCATGCTCACTGTCCCTGGGGTCCTCACTGTTTCCGGGCCTTCTCAGTAGAAAGAGCGAAGATGTGTGTATGTAGTTTTTTCACTTTTGTCATCGTTTCATGATTCAGTGCGTCATGAATTTATATTGACACTTCCAATTCAAACTCAAGTAGGGTTTTTACTTAGTAACTGTATTTGGTGTTTGTTTTAAAGCAGTTTGTATGGATAGAGACTTTAAAATCTGGGTAGGTGTCCGCGGCAGGTGTTAAGCGCTCCACGTCCCAGTACACGGAGAGGTGAAATGGCTCGGGGACAGACAGCAGGTGGGCACGGGAGCCAGACCGGCCCTGCCACTTACTGCCAAGCCACTCCGATCCTCCGTGGCCCGTTTTCCTCTTCTGCAAGGAGGCGATGCCGACAGGAGAGCACGCGCCGTGGGGCGTTGTGAGGGTAAACTGGATCGATTGTAGGTAAAACACTTAGTGTTTATTAGCAAGCACTGCATAGACTGTCTCCCTCATACACAGGTACTGACTGCATTTTTAAAAATATATATTTTATTGATTTTACACAGAGAGGAATTGAGAGAGATAGTTAGAAATGTTGATGAAAGAGAAACATGGGCCAGCTGCCTCTTGCACCTCCCTACTGGGGATGTGCCCGCAACCAAGGTATGTGCCTCAGACCAGAATCGAACCTGGGACCTTTCAGTCCGCAGGCCGACGCTCTATCCACTGAGCCAAACTGGTCTCGGCCTGACTGCATATTTTAATAGCAAGTGTTAGTATTTCAGTAGTAAAGGCAAAGATTATGTAGACATAAGCATGCTTATTCATGTAATTGTGGGGGGGGCGAGGGGCGGAGGCTGAGAGGTTTGCTCGTTTCCCCAAATTTGGGGACCAAATTTTGCCTGACAAGGGAAGCCAGACAAATGCTGGCATTAATACAGCAGGGAACTAACTCAGAGCGTCCCTGAATGAGGAAAAGGTAAGATGGATGGGGACAGTGTTCTGCTGTCATCACTCTTCCTTATCTTGTACCATCTGGAAACTTTTATTTCAAAGTAGCCCATCAGAGCCCTCGCTGGTTTGGCTCAGTGGCTAGAGCGTCGGCCTGTGGTCTGACGGGGCCCGGGTTCGATTCCAGTCAGGGCACATGCCCGGGTTGCAGGCTAGGTCCCCAGTAGGGGACATGCAGGAGACAGCTGATCAGTGATTCTCTCTCATCATTGATGTTTTCATCCCTCTCTCCCTCTCCCTTCCTCTCTGAGTGCAATAAAAAATATATATATTTTTAAAAACCACAGGGTGTGTGGTGTACATGCATGCCTCCATGTGTCCACACACGTGTGTGTTGCGGTTTGAAGGTTGAGAGGGGCATCATCTTTTGTAAGGAATCCTCACACTAACGTTTTCAGGTTGAGGGCTGTCGGGGAGTCACATGTACAGGTTTGGCTCTGGCTGGTGTGGCTCAGTTGGTGGGGTGTCGTCCCACGCACCAAGAGGTACTGGTTCAATTCCCGGTCAGGGCACATGCCCACGAGCAGGCTCCATCTCCGGCAGGGGGCCAGGCAGGAGGCAGTGATCAATGTTTCGCTCACACATTGATGTTCCCCTCTCTCTCTCTCCCTCCTTCTCCCTTCCTCTCACTCAGACACTTAAAAAAAAAAATCTTTAACAACAGCAACAAAATACACATGTTTAATCTGGGGCAGTTTTGGGATGTGTGTTTCTTGGTTGCAAATATGTGAGATTTATAGATAGCTGTCTAACTAACTTTTAGTTATAAAAGACTGTTTTTGGAACAAGGATTAAGAGATAGCGATAAAGTTGAGATTTTCCCTTTTCTCCTCCCCCCCACCCCCCGTCACTGTTTAAAAATAACAGCCAAGCATAGATTCTTCAGAAGCTCATTGAAGGGAGGGATTCCTCTCAAGACCAGGAATACCTATGGTTTTCCTCAGCAGCTGGTTTGTTTTTATCTTGGGGACCTTGTAAGTCATGCAACAGATCACGTGTGCGTCTCCGTGTTGGCTGCCTGCAAGCTGGAGCCCAGTGTGTGTGCCCCGGTGCGCCCCCGGTCGGAGGAATCTTTGGCCCGTGGGGGCCTGTTCAGGTTCGCTCCTGAGTCCTCCTGACAGCACCCTCAGGAGACCTCATCGGCTTCCCGAATTTCTCGTGGGATCAAAAGTTCCAGGCTCGTCTCAAACATACACCCGAGACCCTCCCCCAGGGTTTGCATCCAGTGCACCAACATCGTGGCTGTCTGCCCCACCGCCACTCTGATTCCGTCACCTCATGTAACCATCTCTCTCAGGTTCCTTCTGGGACAAGAAGGGCAGTGGGCGGTTGACGAGAAGAACCAGGCTGGGGGTCCCGTTGGTGAATGGTCCAGCCTGTCTCTTCCCCCAGCCCTCCCTCTCTCCGCAGGGCCACGCTGCTTACCGCCACGAGTTAGCCAAAGGAGGACGGGAAGCAAACTGGAGTCAGAGACATGGGTGCTTTTAGCTTACCTGGTGACGATTTGGAGAAAAGAGGGGGCGTCAAAAGGGAACCCTAAAATATTATCCCCGTTCATTAGGCGTTCCTCCCAGGTTCCAGGGGTGCCGGTCCTTTAAGAGCCGCTGGCTGGGACGATCGGGTTACCCTCGGGAATAAGGTTTCCGTTCAGCCTCTTCCTGCAGACTTAGTTTGGGGTCTAGGTATTCATCTGTATTTCTAAAAGGGCCTCTTCATGCCGAAACCGGTTTGGCTCAGTGGTAGAGCGTCGGTCTACGGACTGAAGGGTCCCGGGTTCAATTCCGGTCAAGGGCATGTACACTGATTGCGGGCACATCCCTGGTAGGGGGTGTGCAAGAGGCAGCTGGTCAATGTTTCTCTCTCATCAACATTTCTAGCTCTCTATCTCTCTCCCTTCCTCTCTGTAAAATATCAATAAAATATATTTAAAAGGGCCTCTTCATGATAGGCCAGAGAGTCAGACATTCAAAAAAAAAATTACATCTGGACTTGGTGGGTTGTCTTTAAACACTGAGACGGTTCTGGTTTTTCTAAAAAACGTCCAGCTCCTCATTCCGTGCTCGGCCCTGGAATCTGAGGCCCACGGCAGGAAGCGTGCTCGCAGGGGTGGGACGGTGGGGAGGCCCGCGCCCGTGTCCTCAGCTCACCCTCCCGTGGGAGCCCGATCTCCTTCCTGTCGGCGTCTGGTGAGAGCGGCGTGGTCGCCTCCGGCTGCTCTTCCCACAGCGACCCCAGCGCACACGCCGAGCGCCCAGAGGGCCGCTTCCTGATGAATCGTGTTGGGTTCAAAGTTTTCCGGGACCCAAACAAGAGCCGCCCTCTCTGGTCCCGTCCTCCTGGGCCAGGCCCCGCTGTGAACGCCCCAGGGTGCTGTCCGGGAGCCCGGGGCTCACGCAGCCTTCGAGTTTTAACGTGGCAGGTGTCGGACACACTTCTCGCTGCTTCACGGAGACCTTGCACGAAGTGGAGAACTCAGAGAAACCTCAGATCAGGTTTTAAAGCCCCTCATTCTCTTTTCCAATGACAAAAATAAAACATGTCTATAAAAGACCTTTTTAAAAAAAAGTTTAGCCGAAAGCAGTTTGGCTCAGTGGATAGAGCGACGGCCTGCGGACTGGAGGGTCCCAGGTTTGATTCCGGTCAAGGGCATGTACCTTGGTTGCAGGCACATCCCCGGCGGGGGGTGTGCAGGAGATAACTGACCGATGTTTCTCTCTCATCGATGTTCCTAGCTCTCTATCCCTCTCCCTTCCACTCTGTGGAAAATGAATAAAATATTTTAAAAATAAAAAAGTTTAGAGTGAATAACGCTCTCTAGCTATTCACCTTCCCGGAAGAAATGTAAAAGAAATGTTTACCTTTCAATGCTTTCTAAGCATTTACCAAGCTGTGCTTATGGATATAAAGAAATTTTGAACCCAATGAGATCAATCACACTGTCCCCACAGTTTGCAACTGCTTCCCCCTCCCGTAGTTTCTTCCTTGCTGTACATGCAATTCCTTGGGTCCTTGTAGATGGTTACTCTGCTTCCCATTGTGTGGAATTGTATTTGCTGAGCCAGGCCTACGCTGGACACTTCAGCTGTTTCTGATTGCTCATTGTTATCTCATGCCTCCATCTCGGTGCATTTGCACAATTATTTCTGAGGTAGAGCTATCTAGATGTGTTGAGTAAGTAAGATAGAGCATGCGTGTGTCTGCATTTGTATGTTAACAGTCTGTATAACTGCCACAGCCATGATAACGTTCCCTTTGATGGAATAGTACGTTAAAACAATAAGCTGTGACCAAATTGCATTCGCTAGACCCGTGGTGGGCAAACCGCGGCTCGAGAGCCACATGCGGTCCTTTGGCCCTTTGAGTGTGGCTCTTCCACAAAATGCCCCGGCCTGAGCGAGACTATGTTGAAGAAGTGGCGTTAGAAGAAGTTTCAGTTTAAAAAAAGTTGGCTCCCAAAAGAAATGTCAATCGTTGTACTGTTGATATTTGGCTCTGTGGACTAATGAGTTTGCCGACCACTGCCCTAGAGCAATCTCAGGACAGTTTGATTTAGGAAGTCTGTTCGAAGAGCATCCCATGCTAATTGACCAAAGGAGAAAAAAAAACCATTCCGTCATCTCTACCCCCCTCAGATGCTAGAAATGTATTTGATGAAGTAATCCTTTTTTTTTCTTTTGAAACATTTTTAAAAACGTGATTACGTTTATTGGGGGTGACCTTGCTTCATAACGGTAATCAATTCCTGATTTAAAATCCTTGGGGCCGAAGACCCTTTCGAAGGAAGGGAGTCTGTGTCTGTCCCAGAGGCAGTGGGCTGCGTGCTCAGCGATGCGTGGTGGGGGAACATCTCCGGTGAAGTCGGGGGAAAAGCAGAGATGCCTGCTGGCACTCAGTCCCTAGGTGAGAGACTGACACCGAGGCATAAAGAGTGGGAAGAGATATCTACGTGTGTTGGCGAACGACCGCTATTTACAGGCGATAGGACCCTGAACCTGAAAGGGGAAAGCGATTAAAAGTCAGATGATTCGGGAAGATGGCTGCCCACGTTGTTAAGGACAGTTAGTGTGCACTGGACTCTCCGCTGGTGCCGGGGGCTGGGAAGCATGTCAGCAGTGCACCCCGTGTGAATTGATTGCCTCCCGTGACCGTGCCCCGAGCCGAGGAGGAAGCAGTCGCTTTGCCTCCACGTTGCTGATGGGGAGCCCGAGGCTTGGAGAGCTCGTCACTTGGCCACGGCCCTGGTGGCAGGAACGCAGCTGGGCTGCCGTCAGGCCCGGTCTGTCGGGCCCGCAAGGCTGTGCATTAAGCAGCATCTCCCCCGGGGAGTTGTGTGGCCTGGAGCCGGTCAGCTCAGCTCCGGGGCCCGGGTTGCACCCCCCCTGAAGGTGCTTTGGCTAAGTAGACGGTCTCCGAACCCACGCGTGTGTGCCCCCACGCGTGTGTGCCCGTGTGCAGGGCAGCCAGGCGTGGGGACTGCCCGGAGGCATCTCAGAACCCGTGTGTCCTCGTTGCTGCTTCTCCTGCCTCCATGGTCCGCGTCGTATTAGACTGTCAGCGAGGGGCCGAAACTGGTCTGGCTCAGTGGATAGAGTGTCGGCTTGCAGACTGAAAGGTCCCAGGTTCGATTCCGGTCAAGGGCGTGCACCTTGCTTGCGGGCACGTCCCCAGTTGGGGGTGTGCAGGAGGCAGCTGATCGATGATTCTCTCTCATCGATGTTTCTAACTACCATATTTTTCAGACCATAAGACGCACTTTTTCTTCACCAAATATGCAGTCCCCAGGGACACGGAAGGTCCCGGGGGACCCGCTGCTGCTCTGCAACTCGGACCATAAGACGTAGGCACTACTTCTATTCGGACCATAAGACGCAGGCACTTTTCCTCCCACTATTTGGTGAAGAAAAGTTGCGTCTTATGGTCCGAAAAATACGGTATCCCTCTCTCTTCCTCTCTGTTAAAAAATCAATAAAATATATTTAAAAAAATAATAAGTAAACTGTCAGCGAGGGGTTGGGGGGAGGCTGAAGGAGCACAGGAAGGGTTTCCCCGTGTATTTTCTTTCGTTTGTGGAATGTATAAATAGCGCTCGGGGTGGCTGGGCTCACAGGGCTGGACTCCGAGGCCTGCGCTGGCCTTCGGCTTGAGGGCTTGGAAGCTCGGAGGCTAACATCGGGGCGTCCTGCTGACCTTCCACCTGACAGAGCTGGGCTGTGACGGGCCAGCCGCCCTGGGAGCCTGGGGGCGGCCACTCTGCCCCCGAGGCTCTGAGCAGAGTCACTGACACTCGCTCTCCCTTCCCCGTGGTCCCTGCAATCGCGGGCACCCACGGAGCCCGCCTCCTGGCTGGGGTGGCTCTCCTATGGCTCCTCTGAGCTGTGGTGCTTCGCCGCCCTCTGCAGGTACGGAGAAAAGGGGAAAGCCATCCGGATCGAGAAGGTCATCTACACGGGGAAGGAGGGGAAGAGCTCCCGCGGCTGCCCCATCGCCAAGTGGGTGAGTGCGGTGACCCCGAGTGCGGTGACCCCGGCCCTGCCTGTGCTGTGCTCTCTGACCTCGGGACCTCGGAGCTGGCGTCTGCCGCTCGACTGGGGTCCTGTCTCCCAGCCGCTGCTCTCTGTCCTCCTTTTTGTTCCTGTGCCGGCCCTGGCACCCCGGCTGGCCTCGGAACCACTCTAGCCGTTGCTCGAGGCTCGTCCCGTCCCCGTGTTCCGGGCTGTGGAGAGAGGAAAGGGGGAGCTGAGATGGCGGCTTCCCCAAGTCGGGGCCCGCTGTGGCCGACTCTGACTCCGCTGCCCCCGCTGTGTGCCCGCCCGGAGCTCCGCGTTCCTGCCCCGGGCCTGGAGTGGGCTGGCGGGGCAGGGGCAGGGGCAGAGGCAGGGGCAGGGACAGGGCGTGTCTGCCTTCGGCATCGCAGGTGAAGCCGCTCGGACCACGGGGCTATGAGTACCTGCCCGCGGCCCTGCCCTCACTCCTGGCCGTCTTCCTGGGGGTGGGATGACTAGTTCTGTGGGGATTGTCTGTCTAGCTTTTTGAGGAACTGCCAAAAACTTTCCCATGGCACCACAGTCCTTGAATTTTTAACCAGAAACATACAGACATGCAGCATTTTCCCTGCAAGTGTTTTAGGGTGGCAAAATTCTCAGTGTACACCGAGTGGCCAGATTATCACGCTCTCTGAATGCATGGAAATCTGGCCACTCAGTGTGTGTGTGTATTTTAGAGGCTGGTACATGAATTCGTGCATGGGTGGGGTCTGGCCAGGGGGAGGGGACACGGGCGGTTGGCCGGCCTGTCTGCTGCTGGAACTCCTGGTCGAGGGGACAGTTTGCATATTAGCCTTCTATTATACAGGATATACACCGAGTGGCCAGGTTGTTATGTGCTCAGAGACCATAATAACCCGGCCACTCAGTGTATTTTGCCTTACAATGTCATCTCTGCATTCCTACACCTGAATAAATAATTAACAGCTTAGCTTTTGTGATAATTATTGTTGTCCTAACGCCCTCGCCCTCTGTGGGGGTGGCGCCCCCAGGACACTGCTCCGCAGACCTGCGCCCCCAGCCTGCGGCAGCCGCAGCTCACCGCCCGCCCCGCCCGCCCCGCAGGTGATCCGCCGGCACACGCTGGAGGAGAAGCTGCTGTGCCTGGTGCGGCACCGGGCCGGCCACCACTGCCAGAACGCCGTGATCGTCATCCTCATCCTGGCCTGGGAGGGCATCCCCCGCAGCCTGGGCGACACGCTGTACCAGGAGCTCACCGACACCCTCCGGAAGTACGGCAACCCCACCAGCCGGAGATGCGGCCTCAACGATGAGTACGTGGCGGGCCCCGCAGGGCGCTGTCTGTCCTGCAGGGTTGGGCTGGGCGGGGTGGGGCGGGGGGGGGGAGGGTGCTCACCCGTGGGTCCCGGCCTGTGGACCTGGCTCAGCTTTGCCGCCGTGCCCGCCCTGATCGACCCTGAGGGTCACGAGTGTGAAGAGTGTGCAACTGCCCAACAATATACATCCATCGCACTCCCAGAACCTATCCTCGTAGGGTCGTCCCCCCCCCCATCTTTTTCATATTAAGGTATTTTCACTTACAATGAAATTCATTCTGTGAGGTCCGCAGCGTGAAGAGCTTGGACAGACGTTTACGGTCGTGCAGTCACGACCATCGTAAATCGAGATAACAGACAGTCCCATCCCCCCACCACCTCCCAGGGCCCCCTGTCCCAGACCCCGCCCCCGCCCAGCGGCCCCCCGGCCTGTTTCCTGTCCCCGTCGGTTCAGAGGTCGTCATCATCCGGCCGCTCCGTATCTTTGGCCTTACAGTGGTCTCTCTGTATTCCTACGTCTATGTAAACCACCGATGACGCTTTAACACGTCACGTAAATGCACCTGCACCGTGGGCAGGCAGCCTCCCGCGTCTGTCCTCCCCTCCACGCAGTTTCCAGACCTCACTGCCGTGCAGCTCCTTGCTTTTCCCTGCAGCGGCGTGTTCCCCTGCCTGGCCGTGCCCCCGTGTGTGTCCGCCCCCCGGGGAGGAGCACGCTGGTTGCTCCTGGGCCTCGTGTCAGGTTGCGGTGTCCTGTCAGGGTGTGTGTGAAGCCTGTCGGCCGCTGGGCCTGCAGGAGGAGGGAGCGTTCAGACCCTGTGGTTCCGCCTCGGCCCTGCCGGTGCGGTCTGCGTGAGCGCTGGCGAGGACGTCGGCGTTAAGACACGGTGCAACCCCGTTGGGTGTCTGACGAGACTCCTCCCAGCTCCTCAGCCGGCCCGGGTGCTGCTCCCACCGGCAGGCCCTCGGGAGTGGGAGCAGAGCCGGCGGCAGAGAGCCGGCGCTCCCCCCACACACACACACTTGGGAAAGGACGTGGGCGCCAGGCCTCAGCGGGGGCCCCCGGGGGAGGAGGGAGATTCTCTCTCCCGGGGAGCCCGTGCCTGACACGCGGTGTGTGTTGCAGCCGGACCTGTGCGTGCCAAGGCAAAGACCCCAACACCTGCGGTGCCTCCTTCTCCTTCGGCTGCTCCTGGAGCATGTACTTCAACGGCTGCAAGTACGCCCGGAGCAAGACGCCTCGCAAGTTCCGCCTCGCCGGGGACAACCCCAAAGAGGTGAGGCCCCCCCCCCGCCCCTCGGTGTCTTCCCCAGACTGTGAGAACGTGAAACTCGCTTTACTTCTGCACTAGCCTCGTCGGGCCGAGGAGTAAGGTCGTGGGGAATGCGCAGAGAGGGGCAGCGAGGGAGAAATCGGGCTTCTCACGGCAGGGGCTTCAGGCTCTTCCGGTGTCAGACCGTCTCCTTAAAGATCCCAATTTCTCACCAGCATTTGATGTTTTTAGAGGGTGATTACTTCCCCTCCTTCTCCCCCAGACCTCGCTCTGGGGCTGGAGGTGCAGCAGGAAGAGGGCCTCTGGTCGGGGCCGTCCCCCGGGCCGTGCTGGCCTCTGGGGCGCCCCCGTCCCGCCTGGCACCTGGAGGGTGTGTCTGGGCGGCGGTCCAGTGTCCTCCTCGCTGGTGCCGGGCCCACTCCTGGGCACCGGGCTGGTGTCCGTGTACGGCCTCTGGGTCTGAGGCCTCCTTCCCGCCCGTCACAGCGAGACGAGGGGCTTCCGGGCCTCCCCTGCTGGCGTGCTCAGGCCGGGGGACCGGGGCACCAGGTCGGGCCACGTCCCCTCTGCCACGGCCCCTCTGCTGCCCCCGGGGATGGAGGCCGCCGAGAGGCGTCTCCCCTCGGAGTCCCAAATGCAGGGGCGGTGCCGGCCCATCCGGCCTCCCTGCGGCGCCCACCAGCCGCCTTCCTGCCCCGGCCCCTGCGAGGGAGGCGGTCGGGGTCCCCTCGTGGGGTCCAGGCAGCTTCTGGGGCCCAGCCCCGGAGTCCAGCGCTCTCCTGGCTCCGTGGGTGGGCGGGGGACGGGCGGGCACCCCCTCGGCACAGTTGTTCTGCCCACAAATACACTTCCGTGCTCAGACTTCCGGCTTTGCTCTTCCAATGTCAGAGGAAGCATTTCCAGAGTTATTTAGAGCCTCTTAGGCCTCCCAGCCTGGCTGTGAGGCTGTTTGGTTTTTTTGGTGTTTTTTTTAAAATATATTTTATTGATTTTCCACAGAGAGGAAGGGAGAGGGATAGAGAGCTAGAAACATTGATGAGAGAGAAACATCAACCAGCTGCCTCCTGCACACCCTCCACCGGGGAAGTGCCCGCAACCAAGGTACATGCCCTTGACCGGAATCGAACCTGGGACCCTTCAGTCCGCAGACCGACGCTCTGTCCACGGAGCCAAACCGGTTTCGGCTGGCTGTGAGGCTGTTGCGTGGTCTGGTCTCATCGTCCGGTGTGACACCAGACTCTGTTTAGGACCGCGTCCCCTCCCCCGAGGCAGCACATGCAGGTCCCCGATGAACACAGGGCCCCAAGGCCGCTGAGAGCCGGCAGTCAGCAGGCGTGGAAGTGCATCGGTCTGATTTCCCTCAGATGCTTCCCCGGTCCACCAGCTCGCACTTCCTGTGCCGTACTGAGTGCCGGACACGGCCCAGCCCCGCACAGCAGCTCGGTTAACGCCACGACGCCCTGGTGGCCGAGGCTCGGACGCCGGACCGCCCTGCCGAGGCGCGTGGCTGGCCCCGGCCCGGTGGCCGGGATGGTGGTCGGTGCGGAGGCCCAGGCCTGCGTCTCCCCAGAGCCCAGGAGCCTCGCCTCGCCCGGTGCTGGCGGCGCGGTGCTGGCAGCGCGGTGCTGGCGTGGGCTCCGGTGCTGGCGGCGGCATCTCGGTGGCCGCCGGGGAGGTCTCGCTCTTGCATTTCTAAGCCTGTGAACGAGGTCCTCCCTCCTCGTCCCGTTTTCTTCTGTGAAAGCTCCCCGTGTGCCTCTGGAAACTCTGTGGTGGGTGTCTGCGAGGCGCTCCCGCCACCCTCCTCGCCGCCCTCTGGGCCCCGGCCCTCCTGCCACTGGGGGCTGGGGCCGCGGCTCTGTCCCCTGGGACGTCCTCCGCTGACGGAAATGCTCTCTGCCGCCCAGAGCAGGGGCCACAGGAAGCTGTAGGCGTCTGGGATGTGGGCTGAACTCACTTAATTTTATTTATAATTAACTTCGGTATCAGTAGCCACGCGAGGCTGTGGTGCGGGTGTGGGGGATGGAGGTTTGAACTCTGGGCGCCTGGCCGGGGCTCTAGGCCTGGCTGGCGGAGGCGTTCCCAGCACAGACCTTGTCCCTCCCACCCCCCCTCAGCCATTCCTGAGCCGTGTGTAACGTGGGGGCAGGATGCACTCTCTGCTCGGCTGCCACACGCTGCCACACGGCCCCTCCCCGGGGGCGCAGGCGCTCGGAAGCCAGCGCGTGGCTGGAACGGCAGCTTTTCCCGCTGGGCTTCACTGTCTGGGACATGGCAGGCAGGGCCCCAGGCCCTCACAGTGGGAGGCCCCTGGCTTCCGGTCTTCCCGTGGGTGGGGGAGGTTCGGGGCGCAGGGCGGGCTGCCCCACGTGCCGTGCCTTCTCCCGCAGGAGGAGGTGCTGCGGAAGAGCTTCCAGGACCTGGCCACCGAAGTCGCTCCCCTGTACAAGCGGCTGGCGCCCCAGGCCTACCAGAACCAGGTACCGGTCCTGGGCCCGTCACCCCCTCTCTGCCCAGCGCCCGGGGTGGGGGCTGGGGTGAGCTCCTCTGAGCTCCTCACAACACCGGCCCAGCCAGGGGTGGGGCGGGGATACGGTTCTCTGATAAGACCCCTTCCCACGACACACGGACTGCATCCCGGACAACGTCTCTCCTCCATCTGCTCTTCATCCCCTTCCTCCGCCTCTGGCCCCATCCCCTTCCTCCGCCTCTGGCCCGGGGTCTGCTGGGGAGGCCTGAGTCTCTCTCACCCACACCCCACGCACCTCTAACCTCGGGTGTGGAGCGCTCGCTAGCAGGGACCAAAGCCATGGGTTCCTCGGGGCAGGGGAAGTGCCCCCGGCCAGGGGAGCGACCCTGGAGGTAGCCCGGGAGAGTAATTCCTTCCGGGGCCTCAGCCAGAAGAGGCGAGGGGGCCAGGGAGCCTCCCCCCCCCAGCACCTGGCCGCGGGGATGCGGGCGCACTCACCGCGGGTCACCTGACCGCTCTCCCTGGCCGCCCACACAGGTGACCAATGAGGAAATAGCCATCGACTGCCGCCTGGGGCTGAAGGAAGGGCGGCCCTTCTCGGGGGTCACGGCCTGCATGGACTTCTGCGCCCACGCCCACAAGGACCAGCACAACCTGTACAACGGCTGCACCGTGGTAAGGGGGCCCGCCCGCCCGCGGTCCGTCCCGGGAGGCGGCCGGCCGGCCGGCCTCTGCAGGCAGCTGGGCTCAAGCAGGGAGGGACCAGGGGAGTCTCAGACCCGGGACTGCCCGCCGACGGCCTGCTCCCGCCCAGCCCTCTCAGAAGACCCTCCCCGGGCGCGTCAGACGCACGGACAGGGATTGCCTTGTTTCCCGTGATCAGGTGGATGCTACAGAACGCAGCCCCTCGGGCACCTGGAGCACACGTGCATGTGCACACACACACACACACACACACACTCACACACCAACCACACACACACACACACACACACTCACACCAACCACATACACACACACACACTCACACCAACCACACACACACACACACACACTTCACATACCAACCACACCAACCACACACACACTCACACACCAACCACACACATGCACACACACTCACACACCAACCACACACACATACACACACTCACACACCAACCACACATATATACACACATACACTCACACACCAACCACACACCAATCACACCAACCACACACATACACACTCACACACCAACCACACACACACACACACACACACACACACGCTACCGTGTGGTTCCAGGTGTCTGGGAACACTCGGGCTGGAATCCCAGCACCCTCCCGACTCCTTCTCTGTGCACATGCTGACCGTGCCCAGGTACGGCTCTCACGCCAGGAGTGAGCGCACGGTCCCTCCCGGGAAGGTGACGTGCTGTCCGGGGCGATGACAGCTGAGGGAAAGGTGTGGGCGGCCGTGGGGTGAAGTGACAGGTGATGTTTTAGAGGCAGAGAGGCCGCCCCGAGGAGGGGCACCGAGCTGAGCCGTGAATGAGGTGGGAGTCGGGAGCCGGACGTCCGGGGATGGCGCACTCTGGGCGGAGGGACCACAGAGCAAAGGCGTGGGGAGAGGGAGGGGGCTGGCAGGGACCCGGCCGTGGGTTGTGCTCTCGGTGCGACGGGAAGTCCCTGGAGGACTCCTCAGCGGCCGGCGGTAAGACCTCGTTCATAAAGTCAGACACACCGTCTTGCTTCTGCAGGTGGAGAAGAGAGTATGGGAGGGTGGGCGGGGGCCGAGGGGGGAGAAGCAGAGGAGGGCCGGTGGGAGGCTGGGACAGTTATCTGGCCAGAGGTGACAGGGCGTGGGCAGGAGTGAGGGTCGGAGTGGGAAGTAGCTGGACAGATTTTGGGTGGTTTTGAAGATGCAGCCGAGAGGACTTGCTTTGGAAAATGGGGAAGACGAGAGGCCCACGCTAAGGTTTTTAGTTGAGCGGCTGGGGGAGTGTTGGTATTATTTGCTGAGATGCAGAATAATGGGGAAGACCAGTTTGGGGGTGAAAAATCAAGAATTCTGTTTAGAGATGCCTGCTGGATGGATGCCTGGGAGGAGACGTGGCATAGGCAGGGGAGGGGAACACGGGAGCAATGAACTTGGCCCGGGTCAGCATGCCGTTCGAGGTTAGAGCCACGGGGCCAGAGGCAGCCAGCAGGAGAGAGAGTGCAGAGAGGGGGCTCGGGCTGGAGGTCGGTCCAACCCAGAGCGAGTGAGGCCAGCTCTCTTCTCTGCGTCTTAACTGGGATCTGGGCAGCCGGGGCTCCCGGGGCTGAGGAGGGGCGAGGGCACCTGCACGTTCATCAAAAGGGGGGCTGGGCTGCCAGAGTCAGGGGAGGCTTGTGCCCCCCCGGAGATGGAGGCCCCACTAGGATGCCATTTCTCCACCTGGTCTTCCTTCTCCGTGGCCACGGTGAGGAGCAAGGTGGGGCAGGCTCCTGTCTAGATGCTCTGGCGATGGGTTCTAGCTGAAATAGAAAGGGAGGGTCCTCCAGCGTTAGGAGCACAGAGCTTCTAGAGTTTGGAGTGAAAAGAAGTAAACTTCTCCCAACAGGAATAGTATATTCTACTAATTAACAATTATGCGTTGCAAAAAATAAATAAATAACAAGAAAGGCTCTGGCTGGCTTAGTAATTTGAGTGTTGGCCCATGGACCGAAAGGTTGCTGGTTTGATTTCCAGTCAAGGGCATGTGGCTCAGTTGTGGGTTTGATCCCTGGCCATGTGGAAGGCAACCAATTGATGTGTCTCTCTCACATAGATGTTTCTCTCTCTCCTCCTCTCTCTTTTCTCTCCCTCTCTCCCCCTTCCTTCTTCCCTTCCATTCTCTCTGGAAATCAATGGGAAATTTTTCCTTGGGTGAGGATTTTAATGTTATTTAAATAACATTAATAAAGTATAAAGTAAGAATTGCCTGAAATCCCATAGAGATGACCAATGTTAGCATTTTGGTGACGATTCGTTCAGACACCTGAATGATGGCTCAGTTGGTTGGAGCCTCGTTCCATACACCAAAGGGGTTGCAGGTTCAATTCCCGGTTGGGACACATGTGGGAGGCAGCCAGTTGATGTTTCTCTCTCATATTTATGTTTCTCCCCCCCCCACCCCTTACCCCTACCCCTCTCTCTCTCAAATCAATAGAAACATATCCTCTGGTGAGGATTTTTTTTTTTTAATGTAGAAAATAAGAAAAGATAGTCAACACAAGAGTGGAGAGTCCTAGTAAAGTTCCCACCTGCTGCCAAGGTGCCCAAGAGGAAGGTTAGCAGAGGGGCAGGGGGAGGCGAAGGAGGAGCCCAGGAGCAGATGGGCGAGGTTGTCAGCTAAACCTGCTCCGGCCGAAGTGGAAATGAAGACAGAAAAGGCGACAGGAAAGGATAAATCTGCGACAAAAAATGTGCAAACCATGGGGAGCAAAGGGGAAATGGGCCCCCAAGTGACTGACTGGGAACCTAAAGATCTAGCTTCGGAAAACAGAAACTTAAAATTAAGGAGAGTCTAATCTTGGGTGAAGCTGGAGAAAGAAATCTGATTGATATCATATATACCCTGTCTCATCGGTGCTCACTGTCTCCCCTCTTGTACAATGTTTTTTTTTTTTTTATCAGCCATTTTGTAAATGAAAAAGGAGGGAATTCCACCTCATCCTTTTTATTTATTTATAATTTATTTTTAGTGTAAATACTTTTTTTTAAAGAGGTGAAGCCATTTGCTGGTCATTGGTTTCCGGTACAACCAGAAAGTAGTGGGATGTTTGGTACGTGAGGCCTTGATTGTCTTGGGTGTCCATTTAATGTTCCATAGAGGAAGGCAGTGTTATGTCCTATAACACAGCGCGTACTAAATGGCAATTGTGAGTCAGTCCTGCATTTAACATGTCTTGGACATTTTAAGTTACTTCTTTTCCCCAGGTTTTTAGTAGAAAACCCACTCCTAGCCCGTGACTCTGCCCAAATATTGTGCCTCTGTAACATCTTCGGTGTGGCAGGCCCGTCTCCCTGGTGACTGGGTTGGTGTGCTGTGAAAGATTGGAAACTTGATGATGTGGGGCATTAAATTGTGAACTAAGTGGGACTTCGATGTCCTAGCATATCCACATTTGAAGGCATTGATCCTGGATACTCTGCTAAGGGAAATTGGCCTCCACATTTTAAGCTGGAAAGTCACTAGAATAGCTGTTACGAAAAGAATCACAGTCGCATGTCCTTTTAGGTTTTTGGTACGTACTCAGGAATCGTGTGCAAATTGAAATGTCTGTGTGCTTATCCTCAAAACAAGCAATAAAATCTTCATTATGAAAGGAAAAATAGAGCAGAGAGTAAACTTGGGCGTGGGGGAGAGAGAAATCGATCTTTGTTAGTAATCAGAAATGCATGTCAGTGAGATACATTTTGATAATGAGCAAAGCGTTTTGATAACAGAATTCTTGGCAGAAACATAAGGAATATCAAAACTCACAATCTAGCAATAGGGGTTAAATACTGGTGATAATTATTGTGGAGAGCAGTTTAGCAACGTGGCAGTGCTATTTCACAGTGTTTGTTCTAAGGCAGTGGTCGGCAAACTCATTAGTCCATAGAGCCAAATATCAACAGTAAGACGAATGAAATTTCTTTTGAGAGCCAAATTTTTTAAACTTAAACTTCTTCTAACGCCACTTCTTCAAAATAGACTCGCCCAGGCCGTGGTATTTTGTCGAAGAGCCACACTCCAGGGGCCAAGGAGCCGCATGTGGCTCGTGAGCCGCAGTTTGCCGACCACGGTTCTAAGGAATTACATATCTTAAAAATTTAGCCAAAAAAGAAGGTATTAGTTTATGATAGGGGGAAAATTGGAAACAAGTTTAAATGGTAATGAAGGATTCATTACATAAATTAGTGCATTGTTACAGTAGAACCGGCTCCTAAATCATATTGGAGGATATTTCATGCATAAGAAAATATTCATACTATAGTTTTTTTAAATATATTTTTATTGATTTCAGAGAGGAGGGGAGAGGGAGAAGAGAGGAAAGCATGAGTGATGAGAGAGAATCATTGATCGGCTGCCTCCTGCACACCCCCTGCTGGGGATGGAGCCCGCAACCAGAGCATGTGCCCTGACCAGGAACCGTGACCTCCTGGTTCAGAGATCGATGCTTCACCCCCGAGAACCCCAGCTGGGCTGTCCTATTCTTTTTTAAATGACGTTACTAGAGCACTGCATGCAAAACATGATCCTGTTACCAGAAGGTGAGTGTGCGCATGCATGTGTGACCAGAGTTTACAGTGATTACTTCGTGGCAGTGGGGTTATAGAGAACGTTTTTATTTCCTTTTTGCCGGCATGAGTTTCTACCACAAGCATATGTAGTTTTTAACAACAAGAAGTATTTTAAGAGCAAAAGGAGGCCATGTGTTCAGAGCAAAGAGAAGGATGAGGCTGTAAGATCTAGCTCAATGGCAATAATGCTGGTCTGGAGGGCAGAGCCAGTCTCCCAGCTCTGACCCCCGCAGCTCTGACCCGGCCCCTGCCGGCCCTGTGACCCCAGGCCAATCACATCATCCCCTCGGCGTCATTAAGATCACATGAGAGAGAGTGAGTGGACATGCTTCAAAAGCTCTGGAGAAGTGGTCGCCAACCTTTCAGACGTCACGGACCACTGGTTGGTGACTGCTGCTCTAGAGGATGCCGTCACCCTGTGAGCCCAGACAGATGTGCTGGCATCACCCTGTGAGCCCAGACAGATGTGCTGGCGTCACCCTGTGGGCCCAGACAGATGTGCTGGCGTCACCCTGTGAGCCCAGACAGATGTGATGGCGTTAGTGTGTGAGCCCAGACAGATGTGCTGGCGTCACCCTGTGAGCCCAGACAGATGTGCTGGCGTCACCCTGTGGGCCCAGACAGATGTGCTGGCGTCACCCTGTGGGCCCAGACAGATGTGCTGGCGTCACCCTGTGGGCCCAGACAGATGTGCTGGCGTCACCCTGTGGGCCCAGACAGATGTGCTGGCGTCACCCTGTGGGCCCAGACAGATGTGCTGGCGTCACCCTGTGGGCCCAGACAGATGTGCTGGCGTCACCCTGTGGGCCCAGACAGATGTGCTGGCGTCACCCTGTGGGCCCAGACAGATGTGCTGGCGTCACCCTGTGAGCCCAGACAGATGTGATGGCGTTAGTGTGTGAGCCCAGACAGATGTGCTGGCGTCACCCTGTGAGCCCAGACAGATGTGCTGGCGTCACCCTGTGGGCCCAGACAGATGTGCTGGCGTCACCCTGTGGGCCCAGACAGATGTGCTGGCGTCACCCTGTGGGCCCAGACAGATGTGCTGGCGTCACCCTGTGGGCCCAGACAGATGTGCTGGCGTCACCCTGTGGGCCCAGACAGATGTGCTGGCGTCACCCTGTGGGCCCAGACAGATGTGCTGGCGTCACCCTGTGGGCCCAGACAGATGTGCTTGCGTCACCCTGTGAGCCCAGACAGATGTGATGGCATTAGTGTGTGGGCCCAGACAGATGCGATGGCGTCACCCTGTGAGCCCAGACAGATGTGATGGCGTTAGTGTGTGAGCCCAGACAGATGTGATGGTGTTAGTGTGTGGGCCCAGACAGATGCGATGGCGTCACCCTGTGAGCCCAGACAGATGTGATGGCGTTAGTGTGTGAGCCCAGACAGATGGGATGGCGTTAGTGTGTGAGCCCAGACAGATGTGATGGCGTTAGTGTGTGGGCCCAGACAGATGTGCCGGCGTCACCCTGTGGGCCCAGACAGATGTGCTGGCGTCACCCTGTGGGCCCAGACAGATGTGATGGCGTCACCCTGTGGGCCCAGACAGATGTGCTGGCGTCACCCTGTGAGCCCAGACAGATGTGATGGCGTTAGTGTGTGGGCCCAGACAGATGTGCTGGCGTCACCCTGTGGGCCCAGACAGATGTGCTGGCGTCACCCTGTGGGCCCAGACAGATGTGCTGGCGTCACCCTGTGAGCCCAGACAGATGTGCTTGCGTCACCCTGTGAGCCCAGACAGATGGGATGGCGTTAGTGTGTGCACCCAGACAGATGTGCTGGCGTCACCCTGTGGGCCCAGACAGATGTGCTGGCGTTAGTGTGTGGGCCCAGACAGATGTGCTGGCGTCACCCTGTGGGCCCAGACGGATGTGCTGGCGTCACCCTGTGGGCCCAGACAGATGTGCTGGCGTCACCCTGTGGGCCCAGACAGATGTGCTGGCGTCACCCTGTGGGCCCAGACAGATGTGCTGGCGTCACCCTGTGGGCCCAGACAGATGTGCTGGCGTCACCCTGTGGGCCCAGACAGATGTGCTGGCGTCACCCTGTGAGCCCAGACAGATGTGATGGCGTTAGTGTGTGGGCCCAGACAGATGTGCTGGCGTCACCCTGTGGGCCCAGACAGATGTGCTGGCGTCACCCTGTGGGCCCAGACAGATGTGCTGGCATCACCCTGTGGGCCCAGACAGATGTGCTGGCGTCACCCTGTGAGCCCAGACAGATGTGCTTGCGTCACCCTGTGAGCCCAGACAGATGGGATGGCGTTAGTGTGTGCACCCAGACAGATGTGCTGGCGTCACCCTGTGGGCCCAGACAGATGTGCTGGCGTCACCCTGTGAGCCCAGACAGATGTGCTTGCGTCACCCTGTGAGCCCAGACAGATGGGATGGCGTTAGTGTGTGCACCCAGACAGATGTGCTGGCTTCACCCTGTGGGCCCAGACAGATGTGCTGGCGTTAGTGTGTGGGCCCAGACAGATGTGCTGGCGTCACCCTGTGGGCCCAGACGGATGTGCTGGCGTCACCCTGTGGGCCCAGACAGATGTGCTGGCGTCACCCTGTGGGCCCAGACAGATGTGCTGGCGTCACCCTGTTAGCCCAGACAGATGTGCTGGCGTCACCCTGTGAGCCCAGACAGATGGGATGGCGTTAGTGTGTGAGCCCAGACAGATGTGATGGTGTTAGTGTGTGGGCCCAGACAGATGTGCTGGCGTCACCCTGTGGGCCCAGACGGATGTGCTGGCGTCACCCTGTGGGCCCAGACAGGTGTGCTGGCGTCACCCTGTGGGCCCAGACAGATGTGCTGGCGTCACCCTGTTAGCCCAGACAGATGTGCTGGCGTCACCCTGTGAGCCCAGACAGATGGGATGGCGTTAGTGTGTGAGCCCAGACAGATGTGATGGTGTTAGTGTGTGGGCCCAGACAGATGTGCTGGCGTCACTCTGTGGGCCCAGACGGATGTGCTGGCGTCACCCTGTGGGCCCAGACAGATGTGCTGGCGTCACCCCGTGAGCCCAGACAGATGTGCTGGCGTCACCCTGTGAGCCCAGACAGATGTGCTGGCGTCACCCTGTGAGCCCAGACAGATGTGCTGGCGTTAGTGTGTGCGCCCAGACAGATGTGATGGCGTCACCCTGTGAGCCCAGACAGATGTGCTGGCGTCACCCTGTGCGCCCAGACAGATGTGCTGGCGTTAGTGTGTGCGCCCAGACAGATGTGCTGGCGTCACCCTGTGGGCCCAGACAGATGTGCTGGCGTTAGTGTGTGCGCCCAGACAGATGTGATGGCGTCACCCTGTGAGCCCAGACGGATGTGATGGCGTCACCCTGTGAGCCCAGACAGATGTGCTGGCGTCACCCTGTGAGCCCAGACAGATGTGATGGCGTCACCCTGTGCGCCCAGACAGATGTGCTGGCGTTAGTGTGTGCGCCCAGATAGATGTGCTTCGTGGGCAGTCCTCCTCAGGGGAATCGGGAGCATTAGGGCCGAGCGGCTGCCTGGCGCCGGGGCTGTGTGTGGGGAAGGGGGTCACCCGTGGGGCGTGCTCGGCCCCGTTGCCCCGTGTGGGGCCCCTCCGACTCCGGGCCCCTCCCTCCCTCGCTCTGCCTGGCAGGTCTGCACCCTGACCAAGGAAGACAATCGCTGCGTGGGCAAGGTCCCCGAGGACGAGCAGCTGCACGTGCTGCCGCTGTACAAGATGGCCACCACGGACGAGTTCGGCAGCGAGGAGAACCAGAGCGCCAAGGTGGGCAGCGGGGCCATCCAGGTGCTCACCGCCTTCCCCCGCGAGGTCCGCCGCCTGCCGGAGCCCGCCAAGTCCTGCCGCCAGCGGCAGCTGGAGGCCAGGAAGGCGGCGGCCGAGAAGAAGAAGATGATCCAGAAGGAGAAGCTGAGCACCCCGGAGAAGATCAAGCAGGAGGCGCTGGAGCTGGCCGGCATCTCCACCGACCCAGGTGCGTGGGGGGCGCGGGCACCCGCCGGGGCGGCGTGGGGGCTGCGGGGCGGGGGACCCGGACGGCTCCCTCACGGCCCCCTTCCAGCCCCGAGACAGAGCGGCAGACGGAAAAGTCCCCGGGGCCCTCTCCGCCCCCCGGGCCGCCCCGTTACCTTGATTTTGTCCGGGCGGAGGCCGCAGCGGCCCCAGCACACCATGCCCGTAGGAGACACCTAGGGAGCAAGCGCGAGGAGGCCGTCTTACCCTCAGAGAGGAGCTGGATCCCCTCCAGCTCGCTCGCTCCCTCGCTGAGCGTCTGGGGGGGGGGGGGGGGACCCTGGCTTCGGGCACGTGGGCTGCAGTGGGGGCAGCGGGCGGACAGGCCCTTCCTGCTCCTGGCCCTTGTCCCTGCCGTGGCCGGCACGAGAGGAGGTGCTTCAGGGAGGACTTGGGGGGTAGCTCGCCGGGGTGGGGAGCAGGCGGAGTGGGCCGTGGGCTCTGGAGATGCCTCTCCCAGGGCGTCCGCAGGTCCAGGGAGCCACGCCGAGCGGCACCCAGCGCGAGGCCGGCCTCCCTCGTCTTGCCTGACCTGCAGAAGAGGGGAGACCTGCGGGAGAGGGGGTCCCACCCCCACCCCCAGCCCGCCCGGGGCTCGGCGGCAGCGCTCCCAGCGGCTCCCTCTCCGTCTTGCCTCCCGCTCTCCCCAGGCCTGTCTCTGAAGGGCGGGTTGTCCCAGCAGAGCCTGAAGCCCTCGCTCAAGGTGGAGCCGCCGCAGAACCACTTCAGCTCCTTCAAGTACGGCGGCGGCGGCGGCGGCGGCGGCGGCGGCAACACGGTGGTGGAGAGCTACTCGGTGCTGGGCAACTGCCGGCCCTCCGACCCCTACAGCGTGAGCAGCGTGTACTCCTACCACTCCTACTACGCGCAGCCCGGCCTGGGCCCCGTCAACGGCTTCCACTCCAAGTACGCGCTGCCCTCCTTCGGCTACTACGGCTTCCCGGCCGCCGGCGGCCCCGTCTTCCCCTCCCAGTTCCTGGGGCCCGGCGCCTGGGGCCACGGCGGCCACGGCGGCGGCCACGGCGGCGGCGGCCACGGCGGCAGCTGCAGCTTCGAGAAGAAGCCCGACGTCCACGCGCTGCACAGCAGCCTGAGCCCGGCCTACGGCGGTGCTGAGTTTGCCGAGCTGCCCGGCCAGGCTGTGCCCGCGGACGCCCACCACCACCACCACCACGCCGCGCCGCCCCACCAGCAGCCCGCGTACCCGGGCCCCAAGGAGTACCTGCTTCCCAAGGCCCCCCGGGACCCCTCTCCCTTCGCCCAGAGCCCCGGCTGCTACGGCAGGTCCATCAAGCAGGAGCCGGCGGACCCGCTGGCCCCGGCCGAGGCCGTGCCCAGGGACCCGGGTAAGACGGGCAAGACCGCGTTGCCCGAGGCGTCTCAGAACGGGGGGCCCCATCACCGGTGGGGACAGTACTCAGGAGGCCCCGGCGGCGGCGTGTCACCCAAGCGGACCCACGGCGGCGTGGGGGGCGGCTGGGGCGTGTTCCCTGCCGGGGAGAGCCCGGCTCTCCCGGGGGCTGGCTGCCTGGCGCCCTCTCCCTTCCCCGAGGGCCAGTGGGGGGGGCTGTTCCCCGGGGAAGGGCAGCAGCTAGCCCCCCAGCCCGGCGGAGGGCGGCTGCGAGGCAAAGCGTGGAGCCCCTGCAAGTTCGGGAACGGCGCCTCCTCGGCCTTGGCCGGGCCGGGCCTGGCGGAGAAGCCGCCGTGGGGCGGCGGCCCCCCCGGGTTCCAGGACAAGCTGTGGAGCCCCCTGAAAGCGGAGGAGGGCCGGGTCCCCACGCCGGGGCCCGGCCAGCTGGACAAGGCCTGGCCGCCCTTCGGCGTGCCGCCGGGCCCCGGAGAGAAGCTGTTCGGGGCCCTCAAGCCCGAGGAGAAACTGTGGGACCCCTTCGGCCTGGAGGAGGGGGCCGCCGAGGAGCCCCCCCCGGGCAAGGGGCCGGCGAGGGAGGAGAAGGGGGGCGCCGTGGCGGCGGCGGCGGAGGAGGAGGACGAGGAGGAGGAGGAGGAGCTGTGGTCCGACAGCGAGCACAACTTCCTGGACGAGAACATCGGCGGCGTGGCCGTGGCCCCCGCCCACGGCTCCATCCTCATCGAGTGCGCCCGGCGCGAGCTGCACGCCACCACGCCCCTCAAGAAGCCCAACCGCTGCCACCCCACCCGCATCTCGCTGGTCTTCTACCAGCACAAGAACCTCAACCAGCCCCACCACGGGCTGGCCCTCTGGGAGGCCAAGATGAAGCAGCTGGCGGAGCGGGCGCGGGCGCGGCAGGAGGAGGCGGCCCGGCTCGGCCTGGGCCCGCAGGAGGCCAAGCTCTACGGGAAGAAGCGCAAGTGGGGCGGCGGGGGCGGCGGGGGCGGCGGGGCGGCGGCGGCCGAGCCCCCCCACAAGGAGAAGGGCGCCGTGCCCACGCGGCAGGCGCCGGCCGTGCCCACGGACTCGGCCGTCACCGTGTCCTCCTACGCCTACACCAAGGTCACGGGCCCCTACAGCCGCTGGATCTAGGCGTCCCCGGGGGGGGGGGGGGGGGGGGGGGGCCGCGGGCGTGGCGTACCTCAGCGTCGGGCCCCGGCCCCGAGCTGCCTCTGTGGTGCTTCCGCCCTCACGCCGGTGGGGGGGGCGGGTTGGGGGTGCAGAAGTCTCTTTTTTTTAATCTATATATATACATATATATAGATAGGCATATATATGTATTTATGGTCCAAACCTCAGAACTAAACCCGCCCCTCCCTCCCTCGCTCCCTCCCTTCCTCCCCCCCACCTCCCCAGCACTTTGAAGAAGAAGCTACGGCTGTCGGGTGATTTTTTTTCGTGATCTTAAAATATTTATATCTCCACATTGGCTTCCCTTCCCCCCCCCCGCCCCCTTATTCGGGGGGGGCGGGGCTTTTATTTCCTCCTGTTTTTAAAAACTCTCTATCCTTGTATATCACGATAATGGAAAAGAAAGTTTATAGTGTCCTTTCACAAAGGAGTAGTTTTAAATTCCATTTAAAAATGTGTATTTATTGGATTTTTTTTTTCTTTTTTTAAAGAAAGCGACAATAGTCACGGTAAAGGGATGGCCAGGAACAGCCCGACGTGGCTCATTCCGGCCGCCTGCCCCTCCCGAGCCAGGTGCAGCGCGTAGCTACCGGGCCCGCCCCCTCGGACAGACACGCCTTCCCCGCAGGGAGAAGCTGTAGGGAAACATCTGGGGTCTCTCTTCCAGGCACCCGCTTGGAGTTGGGGGGCCAGGACAGCGCACTCCAGCGAGGCTGGCAGAGATCCCCACCCCCAGAAACCAGGTCGGAAGTAGACAGCTTCAAGCTCGCTAGTCGCCACACTGAACCCCCTCTGCCCGTCACCTGCCGCGTCGCAGGATGTCCCGGTTCCCCGGGCAGCACCTCGCGATGGCGTTCTGCGGACAGGCTCCCCAGAGCCCGGAGCCTTTGCCACCGAGTCAACAAGCCAGGGCTTTGTCCTTGTCTTTTAAAAAAAAATGCCCCAGAGCCCATGCTGACACCGGAAAAAGGGCTACTGCCTCTTTCCAAGCAAGAAGTTGAACCCAAGCTGTGAAAAGCCAGCCTTGCCCTGCGGGGGGCGCTGTGCTGAGCCTGGTGCTGTAGTTACTGTGCTGGGGGGACCCCCCTTGGCTCTGGGGGCAGGTGGCCGCCGCCGGCGGGAGCTCGTCCACGCCTCTCTCCTCATTCCTGGATCTTCCTCGTTGGATAATGGTGCATGCTATCTCGCCCTCCCCGCTCCCCACCATGCTATCATCCCTCGGGGAGTGGGCCGACACGTTGCCGTTTTTTTTTTTTTAAACGCAAGAGTCAAACGTTTTTCAACTGGTAGCTATGATTTTTTTTTTTTGTCCCCCTCTCTGATTGGTGCCATGTCTCTATTCGGTCGCTTCCCCGTTTCCTTCCTCCCCTCTCCAACCCACTTGGTGCATTCGTCCGGTTCTTCGAGATGAGCGTGTGGTGCTTACTTTCCCCGGCGTGGCTGAGAGAGAGAGAAAGAGAGAGAGAGAGCGAGCGCGGTGGGGCCTGGTAGGTGGGAGCAGGTCCCCCTTCTTGAGCGCCGGCATTGCCCGTGCTGTGAGCAGCGGCTGCGTCCGTCCGTCCATCTGTCCGTGCGGGTGAGCGGGAGGTGCTGTGAGTGACAGCCGAGCCCCGAGGGAGGAGCCGGCAGGTGTTGGTTGAGCAGTGTTAGTCCGAGGTGGGTCTTCGCACGACGACGACGATGACGAGGGGAACAATCAGAGGACGATGCTGGCGGCAGGCTCCTGGGCTCCCGGGTGCCTTGGGTGAGCGCCCGGAGCCGCCGGCCAGCGGGCCGGGGGGTGGGGTGGAGGGTGGGGGGGCGGCCGCTGTCCCCGGAGCCCCGGCGAGGAGCATCCCCGCCGCCTCGCGTCCTGGGCACGGACGGACGTGGTCTGGTTTTAACTGTAAATAGCGAGAGATTTTTTTAAAGCACTTTTTTGCCTAGATTTAAACAGCAACTTGAAGAGAAAGAAGTATGTTTTAACCTGTCATTGTGGGAGAAAACTGTACATAGTAGCTGCATATTTAAACGTGCTTCGTCTATCCTTGGCTTTTCAACCATATTCTGTAAAGTCGCATTTATTTTACAGGACAGAAATGAAATATTATTGCTTTTGAAATAAATACTACCCCAAGAGCTTATCAGGATTTAGAATTACTCAGAACTCAGATTTATAGGAAGAAGAAGAAAAAAAGGAAAAAAAAAAGAAAAGAAAAAAAAACAAACCTCTGACCTTCAGTTGGACAAGCTAAAGGTAGCAGAGTCTTTAACGAGCATGCTGATTTTCTAGTCGTGAGGACACGTGGGGCCCGTTAAATGCTCTTCTGCGTAATCGCATCCGTACTTTTATGCAGGTCTCACTTGACTCCGTGCGCGTAGGTAGATACGGGGGTGCCTTGAAAACTTCATTGTAACTTAATCTTGAGCGAGAAGTGACGATATTTTGCGAGAGTGTGGCCGTCCTGGCCGTCCGTGTGGCCCAGGGAAGCGGCCGGCCGGCGGTTTGGAAGGCCCCGAGGGCAACCCAGGTGATTCTGATCCTTGGCACGCGTGAGCCCTGCCGGTGTGTGTGACCTAGACTCTCCCCCCTCCCGCCCTTCGGTAGCAAAGCCATTCGCTGCAAAGAGAATCCAATACAAGCTCAGAGCATGTGACGTCTGCGCCCCGCGCCCCGCCCCCGCCCCCCAGCTCCCACAGCCTTGGGGGCGTAAAAGTCTAGGTGAGCAGACAGGCTGGGCCGGGGGGAGGCGAGAGGCAGCCGCCCTGGGGCGCCCCCCACACCCCCACCCGCTGGGAGGGGCGTTGCGGAAATCCGGCGGTGCTGTGGCCGCGTGCAAGCCCGTGCTGATGTGTGCACACTACACGTATGACCTACCTCAAGTCTCCGTCGTTAAAAATGAGCATGCTTTAGGCGTTTGTTTAAAAAGGAACTATGCACAGCTCTCTAATCCCTCGCCCCCCAACCCCCCGCCTGCTGCTGAAGGTTTCTGAAAGAGAAAAATCAGATTTTTATTTTTTACTGGCACTACCATTTTTTTTTAAGTCCTAAAGGTAAACCACCAGACATTTGTATCATGAAAAGTAAAAATAATAATAATAATAATAAAGCCATTGCCACTAAAGAACCAAGAGCAGCATGACCGAGTGCTGAGAGTGCGATTGCAGCAACGGGAAGTGATGGAGCCTCCTAGTCACACACACACACACACACACACACACACACACACACACCGTGTGCCCTCCACAGACACCGTCCGCAGGCAGCGCTGACCATGGGGTCCTCTTGTTTTGTTTCGTGCCCCCCCTCCCCCCTCCTTCCCTTTTGTGTGCAAGGGACGTGCTTGCAAGGTTCTGTGCTAAGAGATGTTTATCATGAAAATCGCTTCGCAGCAGGCTCTCTCAAAACAACTGGTGCTAGCTCAAGAAACCATTCTTCAGCCATTGGAACTCTTGACGGGAGGTGTTGCGTGGATTTTGAGGTGTCCTGTTCTTGTTGTTGGGGTTGTGTGGGGGGTTTTTTTGGGGGGCGGGGGGAGGTCAGGGCCTCGGTTTCTGCTTTGCCTTCTCCCCGAGATGACAGTGGTGTACGTGGAAAGAGGTCACCCCCCGCCCACCCCTCCCTTCTTGGTCCTCCCACCAGCCTCCTTGGGGTGCCGCCGTGTGCAGAGCAAGGGGTCTCGGGCGCGCTAGAGAAGGGGAGAAGCAGCAGAGCTCCGTGGCGTCGGGCGTGGCGGCAGCAGGTGGGTGAGGACGGCAGGTGACGCGTGGCCGGTAACCTGATTTCGTGGCACGAAATCCCGCCAAGACTCTTGGCGAGGGTGAACCCAACCGCCAGATCTCCTGGCAACGCTGGTGGGACAGTGAGAGCGCCATCCCTGATGTGCCTCAACCAACCTCTTCCCTCTCGTTACCGGAGTTGCGTCTCGTGGACTCGGAAGCATATATTTTTTTTTTTTTGTAATGAATTGAAACCGTCTCAATAAAATGGTGCTATGGTGTTTCAATGTGACTGTCCCCGATCCTGACCTGCTGAGGTGCTATCGAGGTTCTGCAAACCACAACCAACCAAAAAAGGAGGTGGGCTCCCGTCTCTCGTGGCTTCTTCTCCCCGCCCCGTTTCGGTGCTGTCTTCTCCTTCGACCTCCGTGGGCCGTGCTGCCGCCTGCTCCGAGCAGTATTTCTGTTTCGTGCTGTCGTCCTTCCCCCGGGTGGCCGAGCGCGGAAAGGCTCCCTGACCGCCGGCGGGGGCAGGGTCTGCCCGGCGTGGCTGGTGCTCCAGTTCCCATTCGGTCTTCTCAGGCTTCGCGAGAAAGGAAGGGCTTCGTTTCTTTTCTTTCTTCTTTTTTTTTTTTCAGGAAGGGGACACCTGCCTCCCTCCTGCCTCTTCTAACATGGCAGGCCTTCTCGGACCGCGGGTCTCCCTCCCCGGGCACCGCCCGGGCGTGGTGGGCAGGGCTCCTTCCGTGGCTCCTCCTCGCCTTCGCCCAGTGTTGCTTCCGCCGCTCGCCGCCGGTCACCCCTCGCGTTCACGCTAGAGGAAGGGGCTTTCCCGGCTCCCTCGATGCCACGTTGAGGCTGCTTTTTTAGTTGGTGCTATTCCGAATCTCCTCTCGGGTCCACAGCAGTTGATGTTTTGAGAACTCAACAAGGAAGCTCCATTTTGTGTCATCCACTGTCACAACGCGTTCTTTTGAAATACCTCAACCGCAGGACAGCGTGGCAGGCGTGGGGACGTGGCCTCCGTGAGGGCCCGGCCCCCGCGGCTCTCTCCGAGCGCCAGGGCCCTTTCCGTGTGTCACGGCAGAACGCCTGGGGAAGGGGCGCGGTTGGCTTTTATTTCCTTCTCTTCCCTCGGTTCTGCCTTTCAGTACGACGTGAATCCCCTAGGCGCATCTCATCGAGTCGTGTCAGTCACTGTGGCCGTCGTTGGCGATGACTCCCTCACAGCCTGGTGTGACCAGCCCGCCGCCTCCCCCGGAGCGCGCAGCCAATTCCAGCCTCACCCCGGACCAAAGCGAACCCTGTCTGAGGGGCGTGCCCCCGGCGTGGGCCCTCCAGTCCCGCACCCACGCCCACGGGGATGGCTTCTGTCTTGGCGCTCTCGGCCCTTTCCTTCCTCCCGCGTTGCTGCGGGCTTCGGGGCAGGAGCAAAGCCACAGGCTTCTCCCCGAGGAGAGGCCGCCCACCGCAGCGCAGACACGACGCGAAGTCTAACGCCTTCGCTTTGGCCTAAGAACCGGTGAGCGGTCTGGCCTCCCTCCCCGTCTGCTTCTCTTCTGGTATCAGGGATGCTTCGTGCAAGCGGTGCGCCCTGCTCGCGCTCTCCTTCCCTTGACTTATCCACCATTCAGGGATAAATGCGCCACCGTTCACGTGGGGAATCAAAAACATACTCTCTGGCTCGCCGGAACATCCGCGTCTTCTTGGTCCCAGATGCTTGCTTTTCTTTGCCGAGGGGACAGGGGAGGAGGAAAACGGGGGTGCCGTTGTTTCTGTCCCATACGCTCCAACCTAAAAGAGAAACGAGGTCAGGTCACGTCCTGGGCCCATACGTGCGTTCGACGTCATCTGGAGCCCCTCTAGCTTTTCTTTTTTTTCTTTCTTTCTTTCTTTCATGTGTTCTGTTCCTTTTCTCTCTTTGAATTCCTGTTTGGTTACTTGGCTTCCAATGGAGGTGAACTTAACAACCATACTTGAATATTCCGTCTTGACTTTGTAAACTGTGGCTACTTGAAATGAAGTTTTATCTGGGGTTGATGGATGAATGGTAGATTTTTTGCAATGTCTCAAGGCAATAGGATGTGTATTATTAAACTGTAGATATTTCTTAGTACCGTAAATTTATGCTGATAATTTTATTTTGTATAATTTTTACCTTTTTTTTGTTAATATTTTCCCTCCCACTTTATTGGTTTGCCTCCTGAGCTCCCCCCCCCCTTCCTTTACCCTCTTTTCTCCCCCAGTGTTTCAGTAAATTTAATTTAGGGTGCCTAGAAATTGCAAGTATGTATCCTTTTTTTTTTTTGATTTGTATTTTATTATAATTTACACAAACGTCTGGGTTTGTGAGCTGTATTACTCCTGGTATCTTTAAAATATTGTGGGTGTTTTAATAAATTTTATATTTATTTTTTGCACTCAAATTCCGTGTGGGCTCTTCATTCCTCTCCCCGCCCCCCCTGAAGCAGGCCCAGATCGGGGTGCTTTGAGGCTCCCCCTGATCCCGCCCTCGGGCTGCAGATTAGTTGGGGGGCGGGAACAGTACCAGCGGTTCGGCTGGAGGGGGGTCAGACGGGACCTTGGTTCAGCAACTTCCACACACAGGAGTTCTGGCTAAGGAAGGGTCCAGAACCAAGACTCACACGATAAGAAGTTTATTTAGAAAGCCACAGCGACAGAAGAAGCGGGCGATAGAAGAAATGGGCGAAGGAGGAGGCCAAAGAGGGCCCCTCGGAGCTCGGGGGAGGAGGGGAAGGTGCCGGCCGGGGGGAGGGAGAGGCTCCAGCGGGCGGGCGCTCGGGGCTTGTCAGGGAGGGGACTGGAGGGGAGGTCCCAGGGGGAGATCTCCATAGAACACTCACCAGCTTTCCCGGAGTGTCCTTTCGGGGATGGTCACCACGGGCTGGTCAGCGCCAGGCAGGGGGTCCTGAGGTCAGCCGTGGCCTGGCTTGTCTGGCGTTGCCGCTTTTCTGGGCCCGGAGCTGGAACGCCGCCGAGGCCTCGAAGTGCTGGAAGCAGGTCAGAGCCTCATTGTCCGGGAGGCTCGATGCCGAAACGCCGTTCTCCGGACCCTTTTTTGTTTCCCCCTGAGGGGGTGTAACCGCATGGCTAGGCCATGTCAGGGGAGGGGAGGTCAGGGGAGGGTCTGCGCCGCATGCCCGGTGACAGGAAAGGTCAGGGGCCTGCACTGCGGAGGTGACCGGGTGATATGCCGGGGGGGGGGGTGGTTATTCTGGGGGCAAGGTTCTTGTTTTCCCTGTTGCTAGGCACCCAGGCTTTCCGCCCTGGTGACTTCCTATGCCTGGCCCACCATCCTTGCTCTGGTCCCGTCGCCCTGCCCACCACAGATGGCCCATGTACAAACGAAGCCCTCACTGATCCGTGGTGGAGCCTGTCCTTGTCAAAACGGATTGTCCGAAAGCCATCCACTGGGAAAGCTGGCCACAACTGGGAAACGGGTTTCTCTCTCTCTCTCTCTCTCTCTCTCTCTCTCTCTCTCTCTCTCTCTCGCTTGACCAGGCTCCAGCCTGAAGGCCTGGGCCCCATGTCTAGTGGGAAGGGCCATCGATGGGGCCCAGGTTCTGCTGTCCTTGGGGCAAGGAGCTTTCCCACAAGGCCTCATGCGTGGGGCTACCACTGTCCGTTCAGATTGTCCATTATGGTGGCTGATCCTGACAAGGGGACTGTCGTCAAGGAAAGCAAAAGAGAGAAGGACATTCGGGAGGGGAGACTGTGTCCACCGCCCCCCCCCCACTCCCCCACCTCCGCTGGAAACATCTGTTCGGAGCAGATCCATCAGCTCCCAGCCGTCCGGAAAGACCTCAGCCCCCTTTCCAGGTGATGCCAGTATCCTGGGAGGCCACTCGACAGGAGGGCGCCTCCCTGAGGGCCTCGGAGGGAACACCCCGCGGGGCGCCGGCTGGCAGGCTGGGAGGCTGCCGCCCCCTGTTGTCCCCCTCCCGGTAGAACCCCTGGACGTGCCTGGGCGCCCCTGGCTGTCTGGGGTCCTCACGCACGTTTGCGTGTTTTACAAAAGTGGGGTCACACCTTCCACGTGACATCTTTGCGTTGAGAGAGCCCTGACCCCTGACCCTTGCCCCCTGGCCCCTGACCCCTGACCCCTGCCCCAGGCCCTTTGTGGTAGCCCCATTCCCAGGGCCTGAGGTGCGTGAGGACCGGGACATTCCTGCTTCTGCAGGGGCTGACTCGCTCCCGTGTGAATACACTTTCATCTCTTACACAAATCCCATCTGAGATAACAGAAAAATTAGAAGACTGAAGTTTTAACATTTTTTTCCCTGAACTCCCACCACAAGAGAACCACATATTGGTTGCAAACATTGTCTTAATATATAAATATCACACATTGTATGTGTACATACAGTTTTAAAAGGAATAATGCTTTGTTGTAATCTTTTCTCACTTGAGGCACCTTTAAGTAGCAGTGATAAAGACCTACATCACTTTGGAGTTGCCCACGGTTTCACCGTGTGGATACGGGAGCATCAAATCACCCGCAGTCTGACTGGACTCTGAACCCCAACCTGTGGCTATTCCAAGTTGAACCAGTCTAGCTCTGCCTCCATCTGAGTCCCACCCACTGGACTTCTCCCTGCTCTGGGAAGCAAGCCGGTTACCCTCTGCCACACGACCACATCCTTAATTCCCTGAGCCTGCTTGTGGGAGAGCTCCAGACCCTGCCCTCCCCCTCCCCTGTTCCCTTATCTTGAACACCTAGAGCTTCTTCTATTGGGATTTCTGCAAATGAACACTGTCCCTGAAGCCAAGCATAGAGACACCAAGATCAAACCTTTTTTAAAAATACATATTTTATTGATTTTTTTACAGAGAGGAAGAGAGAGGGATAGAGAGTTAGAAACATCGACCAGCTGCCTCTTGCACACCCACTACTGGGGATGTGCCCGCAACCAAGGCACATGCCCTTGACCAGATCGGAATCGAACCTGGGACACTTCAGTCCGCAGGCAGACACATTCTATCCATTGAGCCAAACAAGTTTCAGCAAGATTTAACCTTTTTAAAAAATATATTTTTATTGATTTCAGAGAGGAAGGGAGAGGGAGAAAGAGAAACATCAATGATGAGAGAGAATCATTGAGTGGCTGCCCCCCCACCTACACACACATACACCCTGTGGGGATCAAGCCCACAACCCAGGCATGTGCCCTTGACCAGAATTGAACCCAGACCCTTCAATCTGCAGGCCGACCCTCTATTCACTGAGCCAAACTGGCTAGGCCTGTAGTCGGCAAACCCGCAGCTCTTGAGCCACATGCGGCTCTTTGGCCCCTTGAGTGTTCTAACGCCACTTCTTCAAAATAGACTCACCCAGGCCGAAAACCAACTTCTGCGCGTGGGCCACGAAGTTTCAATCGCACTGTATGTGCGCGCCCACCCACATAGTATTGTGTGGAAGAGCCACACTCCAGGGGCCAAAGAGCTACACGTGGCTCTCCAGCTGTGGTTTGCCGACCACGGGCCTAGGCCAAGGTTCAACTTTTGGAGCCACTGAGCGGCTCGATGGAAAGGACATAGCTCCCTCACTTCCCAGGTGTGATGTGAGATGAGCCGTTTCATTTCCCAATGCCGTTTTCTTTGTCGACAGAGCAGACTAACGGTACCACATACGATTGACATGATGATCAAAAAACAACTTGCTGGCCCTAACCGGTTTGGCTCAGTGGATAGAGCGTCGGCCTACGGACTGAAAGGTCCCGGGTTCGATTCCCATCAAGGGCATGTACCTTGGTTGCAGGCACGTCCCCAGTGGGGGGTGTGCATGAGGCAGCTGATCGAAGATTCTTTCTCATCGATGTTTCTGACTCTCTATCCCTCTCCCTTCCTCACTGTAAAAAAAAATCAATAAAATATTAATTTTTCTTCTTAATAAACGAAAAGATTGACATGATGATAAACAACTGTAATAACCGTTCAGGCCTTCGGGACGTGGCAGATAATGAAGCTATCGTAATTACTCCTACAAACATACACAGAACTTCCGGCACTGACGTGTCCAAGGCTAGTCACAAACCAGTGACCTCTTACGTGAGCTCCTGCCAAGCCAGGCCCCCAACGGCAGCCTTTATGCAACTCACCTTGTGTTTAATTCTGCACACAGCATTGCAACGGAGCCGCCTTACATGCACTCTTCAACTCATCCTCTCTCCTGTTCTGGATCTTCATTTTCTCAGCGTTGGTTTCCCTACGCAGCTCCCCACACCCTTATTCTGCTGATGCCCGTACAGCTTCTTAACTGTACGGAGAGCTGTCAGTCATCTTTGGCCCCCGGGTGCTCTGGAAATAATAATAAAAATAAATTCACCATTCTGTAAGAGGAAACGAATCCTCTCAGACCCCCAAGACGTGATTCTGCTGGAAATACGTTCAACACATATAACCTAGGGCACATTCCATCAGAACCACGATCGGCCCCAGGAGACGCAACAGGCCACCCCCAGAGAGCACCAACCAACGATCAAAACGCAGGCCCTGCCGAAACCGGTTTGGCTCAGTGGTAGAGCGTCGGTCTGCGGACTGAAAGGTCCCGGGTTCGATTCCGGTCAAGGGCATGTACCTTGGTTGTGGGCACATCTCCAGTAGGGGATGTGCAAGAGGCAGCTGGTCGATGTTTCTCTCACATTGACGTTTCTAGCTCTCTCTCTCTCCCTTCCTCTCTGTAAAAAAAAAAAAAAAAAAAAAAAAAAAAAAAAAAAATCAATAAAATATATTTTAAAAAACAAAGCAAAAACGCAGGCCCTTCCATCCCCCTCCCACGCCTGCCTCCGAAGCCTTAGCAGAGGCCTGCTCTACTTGCCCGGAAGCCCAGTCAGGCCCAGGGAGCTGCCCGTTTCCTTCCCCTGCACTTCAAACACCTTCCTGTATTTTCATCTTTTTTCTTCACACACACTGACCCTTACTCCTCTGGGCTAACTGCCTCCCATCCCATGTTTCCTCCTGGTTCGCACCCTCGGCTTCTCCGCTGGAACGAGCTCCATCCGCTCTTTGTCTCCTGCAGCCCCTCGCCCTCACCGCGCTTCAGGCGCCCCGCCTGGTCCTGCTCTGACCTCATGCCCATCCCGCCCTCCCTCTTTCCTCTTGCCCACCACATTTCTGCAGGTGTGGACAACCTCCTGGCTTTGTCTTCCAGACCACTCACTTCCCCGTGCCCTTGCCTCTCCAGAAAGAGCTGTCTTCCAGGCCGAGGGTCCTGTCCTCGCTGACCCCTCGGAAGCCTTGACTCTGTGGGCCCTGCACCCTCTGCGCCTGGGCCGTCCCACCAGCAGCACCATCGTCCCAGGGCCCGGACGCCCTCTGCCCTCGCGTGGCCCCTTTGTGCATTCCTGTCCTTTAAGCACAGACGCCCCCAAGAGGATCGGCTCACTCCTTGCCATGGATGCACAGGCTTTCCCTCAGAGGCCTCACCTATGACCCCAATGCTGATGATTTCCTAAACCGAGTCTGGCCCCGAGTTCAGGCTGCTAGGTAGCTCTGGGTAACTATCTGGCGGGGCCAAAGCCTGAACACACCTGAAACTGACGTCTCAACTCTGCCAGGTTTCCCTCCGGCTGCTGACAGCCTCCTCGTCCTCCTGGTCCTACCCTGACACCTGCCAAGCCTGGATTCTACCCCTCAGTGTCTCCAACATTCCTTCCTTGCCCCTGTTCTCAGCAGCCCACACTGCATTCCACAGGCGGTGCACTCTGCGCGTCTGGGGCACCATTCCACAGCCTGCCACGTGGGCTTCGGCCGCTGGACTGACCCCCAGGGGCAGGCGGAAAGAAGACTCCGGCCCTCCAAAGCTGGGGGGCCCACGGCAGAGGCCGCTCAACGGGTCTCCAACGAGACCTTCCACACGGTTCGATTCCCAGTCAGGGCACATGCCTGGGTTGTGGCTCCCTCCCCAGCATGGGGTGTGCAGGAGGCAACTGACCAATGATTGATGTTTCTATCTTTCCCTCTCCCTTCTCCTCTCATCATTGATGTTTCTATCGTTCCCTCTCCCTTCTTCTCTGAAATCAGTAAAAATGTATGTTTTAAATGAGACCTTTCAAAAAAAAATTAAGTGACTTGCCCGAGACCATTCAGCTAATGGCAGAACCCACCTTCACTCCTGGGTGTGTCTGACACCAAAGCCTATTATACCCTGTCCAAACATTCCCGGTTCCTCCTGCATTTTAAGAGCCCTGTGGGCACACATTGTCCTCACTAGCGGGGATCTGCCCACGAGCACGGCTTAGGGCGTGACGGCGGCCTGGGGGTCTGCAGACGCCAGAGGCACGGGTTGCCGCCAGGTGGGTGGGCAGGAAGCCTTGTGCTCTTTGGAGCTCTCTCGGCAGGCACAGGTATTTGAAGGCTGTATTTCCCTGTCCTCCTCACCAAAACCAATGTCTCCTTACCCAGGTAACCTTCCTGCAGACCAGACAGGATGATACTATTTCCCTGTAACACTCCTCAGGGCTCCCCCAGGGGTAAGCTCTCGGGATAAGGTGCAGCCTCCTAACTCGGTCATAGGGCCCTGGAGGCCCCGGGCCCAGCTCAGACCTCTGGTACCACTGCCGGCTCTGGTGTCTTTCTCTGAGTATCTCAATGCCCCACCGCCCAGTGGCTTCTCAAATAGGATGTGGCTTTCCAGCTAATGGTAGTGCAAGTAATGCCTCCAAGAATGCACTCTTTTTAATGTCCACTAAAATATTTGCATGAACTATAAAGCAACTCCAAATAAATCCTACCTTACCAAGAGGTGATATGCAAATTGACCCTCATGCCCTCGCAAGATGGTTGCCTATGACCAGGCCAGCAGAGGGATTAGTGAGGGACGGCCAAATGACTGAACAAGCAGACTATGTGGAGTGACCACTCTGGCGGGGGGGTGGGGGGGGAGGGGTGGTTAGTGAGGAATGACCAAACAACTGAACAGCAGGCTGCATGGAGTGACCAGGCCGGCGAGGGGGGGACAGTTAGGGGTGACTAGGCTGGCAGGGGGGGCAGTAAGAGGTGACCAGGCCAGTGGGGGCAGTTTGGAGCAACCAGGCTGGTGGGGAGCAGGGGCAGGTGAGCGATTAGGAGCCAGCGGTCCAGGATTGTGAGGGCAGTTGGACATCTTCCAAGAGGTCCTGGATTGGAGAGGGTGCAGGCTGGGTTGAGGGGACCCCCCCCCCCCACACACACACACACATTGTGCACAAATTTCATGCACCGGGTCACTAGTTAGCAATAAGCACAAAGAGAGCAACAAGGTTTTACTTAAGGAAGTATGAATAAACAGGAAGCCAAGTTATCTGACACTGTAGAGAATCTTTTCCTGAACAACGAACATCAGAACTCGAAGACTAGCAATGAGTCCTTTTTACGAAGTAGGAGGAGGAGACACAGTGATTGCAATCTATTTTCAAGAAGATTAGAAAGAACATGTCACCTACTCGACAAAAATGAGATTGCTAGATAGCAGACCAAGTAGCATCTGTGCCAAAAGCACACCTGAGGTGCGGAGAACAGAATAGCCAAAGCAGGTCAGGAAGCAGCTATGGGACATGAAGGACTGTTTAGGGAGCTGCATGGGGCCATCAAAGACCATGACACTAGCCGAGAGCACGGCAATGCCTCTTGAGAATTCAGGGCACAGAATACATGGTTCTGGGTCAGTAACCAAAGTTGAAGGAGAGAGGGGGGCGGGGAGGGGGAAGGGGGAGATGTTCTAACTGAGGTCAGTAGAGAACTGACACCTCCAAGACATTGCAGGCCGTGGTTCACTCCATGAAGAAGTGAGAGTTCTAGCCGAAACTGGTTTGGCTCAGTGGATAGAGCGTCAGTCTGTAGACTGAAGGGTCCCAGGTTCGATTCCGGTCAAGGGCATGTACCTTGGTGATGGGCACATCCCCAGGAGGGGGTGTGCAAGAGGCAGCTGATCGATGATTCTCATCGATGTTTCTAACTCTCTATCCCTCTCTCTTTCTCTCTGTGAAAAATCAATAAAAAAAGAAGTGAGAGTTCTGGAAATAAATGATCCTCCTCACGAGCTGGGGCAGCATTTCTGAGAAGACATCTGGACTCTCCAGCCACTCTCCCATTTGGAACCCTGAGCAAACGCTGCAGCCCCACGGCCCACAGAACCTCAGATCCACTCACTCCCCAACCAGCACCGAGCGCCCTGCTCCCTGCAGGTGCTGCTCTGGGCGCGGGGAGCAGGCCCAGGCGCCGGGCAGTGCAGAGCAGGGGCCACGAGAAAAGTCCGGCTGGTTGTTCTTATTATCCTCACGTGCTGGCCACTCTACGCAGTATCACTGCTCAAGGAATAGAAGAAATAAACATCATGGTACACACATTAATGTGTGTTTTGTAAAAGGAAGCAAGGGAAGGGTTTCTGTGAGTGACCAGTGTGTCATGTGGACAGAGCGGCCAGCCCCACGCCTGAGCAGACCTCCTGGCCCAGGCGAGAAGGGGGAGGGGCCGCTGGGCGGGAGAAAAGAGGGCTCCCGCCCTGAGACGATGGGGCAGGAAGGGGGGTGGGAGGGAAAGAGGACTGATCTGCTGGGATCTGCGGAGTTTGGTTGTTGTTTTTAACTTTTTTATTGATAGGTGATTCTCTTTTTATCATCGGTGTTTCTATCTCTATCTCCCTCTCCAACATCAATATATATTTTTTTAAAATAAAAAAATGAAAAACAAACAGTAATGTGCAAGGTGAAATGCTTTTGGATAAATATAGGCCTATTTTCTGACCTTTTTTAATGCTAACTCTTTGCCTTAAATGATACCAATTTATGTGTCTCTCTCACAATTGTTGATAGATATGTATTTATTGCCATTTTATTGTCCATATTTCTTATCTTTTTTTGTTTTCTTCCTCTTTTTAAAGAATACCCTTCAACATTTCATGTAATACTGATTTGGTGGTGATGAATTCTTTTAACTATTTTTAAAATATTTTTTATTGATTTTTCACAGAGAGGAAGGGAGAGAGATAGAGAGCTAGAAACATCGATGAGAAGATACATTGACCAGCTGCCTCATGCACACTCCCCACCGGGAATGTGCCCGCAACCAATGTACATGCCCTTGACTGGAATCGAACCTGGGACCCCTCGGTCCGCAGGCAGACGCTCTATCCACTGAGCCAAACCGGTTTCAGCTAACCATTTTTTTGTCTGTGAAGCTCTTTATCTGATCTTCAATTCTGAATGAGAGCTTTGCTGGGTAGAGTGATTTTGGTTATAGGTACTTGCTATTCATCACTTTGAATATTTCTTGCCACTTCCTTCTGGCCTGCAAAGTTTCTGTTGAGGAATCAGCTGACAGTCTTATGGGTGCTTTTCTCTTGCTGCTTTTAAGATTCTCTCTTTGTCTTTAACCCTTGGCATTTTAATTATGATCTGTATTAGTGTGAGCCTCTTTGGGTTCTTCTCTGCACTTCCTGAACTTGTAAATCTATTTCTTTCACCAGGTAGGGGAAGTTTTCTGTCATTAAATATAAGTATGCTTAATTTCTAACTGGTCCTTTTTCTTGTCTTCGATAGTCTCACTAAGTCCCTTGAACCTCTCCTGAAGATCCTTGAGTTAACCTTATAACCACTGTTTCGAACTCCGTATCCAGTAGTTTGCTTGCTTCCATTTCTTTCATATGTGACATTTCCTTTATCTCCACATTTTGGCTGCTTCCCCATGTTTGTTTCTATGTGTTAGATAGAGCTGCTATGTCTCCTGGAATTGGAAGAATGGACTTGTACAGTATGTGTCCTGTAGGGCCCAGTGGCTCAGCCTCCCCAGTCACGTGAGCTGGGAGCTCTAGGGGCACCCTTTGCAGGCTGTGTGCACAGTCTCGTAGTGGAGCCTTGACTGCTGTTGGCGTCAGGGAAGGAATTGTCCTCCAGGCCAACTGGCCGTGAAGACCAGCTTCAACTCCAGTGGAGAGCTGCTGGGCAGGGAACACCCCGTGGAGCAGGACTTGCTTCAGAGGGACTTGGGTGCTCACTGAGTCTGCCCCTTCGTGTGTCGCTTGTGGGTGTGTAGGGTTATAATCTCTATGGTCTGAAGCTGTCCACCAGGTACACTGGCTCTGGGGCCTCCCGGGAGGTGTGAAGTCAACCACTGCCTGGGACCGCCCAACCGGAGCTACCGGAGGGATCTACAGATGGCTGCTACTTGCCCAGGTGAGGCTCGGTTGTGAAGCAAGGCAAGCTGGTGCTAGTGCTAGATCTTGGGATATAGATATAGATATAGATATAGATATAGATATAGATATAGATATAGATATAGATATAGATATAGATATAGATATAGATATAGATATATTTCAGAGAGGAAGGGAGAGGGAGAAAAATGGAAACATCAATGATGAGAAAGAATCATTGGTCAGCTGCCTCCTACACGCCCCCTGCTGGAGATTGATCCTGCAACCTGGGCATGTGCCCTTGACCAGAATCAAACCCAGGACCCTTCAGTCCGCAGGCCAAAGCTCTGTCCACTGAGCCAAACCAGCTAGGGCAGGGGTCGGCAAACTCATTAGTCAACAGAGCCAAATATCAACAGTATAACGATTGAAATTTCTTCTGAGAGCCAAATTTCTTAAACTTAAACTTCTTCGAACGCCACTTCTTCAAAATAGACTCGCCCAGGCCGTGGTATTTTGTGGAAGAGCCACACTCAAGGGGCCAAAGAGCCGCGTGTGGCTCACGAGCCGCAGTTTGCAGACCACAGAGCTAGGGCTTGGGCCTTTTTTTTTTTTTTTTTAATGTTTGGGGCATGCTGACACCAGATGCAGCTTGTTTGAGTGATTTTTTAGCAAAGTCTAAGCCAGGGCAGGCCACTCATACGGAAAAGCTGCTGAAACAGCGTAGGTGGGGCTGCAAATTGGATGGGGTGGGGTCTCAGGGAGTCACCAGGGTGGAGCAGACAGACATGGCTGCCAGTCAGCCAGGCTACAGGAGAGGACCCAGCACAGGAACAGTGACCTCTGGGAGCACCCAGTCCGGGAGAAGGCTGACCACAAGTTCCTGCCCTGACGCCAGAGAATCCAGGTCCTCCCCGTAGGTGTCTGGGTTCCGCAGGGCCACGCGGTGCTGGAGCTCAGAGGAATCGAGTGTAAGTTCATGAGAGGGGCCTTTCAAAGGAGTAGCTGGGTCTCCAGCAGCCTCCGCATGTCTTAGCCACAATCCCCACCTGTTTTTACAGCCATTAGTCACAGAGACTTCTCTTCCCAGCTCTGGAACCCTGGCCCAGGGGGCTGGTGTGGTCTGAAGCTGTCCACTGGGTGCTCTGGCTCTGGGGCCTTCTGAGCGGGGACCTCTTGTTCCTCACAGGGGACCTCCATAGAGAGAGCTCCCTCCTGCGTAAAAAGCGGCACATGTGGGTGTGCCTCCGCCCCTCCTACCAGTCTGCATGCGCTTTCTTCTTTATTTCTCTGGTTGTAGGACTTCCACTGGCCAGCTTTCAGGCAGTTCTAAATGAAGTTTGTTCTGTGTTTTAGCTGTGATTTAAAAAAATATATATATTTTATTGATATTTTACAGAGAGGAAGGGAGAGAGAGAGAGAGCTAGAAACGTCAATGAGAGAGAAACATCGACCAGTTGCCTCTTGCATACCCCCTACTGGGGATGTGCCCGCAACCAATGTACATGCCCTTGACCGGAATCGAACCCGGGACCTTTCAGTCTGCAGACCGACGCTCTACCACTGAGCCAAACCGGTTTCGGCTTAGCTGTGATTTTGATGTAGTTGTGGGAGGCGGTGAGCACAGGCGTGTACCTATGTCCCCACCTTCTCTGTATGAATTTTAGAATGAATTTGCCTAGTGCTAGAAAAACAATACTCAGTGATAAGTTTTATTTGGCTCGCATTCAATGCACAGTTACTTGGAACTGAAATTTTTAACTTGGTGAGTTCCTCTTTACAACGATAGGGTTACCTTTTCCATCTGTCCAAGTCTGCTTCGGTGTCTCTGAGGATGCTTTAAAGCTTTCCTCCTGTAGGTTTCATGTTAAGTTTATTCCTAAGTATATTATCTTTTTGTGTTATGCTGTAAATGGGGCTTTCCCTCTCATTGTATCTTCTAACTGGTTGTTGTTTCTGTGTGTGGAGGCTATTGATTTTTGCATGGTAAACTTGTATATTGCTACTTTACTGAATTCTTTATTTTTTTGTTTGTTTGAAGTTAACATATCAAGATTTTATTGTCATATAATAAAACAAAATATGACGCTCTAGAACTGGATCACTTGACCCTTTCTCTTCTTATCTCCTCTCAGTTCGAAATGCTTGCATCTCTAGCCGAAACCGGTTTGGCTCAGTGGATAGAGCGTCGGCCTGCGGACTGAAAGGTCCCCGGTTTGATTCAGGTCAAGGGCATGTACCTTGGTTGCAGGAACATCCCCAGTAGGGGGTGTGCAAGAGGCAGCTAATCGATGTTTCTCCCTCTGATTGATGTTTCTAACTCTCTATCCCTTTCTCTTCCTCTCTGTAAAAAATCACTAAAATATATTTTTTTTAAAACAAAACTCCTTGATTCCACACCCATCTTCAAATACCTCCCTATTAAAAAAAAAAATGCTTGCATCTCTTACTAGCCAGCATTCTCTTAGATCTGCAGTTAGGCTCAACGCATTCAAGCCGCAGCACAATCTTCTTTGTAGTTTTAGTCTTTTTTTGGAAAATAGGCTTAGTCTGCCCACCACAGCCACTTTGCTTCCTGTCATAACGCCGCTCTCCCTGCGCATACAGAGGATCCTTGCCCTTCTTGTCCTGTGTTACTTTGTGAGGTTAATGCTTGCCACACTTCTTACAGAAAGTTCGGCGGGTTTTAGGAATGTTCACCATGTTTGTGAGCGCTATCAGCAGTGAAAAGCTGAATTCTTTATTATTTGAGTTAACTTTAAAATAAATTATTTGGGGATTTCTAGATATGCTATGTCATCTGCATATATAGATAATTTACTTCCTCTTTTCCAATTCTTGTGCTCTAATTGTCTTTCTGTCTATTTGCATTGGCTAATAATTCCAATACAATGCTAAATAGTAAAATAGTAGCAGAGGTTATGCACATCCTTGTCTTGTTCAAGATCCCCACTAAGTTAGAGAACTTTCATATATATATATATATATATATATATATATATATATACACACATGTATACACATATGTATATATATATATTTTTATGTATAGTCATGCTTCAAAATCCACAATTACTATTTTATTGAATATTTTGATCAGAAATAAATGTTAAATTTTGTCAAAAGGCCTTTTCAGCATACCTGGATAATTTATAGTAAATTATACTAATGGATTTCTAAATATAAACTATTTCTGCCTTTTTTCCCCCACAACCCACTTGATCATGAAGGTTTATTTCCTTAATGAGCCATTAGGTTACAAATGCAATATTTTATTTAACTCTTAAATGAGATTGGTTTATAGTTTTCATTTTAGTGCTAGCTACGTCAGATTTATATATTTATTTTTTACTTGCTTTATAAGTAAAGCAAGTAAAATTTGGCAGTTTCCCCTCATTTTTTAGTCTCTGGAGCAATTTATGTTGTATTAGGTTTATCTGGTATGAAAGATTTGATAAAATTACCCTATATGTGGTGTATTTATATAGCAGGTTTATTATTTTATGGAGATTGGTCTGTTAATACTTTCTATCTCTACAGAGGTAAATTTTGGTAAACTATAATTTTCTCTGAAATTATTTTAGTCTGTGTTTTGCAATTTATTAGCATGAAGTTATATAAAATAATATATTTTTAATTTCTTCTGTTCTAATGGTTATTCCCCTATGCTAGTTCTGTGTGCGTGTGTGTGTGTGTGTGTGTGTTTTCTTCCCTTTTTTCCTTATTCTTTTAGTTATTGGTTTGTTGATCTTCTTAATTTTTTCAAAGGAACCATCATTTTGATTTATTATTTCTACTACCTTTTGTTTCTTGTCTCATTAATGTATACTTTTATGTTTATTATTTCTTCCCTTGTACTTTTTCTTTGGCTAATTTTGTTCTTTTTCTAGATTTATTGAGTAAGGTAAATATTTAAACAAAAGGTAACTATAGCTTGCCAACTATTTCTAAGTAAAAACAAAGCTTTTTGTTATTTGTTTTGGGGTGTGTTTTTTGTTGTTGTTGTTGTTCTAGTCAACCAGTAAAACCTAGAAACAAAGTTCCTTCTAGAAATTTTTACTGAAAAATGTCCTTCCTGAATTGAGTTTGATGATATCCATACATATACCTGTGAACGTGAGACCCTGTTTCATAGGCAAATGTAGACCACAGGTGTGGCGCGCCAGCATGGTCATGACACACTCAGCCCCAGGGCGCCTCACGTGCCACACCAGCTGAGCCAGGTTCGGTGACCCTGAGAGGGGACAGTGCAGGACTGAGAAGAGACAGACAAGAGAATGAAAGCTGGGTCTGGGTGGGACGCTGCTTCTCTGGTGGAGAGACAGAGCCACGGACTTCAAGCCGTGTCTTTATTTTATAGCAGATTCCACTAGGCAAAGTAAGGATGTTTACAGCATTCTCGTGGGTTTCGATCCTACTCCACGACATGCACCTGAACCCTATCAAGCCCACATCACTCAGGCACGTGGGGCCACGCGTTGGGACCACCGGGTTCGAGCTTACAACTCTAGCGGGGACTTGGACGTGGCCATGAGAGGACTGTGCCCTCTCATCAGTCCGAGGCTTGAACCCGCCCACCCACAGGAGCAAGTGCACCTGCCGCTTCGGAGACATTGTCTACGTACCATACTTTATCGCTCTAGAATGTTGGTTAACGTTTTAGACATAACATTTCAAAGTACTCAAGTTAAATATCCGATGACGGTATCCCATTTCATGCTTAGCTTTGGCTTAACATTTATTTTGTCCTATGGTCCACTACTGCCAGGAAGAGGACAAGGAGGTTGGGGGTAGGGGAGGGGGATTATAGTCCAGTTTAGGGGTGGCCAAGAGAGGAAGGGATGAGGAGGCTGAGGGAAGTCAGGCTTGAGGTGCCAGGAGAAGACCCACCAGGGGCCCAAGAGTCGGGTCGGGCCGCCTCCCTCCTCATAGGGAGGGCCTCTTGGACTTCAGGTTCCTCCTCTGGAGGCTGCAACCCCCCCGGGCGCTGCATCCCAGGCCTGGTTGGACCGCTTTCCCGGTTACTGGATCCCTGGGGCGGGATCCAGGTGACTCCCAGGGTCTCTCCATCCCTGTGGCTGGATCCAGGCTCCTCCCTGGGGCGCTCCCGCCCCGGGCTGGCGGCGACCTCCGCAGCGGCAGGGGCCGGCCTCTCGGGCCAGGTCGCAAGCTTCCTGTCCGCTCCACTTGCCCCCGGTCCGGGCCTGAGCGTGAGTGTCCCCTCCTGGACTCGAGCACATGCCCTGGTCATTTACGAACTACAGCACCCCGGGCGCGGGGCTGGCGAAGGGATGGCCGGGCGGGACCTCGGGAGCGCGCCGGCCCCGGGGCGCCCCTTCCCGCCCTCCGCCGTCCGTCCGGCTGGGACCCTTCGGTCCGGGATCCGTTTGGCTTGAAAGACGCACACAGTGAGGAATGGGTGTTCCTGAGAAATGCACCACCCTTGTCCGAACTGGGGAGCACAGAGGCTGAACTCTGCCGTGCAAAGCACCCCGGGGGTCCTTGGGAGGAATGCCCAGCTAAAAAGAACCCGGGGAGGCACCCGGAGTGCATCGTGCAGAGCTCTCCTTCCCGCCCGGAGCGCAGGAGCGACCCACCGCCCCCCTGGGCGGCGTGAGCTCTTCCTGCAGAACCTGACCGGGTGCAGCTGGCGGCTGCGCCCCAGGCTGAGCAGGAGTGGAGATCACCCTTCCACGGGGCACAGGAGGCAAGACACCCACAGACACCTGTGGAAAGCGCTCCGAGTCAAGGAACAGGAGGCTCGAAAGAGATTGCAAAAAAGACCGACAAAGCCGAAACCGGTTTGGCTCAGTGGATAGAACGTCGGTCTGGGGACTGAAAGGTCCCAGGTTCGATTCCGGTCAAGGGCATGTACCTTGGTTGCAGGCACATCCCTGGTGGGGGGTGTGCAGGAGGCAGCTGGTCGGTGTTTCTTTATCATCGATGTTTCTAGCTCTCTATCCCTCTCCCTTCCTAGCTGTAAAAACTCAATAAAATATATATATTTTTAAAAAAAGACCGACAAAGCACAGCAGTGTTTTCAGAAGATGACGCTGACATGAATGTGTTTAAAACTCAGAGGAAAAAAACAGCGTGGACAGCAGCGTGGTGATCGCCAGAGGGAGGAGAGGTGGAAGGAGGTGGAGGAGGGTAAAGGGGGTGGGTGGTAAATGGTGATGGACAGATTTGACTTAGGGTGGTGAACACACAGCACAGTGTACAGGTGGGTGTGTTGTAGAATTGTGCACCTGAAACCTGTGTGCTTTTGTCAACCAGTGTCACCCAATAAATTGAATAAAAGGGGGGGAAGTAGATGTTGGGGAGGCGCACCAACAAGCCCCAAAGCATCTCCATTGGCAGAGGGCAGCAAAGTGGGTTGCTCCTCAGTCCTTTAAGAAACTCGGCCATGAGCTGCATAAATATTACCATCTTCCTATGTCCAACGTCTTTCCAGAAAATGCAAGGTGTGGAAGGAGTGAGAACTGGAGAATCAGCGGAGATTTGCAGGGGTTAATCAATGGGAAATGCTTGTGTGGAACAGTGAAGGAAGCTGAATCAATCATCAGAAAACTGTCACAGCGGATAGTGGAACCTTTGGGGTCAGAATCCGAGCCTCCTGGGAGACACGTGAGGATGACACTCAGCCAGTGGAGTATACTAGTCTGATCAGATTCCAGAGAAGGCAGACCAGAGGTCAGATCTGGTAGCAAATCCAAAGGAAAATTATCTTTCATAAAAAATAAATGTCTCCCAAACAGAAAAATGGACCTTTGCTTCAATGAGTTAATGCTCTCCAAACCCTAAATTCATGTCTTCAAAAGAGTAATCAGGTTCCTCTTGCTAAGATGAAGTTTTACATTGTAAGCTGCCAACTGCCAGTTTACAGCTGTGCCATTTGACATCTAATAAATGGTTTTGCTTTTTGTGGCATCTATAAATAACAACAACAAAAAGTTAGATTCTAAGCATTATATCCGAATAAAAAATATAGTATAATGGGAGTAGGGAAGACTTCAGATCTCTTATGTATATACTAGTGTTCCCGTGCATGGATTTGTGCACATTGAAAGAAAACTGATTAGAAGAAATATTTTAATATCGCTATTCACGCCTTGCTAATGAAAAGAAAATAGGATTCCACTGAATCTCCTATCTGCCTACTCCAGGACTCTGTGAGGATCAAATGAGTGAGGCCCAGGAAAACGCTTCACAGACATTTGGTTAAACTATAAAATGTTTGCACCTAACTATAAAGCAAGTTGGGTTCCTGAGCTAAAGAAACTCCAAGAAGGCTAGTCACTGGGGAGGGCATAACAAACAAGAACATTCTGAGAAATGGTCATGGCCAAGAGCAGCCTTAGGAGCCACGATAACTGATGGGATGTGGTGTTGTGGAGGACAGACCTGGCAAAGACCTTAGGGGAAAACTAAGGAAATCGGAATAAACTATGGGCTTTAATTAATGCTGGTTCATTAACTGTAACAAAAGCAAGCCTTTAAAAGAGGAAACTGAGTATGGGGTGTAAAGGAACTCTCTTCTCAATTTTTCTGTAAACTGAAAGTGTTCCAGAAAGTTATATAAAGTGTTCTAAAAATAGTTTAAAAATAAAAACTAAAGTTATTACTTGAACTTCAGTTGTTTAAACTTTTTACTCTTTTATCCATTTGTTTAGCTGCTTATTCTGCTTAAAGACCGTTAGTTTTTTTAATACACACACACACACACACACACACACACACACACACACGAGTAGCTAGATTATTATGTATTCAGAGATCATAATAATCTGGCCACTCAGTGTACATATTATTAATTTGAGAGAAAAGAAGGAAGAGGGATAGAGAGATAGAAACATGAATGAGCTGCCTCCTGCATGCCCCCTACTGGGGATCAAGTCTGCAACCAAGGTACAGGCTCTTGACCAGAGTGGAACCTGGTACCCTTCAGTCTGCCAGCTGACGCTCTAGCCCAGGGGTGGGCAAACTTTTTGACTTGAGGGCCACAATGGGTTCTTTCTCTTTTTTTAATATATATTTTATTGATATTTTACAGAGAGAAAGGGAGAGAGATAGAGAGCTAGAAACGTCGATGAGAGAGAAACATCGACCAGCTGCCTCCTGCACACCCCCCACTGGGGATGTGCCCGCAACCAATGTACATGCCCTTGACCGGAATCGAACCCGGGACCTTGTAGTCCACAGACCGATGCTCTACCACTGAGCCAAACCGGTTTCGACACACAACGGGTTCTTAAACTGGACCGGAGGGCCGGAACAAAAGCAACCTGACCATGCTGGCACTCGCATCTTGGGCTGCTGGCGAAGGAGCGGAGGGGAGAGCAAGAGAACCCTCTGCTCTTTCAGCTCCTCAGGCCGGATAGAACAGCCCAACGGGCCGGATCTGGCCCTCGGGCTGTAGTTTGCCCACGGCTGGTCTAGCCACTGATCCAAACTGGCTAGGGCAAGACCTTTCATTTTTATAACTGCTGGAGAGGTGCCTGCTGGATGCAACACAGGAACGGATTAAGGACACCTGGTTTCTGAATAAATTGTGTTTGAGTAAAGGCCATCCTGATTGTCTCTTTTTATTCTTACTCTAAAAGAAAATAATGTATCTGACATCTTTTAGTTGTACCCTTTTATCTGCCTCTCTAATAAACATATTTTCCTCAAAATACATTGAAGGGCACAAATGCACTTTTAAATTCACAGTGGCAGGTATCTTACCACAACCTATGAGATCAGTACCCTGAAATGAGGTGCCTAACATACTCAGTCCTGCCAGCATTATGAGAGCAAATTAGAGCAGCCATAAAAGGTGTCAAAAGTCCGGTTCATCCTTAAGGAGTTGAGGCGCCCTCCAGCGGGTTCCGGGGGGAAGAGCTGGTGCTTTGGGGCTCTTTCGGATGCAGGCCAGGGGTTCAGATATGTGCCCCGTGTCTTACAGAGTCCTCTCCAAGAGGCCCCGGGAGGAAGCCTGGGCGGCTGGGCCGGGCCTGCTCTGCTCCGGTGCTCCTCGGGGGAGACAGTCAGTGGGCGTCCTTTCCCACGGTCTGCAGGCTGCATCCCGCCAGGTGAGATCAGGTCCCTGCGTGGGCTCCGTGGGATTCGGGGCAGCTCCCAGAGATGGTATGGATGGAGGAAAGCAGGCAAACTGAGGCGTGCACAGAAGCTCCCTGGATGGACAAGAGGGGGTGCTGGGCAGGCCTTCCAGGGGTAGATGGACGGAGGGAGGGCGCCTGACTCCTCCGGCTCCGAGTCTAACTTTGACTACCTGGTCTCTGCGGGTCTACCCTCCCCACCGGTCACTAGCCAGCCCCTTAGGCCTGGGGTGGGGGGACCCAGGTGGGAGCACTGTCAATGCCCCAGGGGGGTCTCATTTACAGCCACGGAGAATCATGCTACCGAATAGCGCCCTCTTCTCTTATCCCGGACTTCCGGTACCCCATGACACATCCCGGGCCCATCCTGACCTGACTGACTCTCCCGATGTGAATGCCCAGCTGGTCTGCCTGAGCTTCACTCCAGCCACTGGAAGGCCCCTGGGTCACCCTTTCCAGTTTGATTCCCCAAAGGGAACTGGGTCTACTGACTGCTTGCGACGATGAGTGTTGGGTGGGGCTGTGTGGCCCCAGGTCCTCTCCCAGGCTGCAGGCCAGCTGACCCCATTGTGGCTAGCTGGGGGGTCTAGTCAGGGGTGAGAGGGTCTATAGGAACCCCTGGAACAAACCCGCCTGGGGGGGGGTGGGCTGTGGCCAGGCCAGTCCCTTAGAGCAGTGTTTCCCAAACTTCTCTCATGATGAGAATCGCCTGGTGGAGTTGTTAAAATACAGATTCCTGAATCCCAACTAAGAAGTGCTAAACTAGAACTTTTGGGAACATATAGGTAAAATTGTATACTTAGTATTTAAGCTTAGAGCACTAGTTAAATATACAATTTTACCTATATGTCCCCAAAAGTTCTAGGTGATTGTGACTTGCCTCGTCAGCAAGCACCTACCATAGGATTCTGCATTTTCTCTTGTTGTTGTTAGTCCTCACCCAAGGATATTTTCCATTGATTTTTAGAGAGTGGAAGAGAAGGGGAGAAACAGAGAGAGATGTGAGATAGAACAATTGGTTGCCTCCTGCACATGCCTGACCAGGGCCAGGTGTGACTGAGGAAGGTGCCCTTGGATTCAAACCCAGGACCCTTCAGCCCACAGGCTGCCACTCTACTGAGCCAAACCGGCTAGGGAAGGACTCTGAATTTTCCACTGGAAAACCGTTTTTAAAGACACTGTTTTTAACGACACTTAGCCCAGAAAACGTATCATCTTTCATAACTCAGCAGTTCCTGAAGAGCACTTAATCAAAAAGCTAGGAGTTGGCTGTATCAGATGCCATGTTATCCTCTGGCTACTAAAATGAACAATTTTGTCTTTTTTTAATCAGCTAAAAAAAAAAATCCCTGTGATTCCTCTTCCAATTTTCCTTTTAACTTGGGGGAAGAACAACTTGGGAGGGCTACTTTAGAAACTTCTTGTTGCCAGATTTGGACGCAGACACGCAGAACTGGTAGAATTGACACCCTCCACTGGGCCTGAGCCCGGGGTGGGTGTGGTGGGGTGAAGCCGAGGAGAGGCGAGTTTCTCTGGCATTCCCAGACTCAAAGGAGGCTTGCGGGCCACCATACCTTTTCCCCTAGTGGAGAACACCTGTTGCTTTGTTCCGGCCTCTTCTGTGGTGAACAGAAGCCCTACTTCTTCTGGCAACTGCTCCTTCCTTCTCTCCAGCCTACAGATATGATTCTCAGGCTCCAGCTGATTGGTCCAGGGTGGCTCCTGGTTCAGGGGGGCAGATCGGAGGCCTTCCCTGGCGCCTTTGAACTGAACTGAACTTGGAAGGAGAATATGCCCTTCTCCTGGCCTGGATATTTATATATATATATATAATTGATATTTTACAGAGAGGAAGGTAGAGGGAGAGTTAGAAACATTGATGAGAGACATGGATCAGCTGCCTCCTGCACACCCCCAACCAGCGATGTGCCCACAACCAAGGTACATGCCCTTGACCAGAATCGAATCTGGAACCCTTCAGTCCGCAGGGTGACACTCTACCACTGAGCCAAACCAACTAGGGCTTTTCTTTTCTGTTTGATAAGACGAGGGGCTGAGCCGTTTCACGGATGACAGACAAGGAGGTCTCATGATGAGACAGAAGTAGCGGGCGCTCCATCCTGTCTCTCCGGCCACAGGACGGAGCTGCCCAGGGACAAGGCCACGTTGGACAAAAGGACACTGCTCCAGAAATAAAGGAACTGGAAGCCTTATGAACGACTCCTCAAAGGACTCAGTTATCTGTGGCCTTTAATTAACATCTAAATAGAGAACATATTCTTCTATAATTATAACATGGAAATGTCTATGAACAAAATAGATAATTTTTTCGGCAAATGCCTAGGAAAGAATGATCAAGTTCATCCAAGGTTTTAAGCAGCAGCATCTATGCAGTCGGGGGCGAGGTCAGTGCTTGGGGACGGAGGTGAATATCCGCAATCCGTGCATTCCTTTGATTTCTTCCTTTAGGGCCTGAGGAAGGAAAAGAGCGGCGTCATTTCTTTTGTTTATGGCACTGATGCAGTAAGTCCCTCAGCCAGCACCTTCATATAGCTCTGCATCTGTAAGACTCTGTGCCCCTTCTTTCAGCACTTTTTCCTCCTTTTTTTTTTTTTTAAGAATTTCTTTTTTAAATCAGAATCTAACCTGGCTCAAAAATATTAGACCTACAAAGGCATAGAGTGACATCTCTCTCCCACACCTGCCCTCTCTCCCCCACCCTTCCCACTTCCGTCCCCCATAGAGAACTGTTAGTTTCTATGCGAGGACTCAAAATTGCACAACTGAAGCTAATATAAATACATATTCCTCCCCACACTGCCTTTTAAAAACAAAACGGTAGCACGTGAGACACAGCGTTCCACACTTTGCTTCCCCCTCCCCACTGAGGGCCTTGTGTGTCCGGCAGGAAGAGCGCCTTCCCAGTTTGCATCCGCACGGTGTGTGGCTCTGGCCTAGCTTTGCAGCCCAGCCCATCCTGAGGAGCTATTAGGCTGCTTTTTGTGTTTTGCTATTTCAAACAACAAGCAGCTGTTCTTTAAAACCACGCTATTTAGCACAAACGGCCCACTTTCACTTGAAAAATAAAGTTGTAAAACATGAGACGCAGCTTCAGGGCACAAACCTGAATGAGTCACCACGGTCAAATCGATATCATTTCTCTGGCGGGCCAAGAGAAAAGCTATCGGACTACCAAGGGCGGTGTGGGCCACAGGAGTGTATAATCAATGTAGAAGACTCAAAATCCTTTACATGAGGCCCAAATCTGATCATTAGTGGGGTGGGCATTCCTTCCCCCACCCCCCCGAAGTCTGTCCAGCAACCTCCCTTCTCCTGGGGAACAGCCGCTTTCCGCGGTGTGTACTGCCGCTGGGACTGCCAGCTGGCCCGGTGTTGAGGGAGCCATGCACCCCGGACCCAGCCTGATTGGCTCAGGCGTGACCAGGCTTTCATCTGGGGACACAGACGGAAAAGGCAGGAGCATGAGCTGTAGTGGCAGGGGCATCCCGTCCACAGGGAAGATGATGAGAGAGGTGAGAGAGGGACCACCAGTCCACAAGACACGGACCCAGTGCAGCGCCGGGTGCTGCCAGACCCCAAGCCAGGTCCGGGCTGCGGTGGGTGTCCCCAGGAGGGAAGGTCTGCTACTGAGCTGGCCGCTCGTGCAGGGGGCAGCCAGGAGCGGGCCGGCTGGGAAGGATGGGCAGAGGAGGACAGGGCATCGGGCCAGGAGCACAAAGTGAGGGAAGGCAGGGAACGCACACGGCTCACCGGGAAAAGCCTGGCTCCACTCAGGTATCTGAGGGCGGACTAAGGCCGGCCACCAAGGGGTTGGTGATCCCAGGCCCGGGAGGGTGGGTCTGGACTCTGTGGGCACCCAGGATGCACAGGGACCAGGACACACAGGGACCAGGACACACAGGGACCAGGATGCACAGGGACCAGGACGCACGGGGACCAGGACGCACAGGGACCAGGACTCACAGGGACCAGGACCCACGGGGACCAGGATGCACAGGGACCGGGACCCACAGGGACCGGGACCCACGGGGACCAGGACCCACGGGGACCAGGACGCACAGGGACCAGGACCCACGGGGACCAGGATGCACAGGGACCAGGACGCACTGGGACCGGGACGCACAGGGACCAGGACCCACGGGGACCAGGATCCACAGGGACCAGGGTGCACAGGGACCAGGACGCACAGGGACCAGGACCCACGGGGACCAGGACGCACAGGGACCAGGACGCACAGGGACCAGGATGCACAGGGACCAGGACGCACGGGGACCAGGACGCACGGGGACCAGGGTGCACGGGGACCAGGATGCACGGGGACCAGGACCCACGGGGACCAGGACGCACAGGGACCAGGACCCACAGGGACCAGCACGCACAGGGACCAGGATGCACGGGGACCAGGATGCACGGGGACCAGGACCCACAGGGACCAGGACACACAGGGACCAGGACGCACAGGGAAGGGCTCTGAGCTGCGGAGACACAGGCAGAGGCACCCTCGAGAGGACCCAGGTGACGCGCACAGACAGGAAGGAGGCCAGACGAGAGGGCAGCTGCTATTGGCCAAATGCCTTCCACACGCCGGCATGAGGCTGGGCACGTGTGGGCAGCACCTCACTCGGTCTTGGCCGGAGAGGAGACGGAGGCTCAGCTCCCGCGGTGACGGGGAGAGCCAGCTCGGCGCTCACTCTCCTCCCTGCGGCTGCGCCCAGGGCGGGAACGGGACGCGAGGGGAAGGAACACTTGCTCTCCTGGCGCCCCGGGGGCTTGGCCCACGCGTCGTCGGCAGGGGCCCAGAGGAGTGGTGCATTCACTCCTGAGGGTAGAGGCGTGTGAGCTGTGGTGGCAGGGGCACCCCGTCCACAGGGAGCCAAGCAGAGACCACCCGGAAGAGCAAAGTGGTGGCTGTCCCATCCCCGACGGCCCGGCAGACCCCTGGCCATAGGTGTCCACGTGCGAGTGAAGGGCTGGGCTCCACGATGAGCCAAAGACAGATTTAGAAGGGAACCAGCCCACACGGGCTGACAGGGCCAAGGGAGGGGCATTAGTGCCCAGGGTGCAAGGCAGACAATGCCGGGGCCAAAGGGTGGAGGCATTCGGCCCTGCAGGCAGGTAGGGGGGCGGCGCTTGAGCTGGGCGGAGGAGGGAGGAAGGGGACCCCGCAGGAGGTCCGATGTGGGCGAAGCTCATGCACAGAGACCACGGGGCAGGGGCCAAGGGCGGGTGTGTGCGAGACAGGTGGGGGTGGGGGCGGAACAGCAACCTGGGACACCTGACCTTCACGCAGAAGGGGTCACAGAGGGGCTCTGGTGACCAAACCAGTGCTTTACAAACGTTAAACTAGTGCACAATGTTCAGGACCTTCCAGAAGGATGTCAAACATCCCTGCTGAAGGCGGCGAGTGTACGGACACACCCTTGGGTCAAGGCTTGTATTAATCCCAAGCAAAACAAGCGCAGATGACAAGTAAACCTGGCCCTGTCCGGTTAAAGCTGATGTTTCAGGCCCCGGCGGCCGTGGTCGGCAAACTGCGGCTCCAGAGCCAAATGCGGCTCTTTGGCCCCTTGCGTGTGGCTCTTCCACACAATGCCACGGCCTGGGCCTGAGTCTATTTTGAAGAAGTGGCACTGGAAGAAGTTTAAGTTTAAAAAACTGGGCTCTCAAAAAGAAATTTCAGCCGTCGTACCGTTGACACTTGGCTCTGTGGACTAATGAGTTTGCCGACCACTGCTCTACGGTGTCTGTCGCTGGGGCTGGGCAGCTGGAGCAATCCCCATTCTGTGAAGCAGTCCTAACGAGAGGCTAAAAACACTTCACGTCTATAAAAGCGTATCGTTTGGCTCTCCTACATTCTCCAATACCACTCAGTATGTGACGACAACGGTACACACCGGCTCATGGGAAAACAAGACAAAACTACCGTATTTTTGGGACCATAAGACGCACTTTTTCTTCACCAAATATGCAGTCCCCAGGGACACGGAAGGTCCCGGGGGACCCGCTGCCGCTCTGCAACTCGGACCATAAGACGCAGGCACTTTTCCTCCCACTATTTGGTGAAGAAAAGGTGCGTCTTATGGTCCGAAAAATACGGTATTAGGCGTCTTGTTTTCCATTTTGAATAGAAGCCATAACTGTCCACAATGGATTCCAGATAGTTCCTGGTTCTATTTCCTCAGGTCCCAGGTCCTGTTTGCATGACGGTGGTGCTGCATCGTTCCTTCCTAAGACCGCCGGGCCGATGCCACGACTCCGGCAGGCCCTTCCGGATGTAGGGGGCGGGGGGGGGGGGTAATGGGGCACCGATCCATCTCTGACCTGGTTTACCATCTGGTGCTGCTGGACAGTCCTCTTCTCCTTAAATTCTTCCGACTCGATTTGGATTTCATACATCGCCCCACAGCCTCCTGAAATAAGTGCAATTTGAAAGCGTTTCCATCATTAAGTCAGGGCAGCCACAGTCCGGCAGGTCCTCGAAGTCCCCCACAACCTCAAGGTCTGGTGCTACCGTTCAGAGGAAGTTGCTAAGATGGTTACAAACAGGTCGCAGCTCAGGATGCGACCTCGTACCCCTCCTGGCAGGCGGCCCCATCCAAACGTGTTCCTCCCTCAGTGAGCGGGTGCACCACCCGGGATTATCACGTGTGGGGCAGGCAAGATAAGGCACAGATGTGGGTTGTCCTGGTAGTTCCTTTCATGAAGCCAACAAATGCCACGGAAGAGGGTGGGAGGGACTGAATTTCACTGTTGCACCTTCAAAACACATATACCAGCAATTGTTTTTGTGTTGGTTTTTTTAGTGAAAAAATACACTAAAATTAGGGTTGAAAACTATAATACTACCCAAAAGAAAACAAAGAAACAGGATGTGCAAGAGACACAGGGACACAGGAGCGGCAGCCCCAGCCGGTGTTGCCGAATGGCTAGAGCAGCCGTGGGCAAACTACGGCCCGCGGGCTGGATCCAGCCCGTTCGGCTGTTCTATCCGGCCCGCAGAGCCGAAAGAGCGGAGGGTTCCCTTGCTCTCCCCTCCGCTCCTTCACCAGCTGCCCAAGATGAGAGTGCCAGCATGGCCAGGTTGCTTTTGTTCCGGCCCTCCGGTCCAGTTTAAGAACCCATGGTGGCCCTCCAGTCAAAAAGTTTGCCCACCCCTGGGCTAGAGCGTCGGCCCAGCAACAGAAGGGTCACGGGTTCGATTCCCAATCGAGGACACATACCTAGGGGGCAACCAATCTCTCATTTTGAAGCTTCTCTCTGTCTCTCTCTGTCCCTCCCTTACGCTCTCTCTAAAAAGTCCATGGAAAAAATCTCCTCGGGTGAGGATGAAGAAAAGCACGACCACAAAGCTGCCGGCAGGGGGTCTCTCTCAGCCCCTCCTGCTCGTGAGCAGCACCGAGCAGAGCGTTGCATCCTGGGCTCCGGCAGGGAGGGACCAGCTCTCTGGTGAGGGGCTCAAGGCAGAGCCCGTGGACTCATCCCACCTGACCAAGCTCTGTCTCCACGCGGCTGGGAGCCAGCGCCGTGGCTGATGATGGGAAAGCACGCTGCTCCAGCACGGAACGGCCCGGGAGAGAAAGAGAACTTCCCTCGGGCTGTGACACCAGGCCCCTGTGTGCAAAGTGCTCTGCTAGCTTCTCGTAGGAGCTCGGAGTCCAAGCTTTTGTTAAACCGAGGTTGCCAGCTTCACTTCCCTTTCTGAACCCCATCCAGGGCTGGGCAGAGCCAGGCAGGAGGTCAAGGCCCGGCTCTGCCCTACTTGGGCCTGGGCGGGTGCAGGGCTGGTAATAGTAAGGCCTCAGCACTACTGAGACCCCTGCAGAGCGCGCACCCACCTTCTCCTCCCCCCCTCCCCCCCCAGTTCCTGAGGATCTTTAGATTGATTCATCTCTAGCTTCCAGAACAAAACTTTCCTTCTAAACCTTCTCCCCAGGTTACGTTCTCAGAAAAGCCCGTGGGCCACTGTGGGTGTGGGAGTCAGGTGCCCGCCCACTGCCAACCTCCCTCCACCCCACCCCCGGCCCCACCATCTCCATGGGTGTGTCTGGCAAAAGGCGCTATCTCCCCCGTCCTGTGGGTGCAGAAGGGGGTTGCCCAGTCAGCTCCTACCGCACAGCCGGCCTGAGTTGTGACGTGCCAGCGGCCGTCTGAGACGTGCATAGTCTGGCTGGGGCAGGAAACCGGCTCAGGCCAGAGTCTGCCTGGCTCCTGGTTCGGCCGCCTCCCCCCTGGAAGGGGCTGGGCAGGCTCCTCGGCCTCCCGGGCTCGTGAGGAACGTGAGGCAGCTACTCTCCTTAAAGGGACCAACTGCCCCGGTCCGCGCCAGCTCTGAGTCCGAGGGCATGGGAAGAAGGTGGGGATTTCTGCAAAGCCCATCGGGCAGCTAGATTAAAGACCGGACCAGAGCCCGGGGATGAATGAGAGGGAACTCATTCCCACCGCTTCCCTCCCTGTTTCCGTAGCCGCTCCTCCGCATCTGCCCCGAAGCCACGCAGAGGAAGGGGCAATCAGGTGCCACCGCCCCCTCCCTCCCTGCCCCCCCCCTCCAGAGAACCAACTCTGTGGGAGGACGAGGCAACCTTACCTGAAATGTCGGTGACTTTGATAGTTGTAGCTCGAGGGAAGCTTTCTTTGAGGATCTGGGTTACTTTGAGCTCCCCCTCGGTCTGCGAGGCGAACATCCGCTGGGCGCAGCGAAGAGGGAGCTGCCACGGGACAGAGGAGAGGCGCCGCTGAGCAAGACGACGCCGGCCCCGCCGGGCCTCTGGGCAGCCCACCGCCCTCTCCCCACCCCCACCCGGCGGGGCCAGCAGGCCACGGGCTAAGTCAGTGGTCGGCAAACTCATTAGTCAACAGAGCCAAATGTCAACAGCACAACGATCGAAATTTCTTTTGAGAGCCGAAAACCGACTTCTACGCATGGGCCACGAAGTTTCAATCACCCTGTACACGCGCGTGCATGTGGTATTTAGTGCAAGAGCCACACTCAGGGGCCAAAGAGCCGCAGTTTGCCTACCACTGGGCTAAGGCATCTAAGGCATCCCTGGGATGCAGAACCAACTTTCCTGGGGTGGGGGTGATTGTAAATAACACGTGGACTCCAGAGAGACAAGGCCCCAAGCCTAATGCAACAGATGGTTGGCTTGCCATGACAATGCCGCGAGATATACGATCATGATGCCAGTTTTACAGGTGAGGAAACTGGCATTAAGCAATGTGCCCAAGGCTTGGACCCATTAGCACAATGCAGAGCGGGGAGAGGCCACGCAGTTGTGCCCCGATGGCCCAAGGGTGCCACTGAGCAGGCGCTGGTGGGGCCAAAGTGCCACCTACCCTGTAGGCCTGATTAACATTCCAGTCTCTCCAGTGGGGTATGACCTTGTGACCTACTACTGTCCAATAAGCCAGTGACCTTTTGCCACATGAATTCCCACTGGGGAGACGCAGAATTCTATGAAACAACCTGAAGGAGAAACGCTTTTAGATCATTTGCCCCCTCCCCTAATGGCTCCCACAGGGACCCCGTGCTTCTGAGGGGAGCGCGTCTCAGTCCCCAGGGGTGAAGGCGCAGAAAACCCGGCCAGCAGCCCCTCGGCGGAGGTGATGCTGGCACGGGAGGCTTCCTATAGGGCTTGACAGGCCTCGAATGTCGGGCTGGAGGTTTTGGACTTAGGCAGGCGTCTTGGTGCCAAGGCAACCTGCACAAAGCAGCTTGTCAGGAAAGACGCCCGGGTAAGAGGCGAAGGGAGCCGCACCAGCCCGGGGCCCTGGCTGGAGGAGGATGGCGGGTGGGGAACACGGGAGCTGTTTATGCAGAACAGAGTCCTGTGTTAGAGAATCCCAGGCACCGTCTTTAAAATGGCCTGGGCACTGGCCCTTTCACCACCTGGTCTCAAAGGCCACGACTGAGTCTGTCCTGTTACTGCAGCCCTCCAGGGCTGAGCCAGGGCAGGCCCTTGGAGGACCTGGGGATGGGGGGATGGATGGATAGATGGATGGATGGAGGGATGGAGGGATGGATGGGGCAGGGAAAGGACCACACAATTCAGGACATGCCCACTGGACACCGCAGAGAAGTCCAGCAGGCAGCTGAGATACAGGCCAGGAGAAAGAGCTGGACTTACACTGAGTGTTGTGTGAAGGGAGAGAAACTTAATGTTGTGGATCTGGGTAAGACTGGGGGGTGGGGGGTTGGAAGGGGGAGAATGGAGTCTCTTCTGAGGAAAGCACCTGGGTGGGGTGGGGTGGGGTGGGGTGGGGGACAAAGGCAGAGAATAACGGGGCGGCGGCGGGCAGAGGGTGACCACTAAGGAGTGCGGTGGCTGTCGGCCCTGCAGAGTTCTCAGGAGAGAAGCCTTTGCTTCTTCGCGGCAGATCTGTGGGCAGCGGCTTGAAACAGGCGATCCACCGACCAAACCCCCGCAGGCCGCGGGGCTGCGCTGACAGTCACGGGCAGACCTGCTCGGGGAGGCAGGTCCAAGGCCAGCCGGGGAGGAGGGAGGCACCAGGGAGGACGGGGGGAGAGGTGGATGAAGCGAGGAAGGGGTGAGTCAGGAAGGGGAGAGGGAATTCGGAGAGCGCGTGGCGAGTGCCCTCTGCCGGGCCGGGCGGCGGGAGCGCGGGTCTGTGAGGGTCAAGGTCAGCCAGGCTGGTGGCCGTTCCCACAGCCCAGACCCCGCCACATGCCCGGCACCGCGCCGGGGCTCCGGGCCGGGACTCCGGGCCGGGGACTCGATGGATCGACACTGCCTCTCCCTGAGCTGCCCTGGGGTGCCTGCCGGTGCCCCTCCCGTGCCGCTGCCCCGGGGTGTCTGCCTGCCCGGCCTCCACCCGGCTCTCGGGGTCCCCCGGCGCCCCGGGTCCTGACACTTCCCCGAATGCCCGGACCACGGAACGCATCGAGGAGTGAAAGAATGAATGAACGAGCGAGAGGACGGGGAGCCCCGGCCCCGCGGCCCCTCCGCAGCTCAGCCCGCCCCGGGGCGAGCACCTGGCCCCTGCCCGCGCTCACCCCGCGGATCCGGCGGAGCAGAGGCGCTGCCGCGGCCGGGCTCCACGCCGCCATGCCCGGCCGACGCGACCCGCCGCCCGAGGTCGCCGCGTCTCCCGAAAAAAGGCGAGGAGCCCCCGAGTGGAAGCCACCGGGGCGGGCGAGGCTGCCCCCTGCCGTCCGGAGGCCGCGCGCCGCCCGGGCCCTCGCCCCGCGCCTGGTCTGTGCCTGCGGGACGCGCCTCCTGGAACAGGCCACACCCCCGCCCGGGGCCCCGCCCACCCCGGCGCCCCGGCAGCCAATCCCGGCCCGCTCCACCAGCGGGTCCCGCCCCCTCAGCCTGCAAACACTGCCCAGGTGTCTCCCTCCTCCCGGTCGGTGCTCCTCGGGCCCTGGACCGGTTTTGCTATCCGCTCCCGCAAGCTGGCTTCCCTGCTGGGGAGCGTGGGTTCCTTCCTCCAGAAAAGGGGAGCCAGAGGAGGACTTTAAAACGGGGGTGTCGTTTTCAGATGTGCGTGTTAGGAAGGTCCCCGTGGCTCCTGCGAGGAAGAGGGGCTGTGGGGGCTGGAACTGGAGCTGAGGACGGACGTTCCGAGGCGGCGGATGCATTGCAGGTGAGACCTGAGGCCTGCACGAGAGCCGCGGCAGCAGGGAGGGCAGGAGTGGGTTGAGATTTTGGGGGGGGGGGGGGATGAATGCATGCAATGCAGGGACTAGATTGGGGGTGAGGGAGAGGAAGTCGTCCTGGGTGACTCCCAGGTGTCTGGCTTGGACATCGATGTGGGTGGAGGAGGCCCAAGCTGGGCGTGAAGGGGGAGCGCCAAACTCCGCTTTGGAGTTGCCGGAGTTGAAGGTGCCTGCGGGACACGGCCCACAGGAAGCTTAGGCTCCCCAGACCGTGGGGTCCCAAGAATGTAGTGGAAGCTGACGCCATGAGGTAAGATTTTCAGCAAAAACTGCCCCGCCCCCAGGACATCAGACGAAAGCGAAGGTGAAAATTCTACCAAGTGCGTTCTCCAGCTGTGTTTGGTTGCAGCAGGTTGTCTGCTATATCCTATACCCTTTACCAGCCCTTTGTGCTATTTCATTCGGGCCTTCCCAATCAAGAGCCTTCAGCGTTTCAAACGGATGGGTGGGTCAGACCTACAGCTGTTCTTTACAGTGCTCAGCTAAAAATGGGCCCATTCATGCCGGCATTGAGTGGCTCTCTACATCTTCTCTCATTAATTTCTCCTTTGAGTTACTGCAATAGCCTCTCTCACATTTTTTGATGTCTTTAAAAAAGTATGGTTGATGGGAGTAAGGGCACTTTGCTAACTTTTGATTTCTTTTCATTGATGTCAGTGACATAATTAAAACTGCCAACAATCTTTTATCCATTGGTGGAGTGGTGAACAACCCCTTTGCTACTCAAAGCCCAGGTTCAGGTGAGGCAGACCCACCCCACTTTAGGAGTGAGATAACCAGACCCAGGTGTGGCCAGTGAGACCCAGGGATCGGCTTAGGGTTGGTCACATGTTCTGAGCCAGACCAATGATGATTTTTCTGGAACTAGAGAAAAGATCATTTTCAGCTGGTTGCTAAGCTGGTAGAGAGCCTACTCTGGGCAGTTATCTTTGCCACCATGCGGGCAGAGCCACTCTGGAGATGAAGCACACAGAAGAAAGAAAGCAGGGCTGAGAGGAGACAAGTGTGATGTTGCTCGTGCAACTGGAAACCAGCAGTGCCAGAAGGAGCACTAAAGGCATTTTAGTTGGTGTTAACTTAAAAATTAAAAAGACCTTTCAAAGCGAGAGGAAAACAAGTGTTCCTTTGAGATCAATAAGAATGGGTATCCAGGAATCATTCATTCAGGCAGAAGTCCAGATACTGTTCGATTAGGAGACAAAGGCAATGGGTATTTATGACAAAGGAAAAGGGAACAGTTACATCAGAAGGAAAGCATTTCTATTGGTGCAGATAACCTAGGGGATGTTCATTCAAATGTATTACTTAATATATTGTTATTGTTGATAGTCTCTGTTCCGATCCATTGGTCTATATGCCTGTTCTTGTGGAAGTCCCATGCTGTTTTGGTTACAATGGCTTTGTAGACCAGTTTGATACCCAGTCTTGTGATTCCTCTTATTTAGTTATTTTTTTTCCTCAAGATTGCTGCAGCTATTTGGGGTCTTTTATGGTTCCATATAAATTTTTAGAGTATTCTAGCTCTGTGAAGTATGCCATTGGTATTTTAATAGGGATTGTGTTGAAGCTGTAGATTGCTCTGGGCAGTGTAGACATTTTAATTATGTGAATTCTTCCAATTTATGAACATGGTATACACTCCGTTTGTTTGTATCTTCTTTTTTCTTTTCTTTATTGTTGAGAATACTACAGATGTCACTCTTTTTCCCCCCTATAGCCCCTCTCCACCTGGTTCCCACCCAGCCCCAGGCCTTCACCACCCTATTGTCTGTGTCCCTGGATAACACATATATGCTTGTAAGATCTTTGGTTGATTTCTTCCCGCCCCCTCCCCCCATTCCCTCTGAGATTTTTAAAAATATATATTTTATTGATTTTTTACAGAGAGGGAGAGGAATAGAGTTTCAGAAACATCGACCAGCTGCCTCTTGCACACCCCCTACTGGGGATGTGCCCGCAGCCAAGATACATGCCCTTGACCGGAATCAAACCCGGGACCTTTCAGTCCACAGACCAACGCTCTATCCACTGAGTCAAACCGGTTTTGGCTCCCTCCGAGATTTTTAAGTCTGTTCCACGATCCCATGCCTCTGATTCTATTTTATTTATTAGTTATTTTTGTTCATCAGATATCGTTTTTATTTTTATTTTTATATTCAATTGTTTTCTATTCAATTGTTTGTTCATTAGATATCGTGTTTTTATTTTTATATTCAATTGTTGATAGTATATATTTATTCATGTTTTTGATATTTTTCTTCTTTTTCCTTTTCTTAAAGAATACCCTTCAACACTTTATGTAATACTGGATTGGTGGTGAGGAACTCCTTTAGCCTTTTCTGTCTTTGAAGCTCTTTATTCAATTCTCAATGAGAGCTTTGCTGGGTAATGGTGGTTGTAGGTCCTTGCTCTTCATTACTTTGAATATTTCTTGTCACTCTCATCTGGCCTGCAAAGTTTTTGTTGAGAAATCAGCTGACAAGTCATATAAGCGCTCCCTTGTAGGTAACTGCTTTTCTCTTGCTGCTTTTAAGATTCTCTCTTTGACTTTAACCCTTGGAATTTTAAATATTTTCTTTTTTTTTTTTTTTAATATATATTTTTTATTGATATTTTACAGAGAGGAAGGGAGAGAGATAGAGAGCTAGAAACGTCGATGAGAGAGAAACATCGACCAGCTGCCTCTTGCATACCCCCTACTGGGGATGTGCCCGCAACCAATGTACATGCCCTTGACCGGAATCGAACCTGGGACCTTTCAGTCCGCAGACCGACGCTCTACCGCTGAGCTAAACCGGCTTCGGCTAACCCTTGGAATTTTAATTATGATGTGCCTTGTTGTGGGTCTTTTTGGGTTCCTCTTATTTGGAGCTCTCTGCACTTCCTGTATTTTTAAGTCTATTTCTTTTACCAGGTAGGGGAAGTTTTGTCATTATTTCTTTCAATATCTTGTTCTCTCTCTCTCTCTCTCTCTCTCTCTCTCTCTGCTCCTCTGGCACCCCCATAATGGAAATATTGGTACACTTGAAGTTGTCCTCAAGACTCCTTATATTCTCTTCATATTTTGGGGTTCTTTTTTCTTTATGCTCTTCTGATTGGGTTTTGTTTTGTTGTTTTGCTTCCTCATATTTCAAGTTGTTGATTTGATTCTGACTCAACTCTACTGTTGAATCCCTGTAAACTATTCTTTACTAGTATTTCAGTTAGTGTATGCTTAATTTCTGACTGGTCCTTTTCATGGTTTTGACATTCTCACTAAGATCCTTGAAAGTCTCGCTAAGTCCCTTGAAGCTGTCATGTAAGGATCCTTGAGTAACCTTACAACCGTGATTTTGAATTCTGTATCCAGTAGTTTTCTTTCTTCCATTTCTTTCATTTGTGACATGCTTCATTGTCTCTGCATTTTGGCTGTTTCCCTGTGGTTTGTTTCTATGTATTAGGTAGAGCTGCTATGTCACATATCTAACATTTTTATAGTCAATTTTAAGCCTATTAAAATATAACTGTCCCAAAATTCCAAAACTGACTGGAGTTGGTCGAGTGGCCTTGTGTAGTAGGTGTCCAGTGGCTCAGCCTCCCCAGTCACCCGAGTTGGGTACTCTAGGTCCACCGTGTGGGCTGTGTGCACTCTTGTCGTAGTTGAGTCTTGATTGCCGTTGGTGCCACTGGGAGGAATTGACCTCCAGGCCAATTGGCCGGGAAGACCAGCTTCACGTGGTAGAGCTGCTGGGCAGGAAACACCCCTATGGAGGACTTGCTTCAGTGGGATTTTGGTGCTCACTGAGTCTGCCTCTTAGTGTGTCGCCTGTAAATGTGTAGAGTTGTAATCTGCTATGGTCTGAAGCTGTCCACTGGGTACACTGGCTCTGGAGTCTACAGGGAGGTGCAAAGTCAGCCATTGCTGAGGCCACCTGGCAGGAGCTAAAGAAAAACCTGCAGATGCCTTCTATTCGTATTGGGTTTGCAAGGCCCAGCTGTGAAGCAAGGCAGGCTGGTGCTAATGCCAGGTCTTGGGCTTTTATTGATAGGTTTGGTTCATGCTGTTGCCAGCTGCAGTTTGTTTGAGAGATTTTAGCAAAGTCTGAAACCTGAGCCAGGAGAGGCCATTCACATGGAAAAGCTGCTGCAAACAGGTTGGGTGGGGCTGAAAATAGGGTGGGGCAGGGTCTCAAGGAATCGCCAGGGCCGAGAAAACAGTTTGAGTCAGGTTGACGGGGACTCGGATATGGCTGCCAGTCAGCCCTGTGTCAGGGGCAGCACAGGAACAACGCCCCCTGCGAGCACCCCTATCTGGGAGAAAGCCACCCTGAATTCCTGCTCTAATGCCAGACAGTCCAGTTCCTCCCTGTATGTGTCTGGGTCCCCCAACACCTCCTAGTGCTGGAGCTCATTAGGGTTGAGTCCCAAGTAGGTTTGTGAACCTGCCCTTTATTAGAGACACCTGGATCTCTGGCAGCTCCCGTGTTCCGCAGCCACAACCCCCACTGGTTTTTATAGCTGGTGGTCGCAGCGACTTCTCTTCCCAGCTCTGAGACCCTGGGTTGGGGGTCTGGTGTGGAGCTGGCACCCCTTGACCTCATGAGGGGCTTGTGCAGAGACAATCTCTCCCAATTAATTAAAAAATTACGGCACCTTTGTGTGCCGGGCCAGTATGTTGTGTACCTCCACCCCTCCTACCAGTCTCAATGCGTTTTCTTCTTCTCTGGTTGTAGACTTCCACTCAGCCAGCTTTCAGGCAGTTCTGAATGATGGTTATTCATGGTTGTGGGAGGTGGCAGATATAGGAGTTTACCTATGCTACCATCTTGGTTCTCCCCCCTAAAATTCTTTATCTGGTCAGGACACACACATCTAGCTTTTGGGAGCTCAGAGGCTGACATCTGGTGGTCAGTGGTAAAGATGCAGGTTGAGCTGCGCATACCTAGCCAGATAGCAATGGAGTATTTGATAGAGAAGGCGTAAGGCATGTTTTGGACATTGTTTCTGACTGTGCAACTTTGAAGAGTGACTCTGGCTAAAGATTATCTGGTTTATTCTAGTATCTTCCTAATAAAGGGGGCATATGCAAATTGACCATCACTCCATCACAAAGCTGGTGGTGCCCACAGCCACAAGATAGTAGCACCCAGTCCCCTTGGCCCTGCCAGTCCTGGGGAGCAGCAGGCAGCAGTGCAGCTGGACCTCCTCCAGGCAGGTCTGGCTGCGCCGCTTGCCTGCTGCTAGAGTCCCCCAGTCCTTTCAGTCCCGCCGGTGGGGAGCAGGCAAGCGGGCCCAGCAGACAGCACGGCCTGCTTACCTGTCGCTGTTGAAGAGGGTGCAGGTCAGGCTGAGGGACCCCTCTCCCCACATGCACAAATTTCGTGTACCAGGCCTCTAATTTATAAAATTTGAAACAGCTTTCAAATTTAGCCATTAGATATTTAACATTTTTATAGTCAATTTTAAGCCTAATAAAATATAACTGTCCAAAAATTCCAAAACTGGCTGTAACTTACCAGTATTTAGCCACAGTCAGTACGTTTTTATTTCACATTCATTGAAGTTTTTAACTTTACTCAACAAAGGTCAAAATAATTCTAGCACTACTATTTTGACTGGACCTAAAATTAAGTATATTTTGGACCTCTAAAAATAATCTCTCTCTTGTAACAATGAAAAATGGCTGAGGTGGGGGTGTCTTTTAGATAATGCTGAGTACTCAATTTCGAGGTCTGAAAATTAAGAAGTCCAGCCTCTCCTCTTCCCTTTTCTCAATCTCATAGCCAGGAATGTAGATCTGGGTTAGCAAGATAGAAAGGAAACTACTTGTTTTTTTCTCTGGGATGTACTTTAGAGACAGTAACCTTTCTTCTAAGAGTTACGAAAACATTTTAGCTACTAAATGATAAGCAAAGACAGTCTTCTGCAGAGGCTGCAAAAATTCTCAAACTTCACAAATAAGTGTGTTGACATACATACCTTAGTCATTTCTTTCTTTCAATATATTTTATTCTGATGAAGTTACAAAAGTAGATACAAATTACTTTTTTTAAAGTACAGTTAACTGACTTAGAAAAATAGATAAAGCCCCTAAAGATTTAAAAATACAACATAAGTTTTCATGTAAAGAACATTTAAAAATGTTTTAGATGGTAACCAAAACTAACTATTACAAGCTATTTTTGATGTAGACCAAACATAATAAATCAGCAGTCTATTTGGATTTACAGAATACTTGTTTGGAATAGAATTATAGTCTGAAATATCAAAATCCAATGTAAAAATACAGGAAGACTGAGGGACTACTATTTTCCCCCTTTGCCAGAATTCTACAATAAATAGTAAATCTACTTATTGAACAAGTATCAGGAGGAAATAATGTCCCTGTTGAAGATGCTCAGGTTGGTGCTCCAGGGCAGCGTGTTTTAGGCTGGAGTTCTACAGACAGCAGACGCCTCCTCTAACCACACAGGGGCAACACCAGGCTGTGCCTGGGGCTGCTTCTAAAACTTCTAGGACTTACATTCTATGGGCCTGATTTGTTTATGCTTGTGAGGTAATAATGTTTCTCCAAAGCTCTACTTCTGGTATAACCTCACTGTTCAGAGAAAAGGCCAACAATATAATCAGGAACCTCAACAATGTTTGCAAAAGTTAAAATCAGCACCAGGATTGCTCCTCTTGCCTCACATGACTAGGAAAACTTTCCTTTTTTTTGTTATAAGAGTCATGATGACTACAGACTTGCATTTTTTGAGCAGGCAGCTACATGAGCCAAGGGCTCTACAAGTCTTAAGATTAAAGGAAATATATATTTTTTTAAGCTGGAAGCCCTCTAAAATCACTTTATTCAGTCTAGAGAAGAATAAAGATTCATTTGGCTGTCAATACAAAAACTAGTACAAGGAAATTTCAATATTTAAACAAAAATCTGCACATTACTATCCACATTTTTTTAAAGGCCTGAAAATAAAAGCACCAGAGGATTAACTTCATATTATAAAGCACTCTCCCTCCACCCCATGATTGTGACAGGAGATGGCTTGTGATTGGGAGGGGACAAGGTAGGGAGTGTTGTCCAACAGGCATATGCCGGGCACAGAAAGAGAAGTCAAAAATGAGAGTCAAAGACAGATTTCTTCCAACTGTTACCAGAAGTTGGCCCGTTAGCCAAGTCAAGAAGAGGCCCTTCCTCCCACCCCCCCATTCTTCCAATTCTCCTGCCTTCAACTCCCTGGCCTTGGATATGAACAAGTAATGTTAACACTGATGTTTGGATGCATTGCGGACTAAGCCAGATTAGTATGGGAACCTGGTAATGTTTTTAAAAAGGCCATTCTGAGTCTCAAATTACCAACAGTTCTGTGTACTAGTACGCTGCCTTTACTACTTATTCTAACGTTACAGTCTTTGGTTCATTTTGGGCTGAGTCTTGAAGAGAGGAAGGATTTCTGTCATGGAAAATAGATGGAGAAAATTGAGAACGCTTTTGTTTGAGAATATTTGATGCAAGTGCAACCCTAGTTGAAAAATCTAACTTTATTCCTTGTAGACTTAAAGCCAATAAGGTTTAAAGTTGAGAGGCAGTAACATTCTCAGTGGTATCCAGAAACCTGCCCTCTTGTTTGTAAAGGATCAACATAAACATATATATAGCCTGAGAGGGACCTTTGAATAAACTTAAAATGTGGACCAGGACCGAGACCGGTTTGGCTCAGTGGATAGAGCGTTGGCCTGCGGACTGAAAGGTCCCAAGTTCGATTCCGGTCAAGGGCATGTACCTTGGTTGCGGGCACATCCACAGTAGGAGGTGTGCAAGAGGCAGCTGATCGATGTTTCTAACTCTCTATCCCTCTCTCTTCCTCTCTGTAAAAAATATCAAAATATATATATTTTTTAAAATGTGGACCATGGAATGTCTCATAGAGGGCTTTTCTTTTTTTTTTTCCATGGGTGATTATCCCACTCTTTAATTCCTAAAATAATGAGGTACAGTTTCAGCCTAATTAGATTAAATGTTTTGTTTCCTTTAAAATCCTGAATATATTTAATAATTCATTGAAAATGGGCTATTATAAAAACAGTTTCTAAGTAATTCTCTTATATTCTAGTAGAATAATAAAAATAAATAACAACACAAAAAGAAAACCAACACACACAAAAAAATCAAAGCTAACCTTTGCCAAAGCCATCAAGAAGTTGGTGAGTACTTTGCAAAAGTCATAACTCTAAAACAGAATGCTGGTGAACTTGAAGTGGCTGCTGTCTAGCAAGTCTAATATATTTGTGCCTCAATACACTTAAACCGTCAGAGTTCATGAAATCCTAGAAGTCTAATGCAAATCAGATATTTTCTTCATTAAAGGGAAGATCCTTTTTATCTGAATAGAAATAGAATAAATTCAGGTTTTGATACAATAATTAACACAGGCTAAAAACCCCAGGAGAGCTCAATCCATCCTTTAACTATTAACAGAATGAAGATCTTTTTTTCTTTACTTATTCCTCCCATGCTGTCTCCTTTAAACACACAAACACAAGAATAGGAAACATCAAACTTATAACTGATATAAAATGTGTACACCTTTACAGATGTTTTTTTTCCAAGATTTTTTTTGTGTGTGTGTGATTTCCTTAAGTATTATCCTTATTGTGATAAAGTTGATGCATTTCTATAGTATTATTTACTAAGTCTCAAACCACACACACAAAAAAACAACTCAAACACATAGAATTCATTCTTTTTAAAAAGAAACTCAAAACAATCAAGTAATCTGAGTATTTCCTATCCTATCCAGAATTTCAAAGCCTTCTGAAAGACAATGTGAATGAAAATACTGGTTTGAGGCCTAAATTTGTCTTAATTTTTTGGAAGTTTGCTTTTTGTCAGCCAAAAGCTATATATTCAAATTAATCTGAATAAAGTATTTTTAAAAAATCTACAAGACCACCTTGGATGCTTTAAAACAATTTTTTCTAATATGCACATACTAATAAACATTGAGATAGGTTCATATGTGAATAAAATCCCAAATTAAGATTAAAAAAGTAAAGTCATTTTAGAAATAACTGGTTACTCTCACATATGTCATATGATTTAAATGGCAATCATGGATTTTGAAAAAATATACATAGTATGTATTATCTATAAAAAAACACTAATATCTAACTTCAAACAACATGTTTATCCAAAGTGACAACTTGTTCTAAACCTTAAAGGAAACTTAAAACCCTCTTCTATAAGCAGAAAACCTATCTGACTGAGATATTAACAAATTTGTGATGGAAACTTGTTAATAAATTATTGGTACAAATTCTTAATATCCATTATGCTATAACCTTAAACAAATTAAGTCATTTTCTTTAGTAAAAGAATAATATGTAAACTGATAAACTACATATTGAAAGTGTGACTCCGGGCAATAAGCGTGGTGACACAGTGCCTCAAATCTGGCTGTGCCCTGAATTTCTCACTCGGAAGGTATTAGGCCAACCTACCTTCGGGACAATTTTTATCAGCAGAGACAATAGTTGTCTTTTTATCCTGTTTCTTAAAGTCTGTATCACTAGAGTATAACAGATAGTAATGAGATAGCTCTAACAGTAGATGAAGCAAGAGGGTAATCATGTACTAGAAGAAACATTTATCTGTCTTTTGATCCAAGCTTCTCAATTAATTCCTGAAGAGGTGCCAGCTCACGCCTATCAATCAGATTAAACTCCTAGAAAGAGAAGAAAAATAAAATTTTAAAATAGATCTAGAATTAAAACTCTTTAAATGTCATTCAGAGAAAGTATTCCCAACACTAGTTTTCTGAAATTGAAATAATGAAATGATCTCTGTGAACATTTTAAAATAGAATTTTTACTCCATTTTAAAATATAGAGGACTTACTAAATAAGCAACTATAATAGCATGATGCTCACTGGGTAAAACATTGAAATTAAAATTGTGTTTGTGCGGAAACCGGTTTGGCTCAGTGGATAGAGTGTTGGCCTGGTGACTGAAAGGTCCCAGGTTCGATTCCGGTCAAGAGCATGTACATTGGTTGCGGGCACATCCCTGGTATGGGGTGTGCAGGAGGCAACTGGTTGATGTCTCTCTCATTGATGTTCCTAGCTCTCTATCTCTCTCCTCTCTCTTCCTCTCTGTAAAAACTCAATAAAAATATATATTTTTTAAAATTGTGTTTGCATTTACATAGGAATTATTTGAAAACTTTATGCTGAACCTTTGCTAGTGGTCACGTCAGGGGCAGCAGACCTTTTCATAGTTATACTAGAGGCCTGATGCACAAAATTTGTGCATGGGAGGAGGGGGTGTCCCTCAGCCTGGCCTCCCCCCACCAGGGGCTCTGTGGTTAATCGCCCCACAGAGGGAGGCCCTGCCCACCTGCTGCAGTGCCACCAGCCTGGCAGTCTGGCCTCCCCTCTTGGGGGCGATCAATCACAGGGCTCCATGATTAATAGCCCCAGAGAGGGAGGCCCCACCCACCTACCGTAGCCCGCCTGCCTGGGCCTCCCTCTTTGGGGCGGTCACAGAGCGCCCCCACCCGATCGACAGCCCCGCCAACCAGTGGCCTGGTCCTCCCTCTGAGGGGAAATCATGGGGTGATGGCGGGGGCCCCCTGACCAATAGCATCACACTCACCTTGGCTGCCTGGCACCACTGCATGTCACAATGTGGTCATTCAGATGGTTGTTCTACTGTTTGGTCATTTGCATATTACACTCATTATTATAGACTAGAGGCCCAGAGCATGAAATTTGTGTGTGTGTGTGGGGGGGGGGGGGGGAGGGCTCTGTGATCGCCCAGGCTGCACTCTCTCCAATCTGGGACCCCTCGAGGGATGTCCAACTGCCCATTTAGGTCGGATCCTATCTAAAAGAGCAGTCAGACATCCCTCTCACAATCCAGGACAGCTGGTTCCCAACTGCTCGCCTGCCAGCCAGCCTGATCACCCCCTAATCACTCCCCTGCCAGCCTGATTAATGCCTAACTGCTTCCCTGCCAGCCTGATTGCCTCCAACTGCTCTCCCCTCCTGGCCTGATCTCCCACAACTGCCATCCCCTGCTGGCCATATTGTGTCCACATGGAGGCAGCCATCTTGTGTCGAAGTGATGGTCAATTTGCATATTACTCTTTTATTAGATAGGATAGAGGCCTGGTGCATGGGTGGGGCCCACTGGTTTGCCCTGATTTATTCCGGATCAGGGTGAAGGGGTATGGGGTGGCTGGGGTGAGGGGCCTGTGGTGGTTTGCAGGCCAGCCATGCCCCCCCCAGCAACCCAAGTGGAGGCCTTGGTATCTGGGACTTACTTATCTTCTATAATTGAAATTTTGTAGCTTTGAGCAGAGGCCAGGGAGGGCAGAAAGTTTGGCTTCCTCCATCACTGGGGGCAACCCGTCTCCTGCTCTCTACAGCTCTGTGGCCACCACATTTGTTGGGTTAATTTGCATACTCACTCCTGATTGGCTGGTGGGCATAGTGGAGATACGGTCAATTTGCAGGCTTCTTTTATTAGATAGCATTCTATATCTATGCCATATAACAACCCCAGAAGATAAAGAGCATAGTACATTATCCTTTGTGTGATACATAATATAATATGCAAGCTGACCAAACAGCTGAACAGCAGAACGACTGTCCAGACGACCACACTATGACATGCACTGGCGCCAGGACAGCCAAGGCAGGTGTGATACGATTGGTCAAGGGGGTCCACAGAGGGAGGCCCAGGCCACTGGCCAGTAGGGCAAGCATTGGGGGAGAGCGGAGAGCCTCGGCCTCCCTCTGCGGGACAATCTTTCGGGGAGGAGGGGATGACTTCTGCAATTGATCATCCCAAAGAGGGAGGCCCAGGCCACTGACTGGTGGGCTGTGGCGAGTGGGCAGGGCCTCCCTCTGCGGGGCAATGGATCACAGGGCTCCCATACTGTGAGAGGGCACAGGCTAGGCTGAGGGACACTCCCCCACCCCAGTGCATGAATGTCATGCACTGGGCCTCTAGTCTATTGTAAAGCTTCTGGGTTTTCCACCAAAAAAATATCTAGATATTTGTATTTTGCATACAGAATTATATATTTCTAAAGTGAGACTAAGTCCCAATTTTTCCACATATTTTTCAAACAATGTTATTATTTTGATTTTTAAAGATTCTAGCTGCTAAAACTTCATAACATTTGGCCTTATGTGGGACTTCTAGACACTGAACCTAAGATAACATGTAACAGGTTCTTCTAAATATTTCTCTTCCAGGCATAAACATCTCATGAAACAACCCAACTTCAGATGTTTTTCATTGCGTCCCTTTACCAGCAGTAGCGATGGATCAGAAGGCTATGGACAAGCAGTCTTGGGTTTTTGATACTCCCTGTCATAACCTAACCAGAGACCTGGGCAGCCAGAGGCAGGAAACCCAGAATGGAGATGATGCTTTCTATGCTGCCACACACATCAATGAAATAATGTAGAAAAGAGAACACTGCGTACACTTAGCTCTACATCTATAAATAAAACTATAAATTATTCTTTATTAAAGTTACCACACCAAGTATGTTCAAGGTGAAGAACACAAAAGTCAACATGGTTCAACTTACCTGAACAAAGAAAATAAAGTGCTTAAAGGAGGTGTTGAGGTGAGCCTCCTCTTGCAGCTGCATCACAGAATCAAAGTGCTGGTGATAAATGTGGGCATAAACCCTGAACAGACGCTTTAGGATGGTCTTTGCCACAGACATAAAGTTTTTGGGAAATGGGACACCTATAATAAATATACATATATATTCATTAGCCTTTTATCTAACTGAACAGCAGAAAGTTTAGAGCCATAAGTAACTCCAAAAGACAAACATGCACATTCACAAATACAAGCCTACTGCCATATATACATTTTTTAAAGGCAAGGGAAAAAGTAATTCCAAACATAAGCATATGAGGTATGCTCATATACCACACATTTTCTATCTTAAAATAGAAGGCACAGGTTTCAAAATGTAAATATAAAATGTTACTGAATCAAAATTAAAATAAGCCTATTTGTGGTTAATATTGAAGAGTTTCTTCCTCAGACTGAATGCAATAACCCAACCGGTGTGCCTTAGCAGTTGAGCATTGACCCAGGAACCAAGAGGTCGCAGCTTTGATTCCTGGTCAGGGCACTTGCCCAGGTTGTGGACTCAATAGGGAGTGCTATGCAGCCTACTGGTGTTTCTCTCTATCCATCTCCCTTCCCTTCTCTAAAAATCAACACTTTAAAAAAAAAAAAAAGATAAAATGTAACAATATTAAGCATTTGACTATAAATAGAAAAATGTTGCTTTTTGAAACCTGTAACTAAAAAATTTTACACACAACTAGGACTGGAAACTACCCTAAGAAAACAAAAAGGCACACTTCAGGTCATCATAATCTACTGTTTTACGAGTAGTTTATCTTCTTGAATTCCTCTGAAAAGCCAGTCTTCTTAAACTAGGAGTATAAACTTTATTTTATAAAAGTGCTATTTTCATTTTTATGTAGTCTAAGAAGGGAATATATTTTCTGGGGGGAAAAAGAGAGGAAGAGCAGCTCCCTATTTTCCCAAGAAAATAAGCATCTCCTTGGAAAATAACAGGGAGAGGGTTTAATCATCCCTTTCCAAGCAGTGCAGGTAAGAATGCAACTGGTGCTGAAACCGGTTTGGCTCAGTGGTAGAGCGTCGGTCTGCAGACTGAAAGGTCCCGGGTTCGATTCCGGTCAAGGGCATGTACCTTGGCTGCGGGCACATCCCCGGTGAGGGGTGTGCAGGAGGCAGCTGGTCGATGTTTCTCATCAACGTTTCTAGCTCTCTATCTTTCTCCCTTTCTCTCTGTAAAAATATCAATAAAATATACTTTAAAAAAAAATGCAACTGGTTCCATTCCTCAAAATTTTGGTTAACAAGACACAGTCTCTTTGAAGGCAGGGACAGGAGAAGGACAATACAATTGGCACTGAGTACAGTAAATAACCACATAGGAAGGTAGGTACCTGCTTCCAAATAACCTTAATGGTCTGTTCCAGAACATTTACTCTTGAAACATTTTCTTTAAATTTTCAAGAACAAAAGCTTAAATTTTCCTTCCCTGAATTTTGTTTCTCAAATAGACCTTACTAGCATGAAATTTAGTATATTTTGCTCTTATAAGCTGGTTTTTGTGGGGGATTTCCCCCCACCCGCTGTGTTGGCTAACAACCTGCCCTTTTAAACATTATTCTGAAGCTTATGGGCTTGTTTTTCTGAAATGGGTCTTGGATAAATGTACTGAAAAGATGGATTTTTATGTCAAAATTCTTTTCAAAATTTATAAATGGGCACCTTGCTAACAAAAAGAATATATTAGTTTATAGTTTAGAAGTGATATACTAGTTTAAAAGTGAATAAACAATTTTGTCTAAGCAGATAATTGGCATAAGTAAATGTGGTATGTAGTAATAATGTCATGAGGGGGAAAAGAATGCCAGAACATTAGGATAAATTACTGATGAATGGGAAGCTGAGAAAAGAGAATAAAGTCAAAAGTATTCTTAAGAAAACTTTAATGAATAAAGAAATATTTGTTTTAATCTAAGCACTTTCAAGTTGAATTTAACAAACATTCAAGCAGAGTCACTATATAATAACAAATCTTTATTTGCTATTAAGCAAATGTTTAAAAGAAAAGTTGACCATTAGCAAACAGAAAAAATGTAACTTCTGAAAAACCTTTAGACTGCAAAAAAGAAATCTGCTATGGTCTGAATATTTGTGTTGTTCTCCTCCTACCTCCTGGCAAAATCCATATGTTGAAGTCCTATCCCCTAGTTCAGTGGTCGGCAAACTTATTAGTCATTAGAGCCAAATATCAACAGTACAACAATTGAAATTTCTTCTGAGAGCCTAATTTTTTAAACTTCTTCTAAATCCACTTGTTCAAAATAGACTCCCCAGGCCGTGGTATTTTGTGGAAGAGCCACAGTCAAGGGGACAAAGAGCCGCATGTGGCTCTAGTTGATGGCATTAGTAGGTGGAGCTTTTGGGAGGTGATTGGGTCATGAGCACCAACCTTTCATGGATGGGATTAATGGCCTTATAAAAAGAGGCCTCAGAGAGCTACCCTTCTACTCTGTGGGCACTAGGTGAGAAGTCTGCAGTCCGGAAGTAGGCCTTCACCAGAGCCCAACCATGCTGGCACCTGATCTCAGACTTTCAGCCTTTAAATTTTGAGAAATAAATTTCTCTTATGTGCCATCCACTTTCTGGCATTTTTATTATAACAGCCTTAACAAACAAGACAGAATCCAACAATATATTGTTCTTAAGACACCTTTACACTGAAAATGACAAGGACCAATCTCATCCATAAATACCAATTCCAAAACCTTAATCACAATATTAGCAAATAGCAGAAACCGGTTTGGCTCAGTGGATAGAGCACCGACCTGCAGATTGAAGGGTCCCGGGTTCGATTCTGGTCAAGGACATGTACCCTGGTTGCGGGCACATCCCCAGTGTGGTGTGTGCAGGAGGCAGCTGATCGATGTTTCTCTCTCATCGATGTTTCTAGCTCTATATCCCTCTCTCTAAAAAAAATAAATCAATAAAATATATTTAAATATATATATTATATGGCCATTAGCAACACAATTCACACATCTGTAACCAAAAGCAAGATTCTTGCTTAATGCTAAAATACTAGACACACTCATAAAAGGAAACAAGAAAAGGATGTCTGCCCATTAGTACTGCTCTGGAAGTACTAGTTGGTAAGTACAATTAGGTAAGAGTTACACAAGAAATATACATAACCAGAGAGAGGCAAAATTACCATTAGTATGATGTAACTGTATACTTTAAAAACTCAAGAAAAACAACCCAAAACAACAGGAATAATCAAAATCTGGTGGTCAATGATAAAATTTATATTAAAAAAATCAACAGATTTTCTATATATTAAACACTAACCACTGGAAACCAAATATTAATAAAAAAACTAAATGCCTAGGAATAAAGAAGCTTGAAGAATTAGCATAAACTACAGAATTTTATAAGAGGATATAGCAAATAAGAGATATGAGTAAATGAAGAAATGTACCTTATTCTAGGATATGAAGGTACAGGATTGTCAAGAGAACAAGAATCCCTATATTAATCTACAAATTGAATAAAATAATAAAAATCTCACAAAGATTTTTTTTTTACCTTGACAAAATGATTCTAAGTTCTTTGGAAGAACAAATATCCCAGAAAAGTCGTGAATATTCTGAAAAAGAAGAGCAAGGAAGAGAGACCAGCCCTATAAGATGCTCAAAGATATATGCCCATGGTTAATTAACACAGTATGGAATTTCTATAGGAACAGATAAGGAGATTAAAAGACTCCAAAATATGTGACAACTTGATGATCAGGGAAGAAAAGGCACATGTGTTTGATAAATGGCACTGCACAAACTGACTACCCTTATAAGTGAGGAAAAAATGAAGGGAACAATGAGAAAAAAATTCCTGACAGAACAAAGATTTAAATGTAAAAACAAAACTATAAAAGTACTAAATGAAAACACGGATAAATATTTTTATAATAGTAAAGTAGGGAAAACCTTTCTAATCACTGATTAAGACCCAGACATCATTAAAGAAAAGATTAATAAGACAAAATAAAGTTATATATAGCCAAATCACTTGATGATCAACACAGTAAGACAAAAGGCAACCCAGGGAAAAATACAACATTTATGACAAAAAGCTAATATCCTGAACATATAAATAAATGAACAAAGGATATAAAGAGAAAACAGAATGATCAATATGAGAAAAAAATGCTCAATCTCATCAATATCTTAAAAGTGTACCTTAAAACATATTTACCTAAATTAGAAATTTTTTTTCAGTGACTAACAACTAGTATTGGTGAAGAAACACAGGCAGGCACAAACATCTCTGAAAGGAATATACATTTAAAATCTTTTGCAGATTAACAAGCACACACTTATCATTTAAAAAGAAAAACAGTTATATAACATTAACTCACCAATCTTAGAAGGAAAAAGGGTTTCATCATCAAGTTGGTCCTGAACCCAAGTCATCAAATAGTCAATGTATTTTGGTGCAGAACATTTGATTGGCTTTTTAATATTAGTACCATCTGCCCAATGATATTCATATCTGAAGAGAGAAAGGTTTTATTCATAGTTTTCACATTAACAAATGTGCAACTTATAATCAAAGAGGTTCACATTTTGTCAACATATCTTTAGTAAATTACCTAAACTTCTACTTAAGATTACTGAGAGTTTCCCATTGAATTATTTTGAAAAGTGATGGTTATAATTGGAAGAAAAAGAGAAGATAATGTGGCAGCTGGCAGTGCCAGAATGGGTATTTTCTAGCATAGTCCTAGGAAAGATAAATGAACTGTATTTTTGTCTGTGAGGACAGGGGAAGGGACTGATGGATCACCGCATTCTGGGTTCCTTGGCCACCAAGTTATCACCAATAGAGTTAAGATCATAAAACCCTACCCAGCCAGTATGGCTCAGTGGTTGAGTGTGGCCCTATGAACCAGAAGGTCATGGTTGATTCAGGGCACATGCCCGAGTTGTGGGCTCGATCCCCAATGGGGAGCATGCAAGAGGTAGCCAATGGATGATTCTTTCTCATCACTGATGTTTATCTTTCTTTCCCTCTCCCTTCTCTCTGAAATCAATAAAAACATTTTTTAAAATATTTTTTTATTTTTTACAGAGTGGAAGAGAGAAATAGAGAGTTAGAAACATCAATGTGAGAGAAACATTGATCAGCTGCCTCCTGCACACCAAGGCACATACCCTTGATAGGAATCGAACCTGGGACCTGTCAGTCCCCAGGCCGACACTCTATCCACTGAGCTAAATCAGTTAGGACAATAAAAACATTTTTAAAAAACATTATAAAACCCTGTTTTTGGAAAGGGTGTAAGTTAGTCGAAGTATTTAATAATAACTAAAAGCTTATAGGTAAGTATTCAAGAATCCATAAAATTGAACTGCTCTTACAGAGATAAGAAAAAAGTCTTTATTATTTAATTTCTATCAACTAGTGATTAGCTTTACTTAGTACTCCTATATAAAATGCAGTAATATGTACCTTGGACCTGCAGACATGACTGGACAGCTTGCTTCAGTGCAGAATTCTGTAATAGTTCCATATAACATGTTGATCTGATTGAAGAAATCCACAGCTAGAAATATAACAGAATTGTGTTAAAATATCTATGTAAACATACCACCATCAGACCTCTCAGTTGAAAGAAAAATAGACAAATTCTTGGCTGAATCCTTGGGAAATTCAACGATCCAAGGATACCGTAAATTCTCTTTCCTTTGTAAGTTGTCACACCTAAGTAAAGTTAACTTTTAATATACATTCATTTTTAATATACTAAGCTTTTAACCAGCAGGTAACAGCAGAAAAATAAAAATCAGAGATAATTCTAACTTGATGGTGACTATATGTCATTAGAATATACAATTTGATTATATCCTAGAGAATGAAAAAAGCCATAGATTCTATTCATTTGGACTAGACAATTATCATTTGCATCAGAAAAGTGTTATGAAAAACACTGTGAGGGAGGTGTATTGGCAATTATGAACAGAGTGCTGGCCTGAAGACTGAAGGACCCCAGGTTCGATTCAGTCAAGGGCACATGCCCGGGTTGTGGGCTCAATGCCCAGGAGGGGCCGTGCAGGAGGCAGTCGACCAATAATTCTCTCATTGATGTTTCTCTCTCTCTCCCTCTCCCTTTCTCTCTGAAATCAATAAAAATATATTTATATTTTAAAAATTGAGGCTATACATTTGAAGACATTAAAAAAAAAGACACAGGATAATGTCTCTTACGCTGAATTCTCCCAGTAGGGGCAAAATTACAAGAGATGAATAATATAATATATAAGAAGACAGTTATACAAAGGTCAACAATAAGTGTGACAGTTCAGAGAGTTGAAGTTGTCAGGGAGTACTTATAAAGGAGCTTCAGCTAGATTTGCCAAAAAAAAAAAAAAAAAAAAAAAGGAACAGGAAGGAGAGTGAAACAACTGAGTGAAGCATATTACCCTCTGTACAAAGCGAACCACATAAGCCTTAAAACCACCAAGTTTTTAAAAAATGGTGTCTTTCCTGTCTAAAGCAGTACCTAAAAATCCACTTGGGTTTTTTCAAGTTTCTTAAAAACATATTAAAGGAACTTTGTACAAAACTCCCTCACTTACAAACCTCACTTTTAGTCATGTTTCTAAGAAAGCAATACTTAAGCACTCAATATTCATTCAAAATAAAAGTATGCTCAGATGGTATGCTAGTTTAGTTTATAAATCTAAAGAAGCAATTTTCAAACCAGTGTACTGCAAGAAATTTTAAAACATGTAATACCTGACTAGTCAGGGGCACTGACCTCTTTTTCCCTTAAATTATAAAATTTAAAAATGACAACAGTCAACACAATAGCTGTCTGGTGTGAATGATTCAAAATTATACCTATTTTCTTGTCAGGCAAAAATAAATTTTTTGCCCTGCCGCAGAATGTTAGCAATTAGTTTATTGTCAGAGAGAAGTTTGTTGTTAGAGAAAAAGAGAGAAACACCTACTTATGCATTCATTGGTTGATTCTTGTATGTGACCTGACCAGGTAATGAACCCGCAACCCTAGCATTTCAGAATGATGCTCTAACTAACTCAGCTACCTGGCCAGGGCTGCACCTTGTTTTTTTCTCTTAGTGATATGAATAATGGCTTTTTAAGAGAGTTGAAAAAAAGCAACATTTTTCTTATGTGGTTATTAGAAAATTTTATATTAAATTTGGATCTTACATTATATTTCTATCAGATGTGCTGATCAAAAGGCAACAGTTATCAATAGCTGATTAGTAATATACCACATAAAGACAACTAAACACTATGGAAGTCACTATACCATTAAAAGTAAATACTAGTACTAGAGGCCCGGTGCATGAAAATTCATGCACTGGAGGAAGGGTCCCTCAGCCTGGCCTGGCCCCTCATAGTCCGGAAGCCCTCAGGGTCAGGAGGCGACCCGGCAATCAGGGAAAGGTGACGCCCCATCACACCTCTGCTGCTGCCACTGCCGGCAGCACAAGCCTTGGCCAGCCCTGGTTACTTGAGCCTTAGGCGGCCCTGGGCGGCTGGGCAGTCACCATCTGAGGCTTGCCTGTGCCTGGTGCCACCCCTGGGTGGCTGAGGGGTTAGGGGACGGGGGGGACTCCGGAGGCAGGCGTGTGGGGCAGGCCCAGCCTTGCCATGCCTGCCACCCCAGCGGGGCTGAGGGGACTGGGCACCGCCATCTTTGTGACAGCGTGAGAATCAATTGGCATATTTCCTCTTTATTAGATAAAATTACCAACTATGAAGTACTCTTACAAACAAACAAAATCAAGTCTGACTAATCCAAGCTCCAAATCTGTGCTAACATGGTAGTCACTTACATTAAAATGAAATGAAATTTAAAATTCAGTTTCAGTCACATTAGCCACATTTCAAGTGACCCCAGTGCAGATAGAGAACACTGGCATCATCACAGAAAGTACTATTGGACAGTGTTGCTCTAGATCTAACAGTTACAGGAAATAAAAGGAGGCACAGAACATAATTGGTGTCTTGGGATGATCAGTAAAATTCACACTGTGGAGAACAAATGAACTAATGTCTTTAGGAACAACAAAACAGCAAAGAGAAAAGGCTATAATTAGGAGAAATATATGTACATATATACAATGGAATACTACCCAGCCATAAGAAAAGATGCAATATTGCCATTTACAACAACATGGATGGATCTTGTGAATATCATGCTAAGCAAAGTAAGTCAGACGAAAAAAGTCAAGAACCATATGATTTCACTCATCTATCTATATACGAGAGGCCCGGGCACAAAAGTCATATAAGGGTAGGGTCCCCAGGCCTGGCCGGCAATCAGCGCTGATCGGGGCCTCCCCGGCTGCCGGCCAGGGCTTCCTGGGCCAGGGCCTTTTCCTTCCTCAGCTGCCAGCCTCTGGCCTGGACATTCCTTCGTGCCACGCCTCCCCCTGGTGGTCAGCACACATCATAGTGAACCAACTCTCAGTCTCCCGAGGGGACACTTTGCATATTAGCCTTTTATGCATATAGAAGACAGACATAAAAGCCTAAGTGACCATCTGACCAGTAGCTATGATGCGCAATGACCACCAGGGGGCAGATGTGCAATGCAGGAGCTGCCAAGCTGTGGTGACTTGGCAGCTGTGGCTCTTGGTTGACACACCCAGAACCAGAGAGGAGGGAGCCAGTTTCCAGGGTGCATCACCTGAGAACCACCCTTTTGCAATCTGCAATCCAGGACCCCTCAGGGGATGTTGGAGAGCCAGTTTCAGCTTATCCCCAAAGGTCAGGCTGAGGGACCTCACCAGTGCACGAATCCGTCCACCAGGTCTCTAGGGTGGGATATAAAACTGAAAGCACAGCCGAAACTGGTTTGGCTCAGTGGATAGTGTCGGCCTGTGGACTGAAAGGTCTCAGGTTCGATTTCGGTGAAGGGCATGTACCTTGGTTGCGGGCACATCCCCAGTAGGGGGTGTGCAAGAGGCAGCTGATCAATGATTCTCTCTCATTCATGTTTCTGGCTCTCTATCCCTCTCTCTTCCTCTCTGTAAAAAATAAATAAACAAACAAATAAATAAATAAATAAATAAATAAAATATATATCTTTTTAAAAACACAAAAAAACTGAAAGCACAAATGAACAAACAAGACAATCAATCAAAAACTCAAGCCCTGCCCTAGCCAGTTGGGCTCAGTAGACAGAGCATAGGCCTACAGACTGAAAGGTACCGGGTTCGATTCCGGTCAAGGGCATGTACCTTGATTGTGGTCACATCCCCAGTGGGGGGTGTGCAAGAGGCAGCTGATCGATGACTCTCATCGATGTTTCTAACTCTCTGTCCCTCTCTCTTCCTCTCTGTGAAAAATCAATAAAATATATATATTTTTTAAAAATCAAGGCTAAAATATCCTCAGGTGAAGATTAATAAATAAATAGCTCAAGATACAGACAACAGTGTGGTGGTTATCAGAGGGAAAGGGGGTCAAATGTATGATGTCAGAAGGAGATCTGACTTTGGGTGGTGACTACACAATGCAATATACACATGATGTATTATAAAAGTATACACTTGGAACCTATATAATTTTATTAACTAATATCACCCCAATAAATGTATTTTTTAAATGTATTTTATTGATATTTTACAGAGAGGAAGGGAGAGAGATAGAGAGCTAGAAATGTCGATGAGAGAGAAACATCGACCAGCTGCCTCTTGCATACCCCCCACCGGGGATGTGCCAGCAACCAATGTACATGCCCTTGACCGGAATCGAACCTGGGACCCTTCAGTCCGAAGACCGACACTCTACCACTGAGCCAAACCTGTTTCGGCTAAATGTATTTTTTAAATTTAAAAAAAGGGGGGGGGGGGGAGACAGGTTTTCCTGGATCCTGATTTAAACCAACCATACATTTTTATTATTATTATTTACTTATTTATTTTGATCCTCACCCGAGGATATTTTTCCATTGATTTTTCAGAGAGAGTGGAAGAGAGAGGAAAAGACAGAGAGAACTATTAATGTGAAAGAAACACATCAGGCCATGCCAGGCTGAGGGACTAGGCTGGGGTTCAGGCTGGGGAGGAGCCTGCAACTGAGGTATATACCTTTCTGGGACCATTTGGTTTGCCAGCTATACATTTTTTGTAAATATATATTTAAATTGATTTAGAGAGAGGAAGGAAGGGAGAGGGAAAGAGGAGGAGAGAGAGTGATGAGAGGAGAGAGAGGGAGAATAAAAGAGAGGGAGAGAGAAAGATTGATCAGCGGCCTCCTGCATGTCCCCTACTGGGGATCGAGCCCACAACCTGGGGCTGAGAATAGAACTGGCAAGCTTTTGGTACATGGAATAACGCCCAACCAACTGAGTGACACTGGCAAGGGCCCAATCATACTTTTTTTTTTTAAAGAAATATTTATAGGACAATCAACAAAAATGTGAACACTGATTGCATGTTTGATACCATAAAAGAATGGTGGCATTGTCATTATCTTTAAAAAGAGAGTTGTCTTTTAGAGATACTGAAATCTTTACAGATGAAATAATATGTCTGGGATTCACTGCAAAATAATCACGGTGAGATACACAGAAGAGTCATGAATTGGCCATGATCTGATCATTGTTAAAGCTGGATAATGGTTACCCGGGAATTCACCGTGCTAGTTTCTCTACTTTTGTATGTTTGAAATTTTCCATTAAACTATTTATTTATTTAGTTATTTATTTATAATATATTTTTATTGACTTCAGGGAAGAAGGGAGAAAGATAAAGAAACATCAATGATGAGAGAGAATCATTGATCAGCTAGCTACCTCCCGCACACCCCACATTGGGGATGTACCCAAGCATGTACCCTGATCAGGAATTGAACCATGGCCTCCTGGTTCATAGGTTGACAACCACTGACCACAAGGGAATCCATCTGTATAGTTGTGTTCCCAAATTCCTGAAATATCAGAAAAATTTTTTAAATGTATTTTATTGATTTTTTACAGAGAAGAAGGGAGAGAGATAGAGAGCTAGAAACGTCAATGAGAGAGAAACATCGACCAGCTGCCTCCTGCACACCCCCCAATGGGGATGTGCCTGCAACCAATGTACATGCCCTTGACCGGAATCAAACCTGGGACCCTTCAGTCCGCAGACCGATGCTCTACCACTGAGCCAAACCGGTTTCGGCTGAAATATCAGAAATTTTTAATAGATTTAAACCTTATCACCCAGTGCTGATCTTATCTCAGAATTGATATAACCTTAATATTCAAATCTCTAGTCTCAGCATATTCTTCCATGTCATGCCCTCACTTTCTTGAACTCAAGAGTGACTTTCAGCTTACAGATTCCACCATTTCCCCCCAAATTCTCAATTTCCTATTGACTACTCAATTCACAACAAATAAGTGATTAAAGCTTTGAACTGCATTGGTTTTTCTATATAAATAGTAGGCAAATTAGAGCTGCTAGGATTAGGAACACAACTATACAGGTGGGATTTGCTACAAAGTCACAGCCCACCACAAGTAGAATCTTTGCATTTATCAATCTTTACTTAAGTTAACTTAAGTTAACTCCCAAGCACTCATCATTCCTTCTTAGGTCTCTTTACTCAACCACAAAAGCTACAACCAAGTACTCTGAAGAGAACACTTCAGTTTTTAATTTATATGTATTTACTAGAGGCCCGGTGGGGCAGGGGGGTGGGGGAAGTGTCCCTCAGCCCAGCCTGCACCCTCTCCAATCTGGGACCCCAATGGGATCAGGCCTAAACCGGCGGTCGGACATCCCTCATACAATCCAGGACTACTGGCTCCCAACTGCTCGCCTGCCTGCCTTCCTGATTGCCCCTAACTGCTCTGCCTGCCAGCCTAATCACCCCCTCACCACTCCTATGCCAGCCTGATTGATGTCCAACTGCTCCCCTGCCAGCCCGTTTGCCCTCAACTTCCCTCCTCTGCCAGCTTGGTCTTCTCTAAGTGCCCTCCCCTGCAGGGTTGATTGCCTCCAACTGCCCTCCCTTGCAGGCCTGGTGCCTCCCACTGCCCTCCTCTGCTGGTCATCTTGTGGTGATCATCTTGTGTCCACATGGGGTCAGCCATCTTGTGTGTTGGAGTGATGGTCAATCTGCATATTACTCTTTTATTAGATAGGATAGAGGTATGGTGCACAGGTGGGGGCCAGCTGGTTTGCCCTAAAGGGTGTCCTGGATCAGGGTGGGGCTTCCCTTGGGGCATGGGGCAGCCTGAAGGAGAGGCCTGTGGTGGTTTGCAGAGCAGAGCAGCCTCACCCCCTGGCGACCCAAGCAGAGGCCCTGGTATCTGGAATTTATTTACCTTCTACAATTGAAACTTTGTAGTCTGGAGCGGAGCCAAGCCTCCAGTTCGCTCTATGGCCGGCAGCCATTTCTGTTTGGATTTGTTTACCTTCTATAATTGAAACTTTGTAGCCTTGAGGACAGGCAGAAAGCTTGGCTTCCTCCATTGCCTGGGAAAACCAAGCCTCCCTCTTGCTCTCTGCGGCTATAGCCATCTTGGTTAGGTTTATTTGCATACTTGCTCTGATTGGCTGGTGGGTGTGGCTGGTGGGTGTAGCAAAGTGATGGTTAATTTGCATATCTTTTATTATATATGTGTTTCTTTACAGATAATCTATTATATTATAATCTACACATACCTGTAAAATAAAACTCATTAACAAAAAGATTTTAGCAAAGTATTCCTATAAACCAGCAAAGTAGAATGTTATTAAAAACTTACTGTTAACAGCAATCCATTCATTGAGATCCTCTCCCTCTGGCAACATAACAGCTTGTCTCAGATTCCCACTTCCTAGAGTTGCTTCTGCATGTTTTAAGAGTTCATACTGATGAGACCCTTCAGGGATATTCTTCTTTGGTTTGAATGTTTTAGAAGAGCGGCTGCTGCTGTTAGGTTAAAAGAAAAGTATATAAATTTTTAGGACTAGAAAGAAGCAGAATTTTAATGGCATAATATAAACTGTAAAATAAAATTAAAATAATCCCTGAAAAGTGCCAGGATTTGGGGGTAGGGGATGATGATCACAATAAAAGAAGGCTTTAAATTTTTTTCTCATGTAGAAACAGTATTAGCAGCACAATGTCACACAGAAGGCAATTTAACTAGGCCTCCTGAAGCAGTCTGGTGTAATAGAAAGGGCGCTTGAACCAAAAAAGAAAAAAACCTGAATGCTAGTCCTTGATCTGCCACTATCTCTGTGGGTGCTTGAGAAACCCAACCTCCTTTCAGCCTCAATTTCCACCTACCCAAATGGTGCTGCAAGGGAAGCAGCCCTAAGGTTCTAATAGCTAAACACACACACACACACACAACAGTTTCTATACCAAAATATTTGGGATGCCATCAAAGCAAACCACAGTGGAAGCAACACATTTTTTGAAGTTTTAAGCATAAAAATTAAAAGTAAACTAATTATTGGGGGGGAATACATTTTTATTCCTATCTCACACCATCCACAAGGAAGGTCTTCCAAACATGTTACAAAAAAACTCAGAAACCTTAAATGGATGAATTTCAAACTATAATAACAGAGCAAGAAGTAACCAAAAAAAATACTTGCAATATGTATTACGAAAGATAAACGGAATTAATAATGGGCTTCCATAATCTGTTAAGAAAAAGGTAAGAAATCATTCCTTTAAAGCAGTGTTTCCCAAACTTTTGACATATGTGTACCCCTTCTATAATTTTCGTAATGCTGAGGACCCCTCGTCAAAAAAAAAAAAAGGATGTATTTTAATAACAATCAAAATGTATTTATTTTTTTCCTTTTTTTGGTACATACACAAAATAATAATAAACGAAAAATAAAATTATTTATAATAAAATATAAACAAAAGTTATATTATAAATAACATTTATTTGCACATCGGACCTTCTCACGCCTCACAAGACTGTCTTGACTTGACTCATGAGAACGTAGAATTAGGTGCAGCTAAGCACGGTGCAGTGCATATCCCCACCAAACTACAGGAAAACGCGTACCCCCACCAAACTCTTCCCGTATCCCTGGGGGTACGCATACCACTTTGGGAAACACTGCTTTAAAGAAATGGGCTAGCCAAAACCGGTTTGGCTCACTGGATAGAGCGTCGGCCTACGGACTGAAGGATCCCAGGTTCAATTCGGGTCAAGGGCATGTATCTTAGTTGTGGGCACATCCCCAATAGGGGGTGTGCAGGAGACAGCTGATCGATTCTCTCTCATCGATGTTTCTAACTCTCTATCCCTCTCTCTTCCTCTGTGTAAGAAATCAATAATATATTTTAAAAAAGAAAAAAGAAAAAGAAATGGGCTAAGGAGATAGATTCAGAAGGAAAACTACAATGACCAATGAACATCTTTAAAACTATTTAATTAAAATATTTCCTTAGCGCCGAAACCGGGTTTGCTCAGTGGATAGAGTGTCGGCCTGCGGACTGAAGAGTCCCGGGTTCGATTCCGGTCAAGGGCATGTACATTGGTTGCGGGCACATCCCCGGTGGGGGGGGTACAAGAGGCAGCTGGTCGATGTTTCTCTCTCATCGATGTTTCTAACTCTATATCCCTCTCAATTCCTCTCTGTGTAAAATCAATAAAATATATATATATATATATATATATATATATATATATATTTCCTTAGCTGAAACCGGTTTGGCTCAGTGGTAGAGCATCAGTCTGAGGACTGAAAGGTCCTGGGTTCGATTCCGGTCAAGGGCATGTACATTAGCTGCGGGCACATCCCCGGTAGGGGGTGTGCAAGAGGCAGCTGGTCGATGTTTCTCTCTCATTGACATTTCTAGCTCTCTCTCTCTCTCTCTCCCTTCCTCTCTGTGAAATATCAATAAAATATATATTTTTTAAAATTAAAAAAAATATTTCCTTAAACTGAGTGTGAAAAATGAAAACAATTATCCTAAGTGTGGATAGAGAAATTAGTGCTTTAATACAGCATTGGTGAAAGGGCAAAGTGTTTTTGGGAGGGCAACATGGCAGTACTGTATACGTTACCACTGAAATGTTCCTCAATCTATCCCTTCCACTAAGTATCTCTCTTAGATATGTAAGGATGTGTTTTCCAAGACTGTTTTTAATAGTGAAAAATCTGGAAACAATCCTAAGACTGAAGCATGGTGATTCCTCCTTTGGAAAACTGCTGTTTAAAATTGCTGTTTGAACTACTCTGCTATTTTTAGATAGTCTCTTATTCTATAAAATATAACTTTGTTTTCAGCTTGAATAATAGAAAAGATAAGCTTAACTATTTGACCTTGCAAGCTAGCCATCTAAAGGGGCTGATACTCTGATAACTGATATTAGTTCACATATTCTGCCAAGTGTTTGTTCATCAAAGATTACGGGTGTCTATATAGATATAATATGTACTCAAAGTTACTAGTTGTCTGTATAGATATGACAGGTGTTAGATACGATATGTATTCAAGGTTACAAGCTGTCTTACACAAAGAACTAGAAGGATATAAAAAGGAAATACTCCCTCCTGTGTTTGTTCAGAATTTGACAGAGGTAAATCTGCTCTGAACCTGTGCGCAATAAAGATGACTCCTAACTAATTGGCTGATTAAGGTATCTTGTCTAGCTCGCAGATTTGCGAGACAAGGCTAATTAGAAGAAAGAATAAACAAACTATGACACATCTGTGCCATGGAATATTGCGTTGTAGTTAAGAACAAGAAACAAGGACATGATAGAGCTACATGTATTTACTTGAAAAGATCTCAAACATGGTTAAAACAAAACCAAATAAACTGCAGGGGCCCATTTTGAAAATGTACGGAAAGGATACAAATCAAATTGATAGTGGTGATTAATTACTTCTACAAAGAGGAAAAGAATAAACTGTGGGCTTTCATTTTTCCCCAGTAATTTGGATTTTAAATAAGATTAAGAAGTAAAATGAATTTTAAGAACACACACAAAGAGAAGTAAAATGAATTCTAAAAACACTAAAATTCAAATATGGTAAGTTTTTCAACGTGATAAACACCGATATTTATTTGGGAAGTACTGATTTATAAGGAGTTGCCTTTTACATCTAGAGAGCTGTGAATGACAGAAAACTAAATTTGGAAGGCATAGAATGATGGCTCAATATTCAAATATCATCATCATCTAAATTGTGATTCACAGGACACCAAGATAGTGAAAAGAATCCACAAAATGGGAGAAAATACCTGCAAATCATAGATGTGATAAGTGACTTGTATCCAGGATAAAGAAACAAAGAGAGAACCCAATTTAAAAAATGGCCAAAAGTTGTCAACTATAATTAAAAATAATTTTTTAAATGGTCAGAAGATTTGAACAGACATTTCTCCAAACAAAAATATACAAATGGCCAATAAGCACACGAAAAGACGCTCAACCTTCTTAGTCATTAGGGAAATGCAAATTAAAATCACAGTGAGATACCATTTCACACCCACTTAGGGTGCTTATAAAAAAAAAAAAAAAAGACCAGAGCTAGCGCGAGTGGGGAAAATGAGACTCATACGTCACTGTTGGAAATGCAAAAAGGTGCAGTGCTTTGAAAAAGTTTGGCAGCTCCTCAAACGATTAAACATAATTGCCATGTAGCTCATTCCTGGCTCAGGTATAAAATACCCAAGAGAAATGAGCACACCAATGCAAAAACGTGGACAGCACGTAAAAGTTCATGGCATTGTGCGTAAAACCCAAAAAAAGTGGATGCCCATCAACAAAACCAAGTTCAGAAGAAATACAGAGCCTCGCGTTGACATCCCAAAGCAACTAAGCAACGTGCACACACAAACAAACCCCTAAATAAACATTAACTCGTTAAGAAAAGAGACCTGGGGGAGGAGGGGCGGGAGAGATTGTTCTAGCGACACAGAAATCTGCCATTAACCTCTAAATCACACAGACTTCTTGGCCTAGACAATCATCACACTTTGAAGACTAGACCCTGAACAAAATAATCAAGAGGGAGGGAGAAGCGATCGGTGGACTAAGGTGTTCTCAGCAGTCCTATTTTATAAATAGCGAAAAGGATCCAAATTCATCACGATAAGGAACTAGTTAAGATTAACTCTGGTTATGAAAACACCATGCAATTTTAATAAAAATATCAAGTATGTGGGTAATGTCTGAAACCAAAAATGGGTGTTTATTCACTCCTACAACACACATTTAAGCAATGCACTACGTAGAGGGAGCCACCTGAGAATAATATAAACAAGATGCTATAGCGCAATGCTTCTCCCCGTTTTCCTGGGGCGGCGTTGGTCCACGAGGTAACCTAATACTGACGATCGTATAAACGGTGGAGTAAAAGGCTAATAAGTCAGCAAGGATCCTCAGGAGAAGGCTCCAGGCTGGAGAGACACCGGGAGCCCGTGGAGGGGTGCAGAAGGGGGGGCCCCGGCTCCGGCGCCAGGTCGCCCCTTCGCCCCCAGGGCCGCCCGGGCGGAGAAGTTTGGAGGCGCTCCGGCCCCGGGGCCTGTTCTCCTCCCCGGTCCGTCTCTTCGCTCCGCTTCCTCTGCGTCGACTTTGCATCTCCGCCAGCCTCGGCCCACGTCCTAGCAGCCTCCCCCGAGACCCCAAACCGGAGCCAACCAAGCGCGACCACCCCCCCCCCCACCCCAGGGCCGGCCCCTCACTCAGGCGCCCCCTCACCCCTTCGCCGCCCTCCGCCCTCCGCCCCCCGCCCCGGACCCCCGGCCCGGCCGCACTCACAAGAGGAAGCTCATCTTCGGTCCTCGGAGGGGAGGGGAGGGGCCGCGGGCCCCTGCCGCCGTCGGGACGCGGAGCTCGCTCGGGAGCTGAGGGGTAGCAGATGGGCCTCAGTCCGCCGACCGCGGAAGGACTGGCCGCCGCTGCTCCGAGTCCGAGTCGGGCCAGCGTAAGCGGGTCCGAGCCGCGGTGCCCACCTCGCCCGCCCGCCGCCCCCACCTAGCGGAGAGGAAATGCGGAACCAGCGTAATCTCGCGAGAAAAGCCTGCTCTCTGGCCCCGCCCCGTCCCGAGCGGAGCGGCGCGCGGCCCCGCCCTCTTTACAGATCGGCCCAATCACCAGCCCCCAGGCCAGGACTTCCTTCCCTGGGAGGCGTGGCCGGATTGCGGTCCCCGGCTGCGGAGAGAGCTGGCTGGCCTTGGGTTTGGTCCAGCTTGTCGCTGTTGGTTTAAGTTCCCTAGATAGCGTGGGGGGGGCCTCTAAAAGTTTTAATTTTATTGGGGCATAATGCACGGAGCATAAAAGTCACTCTTTTAAAATATATACTCACGGAGCTGTGCAGCCATCCACACTATTCTAGAATATTTTTGTCGCCGCATGAAGAAACCGGTACCCGTTAGTGGTCTCAAGCCCTGGCTGCAACTGGTCTACCTTCTTTTTATACACATTTGCCTAACCTGGACATGTGATATAAATGGGATCGTGTGCTCTTTTTATAACTGGCTTTTTCCGCGTAGCACAAGGTTTCCAAGATGCATCTTTATGTTGTAGTACGTGCCAGTATTCCATTCCTCTTTTCAGATGAGTAATATTCCATTGTACGAATATACTTTACTTTGTTTATCCATTCATCTGTTGATGGGACATTTCCATTTTCACATTTCCACTATTATGAATAATGTGACTAGGAACATTTCTACACTGGCCCCCCAAATATGCCTTTGGAGATATTGATCATTGTAAGCTGGTTATTTTCGAGGAACAGAAGACTCAGAAAGAAGCTTTGATTGAAACAAGATGGCGGCCTAGGTAGTCTCCTAAGCTGCCACCTCATCAACAATTTGGAAAAAAACAACAGCTAAAATCGAAAGGGATTACATCAGACCCACAGGAAAGCTGTCGGAATGGGATGGCTACAACTAGAGACAAAGAAAAGCGCCGCTGCCGCCATGTGGAGTTTAAAACTATGGTGGAACCGGACCCGCTGGAGCTGCCGGAGCTGCCGGAGCTGCCGCCGCAAGTGAGGGAAGCCCACCGAGAGCAGAGCTCGCTCCACCCCGGGCCCAGGGAGTGGGCTGCTTCCAAGCTTGGCCTCCGCATCCGCAGCCGTTCCGCTCCCACCCAGAAAGAGACGCCTTGGAGCGGAGTCTCCCAGCCCACAGCCATCTCAGCCCGACCGCCATGCTGGCGAGGAGCTGGCGTGGCGCCTTCCGTTTGAGACCCCAGCGCCCCACGGGGGGGCCGTGTGCCCTGGGAGAGCCATGTGCCCTGAGAGAGCCGTGTGCCCCGGGAGAGCTGTGTGCCCCAGGGGAGCAGTGGGACCCGGGGGGGGGGGGGCGGCAGTGTGAACCAGAGGAGGAGCGGATTCTATTCATGTGGTCCTGAGATAATCACCATAAAACAAGCAGATTGTCAAATGACAGCGGGGAGGGGAAGGAGACCTGGGGGGAGATAAGAGATCAACCGAAGGACTGGTATGCATGCATGTAAGTACAACCAACGAACACAACTCTGGGGAGGGAGGGCATGTATGGGGGGGGGGGGGCAATGGTAAGCTATGTACACATATAATACCTTAATAAATTTTTTAAAATGGAAAAAAAAATAAGAAATAAGGACAAGAGAAACTGTGGGAGAGTGAAGTCACAGCTTAGCAAATGGTGAAAGAGGATGCCCATCCCAAAAGAACTTGCCCAGTACCTGTCACTACCATGTTCATGTCGCAAGTGATTTTATCTCATCCAAAAAGTCGCCTGTCACTTTAAATAATGATATTATTTTTATCCGAACTTTTGTCATTTTCTTGGTGTTTAATTTATAACTCTGCGATTTGGTGGTGGTATAAAAGCTATAAGCAAGGATATAGATTTGTACTTTTATAATGATTTGTATTGTTTAAATAATGTTATTTATCATAAAAATATTTTCAGACATCGTGGCAGTATGGGGAGAAGGGAGTTCGTGCAAGTTCCTAACCCCCATTAACGGCGCTGTTCTTCAAACTGGGGACCCACCAAGGATGTGAAAAGTTGATTATACATTTGGAAAACCTTTCAGGATAGCTAGATTTGGGGTGACTGGAAGAGGCAGGGAGCCTCAGGGATTTGGGGAAAATCCTAGATCAACATTTGACCAGACAATTCATAAAGATAAGATTTTTTTTAAAAAAAGATAAGATTAGAGGAGAGAGAGAGAGAGAGAGAGAGAGAGAGAGAGAGAGAGAGAGAGAGAGAACCAGTGCTGATGTGCCAATTGCTTCAGGGCAGTTTACTGCTATTTCCCCAGACACAGCCTATAGTTTACGAAGACTGGGAAGGTGTTACTCTCCTTGGATCAGTTGATCAGAGAGATCTCTGCACACCATCTGGTCACAGCAGATGCTTGGAAGCAGAAACTAAGCAGCACATTCTAAAGCCACCAGTACTGCTACCCCCCTCCCTCCCCCACGCCCGCCCATCCATCACACAGTTCCCCTTTCCGGCTCGCTCACACAGGCAGGATCTGCAACCTTGCATTTTCACTCTGTGTCAACGTCCTGCCTTTGCCCTAGCAACCACCGTGGCTCACGCAGGGCCTCTGCCCACTGTGACCACAGTTAGGTTTCTGCCCCTCTCGGAAGCTTGTGTTTTATTTACTTGTTTATTTTCATCCTCACCCAAGGATATTTTCCCCCCATTGATTTTTAGAGAGTATAGAAGGGAGAGGGAGAGACAGAGAAACACTGATGTGAGAGAGACACATCGATTGGTTGCCTCTGGCATGCCCTTGGCTGGAATTGAACCCGGGACCCTTCAGTCCGCAGGCCGACGCTCCATCCACTGAGCCAAACCAGCTAGGGCAGCAGTTTGTGTTTTAGACCCTATCACAAGCGGGTAAAAAAAAAAAAAAAAAAAAAAGACAGACACACATTAAAGTAGTGTTGTGGTGAAATTTATAGAAATGTTACTTGGGACAAGTGGCTCAGCTGTCCCTGCCTGTCATCTCAGGACTCAGGCTGAATATTGTAAAAGAGAAGTCTCAATTTATCAGACAACCAAGAATCACTCAGCAAAGAAGCCAGATGAAAGGTTCCAGTTCAGTCTTTTTTAAAAAAATATATTTTATTGATATTTTACAGAGAGGAAGAGAGAGAGATAGAGAGCTAGAAACGTCGATGAGAGAGAAACATCAACCAGCTGCCTCTTGCACACCCCCTACTGGGGATGTGCCCACAACCAATGTACATGCCCTTGCCTGGAATCGAACCTGGGACCTTTCAGTCCGCAGGCCGATGCTCTACCACTGAGCCAAAACGGTTTCGGCTCCACTTCAGTCTTAAGTCTAAGTCAGACCTCTGTCCATTATATACATATACACACTGGTGAATAAAATACACAGCCCTCCTGGAGCTTATGTTCAACTGGAGAAGAGAGATGCTAATCAAATTATTACAACGTAAGGACTAGGAGGAAAATCACAGAATGCATTAAGAATCTTGAAAGATGCCGAAACCGGTTTGGCTCAGTGGTAGAGCGTCGGTCTGTGGACTGAAGGATCCCAGGTTCGATTCCGGTCAAGGGCATGTACATTGGCTGCAGGCATATCCCCGGTAGGGGGTGTGCAAGAGGCAGCTGGTCGATGTTTCTCTCTCATCAATGTTTCTAGTTCTCTATCTCTCTCCCTTCCTCTCTGTAAAATATCAATAAAATATATATATTTTTAAAAAGAATCTTGAAAGAGTCTTGGCTGGTGTGGCTCAGTTGGTTGAGCATTGTCCTGTGCACTAGTTCCATGTCGGCAAACTGCGGCTCTCGAGCCACATACGGCTCTTCGGCCCCTTGAGTGTGGCTCTTCCACACAATGCCGCATGCAGGCACGCACGTATAGTGCGATTGAAATTTCGTGGCCCATGCACAGAATTCGGTTTCCGGCTCTCAAAAGAAATTTCAATAGTTGTACTGTTGATATTTGTCTCTGTTGACTAATGAGTTTGCCGACCACTGCACTAGTTCACCAGTTCGGTTCAGGTCAGGGCATGTACCCAGGGGGCTCCATCCTTGATGGATGTTTCTCTCTCTTTCTCTCTCTCTCTCTTTCTCTCTCTCTCTCTCTCCCTCTCTTTTCCTCTCTTTCTAAAAAAAATCAATTTAAAAATATTTTTTAAATATATTTTATTGATTTTTTACAGAGAGGAAGAGAGAGGGATAGAGAGTTGGAAACATCGTTGAGAGAGAGTCATCGACCAGCTGCCTCTTGCACACCCCCTACTGGGGATGTGCCCGCAACCAAGGTACATGCCCTTGACCAGAATCGAACCTGGGACCTCTCAGTCCTCAGGCCGATGCTCTATCCCCTGAGCCAAACCGGTTTCGGCTAAAAATATTTTTTAAAAAGGACATTAAGAGAGTGGAACAGGCAGGAGAGACCCAAGAGACTGGGGAGTCTTGGGAGATGGTATTCAAGCCAAGACCCCAGAAGATGGACTAACGGAATGAAGAAGAGGAAGATGTTCTGCTCAGAGTAAGCACCACGCACAAAGGTGTTGAAGTAAGTGAGAGTTTACTATGAACAAGGAACTGAAAGAAATCAGAGCGATGAGAATGTGGGGGGCGAGGGGGACAGTGAAAGGGTCTGAAACCAGCCACTGAGAATCTTGGCTCTTATTGAAGCAAGGTGGCCAGCCATTGGAAGGTTTTCAAGGGAAGGATGACGCCATCTGCAGTCTAAAACCCAGAATCAGGGGGTCAAAGGGGGCAAGGGTGGGGGGGAGGGGCATGTGTAATTATTTCAACAATAAAGATAAATGTTTTTAAAAAATTAAATGCTAAATCAGTTAAGATTCAACTACATCTATTGTAGCTGTCTGGGCAGTAGATGGAGTTGACCTGGACCAGATCTATGAAGAGAGGCAGGTGGAACTGACATCTGTTCTGGGAAAAGCATACACAGGTCTCACTGGATGTGAGTCAAGGCTGACTCTTCTGTGCTCCTGGCACAATCAATTAACTGGGAATCGGTTGTTACCAATGACTGAGATGGAAAAGACTGGGCGGAAAAGCAGCTTTGGGGTTAGGTCATTTCTGTTGTAAATGTATTAACTCTGAAAAGTCAATAATTACAGGTATATACAGATTTGGAGTTCAGAAAAGAGACCAGGATGGAGATAAATTTGGGAGTTGTCAGCATACAGACAGTTACAGGCACGGCAGTGGACAAAACAGCTGAGGTAAGCCTGGCTGGTGTGACTCAGTGGTTGAGCGTCGACCTATGAAACAGTTCGATTCCTGGTCAGGGCACATGCTTGGATTTCCAGCTTGATCTCCAGTGGGGCATGCAGGAGGCAGCCAATCAATGATTCTCTCTCATCAATTGATGTTTCTATCTCTCTCCCTCTCTGAAATCAACAAAAATACATATATTTTTTCAAATAGCTGAGGTGAGTGTGATAGGCAGTTAGACAGATAGGGGCAGAACAAGGATGATGGACCAGGTGTAGAAGGTCACCAGGGCAGAAAACCCAGGGTGCCTAGCAGTGGGCAAAACTGGAAAAAACAGGAACCTGACCTTTGCCCCCCTTACACTCCCTCCTTGTAATCTTTCCTCCTCTATATCATTGGTCATGCAGTTTAGGTCACCTGACCTTCTGGTGCTCATCACGTGATTCAGACCCTCCCTTGACCTTTCCTCCCCGGGCATGTTGCTAGTCCTGCAGGTTAAGACCCCTTAAGAGAGGAAATGAGTTGGGGTGGGGAGGAGTGGAAAATAGCCATTTAAGCATTAAGCCCCCGGGACAATGAGATCTTGACCCAAATCAAACACATTGAAGCCTCAGTTGAGTTTCAGCTTCAGGCCCAGAAAAGCAGCACAACCAGACAAGCTAGGCCACGGCTGACCTCAGGACCCGCTGCATGGACTCATGACCCCCTGCCTGGCACTGACCAATACACTCCTGGAAAGCTAATGAATATTCTAATGAGATCTTTCCCAGGGACTGCCGCTAATGTCCCCACCATTAAAAAGCCCTTAGGATGGCCGAAACCGGTTTGGCTCATTGGATAGCCTGTTGGCCTGTGGACTTATGGGAACCCCTTTCACATCCTGCATGGTTCAGGATTCGGGTTCCGGAGAAAGGCCACATGCAAGTTAAAGAGAGACTAGAAGAAATTTAACGTGACGATATAGGGGACTAGGTGGAAGCCCACCTCTAGTGGGGGGGCTGCCACTGGGCTCTGACCTTGCTATCCCTTTTATTGAAACTATGGGATACACCCATTACCCTTAAGCAGGTTTGGGATAGAACCCTTACCCTTAAGCAGATAATAAATGGATTATCATATCAGTAAGGGTTTACAAGATGGAGTAGTTGCCTCAGTTACCATTGTCTCAATTATATAGAGAGTGGTTGGCATTGACCTTTCAGAGCTTCAAGGTTGACCAGCCTTTTACATCTATCTTTCTATTAGTGAGACAATGATCAGTTTCCAACACAGACTGAAGGGTCCGGGGTTCGGTTCCGGTCAGGGACAAATGTTTTGGTTGCGGGCACATCCCCAGGGGTGGTGGTGTGCAAGAGGTAGCTGGTGATATTGATGTTTCTAGCTCTCTATCCCCCTCTTCCTCTCTGTAAAAAATCAATAAAATATATTTTAAATAAATAATATTTTTTAAAAACCTTAGCATGAAGACCCAGTGCTCATTCTCAGGCAGGAACAGCCATTTCCTTTCCCTCTTCTCCCCCTGCCCCACACCTCCACCCAGGAGATTTTACTTTCTTCCAAGCTGCAAGGGCCCTTCTTTTGCCTCTGTAACTTGTTTCCTGAGCCCATGTCTTCTACCCCTCATTTCTTCTACCTCTGTGACTTTCTAAATAACCTTTGTTTTTTACTTTGAGTCTTGACTCTGAATTTTTTCCTAGCCAGAACTCAAGTGCCGAGATTGCTGAACCCAGGTCTGGTCTGATCTAACACCTGGTGCCATTCTCGCTGCCAACAATGGAGGTAAAGAGTAAGAGGTGCCAGGAGAGAACCTTGGTGAACTCTGACATTTATATTTTATTGTTTTTCTTACAGCGAGGAAGAAAGAGGGATAGAGAACTAGAAACATCCATGAGAGAGAAACATCGACCAGCCGCCTCCTGCACACCCCCCACTGGGGATGTGCCCGCAACCAAGGTACATGCCCTTGACTGGAACAGAAGCTGGGACCCTTGAGTCCGTAGGTCAACACTCTATCCACTGAGGCAAACCGATTTCGATGAACTCTGACATTTAAAGGCTGCATAGAGGAGAAGGCTGTGGCAAAGGAGGTTGAGAAGGAATAGTCAGAGAAATAGGAAGGGATGTGATAAAGCAAGAGCAGAGTGTTAAAGAATGAGAGAGGGGTTAACTCTATGAAATGATCTTCAAAGTTCCCGCCGAAGCCGGTTTAGCTCAGCGGTAGAGCGTCGGTCTGCGGACTGAAAGGTCCCAGGTTCGATTCCGGTCAAGGGCATGTACATTGGTTGCGGGCACATCCCCAGTAGGGGGTGTGCAGGAGGCAGCTGGTCGATGTTTCTCTCTCATCGACGTTTCTAGCTCTCTATCTCTCTCCCTTCCTCTCTGTAAAATATCAATAAAAAATATATTTAAAAAAAATTAAAAAAAAAAAAAGTTCCCATTAGATGAGGACTGAAAAGAAAGGTTATAAAAGTAGTGACCGCCGAAACCGGTTTGGCTCAGTGGTAGAGCGTCGGTCTGCGGACTAAAAGGTCCTGGGTTCGATTCCGGTCAAGGGCATGTACATTGGTTGTGGGCACATCCCCAGTGCGGGGTGTGCAAGAGGCAGCTGGTCAATGTTTCTCTCTCATTAACGTTTCTAGCTCTCTATCTCTCTCCCTTCCTCTCTATAAAATATCAATAAAATATATTTTAAAACAAATAAATAAATAAATAAATGAATAAAAGTAGTGACCGTGGGGGCCCTACCCAGTTTGGCCTAGTGGATAGAGTATCAGCCTGTGGACCAAAGGGTCCCGGGTTCAGTTCCAGCCAAAGGCAGGTGGTACCGTGGTTGCAGGATCCTCCCCGGCCTGGGCCCGGATTGGGGCTTGTGCAGGAGGCAACTAATTGATGTCTTTCTCATACTATGTTTCTCTCAGTCTTTCTCTTCCACTTCTCTAAAAATCAATGGGAAAAAAAAATACCCTCTGGTGAGGATTAAAAAAAAAAAAAATGAGTGGCCGTGGGGAACTCTTCTCACAGTAGTTCTCATTCTCGCTCGGCTGCCCTGGGTCAGAGAGAGAAGCTGTAAATGCCATGGGGGTGGGGGAAGGGATTCAGGCAGGAGCCAGACATACTGAAGGAAACCTCTGTCACCCGCACATCCTGCGATACTCACTGGAGGCTTTTTCTGAAAGTGTACTATTCTTGAGCGAGGAAATGGTGACACAAATGTGCCCTGAGGTGGAGTTTTGAGCCAGCCAGCGTCTGGTGTGACCATGATTAAGCTCTCAACACTCTGGGCTTTACTTCCCCCTCTGTAGAGTGGGGTAGAAACAGGACCCACATTCACATTCCGGGGACAGCCAGGAGCTGGGTCCCACAAGGACCATTGGGACCTGTCCAGGAGGGAAGCACTCATTCCCTTGGGGTAGGAGCCCCATGGGGGGTGGGGATGGGGCGCTGGGAGGGCAAGCACTGGCGGGGAAAACCCTCCCCCAGTCCCCCACAGTCCGTGGCCTGGGCCTGTCCTGCTCTCCTGGTTTCTGCTTGCTCCCCCACTCCCCCTCTCTAGAAATCCTCCTCCTTGCTGGCTTCTGGGCCCTCTGCACTCTCACTCCCTCCTCTCCAGCCCATGTCCTGTCCCATGCCTCCCTCTAGCCCCAGCCTCGTTAACTGCAGCCACTGGCTTCTGAATCGGATTTCCTCCTGCCAAGGCTGGGGGCAGGCAGTCACACCCTGAAAGGTCTGACCCGGAGCAAGCCGAGGCACACTGACATGGATGGGGCTCGTGCCCTGTGCCAGCCCAGTTTGCAGCCAGTCTCCGTCACCCAGGGCATGCCCTTGGCTGGCACACAAAAAGTGACCCACCTGTTGGGCCCCATCCTCCCAGCCCATCCTCCTGCCCTGCACCAGCCCGCTCTGCTCAGGACAGAGAAGAAAAGGCCACCTGTCCTCTCCATGTGGACACAAGTGACCAAGAGGAGGAGACTCCTCCCTCACCCCCAGGGCCATGGTGCTTAGTCCTTTGCTTGTCACCCCAACGATTGTTGGGCAGGGGACACTGCTAACCCACCTGATGGTGAGGACAGTGAGGCTGGGAGAGGTGACACGGTGGCCTGTCACACAGCAGTGAGAATGAAACCAGCGTTCTAAACCAGGCCCTTCCTTGGAACCTCTGGGACCCTGAGGAAGTGGGCAGCCCATTCACTCCGTGGCTCTGCGTCTCAGATGGGTGAGGGGACAGGGAAGCATGAGTGATTGAGCCCTATTTCTTTTCTTTTTTTTAATTTTTCATTAAGGTATTATATGTGTACATAGCTTACCATTGCCCCCCCCCCCACACACACCTCCCAGTCATGCCCTCCCTCCCCAGAGTTCTGTGTTGGTTGGTTGTACTTATATTCATGCATACCAGTCCTTCGGTTGTTCTCTTATCTCCCCCCAGGTCTCCTTCCCCTCCCCGCTGTCATTTGACAATCTGCTTGTTTTATGGTGACTGTCTCAGGACCACATGAATAGAGTCCGCTCCTCTGGTTCACACCGCCCCTACCCCCGGGTCCCACTGCTTCCCATGGGACACACGGCTCACCCGGGACACACGGCCCCCTGGGACACATGGCTCACCTGGGTCACATGGCCCCCTGGGACACATGGCTCACCCGAGACACCCGGCCCCTTTGGGGGACACGGCTCACCCGGGGCACATGGCCCCCTGGGACACACGGCTCACCTGGGGCACACGGCCCCCTGGAACACATGAGCCCTATTTCTTCATGCTATGGGTCACTGATTCATTCAACAAACCTCTGCTGAGCCCTTACCCAGGGCCAGACCCTGTGCTCAGGCTGGGAGCACAGGTGGAGGTGTGGTCCCACGTGGATAGGCATGGGCCAGACCCCAGTTCTGCCACTCACCACCAGCCTGTGGCGTGGCCAGGTCACTGTGCTCCCTGTGCCTCGTTTTCCTCATCTGTAAAGTGGGGAGAGCCACACCTTCCTCACAGAGTCACTGGGCTGACTAACAGAGATAACAGGGGGAGTCTGGCACCCAGTAGGAGGGGTTGGGTGAGTGTTAGTTGCTTGTACTGTTTTTACTGTTATGAGATGGTGCGTTAGGCCCTCTGAGAGCCCCCACCTGGAGACATGAGTACAAGGAACTCTCATTGAGATAGAACGTGGTTGAAGACAAAAAACTTACGGATGGTGAGGGGAGGGCAAAGCCATGCCCAGCCAGGTTGCCTGGGCAGCTTCTGGGCATGACTGGTTCTTTTTTTTTTTTTTTAGATTTTTTTTTATTAAGGTATTATATGTGTACATAGCTTACCATTGCCCCCCCTCCGATTCATGCCCTCCCTCCTCAGAGTTCTGTGTTTGTTGGTTGTACTTATATTCATGCATACCAGTCCTTCGGTTGTTCTCTTATCTCCCCCCAGGTCTCCTTCCCCTCCCCGCTGTCATTTGACAATCTGCTTGTTTTATGGTGACTATCTCAGGATCACATGAATAGTTCCGCTCCTCCTCTGGTTCTCACCGCCCCTCCCCCTGGGTCCCACTGCTTCCCCTGGGACACACGGCTCTCCTGGGGCACATGTCTCCCCTGGGATACACGGCTCGCCCGGGGCACACGGCCCCCTGGGACACACGGCTCACCTGGGGCACATGGCCTCCTGGGACACACGGCTCACCCGGGACACCCGGCCCCTTTGGGGGACACGGCTCACCCGGGGCACACGGCCCCCTGGGATGACTGGTTCTTGAGTTGGGCTTTGGAGGTGGGAGTTTTCCATCAGGTAGAGGCAGGGTGAGGGCACTCCAGGCAGAGGAACAGGCATGGGCAGGGGCCTGCAGGTGGGAGGCATCCAGCACAGTGAGGGAATAGCAGATGGTCCAGTGGGAAAACTAGACCTGGAGGCCTGCAAGGCTGGGCTCAGGCATCTGTAGTTACCTCCCGCAGAGGGCAGCCTGCACCCTGGGCTTCCCGCCCCGCCCTCAGCTGCAGTCTTGCCACAGAAAAACAGACTGTTTGCCACTGTTGTCTCCTGGAGAGAAGGGGCCCCACACAGACAAATTTCCACTTGGATTCCCCACTCCAGGGAAAGAACAAGGCCTCAGGGTTGCCAAGCGTGTGAGAGGGGTTCTCTGTTCTTAAAAGAGACCTGAGCCGAGACCGGTTTGGCTCAGTGGTAGAGCGTCGGTCTGCGGACTGAAGGGTCTTGGGTTCGATTCAGGTCAAGGGCATGTTGCGGGCACATTCCCGGTAGGGGGTGTGCAGGAGGCAGCTGGTCGATGTTTCTCTCTCATTGACATTTCTAGCTCTCTAGCTCTCTCCCTTCCTCTCTGTAAAATATCAAATATATATATATATATATATATATATATATATATATATATACATATATACATATATATACACACACACACATCCCGTATTTGCCAGCGTATAAGACGACTTTTTGGCCCTGAAAAATATGCCTCCAAGTGGGGGGTAGTCTTATATGGCCAGTATATAACAAACTTTGTATTTTTTAGTGGAAATGTTAGGGGGTCGTCTTATACGCCCAGTCTCTTATACGCCGGCAAATACGTATTTTTCAGTGCCAAAAAATCATCTTATATGCCGGCAAATACGGTATATATATATATATATAATTTTTTTTTAAGAGAGACCTGAGAAGGTGTCTTCCAGCCCCACCTCTCTCCTAGAGACCACATGGACAGTGGAGCAAGCAGGTGGCCCAGCAGCTCCAAGACCCGGCTGAAATCCAGCCTCAGCGGTACCGATGCTGCCTGCTCTCATCCTGGCCCCTCTTACCTGAGGGGGTGGCAGGGCACAGGGGTGTTTGGGAGAGGAGCAGGCAGGCTGGGCTCCAGCTGGAAATGCCAGCGATGCTTGTTTTTTTGTTTTTGTTTTTTAAATATATTGTATTGATATTTTACAGAGAGGAAGGGAGAGGGATAGAGTTAGAAACATTGATCAGCTGCAACCAAGGTACGTGCCCTTGACTGGAATCAAATCTGGGACCCTTGAGTCCGCAGGCCAACAACGCTCTATCCACTGAGCCAAACTGGTTTCGGCTGCAGTGTTTGCTATTTCTATTTTCATTCTCCCCTCAAGCTGAGGCCCTTTCAGACTTGTTAAGAGTTATGAAGTGATGTGTCCGCTTCACTGCACCATTCCTGGGGGTATACAATATATGCCTGTCTGTCCCATTACTGGTGGTGTCACTTTGATCACTTGGGTAAAGTGATGCTTGTAGGGTTCTGGACTGTGAAAAATACTCCTGCTATGAATAAGTATTTTTACAGAAGTGATACTCTGAGACTATGCAATGGGCAACCAGATAAAATACAGGAAGCCCACATTTATTTGAATTTCAGATAACCAACAAGTACTTTTCAAAAAGTGTATGACTGTCTTCCCAAATTATTTACCTAAAATTCAAAATTCATTGTCTTGTATTTTTTTTAAGCAAATAAGAGATCCTTAATTTTAATTTTATTTTTCAAGGACAGTATACATTCAATATGATTTTGTATTTGGCATTTCAGGTGCATCTTGTATTTTTATTGGCAGGACCTGGGAACCCTACATGTGAATACCTTGTTCCAGATCCAACTTCACCCAATTGTTTTGACATCCATTGGCGATTCTGAACCAATGGTTCACCAAGTTAGTTGTTTTCCTAACTCCATCACTCTTTTACACTTATTTACTAGTTGGCCCTTTACCCGCCCACCTTTTTTGCCCACTCTTTACAGTAACAGGCGGACAGTAGGCGCTCAGGTGGTACTTGTTCGTCCCAGCCACGAAGGAACAAATAAATGCTCAGGTTGGATGATGATGGGCTTGGGCGACCAGCTAGCGGCGTCCGGCCAGGGCTTGCCTTCCGCAGCCAATCACCGCGTGGTCCCGAGGCTTCCGAGCCTTCCAGGGCCTCGCTCCGGGCCCTCCTTGCTCCAATCACAGGCAAGGCTTTCCTGGACGGGGACCAATGGGCGCCGGCGGGAGGCGGGGCCCGGCACGCGCCCGCGGTATAACCGCGCTGCCTGAGCGCGCGCTTCCCCTTCGGGCTCCGACGCCGGTGCGGGGGGCATGGCTGCCGCATCCCTCGCGTCCGCCCTGGCCACCCGGCTGCTCCGACCCGCCCGGAACTGCTGCATCCGCCACCGTCCACTCCATCTCTCGTCTGTTCGGTAAGGGAGCGGGGAGCGGGAGCGGGGGCGCGCCGCCCGGGCTCCGCGGGGCTCCGCGGGACTTCCTGAGCATCTAGATGCGTCCGGGGCGGCGAGTCCGCCGGGAGCGCCGGCGGGGCGACGTGGCAGCCGAGCGCGGCTGCAGCCAGGGGCCGGGGTCAGGCTCGCCCGGCGCGCAGGGCTGTGGCCGGGGCCAGCCTTTCGGGGGGAGCCTGTCTCCCCGCGGGCTCGGGGCGTCGATCTTCCCCGGGGCCAGTCCGCTGGCGGGACGGGGTCTCCGGGGGGGGGGGGGCGGAGCAGAGGCACTTGGTGCGTTCTGGGGCGCCCCGATGGGCAGGAGCATGCCGGGGTTACCGGGCGGAACCTGTGGGCTTCCCTGGGGTTACCGGGCGGAACCTGTGGGCTTCCCTGGGTGATGCCGAGACCCGTCTTGGGGAAAAAAGCCGAGGAGACGCTTTGGCGCGCGCCGCGAAGGGTTCGGAGGGAGCAGCCGCCTTCCGCGACCGTCCTTCCCCGGGGCCCTAGCGGCGGCGGCGGGTGGTGCAGGCTGATGAAATCCCCGAGCTCCGGGGTACCCGCCCCGCTCCGGGGTACCCGCACTTCCCCAGGCTCCCGGAGGTGGGTGTGGCCCTCCACCGGCCCTTTCCCTCCCGAGGCCATGCACGCTGTGATCACCTGGGCTTTGGCTGCAGCCCGCCCAGGAGCTGGTCCATGCCAGGCAGTGTCAGTTGAGCTGATAAATGTCAGGAAGGAGGAGGGGAGCTCTGTGTGCGTTTCCATTGGGAGGTACTAGTTTTGTTTTGGGGGTTTTTTTCCGGGTGGGTGGGTTGGTTTGTTTTTGCTGGACCTCACACTCTCCATCTTAAACCTAGGTTGCAGAACCTTTGGGATAGCTGTGATTTCTCTCCCTAAAAGTCTGTGCACTTTTCCGTCTTTGGAGCCTTAGCATCGCCAGCGACCCTAAGCCTTGTAAAGAGCAGCCCTTTCTCTCCTGCAGGCATGGACGGTGCAGCGCCCCACGGTGCGGATTCAGGGGTGATGAACACCGTTCCTTAGTGGAACTCCCCTATCGAGGGGCAGAACACACGTGTGTCGTCTCCTCTCGGTGTAAGAATGTTTTTAGAGACATCACCAGGGAGGCGTAGAAGCACAGAATGCGGATTCTTGCCCTCCTGAAAGAAGACTTACTTGGGCGGGGGCACTCAAGGCTTTTTTTCCTCTTTTTTTTTTTTTTTAAAGGCTTTTCTTGGTCTGACCCTGACCTGCCTCTCCAGTATCTCTGTTCCAGTCTGTTCTCCTCCTCCTTCCTCCCTTCCTGAGTTCCGGTCACTTGGGCCTGTGGCTTTTGTGACGGAGTCGAGATTTATAACTGTCCTCTGATTTATTGCCTACAGAACTGGACCGGTTTGCTTGCTCCAGCGACAAATACCCCTCCTTTTACTTGCCTTTCTGGATGAACAAGTAAACTTCCACATTTCTGAGGGCAATGCTCAGTTTGGTATTTACGGTTCCGTTGTGTTGCTTTACTGCTGGCATGTAGAACTTTAAAAAACTTATTTTATTTATTTATTTAATATATTTTTTATTGATTTTTTTTACAGAGAGGAAGGGAGAGAGATAGAGAGTTAGGAACATCAATGAGAGAGAATCATTGACCAGCTGCCTCTTGCACACCCCCTACTGGGGATGTGCCCGCAACCAAGGTACATGCCCTTGACCGGAATCGAACCCGGGACCTTTCAGTCTGCAGACCGACGCTCTACCACTGAGCCAACTGGTTTCAGCAAAAACTTATTTTATTTTATTATTATTTCTAAAGAGGCTACATTTATTTCTTTTTTAGGAGGTTGGTCTGAGAGTTTCACGAACATAAACTCATGGTGAGAGAGGGAGAGAGCTGTAGTCTAGGAGACGGTGGGGTATAGGGAAAAAGGGACTTTGGAGGCAGAGGTTTGCCTTTGTATCTTGTATGTATAGTCCTCAGTTTCCCCTTCTGCATAACAGGGTCATTATAACGGCCCCACGGTAACCGAGAGTAATGAATGCAAAAGTCTTAGCAAAATATCTAGTGTTTAGTAGATATTAGTTCCATCCCACTTTGTGTCTGTCTTCATCTATTTCTGCTCTCATTAGTGGATAACCATAATTCTTTCTAAAATAATCCGATCTTGAATTGAAAAAAAAATGCACCTGGTGTTAATTGGGTTAGGAGGAGAGTGGAGATGCTACCGACTAGAATTTTAGTTTTGATTTTGAATAATCCTCGTGACTTCTTTCTAATTCTTAATTTTAACAGAAAGTTTCTAAACACATCGTGAAAGCACTAATTGCGAAATAGGTATTAGCTAACATAGTTTATGCATTTTGGGTTTCCCACGGAACTGAGTCTGTATTTGTTTATTTTGAGGTGTCTGCCCTTTGGCAAAAAAGATGATGGGATGACTCACTTGCTGCGGGTTGTTCCACTCGCTGCTGAGCTGTGGCATGCAGAGGAGGGCTGAAACCGTTACATTACGAGAAAAAGCTGTGCGGTTTTCTTTGTTTTGGTTCTTGCTATTCTTTGATAGTTTTGTCTCTTTTTAAGCAAATTGGCACAACATCCAGAATCTGCCTTTGGGACTTGGAACACTGGTTTGTTTAATCCAGAACCCTGTGTCCTTAACTTCAGTGTATCCTTCTTTTTTTAAAAAAAAATATATTATTGTTTTTTTACAGAGAGGAAGAGAGAGGGATAGAGAGTTAGAAACATCGATGAGAGAGAAACATCGATCAGCTGCCTCCTGCACACCCCCCACTGGGGATGTGCCCGAAACCAAGGTACATGCCCCTGACCAGAATCAAACCCAGGACCCTTGAGTCCGTAAGCCGACGCTCTATCCACTGAGCCAAACCAATTTCGGCCAGTGTGTCATTCTTAGCCTGAATGTGCTATTACATTCTAAGTTTATTGCTTTCAAAAGGAAATTTAAAAAAATATATATTTTATCGATATTTTACAGAGAGGAAGGGAGAGAGATAGAGAGCCAGAAACGTCGATGAGAGAGAAACATCGACCAGCTGCCTCCTGCACACACCCCACCGGGGATGTGCCCGCAACCATATCTATTGCATATTAAGATTACATATGTATGTATGTGTGAATATAAATCTAACCAACAGGAGAGAGCAAGAAATTAATTTTTATTGAATATATATGCCTGGAAGTTTATATGTTATTTCATTTAATATAAATGAGTGTCCTAAGCCCTCTGTAGTTTTTCACTCGATAGTGTCCTAAGATTTCAAAATGCTTTTCTGGCCTGGGGGAGGGAGGGGCTGGTAGGGTATTCCTGGTACTAATATAGATTAGGCATGTTGTCAGGGGTACTTGTATCAGCAAAGTCCTTTTTTTCTTCTTCATATATTTTTATTGATTTCATAGAGGAAGAGAGATAGAAACACCAGTGATGAGAGAGAATCATTGATCAGCTGCCTCTTGCACACCCCGTGCTGGGGATGTGCCAGCAACCAAGGCACTTGCCCCTGACCGGAATCGAACCTGGACCTTTTAGTCCGCAGGCAGACGCTCTATCCACTGAGCCAAACCGGTTTCGGCCAATCGATGATTCTTTCTCATCGATGTTTTTCTCTCTCCCTCTTTCTTCTTTGTGCCACGAGGGGAAGTAGATAATTTTACTGTTTCAAAGAGTTGTGTTTCATTGGTCTTAAGGTTGAAGCGTTCCTCATGACACAGGACACAGATCTAAAGGGAAAGACTTGTGTTCAGTGGCATCTTTGTGCTGAAGGAGCAGATTCTTATCCTACTTTACGTAATGGGAACTTTGTAGTAAGGATCAGTGTGGAAATAAGGAAAGCAGGAATCTTCCAGATTGGAACGCAGGAAGAGCTGTCTGTCCAACTCCCAGGTCTTGTGGGGGGAAGAGATATAGCCTTTGGCGACTGGATCCTCCAGATCCCGAGTTTCCTCACTGCCCCACCCCAACCAGCAGTGTTCCCTCCAACAAGACTGCTCTCCCCTCTGTCCTGTGACTGGATGCTAACCACTCGGGCAAAGCACAAGCTACAATGGGTATATCAGCACATAGGAGGAACTGTTTAACCTCACAGTGGGGAGGGGGTAAAATAAAACAATGATTTTATTTATCTGTTTATGTAGCCTGTCAATTTGTGAATGTGCAGGAGAGGCTGTGGCATTAAAAGCCTACACTCAGGACTGAGACAGACCCCACCTCGCCGAGTACTAGCTGTCAGTTACTTAAACCCTCTGAGCTTCAGATTAGTCACGGTAACTGTATCCGTTAACTTTATATATAGCTGAATACAGAATACACTTGGAATTTGTTCTTCAGGTTTCACATGTTCCTCAGGCTAGGCACCATGTATTTTAATTTAAATTTTAGGTTTTGGGTATCCCCCCCCCCTAGGATTATTGAGAAATAATTGACATACACCACTGTGTAAGTTTAAGTATACAACATGATGGCTTGCTTTGTCTATATTATGAAATGATTACCAAATAGGTTTAATGAACATTCAGATCATGCAGACACAACAAAAAGGAAAAAAAAAATTTTCTCCTTGTGCTGAGAACTCTTAGGATCTGCTCTCCTAACAGCTTTCCTCTGTATCCTGCAGCAGTGTTAACTATAGTCACGTTGTGCATCACATTCCTTGTACTTAATTATCTCATAACTGGAAATTTGTACCTTTTGACTTCTTTCCTCCAATTCCCCCTCCGCTCCCTCAAAATTTGGGCTATTTCATACTTTTTGTTTTGTAGTCTGATCTTCACTTAATAAAAAATATTTTATTGATTTTTTTACAGAGAGGAAGGGAGAGGGAGAGAGAGCTAAAACATGGATCAGAGAAACATTGATCAGCTGCCTCCTGCACACCCCCCACCGGGGATGTGCCCGCAACTAAGGGACATGCCCTTGACTGGAATCGAACCTGGAATGCTCTATCAACTGAGCCAAACCGGTTTCGGCTAATCATCACTTTTTACAAAAACTCAAGCTAGTATTTGGTTTTGTGCAGAAATGAAGCTGTTGTCATTTCTGGAAAGAAGCTTGCCCAGCAGATCAAGCAGGAAGTGCGGCAGGAGGTGGAAGAGTGGGTGGCAGGCGGCAACAAGCGGCCGTTCCTGAGCGTGGTTCTGGTCGGCGAGAATCCCGCGAGTCACTCCTACGTCCTCAACAAAGCCAAGGCTGCTGCCGACGTGGGTAGGTGATCCCCACCGCTTTTAGAGTGAGGCTTCTCGGGGCAAACCCCACGTCATTTATTACTCTTTTTTTTTCTCTTCTGACTAGAGACCCAAGCAGAAGAAGCTAATATGATTGAATAATTGACAAATCTTTGTCAGAAACAGGGTGTATCCATTAGGGAAGCTTATAGACTAGGACAAAAGGAATATGATTTGGTTTATCTTATCTTTGCCTCTGGTTTTTTTTTTTTTTTTTTTTTTTTTTTTTTTTTTTTTGTGTGTGTGTGTGTGTGTGTTTAATTTATTGATTTTTACAGAGAGGAAGAGAGGGATAGAGTTAGAAACATCGATGAGAGAGAATCACTGATCAGCTGCCTCTTGCACACTCCCCACTGGGGATGCGCCTGCAACCAAAGTACATGCCCTTGACTGAATCAAACCTGGGACCTTTCATTCAGTCCGTAGGCCAACGCTCTATCCATTGAGCCAAACCGGTTTCTGCTGCCTCTGGTTTTAACATTGGACTGGGCGGCCTTGAACACTTCTTTTCTTGAGCAATGATAAGAGTATCTGAGGTGTCTGAGCACTTGCCATTTAAGGCAGTAGAGTGGGGGTGGGGCAGATTGAGGAGACCGCAGGTAGCCTAGGACACAGCATAGAGTTGAAGGAAATGAGTAACTCTGACTTCTGGGAAATAGCTTTTGATTTCTTCATCGGTTGGTTCCAAAGCCAGTTAAACCTAGCAGTTTAGAAGTGGTTGAAGTTTGAATGATGAAGGCGTGGGTCTGGGTGGGTGGTGGGGGATTTGTGGGGTAGACCAGAGGTGGGTGGGCTCATCTGAGGGTCAGTAATCTGAGCAGGTGCCCTGCCCTTCCGAGGGGCTGTGAAAGGATTGGCGTGACTGGGCAGTGTTACTGGACCGGGAGCCCTTGGTATATACTTTTTTCAATTAGTATACTCTATTCTTTATTCCTGAAGAGTAAGGACTCCTACCCTTCTCACTGGAAAACCCTTAGATCCTCTAGAACAGTGTTTCCCAAAGTGTGGTACGCATACCCTCAGGGGTACGGGAAGAGTTTGGTGGGGGTACGAGTTGCACCAGAGTTTGGTGGGGATATGCACTGCACCGTGCTTAGCTGCGCCTAATTCTACGTTCTCATGAGTCAAGGTCCGGTGTGCAAATAAATGCTATTTATAATATAACTTTTACTTATATTTTATTATGAATAACTTTATTTTCCGTTTATTATTTTTTTGTGTATGTACCAAAAAAAGAAAAAAAAATATTTTGATTGTTATTAAAATACATCCATTGCCAAAACCGGTTTGGCTCAGTGGATAGAGCGTCAGCCTGTGGACTGAAAGGTCCCAGGTTCGATTCCGGTCAGGGGCATGTACCTTGGTTGTGGGCACATCCCTGGTGCGGGGTGTGCAAGAGGCAGCTGATCGATGATTCTCTCTCATCGATGCTTCTAACTCTCTATCCCTCTCTCTTCCTCTCTGTAAAAAAAATCAAGAAAATATATTTTAAAAAAATACATCCATTTTTTTTGACGAGGGGAACTCAGCATTACGAAAATTATAGAAGGGGTACACATATGTCAAAAGTTTGGGAAACACTGCTCTAGAAAATAGCAAGCCGTGTTTTCCTAAGACGTTGGGAGGTACCATGCTGCAGGGGAAACGGGGACTTTGAAACTGGAAGACTGGTTTTGCTACTAGCTGGCTTGTTTCAGTTTCGCTGTGCCTGTCTCCTGTCCACAAAATGAGGTTAATGAGGATTATATAAATATACAGAAACATCAAGCTAGCATTCTCTAGTATTTGTGACGTTACTGTTTCAGGTTCGTTTTGAGCTACCAGTTGGATGTGATAATAAAAACCATAATAGCAGAAGACTGGCAGGCAACATTGCATTGCTCATTAAGTGCCTCAATACATACATATTCTAATATATTTTTATTGATTTCAGAGAGGAAGGCAGAGGGAGAGAAATAGAAACACCAATGATGAGAGATAATCATTGATCAGCTGCCTCCTGCATGCCCCCTACTGGAAATCAAGCCTGCAACCCAGGCATGTGTCCTGACCAGGAATCAAACCCAGTCTGCAGTCTGGCGTTCTATCCACTGAGCCAAACTGGCTAGGGCATGGCTCAATATATTATTAAATAAATATATTTTACTGGTTTTTTTACAGAAAGGAAGGGAGAGGTACAGAGAGCCAGAAACATAGATGAGAGAGAAACATCAATCAGCTGCCTCCTGCACACCTCCCACTGGACACACCTGCAACCAAGGCACATACCTTGACCGGAATTGAACCTGGGACCCTTCAGTCCACAGGCCGATGCTCTATCCACTGAGCCAAACCGGTTAAGGCTGCCTCAATATATATATATATATATATTTTAAATTTTATTTTATTAAGGTATTTTCTGTGTACATAGTTTACCATTGCCCCCCCCCCCACCTCCCATTTATGCCCTCCCTCCCCAGAGTTCTGTGTTCATTGGTTGTACTTATGTTCATGCATACCAGTCCCTCGGTTGTTCTCCTATCTCCCCCCAGGTCTCCTTCCCCTCCCCGCTGTCATTTGGCAATCTGCTTGATTTATGGTGACCATCTCAGGACCATATGAATAGAGTCCGCTCCTCCTCTGGTTTTCACCGCCCCTTCCCCTGGGTCCCACTGCTTCCCCTGGGACCCACGGCTCGCCCGGAGCACACTGCACCCTGGGACACTCGGCTCACCCGGGACACCCTTCCCCTTTGGGGGGTACGGCTTACCCGGGGCACATGGCCCCCTGGGACACTCGGCTCACCCGGGGCACTCGGCCCCCTAGGACTCTCGGCTCACCCGGGGCACTCGGCCCCCTGGGACACTTGGCTCACCCGGGGCACTCGGCCCCATGGGACACTCGGCTCACCCGGGGCACTCGGCCCCCTGGGACACACGGCTCACCCGGGACAAGCTTCCCCTTTGTGGGGTACGGCTTACCCGGGGCACACGGCCCCCTGGGACACTCGGCTCACCCGGGGCACTCGGCCCCATAGGACACTCGGCTCACCCGGGGCACTCGGCCCCCTGGGACACTCGGCTCACCCGGGGCACTCGGCCCCCTGGGACACTCGGCTCACCCGGGGCCTCAATATTTTTTAACTTTGAAATTTTCTTATAGGAATCAGCAGTGAGACAATTGTGAAACCCGCTTCAATTTCAGAGGAAGAACTGTTGAACTTAATCAATAAACTAAATAATGATGATAACGTCGATGGCCTCCTTGTTCAGCTGCCACTTCCTGGTGAGTTTTGGGCTCCGCCATTTAAAAGGATTTCTGAGGAGTGGAGAGGGCTGGTTACTCTATCCTGCTGGCCCCCAGTGTGAATCGGACCCAAAGGGGAGGTAAAGTTGAAAGAGGACATTTTTTATTAGATATGGGGAAGACCTACTCAATGAGGGGAAGCAGAGCTTGCCACCCTAAAATACGGCTTTGGGGATATTGATTATTTTAAGCAAGTTATTTCAAAGAAACAAAAGACTCAGGGGAAACCTTTGACCTTCCCTCTGACTGCCTACGGGAGGTTAGATAAGAGTCCTGCTCTAGGAAGGGAGATAGCATCAGAGATGCGAACCTGGTGTGATCAGCCGAGAGAAGGTTAGCAAGCCCCTTTAATTAGTCTTCTCTGGGTCCCACTGTTAAAGATGGTCCAACAAACATTTACTTACCAAACATTTGCTTTTCCATCTCCCAGTGAAGTACCTTCCAGTTCCCAATCACAGCCCCCTTTCTCCGTAGCTCACAATCGCAGATAAGCCTTAACTGCCTAATCTGTCCTGTGTCTTATATTAGTTTCCTTTCTTCTTTTTTTTTGCTAGAGAGAGAGGAAGAGAGAGGAAATATTGACCCGTTGTTCCACCTGGTTATGCATTCATTGGTTGATTCTTGTGTGTGCCCTGATCAGGGATTGAATTTGTAATCTTGGTGCATTGGGATGACACTCTTAACCTACTGAGCTCAACAGCCAGGGCCTGTGTCATATTGTTATAGAATCCTGGAATAGACATACATAATAAGTTTGGACATTTTTCTCCTGTTAATCTATCTTATGCTAATTTGGTTATTAGTCCAGCCAGAAGAATTTGGAAAGATAAAAGAAAAATAAATTTTCCTCTCCCACATCAGAATACCAATTACTCCCTGATTTGACATTGAGCTCTTGATACCAGGAAGAGTTCAGGGAAGCAGTTTTACCAGAGGACATTGGCTTTGATACTGGCATTTGGCTTTGCTTGATGTGTTCCTTCTGAGCGAACGGAAGTAGTAAATCGTCGAGGCACGTAGAGGCAAATTGTAGAAAGAGAACAGGTTTGCGCAACAAGCCAGATAGGCTGGGGTCAAGCAGGAGCAACTATGCAACGGTGACTGAGGCCGCTGGTCTGGTCTCTTTCAGAGCACATAGACGAGAGGAAGATCTGCAACGCTGTTTCTCCAGACAAGGATGTCGATGGCTTCCATGTAATTAATGTGGGGCGACTGTGTTTGGACCAGTATTCCATGTTACCGGCTACCCCGTGGGGCGTGTGGGAAATAATTAAGCGAACTGGTAGGTCTATCCCACAATTGTATGTCTGGTAGTATTATGAAAGTAGTACTTGCAAATAGTAAAGGAGTGAAAACTCCCACCCATGACTTCTAGTCTTACTCCGCAGAGCCTTTCTAACAGTTGCCTATGACTGTTTATTTTTTTAAATTTAATGTTATTGTTGATAATATTAAGAGATGTCTCCGATTTTTCCCCTTATTGACCCCCTCTACCCAACCCTCACCCCACCCAGGCCTTCCCCATGGTATTCTCTGTGCCTACGACTGTTTTGTTCCCTGCGGACAGAAGCCTCAGAGAAGGAAGCTTTGGCAGCGGTGATAGTGCACATTTATGTAACACTTGGTAGTTTACAAGATGTTTTCTTTAAGCCTTGAAGTGATAGGACCACTTGACTGAGGCAATCAGCTTGGTGACTTCATTCATTATTATAATTAGATTCACGTTCTAGGCTGTCGCCTTTTCCTTGAGTGCCTGAAGACAGTCTGGCATTACTTTTCAATATATATTATTTTTAAAAATAATTCTTTCTTGTTGAGAGTACTACACATGTCCCACTTTTTCCCTCATTGATGCCCTATATGTTTTTAAACAGGCATTCCCACCCTAGGGAAGAATGTGGTTGTAGCTGGAAGGTCCAAAAATGTTGGGATGCCCATTGCAATGCTGCTACACACAGATGGGGCGCACGAACGTCCTGGAGGTAAGCAAGTCGCTTTCAGAAGAGTGTCTTCTCCCTTATAGGAGACCTTTAGAGGCTGTCCTGTTTACTTTGTTAAACATCCAAGAAACATTGTATTTGCATTTGTTGTAATTTTGTTTAAAAAAAGATGTCCTATATAACAAAATCCTAATATGCAAAGGGGCCGTACGGTGAAACAACTGGCGGAATGACCGATCACTATGATGTACACTGACCCACCAGGGGACAAAGCTCCACGTAAGAGCTGCCCCCTGGGGGTACGTGTGCTCCTACAAGGGGAGTGGCCACTCAACTAGAAGCCAGGCTTATGGCTGGTGAGCACAGCAGCCGTGGCAGGAGCCTCTCTTGCCTCCGCTGTGGGCAGGTGGTAAGGAGCAAAGAGCCCTGGATTGTGAGAGGGATGCCTGACTTCCCCTGGGGATCAGGCCTAAGCTGGTAGGCAGACATCCCTCAAGTGGACCCAGACTGCTAGAGGGTGCAGGCCAGGCTGAGGGGCCCTCCCTCGGGGCCCCCCCTACCCCCTCCTGCCGCCAGTGCACGCATTTTGTGCACCAAGCCTCTAGTTTGGGGTATAATCTTTGTAGGAGAAGCTGTACTCAGTGTCACTTGAAAATTTATTTATATTCATTATGGAACTAGTTCCAAAATGGATAAGCCTCAAAAATTAATTATAAGTATAAGTATGGTCATAGGCAATTAGAAATTTTCAGTTATGACTTTGATAGTTGGAGTTATGAGGCAATTCTTTTTTTAAAAATATATATATTGATTTTTTACAGAGAAGAAGGGAGAGAGAGAGAGCTAGTAACGTCAATGAGAGAGAAACATCGACCAGCTGCCTCTTGCACACCCCCTACCGGGGATGTGCCTGCAACCAAGGTATATGCCCTTGACTGGAATCAAACCCGGGACCTTTCAGTCCGCAGACGGACGCTCTACCACTGAGCCAAACCGGTTTCGGCTATGAGGCAATTCTTTTTCAAAGTTAGTGTCTTGCTCTGTGTCATTTGGTAGAAAAAAAAATCTGACCATTGCAAAAGATTGACTTAATATGACTCTAATGTGTCATTATGTCACATTCTGTTAATTTAAGAAAAAGCCTCAAATCAGACTTATCATGTATGATTATCATAATATAAACCTACATAATTACATCAGAAATAATGGCAAAACTAAATATTTCCAGATATCTCCCAGCAAACTTAAAAAATAACCCTTGAGTAATTCTGGTGATACTTTATTTAGCAAAGATAAAATTCTTGAAAAACTGTTAAGTAGGCTAAAGAATAAATCTAATTATATATGACTCCAAAGATTAGAGCTATGAGTAAGGTAAAAGTTACAAGAAATTGAGTATTAATTAAAAAAAAAAAGACAATTGGCTGCCCAGAAAACATGGCCCACGAATTAAGCCAATTATTTTCTCAGAGACCTTGAGTATCTACAATGGTTTGCCTAGTTGACACCTATTCCAATCCCAGCTTTGATTCAGAAATCAAGACATTTACTTTTTAATTCATAGGTGACGCCACTGTTACAATATGTCACCGATACACCCCCAAAGAGCAGCTGAAGAAACATACCATTCTTGCAGATATTGTGATCTCTGCTGCAGGTAAGAGCACCAGGGAAGGGGACGGAAGGACATCAGCAGATGGACCTCTTGTCTTAGGACTTGCCTGCTCCACTGCCATTGCTTTCATTAGGGCCCCAGGATGACACCACGAGCCGCCTATAAAGATGAGGAAAGAGTTGTGCTTGGTATAGTGGTTTCTGTCATTTCATCGTAGACTTGATGGGATGAAAGTTATTTCTATAGTCTCAGAGGATTTCTATTTACTCTATGAAGTTTAACCGTTTCCTTGGTGAATGGTTCTTGTAGGTATTTATAAAACAAGCTAACTAGTTCTTCCAGGTCTCTTGAAATTGAAATTAGATAAGAATCTGACAGGCGTTTTCAGATGTTTCAGATGTTTGGACCATTCCTGTTTCCGTTTCCCCAGGCATTCCAAATTTGATCACAGCAGATATGATCAAGGAAGGAGCAGCCGTCATTGACGTGGGAATAAATAGAATTCAGGATCCCATCACTGCTAAACCCAAGTTGGTTGGAGATGTGGATTTTGAAGGTAAATAGTATAATTTTAAAAAATATGTAAAATCAGTAACTACTACCATTAGTCGGCATTTAGGACTAATAATTTTCATATAAGTTTTAAACTTGTGTTTTTTAGAGTTATAGACATTCTAGAATTATTTTAGTTGTTTATATCATAACATTATGGACAGCAGGTATAAACTTTTCAGGGAATTGTTTTTCCTTAGTGTTATTTCACAATTAAAACATCTTTAAGACTTTTAACAAGTCTGAAAATTTAATGAAGTGATTTCCCTAAACCCGTGGTCTGCAAACTGCGGCTCTCTGGCCCCTAATTAAAGCAGGCTCTTCCACAAAAATACCATGGCCTGGGCGAGTCTATTTTGAAGAAGTAGCATTAGAAGAAGTTTAAGTTTAAAAAATTTGGCTCTCAAGAAATTTCAATCATTGTTCTGTTGATATTTGGCTCTGTTGACTAATGAGTTTGCCGACCACTGCCCTAAACCATTGAGTCTCTGAAAAAGTGTTACAGATTTCTTATTTATTTATTTATTTATTTATTAAATTTTATTTTATTAAGGTATTTTCTGTGTACATAGTTTACCATTGCCCCCCCTCACCTCCCATTTATGCCCTCCCTCCCCAGAGTTCTGTGTTCATTGGTTGTACTTATGTTCATTCATACCAGTCCCTCGGTTGTTCTCCTATCTCCCCCCAGGTCTCCTTCCCCTCCCCCCTGTCATTTGACAATCTGCTTGTTTTATGGTGACTATCTCTGGACCCTATGAATAAAATCTGCTCCTCATTTGGCAGTCTGCTTGTTTTATGGTGACTATCTCAGGACCATATGAATAGAGTCCGCTTCTCCTCTGGTTTTCACCGCCCCTTCCCCTGGGTCCCACTGCTTCCCCTGGGACACACGGCTCGCCCGGGGCACACTGCACCCTGGGACACTCGGCTCACCCGGGGCTCTCGGCCCCCTGGGACACACGGCTCACCCGGGGCACTCGGCCCCCTGGAACACTCGGCTCACCCGGGGCACTCGGCCCCCTGGGACACTCGGCTCACCCGGGGCACTCGGCCCCCTGGGACACTCGGCTCACCCGGGGCACTCGGCCCCCTGGGACACACGGCTCACCCAGGACCCCCTTCCCCTTTGGGGGGTACGGCTTACCCGGGGCACATGGCCCCCTGGGACACTCGGCTCACCCGGGGCACTCAGCCCCCTGGGGCACTCGGCTCACCCGGGGCACTCGGCTCACCCGGGGCACTCGGCCCCCTGGGACACACGGCTCATCCTGGGCACACGGCCCCTCTAGGGTGTTGGGGTCGCATACTGGAGGCGCCGCGCCAGCTCCTTGCTAGCATGGGGGGCAGGCTGGGACAGGTGCAGTTGGTCTGAGATGGTTTCAGGCGGAGGGACCACCCCCAAAGGTGTCTCGTTCGGTGTGGGAGCGGAGCAGCTGCAGACATGGAGGCTAAGTTCTGAGGTCGCCCACTCCCTGAGCCCAAGGCGTGGTGAGCTCTGTTCTTGGTGAATTTCCTTTATTCTCGGCGGCAGTGGTGGGTGGCGGTGCCAGGTGCAATATTGACGGTCGCTCCTGTGGTTCAATTACCACTGTAGTTTTAAAGTTCACATGGCGGTGGTGGTGAGAGCTTCGGCTTGGCCATGTGGCATCGGAGGATAGGCTCGCCTGAGTGGGTAATGGAAGGCACCGTGCCATTTCCTCACCAGCGCGCTCCATTTCCCTCCCAGCATGGTGGGTGTGCTGGGAAGATTGTGGGCGGGCTGTGATGGCTGTATGGGGAGAGTCCGCCCTCAATGGTGTCCTCTTTGTTGCGAATGTGGAGCTTCTGTGGATGCAGAGGCTAATTTCTGAAGCCACACTCTCTATGAGCCCGGTGTGTAGTGAGCTCTGATTTCGGTGGATTCCCATTCTTGGGGGCGGCGGCGGGGGCGGCAGCGATGGCAGCGCCTGTGGCTCAATTTCCCCTGCAGTTTTAAAATCCGCGTGGTGGTATTGTCTGATGCCCTGGCCTGGCCATGCGGCAGCGGAGAGAGGATTCTCTGGGTCTGCCAATGGGAGGCGCAGCGCCAGCACAGCGCGTGCGAAGGCCTGGCAGAGCAGGCCGCGGGCGGTGGTGGAGAGTCCCCGCGATGTCCCAGTCTTTCAGACTTAGTGGAACGCTTCCCCTGAGCCAGGACAAGCAGCACCACCACCACAAATATTGGCCAGCTCAGCGCTGCCCCTCCACAGGTGACATTAGGGGCATCCTCACCTTGGTAGGCCCTCGCTCTCGGAGGTCTCAACCAGTGGAAGGCAGCACGGCACAGAACTGCCCCACCTTCTCAGTCCTCCACTCGCCGTAGTTTTAAACTCCACATGGCAGCTGCGGCGCCCTGCTTGGTGTCTAATTGTAGCCTTCCCATTTCTGGGCCGAGCTGGTTGTGCGGGAGGGGAGACGCTGCGCCCGCTCCTCTCTAGCACTGTGGGCGGGCTGGGAGGTCGCGCTCACGGACTTCTAGTCCAGGCAGGAGCCAAAGGCGCGGCGAAGGCGCGGCAGCAGCAGCGGCGGTGGTGGTGGCGGCGGTGGCGTAGGCCCCCATCAGCTCCTGTAGTGGCGGCAGGGCTGGCCCACTCCCTGGGCCCCAGGGCGGGGCGAGGTCTGGCTTCCCTCATTTCCGGCGTCAGTGGCAGGTTCAGTTTCGCTGTAGTTTTAAACTCCACATGGGGGCCGCGGCGCCCTGCTTGGTTTCTAGTTGTAGTCTTCCCACTTCTGGGCTGGTTGCTGGCGGGGAGACGCTGCGCGATTTCTTCGCCTGCACAGTAAGCGCGGGGGCTGGGCCGGCGGGGAGATACTACACCATCTCTTCGCCCGCCCGGCGGCGAGTGCGGGGGCCGAGCCCAGGCGCCCGCTCCTCTCCAGCACTGCGGGTGGGCTGGGAGGTCGCGCTCACGGGCTTCTCGTCCAGGCAGGAGCCGAAGGCGCTGCGGCGGCGGCGGCGGCGGCGGCGGCGGCGGCGGCGCCTGCGGCGGCCCCCATCAGCTCCCATGGCGGGCTGCCGGTGGGGCTGGCCCACTCCCTGGGCCCCGGGGCGGAGCGAGGTCTGGCTTCCCTCAATCTCGTCGGCAGCGGCTCCGGCAGGTTCAGTTTCGCTGTAGTTTTAAACTCCACATGGCAGCAGCGACGTCCTGCTTTGCATCTAGTTGTAGCCTTCCCATTTCGCCAGCTTTCCTGTGGGTCTGGTGCGATCCCTTTCAGTTTTATCTGTTGTTTATTTCCAAATTGTTGAGGAGATGGCGGCCCAGGAGACTTCCTGGGCCGCCATCTTGCTTCGGTCCCAGATTTCTCATTTTTAAGAGGAGATCCCAGACCTGGAATGTTAAAACGGTCCAGGAAAAAGCCATGTTCTTGAAAATTTGGCACTTCCTAGTACTGTAGATGTTTCCTTTCAGTTCATAAGGCATTATGTTTATCTGAATTTTACGCTGATATTTCTAGCTTTCCCTTTCTATTAAAGCAGTCAGACCCACACCTGGGTAACCAAGCGTTTTCTTTGTTAAGATTGAGTGAAAGACCTGGCCAGGTGCTCACCAGTTGGTTAGAGCAGTGACCGCCCACCTTTCGGCCCTCAGGACCACCAGCCGTCACCAGACCACCAGTTAGCGACCGCTGGGTTAGAGCATAGTTCCGATTTACCAAAGTTGCAGGTTCAATCTCTGGTCAGAGCACATACAAGAAGCAACCAGTGAGTGCATAAATAAGTGGAAGAACAAATAGATGTTTCTCTCTCTCTCCCCCTTCCTCTCTCTAAAGTCAATTTTAAAAGATTGGATTAAAAAAGCTTGCTTCTTTCCAGAAAATTGCTCTGCTTGGTATTTTGGGCAAACAGTATGAATAAATATAGCATATAAATTAAATTAAATTAAATTAAGAAAATGTTGTAGGCAAGTATTAATTGAGGTAATGCTTATGGTAGACCACCCATACAGTCAACCTACTGAGATGTTTCTTTTTAAGTAGACTTGATATGGAGGAAAGGGTGGCTGGTAGATTATGGGTGATTTAGATGTATAACTATTCCTTGAACAACTTTGCTTAGCATGTGCATGTTATTTTGTTAGTATGTTCAAAATTACATCTTGAGTAATTAGATATGATTAATATGAGTTTGACCTTTATGAAGGTGCTTATGTACATTATTGCTTTTTTTCCCAATGCTTCCCATGATATGTTAAAATACACACATGTGCTGTGTCATAACTAAAGGAATCTGCTGTCTTGTTTCTTCTACACAGAAGTCCAGAAAAAAGCTGGTTACATCACTCCTGTCCCTGGGGGCGTTGGTCCCATGACAGTGGCGATGCTAATGAAGAATACCATTATCGCTGCCAAAAAGGTGCTGAGGCTTGAAGAGCAGGTGGTACTGAAGTCTAAAGAGCTTGGAGTGGCAACTAATTAACTCTTGTGTCTTCCGGGTCATGAACAGTAACTCCACGCCAGGTCAAGAGGCAAAACAGGCCAATAGGAATGCAGTATCTCTTATTTATTCTGCCGACATGGTTTTAAGCAATGCTTTGTATTTATTGAAAGCTCAAATGGATGGGTGCTTGTGCACATAGCTCTCCCCAGTACCTCACCAGGGATCGTGCCATTATGCTGGGTCATGTGATCTGGCCATGAGAGGAGCCATTAGCCTGGTGGTTGCACGGGGGCGGACACTCAGTAGAGAAGGGCTGTTTGCTTTGTCAGACCTTCAGTTACAAATTGCCTTTTCCAGGATTGCATTTCCCAAGTGCTATTCCAATAAGAGTTGATACTCACTTTAGGTTCCAAACCTTTTGAGCTCAACTGGTCAAACCAAAGGAAAAATGTTGCTAGAGAAAATTAGGGAAACGGTACAAAAGAAAAAATGATACCATGTTTTCCCGAAAATAAAACCTCCTCTGAAAATAAGACCTACTTCATGGAAAAATAATACATCCCCTGAAAATAAGACATAGCACATCTTTGGGAGCAAAAATTAATATAAGACACTGTCTTATTTTCGGGGAAACAGGGTAGTAATTTAATGAGAAAAAAATGTACCCTAATTTTATATTGCCTGATAACCAGAAGAAAAGCTACCTGTTAATAGTGTTGTGTCACTTTAAAGCTTAGTCTTTGGGAAAATGTCTGTGCTATTAGCCTTTATTTTATGCGTGTTCCCATTCATGAGCTCCCCTTTTGGTTTTCTGGGGTCGAAAGGCTTATTTTATAAGTAATTCACGTGTATTGCCATATTTGGTTTTTCTATTTCCTTAATGTTAATTTTTTTGTACTGTTTGAGAGGTCTGTATGGTTTCTTTAGTAGATCTTGAAACCTATTTTTAAAAAACAAAACTTGGGCTTGATCATCATTAGGGCGGTTGTATAAGTATGCAATTGCCTTTTCCACCAAAGAATCGTCAGCCTGCTGCCTGCTTTCTCTGATGTACCTATTGGCTTTCCCCGATAGGTTTTTGAGATCTTGAGTTAATAATGAATTTAATCAGACTTTCTGATTAAGTTTTTTGTTTTATTTTGTTTGTGTGTGTGTGTTGTTTTTTTTTTAAATAAAACACTCTGACTAGTATGAAATGATTTTCTGAAATACCGTATCTAACTGCTACTGTGTTGTCTTAGTTGTGACCTAACCATAGTTTCCTCATTGGCTGTAATCGATTGGTGTAAGTGGTAACACCCACTCCTGTGCCTTACACAAAGTGGTTTAAAGAGCTGTGGAGAAACCAGCCTCGTCCATTTAACCTTTCCTCTGACAGGTTGTGCTGAGCCAGGATCTTAATCAGTAAGATTCACGTAAGTGGTTAATATTGTTCCGAGTAGTTTGTAAACCATGCATTCAATTTACACATTGTTCCATTTACAAACAACTTGATGTGCTTCCCAAGTTTCTCCTCTCTCTCTCTCTCTCTCTCTCTCTCTCTCTCTCTCTCTGTGAATTTTTGTTATTGACAGATTGGAAGGTATTGGTGCAGGTTTTGAGGCTAAGATAGGTCCCACCAGGACTGGAAATTCTGGTTCTCGCTCTGGCTCCCGGCAGCGTGAGGCAGATGGAGAGAGAACAATGAGGAGCTGACCTATTCCCTCCTGCTCCTCTGCCAGCTGCCTTTATTCTTTTGATGATTTTCTGGAGATGAAAGAAGATGCTAGTTTATTAGATTTTTTTTTTGTAAGTGAGAGTAGCTGGTGCCATAAGCCATGCCTGCTGACTTACCTAAATTATTAAACACGGAGCAAGGTGAGCAGACAGGATTACACTTTATTGAACTGCAGTTACAAGCGGGAAAATGTACTGACCCGCACGGAGAAGTAACATGTCAGCCTGTTCAAAGCTATCAAAGTTAAAATGCTCATGTATATACAAAATATAAATGACATAGGAGGTGAAAATTAGTGATCAATTTACAGAACAAAAAAATTAACGTGGTTTTTCAGTTTGTTTCATTAATCAAGCCCATTTACTCCTGAATCCATAACATTTCTACAATTCAATTTGGACAAAGTGCTATTGAAAATCAGCCAAGTTTTAACGGTGAAATGTTAAGGGTAGGTTGTTAGCTCCCCCAGGATAGGTACAGATGAAGATGAAGAATTTATACTTAAACTCGGGTGATGGTTCTAGATTAGTGGGCAGCTAAGTAATTCAGCTGCTATCAGAAGTAACAGAGGTCTAGAGCTTTACCTCTTGGCAGTATCCCCTAGAAGGGAGCTCAGATTTAACTTAATAAACAAGAGCTTTCTGTGGACCAGTCACTACTAGGCTTTAGGAATTAGAGACCTTTAACTGTACTGTTGACTCAAGTTGTTAACAATCCAGTGCCATTTGTCTGAAAAATAGGAATGAATAAAGAGCGCCTTGCATTTGTCACCTTGAATAAATGTAGTAACAAACCAAAGTGATTTACTCAAGATTCAAATCCTAGTTGTTTTATGTCAAATGCATTGTGGCTATTCAGCACGTAGTAGTTGTTAAATGAAAACGTGGTTGGTGTTGGCTAACCATGGATTAAAGATAAAGACTGATCTTGTTCCTTGAGGAAAGGACTTACTTTATTAATGACGGTTTTCTTCCAGTCCTTCCTTTAAAGCATTAGTCTCATCTTACAAAGTTAGGGTCTTCCCAAATTTGACATCGGCTCTGCCCAACTGCAATGTTCATGTGAACGGGAGTTGGACTTTGGGAATCTGGCCATTGAAAACTTGCAGGAAGGACCTACCCACACGTCCAGACATGTGATTGTGGGCACGAAAAACCAGTGATGTTAATTCAGAGGATCATTGTGTTGATTTAACGTGGTGTGAGGTCTTACTCTACCAACTTTTATTTTAAAAATATTTATGCACTCCAGGGTGTTGGTTCTTTCATTGACAGACTTTTCCGTCTGGGAAAGCCCCAGTCACACTTCTGTGCTGGAGCAAGGCCCGTAATGCAGAGAGTTCAAGCCTTTTGAATGATCCTTAGCAATTGGAACGAGATGGAGTGGAAAGATAGGACTTTCAAGATGAATTTTTTAGCCTTACTCTATTGAAGTGCAGGTATTTTAATAATTCTTTCAAAATCATCTAGACACTTTAACTTAAAAAAAAAAAAACACCAATCTCCATTTTCAATAAAAATGGACTGTTGCACCTTTAACCACAGTTTTGGGAGGTAAACATTTTTTTTTTTTTAATTTCAAAAGAACCGTTATAATTTCTATGCTGACTTGCATTTTAAAATAAAGTATAACATGTTGCTTTAGTTATTGCGTGACTACAAAGGGGAGGGGAGATTTTGCACCTAAGTAGTGCTTTTCATTGACGATTCCCAGTTTTTTATCAACTGGAATAATGACTGTTTGGTAGATAAGGAAACCCAGAAGTTCAGGGTTGTGGCCCAGACCCTCAGGATAAAGATTAAACCATGCCCTCCCCTCTCCCCCCGCCCCCTCTGGGGACGCTGTGTCCTAGAGGGAGGTCTCGCCGACAGCGTCTCTTCCATACATGTCCATGTCTGTGAAGTCACAGTCTGACTCCATCTCTATCTTCACCTGTGGCACCATGAACACTGGCCTCTGAGAGTAGCTGAAAGCAGGCGAAGCTGGACAGGAAATTTTGAAGTGCAAGGTGATGCTGAGTGAGAAAAAGGGGAGCGTGATTCATCCAGGGTTTGGTGTTCATTGTGCCATCCCCCCGAGCAGGGCTCTGCTACAGGTAGTTCTGTCTTATGAAATCTTATCACAGCAACTAGTAGCGTCCTATCTGCTGGGCCTTCAGCTATAGACATCACTATCGCCCTGTTTCAGTCTATTCACATTGCTGCCAAAGCGAGCTGTCTAGACTACAAACCTGTCTGTGGTTCCCCACTTTTAATTTTCCCGTGGTTTTCCACTGTTCAAGACGTAGTATCCGAGCACCTTGTTGCACAGGCTCCTGGGATCACACACACACACACACACCCCCCCCCCCCCCGTTTACTTGCATTTGTGTTCTTTGGCCTGAGTGTGTGTGTGTATTTTCAAATGGCATTTCTGGTCTGTTCTGCCTGGAATGCCCTTTTCCCCCATTTTCCTCACTCTAGTGGCCGGTGGACTCCTGTGTATTATTCCCAGGTGCTCTAGGTAAGGCAAATCCACCCTTACACCGCTGCTCCATTATTTGTGGCACAGGGTGCTATGTGTCCCTGACCACATGCCTTCCTGCCTGGTAGCTTATGATGCTAACCTCTGTTAAATTAGATCATGTCGCTGAGCCTTTTTCTCCACTGAAATGGAATCCTGCTACTTCAGGATTGGTCTGGTCTCTGCCTTCACAGGCTCGGTAAAACACCAGTGCAGTTGGGAGGTGCCACGGCCGGTTACCACATTTGTCCCTTGCTTGGAATAATTTAAACAGCGTTTTTTGAAATGCCCTGTCTCTGTCCAAATTTTCTCTCCAGTGACCGAAATTGGGGCAATCAGAGATTCAATTTAGTGTAGGCTATTCTAAAGGGAACATAAGTCAGGGTGGACAGATTGCTCTTCTAACACATTTCTATAGAAAAGTCAGTGGCGGAGGGTATCAGAGCCTCGGCTGGGGAGGCGGGGTGAGAAGGCGGGCAGAGAAGTACTGGGGCGTGTGACACTCCTGGGGCGTGTGACACTCCTGGGCGGGAGCAGCCCCGGGCCAACCGTGAGGGAGGCTGGTCCTGGTGACAATATTCCTTTCAGCGGGGCCTGTGATGGCAGCTCTGACTGACAGCTCAGAAGATCCCGAATGAGTTTCCTCAAACCCTTGAGAGAGTGCCGTGTGAGTGGAGGGGTATCTGCCCCCAGGCTGGGTAGCCTGCGCCTTCACTGACCCGGTACCGAGGGCTTTCCGTCCAGCGTGGGGCAGTGTAAGCGCAGGACTGGCTCTGCCCTCTTCCCTAGTGATAACCAGACACACTCGCCTCTGAGTTGTTCTTTTCCATTTTGAGCCCCCTTTGTTGTCAGCCTTCAAGGAGCCCCCCTTTCTGCACGGGTGGCTCGTTCAGATCAGACAGGAACCGCCTTGTTGGCTCGGGGCTCCTGGAAACCAGGTCTGGAATGCTTTCTGGACTGTTCTTGTCTCCACCTGATCTTTGGTTCGCTTTCCTCGATACCCCTCCTGACTCTGCTAGTTAACCATGCTGTTATTTGATAGCACAGAGTATTAGGGTACCCGATGCTTGGGCCCTTAGAGTTGCCTTATCCCGGCTTTCCATAATGTACAGCACTTACGCCATATCTGGTTTTCCTCTATGTTGTCTTCTGTTTTTTAGTATTTCCTTTTCCTTTTCATTTTACCTAAATAGTTTATGATAATTTCCTCTCCTAAAATTGAATACCTTTGTGTGTTGTACTCATGTTTTTATGTCAGTAAGAGGACAAATTTGCTACTGGACACCCACTAATCGGGACTGTCAGCCTTTCCTCGGCGGACCACAAAACAAAGGCCTTTTGCTGAGACACTGGCGAGGCTGGGAGATCCTAGTCCCTCAACCTCCCTGGCCACTGTTCAGTTTCCTATCCAACACCCAGGGAGGACACTTCATGGCGGTTACCTTCGGTCAAGTTCTGAGTCACTGAAGGAAGAGTCAGAACGAGTAACTCCAACTGGAAGATCTTTTCCCTGGCAGGAAAAGTAAAACGTCAGCAGCGGAGCAGGTCTGAGGACTCCGCTGGAGGAGGTCCCTTTCCCAGCATCCCTTACCCCTTCCGTCTCCTTTCTATTCTCCGGCCCCAGGGCCAACACTGCACAAGAGGGTTACGGGGCCCTTGCTAGGGTGGGCGGTTTAGTTGTTCCTTCATTAGAAGGCTCAGCCAGGTTGGGTGGGTGGGAGGCATGGGAAGGACCAGGGGAGAGCGAGAAAGGGTGGTAGGAAGTGGGGAAGGAGGAAGTCTCTGATGGTGAGTGTGATGGGAAGCTCTTAAGGGGGCTGGCAGGATCCCTAACCTGGTCTTTGAGGAAAGTGGCCAGCTCTATTAGGAGCAACAGGGTCTGGGCCCAGGTTGGGATCTCAAGCTGACTTGTCTCAGTGACAGGACCGTCTGCCAATAGGAGCTGAGGCTGGGAGCAGGTAAAGGCAGCAACAGAATCCCCCAGGATCTTCCCTTCCAGGAAGCCTCCCTATCAGCGGGCGGAAGATGCTATGTACAGAATAAGCCCAACTACTATGACCCAAGTTACACTCCAAGTGCAATGCTACCTATTTCACTCAAGGACAACTCTGGGCCAGCATGGCTCACTGGTTGAGCATCAACTTCGGAACCAGGAGGTCACGTTTGATTCCCTGCCCCCCTACCTCGCCCCATCCCCCCGCCCACCATGTGGGGCATGTAGGAGGCAGCCAATAACTGATTGAAATGATTCTCTGATGTTTCTATCTCCCTCTGAAATCAATAAAAATATATTAAAAATACATAAAGGACAACCAGTTTGGATTTGAGCTCTCCCTCCCAACCATCACCAAGAAACCCGTTCTGCCTAGCACAGTGGTCCTCTAGCATCTACGACCACCAGATTCCCTGACTTAAAGATGGAAGTTCCTTGAGGCGGAGGGTTAGAAAGGAGGAAGCACCATGTGTTTTACTTACTGGCAATGCAGTGGGTACCGTTTGGGGGGTCTATTTGGACACTTTCCATGGGAATCTTTATAACGGAGGGAGGAGGGAACTGGGGCTGGAGAGAAACAGTGGGAAAAGCTGATGAACACCAATACAACAGCGTTGCCTTTCTGGCCAAGATGGCAAATACATCATCCACAGTGCAAAGTGCCCTCCTTGCTTCAGACTAAATAGGAGCTGCTGCAAACAGGCCCCCTGAGGGGCATCACGGTTAGCCCGCTGTCCTAGGCAGGATGGAACTCCCAGGAACGTTACTCAGAACGGTCTCACCTGATAGCTGTGTAAGGATAACATGTAAAATGAATTTCTGTAAGTTGAATCCCGTTTTTTCATTAAATATATCATGTAATCCAGAGATATTTTCCCCCAACCCTGGAATAGTTCAGGGCACATGGTGTCCATTCAAGTATTTATTGAATAAATCTGAAAGAACAGTATTTGTCTCTAAAAGGCACTTTGACTTGGTTTCTTTGTTCTTAGAACCTATCTTTGAGAATCATCTAAACCATCAACGGAAAACATGAATGAATGATGGGCCTCTTCCCTCTCTGGAAGAGGACAGTGTTGAGGACCGGGGCAGTTTGGGGCCCTCACTTCCATCAGAAGATGGTTGAATCAACACCTATCAGTCAGCAAGGATTTACTAAGAAGAGTTTTGACCTGCAAAAGGCAAGATCGCTAGGAGAACCATTCAAGGATGATGCGGGGATGTGGTCTTAGGTCAAACTGGGAGAAGGGGCGCCAGGCCTGGCATTCGGAGATGGCACGGGCAGCCTGGCACACTGGAGATGACCGGATGCAAAGTCAGGAGTGACTGCCTTGATTCCCTCGAAGGCACTTAGCTCTATGTCCCTCTCGGGTGAATCACTTCCCTTTTGTAGTGAGCACTTGAACTAGACAATCTTTCTGCCTAGCAATTTGTGACTTAACTCTTAAGTTCTGGACGGGCTTCTTGTCTGTTGACTCCCTGCGTGTGTGGGGATGGAATGGGGAGGAGACATGGGGAAAAGGAGGGGTAGTCAGGGCAACTGAGTGGTTGTGGATCTGGGGAAGGTAGCCACTCTCCTCTCTGAGGGCTGTGCCTCTTCCCCACCTCCTGCCCTGACACCCTAGGGGCAGGACTAAGCAGACCTTGCCCTCGGCCCTCCTGTCTGTCCCAGCGTCCAGTCTCCCAGTGAGCTCCCATCAGAGCCGCCCCACCTCCTGCTCCATTCTTGGGAGGTCAGGCCTAACCACCTCTGTGATGGAGCCAGGCTTTGCCCTGTTCCCTTAGGGGGCTGCGCTGCTGTGGGGGCTCCTTCCCTCTGGCTCACCCTGAGGACAGTCACAGAAACAGACGAGCTCTCAGCACCTGGACCAAGATAAGCAGAAGCCTCCGCCCATCCGGAACTGGGTTGCTGCGGGCGCCTGAGAAGCCACCCCATCCCTGTCCCTGGCTGATGTGGAGGGAGGGTCTCAGCTCCCTTCTCCCCCTCCTTCCCCACCCCCTGCTAGGCCCAGCCTCATATCCTCCCCACCTCCTTGTCACTGTCCTCATGGGCCCCTTTCCTTCTCTTTTTCTTCTTATCCGTCTCCTTTTTCTCCTTCTCTGGGAGGATGTTGTCGATCCAGGCCAGGTCGTGCTGGGAGAAGACGAGGTCCAGCAGCCTCCGGACAATGATGAGGCCCAGGATCTGCGGTGAGAGGTGGGAGAAAACGGAAGGCTCAGGTCCCCACACCTGGGCACAGTTCTCCCTCAGCAGCCGTGCTCAAGGACGTCTTCTGGTCAATGTCTGCGGAGCCATCTCAAAGTTCCCACAACCATTATTCACCAACTGCCCACCTTGGGTCCTGCCTGGCTTCCCTCAGCGGCAATGGCTTCCGGTGACCCACAGGGACAGAGCAGGCGATGGCTGAGGTGGGGAGCCAGGTGGCAGCCATGGTCAGAGAACTACAGTTATTCTTCATATATGTATTTTTTTAATTGATTTTTTTTAGAGAGTAAGGGAGAGGGATAGATAGATAGATAGATAGAAACATCGATGAGAGAGAAACATCGATCAGCTTCCTCCTGCACACCCCCTACTGGGATGTGCCCGCTATCAAGGTACATGCCCTTGATCAGAATCAAACCTGGAACCTTTCAGTCCTCAGGTTGATGCTCTATCCACGGAGCCAAACTGGTTTCAGCTACAGTTATTATTTTAATCAGTGGTCCTCAAACATAAGCTTGCATCAAATCTCACGCTGCTGGATGCTGGGGACCCTATTGAGAAGCCTGGGTCAAAAATCACTCTGTAGAGCCCTCCCGGAGGACACATTTCACACCCCCCTCCTGTCCTCTCTGGCCCGGCTCCAGCCCTGCAGGCTTTGGGGCCCACTTCCCTGTGCTGGGCTTATCTGGGAGCCAGAGGCAACGTGTTTTTGGCTTTTTCTTCTTTTGGAATGCTTTTAAACTTACATAAAATTTGCCAGAATAGCCACAGGACCCTCATGTCCTTTACCCAAACGTCATGCTTCTCAAATTCAGTTAGTCTGAATGGTGAAAGGGTGCTTTCCTTCCTCCTCACTCCCTCCCTCCTTTTCTCTCTTTCTTTAATTTCTCACCCGAGGATAACTTTCCATTGAGTTTTAGGGAGAGTAGAAAGGCGGGGGAAAGCCAGAGAAATATCAATGTGAAACAAACACATGGATTGGTTGCCCCCCTGCACAAGCCCAGCTAGGGCCGGGGCTGGGGAGGATCCTGCCACCGAGATGCATTTCCTTGACCAGAATCAAACCTGGGACCCTTTGGTCCACAGGCCCAAAGCTCTATCCACTGAGCCAAACCTGCCGGGGCAAAGGGTTTCTCTTTAGCAAGATCTACTTCTGGACTTGGTTTGAATGCCAGCAGTGGGGACCTCAGTCTCCTTGTCACATGTGCCAGCTTCGCCATCCTGCCGTACAGCCGGGCGGCTGGGTGGCTTTTGCACTCACTGAGCTTTGCCACCTGGGCTGAGCGGAGGTGGGAGCCACGGCAGCGTCTGTCCACCGCACGGACCGCCCTCCCGGCCCTCCTCGCCTCCCACCCCGCCCCACCTGCCTGCATCCCCAGCTCCTCTTGTGCTGTGCCTGCCTGACCAGAGCCAGGCCACCAGGGAGGACGAAGCGGGAGTGGGCCCAGCGGGAGGGAAGCCAGCCCCGCCTCACCTACCATGACCGGGAAGACGATGGCGGCCACCGTGGACTTGAGGATCCAGAGCACGGCCAGGCAGAGGACCTGCACCAGCGTGAAGAGGTGGATCCGGCGCAGGGGCACGTGGCGCAGGAAGGCGTGGTCCGGCTGGTGCTTGGCGGGCATCAGGAAGAGCTTGCAGCGGTCCCAGAACTGGGGAGGAAGCAGAGGCTCAGCCAGCGGGGGGGACCGGAGCCCTGCTGGGGGCCTGGGAGGGGCCTCAGAGAAGGGAGCCCTTGGCCAGGCGTTAAGGACGCGCAGAGAGAGAACCGAAGTATAGGAGGACGTACATCGAGATCTTACTCAGCGAGAGCTCAGGGAGGGCTGGGCCCTGGAACTGGCCACAGACGAATACCGGCCACAGTCAAAGAAAATGCAGCTTTAACTGCAATATAAGTAATCTGAAACATCCTGGTATGTCATGGTAAATAAAGAACAAAGCAAGCCCGGCCGGTGGGGCCCAGTGGTTGAGCATCGACCTCTGAACCAGGAGGTCGGGGTTCGATTCTCAGGCAGGGCACATGCCCAGGTTGCGGGCTCATCTCCAGGAGGGGGCGAGCAGGAGGCAACTGGTCAATGATTCTCATCATCGATGTTCCTAGCTCTCTTTGCCTCTCCCTCTCTAAAATCAAATATATGGCCGACACCGGTTTGGCTCAGTGGTAGAGCATCGGTCTGCGGACTGAAAGGTCCCGGGTTCGATTCTGGTCAAGGGCATGTACATTGGTTGTGGGCACATCCCCGGTGGGGGGTGTGCAGGAGGCGGCTGGTCGATGTTTCTCTCTCATCGACGTTTCTAGCTCTCTATCTCTCTCCCTTCCTCTCTGTAAAGTATCAATAAAATATGTTTTAAAAAAAATAAAAAAATAAAATCAAATATATGAAGAATGAAACAAAGTGTTCTTCTGCGAGTTGCCCTAGAGAAGTCAGAGGCGTAGTGAAATGCTCACTGGAGGCAGCCCCACCTGAGTTTTGAGTTCTGAGCCTCTCATTTCCCCATTTATAAAATTGGTGTCAGAGGGTCTCCTTACACAGATTTAATTATACCACACTAGGAAGTGCCCGGCATAGTTATTTTACTTGGGACATACACAGTAAATGGTAGTCTTATCATCGCCATCATTATTTCATGGAGCTGGGAAAGCGAGCCCTTGGGGTCTTGGTGACAGGGACCCAGACGTGGTGCCCTGGCCCACGGGGAGGGCCTTACCTGGATGCCGTTGAGGGAGGCCACGCCCATGTAGAGGAAGACTCCGTACAGCACGGGCAGGGGGATGTACTGAAACGAGAGAGGGGAGCAGGGCTTCGGGCTGAGCCTCTGCCGGGGGCAAGCCGTGGGCCGCCCTGTTCTGTGTGCAGGTGTCTGACCCAGCCTGCCGCCCGGCTTCCCCAGGCGGCAGGAGCTGGGGTGGAGGACCTGAGGGTCTGAGGGCAGACGTGGAGCCAGAGTGCCAGTGGGGGAGGCGGAGCCTCTGGGGCTCTTCAGCCGCCTTCCTGCTGGGTGGCCAGTCCTGTGGGCAGCATTCCCTGGGCCTGGCCCGCTGCTTCGGAGCGCCGTGTGGTCTGAAGACGTAGCTTCTGGAACATGGGGAAGCTCCATAGAGAGCCCCTGCTTATTCCTGTCGGTCCCTTCCCACCTCCAGCCCCAGCGAGGGCCCAACGCGGCGGCTCAGCGTGTGGGGAGCTGGGGGCCTTTAGAGAGTGACCTACACCAGCGGGAAGTACCTGCTGCCTCCCAAAGCCCATGCCTCACACACGATCAGATGAAGAAAACAAGAAGAGCCCGGCCGGCGTGGCTCAGTGGCTGAGCGTCCGTCCACCTACAGACCAGGAGGTCACGGTTCGGTTCCTGGTTGGGGCACACGCCCGAGCTGTGGGCTCGATCCCTAGTGGGAGGCCTGCAGGAGGCAGCCGACCCATGATTCTCTCTCATCATGGATGTTTCTAGCTCTCTCTCTCCCTCTCCCTTCCTCTCTGAAATCCATAAAAATATATTTAAAAAGAGAAAGAAGAAACAAAACAATGTCATGCCAACCACCACGACTCACCAGCTCACCACTAGTGCTCACAGGTAGACGGCTTACTTTTTCAACAACGGCATCACGTCATTGCACTGTCCTGTAGTTGCCTTTATGACTCTTTAGAAGCCTTTTGAGGTCTGTCTCCACGGTCTCTCTAAGCCAGGGGTGGGCAAACTTTTTGACTCGAGGGCCACAATGGGTTCTTAAACTGGACCGGAGGGAGGGCCGGAACAAAAGCAACCTGACCATGCTGGCACTCTCATCTTGGGCTGCTGGTGAAGGAGCGGAGGGGAGAGCAAGAGAACCCTCCACAGGGTCCGGCCCGTGGGCCATAGTTTGCCCACGGCTGAAAGCCGTGTTTCTACTTTCCTTTCCCTTTAGCTGCTCCTGCGGCTCACCACTGTGAACCAGGCTGCTCTGCCTCACTCCCGGGGTTTTTGTGTTGGGGCATGTGATGTGGTTAGACACTATTTCAGAAGGTCAATACATCTAGCCAAACAAACATCCTCTTTTTAAAAGAAATCAGACTGTGTTCATATATATATATTTTTTTAACATAAAGCATGGCTTGGACCCATAACGCCGTAAACCTAGGACATCTGAGCTGAAAGACAGAACTGTGGGGCCAAGGCGTCGTTCCATTTGTACGCGGCTTGGGAGGTGTTGGCCGTTTTATGAAACAAGGTAAAAATGTGAAGGAACAACACCACTTCTCCCGCTAGAAATAGTTCCCATGGCAGAGGAACCAATGAACATCATGGCTCTCTTGTTTTTGTTCTTCACACCGGCACCCTGAATGGGTCTTTCTGAGATATTCATTGGGGGGTGGGGGGGCCTGCATAAGATCGGGGCAGCTACAACTAAGATGAACTCAAGACAGCAAAGTCGTTGTGGGCAATGATTATGGGAAAGGGCCACTGGTAGGTGTTCTGGGTGGAACAGTGTCCCCAAAATTCACGTGCGGAAGTCCTAACCCCCAGCATCTCGGAGTGAGGACGCACTCCGAAGGGACTCCCGTTGGATGATTGCGTCTCTTCCGGCTGCTCCGGAGGGACGGACGTGAGCAAGAGGAGCCTCAGACCGCGCTGGGAAAAGTCACCATGTGCCCAACACACGCAAGACAGACGCAGGAAACGGGCCCCGGGAACACGCACAGAGGCCTCCTTGCAAGTGTTAAAGCCGGAGGCCTCGCGTGAGCCACAAACACAGCGACGTGGGCACCCAGCCAGCTCGGGAAGCTCCTGATCTAAGCGGCGGGCCTTGGCAGAGCTTTCTGAGGGCCGCGTCTCACAGAAGGTGAGGTGGACCCTGGGAGGGGCGATAGAGCAGCCAGCCCGACGGCTGCCGATAATAAATGACACACTAGCTGAAACCGGTTTGTTCTCAGTGGATAGAGCGTCGGCCTGCGGACTCAAGGGTCCCAGGTTCGATTCCGGTCAAGGGCATGTACCTTGGTTGCGGGCACATCCCCAGTGGGGGTTGTGCAGGAGGCAGCTGACTCTCTCTCATCGATGTTTCTAACTCTTTATCCCTCTCCCTTCCTCTCTGTGAAGAATCAATAAAATATATATATATTTAAAAATAAATAAATGACACACTATTCCAGAAAGCAATGATGATGATGATGAAATGTCTCTTTGACCTCATAGAAGCCTGCCTTTTGAGGGGCCATGGGGGGACCCTGCCCCACCTTGGGGGCATCAGGCCAGAGGTTTCCCAGGCAGACAGCGTGCTGGGGGAGGGGGCAGGGCCTCACCTTCAGGACAGGGGCCAGGAAGACGGAGATGCCCGTCAGGAGGAAGACGATGGTGCCGGTCACTCTCTGTTCCCTGGCAGAGAAGAGCGCCTGGTCAGGTAGGCTGGGAGATGCTCCGTGACCGTCCCGTGACCCTCTGTGGGCACCTCAAGGTCATGGCCGCAGCCCTGGCCTCGGCCTTGTGCCCCCATTCCAGAGGGTCAGCCTGCTGCTCACGGCCCAGCTGAGCACACACAGGAGGAGAGGGGGAGCCGGGCAGAGGCGAGGGCCTTCTGTAGGGGTGTCTGGGAGGGTGTCCAGGGCAGTGACTAACAGTGGGGTGCTTGAGCCAGACAGACGTAGGGGGGCTCCGCCGCTTACTGGTCGTGTGGCATCAGGCCCTAAGTGTCTTCCCTTCAGTGGGAGAGAGATAACGGCACCCACTCGGGGCTGGGTTGTTGTGAGAACGAAATGGGATATAAAGTGCTCATTACCCCTGCCCTTTGACTACAATTAGGTCCCACATCTGTAGGGCATGAGTGATGAGGACTGGGGGAGGGGGCCTGGCTGCTGGCAGAGCAGGTCTGACCGAGGGTGGGAGAGAAAGTGTGTGTTCCCGGTGCCCAGGCCCAGACCTGGTGCAGGTGGGAGCTGGGGGCTCCGGGCAGATTGCTCAGGCCCTGCTGTCTGGGGCCTGCGGGGGGGGGGGGGGGCCTGCCCTGACCAGAGAAGCCTCGCTCTGGGCAGACGGGGAAAGTGGGGTCTCCTGGGCCAGTGGGGGAAGCTCTTAGGACAGCCACTTCTGAGAAGGCCAGTGTGTGGGGTGGGCTCACCCCGGAGAACCTCAGAGGGGGAGGGCGTGCTGCTGTGTCTGAAACAGATCAGGGACCTGACACGGGCATGAGGGGAACGGAGGTGACAGGCCACGGGCCACAGCCCGGGAGTGGGGATGTGAGGGCGGTCCGGAAGGCTCTCTGAAGGAATGGAGATTGGGCAGGACCCAGACCCAGAGGTGGGCTTCGGGGGACGGTGAGGGCAGGGTGTCTGCGAGAGGAGACAAAGGGACAGGTCAGAAGCGGCCTGCGGGGCTCGTGAGGGCCCATCGAGGCGAGAGCTGAGTGTGTGGATATGTTGTGCCCAGATTCCGTGATCCCCGAGGACCACCGGGGAACCAAATCCGATGCAATTAGCAAGAGAGTCTCTTTTCCGCCATGCTGTCGGCGTGAGTGGGACGGAGCCCATGCTAGCATGGAAGAGACTCTCTTGCTAATTGCATCGGATTTGGTTCCCCGGTGGTCCTTGGGGATCACGAAATCTGGGCACAACAGATACGGGCCCTGGTGGTGCTTGGAATCCACTGAGGCAAAAAGCGTCACTTAGAACTGAATTTCCGTCTCCCGCCCGCTCCCTTCTGGAACATCACTGTCTCCTGTGGCTCCTGAGCCGTCAGGGCAGGGGCCCCTTTTGCCCAAGCACCCTGATGGCAAAAGAAACCTGCTTTCCCTTCCCCGAACCGACCACTCCTGCTCGTGGGGGGGGGGTCCCCAAGCCCAGAGCCCCACCTACCGGACCCCCAGGAACTGGGGCTGCTCCCCCGGGGCACTGGTCTCGGTTTCCATCTTGAGGCTGTCGATGTGGGCGATGGAGATGACGGTGGCTGCCACGTACCAGGGGAGCCCCAGGAAGGAGCAGAGGGCCATGAGGATGCCCACCCAGAGCAGGTCCAGGTGGTAGCCAGCAGCCTTCTGCGGGGCGGCAGCAGAGGAGGCGCCGGCTAGGAGCCTGCTGCTGATGGGTGTGTGTGTGTGTGTGTGTGTGTGTGTGTGTGTGTGTGTGTGTGAGGGGTTTGGACAGAAGTCCCCCCGAAGCAGTCATTTGGTGGAGCGTGGGTCCGGGCTCCCCCTGACCTTCTAGAGGGGCTGCCATCCTACAGCGCTCAGGCCTCCTCAGCCTCAGGGTTTGTGAGCCAGGGAAGGGGCGAGGGGAGGGAAGAGAGGGGTGTTCAGACTTGAAGAGGCCCTGGGCTGGGGTCCTTGGGAAGAAGGGCTCCAACCAGCGGCCACAATATCTCTGCACTTCCCGAATGGTCTAGGACCTGGCAAGGACAGGCCCTAGACCAGCCGTGGGCAAACTACGGCCCGCGGGCCGGATCCGGCCCGTTCAGCTGTTCTATCCGGCCCTCGGAGCCGAAAGAGCGGAGGGTTCTCTTGCTCTCCCCTCCGCTCCTTCACCAGCAGCCCAAGATGAGAGTGCCAGCATGGTCAGGTTGCTTTTGTTCCGGCCGTCTGGTCCAGTTTAAGAACCCATTGTGGCCAAGACTGGTTTGGCTCAGTGGATAGAGCGTCGGCCCGTGGACTGAAAGGTCCCGGGTTCGATTCTGGTCAAGGGCATGTCATGTACCTTGGTTGCGGGCACATCCCCAGTAGGGAGTGTGCAAGAGGCAGCTGGTCGATGTATCTCTCTCATCGACGTTTCTAGCTCTCTATCTCTCTCCCTTCCTCTCTGTAAAATATCAATAAAATATATTTTTAAAAAAAAAAAGAAGAACCCATTGTGGCCCTTGAGTCAAAAAGTTTGCCCACCCCTGCCCTAGGCCATACGTAGAGTGGTCCAGATTGGGACAGGGGAAAGGGTAGCCTGACTCGACCCAGACCCAGAGCAGGGTGGGGAGTTGCAGGAACCAGAAGAACTGAGGATGCTCCTCGGCCTCGTGGTTCTGGGCCAAAATCCCGTTAGGATCTGCTCTGACTCCCAAGGTCACTGTCAGGAGGCACAGAGCTGGACTTGGTCCTGGTCTTTGGATCAAGTCGCTCTGGTCCTGGTGGCCTTATTGCATTTGCAGGTCACATTTCTCCCCCCCCCACACACACACACGCCAGAACTCAGTCTTCTGGCCTCAAACATCGCTTCAGAAACGGCCCAGGGTTTTGACAGATGCACCATCTACCCACTTAGTTCCCTCTGACCTGGTGGAATGAGGGAGGCTGCGCCCCTGCTCCCAGCACCGGCCTTACCCTCAGCTTGTTTTCCTTCCGGTTGACGATGACCGCCGTGATCTGCTGGTCCATGAATATCAGGATGGTCACCAGCAGGGCAGGCAGGATGCTCGCCGGGTACACCCACCACGGGTTCTTCCCGAAGGGGGCCACGAACCAGCCTCGGTCCGCCCGCGTGGGCTAGTGGAGCAAACAGAGAGGGTCCTTTCCTCTCTCCCCCGTCCCAGTGCGCGTGCCACCCAGGGCCCCCCCCCCCCCCCCCCCCCCCCCCCCGCTCTCCGCCTTCCTGCCTCCACCTGGTGGATTTCAAGTGCAACCTTTCCCCGTAAGGACACTGACACCTGCAACTGTAGACCAAAGAGAGCCTGAGGCGGACAGCCTAGAACTAAGGGGGTGTCTGTGGCAGCCGCCGGGGCTGGTTAGGAAACAGAGAGGTGCACAGGCAGGCGGTGTTGGGAGGGAGCTTGCAGCCACCACTTAATTGCAAACTAAAAAGGCACAGGAGCCAAAACCGGTTTGGCTCAGTGGATGGAGCGTCAGCCTGCGGTCTGAAGGGTCCCGGGTTCGATTCCGGTCAAGGGCATGTACCTTGGTTGCGGGCACATCCCCAGTGGGGGGCGTGCAGGAGGCAGCTGATCGATGACTCTCTCATCGATGTTTCTAGCTCTCTATCTCTCTCCCTTCCTCTCTGTAAAAAAAATCAATAAAATATAAAAATATATAAAAATAAAAAGGCACAGGAATGAGGCCCAACAGGCAGGAATAAAGACTTTGACGGGCCCACTGCCTGTGTGGGGTGCGCTTGCGCTCCTTAGGAGAACCTCGGAGTGACATCGTGAAGGTCAAGCCCTCGGAGTCAGGAAGGGCCAGTTCTAGAACCGCCTGTACCTCCCAGCCCAGTATAGGAGGAGGGTGCTCCGTGGGAGGTAGTGGGACTCAAACTTAGCTACAAGCAAATGGCACAAACTGTGGACTCTGGGGGTGGAGGAGGGGGGGGTAGGATTTGTGAAGCAGTGGTTCTCTTGATGCTGGTCTGGGACCACGCTTTGAGAATCACTGTGCTAAAGGGTCATTTTCAACAGAGCCCAGGTGACCAAGCTTGCAGACCGCCAGGAATCAGGGAATTGTAGGCCCTCAAGTGGCAACCAGGGGCTTCAGCTAGATTCCATCACCTCCCCCCACCCTGTGGCCACACAGTGGGGTTTCGTCGTGAACAGGGCCCCAACCCGTCAGCTCAAAGGGTCTCCCCTGGGAGGCCGGTCTGCACAGGAAGGGTGGAGCATTTGCAGAGAACCCGCAGGGTCCCTGGCTGAGAGTCCTGACAGCCGGGTCAGGGTCGAGGGCACCGGATCTGCAGCCGGTGAGCGGCAGAGCCACTGCCCGGAGCAAACCTTGATGACGCTGGGCACGTGCAGCTTGGGGGTTTCCAGCCCGAAGCAGGCATCGATCCCACAGAACAACAGGATGGAGAAGACAATGGAAAAGTCAGCTACCAGGGCCCGGATCTGCAGAAAGATGAGCAAGCGATTGAAGTTACCCGCCCGCCTGCCGGTGGGTCTGGTTCCCAGGCAGCGAAGGGGAGGCTGGGTAAGAGCACGGGCTTGGCCTGGGCTCAGCCCTCTCCGGGTGTGTGATCTGGGAAAGCGCGTCATCTCTCAGAGCCTCGGCGTCCTCGTCTGTTTAATGACGGTAAGGATACACCTGCCTCATAGGCATAAGTGAGCTACCATGCATTCCAAGGGCCTGGCACATGTTGTTAGTCCAGTGGGAACGGCTGTTATGCACAAGGCATGGCAGTCATCGCTGGCATTTTTTGGTATGACAGACTGAACTGGGTCACCCAACAGCGGTGGTAAGGACAACGGCTGAACTCTGAAGACAACCTTAGCTCCTAGAAACGTGTGGCAGATTGTGGCACCGCCACCCGGGGCTGGGGGGGAAGGCCCCCAACTCTTCTGAGGACCCCTGGCTACCCTCAGACCTTCCTTCCACTGAGAGCCCAGGACCTCGTGCTTTGCTGTTTCAGGAGGCCCGTCCGAGGCCAGGCTCTGGACCTCATCTCCCTGCCCTCTGACTGCCCTTCCACGCCGCTGGCTTCCCTGCCACCTTCTTTGTCTCTCTTCAGGGACAGCGGTTTCCAGAGAACGATAGGGAAAGCAATTAGGAGGGGCAGGGGCAGGCTACGTATGGCACAATGAATTCGTTCCCTGTACCTCCTACTCCCCTTTAAAAATCGGTATTAAAATAACACGTGTAATTAATTTAAAACACCATGGGAAGAAACAAGATCTTAATAAAAGGCAAGGTATACCATATTCATGGATCAGAAGGCTCAAAATTTGAAGGTTGTCATTTCCCCCCACGTTGACATGTAGAGTCAATATAATCTTATCAAAACTCCAATAAGTTTTATTTTGGTGAGAAAAAAAATTTTTTTTAGCTTAGACCTTTTCTATATTTTGTAGTCTGCTTAAGAAAAATAAGAAAAGCTGAAACCAGTTTGGCTCGGTGGATAAAAGTTCTCTCTGACTCCAAGTCTGGGCTCTTTACCTGAAGAACCACAGTGAGCCCGTGCTGATGTGTCCATCCTGCCAGTGGGGGGAATCTTTTCAGGGAGATCTTGTGAACAGTCTGACTCTAGGTCCCCTTCTAACTGCAGGGTGAGCTCACCTTGGTAGGAAAATAGCGGCTGAATTTGAACTTTTTCAGGGTCAGGGTCATGGAGTACGTCCCGAAGAAAAGGATGAAGGACATGAGAGCCAGGTCGGGGATGAACTGGCAGGAATTCCCGAGCAGGTGCCCACCGTAGTTCAGACACTCCTTCTTGCTCAGCAGGGACCAGTCCAGCGCTGTGAGGTTAAGGGGGTTGTACTTGGAGACCAAGCACAGGAGAGAAAGGGTCAGAGCCATCCTCATGGGTCAACTGTGCCCTCCCTCCCCCCGAAGTCCCTAGGCACCCACAAGCCCCTCCTGCTCTCTGAGGGGCCCTGGCCTTTCCGCCCCATGGCCCGGCAGCAGAACAATGCTCCTGCAGACAGGCTGCTTTAAGGATCTACAGGAGGCTCCGCTGGGCGATTAGAAGCGGAGATGTGTTCTAGGATGCACTGCTGTGTTAATGAAAGGGTGAGGCTAGAACCCTGCCTCCTTGTGGGACAGGGCGGAGCTATCCTCCATTTTGTGACCGGACCCTAGCCCTCACCCAACTGATCCGGGTCACATCACCCCCCTGTATAAAACCCATTGAGATGTTACATTCTCTCTCTTGTCAGCCATGCGGTTGGCTTGAGTGGGACGGAGCCCATGCTAACATGGAAGAGACTATCTTGCTAACTGCATCGGATTTGGTTCCCTGGTGGTCCTTGGGGATCATGAAATCTGGGCACAACATTAGCACGGAGGAAAAGCACAGGCAGGGGGCGGGGGGAGAGGGATGTCCTCCTCCTCAGCAGGCCTCGCTCCCAGCTCAGGCCCCTCCTTCCCGGAGTGTCCCATACTTCCTCTTCCCTTTCCTATCCCTGTGCACACCCTCTCACATACTGGGGCCCCTATCCCACCCGAGTTTGACCCTTCTTGGATCAGCTGCTTCAGGCACTTCCCCTTTTGGTGTCCCCCATGCCTAAAATCCAGGGCACACAACCATTTTATGTGTATAAATATGGAAGACTGTATAGTATATATTCTTATGTATATTTATATACACTGAGTGGCCAGATTATTATGATCTCTGGCCACTCAGTGTATAGCCTATATAATAAAAGGCTAATATGCAAATTGTCCCCTCGACCAGGAGTTTGACCAGCAGGCAGGCTGGCCAACTGCCCATGTTCCCTCCCCCTGGCCAGGCTGGCAGGACCCCACCCATGCATGAATTCATGCACCGGGCCTCTAATACACACACACACTGAGTGTCCAGATAATTATGCATTTAGACATCATAATAATCTGGACACTCAGTGTATATATGTTCTTAAATGTACATATGTGTACATATATGCATATATATATATATATATCCACATATATATTCGCATATGTCTCTAAGTGTAATAAAAGGAAGAATAAAAGGAGAGTGTCTTGTAATAAAATTTAATGTATTTTTAAAATTTAATGTGTAAATTTCAGGAGCCTACATCATGAAGTAAACAGATGCTTGCAGTTTTAATGGATGTGTGGACTAAGAGAAGCGTGGTGGTTTGTCATAAAGACAATGTCCTAATGAATCATGACTCCCCATGTCCACGCTCCTTTGCAACACGACACTGACGGTTCTCATCGAGGTGCAGTCTATTTCTGCACCCCTTTAAATCGGGGCTCCAGGGGCCTGCTGAGACCGACAGGAAGAAGAGGAAGTGGCTCTGAGCAGGTTCTGAGCCACGGCCTCAAGGGGCCTTGTGGCATCTGCTCTCACGCTCTTGAGGCCACGGTGCTGTGAGAAAGCTCAGGGCGGGGGGAAAAACTGCACGAAGGGAGAGGCCCAGCCGTCTCCTGTCAGGTGCCCCGAATCCCTGAGGTAATTAAAAACGCCCCCTGCAGGGCAGCATGCCTCTGCTCTCCGCGGGTCGGCCCAACGTCTCTCTCCCAGCTCATCTCCTGTGGTTTCCCTGCACGACCCTCACCTCCCACGGTCTCAGCCCGGCGGTCCACTCACTGCCCTGGACAGTTTGTGCTTTTCCTGTTGTGCCCTTCTGTCTATGCTGGCCCCTCGACTGGAATGGGAATGTGCCTCTCTCTACAGAAGCAGCTTTCCCGACCTTAAAGCCCAGATGGCGCTCAGGGTCTCCTCCGGGAGGCCTTCCTCTCCAGCGCGGCAGCACACGCGGCCTGTTTGACACGGGCACGCTCTGCCTGTGCTGCCCAGGACTGTCCAGGCTCATCTCCCCAGGCGTAGGACAGGGGTCGGCAAACTGCGGCTCTGCTGACTACTGAGTTTGCCAACCACTGGCTTAGGATAAGCAAGTCTGAGGGCAGAACCGGGTCTGTTTCCTACACGTCTTCTTAGCCCTCGCAGCACCTTCGGATAACAAGTATGCAGGCACAGGTGCTGGCTGATTCCATGCTTCCTCTCACAATCAGGCATTTGAAAAATCTTATAGGTTAAATTGCCACCTGAGCTGGCAGCCACCTGCGAGGGTGTGACAGAAGGAGCGACCTTGGGGACATGAGAGGTTCAAGAATCTTCCCGAGCCGAAACCAGTTTGGCTCAGTGGTAGAGCGTCGGTCTGCGGACTGAAGGGTCCTGGGTTCGATTCCGGTCAAGGGCATGTACATTGGTTGCGGGCACATTCCCAGTGGGGGGTGTGCAGGAGGCAGCTGGTCAGTGTTTCTCTCTCATCGACATTTCTAGCTCTCAATCCCTCCCCCTTCCTCTCTGTAGAATATCAATAAAATATATTAAAAAATAAAAAAAGAATCTCCCCGAGCGCCAACCTACCCTTCGCCTGGTCTTGGACTTCCCACCCTTGGACCCTGAATCTTCACACATTAAATTTTTACAGTATACATTCAATTTTATTATAATTTACTCTCCTAATAATGAGGGTTACTGCTCATTGTTATTGGGAAAAGCAGGCCAGGTCTGAGGGCCTGGGGCCCTTGGCACAAAGGACAGGTCAGACACAGGGAGCGGGGAGCATGAACAGGAAGTAAACAGGGAGGGGCCGGCAGGTGGGGAGTGGGGATCCCCGGTAGAAAGGCAGGGAGAGGAAGGAAGGTGGGCGGGAGACTGTTCACAGCGCTGTTTATGCAGCCTTATTTACTCCTCATGTCCACCTCGTGTGTGTGGTGTGTGTGTGTGTGTGTGTGTGTGTGTGTGTGTGTGTGATATGTATGCACCTACATCTTATGGAATGAGGCATGTTATAAAAAGGGATTCTGACAGAATGTACATAAAATTAAAATATGCATCGACAAGGCTCCCCAGGGGACCCGGACGGGCAGCTGGGTTGACCCCTGCCGTCTGGGGTGCCATCAGATGGCCCCAGTTTCCCAACTTTCCCGCCCCCCCCCCCCCCCACAAAGCTCTCCAGTGGAAGAGGAAAGGACTTACCAGAGAAGTGTTGGTGTTTGGTGGCAGCAGGGCTGAGGCATTGGACCCGGTCATGTTTGCTGTGGGCGAGCGTAGGACATGGGGAGGGTCAGCAGCTGCTGGGCGGGGGCCTGTGACACCCCCCCTCAGGGCCCCCCCCTTCCCATCCTCCTCCAGCCCCACAGAGCCAGGGATGGCTCCCCTGTGAGGGTGCTCACTGAGCCCCGCCCCTCCGTACTCCCCTCACTTGGTCCAGGGACGGTGAGCAGGGAGGGGGGGGGTCTGGGCCGCAGCTCCAGGACCAGCTGGGGCAGCCTAAGGCCGCCGCTGTCTGAGGCTGAAGGGCCGGCTCTATCACCCGAAGGAAGGGAGCTGTTGCCAAGACCAAGGGCTGACACAAATCAGTGAGTAACGTGCCTTGTGCATCCCTACCGGCCACTGGACTCCCGTCTTTAAACATTTTCAAAGAATGCCGAGACCAGTTTGGCTCAGTGGATAGCGCGTCAGCCTGCGGACTGGAAGGTCTCAGGTTCGATTCAGGTCAAGGGCATGTACCTTGGTTGTGGGCACATCCCCAGTAGGGGGTGTGCAAGAGGCAGCTGATCGATGATTCTCTCTCATCAATGTTTCTAGCTCTCTATCCCTCTCTCTTCCTCTCTGTAAAAAAAAAAAAAAAAAAAAAAAAAAAAAAAATTTTTTTTTCAAAGAAATTAGCTATGCCATGCACCTTGCCAAACCTTTACACGCACCGTCTGGCTAAGTTCCTAAATCTGAAAGAAGTCCCCCTCCCCCCCCCCCATTTTAAAGATGAGGTAACTGAGGCCCAGAGAGGTCAAGTAGCCTGCCCACTGCCCAAGGTCACACAGCTCGTACCTGGAGGAGCCGTGAGCCATCCCAGGCAGGCTGGCCCAGAGCCCAGACGCCTCCCAACTCCACCCAGTGAGTGTCCTCCCTGCCCTCCTCCCCTCCTCACACACTTCCCTTCTCCCCGCCCCGGCCCCGGCCACAGGTGCTATTTTTGTTTGGTTGGTTGGTTGGTTGGTTTTTAGGTCAGCTGGGCCTGCGGAGCTGGTTGGCTTTGCTGTTATCTTCTCTAATCTGCGCTTGCTCCAGTGGAAGCTGAGGAAGTTTAAACCCGGTCCGGCCTCAGCATCCCTAACGCTGAGTGGAGCATGTGAGGGTCCCACCAGGGCCGTGAGGAGAGCTGAGAGGAACTGTGAGGCCTGCCCCGGGGGCTCTGGCCTCTCATTACCAAGGCAGGTCTTGGAGGGCCGCTTCTGCCCTCCCTCTTGCTCCTGCACTGCAAGGGGTGCACACGGGCCACGTCCTCCCGCCTTCCTCCTCCAGGGGGCGCTGACTGAGCGGGACCTCTGCAGCAGGTTTGGGAAGGGAACCCGCCAGTTTGCTGGTGACAAATCTGAAATGCACTGCCAGCTCCATCTAGCTCCTGCTGGCTGTGGTTAGGAGCCCAGAGGGCAGAAGAGGCTATTCCCGAAGCTTCTGTCAGCCCCCAACAAGCTGTCGTGGGTGGATGTGACCACAGGGTCCTCTCAGTTGCTCACTTCCGGGGAAACTAAGGGACTTAGCTTCGACCTAGGTCACAACACTCCGAGCTGCTCCACACCCAGAGCAGCGGTCGCCAACCGGTGGTCCGTGGGTCACGGGTGGCCCCTGAGGTCCGAAAGGTTGGCGACCGCTGCCGCCCCAGAGGGTAGTTACCATTATTCCGAGGAAAGCTTCACTTCCTAGAAATCAGGGACATTTGCTGCCTCTCCTCACGCCACTGACCGAGAAGGCGCGATGCACAATGAACAACAGAATAGACAAGGTGGCAAGGAGGCTGGCTCAAGTCCACCACCCAGAGGAGGAGGACTTCAGCGACTGCCTGGGCCTGGTGAGCTCAGCCACACCAGACGCCAATCGCACCAGACACTCCGGTGGCCTCGTCTGCCTAGGCGTAGCCATTCTTTTACAGGGACCTCTGTCGGATCTATCAGAAAGCCGCTTTGAGACGAAGAAGGGAGGATTATAACACGGAAACGTCCGGAGAGTGTCCCAGGATCAAACGGTTTGAAATTCCAGCGCTTGTAGATGGTACTCACTTGGGATTGAAAGCAGCCAAGTCAGTGTGTGCAGCATCCATAAACAGAATACAGACCAGTTACGATGGGAACAAGATGAAATTTAAAAAGAAAGTGCCCCGAACAAGCCTTTGTGAGGAAGAGTGGCAACGAGCGACTGTGCCACAGTCGGACTCGGTTTGGCCGGAACGCTGGGGAGACGGAACCATTCGCAAGCGAGCGGTCCGTGGGCTGGGAAAGAAACCCTCCTCCGTTAGCTACCTCCTCCCCAGTCTCCTACAAGTCTAGAACTTTCCTTTTCATAGTCTTCTACTCAAAACAACTTGTCCTGGTTCCCGTTCCTTTATTCTCTGACTACCCCCCTGGGCTCTGGTAGCACAACCCTCATTAGAGTTACTGTCCCCTCAGGTTTTCTTCCAAACATGGGATTCAAGACTCTGCATTTGCTCTCTTGGGTCAGCAGGTGCCCATTCGAAGCAAGCTCACCCTCCTGCATTTGAGAAGAGACACAAGAGGAGGGGAAGAGGGTGGGTGGGTGGGTGGGGGCCCGGGGCACCACTGGGGTTACTGCTCACCTGTGTCCGGAGCGACACACTCGCACTTGTAGGTGGTGATGGAGTCAGGCTTAAAGTCCGTGTTGATGGGGTAGTACTTGAAGGCACTGATCATCTTCTTGATGGCATCGTAGATGAAGATGAAGCTGATGAGGGTGGAGAAGCCCTCCTCGGTGAAGCGGGTGATGTACTTGATAATGAAGCTGGCGTCCGTGGCCACCAGGACCAGGCACTGGATGGCGGAGTGCAGGCCAATCCAGAGGCGGAACTCCATGTAGTCCAGGCCATTGCCTCTGGAAGGCAGAGGAAAGTGGGGGGGCCTCCAGCCCTGGGCTCTGGGCTGTGCGTGGCTCCCCAGACACCCCCTGAACGGCTCATCTGTCCCTCCTCTGGCACGGATGCCCTCCGAGGAGCTGCAAGAGGACTGGAGACAGGGACACGTGGGACAGGTTCTGGGTGGGGTTGTCTGGTCTTTGAGAATTCTGAAAACGGATCTCATGGGGTGACAGGAAGGTGCCAAGACATCTCAGTTCTCACATTTTGGTAACAAACATGTGAATGGGAGGGGGGAAAAAGGGAATTTCAGACTGATGGCTGCCCAGGTTAGAATGGAGCCTTCTGGCCAAAACTGGTTTGGCTCAGCGGTAGAGCGTCGGTCTGCGGACTGAAAGGTCCCGGGTTCGATTCCGGTCAAGGGCATGTATATTGGTTGTGGGCACATCCCCAGTAGGGGGTGTGCAAGAGGCAGCTGGTCGATGTTTCTCTCTCATCGGTGTTTCTAGCTCTCTATCTCTCTCCCTCCCTCTCTATAAAATATCAATAAAATATATTTTTTTAAAAAAAGAATGGAGCCTTCTGACCTCCAGCTCAACTTTTCATGTCCTGCACTGACTTCCAAGTCGTCACTGCTCACAAGCAGAGTGCTGGGAACTCTCTCCTCCCGTCTTGCCTGGATGTCTCCAGTCCGCTATGCTACTGCACACCAAGGTGACTCAGAGGCAGGTGGCTAGAAGTCAGAGGGACCACCTGGCAGGCCTCTCTCACAGGTAAAGATGGCTTTGGACCTGCTCGCCGGCCTCCCCTTTGGGGTTCCCCCCACCCCGGTCTCGGCAGGCTGCCCGAGGTGCACCTACTTGCTAAAGTCGAAGAGGAGCTTCTCGAAGATGAGGATGGGCCCCGTGCTGCTCAGGATGATGAGAGGCTGTCCCGAGAAGAGGCAGAACAGGAAGCCGGCCATGGCAGTGCCCAGGAAGCTCTCCATCACTCCCTGGGGGCACAGGGAATGTGAGGCTCCGTGGAGGCAGAAGGCGTCTTACGGCACAAAACCGATCACACCAATCTCTCACCAGGGACCCAGGCCACAGTACTCACCTTTATTCTAGGCCCTCTACTTCCCAAGTTCTGCGCCCCATCTCCTCCTCCACAATCCCCCCACATCACTCTAATCCCATTGGGATAGAAGTCCCGTGTGCCTTCCTTTGGGCACCCTAGGGCCTAGGAAACAGGGATGGTTCTACTTGTCCCCGTGCCCATTCTACTTCCAGAGGACAGCCCATTTATCCATCCACCCATTCAGTCATTCTGCTAGGTGCTTTTGGAGGTTAGACCATTCATTCATTCATTCATTCAGAATTCAGTAAGTGCCTACTATGTACCAGGCATTGTGCTAACTATTGGGGACCCATCAGTAAACAAGATCATGCCTTTTCAGTCTCGTGGGAGATACAGACAAGTAACCAGGCAATTTCTCAACTTCAGTGCTACCGACATTTCAAGCTTGGTAAGTCGCTGTGTGGGGGCTGTGCTGTGCATTTCAGGGTGTTTAGCAGCACCCCTGGCCTCTGCCCACTAAATGCCAGTAGCACCCCTTCCCCGTATGACAACCCACACTATCTCTAGATATTACCCAATGTCTCCTGGTGGGTCAAAACCATCCCTTGCTGAGAACCACTGCGAAGGAGTGTGAGAAGCCGGGGTCAGGTGAGGGAGCCAGAGGAGCACACAGTAGGAGTAAAGGAGTGCTGAGGAAGGCCTCTCCAGAGGTAGGTACGTGGAAGCTGATACCCACACACTGGTCAGAGAGGAAGTGCAGTGATGAGAGTGTCCCGGGAAGAGGGAACACTCTATACAAAGGCTGGGCCTGAAGGAAGCATGGCTTCGAGGAACTGAACGGTGACAGAGGACTGATGGGAATCAGTGCGGAAGGAGCGTGGCGGTCAGGGACCTGAGAGGGAACTCTGGGAGATGAGGTGTGAGAGCAGGTGTGACCTTGCTACGAGGGCCACTCGGGGAAGCTGGGTTTGAGAGCCAGTATGTGGACAACGGGGTGAGCCACCGTGTCACCGGCTGGGATGGCAGAACAGCAGGTCTGGAGGGGAGACAGCGGGTGCCGTGTAGACTATGTGAGTTGGGGGACCCCATATGGATATGGCCACATGCAGCTGGATATTAGACTTGCAGCTCAGGAGAGTGGGGTGGGCTGGCGATGGGGGTTCATCTCAACTTATCTGGGAAACCGTGTCTTCCCCTTAATGTTTTGAGCTTCCTAGTGGTTCTCTCTTGAGGGCCCCCTTCATAGAAGACCCTTGTTTGGAGCTCAAGCTAATGTCTGCTGAGCGAGTGTTTTCCCCGGGAGGGCTGCGTTGTCATGGAAACAGTTTGCCACCATTCTAAAAGTGTCTTAACTCCAGGTTAAGAATTTAAGGTTGGTGAGGGTTTTTTTAAGTGCGAGGAGAAGGCCACAATCAAAAACTCGTTAACTGTGTTAAGTTCACTCAAGCCGTGTGGAAAGTATCAAACAGAGCAGATGATTTACACAGTCCTTACATTTAGTCTTTAGTAACACGATTTAGCCTTAGATCTTTTAAGATCTTGTTACTAATCTTTTGAAGGGTAAAGGATTACTAAAAGTGATGGTCTGAGCTTGGGTGGCAGATTTGGTCTGGAGATGACAGGACAAAGCTCCTTACTGCCACCCAGTGGCAGCGGATTTAAAAAATATTTTATTGATTTTTTTACAGAGAGGAAGAGAAAGGGATAGAGAGTTAGAAACATCGATGAGAGTCATCAATCAGCAGCCTCCCGCACACCCTCTACTGGGGATGTGCCTGCAACCAAGGCACATCCCCTTGACTGGAATTGAACCTGGGACCTTTCAGTCCGCAGGCTGACGCTCTATCCACCGAGCCAAACCGGTTTCTGCTGGCAGCGGGTGTTACCGAGGTTTGCGCGCGCGCGTCCCGCACACACACCTGGTAATTGTCAGTGGCGTCACCCAGGAGCCCGCCGAAGGTGATGGCGTTGGTGATGCAGCCGAGGTAGATGAAGAGGACGGCGGAGACGGACTGGATGTGGAAGCCGTCGTAGAAGTCGCTGAGGAACCAGGGCAGCTTCCTCCTGACGTCCAGGCACAGGCCGCCGAAGCACCTGCGTAGGACAGGCCCACGCGCTGCTGTCTCCCCACCAGCCACAGGGCAGGGGCAGGGTCGCTGACAGGAGTCTGCAGCGTCCGGGAGAGGAAGGGATGGGGGCAAGGGTCTTCCCACCAGAACGTTGAGGACCAGGGAAGACTTCTCCTGGGATGGAGAGTTTGTGGTCGGCGCCATGTCCACGGAGAAGCGTGGTCACAAACAGCGTGGGTGGGAGGGGGGAGGCCTGATGGGAATGTGCCCTGGGGTGGACCTAACGTTCCACGGGGAACGGAAACCCGGGGGTCCACAGACGGCCGCCCCCTCGCGTCCCCGGTCACCCGCAGGGCACCTGTGCTCGGTAAACACAGCTGCGTCTGAATCTGAGGCAGAGACATGCCTGATCCTAACGCAGGTTCATCGTGTTCTCCCAAATCTCAACCTCGGGCCCCTGTGAATGTGACCGCATTTGGAAACAGGGCCTTTGTAGGTGCAGTGCGGCTAGGATGAGGTCACTGGGGTTGGCCCAAATCCAATATGACTGGCGTCCTCATAAGAAGAGGGAGAACTGCCAAAACCGGTTTGGCTCAGTGGATAGAGCGTTGGCCTGCGGACTGAAGGGTCCTGGGTTTGATTCCGGTCAAGGGCATGTACCTTGGTTGTGGGCACGTCCCCAGTAGGGGGTGTGCAAGAGGCAGCTGGTCGATGTTTCTCTCTCATCCATGTTTCTAACTCTCTATCCCTCTCCCTCTCTATAAAAAAAAAATCAATAAAATATATTTTTTTTTAAAAAAGAAGAGGGAGAACACCGTGTGACAATGGAGGCGGAGGCCGGCGCGGCGCAGCTGCTGCCGGAAAACACGAAGACTGGCAGCACCACACAAGGGAGCATTCTCCCCAGGGTCTCCGAGGGAGCACAACCCTGAGGACCTTCCGACTGGGAACTTCTAGCCCCCAGAACTGCGAGAGAACCACGTTCTGTGGTTCAGGCCCCCTCGTCGGTGACACTTGCTTGTGGCAGCCCTAGAAAACTAATAGAGGTCAAAGGGGCGTCTAAGGAGAAGTTGGGGTTCCTCCACTCCTGTGCTGGGTCCCGCCTGCCCTCTCCTGTGGGCACCCCTTTGCTGGGTGCGGGAGGGGCTTTGAGGGTGTGAGGAAGGAAGGGGGGGCAATGGCCAGAGCCCGGGCCAGACCTCAGGGTGCGGCGTGGGCGCGGCAGGGAGAGGGGGGGAGGCTCCTACAGGGAGGGCGGGAAGGAGACGCCTGTAATGGATGCCAGGCCTGCGTGGGCACCTTCCTGTCCAGGTGAGCTCCTCCCCGATTTCGTGCGTGGCCGGCATCTCTCCGTCATCCGTGCTGCTCCCTCCGCCGAGCCCGCCGCCGCCGCCACCACCGCCACCGCCTCCGGGGCCTCCTGCAGCCGCACCGCCTCCCGCCACCGAGCCGTTCATCTGGCCCAGCTCGGCCAGGGAGAACACGGACTTCCTGGAAGAAGAAGGGGGCGCGGGGCAGGGTGGCTCTCCGTCCTGGGAAGGGCCCTCCCCAGCATACCTCTTATGTCTCCAACAAAAATTATAATCTTAAAATACCGAGAAAAATGTGGGAAATGATGGAACAACACCCACACGCAGGTCACCCAGATTTTATAGATGCTTAAATTCAGCATTTTTGCTTCTGATTTTTTTTTAGAAAAATAAAATGAAACTGGGGCGGGGAAAATAAACCCCAATATGCTGACATCTTCCTTTAAAATCCAAAAAGAGCCCAAACCGGTTTGGCTCAGTGGATAGAGCATCGGTCTGCGGACTGAAAGGCCCCGGGTTCGATTCCAGTCAAGGGCATGTACCTTGGTTTCGGGGTGCACGAGAGGCAGCTGATCGATGATTCTCTCCCATCGATGTTTCTAGCTCTCTATCCCTCTCTCTTTCTCTCAGTGAAAAATCAATAAAATATATTTTAAAAATAAAATAAAATCCAAAAAAGAGACAAGAAAGGGCCAGACTGGAAGTGTCCTCTGTGCCCCTCCCTGCCCTCGCCACCCCTCCGTTCCCGTCCTCACCTCTTGTCTGCAGAGGGCACCTTCTTGGGGGGCTCGATGCGGATATTGGGGTCCCATTCTCCGGGGGGGAGGACGATGACCTCGTCCAGGAACTCGTCGATGCCAGCGATCAGGTCTTCCCGGCTGCGGGCCTTGTAGGCCACGCCGCTGAAGAGCTGCCGCGAGGGGGAGGCGGCGGTCAGCTCAGCCCTCTGCCCGGCGTCTCCGTGCCGCCCACCCCCACCCCCGGAGCTCCCCGGGAGCAGATCGCGTGGACCCGCTGCTCCTGCGGCCAATTTGCTCTCAGATGTTGAAACGAGAACAACAAGGCGGCAGGTGGTACAGGCCACGGGGAAACAGCAGCCGCGAGGGCAGCGGGCCCCTCTTGGATACGAAGGCCAGGTCTCCGAGGTCGGACTTGTGTTGAGTGGCAACCTTTCCGCTTTCGGTTTTGCACAGAGCGCGCTCATTAGAAAACTTGAGCAGAGCCCACAGGAGAAGCTCAGCTCTTTCTTTTTTTTTCCAATTTTTTTTTATTAAGGTATTATATGTGTACATATCTTACCATTGCGCCCCCCCCCCCCGCCACCTCCCATTCATGCCCTCCCTCCCCAGAGTTCTGTGTTCGTTGGTTGTATTCATGCATACCAGTCCTTCAGTTGTTCTCTTATCTCCCCCCAGGTCTCCTTCCCCTCCTTGCTGTCATTTGACAATCTGCTTGTTTTATGGTGGCTATCTCAGGACCACACGAATAGAGTCCATTCCTCCTCTGGTTCTCACCGCCCCTCCCCCTGGGTCCCACTGCTTCCCTAGGGACACACGGCTCACCCGGGGAACAGGGCCCCCTGGGACACACGGCTCACCCGGGGCACACAGCCCCCTGGGACATACAGCTCACCCGGGGCACACAGCCCCCTGGGACACACGGCTTGCCCGGGGCTCACGGCCCCCTGGGACACACAGCTCACCCGGGGCACAGGGCCCCCTGGGACACATGGCAAGCTCAGCTCTTTCTAATCGGTGTCTAGCCTTTCATCCGTGGAGGGTCGGTTGCCTCACTCCAGTGGTCGGCAAACTCGTCATCAGTCCACAGAGCCAGATATCAACAGTAGAACGACTGACATTTCTTTTGAGAGCCAAATTTTTTTAAACTTAAACTTCTTCTAGCGCCACTTCTTCAAAATAGACACAATGCCACAGGCCGTGGCATTGCGTGGAAGAGCCACCACACTCAAGGGGCCAAAGGGCCGCGTGTGGCTCACGAGCCGCAGTCTGCCGACCGCTGCTTCATGCCACCCCGTCTCCCGAGTGTTCGTTCTGACGTACGGACCTGCCTGGGGTTAGGCCTCGAGGCTCCCGTCACTCCTGGGAGAGCGCACGCTCGGCGCCGCCCGCAGGCTCAGCGTGGTCTCTGGCTCGCTCTCTTTGGCACCTCCTCTCTCGAAGCTCTAACACTGAGCCCACATGGAACCACCTCTGTCCAGCTCCTCTGTCTCCCAACCTTGGCCCCCGTCCCCTTTGTCTGGAATGCCTGCCTCCCAGGCTCATAGTGGGTCTACCTACCTCTTCCTGCCCATCGTAGCTTTAAGGCGCCTCATGTGTGAAGCCTGCCAGGACTTCCTGGGTCATAGGTATGTCTCCCCACCCAGTTGACGCTCCTAAAGGGCATCAACTATTATGAGGATGACTATTCCCTCATCCTCATAATCCTCAGCACCTACACAGAGCACCTGGCACACAGTAGGTACTCAATGTGCCTATTGGCTAAATGAATGAGTTGAAGGCTCAGTGTTTGACTCAGAAGCCATGACATTGGGGATACGTGTCGCGTCCCCACTTACATCATCTACCATGAGGGTGGCAATGGCCCGGCCAATCTCATTGTAGGACTTCGCTCTCCCAGAAGGTCCCAGCAGTATGAACAGAAATCTGCAAGGAGATGAAGGAGGAGGAGGAAAGTGAGAAGGAAAAACAGAAGCAGGTGAAGAGAAGGGTTCTCTGGCTCCAAGCAGTATCCATTCTTAACTTTTTAACTGGCTGCAAACTTGTACATTCCTTTTTTTTAAAAAAAATTGTTTTTAATTGATTTTCAGAGAGAGGAAGGAAGGGGGAGATATAGAGACATTGGTGAGAGAGAATCATTGATCAGCTGCCTCTTGCACACCCCCTACTGAGGATTGAGCCCGCAACCCGGGCATGTGCCCTGACCAGGAATTGAACCATAACCTCCTGGTTCATAGGTCGATGCTCAACCACTGAGCCACACCAGCTGGGCCCCCTTCCCTCTTTTGACGCCCACGTTTGCTTTGGAGAGACATTTCCTCTTCACTCCCACAGCTCTCCCTCGAGCGTCCTCACTCTGTTCTGGTGTCCCAGAGCCACCAACAGCATCTCTCCCAGCTGCTGGCTCCTGCTTTTGAGTGATTGCTTTAAATAAATGCTCTACGGTCTGCGGACTGAAAGGTCCTGGGTTCAATTCCAGTCAAGGGCACGTACCTTAGTTGCGGGCACATTCCCCAGTGAGGATTATAAAAGAGGCAGCTGGTCGATGTATCTCTCTCATCGACGTTTCTAACTCTCTATCCCCCTCAATTCATCTCTGTGTAAAATCAATAAAATATATTTTTTTAAAATAATAAAAAATAAATAAATGCTCTAAACCAGCGTGGGCAAACTATGGCCCGTGGGCCGGATCCAGCTCATTCAGCTGTTCTATCCGGCCCGCAGAGCTGAAAGAGCGGAGGGTTCTCTTGCTCTCCCCTCCGCTCCTTCACCAGCAGCCCAAGAGGAGAGTGCCAGCATGGTCAGGTTGCTTTTGTTCCGGCCCTCCCTCCGGTCCAGTGTAAGAACCCATTGTGGCCCTCGAGTCAAAAAGTTTGCCCAACCCTGCTCTAAACTCTTCCTGAGTCAAATGACTTCCCCCCGCAGCCAATTCCCTGTGGTCCCTCTCTGTTTTAGGGTTGTCTCACCAGCACTGCCTGCCGACTGCATGGACAGCTAGTGGCCTGGAGGCAGTCGTGGGGGGCAGATCCCAATGGCCCTCACCTGGTGGGGACGGGCACCTCGGTCACCCCTCCCAGCATGGCCGACTGGATGAGGCGCACGAAGGCGATGAAGGGCTGGTCCAGGAAGTCCACCTCCCCCACCAGCACGTTGGAGGCTTCCGAGTCCTTGGGGATCTTCTTCATGAATTTGTTTTTCCGCTGGCCAAGGAGGGGAACGAGGCGCCATCGTTACTCCCCTGCAGGGGTTCTCACCCCCCGCACCCTCTTCAGATTGCTGTGGCGCCCTTCCTTAGAAAGGTTCCCCAGCCTGTCTCAGGAGAGAAATAACCACTCTCCCCCCTTCTGCAGGGGAGGAGACGCAACCCCAGGGACCGACTAAGCCTGTGTAGATGGGGAGTAGCAGGCAACGACTTATCCCTGAGACATTCCTTGATGGGTAAAAACTTAAGTGTGAGCCGAGGGCTTGCTGGGCGTGGGGTCTCATCCCGCAGCCCCTGCGGCTCAAGCAGAGGGTCCCTCGGCCCTTGCACCGCAGCTTCCCACCCTCCCCCTCTGCCTTCACCTTGGGTGGCCGTGGAAGGGATGGGTCCCCTCCCGATGACCACGCTGATGCACCGATGCACCGTGTTTTCCCTTTGCCACCGCTTCCTGGCTCACAGGAAGCCCTGGACCACACCTCCAAGTCTGTGGGAGACTTCTGGGCCCCCAAGTCACCCCGAGGGGACCTCCCAGGAGACTCATAGCGTCTGAGACTTTACAACTGAGACCGTCCAGTTGATGCCCATGTTTGATGCCCATGTTTGATGCCCATCAGGATCACGAGGACCGTTTGGTGGCCAAATAATAAAATAACAATAATAAGAGCATCAACCAGCGCTTAAACTCACACACTGCACGCACCACCCATGCATGCATCGTGAGGTGCTGTATCGTCTCCAATCCGCTGGGAGATTGGAGACGATACAGCACCTCAGTCCTCTCTCGCCAGTCCCTCTGGCCGGCGTCTGTGCAGAGCAGGAGGTCAAACAGAGCCAGGGGCTGGTGGGAGAGGCGCTGGAGACAAGCCCTCTTCCCACACGTATTCCCTCCGCCTGCGCTCATGACGCCATTCCTCCTGGGTCCTCTTTTACGAAGAAAATGCCCAGGGAGGGTCACATCCAAGCTCACATCTTCGGATGCTCTCGTTTCTCAGATCGCTTTCCCTCTGGGCAGCCAGGGGCTGGGCCAGGGACAGAGAGAGCCAGCTTTGTGGGGAGATGGTGGAGAGGGAGCATCCGGGAGGGCAGGGCCGGTGGGAGTGCACCGTGGCCATCAGAGGAAGAAGGGGCCCAGAAGTCAGAGGTGAGCTCTTCAGAGAGATCCTACAGACCCCACAAGCTCGCCACCCGTTTCTCCCAGGTCTCTCCTGGGGCCACAGACATGTCCGTCTCCCATAAGCTCAGTGTCCCCGAGCCACACTCCTGCTGGGCGTGATGCCCACTGGGCTGGGTGGCCTGCCAGCATGAGAAAGGGCGTGTGAGCCAGGGCTGCACCCTTGGAATCTTTGACATCCAACCCCAAACGAAAACTCTACAGCCACCCGGGCAGCAGCCCCAGGGCCCTAACGCAGTGAGAACCAGCGAGGCCAGGAGTTGGCGGGAAGGCCAGCGTCCTCACAACTCAGAGAGTCCCCGTGTCCCAGCCAGTCCAGTCGGCTGATGGATTCATAAGCAGCGTTCTCCAGGATGGAGGGCTGGGTGTGCCAGGGCAGCCGCAGCCCCCGGCCCTCTCTGTGCCCACAAGCATCAGGCGGGGAGCAGGTCCAGGGGACAGGAGGAGTGGGGGGCGAGGGGGTGGCAGAGGTGCCCTGGAGAAGGAGTCTTTGAAAGCAACAGGCGTGGGGACGGCCCAACAGCACACTCCGAATCCAGGGGCGGGGAGTGGGGAGCTGGGATGGGGCCGTGGTCCTCCCTGGCAGGTGGTGACAGGTTCGGTAGAGAGGCCGGCTGGGGTGGGGACATCCCAGAAACGGGACATGCTGCCGCTCTGGCCCCCTGGCTTGGCCATGGTTTGGACCAGGGCTTTGCTGACTCTACTTGCCGAACCCATAGGGAGTCTGGTCCAGTTCTGTCGAGTGACCACACACAACTGTGGTGTCTGAATCCACCCTCTGCTTCCCCGGGAGCCCACGGACTGGCGTGGAGCCGTGAAGACAGAGCCTGCAGAGCAAACGCCTCTGGGTTTGAGCCCAAAGAGCGCCCACTGGTGGACAAACCGCTGTTCCCACGACAGGCCTTTGCTGCCGCCAATAGTACCGAGAAGCAGTATCGGCTGGTCAGTCAGGAGAGCTGGACATGGAACGTGGCTCCAGCCCCTAAGTCAAGGCGGCAGCATTGCCTGGGGAAAGTGACAGCTGCTATTCTTATCGCCGCTGAGACACTTATTAAAGTTGACCTGGCAACGCTTCCTTATCTTGGCCCCGCTGTCTGTGTGCTAATGAGGGGATCTTCTCTGAATAATATCCCAGAATACTCAGTGCTGGGTCACTTCCAAATTAAGGGCTCTCGGCAGACTGTCTGGGTCAAGCCATGGCTCTGCTGCACGGACTTGGGCACGTTATCCAGCTGCTTTAAGGTGCAACGCTCCCCCTAGCGGATTGGAGGCGATACAGCACCTCACGATGCATGCATGGGTGGTGCGTGCCGTGTGTGCTGGTTTAAGCGCTGGTTGATGCTCTTACTATTGTTATTTTATTATTTGGCCACCAAACGGTCCTCGTGATCCTGATGGGAGGGGCTGCTTTTGTTCTGCCAGCTACCAAACTTGGGGTGCCCTGACGGCCAGGCCTTCGCCCAGGCTCCCGAGAAGTCTTCACCCAATGGCAGGTCGCTTTCATCACCTTTCTCCCTACTCCTGGGGGCACCAGCAAGGGTACCCTGAGACGCTGCCCGTGAGGTGTGTGGGGGTTGGAATTGAGGGGGCTCCTCTGGGCTTCCCCGAGGGGGCAGAGCCACAGGGCTCCCGGGCCGTGGGCCTTAGAACATGGACTCAACCTGTTGCAGGAAATCTCATCAAGAGCTGTCAGTCGGGCTGGCGGGAGACGGGGCCTGCCTCTGTCCTGGCCCAGCCAAGGGGGGACCCGCTGCTGGGAGGTCCCAGTGATTCGCTCCCCCCGCTGTCCCCCCGGGGATCCCCACTGCGAGTCTGTACCAGCCCGTACCCACTCCATCTTCAGGGGTGTTTGTGTGCCGTACGGCAGGTGGACCTGCGTGCTGGTCTCTCGCCAACAAATCCCAAGCTCAGAGGCATGCTTCTCTGCCCCCCCCCCCAGGGCCAGGCACAGAGCCAGTACTTGGGGCTCAGCCAACACCCAAGAGATGGAGTGGGCAGAATCACCAGGCAGCCCAGAGCACACCCCCATCATTCCCCAACCACCACCACCCCTTCCCCCCTCCTCTCTTCCCCCCCCCCCCCCCCCCGCGCTCCTTCGTGAGCGAGGAGCCCTGCCCATAGGGGCTCCCAGCCCGTGAACCAAAGGCTTCTCCCTGCCTGGCCCCTCACAGCACCCAGGGCACGGGCGTTCCTACCTGGTCTGGGTTTTGGGTGCGAGGAATATCATTCATGCTTCTGCTCTGGACATGACCTAGGGGAGAAGGAGAAGCAGGTCCGTGAGGGGAGGCCTGGCTCGCATGGTCCTCTGTCTTCATAAGCAAAGGAGAGCCCCTCTCCCCTCACCCCGCAGCCCCCCGAGCTGGCCTCCACTCTCCTTTCTTCCCTCCAATGGCAGCTTTCTCACTTCTTCTTTTTTTAAATAAATATTTTATTGATTTTTTACAGAGAGGAAGGGAGAGAGATAGAGAGCTAGAAATGTCGATGAGAGAGAAACATCGACCAGCTGCCTCCTGCACACCCCCTACTGGGGATGTGCCCTCAACCAAGGTACATCCTCTTGATCGGAATCGAACCCGGGACCTTTCAGTCCACAGACCGAAGCTCTACCACTGAGCCAAACCGGTTTCGGCAGCTCTCTCTCTTCTTAAATTGTAATTTATTAATACAGATTTGTTGTTCCACTTATTTATGCATTCAGCAGTTGATTCTTGCATGTGCCCTGATCGGGGGACAAACCCCAAATTTTGGCCTTTTGGGACGACGCTCCAACCAAGTGAACTGCACCGCCAGGGCTGGCGGCTCTCTTAAAAGAATAGCCAGAACCCGGGTTCCACTTCTCCCTTCTCACTACTCAGTCCGCTGTATTCTGGTCTCTGTCCTCACCCCCTTTTCCTGGGCAGAGACCACCGTCTGGGCAGAGGCGGAGATGTCTGTTCTGTGCCAGACCCCGGGGGTGGGGAGGGGTCGCTAAGCTTGGACTTTGTTGGAGAGAGAAGACGAGTTTCACCTCCATCCTCCATGACCCATGTGAGTCTTTTTCTTTTTACATCTATTTTTATTGATTCCAGTGAAGGGAGAGGGGGGGAGAGGGGCGGGGGAGAGAGAGAGAGAGAGAGAGAGAGAGAGAGAGAGAGAGAGAGAGAAACATGAATGACTAGAGAGAATCCTTGATCGGCTATCTCCTGCATGCCCAGGCCGTGGCGAGGGGCCGGGGCGGGGGTCGGGGACACACTCACACAGATGGCCGTAGCTCACGCTCGGCTGCACCCGCAGGTCCTCGGTGGAGCGGTGCAGGCTGGGGCCGGCCGGGGGGCTCCGGGCGAGGCCTCGACCTGGGGGAGGAGGAGAGAGGGGGTTTGCCTCCCCCGTCCACATGGTACTAAATGTATTGTCCTTTCTCCTAAATACAGCTGGGCTACAAGCCCTGTCCTTTCTCCTTCCAGGAAAGACGGTGTTTTTTGGTAGTTCTGTGTTTTTGTTCTCGTGTTGGGGGTTTGTTTGTTTTTGGGTTATTTTTTTTTTTGGGGGGGGAGCAAGGTAACAGTCTGAACAAGAGTAAATATTTGTGCTGTTGAAAGTGAGAGAGATGGCCCAGTGCTCCCGCAGGCACAGGTGCTGTAGAAGGCCCGGCTTCATCCCGGACGGCACCTCTGGCTTGGCTGTGTGCCCGTAGGCAAGTGACTTAACCTCTCTGTGCCCCAGGCTCCTCCTGTGTCCGGTGGGGGTGATGAGAACAGTGCCCAGTCATGGGTTGTGGTGAGGATAGAGCGGGTCACGCTTCCGTGCTAGAACATGGCAGGTACCACGTGTGGAGATACCGCTACGAGGACACGCTAAGCACCCCCCCCCCCCATTCCAGACGGTTCCTAAAGAAACTCCTCCGGGCTCACTGTTTAGCTGCTTGGCTCTGCGGACTGCGTTTCTCCGGCAGGTCCAGCAAGGCTAGTAGTGTCTGGGCATCTCAGCTCTGGGATGCCAAGATGGAGGGTGGCAGGTTTGAGATGTGTGCACGGAACGAGCCACTCTCCCCAATGCTCCCCCCCGCCCCCACCCTTACCCCCTCCACCCCCCGCCTCTGCGAACAGAACGACCAGCTGCCAGGTTACAGGGCCCGGCCCCTGAGAGGGCCCGGCCCCTTCCTCCATCTCAGTGTGCGTCGCTTTCTCTCGGGGATCCTGGCTGTTCTTGGTGGGGGGCTCCGTGGGGGAGAACTTGAAGCGCTTACCACAAACACGCCGTCTCTGCAGCATTTACAACCCTGACTGCACACGGGAGCGTTCCAAACCCCCGCTTCCAGGCCACACCCAGACCAACTGAGTACCACCCTCCAGGGAGGGACCGAGGCATTAGGACACATGTCCCCCCAACCCCTCCACCCCACCCACCCCACCCCCCGGGATCGCAAGGCACAGCCCAGGCTGAGAATCAACTCTCTTCCTAGAAAAGGTTCGGCGCTGGGGGTGTGGCTGGGGTCCCTGCCGGCCTGCTAGAGACGGAGGCTAAGGAACCCCCAGAGTCACAAAGTCTCCGGCTTTGTGAAGTGCAGGAAGCTCCCCAGGTGCCCAGACCCTCACTGGCCGGGCTCAGCTGGCACCAGGCCCGGCGCCAGCCCCTCCCCCGCGCCCAGGGCCCCCGCCTGGCCCGACTCACCGGTGGGGGAGGAGACGGACTTCCCGATGTCCACCAGGGAGCGGTGGATGGGCTTCTTGGTCTGGTGCCGGTGCCTCCTCAGCAGGACGTAGCTGACCCTGTCCCGGAGCTCCGGCCGCAGCAGGCCGTCCTCGATTTGCTTCTCGATGACGTCGTCTAAGGGGAACAGACACGCCGCGTCCGTCCAGGCCCGGACGGAAGGAGCGGGGCGGAAGGTCTTCCGTTTCACCTGTCGTGTCTGGGATTAAAAGTGAGCTAAAGGAGGCAGGTTTCGGACACAGTCCCGGCTCTCCCCACAAACTGCGGATACTCGGGCACATCACGAACCCTCAGCCTCCCCCGTGTCCGTGGGTGTGAATGTGCGAGCACGCGTGTGGGCGCATGTGTATGTGAGTAGAATCCTATGCTCCCTCAATCCTATGGTCAAAAGTAAGTGAAACCAGCCGAAACCGGTTTGGCTCAGTGGTGGAGCGTCGGTCTGCGGACTGAGGGGTCCCAGGTTCGATTCCGATCAGAGGCATGCACATTGGTTGTGGGCACATCCCCAGTGGGGGGTGTGCAGGAGGCAGCTGGTCGATGTTTCTCTCTCATTGATGTTTCTAGCTCTCTATCTCTCTCCCTTCCTCTCTGTAAAATATCAATAAAAAATATTTTTTTAAAAAGTAAGTGAAACCAGCCCTGGCGGGTGTGGCTCAGTTGGCTGGCGGCATCCTGTGCGCCGTGCACCGAAAGGTTGCCGGTTGCCGGTTGCCGGTGGGATTCCCAGCCAGGGCACAGGTGGTTGTGGGCGGATCCCTGGTATGGGGCCTGCAGGAGGCAGACCCCTGATGTTTTGCTCTCCCATCAATGTTTCTCTCTCCCCCCCTCTCTATCTCCCTTTCTCTCTCTCAAAAATCAATTTTAGAATATATATTTTAAAGTAAATGTAATCATACATATGGAAATACCCTTAGAAGCACAAAAGTACCACGTTAAAGGGCTTCAGTCCTAACATGAATTCTCTTTAGGAAAGTATTTTGGGCAAAATGCTTCTGGCAACATTGAGTGTGCTGGAACAAAATTCACAAAAAGTCTGAGCGGCGACAAGGCAAGCCGCCCCCTCCCTCTGCCACTCCCCGAAACGGGAGCTGGTCTCCTAAAGGGGAACGAGGACCCCTTCACCCTGCGGGACCCCACAGGTGTCTGCACCCACACGAAGAAGGCCCCTCCCCGTGGCCACGCTGCACTTCAGAGGATGCTCTTTTCCTCCCCTGGGACTCGACGGGGGACTCACCTCGGAGCCACTGCGGCCTCAGGCAGCGTCCGAGGTGAGGATGGACCCGGGGTGGGCAGGAGGCGGGAGTGGGGAGAGCGGCCCTGGTTTCGGGGGGCCTCCGCGGTCCCCACTCACCTATGATCTGCGGTAAGGAGCCGCTGTCCAAATCGAGCAGCACCGTTCCCGTCTGCAGGCAGGTGCGGAGCTCGAAGAGGCTGTGCAGGGACAGTGTGGCCACGTGGGGCTTGCTCCAGCGTTCGCCTCCTTCCTCCACCTTTTCTTCAAACTTTATCCACCTGGAAGGGGTGAGGATGGGGCTCAGCGGGGCCGGCGTCCTCAGGGGGGCCCCTCGCTGGGTCTCCTCGGGAAGAGGGTGCTGTCCTGCAAGTTGTTCTGTGCACGGCGTGGGGCGTTGGCTCAGACTCACAGGCGGAGGATCTCTCAGGGACCCCCCCCCCCCGCCGCCCCCACTCCTCCTGGGGCTGTGCTCAGGGCAGAGTGGCAGACAGAGGATGACCACAAACGGGCACAAGGCATCTTTTGCAGGAGTGGTGGGCCTGCTCTGGAGCTGGATTTGGTGATGGTGGCACCACCTTTGCACATGTACCAAAAATCCTTCGACTGTTCACCTGCAACGAGGGACCTTTGCGGCGTTCTGGAACAACAAAGCTGTTCAAGTTTCCGTTGGAACCTGGTTACCTGAGCTGGTCGCTCGTGTGGGTGCAGGGTCTGCCTTATGGGGTGAGGTTGCTGGGAGCACTTCCTGACCTGTGGTTCCCAAGCATGTGCCCTGGATCTTTGTCCTGAAAGTTCAGGTTGAAATCCAAATGTCAGCTGGGGAAGGAAAGACGTAAAACCACGGAATTTGTGTAAGAAGTTGTCCTTTCTGGAAGCCTTGGAATCAGGCTGGGTGGGGAGGGCCGAGAGGGAAGGCCTGGACAGAGGTGGCACCTGCCTGGGCCTGCCTGCAGAGGGCAGCACCTGACCGCCCCTGGAGAGCAAGGTCCGAGAGCGCAGCTCTGTAAGACGGCAGCCCCAAATTAGTGGGGAGCTTCCAGATAGTCCAATCACACCCCAAGGGAGTGTTTGTGGACCATGGCTACCTAATTCTAAAGTTCCTCTGAAAACGGTACCGTCTGAGACCGGTGGGGAAAGTCTGTAAAAGGAGAAGAATGGGGATAGAAAACTTCCTAAAAAGCTTCAGTCATTAAAACGTGTGATTCCGCCAAAACCGGTTTGGCTCAGTGATAGAGCGTCCGTCTGCAGACTGAAAGGTCCCAGGTTCAAGGGCATGTACCTTGGTTGCGGGCACATCCCCGGTGGGGGGTGTGCAGAGGCAGCTGATCGATGTTTCTCTCTCATCGATGTTTCTAGCTCTCTATCTCTCTCCCTTCCTCTCTGTAAAATATCAATAAAATATATTTTAAAAAAACACACGTGTGATTCCAGTCCAGATACAGACAGAGGAGAGGGATCATGGTAACAACCTGGACCCCCATGGGAATTTGGGTTTTGATGGAGGAGTTGCTTTAAAGATGACCAACCTGACTGGCTAGCGTGGCTCCGTGGTTGAGCCTTGACCTCTTAACAGGAGGTCACAGTTCGATTCCAGGTCAGGACACATTGCTTCCAAAATTTCAGAAAACAATAAAAATAAGAAGGTAAAGCCATTCAAAGCTCTCCCAACCAGAAGACACCATGGTTGGCATTTTGATGACTATCATTGTAGATCTCTGTGTGCATGAACACACGTGTGCACACACAGTTTTACATTGTGGACACCACGGGGGATGATATCTCATGGACCTCCTCTCATGTTTATTACATTGATATAATTTTAAAGGATCTTTGGTACGCCGTTGTATGAATGGACCATAATTGATATGAATAATCCTCACTTGGTGGACATTTATTTAGATTACCTCTAATTATTCTTTATTATAAACTAGAGGCCCAGTGCACAAAATTCGTGCATGGGGGGGGTCCCCCCTAAGCCCAGCTTGGACCCTCTTCAATCTAGGACCCCTTGGGAGATGTCCGACTACTGGCAGCCAGACATCCCTCTCACAATCCGGGACCACTGGCTCCTAACTGCTCACCTGCCTGCCAGCCTGATTGCCTCTAACTGACTCCCCCCCCCGCCCCCCACCATCCTGATTTCCCCCAACTGCCCCCACCATTGGCCTGGTCACCTCCAACTGCCCCGCTTGCTGGCCTGGTCACCCCACGCAGCCTGCTGGTCAGTCATTTGGTCGTCCTCGCTCACCCCCCTGCCAGCCTGGTTGCCCCACGCAGCCTGCTGTTTGGTTGTTGCTGTGAGGGTGTCGTGACCAATTTGCATCTTACCCTTTTATTAGTATAGATAGGTTGGTTTGAATATCCTTGGCCCCTGCCCAATAATTTCCTTAGAATAAGCTCTAAGAGGTGAAATGCTGTCTGCATATTTCTAAGTACATGGCATAGATTGCCAAACCGTCCTCCAGAAATTGTGCCAATTTACACTTCCACCGACATCTAGGCCACCTCTCATTTCTCCAAAGTCTCTCAAACTCTAGTATTGCCATTTTTTTCACCTTTGTTCTGGAACTGAAAGTCATAGTATATTTGCATTCCTTTGGTTACTAATGGCGTTGAAAATGGTTTCCTTTGCCAGCTTCCCTCTGGACCCCATTGCATGAGTACTTTGCATGATCAATATTTAACATTCCGATTCAATATCTTTATTTGAGATCAATTAACCGGGCGCCCGGTGGGGCCTGGAGGGCTTGCCTGGACACAGGATGGGGAGGTTTGATTAGAGGAGACCTGGGGGGTGAAGACCTAAAACACAGGGACTGGAGCAGAGAACATGCCGACACTTGCCTCAGACTCACCAAAACTCTGCTAACTTTGTCAATGGGGAGATCCACTTGGCGAGCACCATTTAAATTATAGCAGATGTAGCCAGAACCGGTTTGGCTCAATGGATAGAGCGTTGGACTTCGGACTGAAGGGTCCCGGGTTTGATTCCGGTCAAGGGCATGTACCTTGGTTGCGGGCACATCCCCAGTAGGGGGTGTGCAAGAGGCAACTGGTCGATGATTCTCTCTCATTGATGTTTCTAACTCTCTATCCCTCTCTCTTCCTCTCTGTAAAAAATCAATAAAATATATTAAATTATAGCAGATCCCCGTCTGTGTGATGCCAATCCAAAGCTTTTCTAAACATTGCTCTAGCATAAGGATTTGCAAGGAAGAGATGAAAGAGCAAGGGCAAATGTTTTGGTCAAGAAGATGCTCACCTTCTCCCCGCGAGTCTTTCTTCTACTCAACAATCACACTGCCCCTTTTTATTCCTCTTGGAAATGCACAGAATAGCCCAGCCAACATGGCTCTGAACCAGGAGGTCACGGTTCAATTCCCGGTCAGGGCACATGCCTGGGTTGTGGGCTCAATCCTCAGTGTGGGGCGTGCAGGAAGCAGCCGATCAATGATTCTCTCTCATCATTGGTGTTTCTATCTCTCTACCCCCTACCTTCCTTTCTGAATTCAATTAAAAAAATATTTTTACAGAGAGGAAGAGAGAGGGATAGAGAGTTAGAAACATCGATGAGAGAGAAACATCGACCAGCTGCCTCCTGCACACCCCCCACTGGGGATGTGCCCGCAACCAAGGTACATGCCCTTGACCGGAATCGAACCTGGGACCTTTCAGTCTGCAGGCCAACGCTCTATCCACTGAGCCAAACCAGTCTCGGCAAAAAAATATTTTTAAAAATACACAAAATACATTATACTGTTACTTTGTCACTGAAGATGCTATTGCTACTCCTTGGCCCTCCTCCATCCCGCCCTCTGTTCCCCCAAAGGTGATGTGTCCCAGCGCACTTGAGTTGCTTTCCCTCTACCCTCCCCCCCAAACATCCTGGGGGACATTCCAGGCGGCTCTCTCCATGACACCCCCTTCTTCCGCTCTCCACCTGCCCAAGTGCACCCCCGCCCGGAAGGAGGGGTGAGAGCACACCTCTTCTTTGAAACACCCTCTTATGAACTCCAGATAGCAAGGACTAACTCCAGACAGTCAGTCCTCTCCACCTCCGCTGTGTCAGGCACCTGCAAAGCATCGGTTCAACACACACACGCAGACGAGAGCACCCACCCGCCCGAGCCGCCTTCGGAAGAGCCGAGCTACCCATTCCTGGGTTCGGGGAAAAGGCCAGAGCTAGACGTCTGCCGCTGGCACCCCCAACCTGATTTCCAAACGTTCACATGACGACTTCAAAAACACCGAGGACTTCAGGAGGAACACCTCTCCGGTTCTCCTTGCAACTATGTTGGGAATCAAGATGTGGAAACAGCAAGCCTGCAACTGGAACTCGATTTTGTGGGGCTTTTTTCTTTTTCTTTTTCTAAAACCAAATCTTTATTCTCTAGTTTGAAAAGGAGGGTGAGTGGAGATTCTGGTTAGTTCCAGAGAACACCAATTTTGTGTTTTTAATGGCGACAGCTAGAAACAGAGCTCACTCGGACCCTGAGTGGGACGTGGACACACGGAGGACCCCATCCCTGCGACAGAAGTTTCCAGCGCTGGCTGCCTGTGAGATCAGAACACACTGCGGCCTGGCCGGCGGCCCATCAGGAGGGAGGGCGGCCTGGCCCGGAAGCTCCTGGCTCTCTGACTGCGCCTGAGGTCGAGGAGCCCTTGCTCTGCAACAGATAGAACTGTGTGACGAGGGGTGGTGGGACCTGTCTGCGTTCCCACTGCAGGCAAGCCGCTCTGGCACACGGGTCCCATTCTCCTCACCTGAGGGCATTTGCTCCATTGATTTTTATTTTATTTTATTTTATTTTATTTTATTAAATACATTTTAATTGAGTTGTTTGTTGTTGTTGTTTTTACAGAGAGGAAGGAAGGAGAAGGATAGAGAGTTAGAAACATCGATGAGAGAGAAACATCTATCAGCTGCCTCCTGCACACCCCCCACTGGGGATGTGCCCACAACCAAGGTACATGCCCTTGACCGGAATCGAACCTGGGACCCTTCAGTCCGCAGGCCGACGCTCTATCCACTGAGCCAAACCGCTCCGTTGATTTTTAGAAAGAGTGGAAGGGAGGTGTGACAGAAAGAGAGAGAGAGAGAGAGAGAGAGAAACATCCATGTGAGAGAGACACAGCTATTGGTTGCCTCCTGCATGCACCACATGTGGCCCAGTGCCAGGGAGAACCTGCAACCCAGATACATGCCCTTGATCGGGAATTACCCCCAAATCCTTCGGTCCACAGGCTGACTCTCTAACCACTGAGAAAACTGGCCAGGGCCACTCTTGTTTCTTACTGTGCCTACAAATCACCTGGGGATCTTGTTAAAAATGGGTATTCTGATTTAGCCGGCCCGGGAATGGGGTCCAAGATTCTGCATTTCTTACCAGCACCCAGGCAGGCCACCGTCATGGGTCACAGGTCTACGCAGTAGCCTGTCCTCTTCCTTGTTTTCCAGATCCGATCCCTTCTTTCTCCACCGCCTGGCAAGAGTGCCACCTTTCCTAAAAGCCTCCCTCACTCACCCCCCTGATCTCTCCTATAACAACCACCCGGGACAGGGTTTTTGATCTTGATTTCACGGGCTGGGGTGGAAGGGAGGGAATGCCAAGAATGTGGGCATTTCTAAGAAGTTCTCTGGCGCTGCTGCTGCTGCTGCTGCTCTGGGGACCACACTCTGAGAACCACTCTCCTGGAACGACGATTCTTAAGCTTGGTTGCACATAGACATAGCTAAGACGCCTTTAAATCTACAGGTCTGGGTTAGATCGTGGCCCAGTTCACATCCGGATATCTGCATGGGACCCAGGCAACTCTGCTGCAGGTGGCTCCCGGTGAAGCCCCTGACTTGTGGAGCTCAGAGGCTAAAACCGTTCATTACAGTCCATCACGTTTTCCCGTTGTTTGGTACGTACAGATGGTCCCGACTCACAGTGGTTTGACTTTGGAGTTTTTGACTTCACAATGGTGCAGAAGTGACAGGCATTCCCTAGAAACCACACTTGGCGTTTTTAATTTCGGTCTTCTCCCAGGCCAGCGGTGCTGCCCGGTACGATGCTCTCATGCTGAGGGCAGAGCAGCCAGCCGCAGCTAGTCACCGAGACAATCAGAGGAAGTGGCTGCTCAGTTAATGCCAAGAGGGGCAGAAAGTGTATGGGGCAAGCCCAGCCGGTGTGGCTCAGTGGTGAGCATCCACCTATGACCCAGAAGGTCACAGTTCCATTCAGGGCACAGGCCTCAGTCGGGGTCATGCAGGAGGCAGCTGATCAATGATTCTCCCTCATCACTGATGTTTCTATCTCTCTCTCCCTCTCCCTTCCTCTCTAAAATCAATAAAAATATAGTTTTAAAAAGTATCTATAATATTAATCTATCTGCTCCAAAAAAATATGTCCACAATCCACCCCCTTTCTTTATTCCCGCTTCCAACATCTTGGTTCAGGGTCTTGTCATGTGTCACCTGAACCAGCCTCCTAACTGGTCCGGTCTTGCCTGGCTGATCTCTTTCAAACGGACAATCCAGTCCCTTTCCTCCCCAAACCCTTCAGCCGTCCTCTGCAACCTATGGAACTCTGTACTTTACCAAGTCCAAACTCCACAACGGGACCTGCCAGCCACTGCATCCCTGCCCCTGCTCCAGAGGGCAGCCACCGGGACCTGTGCCTCTTACCATGTGTGCTTGCCCCTTCCTGTGTGTGCTTGCCCCTTCCTGTGTGTGCTTGCTTTCCCCGCTCCGAGGCCTCTCCCCCTCCCACACCCTCCCCTGGCCAACCGCGGCCCAAACATCAGGTCTCAGTGTGACCCCCTCTCCTCCTGGACGCCTTCCTTGACCCCCCTTGTCTGTTTAGGGGCCACTGTGCTGTGCTTTCAGAGAACCCCCAGACCAAATGCCCCACTGTTCACTTCTGTGCCTCACTAGCCTGAGAGGAGGCAGGGCAGCCGCCGTGTTGATTTCTGTATCTCCAGCTCCTGGCCCGGGGCCCACAGCAGTGAACCCTGAGTACATGTGAGGTGAACGAGTGGGTGAGGTGTGTTGACTTCTGTGCTAAGGGCTCTCAGCGTCCTCCTCCGCTTTATGCATGGAGTGGTCAGCTCTGGCCTCAACAGGGGTGACCCCAGGTGAGTGGTGAGGGCAGAGGGCTGGGGTGCGTTCCGTCCCAGACTAAGAGCTTCTTGGTGGTAGGAGGGCAACCCACAAGGGCTTGCGCGGGAGCAGTGTAGAGCTGAGGTGAAGCTCAGGCTTCCTCCTCCAGGCGCAGAGGGAGCAAGCGCCCCCACCTACGTGCCGAGAGCCAGTCAAGGGCTTGTGAAAATGTCCGGGTCTGGTTTGACCCAACTACGCTGACCTACTTCTTCGGCCCCTCTCTCTGCCCTTTTCCTGTCACATGTTCCCAGGGCTTATGTGTCTCACAGGAAACGCCTGTCAATTCCATGCTTTGGGTCTTCTCTGAGTGGAGGTCAGGGGCAGCCTGGATCTGAAATTGGCTTTTAGAGCTCTCAGAAGGCTCTCGGCTCTGGGCACTTTTGAGTAACACCAAAGAGCCCTCCACTTTGGGGCCGGTTCCAGCTCAGGCCACTCTCCTTCCCTTCCGGCCCTTGTACCCAGGCAGACGTGGGCTCAAGAGAGGAGGGAATTCTGGGTGAACGGTTCGCTGCGGGGAGGGTCGCCGGCCCACACCCCACCCCGCACAGCCCTCCCTCCAGGCAAGGTCAGTCCCAGCAGCCACTGTGGTTCCCTCCCGGGGAAGCTAGAGAGCCAGTGTTCATAAAAATCTATCCCATGAACAGCGTGACCTACCAGCATCGATCACACTCGCTTTGATGCCTACACACAATCCCCAGTATGCACGGAGGGGCAAAGCCCAGAGGAGCTCAAAAAGCCACTTCAATCCGCCCACGGTGACTTCTCCAAGGGCCGGAAACACCCCCCCCCCCCCAACACATAACCCCCAACAAAGCGCTGCCGGGAAAATTCCTTGCGGATTTGAGATTTCCACTGTTAATCCCCTAACGCAATAAAGCAAACACCCCTGGCAGCAAATTAAGTACTTTTATTAAAGGGCCCCCTCCCCCGTCCTCTTTGATGTGGGCACCGACCCTCTCAGGGCCTGCGGGTCTGGGTAAGGAGTGGCCCCACGCCCCACCGTTTCCTCCTGCTATTCCAAGGAGCCCCAGAACCCCACCGGAATTTGTTGATCTGGGGATTCTGGGAACTTCTTAAAAAAAAAAAAAAAAAAAATATATATATATATATATATATATATATATATATATATATATATATACATATATATATATATGTGTGTGTGTGTGTGTGTGTGTGTTTTATTGATTTTTTACAGAGAGGAAGAGAGAGGGATAGAGAATCAGAAACATTGATGAGAGAGAGAAACATCGACCAGCTGCCTCTTGCACACCCCCCACTGGGGATGTGCCTGCAACCAAGGTACATGCCCTTGACCGGAATCGAACCTGGGACCTTTCAGTCCACAGGCCGACGCTCTATCCACTGAGCCAAACCAGTTTTGGCGATTCTGGGAACTTCTGAGACCTCGGGCTTCCCTGAGGAAATTCCACAGCCTGTCAGCTGAGGGAAATGCTCCCCGTTCTCCGTGGGGGGTGACAGGTCTCAAACAGGCCTGGCCCCCAGCACCCCTACCATTCCACTGTCCCCGAAGGAGTCCCCAGCACAACTGTCCGGGCCAAGGTGGGCGTGGAGGCCAGTGGCCAAACCCTTCCTCTGGCCTCTCTCGAAGCCTGCAGGTCACACCCCCAACAGGGGTCAGCTGGAGAAAAGGTTAAAGGAGGCTGGGGCAGAGGAAGGAGGCCCTGACTCCTCTCCTCCCGCTGCTTCCCGCCCCCAGGTCATCCCTCAAGCTGCTACCTCTCAGATCTGCCAGGAATCGCGTTCAACCGTTTTAAGTTCTAGTCAAGTTCTAGTCACCGCTCGCCTCTCACTATTAGTTTGAAGTTATACTGCGGCCCTCCCAGAGCCTCCTCGGATGCTGCCCTCAGGAAGCCGGCCCTGTGGGGAACGCACCAGCTTGCAGATGGGGGCTGGCAGGCACCTTTGTATTCCAGGAGGAGCCTCCTTCTAGGAACATCACCATCTACAATTTATCCATCCCATTGCCGGGTCTGCAGTGTGGATGCTCTGGAAAGTGGGTATTTTATCTGCAGGGATGGGCAACCAGGTCTCTGAGAGACTCTGTGTGGGTATTCTATCTATGGGGATGGACAATTGGGTCTCTGAGGGCCCTGAGGCCTCAGCAGCAAGGGCCTTGTGTGTGTGTGTGTGTGTGTGTGTGTGCGTGTGCGTGTGCGTGTGCGTGTGTGTGTGTGTGAGAGAGAGAGAGACAGAGAGACAGAGACAGAGACAGAGACAGAGACAGAGAGACAGGCCCTCAGGGAAGTCTGGTTCTGAGAGTTATTGCCAGGGGTTCTGGATGCAGACCTTGGCCATGGTGGGGAGAAGGCACCCTCCCCCGACTGGGCTCCTGAGAAGGCCATTCTCAACTTTCCTTCTTCCTATTTGTTCACTTGAACAAGAAAGGCACCCGCCGAAACCGGTTTGGCTCAGTGGTAGAGCGTCGGTCTGTGGACTGAAAGGTCCCAGGTTCGATTCCGGTCAAGGGCATGTACCTTGGTTGCGGGCACATCCCCGGTAGGGGGTGTGCAAGAGGTAGCTGGCCGATGTTTCTCTCTCATTGACGTTTCTAACTCTCTATCTCTCTCCCTTCCTCTCTGTAGAATATCAATAAAATATATTTTAAAAAAAGAAAAAGAAAAAAAAAGAAAGGCACCCGCACAGGCATTAAGCCACAATGGCCCAGACTGGGCCTGGTCATGTGAATGTCCTCCCCACTCTTGTCAAACCTGGACAGACTGACTCCCCAGGTTCTGTGGCTGCTGCCCCCCCTTTATCTCCCATTCGGTGGACTTGCCTCCAGATTTATGTCCTCCCATGGGCATCAAGAATTCCTGGCAGTTTGAGGAAGGAGAGAGAGGCGACTGGCAAAAACGAGGAAAGCGTGACAAAGTGCGTTAAGTCGTCAGGTTGGGGAGTCAGACAGGCCTGGGCTGGAATCCAGATCGGCTACCTGCACACTCGGACCCTTGCAAGCTATTTGCCCCTCTGAACCTCAGCATCTCCTTCTGTAAAATGGGGGTAACAATGGTTCCCACCTTCTTTGCTGTCAATGTGCAGCCTGAATGAGATGAGCCCGTGAACTGTTCAGCACACGACAAGAGCTCACTGAATGGGCTGATTAGAAGAGGCCTCGTGGCTTCCAGAGAGAGATTGGGCCCAGCCATCAGGCTAGAAATTCTTTCCTTCCCCGAGGCCAGCGAGGTCTTGCTCGTCCTCCCAATGGCCTCTCTTCCAGGAGAGACTGGAGCTGGGGATGTTAAAATTAATTCCTCTTTGCTCTGCGGAGCAACTACCCAGGTGAATGAGGGTGGTGGGCAGGGAAGGACCAGGCCATGGTTGGGAGCAGCTGCCAGGCTCTGGGCATCATGGCGGCCACCATGGTGGTCCATGCACTCTCTACCAGGAGACGTCAGCCCCGACAGGGTGAGCACTGGTTCTTGGAGGAGCAAACACGTTTTAGGTATTACCATGATTTGTGGCCATTCTCAACTTTCTCAACTCCAAAGCTCAACCGTCCCTGAAAAAATCTGATTTCTTAGTAGTATTTAATTTTTCTCATTAGAAATAAAGTCAATTCTAATTTAACAAAGTTAGCTTACATTAAAATTTCCTTGTGGGGATGGGGGGTGCTAATTGAAAAAAGATCAAGACTAGATGGTTTGGCTCAGTGGATAGAGCGTCAGCCTGTGGACTGAAGGGTCCCAGGTTCTATTCTAGTCAAGGGCACATGCATCCAGATTGTGGACTCGAACCCCAGTAGGGAGTGTGTGGGAGGCAACCAATCAATGATGCTCTCTCATCATTGATATTTCTCTCTCTCTCTTCCTCTCTGCAATCAATTAATAGATAGATAGATGATAGATAGATAGATAGATAGATAGATAGATAGATAGATGATAGACAGATAGATAGTCAAGAAACAGTTATGGTCTGTCTTCCAGAGTCTCTCAACTTCCGTTCCAGGCTCCCTTCTCCTCTCACCAGCCGTGCCTGCTGCCTCCTACCATATCCTTCCTTCTCCTTGGGTTCTTGGCAGCATTTGGCACTGCTGACCAGTCCAGTTCAGAGGTCTCTCTGTCCCAGGGTTTGGCCAGCACTCCTCCTCACCCCAATCTTCCCTCGGCTCCCGTGCCTTCACCATGTGGCTCCCTGCTTCAGCCTTCTGGCTCTTCTCTTCCTTCTCCTGCCCCCTAGATAGCTCTCTGCTCCCCACACAAGCTTCACTCTGCTTGTCCTGCCCCAACTCCAGCACCCACTGGAGCACACCATCTGGATTCTTCCTGGCACACATTCTCTCCCTTCCTGTCCACCCCGGCCGGCTTGGTGCGTCCCCTTCTCCTGTAGCATTTAGTTTGAACCATGTGACATGAAATAATATATGCCCTTGTATTAGTCTCTCAGGGTCTCACGGGTGTTGGATCTATCTTCCAAGTTGGATTTTAATTTCTTTGAGGATAAAGACAAGTCTTTGTTTGCTCCTTAGTGTCCAACCCAGTTCTGGAACCCAAGGAAGGCAGATGGGCAGGTCTTTATGGGCCAGGAAGTGCCCTGCAGAACTCAAGTTGCCAAGTGCCACTGGTCAATGATCTTCCCACCAGAAGAGCCAGCTCAGCCCGGGGCCTAGGCAGACTGCACTGGGCCACACCCCTCCCCGCAACCTGGTCTCCTCCTCACCTGGCTGACTCCTTCCACTCCATCTGGTCTCCGTCGTGCTGTAGAATGTCCATCTCTGTGAAGAGGGTGGGGTTGGGAGCCTCATCTTCCTCCCCCAGGATGTCCTGGAGCTGCTCAGCAGCTGGAGACCCTGCAAACGGAGGAGAGCGGGTCCGCGGAGTGCCCTGGGGGAGACAGAGGGCTGCAAGGCCGACTAAGACGGCGCAGGAGCCAAGCACCAGGGGAAGCATTTCCTAAGTAAGTAAAACTAGGGCCAGCTTCCGGGCAAAGCTGGGTTCAAGCCTCCGTGAGTTGGATGTGGGTGAGATATTCTTTGGAAGAACAGAGATGAAAGGATGTAGTCTGCATTCAAAATCCAGGGTCTTGTAGCTGATAGTGAAGGATGGGAAGTGGCCAGGGCCGGGCCAGCAGCAAGGACGGAGAACAGGATAGAAAAGTGAAGCGAGGAAATCTATGGGACCCCTTTCCTGCCCCAAACCAGTCGCCTCCCACAGGTGGCCTTGAAGGAGCAGATTGCCACGCAAAGGACGCCTCACCAGTGAGCCACCCGGGCCAGCTTCTTACATGGGCAAAGTGGCAGCCTGTTCCTGAGCTCCTGGTCTGCTCCCAGCTGCCCGCAGATGTCATCTTTCAGGTGAGTCTCCAGAACTCACTCCGACACTGCACATGCACCCTTCCCCAGACATGCTTCTCCTGTTTTCTTTTCCTCCCTCCCTCCCTTCCTCATTTTCTTCCTTCCTTCCTTTTTCCTTCCTTCCTTCCTTCCTTCCTTCCTTCCTTCCTTCCTTCCTTCCTTCCTTCCTTCCTCCTTCCCTTCCTTTCTCTCAATAGCTAATGAATGTATATTCTGCACCAGGCATTATTCTAGGTGTTAGAAAACAAAGCTATGAAGAAGGCTCATATGTTCTTGCTCTCTTGAATAGTGGCAGAGACAGACAATAAACAAATCCATAAACAATTATTTCAGGTAGTGATAAGTGTTCTGGGGGGAAAAAAATACAATGACCGGGATGCGAGCTCGACCCCCGATGCAGGAGGCAGCCAATCAATGACTCTCTCATCATTGATGTTTCTATATCTTTTTTAAAAATATTTTTATTAATTTTTTACAGAGAGGAAGGGAGAGGGACAGAGAGCTAGAAACATCGATGAGAGAGAATCATCGACCAGCTGCCTCCTGCACACCCGCTTCTGGGGATGTGCCTGCAACCAAGGTACATGCTCTTGACCGGAATCGCACCCGGGACCTTTCAGTCCGAAGGCCGACGCTCTATCCACTGAGCCAGACTGGTTTCGGCTGTTTCTAGCTCTTGTTATCCTTGAACCAGCAAGTTAATAAAAGCAATCAAACCAGCAGGACTAGGCAGCTATGGTCGGGCTTATTTCTATGGGACATCAGTGGTGCTGACCACTCCCTGGGAACGGAAGTGCTACGCGCGGCTCTCACAGCGCTATACTTTTTTAATATATTTTTTTCCATCTCTTTGAGGACTGCTTTGCCTTACCCTTCCCCGGCCCCTCTTCCCTGATTCCCCCCAGGTCACCCATGTCTCCAGGCCCTGCCTGAATCAAGCGCCTCCCACTGCCATCTGGACTGCCCCACCTGGGAGCTGTCAAGTCTTCCTCAGCATATTCAACACAGCTCCGCATCCCTTCCTGCAACACCCCAACGCTGCCTCCTCTGATTAACACACCGCTAGCTACCCGGCCCCCCGGCTGAGAAATGCTGGACTCACCCCAGAAGCCTCCTTCTCTCTCACCACCCAGGTCCGATCAGATCCTGACTTCATTCATTTGCTTCCTCGGTATTTTTTATCTCGCTCTCCCCCTCCCCACCCATTGCCACAGTCTTGGCTCGGGTTCCCATTATTTCCTATTCCAGTCACTGCACCAGCCACCTAACTGCCCCCACCCCCAGCTTCTGGGTGCCCCATCCACTTCCATCGCCATGTAGCCGCAGAGTTTGCTTTTATAACATTTCAAACCTGTTCCCATGGCAGACTCGGGAGAATCGGGGCAGCACCATGAAGTTCTGTGCATATGAGTTAGAGATAATTTTGCCAGCAGAAAAGACTATTTGTGTATCTGTATCTAGTTCAACAGATCTCATTTATTTAAATAGATTTTATTTATTTTATTTTCTATTACTTTTAACTTACTTTTTTTTCCCCATTGGGTTTTTAATAGCTGACACTTGCTAGCAGACATCAGAGGTTTAAGGAAACTTTATAGAAGGAAAACTAACAATTGAACAAATAATCTTACTTTTTTAAAAAAAAATTGGGAGAAGACTGACTGCTAGCACCTTACTTCTCCGTGTGACCAGAGTTTAAGAACTACTCTTCTAGAATGTAGATTTGGTCACGTTACTCTCTAGGTGAAAACCCTTCAATGGCTCTCGATTATTAAAGCGTAGGATCGATGGCATGGCTCAAAACATTCCTTGTGATCTGGACCTAACTTGTCTTTCTAGGTTCTGTCATGTCCCTCAACCAGATGCCCTCACCCCAGCCGCCCTTCACCCCAGCCATCCTTGACGCCAGACTCCAGCCACACTTGAACCCAGATACCACAGGCCCTAGCCATCCTTTGACCCCACATGACCTTGACCCAGACACACCAGGTCACACACAGTTCTCTGAAAAGGAGGACGTATCACTCCTGGGACCTTGGCGCCTACAATTCCCTGAGTCCGGAGCCCCTACCTCCCTTCCAGGCCAGATGAGAAGGTAAGTACATAAAAGAGTCTTGGAGAGACGAGACAGGGCGGAGAGAGGGTCCCCGAAGGAGCCCTGTCTGGCTTTACCTGCTCCCTGGAGTGGCTGAGTGCGGGGGTCTCCGGCCGCCGGCACCGCCTCTGGCCCCAGCCTGTTTCCGCTGCTGCCACCCTGACCTCCGCCTCCACAGGTCCGCTTCCAACAAACTCACTTTTGTTTCCAGTTAAGCACCAAGGGAGGCATGGGGTGAGGAGAGGCGGGCGAGGGAGGTGGGGGGAGAGAGAGAAGGAAAAGGATGAGCGACTGGGAGGCTGAAGAGAGAGGACTGGTTGTGAGAGAGAAGGGAGATGCAGTTAGTGTGAGAGAGAGAGTGTATGTAAGAGAGAGAAACTATACGGAAAGGGAAATAACGATACTGTGAGTATGAGAGAAGTGTGTACGCGTGAGAGAGATTGTGTGTGTGTGTGTGTGTGTGTGTGAGAGAGAGAGAGAGAGAGAGAGAGAGAGAGAGAGAGAGAGAGGAGGGAGGGAGACTCAGGTGCCCTGGAAGCGAAGGGCTCCACGCGTGGCTGCAGCAGAACCTCAGAAGGCAGCCTGGCGCTGAGGGGCCTGGCAGAGCTGCCCCTCCCCGCCCCCACGAGCCCTTCCCACAGTGCCCGGGCCCCAGGAGAGCCGGCGGCGCCTCTCCTCGGCCCCTTTATAAGGCGGAGGTGGGATTTGCCCTGCGACTCCCCGGGGCCTCCCTAAGAGCCTCGGCGGCGGTGAGCTGGCCGGAGTGGCCGGGCGGGCCGGGCAGGGCGCTGAGCCCCAAAGCCCCGGTGTGGAGGCGGGTGCCGGGGAGAAGGCTGCCGGGGCAGGAGCCGGGAGGGTCTCACACTTCACAGCAACCACGCCCGCCCGGTGCTAGTCTCTCTCCTCCTAACTTTACACGCTTCTCCTCCTCTTCAGCCAATTCTAACGAAGACAAGCCCCAAATGCCATCACTCGGGGGGGGGGGGGGGAGATTCCTGAGGTCCCTGGACGGTGGGAACCAGTCACTCGGGGAATCGCTGCTCGGCCGAGAAACTACCAACCTCCTGGGCTCAGTCCAGTGGGTGCCCTCTGAGCATGTAGAATGCGCCAAGGTTGGCTGGAGGTCACGGCGGCAGCCGCTCCAAGGCGCGCTGGAGCCTGAATTCACGGCGGCTTAGAGCTGGGAGGGAGCTTAGCAGGTGCCCGGCCCACAGCCTTCATCTCAGGGGCAAAGAAGCCAAGCCCCCGTTTACGGCACAGAAGGGCTGCCAACAGGCCGGGCGAGGGGAGCCTGGAGGAGAACCCAGTCTGCTGACCGCCGCCCCCCACCGCCCGCTGGCTGTCTCCCTCACCACATTGCCAGGCCTGAAGCTCGAGGGTCTCATATGGTCGCTCTGACGCTGAGAAAATGGCAGAGAGGGTCAGGGGCATGGATTTCGGCGCAGAATCTAAGCAAACCCCACCATCACGGAGCTCCTGCCTGGGCAGGCTCCTCAGCAGGCAGGACCCTGGGCGGCTGGGTAACCTCGGGGCTCCCAGGCCCACGGCTCACACTGCCCGCCCGCCCCGGGGGCTGCTGTGGGCCCAGCACCTCCTGCACCTCAGGGCAGCCGCTGGGCACCGCGCTGTGGGGGGCCTGGACCCTCCGAGAAACGCCAGAGACCAGCCAGGGCGCCAGAGGGTTCTCTCTACTCTCGAGATTCTTCCTCAGCCCGGATCTGGGTGCCACTCCTGACTCCGTTCGTTATGAGCAGTAGGATCTCTGCAAGGCATTACGCTCTCTGAGCCTTCGTTTCCCCGTCTAAAAAGTGGGAATTTGCCGAAACCGGTTTGGCTCAGTGGATAGAGCATCGGTCTGCGGACTGAAAGGTCCCAGGTTCGATTCCGGTCAAGGGCATGTGCCTTGGTTGTGGGCACATCCCCAGTGGGGGTGTGTGTGTGTGTGTGTGTGTGTGTGCAAGAGGCAGCTGACCGATGATTCCCTCTCATCAATGTTTCTAACTCTCTATCCCTCTCTCTTCCTCTCTGTAAAAAAAAAAAATCAATAAAATATATTTAAAAATAAAAAATAGCCGAAACCGGTTTGGCTCAGTGGTAGAGTGTCGGTCTGCGGACTGCAAGGTCCCGGGTTTGACTCCGGTCAAGGGCATGTACATTGGTTGCGGGCACATCCCCAGTAAGGGGTGTGCAAGAGGCAGCTGGTTGATGTTTCTCTCTCATCGATGTTTCTAGCTCTCTATCTCTCTCCCTTCCTCTCTGTAAAATATCAATAAAATATATTTTAAAATAAAAATAAAAATAAAAATAAAAAATAAGCCGAAACCGGTTTGGCTCAGTGGATAGAGCGTTGGCCTGCGGACTGAAAGGTCCCGGGTTCGATTCCCGTCAAGGGCATGTACCTTGGTTGTGGGCACATCCCCAGTGTGGGTGTGCAAGAGGCAGCTGATCGATGTTTCTCTCTCATCGATGTTTCTGACTCTCTATCCCTCTCTCCTTCCATTCTGTAAAAAATCAATAAAATATATTTTTTTAAATAAAATAAAAAATAAAAAGTGGGAATTTTCCCACTCCTCTCACCGGACTGTGCTGGACAATGAGATGCAATGTGCGGTGTGGTTGGCACAGTGCTCAGCATACACCAGCCACCCAAGAAATGATGTCACGGTTTTTGTTGCTGCCAACAAGTGACACCTTCCTCCCCAATGACCACCTCCAGCCTGGCCTTTCTAAACTTCTAAACGGCCATGGTACCCCCACGGTGATCCCCTACACTGCACCCTGCTCCCCTCTCCTCTGGCTGCTCCTCCCGCCCGCCCAGGGGAGGTTTAGCCCGCCAGGTGCTGGGCCCCTGGACCAGGGCTGTAACGCACAGCGTCCCATAGCGTTTGGTGACGCACAGCACCTTAGGGTGCCCACCCGTCCCGGTTTGCCTGGGATTGACCTGGCATTAGCACTTCAGGTCCCCCGTCCCTTGTCAGGAATAACCCCCGGGGCCCAGGCAAACGGAGGCAGTTGGTCATCCCACAACCATCTCCCCGTCCACTGATGAAGATACCGACTCCAGGGGCTGCACAGCCCGGGGCTTGGCTGTCCGTGTTTCTCTTGGACCTTGGCTCCGGGTCTTATCAGCAGCCTAGGAAAGTGGGAATGCAACCCCATTTCTAACGCTGCTTCTGTCCAGTGCCCCTCGGGCCTCTCCGGAGGCGCTGGGGCCAGAACAGGCATTGTCTCCAGGGCAGGAAGCGTCGCTCTGACTGGCTCTCACCACAGCTTGATAGTTCTGTTCCCCACTTATGCTCTGCCTGAGTTTCAATCGATGGGCTGCCGAGTACTGACTTCTTAAAATCGTACTCCCATTGGGGGAAGGGGAGGTATGGAGGAAGAAAGAAGAAACAAACCAACTGCTAAGGCATTTCATTCGCTACCTACCCCTTCCTTTCACCGCACGGCAGTCGGCAGTCCGAAGTCGGCTGCTTGGAAGGGCGGCATTCGCAGCCTGTGCAGAATATGGTGACGGAGCAACGCGGTCTCACCAAGGACAGCCGTGGGGCGGGAGGGGCACCCGCAGGCTTTGGAGTCAACAGACCTGTTTTCAAACCCCAGCTTCACTGATTACAGCTGCATCACACTCATCCCTTGGAGCCTTCATGTCTCTGTTTGCAGATGGGAGAGTAGCAGCTCCCTGTTGTGAATACTGTACAATCGGTTAACAGAATTATAATGAACTGCCGAAACCGGTTTGGCTCAGTGGTAGAGCGTCGGTCTGTGGACTGAAAGGTCCTGGGTTCAATTCCGGCCAAGGGCATGTACCTTGGTTGCGGGCACACCCCTGGTAGGGGGTGTGCAAGAGGCAGCTGGTCGATGTTTCTCTCTCATCGACGTTTCTAGCTCTCTATCTCTCTCCCTTCCTCTCTTTAAAATATCAATAAAATATTTTTAAAAAAAGAATTATAATGAACTGCCATTTCGTGGTACAACGCTCCTCCACGTACACTGCCCTGCTGGATCCTGGCCGTGACTCCGGGAGGCGGGAACTAAAGGTGACTCCTACGGTTCTCCATCTGCCCAGCCTGCCTTACGCTCAGGCCCTGCCACATCTAACCACCCCGGCCCGGCCCAGGCCCCCACACCTCGTCCCGTGTAGGGGGAGTTCCCACTGGGCCTACGTGGCCAGGCCAGCTGGACCCCCTGCCCGGGCTGTCTGGATGGACTCGCAGAATATACAGGACACTCGGAGAGGAAAAACACATGTGCGCCAGGCGTTCTACAGCAAGGAGAAGCGGGAGATTCAGACAATTACCTAGGTCCGTGGTTGGCAAACTGCGGCTCGCGAGCCACATGAGGCTCTTTGGCCCCTTGAGGGTGGCTCTTCCACAAAATACCAGGGCCTGGGCCAGTCTATGTTGAAGAAGTGGCTTTAGAAGAAGTTTAATTTTAAAAATTTGGCTCTCAAAAATTTTTTTTCGATCGTCGTACTGTTGATATTTGGCTCTGTTGGCTAATGAGTCTGCCGACCACTGATCTAGATGGTGAAGGTAAAAGGATTCTGACAAATATATATATATATATATATATATATATATATATATATATATATATATATATATATTTCAGAGGGGAAGGGAGAGGGAGAGTGAGAAACATCAATGACGAGAGAGAATCATCAATTGGCTGCCTCCCATAAGCCCTCTTCTGGGGACTGAGCCTGCAACCCGAGCATGGGGCCTGCCTGGGAACTGAACTGTGACCTCCTGGCTCCCGGGTCAGCGCGCAGTCTCTGCGGCACAGGGACCAGGCTGTTCTGCCGTGTTTGGCTCTCCTTGTGCAGGTCATTGTCCCTGGCCCTGCGAGGTTGTGGAGCGGGGTCTGTATCTGCCTCACACAGGCAGTGCCCGTTGGCTTGGAAGAAGTGAATGATGGAGGGGTCGTTCTTCCACCTTCACAGCCCGGGAGAATGGCAGGAACCAGCTCGGCTGCTGACTTCGTTAGCAGGCTTTGGGGCTCCCTTAAGTCAAGCGCACCTAGAACTGGGTCTGGAATGTATTCTCAGGGGTAGGCGGGTTCTTGTGGAAAGTTTTAAAGTTTGTGCTTCCATTTTGATGATAATCCTTAAAAATTTTTCTCTTATCGGCGATGGCAGCGGCGGCGGAGCAGAGGGGGACTGGGGCACAGAGCCACGTCCCAGGAGACTCCCCCATGCCCGGCCATGCCCACCTGCACCCACCGCAGATGGCTCCCCAGAGCGCACCCTCAAGAACTCACGGGTCCTGCTGGCGCGATCCACACCGCTGTCCCCGCTGCTTGCCCTGCTCCCCACGCCGGTCGGGTCCTCCCTGTCTGGCCACAGGCCCCAGCGGACCTTCTGCTGGCCTGCCGGATGTCCCTTCTGGTCTCTCTTCCTTGGAAGGTAGCCGGGGACTGAAAGCCCAACGTGGATGGAATGGCCGTCTGTGGGCACAGCACAAGAGGGGGGAAGCCAAGAGTTATGAAAAGTTGGCATTTCTCCTTGACAGGAGGGGCACGAAGAGCTAAGGGAGACCTGGTTCCTGGCCGGGGCCCCTGCCCCCGGGGTGGGCTTGACAAAGCCCCGCTCCGAACAACTCGGAGTTGCAGGGAAAGCTGCCCTTGGCTCTGCCTCCAGACCTCTGGCAGCATGAGCAGAACTCCCAGCTCCCTGCTCGGCCAGGCAGCGATGACCACATACGGCCTGTGACGCAGGACAGAGGCCCTCAGGGGGTCCCAGGCTTAGTCCAAAATGCCAACCCCTCCTTGGCTGGTACAGAAAAGCCACGTGCACCTCCATCGAGGGCCATTTTTACTAACAACCAAGGGCTACGTGAACCACTTACCAGAAAAGCAAGTTATTAAGGGTTTCTCAAAGCTGGTTGTGTAAACTAGAATTTTCAAGAACTATAGTTACCAGGAACCTTAAATTCAGAATTCTACTAGGAAGGCTGGATGCTGCACACACACACACACACACACACACACACACACACACACACAACCCATGCCCCTCAGGCTGGGGCCACAGAGACAACCGGGATTCTCCCCACCCTCAGGAAGGGTGAGCTGCTACCAGCTTCTCGTCACTGCTGTCTTGCAGTCAACAATTTTTAAAAAATAATTAATAGCTTGTTTAGCACAGTGTTAGACATATGGAATAATTGAGCAGATAGTACGTAGACTTCCATGTAGCTACCCACCTCCACAAAGTTCCCTCTATTTTTTTTAATTGAGGTATAATTGACATATAACACTGCATTCACTTCAGGTGTACAAAATAAGGATGTGATATATGTATGCACTGTGCAGTGATTACTGCAGTAAGTTTAGTTAATATCCCTCAAGACACAGTTACATTTTCTTCTTAGGATAAGTCCTTTGAAGATCTACTCTTTCAGCAACTCTCAGGTATACACTACAGATTAACTACAGCCACCAAGAGGCAGCTGATGGATGATTCTCTCTTGTCAATGTTTCTAACTCTCTATCCCTCTCTTTTCCTCTCTGTAAAAAAACAAGACACAGGTAAGTTCTGACATCACCAGAACTTACCTTATAACTGGAAATGTGTGCCTTTGACAGTCCTCACCCATTTTGTCCATTCCCCACCACCAGCCTTTGGAAACCACTAATGTGTTCTCTGTTTCTATGAGTTGGGCTTTTTAGATTGCACATATACCAGTACATTTGTCTTTTTCTGTATGACTTATTTCACCTAGCACAGGGCCTTCCAGACCCATCCATGTTGTTCTAAGTAGCAGGATTTCCTTCTTTCTAATGACTAAATAACATTCATATACACTGAGTGGCCAGATTATTATGATCTCTGAATGCATAATAATCTGGCCACTCAGTGTATATCCTATATAATAAAAGGCTAATATGCAAATTGTCCCCTCGACCAGCAGGAGTTCGACCAGCAGGCAGGCCGGCCAACAGCCCATGTTCCCTCCCCCTGATCAGGCTGGCTGGACCCCACCCATGCATGAATTCATGCACCAGGCCTCTAAAAAAAAAAAAAAATATATATATATATATATATATATATATATATATATATATATATATATAATGTCATATAACTAGTTTTAACTGAACTGCCATTTTTAGAATCTATAACATGTTGATTCTTGGCATTCAGTATGGTTTGTCGATCTTGTAAAATTAGGTGAGTTTAATTTTGTGCCCTAATCCATACAAGCAAAGTGCCACTCTCCTATCTCCAGCCCAACCGCGTGGTCCCTTTAAGACACAGGGAGAGCTGGCTCCACAGGAGGGAGAAGAGACAATGTGGGTGAGTCAGGAAAAGGGGGCTCTCCAGATTTCCCAGCTGGAAGGGTTGTTTTAAGAATATTCAAGGATTCTCAGACCCTCGTGGGATCTGCATCCAGCTCTCAAGGCGACCTCACCTTCCTGGTCCTGACTTCGCCTCCTGTAGTTCGCAGGGTCCAGCTTCCCCGCCCCAGCCTTCTCCTCCTCCACCTTCATGGCTGTAAAGTAAAAGACAAACACAGCCAGCCTCAGTATGTGTACGACACGAGAAGCTAGGATTTCAAGGGGGAAATGGTTAAATCCACATACATAGTGGGAGACCTTAATGCAGATGAAAAATTTCAGGCAAAAGAAAGTATAGCCCTAACCAGTTTGGCTCAGTGGATAGAGCGTCGACCTGCAGACTGCAGGGTCCCAGGTTCCATTCTGGCCAAGGGCATGTACCTTGGTTGCGGGCACATACCCAGTGGGGAGTGTGCAAGAGGCAGCTGATCGATGTTTCTCCCTCGTTGTTGTTTCTAACTCTCTGTCCCTCTCCCTTCCTCTCTGTAAAAAAATAAATAAAATATATATTTAAAAAAAGAATGTATAGACCAATTGAAGAAGCTCAACTATGTCCAACAAAAAGAGAACACACCTGTTTTCCAATCACGAATGGAACATTTACAAAGAGAGCATGTTTACTGGGTCACAGAGAGGCCTTAGTACATTTTGAAGAATTAAGAATTTGGAGAATTAAGCCATTTTTTTCTGTGTCACAGAGCCAGGCATGGTGGAGCCAAGATTAAAACCGGAATCTCCCAGATTCCTGGATCCAAGGACGGGAGGGAGGAAGAGGAGGACAGAAAGAAACGGAGACATGGGAGGTGGGAGGGAGGTGGTCTAGATAAGCCCCCCATTTCAGGGTTCCAGGCCCTTCCTTCCTAAGGGCTAGCTGAATTCCTGACACTCCCAGCGGCCCCCTTTCTCTTCAGCTACCTTCCGTGGATTTGAGCTACTTGTATCCAAAGACTATTCACCAATACAACCATCCACAGCAAAATGTCACCTAAGGAATTGTGTGAGCAACACACCAGCCCCTGCCATGAAGCAAATGAAAGAACCTGTAGCAGCTGAAACCGGTTTGGCTCAGTGGATAGAGCGTCGGCCTGCGGACTGAAGGGTCCCAGGTTCGATTCCAGTCAAGGGCATGTACCTTGGTTGCTGGCACATCCCCAGTAGGGGGTTGCAAGAGGCAGCTGATCGACGATTCTTTCTCATTGATGTTTCTAACTCTCTATCCCTCTCTCTTCCTCTCTGTAAAAAAAAAATCAATAAAATATATATTTTTAAAAAGAAGAAGAAGAACCTGCAGCAGCAGTGTTCCCTACACCAGCCCCTCTACTGTCCAACCAGCCACCGGCTGTTTTCCACCCATCTTTAGATCATGGATGCTGTTGGTGGGAAACATGGCTTTACAGTGAGAGATCAGATCAAAGTATCTTCTGTGCTCAGTCTCTTAAGGGCCCCATTCCGCTTTACTGCCCCTGCCAGCAGCCTGGAATCGTATCTGGGATCCCTGAGAATCCAAACCCTCCTGTGAGGTTAGGGACTGGGTGCCACACCCACAGACAGACACGCAGGGCCCCTGCCCAAGCAGCCTTCTCATCCCCTGCAGCAAGGAGTTGGAGATATAGCCAACCTTATGGGTGGTCAGCACACTTTGACCATCAAAGCCCTGGTGACCGAATCACCTGCCACTGAACACTCCCCCCAACCCAGCCCCCATCCACAAGGGTACACCCACTTCGTCCAACACATCCACTTTGTTCCAGGGGTTTGCGTAGACAGCGGAAGCAGAACACATAGTTCAATTGCTAGGGAAGAAGGGCATACTAGGTCCTCATGGAGAGAAAAGCCCTCACGATTAGGCATCATGTCTCTGGAAGAAAAGTAACTGGGTTGTGCCTTGTCCATCAGCCTTTTGAGAGCTTTTTCTCCCATCCTCTCTTTTAAGCCATTTGACCTTATTGTATCCGAGAAAACGGGACTAGCCCAGCCACGCCCCCAGGGAGCCCCTCTGAGAGCCCGAAGTAGTTCATTGAAGGGCTCATCTGGGATCATTCTATAAACCAAATTGACAAGAATGACACAGGGTCATGCTGGGCTTTTAAAAGCTAAGTGAGAGCTCGGCCAGTGTGGCTCAGCGGCTGAGCATTGACTCAGGAACCAAGAGGTTAGTGCTGACCTATGATCCAGGAGGTCACGGTTTGATTCCCAGTTAGGCTGGATACCCAGTAGGGGGCGTGCAGGAGGCAGCAAATCAATGATACTCTCTCATCATTGATGTTCCTATTTCACTATACCTCTCCTTTCCTCTCTCTCTACAAATCAATAAAATCATTTTTAGAAGTATTTAAAAAAACAAAAAGCTAAACTAGAAGCTAGAGAAAGGCCACCCTCCCAACATTGCACCTGCACCTTCCCCCCCTCCCCATCCCACCCCAGGCCTACCCCAGGAGAGGAAAGACAAAGCAAGCAAACAGAATATCCCTAAGCAAACCACCAGTAACAAAACCAGGTACTGCATTCAAGACCTAACAACAGAAATGCATAATGAGCCCTAACTGGTTTGGCTCAGTGGATAGAGCATCAGCCTGAGGACTGAAGGGTCCCATATTCGATTCCAGTCAAGGGCATGTACCTTGGTTGCGGACACATCCCCAGTAGGGGGTGTGCAGTAGGCAGCTGATAGATGTTTCTACTCTCTCTCTCCCTTCCTCTCTGTAAAAAAAAAAAATCAATAAAATATATATTTTTTAAAAGAAATTTGTAATTAAAGGAGACCAGCCATGATTCAGTTTCTACCCCAAGATGTTACATTAATAGACGCGATTTATTTCCCCATAGTTTTCTTGGAAAGAGCAAAATCTCAGGGGGTTTTCCTACTTTATAAATATTTCAGCCAGTCTCATAAATTTGGCAGAGACGCTAGAAATGCACATGACTAGAAGAAACAAGTCTCAGCTCTATCAGAGGAGAACAAAAAACAAAAACAAAAGACTAACTCACCAGGGTGTCAGAGGGAATGAGTCTCCTGTCATTTCTATTTGCATGGAGTGATGCTTTGTGCCCCAAACCAGCAAACTCAAGGCACCAGGGTGACTAATACAGTCTCATCATTTTTAAGGAAAGGCAAATGCCCAATGGCCATTGGGAGCATCTATCCAGCTTTCATGGTGTTTTCCTTCTCCATGCGTGGAGCTCAGTCTTACACCTGCTCTCACTGAGGAGCACATGTCCCTTCTCTGCAAAGCACTGTCCACCACCCCTGAAGCTCCGAGATGCAAACTTACCTCCACAGTCTTAGCACCAGAAGCCCCGGCCCACGTCTCGGGAAGGCCAGACTCCCTCGCTCTGTTGCTGTTGGATGGCAAGAAGGACACGCTGTGATTTCTAGGCTGAACGGGATTTGGGGCATGGGAGATTGACTTGTGGGCTCGAGGCGGCCAGCCATGTGACCGGGGTGGGGGGGGGGCACCGTCCGGCAGGGTGAGCCTGCTGGCTCACAGACTGGCGTAGTGCAAGGTCTGAGCAGAGCTGGCCGAGATCATAGGCAGATGCCTTTGCTCTAAATTTCTTCTTGGGTTTTAACTTGGTGATCTTTTCTTTTATTGTCATTTATTTTTAACTTGGTGATCTTTTTATGGGAGTGTTAGGTCTCAGCCTGGGTTCCGAAAGGTTGCTTTATCTCCCTGCATAGCTCCTATTCGTATTCCAGACTCTTTTTGGATTCTGTCTTGCAGGGATGTTAGAGGTGGAGGTCTAAGAGTCCTTACCGATGGCCCAGCCCCACCCCAGGGTCACCCATTATTACAGACAAGTGGTGGCTTATCCAGGAGCTGGCAGAGACCTGGGTCTGGCAATACCTATTGAGGTGACCCTCATGGCTGGCATCCAAAATTACAACTTCCTTGAATTATCTTTAACTTGTAGGTCATTATGTATGAGAACTGCTGAGGTGCCAATAGTAGACCTTACCACATTGCAGGTGCCTAAATCTGCACCTATCAGATTGGGACATGGCTTACTCGTGATCAATGAGTTTGTATAAACATGTGTACTTATGTTTCTTATCTTTATCACAATCTTCATTAAATATTCCAAAGTTATCTTTTTTTGAGGGATCAGGGGAGATCAAAAGCTGGAGAGGTGCTGGATTTCAAAGACTTGAAGACTTTTTGAGACCAGAGCCCTATGAGTACCTTCTAGTTCACTTCTGCCTCTCCACCCACATGGTCTGTGCTGGCTGTCTGCTAACAGAAAGGGAAGTGATAGTAATGATGGTGGAAATGGCAGAGATGGAAGTGGTAGGTGTGGCAATATGGTAATTGGGTATAAATTGAGGTGGTGAGGTGTAGATGGAGGTGGTGAGGTATAGATGGAAGTGGTAGAAGTGCAGATGGAGGTTGTGAGGGGTAGATGTAGGTAGTGAGGGTAGATGGAAGTGGTGAGGGTAGATAGAGGTGATGAGGAGTAGATGGAGGTGGTAGAAGTCTAGATGGAGGTGGTAGAAGTCTAGATGGAGGTGGTAGAAGTCTAGATGGAGGTGGTAAGGTATAGATGGAGGTGGTAGAAGTCTAGATGGAGGTGGTGAGGTGTAGATGGAGGTGGTGAGGTGTATATGGCAGTGGTGAAGTGTAGATGGAGGTGGTAGAAGTCTAGATGGAGGTGGTGAGGGGTAGATGGAGGTGGTGAGGTGGAGGTGGAGGTGGTGAGGGGTAGATGGAGGTGGTGAGGTGTAGATGGAGGTGGTGAGGGGTAGATGGAGGTGGTGAGGTGTAGATGGAGGTGGTGAGGTGCAGATGGAGGTGGTGAGGTGTGGATGGAGGTGGTGAGGTGTGGATGGAGGTGGTAGAAGTGCAGATGGAGGTGGTGAGGGGTAGATGGAGGTGGTAGAAGTCTAGATGGAAGTGGTGAGGTGGAGGTGGAGGTGGTGAGGTGTAGATGGAGATGGTGAGGAGTAGATGGAAGTGGTGAGGTGGAGGCGGAGGTGGTGAGGGGTAGGTGGAGATGGTAGAAGTCTAGATGGAGGTGGTGAGATGAAGATAGAAATGGTGGAGGCAGTGGTGGTGGTGGTGGAAGGGATGAGAAGACTTCTTAAATGATGGAGTAGGAGATTCGTGTGACCTGCTGCGAGTACATAAAAGTATAAAATGGTGAAGCCTCGGCATTAGGAGTCTAGTGAACCTTATCCTGTCCCCAGAGCTGTGTGACCTTGGAGCAGAGCTCCCGCCTAGTAAACAGTGGCTTGTTCTGGGGAACTCACCTCTCTTTTCCCTTTTCCTCTAAAGAGAAGCTTCTATCCTTTCTGGAGTCCTGAGAAAAGTACTCTCTAATCACCTCTCTGGTGGAGGTGAGTGGCTCGTGTGTTGAGAATCTGGGGAATAAAATGGTCCTGTGCCATGACTCTTCCTCCTGAGAACCCCCTGCCCCAGAGAAGGCCTGAGCTGTCCCTCTCTCTCTCTCTCTCTCTCTCTCACACACACACACACACACACACACACACACTTCTTTGCGGTAAACTTTCCAGGACAGGTTCTTACCCAGGCGGGGAGTCTTCTAATGCTACGTAGATACGTTTGATTCTAGGGAGAAGTTAGGAAACTTGATTGTTACACATCCTAAACCAAATTCTCCCATCAGCTTTACGTGTTATAAAGCTATCTTGAGTTCTAAGTGTCTGATTTCTGTATCTTATTTCTCATTTGATTTCAAGCACAAGGGAAAGACTGTGAGTAAATATCATCCCCAAATTCCAAAGCCAATGGATCAATCAAAGAACCTGCATGGAGTCGAGGGACTAAATGGTCTCAGGTTTCCTTCAGGCTCTAACATCCTGTGATGTTTGAATCTGTGTCTCTGGAGCATAACAGGCATTCATGGAGCTGGGGTGAAGGCTGAGATCTTAGTGGACGACTTCCTCCTAACCGCTGACTCTCTTCCTTCCTGCTTTTCAATCCAGTGAAGACCTTGAGTCTTCAAACATCTTCCTCTTCCCCCTCCATAGTCCCTCGTGGCTTCATGTACTGCCACCTCTGGTCTGGACCCCACTGTGCCGAGCTGGCACGGCCATGGGTGAACCTGAGAGGCGGTGGTGAAGGATTTAGAAAAGATGGACAAGAGAGAATAAAGCTGCTGAAACTGGTTTGACTCAATGGATAGAGCATCAGCCTGCGGACTCAAGGGTCCCAGGTTCGATTCCGGTCAGGGGCATGTGCCTTGGTTGCGGGCACATCCCCAGTAGGGGGTGTGCAAGAGGCAGCTGATGGATGATTCTCTCTCATCGATGTTTCTAACTATCTCTCTCCCTTCCTCTCTGCAAAAAATCAATAAAATATATATTTTTTTAAAAAAAAAAAGAGAGAATAAAGCTGAGGCTGGGCGGGACGCTGCTCTCTGATGGAGAGACAGCGCCACAGCCTGCAAGCCGAGTCTTTATTTTCTAGCCAGATTCCACGAGGCAAAGAATGTTGTGTGGTCACAACATTCTCGTGGGTTTCCAACCTACTCAATTACATGCACTGATCAAGCTTTGTTTCCTTGCTGCACCTCCCACAGTGCGTATCACTCAGCCACGTGGGACCACAGGTTCAGACCATCAGGTCAAGCTTACAACCGTAGCCTTTGGCTATAATTGTGCTGGGACTTGCACGTGGCTTTGCCACGAGAGGATTGTGCCCTCTCATTGAACCTGTCCAAATGCTGTAGCTGCTCTCCACACCACACGCTGGATCCCTCAGCCCCCTCCTTCATTAATACCCATAACCTCGTGGTACTGCCTGTAAACCTCTTGGTCTAAAACAGCCCACTGTTAACCTTCTCATCCTGCACTCAGCTATCCTTCACCTCTGGAGAAAGCCTGTCTTCACAGGGAGAGAAGAGAGCCAACACACAGAGTGGCAGAGGTGTGTGTGTGTGTGTGTGTGTGTGTGTGTGTGTAGAGAGAGAGAGAGAGAGAGAGAGAGAGAGAGAGAGAGAGAGAGAGAGAGAGAGAGTAGTGTGGGAGAGAGTGAGACCTAGTCCCATGATGTAGATGACCATCTCCAAGCCTGCCCTTTCCTATGCTTTGGCTCCGTGAGGGGAAGACTATTGAGAGGATCCAGGCATCCCTTTTCTCTCTCTCCCTCCCCTCTGGGCTCCTTCCACCCTACTGCCAAGGAGACTGGTTCGCCAGCTGGCTGTAAGCACTAGGGTAAATGCTTGGGGCTTACATTACTTCCTCGAACCAGAGTAGCCAGCTGAGACCCACGTGTTGGCTTAGGACAGTGGCCCGCAAACTTATTAGTCAACAGAGCCAAATATAAACAGTACAACGATTGACATTTCTTTTGAGAGCCAAATCTTTTAAACTTCTTCTAATGCCACTTCTTCAAAATAGACCCACTCAGGTCGTGGTATTTTGTGGAAATGCCACACTCAAGGGACCCAAGGATCCACAGTTTGCCGACCTAAGGAGACAGGCTTAGGAGACAGGAAAAAGATTGGACCCTATGGTTCTTAGTCAGAGGTGTTTTATATTTGGCCATATCCGGAGAGCCTTTTGGTTGTCACGCTGAGAGAAGAGTTTACTTGCCTCTGGTAGGTAAAGGCCAGGGATGCTGCCAACATCCCACATTGCACAAGACACCTGCGTAATGGGTGAGTTGGACCCCAACTGGCAATAGTGCTGAGGTTGAGACATCCTGGATTAGATCATCCATCTCTCTCGAGTTCTAGTCTAGACTCTAGGTTCCCTTCTAACCCAGGCCCGAAGAGCACTCCACATGGGTCACCTCTACATGGGCTCTATAGGGAGGGAAGAGGGGCAAAGAGCCTTGATAGCTGGAACCAGTTTGGCTCAGTGGATAAAGCATTGCCCTGCGGACTGAAAGGTCCCAGGTTCGATTCCAGTCAAGGGCATGTACCTTGATTGCGGGCAAAATTATATATATAATTTTTTAAAAAAGAGCCTTGGTAATCTGCAGCTTTTGACCTCTGTGCCTCCCTTTCCTTTAGAGACCTGGCTGACAGGGGTGGCTGCTCACAGCGACAGGTTTCCTTCCATCTCCTGGACAAATGCCATTGGAACCCCACCTGCATTTAACACATGGCAGGGTTTAGGCAGGATTGACCTGGGGCCCTGGCATGTGGCGGGGGGCAAAGTTCCATGAAGAAACGGGCTTCCCACCTGGGGGTGGCCTGTGGTTCAGGCCCGGGTGTTGGTGGGCATATGAGTTCACCGAGGTCCCCAGCAGGCTTATCAAGAATTTACCCACAAGAAAGTCCCCGTGAGCTGGGCAAGACTCACTTCAGTATGTGTGATTTTTGGCTCTCGGATTGTTTGCGCCAAGCTTTGGTGGGTGCTATAAGACTGGCTGTCCCAGATTCTTGTCGACTTTAGCGGCTTTTGAACTGCATCCAGGGTTGAGGAGGGAACATACTGTGATGGTGTCAAGACCGCAACGGAGAGGGGGGGGAAGATTAGCTATATTATAGGGAAGCTGAGGAGGCCACAGTGGACGGGGTCTCCCCCTGCCCCATTTCATCTACCCCCTCCCTGATCACGGCTGTGACCCGGCGCCAGCCCAGACCTCGGCTCACTCTGCACCAGCCAAACTGCACATCTTGCTGCTCCTCTAACACCTCAAGCTCATCCCCACCTCAGGGCCTTTGCACATACTGTCTCCCCCACCTTGGCATGTATTCAACTCTCTGATCAAATGCCATCTATGCAAACAGGCCCGCCCTGACCAACCTTCACAATGCCCCTCCCTAGTGCTTAACTCTGCTTTTGTTTAGATGGCATTTCTGCTCAAAACCATATTATGATGTATTTATTTGTTTACTCATTTATTGTCTGTTCCTCTAATATTGCAGGGACTTTGTCCTGTTCACTGATGTATTCCTGGTTCCTGGATAGAGGCTCAAAAATGGTTGTGTTTAAATACTGGCTCTAGTCCTAGCTGGTTTTTCTTAGTAGATAGAGCATGGGCCTTCAGACCAAAGGGTCCCGGGTTCGATTCCGGTCAAGGGCACGTACTTGGTTGCAGGCTCCTCCCCTGGTCCCGGTCGGGGCAAATCAATGTTTCTCTCTGTCTTTTCCTCTCTCTTCCAATCTCCCTAAAAATCAATAGAAAAATATCCTTGGGTGACGGGGGGGGGGGGGGGGGGGGGCAGACCAAACACAAATACTGGCTCTATTAACTGTGGGATCTTAGATAAGTTCTCTCTCTTGCTTCAATTTCTACCACTGAGTTTCTACCTTGAGTTGTTATGAGAACTATAGCTATATACTAGGGGCCTGGTGCACAAAATTCATGCACAGGGGAGAGGTCCCTCAGCCCAGCCTGCCCCCTCTCGCATACTGGGAGCCCTCAGGGGATGTCCTAAGCTACAGTCTGGCCTCCCTTTGTGGCATGCGACAGGGCTGGTCAGGGGAAGGCACCAGCCCCATCACCCCACTGCTGCAGCCACTGCCAGTCACCGCAGCTGCCAAGGTGTTTTGATTAACACGGACTCCAGTCCCTTCACCATGAAAAAAATGACGACTTTCTTTAGGCATTTTCAAGATGAGTCTTTCATAGGATATGACATTTCTTTCTTTATTTTTCTTTTTATCCTCACCCGAGGATATGTTTCCATTGATTTTTTTTTCACCTTCCCTCCAATCGCAGGCTCGGCCTCTGACCCTCCGATCTCCAGCTGGGCCCCTGCCCAAGCCTAAAGCCTTGGCCTGAAGCTTTAGGCTTGGGCAGGGGGCCTCCCGCCCCTCTGATGGCCGGCTGGGAGTGACCTGGGTCCCAAGGATGTTCCCAGAACCCAGGTACATATGCAAGTTAACCGTCATTTTTGTTGGGTTAATTTGCACACTCACTCTGATTGGCTATGGGCATAGCAGAGGTATGGTCAATTTACGTGTTTGTCTATTATTAGGTAAGACTAGAGGCCCGGGGGGGGGGGGGGGGGCGGATATATCTCAGCCCAGCCTGCACCATCTCCAATCTGGGACTCCTTGAGGGATGTCTGACTGCCCATTTAGGCCCAATCTCAGTGGGACGGTCAATGTGCATTTTACTCTTTTATTAGATTAGGTTAGATAGGATAGAGGCCTGGTGTATGGATGGGGCCAGCTGGTTTGCCCTGAAGGGTGTCCCAGATCAGGGTGGGGGTTCCCTTGGGGCATGGGGTGGCCTGGGCGAAGGTCCAGCCACTACCACCACCCGTCCCCTTTCCCTCCCCCCTACCACCCCCAATGACCCAAGTTGAGGCAGCCATTTCTGTTGGAATTTATTTACCTTCTATAATTGAAACTTTGAAGCCTGGCATGGAGGCCTGGGCCCACCAGGGTGTGCAGAAAGCTTGGCTTCCTCCATTGCCAGGGAAACCCAAGCCTCCCTCCTGCTCTCTGTGGCCACAGCCATCTTGATTGGGGCATACTCACTCTGATTGGCTGGTGGGCGTGGCTTGTGGGTGTAGTGGAGTGATAGTTAATTTGCATATTATTTTATTAGATTGGCTAATCTTAGGTTAATGTCTGGCCTACAGGAAATAATTAGTGTTAATTAGCAATCCTATATAATAAAAGCCTAATATGCAAATCAGCCAAACAGCGGAACCACCAGTCACTATGACATGACATGTACTGACCACCAGGGGGCAGATGCACAAAGCAGAAGCTGCCCCCAGCCCGCAGGCCGCAAGCCAGCTAAGGCAGATGCCAGTGGAGCTCCCTTCCAATCACCCGGTTGGTTGCCCCACAGAGGGAAGTGACTGGCAGCAGCAGCAGGGGGCAGGGCCAGTGAGTGGAGGCTCCAGGCCAGCCAAGGTAGGTGCCAGCAGAGGCCCCTCTAATTGCCCCTCTAGTTGCCCCACAGATTGGCCCTGATTGACAGCAATGGCCTAAGGACCCTACCCATGCACGAATTTCGCGCATCGGGCCTCTAGTATTATTATAATTATATGACACTCCCGGGAAGCTCACAGCACATCTATTGTGAGGAGGTGGAGAGGTATTCCTGGCAGTTTGCAGGAGTGGAGCAGTCATTGCTCCTTCTCAGGGAACCAAGATCCCCCTGCAGGTCCAGACCCAGGCGCCTTTCCTTCCTCTGCGCCTGCTCTCTACCCTCTGGAGGCCTGGGGTGGAGGCTGGCCAAGGCGGACTGTTAGGGACTCTACAGACACTACCAGAGAAGAATGAGGCTTTACTCCTGGATGGAAGACCCTTTATCTAAGCGGGCTGGCCTCCAAAGGCTGCAAGTTTGGCCCTTGAAAAGGCTGGAGCCATCGTTTGGCAGACGTGTTGGGAATAATTGAGGTCACAGAGGAACTGTAGGTACCTGGGAACCCATCCCTCAGACAGGCCCTGGGAGAGACCCAGTGCTAGCTCACTCTTCCCTTACCCCAGGCTATACTTTCCAGGCCATGGAACAGCTCTCTGGCCTCCTGTGCCTCATTTTCTACCAGAGGGTATGTGATCTTCACATTGTCAACCTAAAATGAGAGGGCTGTGGGCCCTTCTGGGGGGGGGGGGGGAGAAGAGTGATTCATTCATGAGAACCTGGAAACACCAACACTGATTAAAAGATATAATAGGGGGGAAAGCTATAAAAATAGTCATGGGCATAGGTAGGGAATACAGTCAATAATATTGTAATAAGGGGAAATGGTGAACAACGTAGACTGATGAATAAGAACAGACCCAGAGATAAGGAGCCATGGGTCAGACTGCTGGACCTCAAAGGGAAGGTGGGGATAAAAGGGAGAGATCAACCAAAGGACTTGTGTGCATACATATGAGCCTAACCAGTGGTCAAGGACAATAGGGGGGTGGGGGCATGAGTGGGGAGGGGTGGGGGATTGGAATGGGGGGGTTGCAGATAAGTATGTGATATAATAATCAATACTTATTAATAAATAAATTAAATAATAATAATATTGTAATAACTATGTATGGCATCAGGTGGGTACTAGACTTATTGGGGCGATCACTTTGTAAGTTATATAAATATCTAATCACTTTATTGTATATCTGAAACTAATATAATATTGTAGGTCAATTATAATTAAAAACTTTTTTTAATTAAAAAAAAGAAATGTGGAAAATATTTTCAATAGTGACAAAACTCCTAAAACATATATAAACTTATCTAGAAATGCACATCTACATATATAAAACCCTAATATGTAAATAGACCAAACAGCAGAAACAATCAATTGCTATGATGTGTGCTAACCACCAGGGGGCATGCATGGAACATGGCAGGTGTCAGCAGCAGGCAGCAGAACACAGAACATGATGAGCATTGGCCACAGCAGGATAGTGGAGCAGGTGAGAAGGGGTGCCAGACCAAGGCAAGGTGCCAGTTGCTGTCATGGGGGCAAGCTTCTGGTGGTTCCTGAAAATTATTTGTTCCCACGCGCTGCGTTCCTGTCCTGCACTCACACCTGCTACTGGCACTGGCTCCACTTGCACCTGCAGACGGCGCCAGAGCTGCCGCCAGCACCAATCGCTCAGCACCATCAGTGGGTGCAAGTGGCGGTTGCCGGCCCCAATTGCCCTTGAGGGCTTCTCTGCTTCCCCCTGCTCCTGAGGGGTGATCAGGGCAGCAGCCACAGCTCCCCCACACTGATGGTGACGGCCCCTCTTGCCCCCACTGCTGGTGACATCAGCGGGTGGGAGCGGCGGTGGTGGGAACGGTGGTGGGAACGGTGGTGGTGGTGGTGGGAGCGGGACTGCTAATAGATAGGGAATGGGAATGGGGGCACAGAGGATGGGCTGAGACCCGCCCCTGCACCCACCGTAGCCCACAGTTCCTTTCAAGGTGCACAAATTCATGCATTGGGCCCCTAGTGTCTTATATGAGGATATATGATAAAATTTTGCTAAGAAACACAAAATATCATATTGCTGGATGGGAAAACTGAATAGGGCAAATGTGTTAAATGTTTAGAAAAAATTTAGACATTTTAAATGCAATTCCAATGACATTTGGGATGCAAATGACCAAAAATCATGATTAAAATATCAGCTTAGAATTTATTGAGCTTTTACTATGTATCTCATCATAGGTTTATGGTCAGGATAAAATGGGCTAATATACATAAAACATTAGAATAGTGCTTGGTGAGTGTAAGCACTCATTTACAGATGACATATGTGCCCTTGACCAGAATTGAACCAGGGACCCTCGGTCCACAGGCTGAGGCTCCATCCACTGAGCCAAACCAGCTAAGGCTCGAGTAAAGGAAATCTTGAAGAGCTCCTGTCCTCAAGGTTATATACAACCATCCCCAAATGATGTCCTTCTGAGATAAGACACTAGCAGAAACACAGAGCCCCGTTCTACAGATAGGGACAGAGATCTCAAGAAGCTCAAAAAGCAAACTTTTCTACCCTTGAGCGGAGGAAAGCCAGGGCCAGTTGATTCTGGTTTGGGGATTGGTAACATTGGAGAACATACTGTCTCTCCCATTTCCTGGGCCAACATCACTCATGCTGATCTATCTCCTTTGTTGCCATGGCCACCATCCCTGGTCAAGGAGCAGGGAAGGGAAGAAGAAGGTGTTTGAGTGCCTCCATTGCTGCCTCTCTGGGAAGAGCCGCTTGACTGCAAGGAGAGTGAGCAGGCACTCAGTCAAGCCACAGCCACGTAGAGCGCCTGCAGGAGATGGGGCTCTCTTTAGCTGGGCATGAGCGGGAGGAAGAGCATAGCTGGTGGGTCACCAGGGCACTCCTGCGAACAACCCCCAGACATGAGCTCAAGGCTCAGTTCCAAGTCCCCCGGAGCCCGCTCAGATGACAGAGGACAGAGGGCTCTGTATTCCTAAGCCAGAATTCCACGAAGGGCTGGATGACCCTTTTCTTGGAAAGCTAACCGATCTCCAGGTTCCCGACACGCTAGCACTGCGCTGCCTGTGACATCCCGGGAGACAGATGTGGACTGGTTCCGGGGCTTCTCAGGCGTCCCTTTCCTCTCATTCCCTAAAGAGCCCGAGAAGAGGTGAAAGGATGCCAGCTTAGCCGAAGTGGGGATTTTCACACAAGTCCGTGCCTCCTGGGCTCTTAGGAGCTTCCAGGATGATGCCCTAAAAGCCTGATGGAACTGGAAGAAGAGTGAAGTAGGCACAGGACCCACCCCTGTGAGAAGCCTGGGTTGAAGAGAGGTAGTGCCATCTCCGTGCGGAGAATGTGACCAGGCATGGATCTCGGCTCCCGCTGCAGGTCTGACATTGCCCAGGCAGGGACATGCTCCCCTCTCTGAAAGCAACACTGCTACAGACTACCCGCCGCTGTCCTACTTGTTCTTTACTATGTAGGAATAGCTATAGATTCACCTCAACAGATTGTCCCTTATCTTGGCTAAGTCGACGAGCACAGGCCTTTGGCAAAAAGTAATCTAGCACTAACAGGTTTGGCTCAGTGGATAGAATGTCGGCCTGCAGGCTGAAGGGTCCCAGGTTCAATTTCGGTCAAGGTTGCGGGAGGCAGCTGATGGATCAATGTTTCTCTCTCATCGATGTTTCTAACTATTCCTCTCTGTATAAAATCAATAAAATATCCCAATTTTAAAAAAGGGATCAAATTCTGACCTGACCCTCAGTGGGCCGGGGGATACTCTCCATACTGTTTGGTTCATTCATTCACATCCCAAACCAGCACCTACAAAAGTCTGTTAATTCAATCATTAAAACCCACTCTACTCACCCCATGCAGTGGCCCGCTGCTCCTGGGCCCTGAATCCAGTTCCTTCGGGTAGGCCTGGAGGTTGGAATCCACCCACTTCTCCTTTTTCCTACCTCTGCAATGAACATAGCCCCTCCTCTCTTGCCTCACCAACCACTTTAGAACCAAAAGGTCTTTGTCTATTCATAGACACTGGAAAAGTAACATTGGCCTTATGCTTTTTAATCTAATGTCAGTGTCTTCCGTGATTCTCATTGGTTTATCTAATCAGCATGTCCTGGGGAGGTTTATTACAGGCCCCATTCGCTTGTCCAGTCGCCATGGAGCCAGCGAAGGCAATTCCCTGGGTAGAATGGGCTCCTCTAAAATAGGCAATTCTCGCCAAAACCGGTTTGGCTCAGTGGTAGAGCGTCGGTCTGCAGACTAAAAGGTCCCGGGTTCGATTCCGGTCAAGGGCATGTACAATGGCTGCGGGCACATCCCCGGTAAGGGGTGTGCAAGAGGCAGCTGGTCGATGTTTCTCTCTCATCGATGTTTCTAGCTCTCTATCTCTCTCCCTTCCTCTCTGTAAAATATCAATAAAATATATTTTTTTTAAAAAGATAAAATAGGCAATTCTCAGGAAAAATGTCAGACTGTTTGCCTCCTTTCTCCATGGGGCTGAACCTCCCAAATCCCACCTCCACGCTAGCTCTTCCAACCCCAAATCCTGATTCTTCAGAGAATGATACAGACAAGGACAAGAAGTCATTTGAACAAATCAAACCCTGAAAGGAAAAAAACGTTACGGATGGTTTTTCTAAATTGGATGCTGATTTTGGCCTCATTTTTATTAATTCCTCTTCAGTGAGTAGGAAAGATCTGATGAGGAGGAAGAAGTGGAGAGAGGTACAAAGGAAGAGACAGTGAGCCGGAAGTAGGTGGGGGGTGAAGAGGAGCATTCTGGGAAGTCTCCAGCAGTGAGGCAAATGCACGCGCCAGGTGTTGGGCCTGGAACTACACACGCCTTCCCTTATTTAACCCTCTCAGCTGTCCTGTGAAAAGACAATTTCATCCCTAACCTTGCAGATATGAGGCTCAGAGAATACTACTTGTCCGTGGGCTCCTAGACACGGGAGAAAGAGCGGGGGTTGGAAGCTCCATTAAAAAATGAACTCTGCCTCTTTCTTCCTCAGGCCCTTCTGTGGGTTCTGAGTGTCTTCAGGCCCATATCTGTGGTTTACTTTCCCTTTCGAGTAGGAAATGTATCTTCTGGTTTAAAGTCCTCACTTTCTCCCTAGGTAAGGCAAAGTTCTCCCTCGGTGAAGAAGCCACACCCTGGGGCCTAGGGCCGCCTACAGCAGTCCTGTGGGAAGCTGTTCCGGAGGCCATGGCGGAAATACCAGTCACCCCACATCCTCTTTTCTCTCATTGACCCATGGAGCCAAAGACGCCAGACTACAGACTACGTGACCAACTCATCCCAGTTTCCCTGGGGCGACCCTTTGCCTCTTCATTGTTTACAAACGAGTATCAAGACAGGTTTTAAGTAATGTGTCTGGGATTTTGTTCCCTGGGGCTTTGGAAAACAAAGTTCGATTTCACAACTTGGTAAGCAAGTTGTGTTGACACCTTGAGTACACGAGGTCCAGTCCCACCTTCGGTCCTTGCTCAATTGTTTGAGGTCCTGGTTGCCTGCCAGGATGGACAGCCCTGGACTGACCTTTCCCACTAAAGACAGAAGTGTTGCTTCTTGCAAAACAGGCCTGGCTTTCACATTTAAAAAATATATATTTTATTGATTTTTTTTACAGAGAGCAAGGGAGACGGATAGAGTTAGAAACATTGATGAGAGAGAAACATCGATCAGCTGCCTCCTGCACACCCCCCACCGGGGATGTGCCCGAAACTATTGTACATGCCCTTGACCGGAATCAAACCTGAGACCCTTCAGTCCACATACCGACGCTCTATCCACTGAGCCAAACCGGTTTTGGCATGGCTTTCACTTTTTACGAAAACTGGACAAACCATTAGTGCTGCCGTCTATGGGCCTGCCAAGGGTCTTTCTGAACCAGGGAGTGCCCTTGGCTGCCAAGTATTCAGGAGACCTGGAGCTCCAGAGGAGGATCTGCCATACCTAAGCTCCCTTGTCATATGGGAAGTGTCGCGATCTGATGGCCTAAGCATTGAGAGAGTGAAAACTCGTTGTTTCACTTCCCTGAGAAAGGCAAGGAACAGCCCTGATTTGGCTCAGTGGATAGAGCATCGGTCTTTGGACTGAAGGGTCCCGGGTTCAATTCCAGTCAAGGGCATGTACCTTGGTTTTGGGCACATCCCTGGTAGGGGGTGTGCAGGAGGCAGCTGATCAATGTTTCTCTCTCATCGATGTATCTAACTCTCTATCCCTCTCCCTTGCTCTCTGTAAAAAAAATCAATAAAATGTATTTTTTTAAAAAGAGGGCAAGGAACATTGGACCATTAGTCATCATATAGTTTTCAAAGCATGTTAAATCAGCTAAGTTTAAACTATCTAAACATAGGCCCACCAATCCAATTGTTCTGACATTTTCCAAAAAGGTTTTTTTTTTCATGGTTAGGAAATAAAAACCTAGAAATACCTGTATGCCAACCCAAGGAGAGACCAACCCCTCCCTCACCCAGTATTTCACCTGCAGCCACCCCAATGGTTTACCCCACCCAGATGGTGACCTTGACTAGCCCCACTGGGATAGGCAGGAATTAGCCCCTCCCAGAGTACAGCCTAGTTTTGCATGTGGAGCTGGATGCCCACATTTACTATTCTGCTGTGGCCTCCGACAGCAGATACAGGTTAGGATTTGGCCCAATCTGCTTAGACTGATCATGGCCAAGTCACTTTAAATGGGAAGAGCACCTGTGTCAACTCGAGTATAAAATATCACGTGAACTCTCTGCTCAGGCACCAGTAGAATGTCTTAGCACTGCTGAAGAGACAGTGACAGATTCCAGCTTCTACTTTGTAATCTGGTTCCATGATTGACACTGGGCATAGTGCTTTCATTGGCATTCCCTTCATACATCAGGACAATGCCTTTAATATCCTTTTGCAGAATTAATTTCAAGTGAGTAAAACAGGTATCTGAGATGTCCAAAAGCCCTGAAACCAAATATGGCTATGGAAGACCACTCCCCCCGACTCCCTGTAGCACAGGGTATACAAATTGTATGTATTTAGCTATATTGTATTCAATTATTGTTGCACTTAGCTTAAAATAAGGATTGCTATTGTATTTAAAGGAATCAATGAATGTTACTGTTCTCACCAGTGACCCGAGTCCTGGGACACTGTTCTCCACCTTCTCCATGTTGTGTTGTTTGTATTTTCGGGATAATATAGAATATATTCGAAGTGCTGACCCATTGAAAAAGCAAGTTAAAATGTATACAACTAAAGCATATGTTGTATGAGAGGCTGGACGAAACCTAAATCAGGGATGTGCCATTTTAGTGAATTTCCATTTTCAATTCTAGTTGGAGGAACCATTTGAGGATTTAAAACAGGGAGTGGCATGGGCCAGTCAGCACTCTGAAAGGTGCTGCTGGCACCAGAGAGAACTGGCTGCGAGGAGGCAAGGGAGGTAAAGTGACCAGCTGGCAGACTGCTGAAGAACCCAGAGCAAGAAACTGTACACAGTTAGCAGTGGAGGGTTGGAAAAAAGGGAGCATATTTGAGAGAGAGTGATGAAGGCAGTACAGAACAGGACGGAGTAACTAAATTAGCGACAGAGAGCAAAGAAGGCGTCAGAAATCCAGGTTCGTGACTCATCGCATCCAGGACATGGAAGATGATTAGGGTTTAGATATGCTGATGTTGAGGCAACCAGGTGAGTGGGTCTGGCATTCGGGACAGCAGCAGTGAGCCCGAGGCAAAAGGAAGGGACAAGCCCTGTCCTCTTCTCAACCAGCCTCCGGGAGCTGCCCAGTCCTGACCCTCAGTGCCTTAACCACCAACAGAAGGCAGGCCAGCAGCTTGGCAAAGAGGACAGGAACACAATCCAATCCCAGAGGAAGGGCAGTGGCTGCCGTGCCCTTGCCTTCCAGAACCTGGTTAGGAGAGGTGAGGTGAGGCGAAGACTGTATGGAGACACGGCAACCCTTCTCAATCAGTCCTGTGAGAATTAGGCTCCAACGCCCCACCGTGTCCCTCGTGTGGAACGGATTCTCTCCTGTGCATCCAGAATGGTGTTAGCTACGAAGCACCCTTGAGAGAACTGAGGAAAGTCACCGGATCATTTTCTCTTGGGACTCCAGGTGAGCAAGGCTAAGGTCCAGCATAGCTATCAGACACCAGAGGGTGTCTGCCTTCCGCAGACGGTGCTCGGCTGGACATGTGCCCAGCGCCATGGGCACTGGGCTCCAGCTCGGAGCCTCCTCGTCCTGCCGGCTTCCCTCCTGCCCTGGAGGAAGCACACAGCAGAGGATGCTCCTAAGTGCTAAGGGGCTCTTCCTCCAACTGGATCGGAGGCCTGGGGGGGGGGGAATAAGAGAACTCGACTAAACTGGTGCTACGCTCTAAAATGCTGGGGTCCTGGCCTAAGGGCCTTAAACCTACGTGATTTCAGCAGGTCTGGGTCAGGGCCCAGAAATGTGTAAATTAGTTAAAGAAATGCTCCAGACACTAATTTGTAGAGGGACTTTGCAACTTCTTCCTTACCAGTCTGCTAGTTTGGTCTTCCCTCACTTGGTCAATGTTCCCAGGTCTCGCGCGCAGACGCGGCCAGTGCCTCAGAACTGGCTGGGGAGCGACCACATCGTTAGCCCAGCTGCACCGCCGGCCCGAGGAGCAGTGGGAGGCCCAGGACGCGGGGCTGACAGCCGCGCCCTCCCAGCTCCACAAACGAAGAGGCGCTGAGCCTGGTCTAGCCCTTTCTCCCGCTCACGGTAAGATACTGCATGTGACTCTGATCGACACAGCGTTCCCCGGGTCACTACAGAGGGCCCCACACACGGCACGGCATCCCTTCTCCACCTTGCTCTGAGCCGAGTGGCCCAGGACCCACTGCCAACACCACACAGGAAGCATTGAAGCAGACGTTGCTTTAATCGAGGGGTGAAGTCCTCAGTCGGGCGACCTCATGCAACCTTTGGTGGTGGGGTCTCAGCCCATCCCCCACGTGCCCTGACGCCCCTCAGGAAGGAGGGAGCACCTGGCAGAGGCCAGGGGCCGGAAATCAGGGGACCCAGGTCACGGGGAGGACAGGGCATGGCAGGTGGAGTGAAGCTGAATTGGGGCCAGAACGGCTTTACACACGCGCTTCTACCTGGGCCGGCTGCGGGCTGAGGCGGCCGTGCACCGGGCCGCAGGGCACCGGGCGGCAGGGCCAGCGGGGAAGGAGCACTTAAAAGATGAGGCGGCCGTGCAGCTGGTGCAGCTGCTCCTGGGTCAGCACCAGCCGGTGTCGCTGTCCGAGGCCAGCCGCACACGAGAAGGTCACTTTGCCCAGGTAGACAGTGTCGTCCTGCTGCTCCTCCTTGGCCTGGGAGTAGGTGAGGAGAGACCCCCTCGTCAGGGTCCCTGAGCCAGGAGACCAGGGTGGTCCCCGGGAGACAGGTTTGGGGGCTCCTGGGCTGTGGCGATTACATTTGCCAAATAAAAACTGGGGCACACAGTCTGACCATGGAGTTTAGAGTAACTTCCAGTGTCAAAAGGCAGAGGAGTCGTTAAACTACTAAAACAGTGCGCCTGCGGGAAGGAAACCTGGCCAGATAGCTCAGATGTGCAGCTGTTGGACCTGAGACCCCGGAGGCCTCTTCAGTTTCTGGGGGGAGGGAAGGACCCACCTGGGCCTCCACACTGCCCCTCCCATCCCCATGCCCCCTCTTACCCTGAGGAAGGCGGAGGAAGGGAAGGTGGCAAAGGCCGTGGGGACTGTGGCTCCAGGGCGCTGCGACACAGTCTCCTTGAGGACCTCATCCTGACGACAGAGGGGGAACAAGGTTCATTTAGGGGCCCCCACAGGCTAGCCCAGTAGCTCCCATTTCACAGGGACACTAATGCCAGGGACAGGGCCCGGCCTTTCTATCCCTGCTGCTCTCACCGGTCCCATTCCCACCCAACATCCTGACGTAGACTTACCTTAAGGTCCAACCCTTCCACCTGCGAAGGTCTCAGCCGACAGAGCTGCGCCTGAGCCCACCCTCTCACGTGACCCGGCTCAGCCCACTTTGCTGATGAGAATCTTCCCTCCATTTGCACCGAGACAGTGAGCTTCCAAGGCAGGAACCCTGCCTTCCCTTCCACCTCCCCTGCCACTGCCATGGCACAGGACTGGGCCCAGGGGACTCTGGGAATGCCTGTGAACGAGCCAAGGCTCCACCAGGAATGCTCTAGAGCAAACTCTGTAGGGGGAGGAAGGACTGGGTCAGAGCTGACCTTGAGCTTCTCGATGGTGTCGCTTAGGGACTTGAGCTGAGCCACCTGCTCCAGGAGCTGGGCCGACGGGCTCTTGGCAGCTGTGGGAGAGAAGGCTGGTGAGTCCAGCATGGCCCAGGCCAGCAGTGCGGTCCTGGGCCCTCCTAAGGAGCAGGCACGTAACAGTGAGGAATCACGAAAACTGAACACTGGGACCAAAGAGCAGCGTGGGAACGGCCTGGGCAGGGACTACATCCCCGGGGCAAGGGCGGGCGCGTTCCTCGCCCCAGGGGTTGGCGGGTCCATACCCGGGTTGGTGCGAGTGATGTCCACTACGTGGGTGTGCGTGCTCAGCCGATTCAACGCCTCCAGCAGCTGGTTGGTCTTACGATACAGCGCTCCGGGGGCCATCTCACTGCCAGAGCCCTCACAGGGTGGCAAGGAGAGCTTTGCCACGTGCAGAGGGGGCAGGGCTGCTAAGGAGGCCTTCATCTGGGCACCCTGTGGGGGGGAAGAGGGGTGTGGTAAGGAGTGACAGAAGGCCCTGACATCCATCATCGATGGGACCGGTATGCGCCACTTCCATCCCAGCCCTCCCGTGACCCCCTCACCTTGAGGACGCTGTTCTCATGCTGAAGCTGGGAGATGTGCAGCCTCATGGCAGAGATCTGCTGAAGCAGCAGCGGCGAGTCCTTCACCAGCCCCGGGCCTGGCATAGACCCAGGCGCCTGCCCAGGCGAGCCTCCTGTAGTGCCACAACAAAGGCCAGCCGTCTCAGGTGGAGAGCGGTGAAGGCGGGTTCCATCCCTGCTCATCCCTTCCCTTAGCTCCTCCCACACCCGGTCCTGGTTGCTCCTCAGGCCCCAATCCCCACAGCCCTGGCAGCCCCGGCCAGGCGTGTCTCTACCTCGCTGTGGTTCTTCTGTGCTCGGGAGAGCCCACGGCAGCAGAAGGAGAGAGAGAGGAATTAGGAAGTTTGAGGGTTAGGGGGACACACCTGCAGGAAAAGCCTTTTTCTGACCACCACATCTTCTCTGACAAGACTCTCTCTGCCCTCCACCTCGGAGGGAAGAGCAAGTGTGTGGGAAAGAAAGACAGGAAAGGCAAGTGCGGCCTTGAGCAGGTGTGGCCTGTGAGCCAGAGTGCAGGGGGCGGTGCCGGGGGAAGCACCAGGCATGAGGCTGCTCCTGCCCCCGCCTCCGCCTCCAGGAAGGGCCGAGGGGACACTCCTGGGACCTGACATGTCGGTGCCCCTCCCCCTCCCGGCAGCAAAGCTTACGTCGAGGATGCAGATGCATTCCTGTGCTCCCCCCTGCTCTGAGGCAAAAGATAGCCTTTTTGGTGGAAAGGTTCCTAAACTCAGAACCAGTGTTTGCTTACAGAGCCTATGCTAAACAATACAATGGGGTAAATCTGGAGACCCCTCCCCGAGGAACTGGAGCCATCTGCACCATGAAGTCTACAGTCAAGGACAGGGGGGAGGAGCAGGGGGTACTGAGCCCTGAGGGCTCAATTCTAGAGTGTGTCTTCCAGAGGGGCGATGGCTAAGTGAGAAACTGAAGAGAGCAATAAGCAAACTCTAGGGCAGGTGAGAGCTAAGATGGAGGTGGCCGCCTCCTTGGTCAGGAAATTGGGGACAAACCAGACAAACTCAAGGTAAGGAGCCCTGGCCACACTACGAGACCAGGCCAAGGTCCGAACACAAGCGCCAGTGAAACTGAGAGAAGTCAGCCATGAAGGGGCAGCCACACCAGAGGGTGAAGCCACCTGAACTCTGGGGAAATGAGCCCAAACCGAAGAGCAATTCAGAGTAGCATCAGGCGCTGCTGGATCCACAGCAGGAAGCTGGTGACCCTCAAGGATATGGGGCTTGGTCAGAGGGACTCTGCACGTATCTCTGGGAGGAGTGAAACCTTGGTGAAAGCTGCCAGAGTGAAACTGGGCAATCACGTTCCTGGCGGCACGTCCAGGGGTGAGAAGGGACAAGAGTAAACCTGAGGCCACACGCCGGAGGGAAGCCCTTCATCTCCTGGGCCAGTGTGCCTGCCCCCTGCACTCACCACCAGCAATGCCAGAGACCAGGGTAGCAATACCCGAAGGAGGGGGCCCCCGGAGGCCCTCGATCGTGCGCTTGGACTGGCTGTTCAGCCGCTGCTTCAGCTCTGCCTTCTCTGCCTCTAGCTGGTCGATGTCGGCCTGGAGTGCATCCATCGTCTCCTCGAAGTCCCTGAGGAAGAGAACGGGCTGGGCCGTGTCCCTCGTGGGGAAGGTCCCTGGCAGGTCACCGCCTGGTGGACTCTGCTGGGGGTGGCGTGATGGCAGTGGGCGAGGAAAGTGGTGTCTGTCAGCCTGGGGAGTCTCCCTGTGAGAGGACAGCTAGGAGGCAGAGAGCTGCCCGGAGGGAGGGCTGAAGCAGCGGGGCCGGGAAGGGGCTCACTTCTCCTTCTTCCGCAGCAGGGCCTGCGTCTCCTCCAGCCGCGTCTGGACCTTCTCGATTCGCTCGTCGGCGTCCTTGGCCGCACTGTCCAGCTTCTTCTCCAGGAGGCTCAGCCGCACGTTGGCCTCGCTCAGCTCCTCCCCCTGGGCCAGGGCAGAGCTCCTAGTAGCTTTACGTCCCCCACAACCCCTCCGGGCCCGGGGCGGACCACGGACAGGAAGCTCCCTGAGAGCCCATGGAGCTCCCACTGAGTACAGGCACCTCTTCCGCCCTCAGCCCAACCCATCACTCATCTCAACCGGATCCCCAACACTCAGCCGCCCTGTGCCCAATTCTCCCTGGCCCCAGATCCTAAGCCTACCCTCCCCTCCTCACCTTGATCTTGAGTGACTTCTTCAGCTCCTTGATAACTGTCTCTCGGTCCTCAAGCTTCAAGCCCAGGCCTTCGGCATCCGTGATCTCTGCACGGAGGGCTGCAGCCCGCAGCTCGACGGGGGGAGGCTGAGGGCCGGGGTGGGAGTGAGGGAGAGGACATCGCCAATGTGCTTCAGAGAACCCGTCTTGCCTTCTAAGCAGGAAGGTGCTCCCCAGATGCCTTCCTCCACCTCCCAGCCTCCCACAACTGGCAGCAGCCCTGCACGCCCTGCTCCCCCAGGCCCCAGAGTCCCTCCAAGGAGCTCCCCCCAACCTTGCCGGGGGGCCGCTCGGCATCGTACTCTCCCTCCTGCATGGCTGTGGCCAGCTTGTTCATGGTGCTGATGAGGATGTTGCATGACTGGCGCAGACACTCATAGGGGCTGCTGGACGGGCTCCCGTAGATCTGCGGGGCCAAGGGCAGCAGTGAACACCCCACACCGGCCATCTGACTCCTCCGCCACCTCCCGCCCAGCCATCCGGGCCCACCTGCTCGCTCGCTTTGAAAGCCAGCTCCTCCAGGGCAGCCACAGGCAGTCCCTCGTTCTCTGCCAGAGGGGCGATGAGCTGGGCAGCGGCAGCTGCCACCTCCTGCAGCACAGCCACGACCCATGTCAAGTGTTTCCTGCAGTCAAGGAGTGTGTCGGACACCTGCGCAACAGGCCGGAGTCAGGAGCCATGCTGGGTCCAGGACCACAGCTCCCAGCTACCGCAAAACCATTCCTGTCCCAACCAGATCCCGACCCTGACATACTGAGCCCCTCCTGGTTCTACTCAGCTCCCTTCCCTTCCCCCTCGCTGCCCTAAACCTGTGGTCCAAAGGCCAGAGCCGCCGGGATCCCAGGAGCGTCTGTCCCTGGCATTCGCCTTCGGATCTTCTTGCAAAACTGGCGGATGTCGCTGCAGGATGTTTCCAGGTCCCGGAGCAGGAGGGCGATATCTGTAGCCTCCTGTCCACCCTACTCAGGGAATAGGAAGAGGATGGGGAGCAAAGTCAACGTCAGCTGAAGGTGAGGAGCGGGAACTAAGAAGGCAGGGGAGCTCAAACAGATCCAGCTGTGCTTTTACCTGCAAGAAAGCACGCAGCCGGCCCACCTCCACGCCCATGCAGTCCAGGGCGCTCTGGGTGAACTGTGAAGACAGAAGCATGTGCTTGTCAGCACCCATTAGGAACCCTCGTCAGCTCTAAGAAGTCCCCTCTCTCTGCTGACCCCCGCACATCAGCAGGTTGTCTGGCTTCCCTGATATGCCCTAGGGAACCTGCTCCAGTCTTAGGTGAACCCTGAGGGCCAGACCTCGACCTGCAGCCTCCATTTCTGACCTCTACGGGGGGCTTAACCACCAGCCCAGACACTTCACCTTGATGTGGTCGGCCAGCTGCATGGTACTGTCCTCGGGCTGTTCGGCAAGATGGATGCTGTACAGATGCTGAGAGATGACAAAGAAACAGACAGCCTTCAGGTCTTGGAAGGATGGAGAATCGTTCCCAAACAGTTTGAGCCCCGGTCATCACAGGGCTCCAGAGGTACCAGAGGACCTGAAACCCCCAAGAGCTGCATGCTGAGGCAAGTTCAGCTACAGTGAGCTGAGCCTTAGGCACACGACCTGGGCTGCACCGGCCGCAGCACAGGATGAGAACCCTTCCCTCCCTGCGGCGCCACGCTGGACTCCTCGCACCAAACCTGGTAGTACTTGATGGCCTTGGTGAGAGGCTCGACGTTGACCGTCTCATCCAGCTGGTCCTTGTGCAGCAGCTCAATGAGGAAGTCCAGGGAGCGCTCATGGGCGCTCATCTCAGGATAGAGGCTGCCCACCTTCTTGTACACGTCCACGTTGCACTGAGAGAGGGCACTAGAGACCAAAGGAGGGCCCCGTGAGGCCAGGGGCTGCCAGGCAATCCCAGTTCCAGCCAGTCTGGAACCTGCGGCCCTGAATGGGGGTCAGGGGTCACTCACTGCTCATAGCGGTGGAGTGTAGCTTGCAGCAGACTCAGCGAGTACACCAGCCCAGCGGCAAAGCTGAGCTGCTCCCCCACGGCTCCTCTTAGCCCGGGCCGCTCTGAACAGTTCTCACTTAGATCGAACTTCTCCTGGGCCTGCTTCCGGATCAGCTCTGCCTATGGGAAGAAGGGCCAGGGGCCTGGGCTCAGAGCAGAGGATGGAGAACAGACTCAGGAATACAGAACACAGGTGAGCAACTATGGCAAGGGTGGGAGAAGGAGATAAAACAGAAACAGCTCTTAGCTGGGCAGGAAGTCCCCCATGGGGAAAGGGCAATGATACGGTGGTTACTGAGCTGTGAAGGTTTGAGATGTGGGGATGAAGGGACAGGGAACCAGTGGGACCAAGCTCTTTCCCACAAGCTCCAAGCTGCTGCCCTGCTACCCTCCCACCAGCATGCTCCCTGACAGTTACACCCGCAACTCCCCACCCCTAACTCCTAGTCATCTTCTGGGTCTCAGCTCAAACGGTATTCCTCAGCGACATCCTCCATCTAAATCAGCTCCCCAGCTGTGCACTCTCAGAGGAGCTACCTCCCCTTCCTAACAGGCCCCATCTGCAACTCTGTGACTACATCCCTCCACTACATCACACACTACGTGAGGAGGGGCTCTGACTGCCGGCTTCACTCGGCTTCCTCACAGCACGTTCAGCAGGTTCCTGCGGGACGTGCGGCCATACCTTGCAAATGAGGCGGGGCATGAGCAGCAGCACCAGGACGCAGTCATGGTCGCCTCCTGGCCGAAGGAAGCTGTCGGGCATGAAGGCTGTCAGCAGGGATGTGTGCCGGTTGGCCTGGGCCACCTCCATCTGCCTCAGTTCCATCTCGATCGCCTGTGAGGTGGACAGAGAGGCAGGCTCTCAGCCAGGCTGACAGCCCCAGACCCACGCTGCCTTGTTCCCCCAGGCCCCCTGCTTCCCCTCCCCCAGGAACCCCACACCAGGTCAGCCCACACCACCTCAGGCCGAGCTCCCAGCACTCTCCCCTCTCCAGCCCACTCGCTTCCTGACCTTGGCATGGGCCTTCGTCTCAGCAAACTTGATCTTGAAGTCAAAAGTCTCCGGGGGTGGCTGCTGCTGCCGCTCCACAGATGCTTCCTGCTGGTTTGTCAGCTCCCGATTCACATCCTGGGAGCAGAGATGGACAGTGAGGCGCGGCTGGGTCATGAGGGAGGCCTGCGGTGATCCCGGGGGGGAGAGCAGGGTGAACAGGCACCTGCAGGTGGGCGGTCAGCTGGCGGTATTTCTTTATGGTTTGCTGGTAGTCTGCAACTGTCTCCTGGGCCGCCTCCACACGCTTCTGGGCCTCCCGTACCCGGGCACCCGCCATGTCCAGCTGCTCCCGCAGCTCCAGTTCCGTCTCACGTGCATTCTCCTGCAGCTCGTCGTTCATCTCATTTATTGCTTCCTAGGAGACCAAGAGGTGGGGCGAAGGAAAGGCAAGGTCAGGGTAGCAGGCCCGGGTGGGTCCACTCCCCATACACCCTGCTCAAAGGCCGGGGGTCATGGTCAGTCCTCTCTTAGCTAGTCCCCTCACCCAGGTCAGAAGTCGGGCTCCGCTCTCCTCTTACCAAGTCCCCCACGGTCTCTCTCAATTCCCGCACTTTCTCTTCCAGGTTCAGGTTCCGGTCCGTCAGCATCTCCACCATCTCCTCAGCACCCAGAGCAGCGTCCACCTGTGTTCCCGGAAGGAATGGGAGACAGGCCGCTGAAAGGCGCCTAACGAGAGGAAGCCCCTACGGGAGCCGGGAGGGACCTACCGTATTTGCCGGCGTATAAGACGACTTTTTGGCCCTGAAAAGTATGCCTCCAAGTGGGGGGTAGTCTTATACGGCGAGTATATAACAAACTCTGTATTTTTTGTGGAAATGTTAGCGGGTCTTCTTATACGCCCAGTCGTCTTATATGCCGGCAAATACGTATTTTTCAGTGCCAAAAAATCGTCTTATACGCCCGCAAATACGGTATATGGGGACTCTGGGCGAGAGGCCAGGCTCCCCACACCTGCTCCTTGAGTTCATCGATGGTGCTCTCTGCCTGGCTCAGCTCATCCTGCAGACGCTCCCGCTGCTGCCTCACAACTTCCAGCTCTTGGTTCTTCTTTTCCATGAGCTTCTGGAGTTTCACGTGCTCCTGCTTCTCTGAGGAAGAAAGGTCCCGCATCCTGTGGGGATCGGGGAGAAAGAGGAGGGAGCGCATGTCAGTCACTGGGCCCCGAACGGGCGCTGTCCCGCATCGGCACAGCGGGGGGGACCTACCTCACCAGGGCGTCCTTCAGGCGGGCGTTCTGCTCCTCGAGCTGCTTGAGCTGGTAACTGGAGGCAGCCCCGTCTGAGCCTGAGGAAAACCATGAACACCCTCAGACATGATTCCAACCCCACCATCTGAGCCCCGCAGCTCCGGGCCCCTTACCCTTCTCTTCAATCTCGGCCTTGAGGATCTCCAGGTCAGTGGTGAGCTCATCCACACGCTCCTTCAGCGCCTCCACCTCCTGCTGCAGGGACTCGGCCCGCTCTTCGGCCATCTCCTTGTCCAGGGTGGCCATCTCGATGGCGTCAGCTGTGTCGGCCATCTCCTCCATGTAGCGTTCCTTTGCTTCCAGCGCCTCCTTGGCTTCCTGGGGGAAGAGGTTGGTGGAGGCACAGGTACAGAAATGCCTCACGTGCCCTATCACACAGAATGTTCCGGGCTCCAGCTCCCGCTGAGTTTCCAGCACACTGTTCCGGGCCCCAGGCCTCCCAGCCACCCCCTTCCTCCCGAGTCGCACCTTCCTCGCCTCTTTGAGGCGCCGCTGCAGGTCTGCCTGCTGCTCCTGCATTTTGCTCTTCCATTCCTGCACCTGCTCCAGCTGGATCTTGTGCTTCTCCAGCTCTTTCAGCTTTGCCTTGTCCTCTGCCCGTTTCAGCCGCAGGGTCTCCAGTTTCTCCTCCAGATCCCGTACCTGGGCCTTCAGCCCCTCCTCCTCCTGCAAAGAGACCCCTTGTTCTGCGCACAGTGTCCCCTCCTCCCCACTAGAGCGAAGTCGTCTAAGCTGGAGGAGAAAGGATAGGAATGTGTGCAAACATCACTCCAGCCCCAGACTCAAAAGCAAGTGGCATATAAATATCTGAGAAGAGGCCAAACATATGGGGAAAGTTTGAAGAAGGGCAGAGAGAAAGTGTAGCTTAGTCGGGTACCCAAATGCCACATCCCAGCCCTTCTAATCCAAGTTCTGGATCTCCCCCAGCCCTGGGGAATGTCCAAGGCCTGCCAGGATCACAGGCCTCTTTGTGTCTTGGTTCATCTGCACCCCACCCGGGTCCTTACCTTGGAGGGAGAAGGAAGTGGGGGGGCTGCTCCAGGAGAGGCGAGGGCCGGCGTGGGGATGACGGGTGCCGCCAGCGGAGTCTGAGCCGGGGTGCTGGGCTCACTGCTACTCAGCTCACCTGCTGATGCCGAGCCAGAGGGGCCCAGGGAGCTACTGGCTCCGGCCACCCCGGTACTACTAGCTGGACGGGTGGGCTATTCAGAGGGTAGGGGTGGATGAGAAAGAGTAGGAGACAGAGGTTGTGAAAGAGAAAAAGACAGAATATGAGAATATGGCGAGGGAAGGAGACAGAGAAGGGAAAAGGCAGAGAGTATCAAGTACAATGAGAACAGAGAAACAGTGAAGTGAAGAAAGAAAATGACACAGTCAGAGATAGTGACAAAGGACAGGGAGGAGAGAGGGAGGGCGAGGGGAGGGGGAGAAGGGATGGAGGAAGACATAAGATTATAAGGCTCCTCCCTTGGCACGGGCCCCACATTCCTCCCAGCCCTGGCACTATCCCCTCAGAGCAGAGTAAGGGATTACTCCCCAGGACTCCCTTCTGTGACCCACTTGTGATCACCCTAGCAGGCTAGTCCTCCCATCCTATCGTGCTCTGGGCCCACGCCCCTCCCGCAGAGAGAAAAGGGGCCTCGATGTCATTTGCAGAGAAAGAATAGACTGCAGTTTGTTCTCTTTCAAGTTCCCGAGAAGACTGGGCTAAAAGTGGGGTGCCAGGCTCTGTGCCCCGGCTGGGCGCTCCCTGCTCTTTAGGAATCAAGCTGACTCCCCCTCCCTTGGTCTATTTCAGGGGACCCTGCATGTAAAAGGGCAACGTGAAGGCTGTATCACAGACACCCCCTTGAAACAAGGCCAGCACAGCCAACCTCCCTCCTCCAAGACAAAGAGGCTCTCATCAGGCACCGCCCCCCAGGCCTGTGCAGGGCTGGGGGAGAAGGGAGCCCCCAGGTCTCGGAGCAGACAGGCCTGCCCAGTGCTCTCCACGGAGTGCCAACCCCGGAAGCTCTGACACTCAGAAACCACATGTACTGCCAAGCACGCCTACCTCCTTGTCCCGACATTTGTAAGGCCGGTTCTTCTTCACCTGTCCTTCAATGCCTGCCCCCATCGAAACTAATCAAAACACCCGCCTTCACCACAACCACTCTCATTTCTCTTCCGCATTCAAACAACTGGCTCAGACATCCTCCCAAAGGCCAGAGTCTTTTCCCCAGGAGTGAGCTGTCACTACATTCAGTCCCCTCACTCCCATGAAAAGAGAACCCAAGATGCACTGTGACAAACTCCTGCTTGGTCATACACATGCCCTCATACATGCACATGCCTGAATGTGTGCACACTCTGCATTGGCTTGCACAGAGGCCATTTTCTCACCTTGGGCCGCCGAGTTGTGGTCTGGACAGGCAACAGGAGCCAGAGGAGAAGTAGTCAGGAAAGAAAGGACAGTGGCACAAAGATAGACAGGAAAAAGGGGCAGCAATGAGAGCAGAAGAAGTAATAGCAATGGGGCTATGATTAGCCACCCCACCCTCACCCCGGCCCACCCCTTCTCCCTCCAGTGAATCATCTTGTTCCTACTCCAGCCTCCCATTGGTTCCTTCTCCCCCTTATGCCCAACCCTTGCAGACCTCACCACTTCAAACACCCTGGAAATCCCAGAACCCCATTCTCCTTGACTGAGCCACAGGGGACCAAAGGCAGCAGCTGGTGGAAAGGGCCTCCAGAGACCAGGCCTTCTGAAAACAACTTCTGGCAGCCTCGCCCAGAGCCAGAGGCCCTGCCCGCCCGCCACTCCCACGGACTTTGCCAGGTCAGCCACCTTCTGTCAAGTGCTGGGCTCCACAGAGGACCCCCTAGAAATAATATGTGACAAGACTGATGACAGGAGGCCAGAGGTGAGGGATACTATCCCAAAAGAGGGAGAGCAGGCCACGGAGGCAGAACACTGCTGTCGTCCCCACCCCCACTCCCCCCTCCGCCCAGGAACTGATCCTATAGCATCTCCATCCCTGGGGCCAGGGCTCAGGTGTCAGGACCGTGAATACTGCATTAGCCAGAAGCCCAGAGCTCAGCAAAGGTAACCCCACCCTGCTGCAAGGGAGGAGGTGGGGGTGGACAGCAGCATACATAAACTACTGCTGAAACCAAATCTACAATCCCTCAGGTTACTGCAAAGTAGTAAATAGATGATGAACTTCAACCCCAAACAGCATTCTTGCTACCCAGTATCTCCTGGTTCCAGCAAAGACAAGATTTGGCCTGGGCCCGTTTGTAGGAGACACTGAGCCCAAGGAAACCATCCCCCAGCCCCCTGCCCTGAGCTAAGCCTCCACGGCAGGTTGTAGGTAAAAAATTATTCTAGGATCTTCATCCCATCCTGGGAAAGCCCACTGATACAAGCCCTGGTGGGGGGAAGGGAGCTGCTGGGAGTACAACCAAGAGTCATTCTAGCAAAGGTCAGGGGAGGTATGGCTGCTGGAGGCAGGGAGACAGCTGAACCGGCCTCCCCCGGTTCTCACAGGAAGCTCCCAGAGCTGCTTTGCAGCAGAAACTGCCGGAACCCCAAGCCTGAAGGCCACTGGGTACAAGGCCAGAACACAGACTCTGAGCCACAAGCAGGCGGGGCAGGGGGCAGAATGCTCAGGGCACGGGCCATGGGCGGGACACACACCTCTCCCAGCCCCCACCGTCATCTCTACCCTCCTCCCCAACCAGGTAGACTGATGAAGTCCCCACCCCCACCCAGCAGCCTGCTGCCATCGCCCTGGCAACCCGGCGGCAGGACCAGAACAAGCAAGAGTACCTTTCGGGCTGTCGGTGCCTGTCTCATCATTGCAGAAAACCAAAGAAAGCCAGGACAGGAAAGAGGCGAGACAGAAGAGGATGGACTCACAGAGGAAGGACAGACAGAGGGAGGGAGGGAGGGAAAGAGACCGAACAGAGGGAAAGGCGGCGGAGACAGGAGATTAGTGCATCAAATCCCAACAATGCAGCCTCAGCTTCCCGGCCAGCAGCTTCCCGGCCCGCAAATGGCTGTGACTCGGATGCAGACGCCCCCCAGATGCACAGAGGGGCCGCCAGGCTCCTGCGGGCACCCCGGAGGCGCCGGCCCAGTTCTCCGGCTTAGGCTTATGGCAGCCCCAGTGGCCGCAGCACCAGCTCCGCCTGACGTCATGCACCCACCCTCCTTTGCTCCTTGGGGGTGGAGCCACTGCTCCTCGGTCACCTAGCAACCGCCTGACTCCGCAGGCTCCTCCTCCTCCTCCTCATGACTGGACAAAGTCCTGCGCAGAGCCCGCCCGGCTTCTTCCTCCCTCGGAAATGTGTGTGTACATTTGTGTGCACGTGTGAGGCTCCTCCCTCTCCCCTCCACGACCATCCCCAACTGTTTGTTCCAAGAAGCTGCGCTAGGGGCCATTCCAGAAATAGCACCTTCTGGGGCCAGTGCATCACTGGGCAGGGATCACTGCTCCATCAACCTCGCTCATACTCACGCTCCCCTCGGCCTGCAACCCCATCCACTCTACTTGTCTCTTCTCATCAGACACACACACACACACACACACACACACACACACACACACACACCCCCGAGCACCCCTCTTACAATTGGCATCAGCTCTGAGGGGCACACAGTGAGATTCAGAAACGCTGGGGACCTTCAGCAGCAGCGTTAATGCCCCTCCCCTGGCTGTCAAAGCCTGTCTCTAAAGGGCTTCCAGAACGGACGGGGTACCTTGCAGACACATCCGGGTTCTCTTCTGCCCTCCTCCTCACAGTATGTTCTCTTGTTCTGGAGTTAGCTCCCTGTTCCCTGGCCAGTGAGCTGCTGTGAGGACACTGGAGAGGGAGACCTGGGGGCACTTGCACCATGAGCAGAGAGGCTGTATCCCAGCTCAGGCAGCCAGGCTGGGCTCTGCCACATCCCCCCAGGATTTGGGCATGGCTCAGGCCCCACCAGTACCAGGTCAGGCTGCGGCCCTCAGACTACAGGGCCATGCTCTTCTCCACTCAGAGGCCCGATGTGAGAGGAGACCCCAACCAGGAGACAATAATGAAGGGAAGAAGCCAAGTTTCCATGACCTTGGACTAGGTCCTTCAGAGCATTATTTTCCTTCTTACACCCCCATTCCACCAGAACCAAGACCCCAAAGCAAGTACCAGCATGTGGTCTCTTCGATGCCAAGACTTCCAAGTGAGGACCCATCACCAACCAAGAGTTGAAGGGAGATGTTTTCCTCTCTCCCTCTCCTATCCCCCATCCAATAGCTTTCCATGCAAAGTCAAAAGGGCCTAAGACAGGCTGGCAACACGGAAATCACAGAATTGCACATACAGCACAGTACATACAGGCCAGACAGGCACATGCAGGTCGGAGACAGCCTGGACACGGGCCCAAGGCACGGGCTGGTGTAAGGAAATGGCCATGGCAGCAGCTGAAGAACTGAGCCCCACTCCCATGTTGATGGAAGGCTGCAAGGGGTGGAAGGTGAGCCTCGGGCACATATCAGAGGAAAGAGGAGGCAGGGAAGGACTGGTGGAAGAGTGGAAGTGGGCATCATGGCAGTGCCCACCCAGAGGAAGGCACACAGACTCTCAGGCTTTCCACCCTGGGACGTTCTTACTGTGATCTGACTTCCCCCTCTCCTTGCCCAACCACCTCACATAGTACTTTCCACATCCCCAGCCTCCAGCCTCCCCTCCCGCTGCCCCAAGCCCGAAGAGCCCACTATAACCCAGTGGAGGCTCCCGTCCACGCTGCTGCTATTTATAGTCAAGTGATGGAAGTCTCTGACTACAAGTCCTGAGGTGAGGAAGTGAGGAACTGTCCCAATGAATGCCACCTGGGCCTCGACCCCGAGCCTGATAGCCTTGCAGCCCTCAAAAGCATTCTGAAAGACAAGGCCGCCATGTCCTCTGGCCAGCCCAGCCCAAGGTCACACACACATGCATGCAGCAGCCTGAGGCATGCAGGACAGCTGGGGAGGGGGCTCGTGGCCCTCACCCACCCAGGCACAAATAGTAAACACACCACCTTCTTAGGCTTCAGTCCCCGCTGCATGAGGAGTAGGAAAGGGAAGAGTTAGAGAACAGACGTCACACTGGGCTAACTGGTCAAACATCCGGAGTGCAGGTATTAATATCAATGCAGGCATGCACAGGCAAAGAGGGAGTTAGGTCACCGTCAAGCTCTGGGCACGTGACATGAGAGGTCTCTCAGTAACCAGCTTCTAGGACGGCCACACCTTTGCCAGAGAGCTGAAGAGTCTGAGCCCCCCTCACACACCCCGAGCGGAGCAGCGAGAGGGAGCTGGGATGGGCCCTCTGCATGCCGCCTAAAGCAGATGGCAGAGGGCCCAGCCCCTTACCCCTCTTCCTCTAGCTCCTCCCTTACTCTTTCCCTCAGACCTTTCAGATCTCGGCAGCCTCGGGTACCAAAGGATAGGAAGTTGACAGCATACTAGGGTCAGACCTGTCCTTCCTATCACCCCCAGCCCAGGTCCCCTCTGACCCTGAACTTCTGGGCCCTAATAGTTTACTCACTCCGAAAACAGCAACGCAGACCCAGAAAGCTTCCTCTCCAGGGAGGACGGAGCCTGGAAGGCTAACTCAGTTTACTCATCTATGGCTTCTACCCGCCTGACACTGGGTCTCCCTCCTCTCTCTTTTTCCTCCCTCTCCTCTCTTACTTCTCACTCCCACCCCAACCACTCACCAGTTTGCTGGTCTTTGCAGCAGAGTCAGTTCCCTCTGTAGAAAGCAAGAGAACATTATGGCAGATAGGAAAGTTATAACAAGAAAAATGGTGATGATGGGAAAATCTCAGGATCCACTGTGGCCACTATGGACTCCTGGGTGTGGAGTGGCAACGTCAGTGGGTGGCTGTTACCTCTTTTGAGGGCCTTTGAGGCAGAAGAATCAGGTGTCTCTGGGGAAGTGGTATCCGCTCCATCTTCAAACACCTGGATCTGAGGCCACAAAATAGATTCAATAAAGCCATATTAAGATAGTTACGCTGTAATATGGGGCCCTCCCCGGACCCCAAGCAAGCCTGGGGTACAGAGCAGAAGATAAGGGTATATCTTCAATCTTACCTCCCCCACTACCTCCCACTCTCTCAACCAGAGACTTGTGTTCATGCCCAGGAATAGGGAGCATCAACACATTAGCTGCACATGCAACAGAGCATGTGAACATGTGTGTTCACCCGCAGAAGGGTGTGCGTACCTGGGACTGGCGCACAAAGATGCCGTGCCCTTCCTCACAAGTGAAGTACTTCCTGCCTTGGACAGTTCCATCATTCTTGCCCTTCGCTTCATCCAGGATCACGCCCACCCATTTGCCAGTGGCAAAGAGGGTGGCTCCAACGTAGGCCACAGTGCCGCGGTGCCCTTTTCCAATCACCTCCACACGGGAGCCCACCCGCAGGGGCCGGGCACTGGCCTCTGCACTCATTCTGCTGCCGCCGGATGTCTGAAAGACACGCAAAAACATACACAGTCAAAGACCCCTCAACGGCCGAAACCGGTTTGGCTCAGTGGATAGAGCATCAGCCTGCGGAATGAAAGGTCCCAGGTTCGATCCCGGTCGAGGGCATGTACCTTGGTTGCGGGCACATCCCCAGTGGGGGGTGTGTAAGAGGCAGCTATCGATGATTCTCTCTCTTTGATGTTTCTAACTCTCTATCCCTCTCTCTTCCTCTCGTAAAAAATCAATTAAATATATTATAAAAAAAAAAAAAAAAAAGACACCTCAATGGTGTCTTCCTAATGCATAAGAAGGGCCCCAGTCAGGAGCCTGAGCTGAAAAAGGACCAGGAATCACTTCCCTGTACCCCATTTACAGGGTGAAGTGGAACCCCAAATTCCCTTCTGGAAAAAATAAGTCTTCTAAGACTTCTCTAAACTCTTCTGAAATCTGCCAGAATTTTTAAGAGTTTATATTTAGATTCTATAACAAATCAGAATTTATTGACACATCTGTGAATGTCACCACATGGCTGCTTTCTCAGGAGCACTGCCCCCCACACTTAAGAAGGGTATGAGCTCAAGCAAATGCCTCCATTTAGAACAGGCTCCCCACAAACCAAAGCTCTGACTCGGGAGCCTGAGCTGGAAAGACGGGTGATTCAGTAGGCCACCCCACGGACACCAACCTCCACCCCCACTGTCGCCTGTCTCCCCTCTGTTTACACAGCTCTCCTAGGCCTCTCTCTCCCAGTCCTTCCTGACCCCCAGCCACACACCTACCATGAACTCCTGGCTGCCTCACTGCAGCCCATTGGACCATTTAACTCCCTTCTTCCTGACCCAGCACTGTTCCTCAACTCTCCCTCCCCACGTTATGTTGCCACAAAAAGTAAACCAAAGGCCAGGGAAATCAGGTTCCTCGGGTCTGTCCTGCCCCCTGCCCCGAGACTGGCCAGCAGTCCAAATGGATGGTTAGCACCCGAGGATGGACAAGGCAAAGGGATAGACCTAAACACTGTCCTTGGGAAGCTCTTGTCTCTGACACACCGGTGATGACAGGACACAAGTGAAAGTGGGTTCCAACTAGGCCCATGGTTGAGAAGGAAATCACACCTGAGCCGTGTACAGCAATAGCAGCCCCGTGAACCGGGCCTGCAGCACACAAGTGAAGCAGGTGTGCAGAAGTGACACCGTGGTCCTCAGGACTCCACAGGGCTCCCCCCGATGCCTTCCCGTGGCCCCAGAAGGGAGCCCTGCAAGAGCATGTCACTCCCTAACTCCCTTCCCCAACGAGCACACCCAGGAAGGTGAGGAAGGCTAGGAGCTCCCAGGGGCTCGGAGACCCCAAATCACACCTGGGATGTGTAGGTGCCTCTCACGGACCTATCGATAAAAGGAACTGACACTGACACCAAGGCTGGCCCCAAACTTAGAGACGCTCCCCGACCTCCGAACCCTAATGAGCCTCTCCGGTCCAGGTGGACACACAGTGGTCCTGATTCAATCACGGCCAGAAGAGAGAAAGGAAGTGACTAACAACAAAGCGGCTCTAAAGAAAGGCTTCAGGATAAAGCCATTCCAGTCCACCGACCCCATTCACAGTCACAAAGATGGTCTGTCCCCCATCAGCAACCTCTGCCCCGGGGTCCAAATAAAACCAAAGGCTGGGCCTCGCCTGTCCCCGGCTCCGGGAGGGGAGGCCGGTCCGGCCTCACCATCAGGGCTGCGAGCGGCCCGTCCCAGCTCCGGCCTGCCTCCCCAGCCCCCACAGCCATGTCCACGGGCACCAGGCCCTTCCCAGCAGCCTTCCCGGGGCCATCACAGATCGGGGCCACTTACCCGGCTGTACACGTGCCTCTTGCTCTGGGCCATGTTGCTCCCCCGCCTAGCCTCTACCCCCTCCCCGGCGGACCAAAGGCGGAGAGAAAAGGCAGAAACCCAGGCGAAGGGTCAGGGCCCCAGGCCCTCGTGGACAGACACAGAAGCCATCAGACGTGGCCCTCCCCAGTCCATGGACCTGCTGGGATACGGGTGGGGACAGAGGTGGGGATGAGGAACAAGTCCCCTCTGCTGCCCGAAGATTCCTGAGCCCAGAGACAGGAATCCTGCTTGCCAGCTGATGAGTCTCACTCTGCGCTAGTGCTGCTCTAGACTTGTCAGGGACCGTGTTAGCGTCTGGGTCCTAGTGCCCCCACGCTTCACCTGGGCCAGGCGAGAAGGGCAGAGACTATGGGACAAGGCCCTCAGCACGCACCTCCAGAGTGCAGCCCTGGCATTCCTTCCACACCCCCACAGCACACTTGCCCCCCAGAATGTGAGGCCTCAGCAGGCCTGAAAGCAACAACTGCCAGGGGCCCCACAGAGCCAAAATCAGGGCCATTCACCCCCTTCCTGGTGCTCTTCTCCCTCCCCTCTCGAAACTCTGGACTCAGGGTCCAGACTCATGATATTAGGGTCTGAATTTGAACCTCACACTGGGCAGAGGAGCCAGTAACAGCAGAGGAAGGGTAACAGCAGAGGCAACTTCATGCACACAGCAGAGCACGTCAATACCCCAGCCCTACCTCGCTGGCCAAGACTGCCAGTCACTCTTCTCCCTTCCGGCTGCTGTAAGGGTCAAGCTCTGAACCTCAAGATTATCAGGTTCAACTGGATTCACAGGGTGGTGGTCAAAAGCACAAGGCCCGGTTTACCTCGACCACCTCCCCGTGTACTTGGCCCCACCTCCTAGGCATCTCCTCGACAAAAATGATCAGATGGTTCATTTTCTACACTTCAGTAGTTCACAAAGTGCTTTTAGCCATGTGTTACTTTTATAATGAAGAAATGCTTAATAAGATGGTGAATTCTAGAAAACCGTCTCCAGAGGACTATGTAACGACACTGCTTCACTCATTCTACCCAGCTAACATGGGTAAGAACCGACAGACCAGGCTCGCTGCCAGTAAGTAGCCAACAAGGTTGGCCTGGGTCTGACCTACGGCTCCACTGGGTGAGGTGTGGATTCGCTGGGCCCAGAGATACTGCCTTGTCTGACCTGGGTTTCCCTGGGTCTTCCTCCCCTACCCCTCTAAGGCAGGCCAGAGAGCTTAATAGTAGAATGACGGCCAACAGCCATCGCTGAAGACCCCAAACACCTCTCCACACCTTTAGTCCTGGACAGATCCCCCAGAAAACCACTTTTCTCCTCTCTTGTTGCCTCCTTTCTTCCTTAACACCACTGCATAGGTGGACGGGGCCGTGCAGGTCCTTGCAGCACGGACTTCACATGTGTTCCGAACATGTGAAGTTACAGTCTGCGGAGCATTCTGCTTTCAGACTCTGGCTGCTTGCATTTAATTCCTGGCTTCTCCACCTGGTAGCTAGATAGATTGGGTCCAGCCACTTACAGCTCTGTGCCTCAGTTCCCTCATCTGTCCATTGGGAAAAACCAAAGAACATTATCTCAAAGAGCTGTTATGAGGACTAGCCGAGATAATCCAGGTAAAATATTTAAGACACGGCCTGGCCCTAACTGGTTTGGCTCAGTGTTTGGAGTGTCTTCCCACGAACTGAAGGGTCCCAGGTTCAATTCTAGTCAAGGGCACATATCTCAGTTGCAGGCTCAATCCCCAGGTGTGAGCAGGAGGCAACCAATCGATGTGTCTCTATCTTTCACATTGATGTTTTTCTCTCTGTGTCTCTCCCTCCCCCCCCTTCCACTCTCTCTAAAAATCAATGGAGAAAATATCCTTGAGTGAGGACTAACACACAAAAAGACATTGCCTGGTATTTAATAAGTGTTCAACAAAAGTCAGCTAATAACAGTAACAAACACGATGATAACATTATCATATTTGGACATCACAGTAACACCGTGGAAAGGCAGGCCAGGGAGAGTGCTGACACGGAAACTGAGGCGCAGAGAACTGAACCACTTTCCTGGCGTTACACAGGAGGTGAGGAATGGAGCCAAACCGCAGCTAAAGCCTAAACTGAAACCCTCCGCACATCCTGTCTCTAGGCTTCCAGGGATGCTCTTCCTCCAGACACACTGCCTTCCGAAATTCAAAAGAGCTGACCTCTCAGAACAACCTCACAACTCGCTAGCCACACAGGTATGGATAGCCACCTAACCGGCTGGAGGCTGTTTCTGCTTCTATAACACGGGAATAATTATCTATATTAATTCATGTTATGAGGCTCCAATAAGACAAAACACATAAAAGTGCTTTGTAAAAAGTGCAGAAGTACAAAAAAGCCACCTGACATGGCAACAAATGGTATCTAAGCCCTAAAATAAAATATCTACACAATCAATATTATAAGGATTACAGACAGAAAAAAGATGAGTTAAAAAGAAAAGGGGTGGCTGACTATGCCTCAGATTTTAGGTTGTTTTTTGGCTATGTTGAAAGATCTACAAACACTTTAAGTGGTGAACACAGTATGAGTAGACAGAAACAATTTTGTTTCAATAGAGAATATCAAAGAAGACTAGCTGAACTGAAGTGAAGAATTCAAGATGAGTTCGTCTATTCAACAACAAGCCTTTTAAAACGTAGCCCACAACTCTCTCTTTATGATCCCATCACCCTTAGCTCATGGAGTCAAATATTTACTGGCTAAATGAATGCATTAATGTTGAGATATACTATACTAGGAGGTAAGTGTGGATGGTCAGGGAGTTTACCATCATGTAAAGATAGATGGACCTGATCCAGTAACAACAGGAAGGCAGTCTCTTCCTGAGCAGGGGACGAGCATAATGAAAACTACCTAAGGAAGATCCAACTGGTGGCTCAGTGGATGGAATGGAGTCAGGAGCAACTTGGTAAAGATGGAGATAACAGCACAGGGGCTCCTGCAATAATGAGCAAAGGGTGAGGAGGGTCTGAACCAGGTTCATGAGAGAGAGAGAGAGACAGAGACAGAGAGAATAGGAAAGGGGCCCATTTTGAGACAGTAGCAAAAAGCCCTGGGAAGAATACAAGATTCCACATGGAATAAGAGGCAGCAAGACCTGGCTACAGCTTTGGTTCTACTTCCTCACCTGTATGACTCTGGTCAAGATATTTAACTCAGCTGAAACTGGTTTGGCTCAGTAGATAGAGCGTTGGTCTGCAGACTGAAAAGTCCCAGGTTCCATTCTGGTCAAGGGCATATACCTTAGTTGCAGGCACATCCCCGGTAGGGGGTGTGCAGGAGGCTGCTGGTCGATGTTTCTCTCTTATCGACGATTCTAGCTCTCTATCCCTCTTCCTTCCTCTCTGTGGAAAATCAATAAAATATATATTTTTTTAAATATTTAACTCAGAGCCCAGTTACCTCACCTGTAAAAAGGGGGAAGTAATGCCTACCTCACAGTGATGTTGTAAGGCTTCATTAAGACTTAAATAAAAACATTTAGCACAGTATCCGGCAGAGAATATGTGCTCAAGGAATTGTTGACATCATCTTCATCATGATTGAGAGGGTACATCAATGATGACATGCACACAACACAGTAGGGATAAATAAATGCTGCATAAATAAATGAATGCACAAATAAGTGAATGAATGAATAAAATTGAAGTTTTCAAGCATGAATGATGGAAGAATGATGATTGAAAGCATTAACAGAATTGGGTGGGGGGGTGGGAAGGAAGACTGAAAGCATTAGGAGAAAGTAAATCTTGTTCTTAGGGCCTCCTCCGAGGCAAATTTATTTGTGTACACTAACACTTGTATTCCACTATCTCCTTCCAAAATGCACCGTCATTCAGGCAAAATAGAGTCCATTACCTCCCATCTACAGGTGATGGACTGAGTCTCAGAAGCCAGAGTCCCTCGGAGTCTCATGGCCAGAAGACGGCAGGGGGCACATCTGACAGGTGCATAGTCCTTCCACAGCACACTGGCCCACCCATGTCACAGAGGACAGGTCCAAGTCACATGTTCTCTCAGCCAAGGAGGAGAGAGATAGTCGCTAGATGTCTAATCTATTTTCCTCCCCAATGATATTAAATACTACTAACATGTCTAGGAAAATAGGAAGAGAGGAAGGGAAAATCGGGTCTGATAAATTGGTTACTAATGATTCTGGAGAACATTTCAGAACATGGCAGGATAACAGGTAGATTGCTCGTTGGCACCCAGCCTGCACCACTTCTATCTTGCTTTTATTGACACCCCAACATCCTTTAAGCCAGGGGTCAGCAAACTGCAGCTCGAGAGCCACATGTGGCTCTTTGGCCTCTTGAATGTGGCTCTCCCACAAAATACCATGGCCTGGGCGAGTCTATTTGAAAAAGTGGCGTTAGAAGAAGTTGAAGTTTAAAAAATTTGGCTCTCAAAAGAAATTTCTATCGTTGTTCTGTTGATAGTTGGCTCTGTTGACTGATGAGTTTGCCGACCACTGCTTTAATCCTTGACCTCCTCTTGTCATGCCTCACCTACCCTTGATCCTGGCCTAACCCACTGTTTGCTTTCCCTGGCTCCCACTCATGAAGGAAACCTATGCAGTCGGACAGTGGGGGCCACACACTTGAACTGAACTGCATTAGGCACTGGGCACAGACTAGTTTGGTTACAAAGAGATAATATGAAACAGCGGTAATTAGCAAGATCCAGGTAAAAGACTAGCGTAAAACTGGACCTCTCTGAAAGGGTGGCAGAGAAGGGTAAGTGTGGATGGAAGTCCCCCAGGAAAGAGAAGGTCATGCTCGCTGAGTGGGGAATGGAAGCTTGGAAAGCTGTATTCCAGATACACCCAGGAACCCAGACAGAAAACACATACTCAGCCCTTTGTTCCTAGGTCCTACTCCTATATCTGCTTTACAGATCTCACACGGAGAGGGCCAGACCCTAAACGGACTTTCTTTACCTCTCCAGCTCTCATTATCCCCAGAATTGTCTGCAGCCCCTTCCCAATCTGTAGCTCTATCCCCCTCCCAAAGTATCCCCTACTCCAGGAACACCCCCTGGCTGCCAGGCCAACCTCCACAGGGCCCAGACCTCCAAGAGCCAGCGAGGAACGCTACACAATACGCCTCACTGATGCTCAGGACCTTTTGCAGGAAGGCAACAGGCACTAGAGCGAAGGCCTGAACTCAGGAACTGCAACCTGCCAGTGCTAGCAGGAGTCCTAAGTTCCTGCTGGTTCCTCCCCATGAGTCAACCAGCAAGTCCCTGGCACTAGGACCCTGCAGACAGGGAACCCTGAGCCTGCGCTCTAAAAAGAGAGATGCACCATTTCACAACTTCAGCAAAAGCCAAAGCAGCCAACAAAGCCACAGCCACCTGGGCCGTGCGGGGCTCTGCCTGTGGGGCAGCTCCCTGGCCACTCCCCAAAAACAGAGCGTTCTGTCCTTTCTCTTTTTAAATCCACGTCATCACCTGATCATAATGGAAATCAATCTCAAGGCACCGCGCAAAGGCGTATCCATGGCAACCTCAAGAGGAAGGACAGAGAAACGATGCTCCAGTGGCTGCAGCAGAAAAGGTAAGTCCATTTCTCTTCTATCCATACCACCCACCATCTTCCCCTTTCGTTCCAGTCAGGCATGCATCTTAACCTGCAAATTCCAACCGTCACACCATTGGGGAAAACACAAAAGGTGGGTGTTAATAACCTGTGGTATTATGTAAGGTTATAGGTCTTTCTAGTCCCATAATGGCAGAAAAATATCTTTTTCTGGCTGGCAAAGGCAAGACCTCTTTTCTTATTCAGTCTCAGCTGACACAGTCTCAGTCTACCTTATACTGTTAGTCTCGTGTCTGTCTGGTCAGGCTGCTGAGATAACACTCAAGGATTTCAGAGTTCCCTGCATATTTGTAAAAAGCCAGCAACGACACTGACCTCGCCATCCTGCCCACCGTCACGATCATGCTCACAGACTGGCATGGTAAGCCTCCCTCCTTAGCAGCCCTAAACCCCAGCCCCTTGAGTCCTACTGAGCCTGAGTAATCCTCCATGCCTCAATTTCCTCTTCTGTAAAGTGGAGATAATGATACGTTTCTAAAAGAGCTGTTGTAAAAATCACAGTGAGAATGCCTGAACAGCCGAAACCGGTTTGGCTCAGTGGATAGAGTGTCGGTCTGTGGACTGAAGGGTCCCAGGTTCGATTCCGGTCAAGGGATGCGGGCACATCCCCAGTACAGGAGGCAGCTGATCAATGTTTCTCTCTCATTGATGTTTCTAACTCCCTATTCCTCTCCTTTCCTTTCTGTAAAAAATCAATAAAATATATATATATATTTAAAAAAAAAAAAAAAGAATGCCTGAACAGCCAAAACCGGTTTGGCTCAGAGGATAGGACGTCGGCCTGGGGACTGGAAGGTCCCGGGTTCGATTCCGGTCAAGAGCATGTACATCCCCAGTAGGGGATCGATGATTCTCATTGATGTTTCTAACTCTCTATCCCTTTCTCTTCCTCTCTGTAAAAAATCAATAAAATATATATATTTTTAAAAACAAAAAACAAGAATGCCTGAACAGCCCCAACCGGTTTGGCTCAGTGGATAGAGCACTGGCCCAGGAACTGAAGGGTCCCGGGTTCGATTCCAGTCAAGGGCACATGCCTGGGTTGTGGACTCGATCCCCAGTAAGAGGTGTGCAGGAGGCAGCCAATCAATGATTCTCTCTCATCACTGATGTTTATAACTTTCCTTCTCCCTTCCTCTCGAAAATAATATATATATATATATATATATATATATATATATATATATATGTATTTAAATGCCTGAACAGCACTTAGAAGAGTGCCTGGTATAAAGTGCTCAATAAATGCCAGCCATTATGATTATGAGGAAGAGGACAGAGAGACTACGGTATAGTTAGTTCAGGGATCCTCAACACTCTTGGAGGGTATTTCAAGTCTGCTGTCTCTCTTTCCTCTGCACAGCCGTTTCAAGTTTGCCTTACTACTTTCAAGTCCCCATCCTGTCTGAGCCCACACCAGCACCCTCGCCCCTCAGCACATAACCTCAGTGAGAAAGAAACTGAGCCTACTATGTAATAATTCCTTTATAAATTTAGAAATATCTTCAATAGTCATTGTCCCTTTCTTCCCACATTCTTTCCTTTCTTCGGTCATTCCTCTTCCAGGGAAATGGTAACCCCTTCTTTTCAGGGCCGACCCTACACCCTTCTCTGGGACCTAATTTTACAGGCACTGCTCTTGTGCCTTCAATCGCACCCTTTCTCCGGGTCCTTTTTTTATATATATATATATATATATATATTTTTTTATTGATTTCAAATAGGAAGGGAGGAGAGATAGAAACATCAATAATGAAAAGAGAATCACTTATTGGCTGCCTCCTGCATGCCTGCTACTGGGGATCGAGTCAGCAACCAGGTCATGCCTATGACTGGAATCAAACCCAGGACCCTTCGGTCTGCAGGCCGATGCTCTATCCACTGAGCCAAACCGGCCAGGGCTCTACTGGTTCTTATATATCATCAAATAACCTGTGCTCAAGACTTTTCTATTCTAGAAAAGCTATTTCTAGTCTGTTACCTCCTCTGTAAGCTGCCACCATCTCTTTTCTTCCTTTCCTGCAAACCTATTCCGTGAGTACCCCCTCCCTGCCCTCGATTCCCATCCACTCCTCCATCCACCTGACCCCTTCCCCACCCACCACTGGAGCTGCTCACACTGAAACAGAAGAGAGCCTGGTGAAGCCTCCTAACTGCCCAACCTCAGGTGCCTTTTCCCACCCATCCTACTGACCGCCCTGGGACCCTGAGGCTGCGGATCCTGTTCCCGGGACTTTTTCCTCCCCTGGCTTCATGGACATTCTCTCACATCGTGTACCAACCTCTCTCGCCTCCTCGGTCGTCAGCCGTCTCCTCAGCGTGGCTGAGCTCACTGACGCCCAGAGCACTGACTCCCAGTTCCACCCTCATAGGCACCGACTCTGAACCTCAGACCCACATCCCACCTGTCTGCTAAGTGCACAGACCCAAGTCCAACACCACCCAAAACACGCTATCCCCCCCTTCCTCCTCTGTATTCCCTCTTCACTTCTGGCTCTCCTTCCCATCCCCACTGAGCTACCCTCATCAGCCTTGGGCCATGCCCAGGCTATTAGTCTCCTGGTAGCCCTGATCCAGATCCTCCCCTGGCAGTCTCCTTCCGGTTAGCCCCGACACAATCTCAGCCCCTCCCTGCCCACAACCCTGAATCATCGTGGTACAGCACTACAAGCCATTAGAAACTTGGCTTCGTTATGAGTACAGACTCACCCATCACCTTCCCTTTGGTCCACGTTCTCTTACACGCCAGCCGCTTGGATGTACTCACCTCCCCCTCCTCCCCTGCCAACGTCATCGAGGCCCCGCTCCACGACCGCCTCTTTCCCGGAGGCTCCCCGGACACCTCCATGCAGAGCTAGTTAGTCCCTCCTCTGCCTTCCCACAGCATTTCAGACATCTCTCTGATGATATCATCTTTTACTTAAACTATGGGTTCCCTTATCCCATGATGAATTCCTCCAGGTTAGGAGGGTTTTTTTGTTTTGTTTTGTTTTAATATATTTTATTGATATTTTACAGAGAGGAAGGGAGAGAGATAGAGAGCTAGAAACGTCGATGAGAGAGAAACATCGACCAGCTGCCTCTTGCACACCCCCTACCGGGGATGTGCCCGCAGCCAAGGTACATGCCCTTGGCCGGAATCGAACCCGGGACCCTTCAGTCCGCAGACCAACGCTCTACCACTGAGCCAAACCGGTTTCGGCAGGGCGGGGAGTTTTTAGTCACCTCAGTACCCCAAGCACGGAACACGAAAGACACTGGGTGTTGAAGAGAAGCCTGGACCAGCCCATGCTCTGGGGAGATGGGCTGGCCCTGAGCTGCCACACGGAGCAGCTCCGCCACCGGGGACTGCACCCCGGCAGGAGTTACCCGTCACACCATCGGAGTGCGGTGTGCGGGAGTCACACACACCCCACAGCAACAGGAGCCCAAGAAACTGAAAATGCAGAGACGGCCCCGGGCCCTGTGGGATTCGGTAGGGAATCTAAGTTTCCACTCTAGGCTTCCAGGGTGAGAGGGCCACAGCCAGACCACTGGGCTCTTGAGAACACGCAGATCTTCCAGGAAAACAGCCTCAGTGGGTGCGGCAGGGTCCAGTCTCTGCTTCGGTGAACACCCCCTCCCTCCACCCCTGAGGGATTTGTAGGAACTTGGGAAGGTCAGACTGGACACCGAATTTTCCCATCAGCCACCTGCAACTGGTACTAGCCTGAACTTCAAAAGGAAAGTGACATAAAGCCAAATTCAGTCTCCAGGGTGGCAAGCCCCAAACACATGTGAATCAGTGAATTGCTCAGCATTACTTTCTCAGGGGACACTGAGGACCCGGCTCTCGTGTCCCTTGGTATGGGACAGATAATCCACATCCCCGGGAACCCTCTACTACAATCCCTCCCAAACCGTAACTCCTGGAAGCCACTAGCAATGAGGGCAGAGAGAAACCTACGGTGGCAGCTGCCAGTGGCACCATGATTCTCCCAACTATTTTGAGTCCTCCCTAACAACTTCTTCTCCTTTGTAGCCTCATGTCCGTCAGGCCCAATTTATCAATTTATCCTTAGAATTGCCTCCAGCATCCCTTCTCTACTCCCCATTACCACCACTGTCATCGCTTTGGTCTGCCATTTAATAGCTTTGAGAATTAAGGCAAATCATTTTCCCTCTTGGGTGTCTCAGCTATAACTCAGGGTAGCAGCTACCTCACAGGATGATGAAGTCAAATGGGATCATGCCTGTAAGAAAGGTTCTGTAACCTGTAAAATGTTATACATAAATATAAGGTATTACTATTATCAGCAATATCATCCTCTATTACTGATATGTGAAACTTATCTGGCTCCTGGCCTCTCTGCTTTCCCATTTCCAACCACATTACACACCACAGTAAAACTACACATTCTAAAAATGCCGCTTTCGCCGAAACAGGTTTGGCTCAGTGGATAGAGCGTCGGCCTGGGGACTGAAAGGTCCCGGGTTCCATTCCGGTCAAGGGCATGTACCTTGGTTGCGGACACATCCCCAGTAGGGGCTGTGCAAGAGGCAGCTGATCGATGCTTCTCTCTCATCAATGTTTCTAACTCTCTATCCCTCTCTGTTAAAAAAAAAAAAAATCAATAAAAATGCTGCTTTCACTAACATACCATTTCTTACGTGAGCCAACGATCCTGGATCAGACTTATGCACTGTCATCTCCGCATTACTGTCAGCGGCTGAGGATGCTTTCCCCTGGTCTCGCAAGCCCCACCCAGCCTTCAAAGTCCAGCAAAAGCCCCGCTACACTCCGTGAAGGATGACATTTAAAAGGAAGGAACTGAGCCTAGCCAGTTTGGCCCAGTGGATAGAGCGCTGACCTGAGGACTGAAGGATCCTGGGTTCGATTCTGGTCAAAGGCACATGCCCAGGTTGCAGGCTCGATCCCCAGTAGGGGGCACGCAGCAGGAGGCAGCTGAGTAATTCTGGCTCATCATTGACGTTTCTTTTCTCTCTCTCTCTCTCCCTTCCTCTCTGAAATCAATAAAAAATATATTTTAAAAATAAATAAATGGAACTGAAACAGTGTCATGAAGTGTGAAGGGCAATTTCATCTGGAGAAATCTCGGTAGGAACATCTATCGCGTAATACTTAAGGGTCACCTTTCTAAGAGAGATTACAGTTTTTTTCCTATTTGATTCTAAGAGACAACCTAGGAACACAGTTATGAAGATGTATTTCAGCAGCAAAACTTCCTTATTGAACTAGCCCAAGATAAAAGAGGGTGCCATAAACTCTCCATTCTTAATGTTCAAGCCCAAATTGGCCATCGGGCAAGGCTATTTTAGATGGAAGTCCCAAGAGTAACTAACCCAGAATCATAGCATTTTAGATCCGAAAGGAACCTTAGCGATCTAGTCCAGTCCCCTATTGAACAGGCTTTGGACAGGTGATATGACTCATTCAAGGCAACAGTTTGTTCTGGAAAGCAGGAAGAACGCCTTCTCTGTCCATCCACGGATCTATACACCCTTGCTGCTCAAAGTGTGGTCCATGCACCAGCAGCATCAGCATCCCTCGGGACTTGTTAAAAATAACCCACCAACCAGAATCTGTATTTAAGCAAGACCGACCCACCCCCCCAGGGGTATACACCATTAAAATTTGAAAACACTGACCTACACTGCTGTTACCCTTCCAAACCTTGAGCTTCTAATGCTGAAACTCCATTTCCCAAACTGTTTCAGAGGTTTAATATTTCCCGATCAAATCTGGGAAAGCCTCCATATTATGCTTCCAGTAAGAGAGTCTGGGTAATACTATTAGCATATTAATGGCTCTGAAGTTGAACCATGAAGTTTCTGAACATACTTGAGTGCAAAGTGCCTTTTAAAATGTATGAACAGCCGAAACCGGTTTGGCTCAGTGGATAGAGCGGCAGTCTGTGGACTGAAGGGTCCCGGGTTCGATTCCAGCCAAGGGCATGTACCTTGGCTGCGGGCACATCCCCAGTAGGAGGTATGCAAAAGGCAGCTGGTCGATGTTTCTCTCTCATCGATGTTTCTAACTCTCTGTCCCTCTACCTTCCTCTCTGTGAAAAAAATCAATAAAATATATTTTAAAAAATAAATAATAAAATATATGAACATCCCCTTGGCTCAGGCTCTGGCAGGACACCGGACAGAGAGTGTCAACCCGATCTCAGAGCTCCGTGATTCCCAGGGCTTTCCACACACTGGATGAGCAGGTGGTCAACAGGGGCTGCTGCTCTCTTCGCTGCCATAAAGGAGGGTGAGCTTTTCCACCACTTTCCCTGGGAATTCGGCGGGGTTCCTTCCTCCTCCGTGTGCTTTCGCGGCGGTTCTGCCCAAAGACAGGAGGAGGGAGGCGCGAGACGACTCCTCCGGGGTCACCGTGCAGCGCAGGCGGACCCCGGCCGCGGGAGGCACCCACACACCAGACCCCTCCCCGGGCCCCACGCTCCAGTCCTCTTCTATTTCCTGATATTTTTTGTTTGATGCAGATTTCCCACCCATGTGCCCACAGGAAACCTGTGGCTCGGGATGGGTGTGGGGGAGCCTTACAATTCCGGGGGCATTCGGAGGAGGCACCGTCGCCCTGACCCCCAAAGAACCCCGCCAGACGGAGCCTCCGCTCGGCGGGGCGGGACCAGCCCAGCCCAGCCCCGGGCGGACGGCCACCCCCGCCCGGCCCAGCCCCGCGGCCCCCGCCCCGCACCCCGGGCTCCACGCGGCTCCCAGGCCAGCGCCGACGCCCCCCCGGCCCACCGCCCGCAGCCTCGCGAGCGCGCGGGGGGCGGCGGCGGCGGCGGCGGCGGCGGCGGGGGCGGTTGGCGGGGTCGCCGCCCGCGTACCTGTCCGGTCAGGGGCTCCGCGCCCGGCTCCGGCCCCACCGGCCAGCGACGCCCAGCACCGAGCCGGCCCCGCCCCGCCCCGCCCGTGTGGGCTGCCCGACGACGCGCCGTCCGACCCCCCCGAGGCCCACCCCGGACCCTCTCCTCCCGAGGCCCAGAGGCGCTCTGGGCCCAGGGGACACCCTGCTTTTCCCCAAAAACAGGTCCCGGCTAAAAAGCTGTGCGCCCCCGAGCGCGGTCGAGGACGCATGGGTCAGGCACAGAGCTGGACACCTGGAGCGCCGGGGCGCGTGCGCACTGTGCCCGGGAGGCCGCTGAGGACCACAGGAGACCGGCGGCGGGCGCGGCCGGCGCCCCCTGCCGGGGGTGGGAGGCAGCGCGCACCGGCTGGCGGGACTTGCCCCAGGCAAATGGTTCTCCCCCACACCCACCCCCGCGAGAATGGCTAAGATTTTGAGTGCTAGACTAATTAAAATACCGTATTTGCCGGCGTATAAGACGACTTTTTGGCCCTGAAAAATATGCCTCCAAGTGGGGGGTAGTCTTATACGGCGAGTATATAACAAACTGTATTTTTTATGGAAATGTTAGGGGGTCGTCTTATACGCCCAGTCGTCTTATACGCCGGCAAATACTTATTTTTCAGGGCCAAAAAATCGTCTTATACGCCGGCAAATACGGTAATAGTAATAGACCACAGCTCGTCAGTTAGCATGAGGAAAAACTTTAATTTTTGCTGCTATTCAGTGTCATCGCCATATGGCAATACAGGCATTCTCACGCCCTTATGATTGCTGATATAAAATAAGGCAAATTTACATAATGGCATTTTGGCATTTCTTTATTTAAAAAGAGAAAACAGCTTTTAAAAGTACAAGCCCAGCCGAAGCCGGTTTGGCTCAGTGGTAGAGCGTCGGTCTGCGGACTGAAGGGTCCCGGGTTCGATTCCGGTCAAGGGCATGTACCTTGGTTGCGGGCACATCCCCGGTAGGGGGTGTGCAGGAGGCAGCTGGTCGATGTTTCTCTCTCATCAACGTTTCTAGCTCTCTGTCTCTCTCCCTTCCTCACTGTAAAATATCAATAAAATATATTTAAAAAAAAAAAAAAGTACAAGCCCAGCCCAGCCGGCATGGCTCAGTGGTTGAGCATCGACCTATGAACTACAAGGTCACCGTTGGATTCCCCCTCAGGGCACAGGCCCAGGGTGCAGGCGCCATCCCCAGGGGGGAGGGGGAGCATGCAAGTGCCGGAGGCAGTGGGTGATGTTTCTATGTCTCTCTCCCTTCCTCTCCCTAAAATTAATAAAAATGTGTGTGTGTGGTTTTTTTTTGTTTTTTTAAGTACCTCTCAGAGGGCAACTGTAAGGATAAAAGCCTATCTCATCCTTGGTTCTTGGTATAGTGTGAGAAAAATTCTTTCTGGTAACTCAAAATAATACACTACTTGCACACATACAAAGTTGGGGTAAAAATGTATACCACATGAGTGCACCCCACATTCAAAGACACAGTGGTCCCAAGTCGGTAGAGTATCCTAGGAACCTGAGCAAACTCAATGTAAACCCTCTCTAGGGAATGTACTTTAACCCCGGGCCTTAAATAATACCTATAGCTATAGTTCCAGGAACCATGAGTGTACAAAGTGACTAAGCACACTAAGAGAAAGAAGCTACCATAATTATTCAAAACTGCGAAGATTACAGATACTGGGATTTTCAACTACTGTATGTAAAATGAATGTGCTTAATATTTTTAAAAAAACAAATTTTAATATAACAAAGGGACAAACAATTATAAAAATTAACTAGGTAGATTGGCCAAATAAGCAATTATAAAATACTAGAGGCCGGGTGCACGAAATTCGTGCATGGGGACGGAGGGGGAGGCATCCCTCAGCCCAGCCTGTACCCTCTCCAATCTGGGACCCCTCAAGGGATGTCTGATTGCCGATTTAAACCTGATCCTGGTGGGATTGGGCCTAAACGGGCAGTCGGACATCCCTCTCACAATCCAGGACTGCTGGCTCCCAACTGCTCACCTGCCTGCCTTCCTGATTGCCCCTAACCACTTCTGCCTGCCAGCCTCATCACACCCTAACCACTCCCCTGCCAGCCTGATTGATGTCTAACTGCTCCTTTGCCAGCCTGATTGCCCCCAACTTCCCTCCTCTGCTGACCTAGTCCCTCTTAACTGCCCTCCCTTGCAGGCCTGGTCCCTCTCAACTGCCCTAACCTGCTGGCCATCTTGTGGTGGCTATCTTGTGTCCACATAGGGGCAGGATCTTTGACCACATGGGGGCAGCCATATTATGTGTTCGAGTGATGGTTAATCTGCATATTACTCTTTTATTAGATAGGATAGAGGCCTGGTGCATGGGTGGGGGCCAGCTGGTTTTCCCTGAAGGGTGTCTTGGATCAGGGAGGGGGATCCCTTGGGGCATGGGGCGGCCTGGGTGAGGGGCCTGTGGTGGTTTGCAGGCCAGCCATGCCCCCTGGTGACCCAAGCAGAGGCCCTGGTATCTGGAAGTTATTTACTTTCTACAATTGAAATTTTGTAGCCTGGAGCAGAGCCAAGCCTCCTGCTCACTCTGTGGCTCGCAGCCATTTCTATTGGGACTTATTTACCTTCTATAATTGAAACTTTGTAGCCTTAAGCAGAGGCCTGGGATGGCCAGGGTGTGCAGAAAGCTTTGCTTCCTCTGTTGCCAGGGGCAACCCTAGCCTGCTCTCTCCAGCTCCGAGGCTGCCGCCATTTCTGTTTGGATTTGTTTACCTTCTATAATTGAAACTTTGTAGCCTTGAGTGTAGGCTTAGGCAGGCAGAAAGCTTGGCTTCTTCCTTTGCCTGAGAAACCCAAGCCTCCCTCCTGCTCTCTGTGGCCATAGCCATCTTGGTCGGGTTTATTTGCATTCTCACTCTGATTGGCTGGCAGGTGTGGTTGGTTGGGCGTGGCCTGCGGGCATAGCAAAGTGGTGGTTAATTTGCATAATACTCTTTTATTAGGTAAGATAGTAATAAAAAAATAGGAATTAAAATATAGTTATTAGATGGCACAAATAAAAGATTAGTCATAGCAATTAACCTAAAATAAAAAGCTTTTCAAAGTGAGAGGCAACAAGCATTATTTGAGATATACTTTCTTTGGGAAACACTGATTCAGCAGAAGCCCAATAGTGTTCCAATTAAGAGACAAAGGCAAGGAGTATTAATGAGAAAGGGAAGGGGAACAATAAATCAATAGAAGGAAGGTATTTCTATTGGTTGAAATGCACTCACATAGTAATATTAACTCTAAACAATGTTTTTAATTTTCAGTCTGGTAGACATCAGTCCAGTAGTCATATTATCTGCTTTCTTTGCACACATCTCTTTGGGAGGCAATGTTGCTAAGCCCAGTCCAAAGGTTATTTTGCAAAGCTTGGAGCATAAAATGTACAAGCAGTTTCTCTGGGATTGCAGCTCTGACTCCATTTTAAAGTGGCTCTGTGGGGAGCTCATCAGTCTCATAAACTACCTCTATTTCTATTAATTTTTTGCATAGCTAAAGAAAGAATTAATGAATTGGAAAATAGATCTTAAGAAATGGAAGAGAAAAAAGAATAAAAATGCAGCATTAACAAGAAGAAGGAAAATGTGGAAGAGACATAAAAGATAAAGTGAGAAGGCCCAACCTTTATCTAATTGCAAATCCATAAATAAAGAAGAAAAAATAATAAAAGAGAGACTGAATTTTAAAAGAAATACAAGATTCATATGTAGCCTCAGGTTCAGAAAATCTAAGGGATTCCTACCTGAATAAACAAAGAAGTGCACATCTGTTGATTAATAATAGTGAAGCTGAAGAAAAATAATAACAAAGATAAAATCTTAAAAGGAGCAACAGAGAAAAGGCAGATTCCCTGCAAAGTAACGGCTATATTAGCATCTGATTTCTCAATAGCAACAGTAAAAGCCAAAGGACAAAGAAATATTCAGCAATATGAGAAAATAACTGTCAACCTATAATTCCTTAGCCAGCAAAATGATCCCTCAAAAAATGAAGGTAAAGTAATAAATCTGAGGAAATTTACTATCCTTAATTCCTGTATTCGTTTTTTATTGCTGCATAACAAATTACTACAAACTCAGTGGCTTAAAATAACACAGGTAGCCCTCCCAGTATGGAGTGGTTGAGCATCCATCTATGAACCAGGAGGTCACAGTTGTATTCCCAATCAAGGAATATGCCTGGGTTTCAGGCTCAATCCCCAGTGTGGAGTATGCAGGAGGCAGCCAACCAATGATTCTCTAATATAATTGATATTTCTATTTCTTCTTCTCCCTTTATCTCTGACATTATATTCATATATATCGAATATATATATATATATATATATATATATATATATATATATATTAGAAGCCCGATGCACAATTTGTGCTAGAATAGGCTTTCATTTCCCTGGCTACTAGCATCGCCTTTCCACTCTGGCCCAGCCCCTTTCCACTCAGACCCAGGAGCCACCTCTTTCCGGCCCCACCTTTCCACAAGGTCCTGAGAAACAAGGGAGGTGGGGTAGGGCAGAACACCTGCATCATCGCCATGGTGATGATGCAAGTGTCTCACCTGTCACTCAGCAGCTGAGTATGCAAATTAACCAACATCTTTGTTGGGTTAATTTGCATATCACCCCTGATTGGCTAGTAGCGTAGCAGAGATATGGTCAATTTACATGTTTGTCTATTATTAGGTAAGATACCGTGTGTGTGTGTGTGTGTGTGTGTGTGTGTGTGTGTGTGTGTGTAGAGGCCCAGAGCACAGATTCGTGCACCAATGGGGTCCCTTGGCCTAGCATGTGGGGATTGGGCCAAAACTGGCTCCTGACATCCTTTAAGGGGTCCCAAATTGCAAGAGGATGGTTCTTGGGTGACATATCCCAGAATCAGACTCCCTCCTCTCTGGTTCCAAGTGTGGCATCCGAGAATTGCAGTTACCAAGTCACCACAGCTCAGCAGCTCCTGCATTGAGCGTATGCTCCCTGGTGGTCAGTATGCATCATAGGCGCTGAACAGTTGGAGGGTCAGATGATCACTTAGGCATATATATATATTAGAGGCCTGGTGCATGAAATTCATAGAAGGGGTGGGTCCTCAGCCTGGCCTGCACCCTCTCCAATTCAGGACCCTTCAGGGGATGTCTGACTGCTGGTTTAAATTGGCATTTGGACATTCCTCTCAAAATCCAGGACCATTGGCTCCTAACCGCTCGCCTGCCTGCCTGATCACCCCTAACTGCCTCTGCCTGCCAGCCTGATTGCCCCCTAACTGCTCTCCTGCCTGCCTGATCACCCCTAACCGCCTCTTCCTGCCAGCCTGATTGCCCCTTAACTGCTCTCCTGCTGGCCTGATCACCCCTAACTGCTCCTTCTGCCAGCCTGATTGCCCATAACCACCTCTGACTCGGTCCCTGCCACCATGGCTTTGTCCAGAAGGACATCTGGAAGATGTTTGGTCTAATTAGCATATTACCCTTTTATTAGTACACACATACACACACACACACACACACACACACACACACACACACACACTGTTCCACAGTTTCTGGGTCAGAAGTCTGGGCACATAAAACTGGTTTGGCTCAGTGGATAGAGCGTTAACCTGCGGACTGAAAGGTCCCAGGTTCGATTCCAGTCAAGGGCATGTACATTGGTTGCGGGCACAACCCCGGTGGGGAGGGCGGTGTACTGGGGAGGGCAGCTGGTCAATGTTTCTCTCTCATTGATGTTTCTAGCTCTCTGTCCCTCTCTCTTCCTCTCTGTAAAAAATCAATAATATATATATATTTTTTAAAAAGAAGTCTGGGCACAGGTTAGCCGGCTCCTCTGGGACCTTAGAGTCTCACCAAGCTGAAATCAAGCTGTCATCAACGGCTGTAATCTCACCTGGGTTTCAGGTCCACCATAAAACTCACTGATGATTGGCAGAATTCAGTTCCTGGGAACTGCAGTCCTGAAGTCTTAACTCCTTGGGGCTATGTGGCCACCTCCAAAATGTGACAGTTTGCTTCTTTCATTGTAAACAAGAGGATCTCTGACTTCTGAGAAGGTCTGACACTTAAAAGGCTCACCTGATTAGGTCAGGCCCACCCAAAATAATCTCCCCTTTAACACAAAGCCAACTGATTACAAACTTTAATTACTTCAGCAAAATCCCACTTTTCAGGTATATAACATAATCACAGGCATGAAATGTCATCATATTCACTAGTTCTGCTCACACTCCAGGGGAGAAGATTACACAGAATGTATACACAGAGGGTATGAATCTTGGGGGCATCTTAGAATTCTGTCTACCACAAATCCTCATCTTAAACATATAGGTGAAGCTACACAAATTTCAACTCTATAAATAATAGCAATATATCTGATTTGTGATATTAACAAAACAATATAATTACAGCACAAAAGCATGCAAACTCAAAGGAAATAATTAATGTTGAAGAACTCTAGATGTGGGCCTTAGAGGATCAGTCCATCTTGTCTAGGTTTGTTAGTTTGACTGAGGCATTCCAGAGTCTTTGGGCCTCCTGAGGATCCTGAGCAGCTTTATCAGGAGAAGTTATCACACAGGAACTACTAAAATATTTTCCAGAAATATCATCCAGCTCCTTTGCCAAGCTTAGGTAGAGAACTGGGTTTGCACCTTGTATAGGATCCTGTGGAAACACCGAGAGTGGGGGTTGAGGGGAAGGATGGGCTGTCTCACCAGGCAGGCTTTAGCGGGCTGGGACACTGAAAAGTAGAGCCCTCCACCACCCTCCTCAAGCCAAACCAGCTCCTCCTCTACCCACCTTAATGAAGAAGCTGGAGAGCCAGAAGAAGAAGCGGTAATACCACGGTAATAGCTTCATGATCTCCGTGTACACATAACCTGGCTCCACAGAGTTCACAGTCACACCTGAGGAGGTGAGACAGGAGCATAATGCAAAGTGAAAGGATGATGGGAAGAAAGGATTGAGTGTGTTTCTGCAATGTGCAAGGAGGGAAGGATCCCACCAGGTCTGTTGGGTAAAGGTGACCAGAGACTTGGGGGTGGTGCGAGGGACATTAGTGCTCTGTAACTTACATGAATGGTGCTACCCAAGCCAGTAAGGAGACACAAGTATTTGGAAATGTTGGGTTAACTTTAGGAGGAACATGATGTATGGTGTTGGTATTGGAAAATACTGAGAGGAGAGGGGTGTTGCTGGTGATAAGAGAATTGAAAAAGGCATGAGGACAGGGTTGAGAGCACTATAGGGGTACAGGTGGTAAATGGAAGACAAAGGATTGGGAGTGGAGGAATGGAGGGTGTCAGAGGCAGTTACCTGTCCCTTGAAGTCTCCGGGCAAATTCCCCAGTGATTGAGGTCAAAAGCAGTTTGCTGCAGAAATAGTTCTGGTTGAAGGTCAAAGGTCCACCAGCCCCCGTCAGATGTCCCTCATCAAAGTACCCATGTGTTTGCCAAGAGGAAGTGACATTTATCACCCGGGCTGACCCTGCCCGTTGTAGCGCTCCTGGGCAGAGAGAAGACCACATTCCTTCAGTCTAAGTCCTAGTGTCAACTCCATGCCCACATCCCAGGAGAGCAGGGCCCATCCAGCACTTTCAGGAGCGGGTTCTCCTCCCCTCTCCCCCACCCCCACCCCCGCCCCCAGACACCAAGGCTAGGCCCAGGGGAACTTAATGGGAACAGAGACTTCCCTTTCATCAGCTGCTTTCCTAACACTCTCCTCCTCTTTTATTTTAGTATTTAGTGCTTTTCTTCCATTTGCTAGCTGGAACTAATTTAATTGATCCTTATTTATGTTTGACCACGCTGACCACTAAGAGGGGAAAGGGAGAGGATGGCCCTAGCCGGTTTGGCTCCATGGTTAGATCATTAACCTGCGGACCAGAAGGGTTGCAGGTTCGATTCCCGGTCAAGGGCACATGTCTCAGTCATGGGTTCCCCAGCCCCAGTAGGGAGTGCATGTGGGAAACAACCAATCGATGTGTCTCTCTCATCTCTCTCTCTCTCTCTCTCTCTCTCTCTCTCTCTCTCCCTCTCTCTCTCTCTCTCTCTCTCTCTCTCCCTTCCTCCTCCCTCCTTTCCACTCTCTCTAGAAATCAATGAATAAAACGTTCTTGGGTGAGGATTAAGGAAGAAAGGAGAGGCTGGACGCACTGTCAGAGTTGTCTTTCACGTATTCATGCACTCATTCATTCCATAAATATTCATTAGGCCCCTGGCTTGGGACAAACACCAAGATGGGTGCCAAGGATATAAGGGCACTTACTAGGTGTGGGGGGGGAAAGAAATATGTAGATACCTGGCGAAGTAGTTTTTTTTAAAAAAAATAACAATCTCTCAAAGGAACAAAAATAAAATTATAATCAATAAAACAAGTTTAAAAAGAAAAAAGAAATAAAACAAATTAAATCTTTTTAAAAAATGAGTATTAGCCCTAAATGGTTTGGCTCAGTGGATAGAGCGTTGGCCTGAGGACTCAAGGGTCCCAGGTTCAATTCCGGTCAAGGGCATGTACCTTTGGTTGCAGACACATCCCAGTGGAGGGTGTGTAGGAGGCAGCTGATTGATGTTTCTCTCTCATCAATGTTTCTAACTATCTCTCTATCTCCCTTCCTCTCTGTAAAAAAAAATAAAAATAATAAAATAATAAAATATAAACAAATAAGTGTTAACTACACAAAATAAGTCTGGATTATATAAATTATGAAAAATAGTAATTGTCACATGAGTTTACAGTATTGTTTTTTAAATGCTCAAACTATTTTGAGCCCTACATTGAAATGAAGAATCACAAATGACAATTTGAACAGATTCTATTTAGCCAAAATTTGCTAGAGAGAAAATTATTCTTAAAGAGGACAATAGACCCCAAACTTGCAGACATCCTAGATAATAAAAGGCTAATATGCAAATCACTATGATGCACACTAATCACCAGGGGGCAGATGCTCAATGCAGGCGCTGCCCCCTGCTGGTCAGTGTGCTCCCACAGCAGGAGCACGGCTAGGCCAGAAGCCCTGAGCCAGGCTCGCAGCTGGCTAGTGCAGCGGCAGCGCTAAGGATGTCTGACTGTTGGCTTAGGCCCACTCCCTAAGCCTTCACTCAGACATCCCCCAAGGGCTCCCAGATTGCAGGAGGGCGCAAGCCGGGCTGAGGGACCCCGCTAGTGCGTAAATTTTGTGCACTAGGCCTCTAGTAGTGACATAAAAACCAACGGGGCTCACAGCCTAGTTGAGACTGATCCCCATGAAGCAATGTTAGTTTGAGAACAGAGATGTACACAAGAGGTTTAGGGGATCCCTGATAATTGGGGGTAGCTGGAGAGTTGGAGGTGTCAGGGCAGAATCCATAGCACAGACTATATATATGCTGAGTCTTGGCAGATGAACTAAAGTTAGCCAGCCTAAGGGAGTGGGAAAAGATGTTCCAGATAGCCGAAACCGGTTTGGCTCAATGGATAGAGCGTCGGCCTGCGGACGGAAAGGTCCCGGGTTCGATTCCAGTCAAGGGCATGTACCTTGGTTTCGGGCACATCCCCAGTGGGGAGTGTGCAAGAGGCGGCTGATCGATGATTCTCTCTCATCGACGTTTCTAACTATCTATCCCTCTCAATTCCTCTCTGTGTAAAATCAATAAAATATTTTTTTAAAAGAAAAAAACACTAATACTGAGGAAGGTGCAACCACCTTGTTACAATTTGGGGGAAGAGTGGGAAAATATTCATACTCAAAAGTGCAGAGAGTTTTGCCTTGCTCTTGGTTCAATTTCCAATTGGGCTAATATAATCAGCCACTAAAGGGTACGGGAGAGCCTGACAACAGTAGTTGCCTCCAAGGAGGGGAATAGAAAATTGATTTCCAAAGAGAGGAGGAGATTTTTTTATTGATTTTTTTCCCTTTCACCTATGCCATAGGAGCACATACTGATTTTAGAGGAAGGGGGAGAGAGAAAAACATTGATTTGTTCTATTTATTTATGCATACATTTATTGCTTCTTTTTAAAAATATGTTTTTATTGATTTTTAGAGAGAATGGAATGGAGAGGGAAGAGATAGAAAGAAAGAAAGAAAGAAAGAAAGAAAGAAAGAGAGATTGATAGATAGATAGATATCAATCAGCTGCCTCCTGCTCTACAGCCCCTCCTGGGGATTGAGCCACAACCCAGGCATGTGCCCCAACTGGGAATCAAACCAGTGGCCTTTTGGTGCATGGGACAATGCTCAAACAACTGAGCCACACCAGCCAGGAGGGCTCCAGTGGTTGCTTTTTGTATGTGTCCTGATGGGAGACTGAACTCACAACCTTGACATAATAAGATGACACTAACCAACTGAACTATCCGGTCAGAGCCAAGGAATCTTTTATATATATATATATATATATATATATATATATATACCCTTTTATACACTTTCAATTTTGTATTTTAGATATATATTACCTGACTAAAAGACACAGGAAAAGGACTTGTATGGATGCATATAAACATAACCAATGGATACAAGACATGGGAGGGGGGGTGAAGGCATATGCGGGGGGGGGGCAGTAGAGGAGGCTTGGGGAAGGTCAAGGGGGGAAAAAGGAGATATATGTACTATATATGTACTACTATTTGTAATCCTATAAACAATAAATAAATAAATAAATAAATAAATAAATAAAGTTAAATAAATAAATAAAATAAAAAACCCAGGAAAATATGTTATGGAGAATTTGCCTGCCATCCATTCCCCCCCACCTCCCCAGGAGAACCTCAAACCTCCTTAATAAGAAAGGATTACAAGTTCAGAAAGTCAACAGACTTGAGCCCAAGACAATGAATTTTTGGCTGTTATCCCTGGTGGCCCCTGAGCTTCTTGGTGTTTATATTCCCTGTGACCAAGTTTTGGTTGAGATGACTGACTCTTCTGGTCTGAATGGAATTCATAGCTGAGGGAGGGAGAAGGGGTAACTTATATCCTCTTGGTTGTATTTTGGACTGTCTGGTTCCTTTACCAGAATCCTAATCCTGACTTGTGTCAGATGGTTATCCCCTGCTATGTGCCAAAGGAAAGGAAGTTGCCAGGAAAATGCCAGGGGAATGGAGAAGCAGGGATGACACAGAGGGTGGGCACATTTCCTCACCTTGCAGTAGATTTGTGAGCAGAAAGGGCCCAACATAATTGGTGGCAAAGGTGAGATCAAGGCCCTCTGGGGTTAGTGTCCTAGGGATTCCTGGAAGGAAACGAAAACACATGAAGTGGACGATAGAGCAAATATACTGAGGGAGACAGAGCCTAGGGTGATATATTGGGGTTTAATAGAAATGCCATAGGAGCACGTATATGCAAAGACGGGGCAATTAAATGTGAGGCTATAACGTGAGGCAGGCTCTTCAGGGTTGTACATGAATTAAGAGTGTTTCAGCAGGGTGCACAGATTAGGCTTTGGGAATGCCTGTTTTGTGATCCCTGGTCTAGAAAGGAGTCTCCTGAAATGTGTTTTGGGGAAGCATGCCAAGGCACATACATACCACAGACTGCAGCATTGTTAACCAGCAGGTGTATCTCAGGACACTCTTGTAGAAGCCACCGGGCAAAGCCCCGGATGGAGGCCATAGAGCTCAGGTCTACATGCCCAAGCAGAAGGCAGGCGTCCTTAGAGGCTGCTTGGATCTCAGCCAAGGCTCGCTGTCCACGCTCTCGGCTACGGCACGCAAGGATCACCCGGGCCCCGCGGCGGGCCAGCTCCTGGGACACAATCTTTCCGATACCTGTGGGAGGGCAGCTTCAGAGTGGTCTAGTCTGGGAAGCGACTAGAGAGTAAAGGAGCGAGGGCGAGGAACGGAGGTGTTGACGGTGGGTGCTGTTTCTTCCCCCCCCTGCCCGCCCTGCGAAGACTGTTGGGGCCGCGGCCCCTGGTGAGGTGATGGGGTGGAAGGAGCACTCACCACTGTTGGCCCCAGTCACCACCGCAGTTTTCCCAGTTAGATCTGTGGAGCAGCGCTGGAGGTCCCAAAGCTGAGTCTTATGCCAGAGCCGCACACTCAGTCTAAGCAGGAAGACCAGAATGAGGAGGACAGAGCCAGGACCCCAGATCAGGGTGCTGAGTAGAGACCACAGTGACATAACAGATGACTGGCCTACTACTACCCGGGGTGGGAAGAGAATTTGGGAGAGTTAGTCGATGCTGAGTGGACAGCAATAAGGATAGCGTGGAGCCCAAGATGCAAAATTTAAGGAGGCACTCTCACATTTGTTCAAGCAACCCACCTGAACCTAAGAGAGAGTTCCTCCTTATAAATTGTGTGACCTAAGCACCTGATTGCCTCACCTCCAATCAAAAATTAACAGAAGGGCTTTCCCTGAGCCTTAAACCCTGCCAAGGCTCAAATCTGTCTCTGAGCCAAACTTGGATTTGCATCTAAAGTGAACTGACAGCCAAAACCGGTTTGGCTCAATGGATAGAGCGTCGGCCTGCGGACTGAAAGGTCCCAGGTTCGATTCTGGTCAAGGGCATGTACCTTGGTGGTGGGCACATCCCCAGTGGGGGGTGTGCAAGAGGCAGCTCATCGATGACTCTTTCTCATCGATGTTTCTAACTCTCTATCCCTCTCTCTTCCTCTCTCTAAAAAATCAATAAAATATATTTTTTTAAATAAAATAAAATAAAAATAAAGTGAACTGACAAACCAAACAAACTGCAGCTCTGGTCAGACAGCTCCAAAACCTCTAAACCACAAGCAAAGAGGAAAAAACTGTTGTTCTCACTGTAGCTCCTGCTGGGTGGCCTCAGACAATAGCTGACCTGCACCCCATTGGAGATCCAGAAGCTAGTTTATCTAGTGGTCTATGTGAGACGACACCAGATTTCAACTACTCTCATAAGGGACACATTCAAGAGGCAGACTCAGTGAACACCAAAGCCCTACGGGAACAAGTCCTCCCCCATAAACGTGTCTCCAGCACAGCAATTCTTCCATTATAGACACAGCGGGTCCTCACAGCCAATTGGCCTGGAGGTCAATTCCTCCCAGTGACACTAACAACAATCAACTTAACTACAACAAGGCTGTACACACAGTCCACAAAGGGGTGCAACCAAGAGTGTCCACCTCAGGCCGACCCACTGGACCATACAGGACACCTAGCACACAAGGCCACCCTACTAACTCAGGGAAGCAGTGAAAATGAGCAGACAAGGAAACAGATCACAAACTAAAGAAATTAAGGAGAACAACCTACTGGACACGGAGATCAAAACTACGGTTATAAGGTTTTTCAAGAGTTTCCTAGAAAAGGCCAATATGAAAAAGGACCAACTAGAAATTAAACATACACTGACTGAAAAAAGAAAAAAAAAAAAAAAATATATATATATATATATATATTATACAGAGACCCAACATCAGACTAGAGGAACGCAAGAATCAAGTCAAAGATTTGAAATACAAAGAAGCAAAATACACTCAACTGGAAAAGCAAAAAGAAAAAAGAATCCAAAAAGTTGAGGATAGTGTAAAAAGCCTCTGGGACAACTTCAAGAGTACCAATATCACAATAATGGGGGTGCCTGAAGAAAAGAGAGAGCAAGATACTGAAAACCTATTTGAAGAAATAATGACTGAAAACTTCCCCCACCTGGTGAAAGAAATAGACTTACAAGTCCAGGAAGTGCACAGAACCCCAAACAAAAGGAATCCTAAGAGGACCACACCAAGACACATCTTAATTAAAATGCCAAGAGCAAAAGACAAAGAGAGAATATTAAAAGCAGCAAGAGAAAAACAATTAGTTACCTACAAGGGAGCACCCATATAACTGTCAGCTGATTTATCAACAGAAACTATGCAGGCCAGATAGGAGTGGCAAGAAATATTCAAAGTGATGAATAGCAAGAACCTACAGCTCAGATTACTCTACCCAGCAAAGTTATCATTCAGAATTGAAAGTCAAATAAAGAGCTTCATAGATTAAAAAAAAAAAAAAAAAAAAAAACTAAAGGAGTTTATCACCACCAAACCAATATTATATGAAATGCTGGGAGAAACCAAGATGGCGGCATAGGTAAACGCCTAACTGCAGCCTCACACAACAATTTCAAAAAATACAACTAGCCGAAACCGGTTTGACTCAGTGGATAGAGCATCAGTCTGCAGACTGAAAGGTCCCAGGTTCGATTCCGGTCAAGGGCATATACATTGGTTGCGGGCACATCCCAAGTGGGGGGTGTGCAGGAGGCAGCTGGTCGATGTATCTCTCTCATCTATGTTTCTAGCTCTCTATCCCTCTCCCATCCTCTCTGTGAAAAATCAATAAAATATATATATTTTTTAAAAATACAACTAAAATATAAAGTGGACATTATCCAGAACTACAGGAAAGTTGACTGACTGGAAATGCTACAACTAGAAGGAAAGAGAAAACCAGAAGGAAAATCAGAGGAGCTGTAAAAGCCTAAGGTACGGAGACACGGTGCACGTGTGGGGAGAGGACTGAGCTGGAGAGGAGGGGCGGCTGAGTGCCTGGCTGGTGTTCCCTAGCGGGAAGGAGATAAAAGCTCCAGACTGTGCTGAACCCTAATTCCGACTGCACTGAACCCTAGTTCTGTGCAATGCCCTGAGGTCCCAGGCTCATGTAGAGGGAATCTGGGCTATAAGGAGGAAGCTAAGGGGATCAGCGAAAGGCAGAGCCCCCAAGTCGTGCACATTTTGTGCAGAGGACAGGCTGTTGATTAAGCCGCTGGATTGCCATAGTGGGAAGGAGACATAAGCTCCGGACTGCTCTTAACCCCACTTCCAACTGCACTGAACCCCAGTTGCAGGCTCATTGTAGGAGAGACTAGACTGGTAGCGGGCAAAACTCTAGGGCACCTTTCTTTCAGAGGTGCTTGCAGCAAGTACCAAAGGACACTGAGGTACATTGAGACTCAGGAGCCTCAGAGGTCGGGGCTAACTGGAAGCCAAGGCTGTAGGCTCCACCCTGAAACTCTGCCCCATCTAAGCTGAACACAGAGGCTTTTGCAGGTTTCCAAGTCTAGTGGAATAGGCTGTCTCCTGGCATAGACACAGCTGATCCTCCCACCCTACCAACTCAGGAAAGCAGTGAAAATGCTGAGACAAGGAAACAGATCACAAACAAAAGAAATGGAGGACAAAAATGACTGGATATAAAGTTCAAAACCATGCTTATAAGATTGTTCAAGAACCTCCTAGAAAAGGCCGATAAAATAAACAAGACCTATGAAGATATGAAAAGGGATCAACTAGAAATAATAAAGGATCAACTAGAAATAATAAAGGATCAACTAGAAATAAAGAATACATTCTCTGAAATAAAAAATATTATACAGAGTCCTAAAAACAGAATGGAAGATTGCAAGAATCAAGTCAAAGATTTGGAACACAAAGATCCAGGACACTCCTCTGCAGAAGCAAGAAGACAAGAGAATCCAGAAAGTTGAAGATAGTGTAAGAAATCTCTGGGACAACTTCAAGCGAACCAACATCAGAATTATGGGCGTCCCAGAAGATGACAGAGAGCAAAATACTGAAAACATATTGAAAGAAATAGTGACAGAAAACTTCCCCCACCTGGGGAAAGAAATAGACTTACAAGTGCAGGAAGTGCACAGAACCCCAAACAAAAGGAATCCAAAGAGGACCACACCAAGACACATCATAATTAAAATTCCAAAAGCAGCCGAAACCGGTTTGGCTCAGTGGTGAAGCGTCGGTCTTCGGACTGTAGGGTCCCGGGTTCGATTCCGGTCAGGGGCATGTGCATTGGTTGCCGGCACATCCCCGGTGGGGGGTGTGCAAGAGGCAGCTGGTCGATGTTTCTTTCTCTCTCATCGACGTTTCTAGCTCTCTGTCTCTCTCCCTTCCTCTCTGTAAAATATCAATAAAATATATTTTTTTTAATTCCAAGAGCAAAAGACAAAGAGAGAATATTAAAAGCAGCAAGACAAAAGCAGGTAGTTACCTATAAAGGAGCACCCATACGACTGTCAGCTGATTTCTCAACAGAAACCATGCAGGCCAGACGGGAATGGCAAGAAATATTCAAGGTGATGAATAGCAAGAACCTACAGCCAAAATTACTCTACCCAGCAAAGCTATCACTCAGAATGGAAGGCCAGATAAAGAGCTTCACAAATAAATTAAAGCTAAAGGAGTTCATCACCGCCAAGCCAGAATTATATGAATTGCTGAAAGGACTTCTTTAGGAAGAGGAAGAAAATAAAGATTAAAATTATGAACAACAAATACGTAACTATCAACAAGTGAATCTAAAAACCAAGGGAAGTAAAAATCATGAAGAACAATAATAACTGGTGAATATAATAGAATCAGAGGTATGGAAGGGGAGTGGACTGATGATTCTTGGGGAAATGGGGAGTGGGGGGGTGGGGCGGGAAGAGACTGAACATAAACTGCACCTATGGATGAGGACAGTGGTGGATGGGGAAAGGGCAGAGGGTGGGATGGGAACTTGGTGGAGGGGAGCAATGGAGGGGGAAAAATGAGGAACATTTGTAGTAATATGAACAATAAAGATTTATTTTTTAAAAATCTGAGGAACAGCCGAAACCGGTTTGGCTCAGTGGATAGAGCGTCAGCCTGCGGACTGAAGGGTCCCGGGTTCGATTCCTGTCAAGGGCATGTACCTTGGTTGTGGGCACACCCCCAGTGGGGGGTATGCAAGACGAAGCTGATAGATGTTTCTCTCTCATCAATGTTTCTAACTCTCTATCCCTCTCTCTTCCTCTCTGTAAAAAAAAAAAATCAATAAAAAATACATTTTAAAAATCTGAGGAATAGAATCAACTGGTGAATATAATAGAATCAGGCACATATAATGGGAGGGGATTCATAATTCTCAGGGGGGGGAACGGCATGGGAGGTACAGGAAGATATTGGACAAAAACTGTACACCTATGGATGAGGACAGTGCGGGAGGTAAGGATAGAGGTTGGAGTGGGAACAGGGTGGAGGGGGGCTATGGGGCGGGGAGGAGAAACAATTATAAGAATCTGAACAATAAAGATTTATTTAAAAAAAAATTTTAGCCGAAACCGGTTTGGCTCAGTGGTAGAGCGTCGGTCTGCGGACTGAAAGGTCCCGGGTTCGATTCCGGTCAAGGGCATATACCTTGGTTGCGGGCACCTCCCCGGTAGGGGGTGTGCAAGAGGCAGCTGGTTGATGTTTCTCTCTCATCGACGTTTCTAGCTCTCTATCTCTCTCCCTTCCTCTCTGTAAAATATCAATAAAATATATTAAAAAAAAATTTTAAAGTGAACTGACAGAGCTCCAAGGATTAGGAAAGCAAGAAACCAAATTCCTGTCTGGAATCACTCTGTGCCCAAGCAGGGCTACCCCCTGGCTCCCCAACTGATAGGAAACCCAAGTTCTCCCAACCGAGGTAGACCCCACTGGTAGCCCTTACATCTATCTGCTCTTCTGTGAGGAGAGATGGTTCTCCAGAATTTCTCTGCTGGAGAGTAGGCGTGGCCCTGAAGCAGGGTCTCCTCTGGATGCAATGGGTTTATTCCCCTGGACCCAGCGTTCTGTCTTCCTCTAGGCCTGCCGGGACCACTGCTCCTCTCCAGCTCAGTGAGGACACACATCTTTGGAAGAAACTGACAGAGACACCAGGCCAATTCCTAAGGCAACTCAGGTGTTTATTTTTGGCAAGCAGATAGGAAGAAGATGGGATTCCCGCTGGCTGAGGTTCGGGGCTCAGAGTGGGGCAGGGCCTTGGAGGGGAGCGACTACACTTTGGGGCTTGAGTTCTTCATTATCTGCGCCCTGGTCACCTGGGCTTCTGTCTGGATGGGGTGCATCTCAACGGGAGGAGAGGTACAGTCTTTGTTGTCCTCCTGCTGGGGTGTGCCAGACTTGATCAGCTCCTGCGTGGTTGGGTTCCACATGCTCACGCCAGGAGCCAGCTTCAAGGCTTCCGGCAGCAACATCGGCTGCCACATCACCTGGGATGTGGCCGTGAGGACTCGGGGTTCCGGATAAGACCACCTGGGAGGATCCTGGCCCTCCTGGTCCGGGGGGCCCTGCGGAGGTACCTGGGTGCGGGTGCCCCACAGCTCTTCCAGCAACTCTGCCTCCCCTTCCCAGCCCCTAGGCCACTTTGCGCCTGGCCACGTGCAGGGGCTGGGGCTGCCGGTCATCTGGGAGAACTCCTGCTGCTTTTCAAAGAAGTGGCTCCCGCAGCCAGGTAAGAGTCCATTTGACTGGGAGCCTGGTGGTGATGGGCGGAAGCTCAAAGGGGGAAGTTGGGCCCCAGGGCGCGAGGCAGGGAAAGGACTGCCAGGGGGAACAGGGTAGAAAGCTGCTCGGGGTACTCGGGACGTGGAGCCAGTAGCTTGTTTGGCCGGGGCTTCTTTCCTCTTGATCCGGGGGAGCCTGCGGTAGATTTCCAGGGGTTTCACCTCGGAGTCTGGATCCACAACCTCGACCACTGGGCACACCCATTGGCTCGGCAGCACCGAGGCCCTGCGGCCCACCTTATGGGGACGTGCACTCAGCCGAGAGTCCATGCACCACGACTGCAGGAAGGACTGGGAGGGGCTGAGTATGATGGAGTCCAAGGCCGTGCGGGGCATCTCGTCCTTCTTGAGCAACTGCTCCTTCATGTCCCCAGGAGCAGGCAGGAAATAGAGGTCCTCCACTGAGAACTGAGAGCCGAGGGGCCGCGTGATCTCTGCCGATTCCTGGGAGCTGGCCACCAGAGAAGGGTGGGGACTCTCAGGGGGCACTCGCTTCGTCACTTGCTCCACGGGTTCTGTCAGCTGTTGGAGGCTCGGCTCCCGGGACTCCGCCGCGGACCGGTAGCCTCCTTCCTGGTCTTCCAATTCCTCTAAAGTGTCTGCGGGGCCTGCCTCCGGAAACGGCTCTGGGGTGGGTAGAGGGATGAGGGTGTCTCTTGGCCTGGAGGGTTCCATCTGCTCCTCAGAGCCTCCATCCATCAGTGATCTTCCTACAGAAATCTGGTCTACGCTCGATTGGTCCTGGGGAAATGCACCAGAGGTGGGGGTGGGAGGTAGACAGTGAGAGGTCGGAAAGGGGAGAGAGGAACTAAGGGTGGGGAAATCTTGGAGAGGCCGTAAGGACGAGGAGGAAGCACTGGGGGGGGGTAGGGGGGGGTCCGAGGCAGCTGGGGGCTTACTTCGCTTTGGGAGGAGTCCTCCGACGGCTCCGAGGCTGGTCCGTGCAGCGGGGGCACAGATCCCTGAGCCCAGGCATCTGTGGTGCATGCCAAGGGCTCCTCGTCCTCTCCCCACGTGGGGTCCTCAGCCACTGCAGACTCTCCCTCGTCTCGAACCAGGAAACGCCACTCGATGATCTGCAGCATGGCCTCCCGAGCCTGGCTGATGGTGAACGGGATGCACTGCAGAAGCGAGGGAAGGTCTCAGCCAGGCAGGAAGGCGTGGGGGAGGGGGTGGGTGGGTCTGGAGGGCCCCGATCCAGGCTCACCTGCTGGGTCAAGTAGACTTTGAAGGCGGAGTCCATGACACGCCCCAGCAAATCTGCCAAGATGTCCCCCACCACGTCCTCGCCCTCCTCCACCACGGTGAACAGCATCCACTCAGCCTCAGTGAGCCGCCCGGGAACGATGTCCACCTGCGGCACTGGCACGGTAGGCGGCCGTGCCTTTTCCACCTTGGATCTGGCCGCCCCGCGATCTCGGGGCTGCCTCTGTGGGAAAGGAGCAGGGCGATCAGGGCAGGAACCCGAGGAGCGGGCGAGAGAAGCAGCTACAGGCCCAGAGGAAGCTTTCTCAATTTGTCTAGTGGGAAGGAAAAGCCTCCTGAAAGGGACAGTTTACTAAGGAAGCTGACTGCGTGACAGGTGCTTCTCAGGTGTTTGACCTAGCTAACTTACCGTATTTTTCGGACCATAAGACACACTTTTTCTTCACCAAATATGCAGTCCCCAGGGACACGGAAGGTCCCGGGGGACCCGCTGCCACTCTGCAACTCAGACCATAAGACGCAGGCACTACTTCTATTCGGGCCATAAGACGCAGGCACTTTTCCTCCCACTATTTGGTGAAGAAAAGGTGCGTCTTATGGTCCGAAAAATACGGTAATTTTCTCTACAGCTCACTGGGCCCATTTCACAGACAAAGAAACTGAAGCTTGACACAAGTTAACCAGCACTTGCTTGGGATTCCGCAATAAACCCAGGCTGTATGTGGCTCCAACTCCACAGTCCTTGCTCTTTGCACTAGTCCAAAGTGTTCAAAGTTCTTGAGAGGGAAAGGACTTGACACAGATGAGTCAATATATGGGTGCTGGAAGAATTGGTGCTGTTTAGAGTCTCCTCCTCCTCCCCCCCAAATCAACTTAAGTCCTTATTTCACAATATACATCTAAATAACTTCCAGATGGATTAAAGGACACACACACACACATAAAACAAAAATATAAACAAAAAAAATAAAATGTAGGGGAAATAGGATAACTTGTAATATAATCTCTGGGTAAGAAAAACGGTATATTCTTCGATTGCTTCCCTGTGGTGCGATGGTCAAATTGTCAAACTTTCCTTACTTTTATAAACTTGCTTTTTTCTAACTTACAAGCTGATATTAGTAATCATTTTCTGGCACTTAGAATATAATAGTTCCATACATCGTCTTGACTCAATTCCTACATTTTTTTAGACTACGTATTATTTTTATTTCGCTTTTACAGAATTTGCCCAGATTACATAACAAGGAAGTAGTGGGGTGATCATGTACATGCAAGTTTGACTTTAGAGCTTGACTATATACTGCTTCTCTAACAAGAAATACAGGTTGGGGCAAAAGTAGGTTTACAGTTATGAGTACAGAGAACAGGGCTTATTCATGTATTATTTATTTATTATCATATTATTTTCCATACAAACTATAAACCTACTTTTGCTCCACCCTGTATTTAATAGCAAATATTAAAAATATATATTCCTTCCCTGACCAGTTTGGCTCAGTGGATAGAGTGTCGGCCTGTGGACTGAAAGGTCCCAGGTTTGATTCCAAGGGCATGTACATTGGTTGCGGGCACATCCCCAGTAGGAGGTGTGCAGGAGGCAGCTGATTGATGTTTCTCTCTCATTGATGTTTCTTAACTCCTTGTCCTTCCTCTCTCCCTTCCTCTCTGTAAAAAATCAATAAATTATATACATAATTTATTGAATAAATATATATTTATATATTTACATATATAGATATATAATATATATTCCTTAATATATTAAAACTCATATAAAATAAGAATGTCTGGCCGGTGTGGCTCAGTGGTTGAGCAATCAACCTATGAACCAGAGGTACTGATTCGATTTCCTATCAGGGCACATGCCCAGGTTGCGGGCTCGATCCCCAGTGTAGGATGCGCAAGAGGCAGCCAATCAATAATTCTCTCTCATCATTGATGTTTCTACCCTCTCCCTCTTCCTTCCTCTCTGAAATCAATAAAAATATATTTATTTTTTAAAAAGATAAAGACTAGGTTCCAAGTTAATTTCAGGACCTAGGCATTTACTAGTAGATTCTTGGGAGCCTCCTCACTTTTCCATAAGAGTCTACTTGAACCTGATTCCCTCCAAAATTTACCTCCAGCTGTAACCTCTCAAACCTCTGCTTCCTCACCCCGCAACCTCACTAATAATATCTGATGTTCCCTAAAATTCTCCCTCAAATCTGATGTTTCCTAAACTTCACACTAGACTCAGAATCCCTTGCGCCTCATTTCCCTTCTCTGCCACGGAGACCAGCCCTGGCGGCAAACCTAGAGAAGAGCGCAAAGACCAGTTCAAGCCAGGTAGGGCTGGGCGAGGAGAGTAGGTTCTTTAGACTTCCTCTCCAAGCTTTTCTCTCTTCCTTCCTTCCTTCCTTCCTTCCTTCCTTCCTTCCTTCCTTCCTTCCTTCCTTCCTTTCTTTCTTTCTTTCTTTCTTTCTTTCTTTCTTTCTTTCTTTCTTTCTTTCTTTCTTTCTTTCTTCCTTTCTTCCTTTCTTTCTTCCTTTCTCTCTCTCTCTCTCTCTCTCTCAATATATTTTTATTGATTTCAAAGAGGAAGAGAGGGAGAGAGAGAAACGGGATGTCTCTTGCACGCCCCCTACTGGGCAATCATCCCACAACATGACCTTGTGCCCTTGACCGGAATGGAACCTGGGACCCTCCTTCAGTCCACGGCCTCTCTGGTGCCTAGACGTGACCTGACCAGAGGGGCCAGGGATAAATGTTACACAAAGGTTCTTCAAACGTTTTATTTTAAATTACCTTCTTTTAAAACAATCTGATTCTAGCAACGCCTCTCCCCAATCCCTGGCCATATTCTCATTAACCCATTGAAACGGGGGCCTCGGCGGAAGAGACGTATTACACCCATTAGCTGTTTCTACAGTGAATTTTTGCTCTTGGACTCTGCACCTCATTCGATCTTTTCCCTCAGCTTCCGGTGGTGATAAAGCATGGGAGTGGGCCTAGGGGTTTTTTTGTTTTGTTTTGTTTTGTTTTGTTTTGCCCCCAAGTACCGACGTGGATTCCTGGGTCATCTTGAACGCCGGCGCGCTGGGCGGGCACCGGGTACCGTGGGGCCGGCCCTCGGTTCCCGGCACCGACCCGGAAGGCCGATGCCGGCCCCGGCGGAGCTTACCGCGCTTTCGTGCGCCATCGCTGCAGCGGCGGTCTTCAGCCCCCAGGCTTCTGCGGCTCCCGGCGCCGCCGCGGCCGCCGCGGCCGCCGCCTAACGGTCGCCCCGGCAACCACGCCGTGCGCTGGTTGGCCCGTCCGCGGTTGCCCCGACAACCGCGCCGCGCGCCGCTGGTTCCGGTGGTTCGCCCCGCCCACCGGCCTGCGTGAGTGCGTCGTCTCTATGGTGGCGGCGGATTCGGAGGGACCTAGCGATCCTGGAGTCAGGCAAGCCGGCCCGGGGGGGCCACTGGCGTGACCTCTAACCCGGGCGTGGGGCTTCGGGGAGCCGACCCGAGGGCGGAAGGGCCTAGAGATTACCCTGCCGTAGCCCGCCTGGGCTCGGGCGCTTGGGGCCACCGGGTCCGGTGCCATCACCGTTCCTCCTCCTCCAGGGTTCCCCATCACCCGGGACTCAGCCCGGGGGCTCCCTCCACTCTCTCGCTCCATGAGACCCACCTCCATGCCAGATTCCCCCATCACCGTCCCTGACCTAGTCTCAGGAGGGGTCTCCCCATGACATCATGACCCCGTCTCGAGGGTCTCCCCCAGTGTCTTAGGACGGCACCCACCGCCGCCCGGCAGGAATCATTGCTGTCTTCTGTTTACCCCTCGGCTTTTGGCGATTCGAGCGTCCCTCCCCTAGGATGTTCCGCCGGGAGCGTTCCATCCCTCTTGGAGGCTCGGCTGCCGCCCTGGGCAACAACCTCAGTGTGCTGCACCTGCCGGTCTGCAACCTCACCCACTTCGGGGTAGTCCATGGGCCCAGCGCCCAGCTGCTCAGCGTCTCTCCTGAGGGTGTGCCCTTGGCCCAGCGCCAGCTCCACGCCAAGGAGGGACCTGGAGTGAGCTCCCCGCTTATCACCCAGGTGAGGAAGGGGGTTGGAAGCGGTGTGGCTGAACCCAGTCCTAACCGCGCCCCTCCCTCTCCAAACCTCAAGGAATAGGCCTTTCCCTAACCCTCTGAATTTCTGCTCTTCATGTCCCCTGCTGACCATTTGTCCCTACTCTAAACCCCTCCCTCCAGGTCCACTGGTGTGTCCTCCCCTTTCGAGTATTGCTGGTGCTCACCTCGCATCGAGGAATCCAGGTAAGAGGAGGACCTTCCTGCCCCCCTCAGGCTAGCTAGAGTCATCCCAGCTCCTCTCCAAGGACCCAAGGCTCCTCTGCACTGGCCTCTAAACCCTCCCAAGTTTTACACATGCTTACGTAGCCCACTCTTCCTTATTTCTCATCTTCATTCCTTCCATCTTTTTAAATATTTTTTTGAAATGTTTACAAGAGTTTGAGCCAAACTTACAGTATAAGCCAGGGAACAAGATCTCAAATGTTCTCATTCCTTCCATCTTTTTAAATTCCCAAGTAGCACCCTAGCTGGTTTGGCTCAGTGGATAGAGCGTTGGCCTGCGGACTGGAGGGTCCCGGGTTCGATTCAGGTCAAGGGCACATGCTGGGGTGGTGGCTTGATCCCCGGTAGAGGGTGTGCAGGAGGCAATCAGTGATTCTCATCATTGATGTTTCTTTCTCTCTCTCCCTTCTCTCTGAAAAGAATAAAAGATTTTTTTTTTTAAATCCCAAGTACCCTCTCCAATATCTGCCCCTTTGCTAGCTGTGTGACCTTGGGCAGTTGAACTGATCAGAGCCTCTGTCCTCCTCTGTAAAGTAGGAATAAAAGTAGTGCCTGCCTGCCAGAGTTGTTTTGAGAATTCAGTGGGCTAAGTCAGTGGTCGGCAAACTCATTAGTCCACAGAGCCAAATATCAGCAGTACGATTAAAATTTCTTTTGAGAGCCAAATTTTTAAAACTTAACTTCTTCTAGCCGAAACCAGTTTGGCTCAGTGGATAGAGTGTTGGTCTGCGGACTGAAGGGTCCCAGGTTCGATTCCGGTCAAGGGCATGTGCGTTGGTTGCGGGCACATCCCCAGTGGGGGGTGTGCAGGAGGCGGCTGGTCCATGTTTCTCTCTCATCGATGTTTCTAGTTCTCTGTCCCTCTCCCTTCCTCTCTGTAAAAAAATCAATAAAATATATATTTTTTTAAAAAAAAACCTAAACTTCTTCTAATGCCACCTCTTCAAAATAGACTCGCTCAGGCCGTGGTATTTTGTGGAAGAGCCACACTCAAGAGGCCAAAGAGCCGCATGTGGCTCGCAAACTGCGTGCGGTTTGCCAACCAGTGGGCTGAGGCTAACATGAGCATATGACATCGCTGCCCTTGCCCTTCCAGATGTATGAGTCTGACGGCTCTGTCATGGTCTACTGGCACGCGCTGGACTCCCCGGATGCCTCTCCAGGTACCTGCGGGACTGAGTTGGGTGTGGGTAGGGAGTGTTCGCTGGGGCTGGAAAAAGCACTATTTCTAATAATTTCCCCCTTTTAGACTCAGCACAGGCTGTGTTTGCCCGAGGAATTGCTTCCTGCGGTCATTTCATCTGTGTAGGTGAGAGGCCCAAGGGCAGGGCATTGGGGTGGGTGTGTGTGTGTGTGTGTGTGTGTGTAGTGTGTGTGTGTGTGTGTGTGTGTGTGTGTGTGTGGTGGGAGAGAGTGTGGGGTGCTGGGGTATAAAGGTGTGGGCTTTGGTCTGGAAGATGCTGAAGGTCTGAGGAAATTGTGGAGGGTTCGAGGGAAAGGTGGAAGTGAGTTGGGGGGCAGAGACTCCCAGGAGCCATGGCCGGGTTCAGAGGGCAGGGTGAGGCAGAATAGGGGCACTCACGGAGGGGCGGGACTGCTGGGGCAGGGAGAGGTGGGATGGAGGGAGCTCTGAGCATGGTGGCTGGAGGTGCAGAAGGACGCAGACACGCTGCTTTTGCAGGAATGTGGTCGGGCCGGGTGCTGGTATTCGACATACCAGTCAAAGGTCCCAACGTTGTACTGAGTGAAGAGCTGGCGGCGCATCCCGCGTCAGTCACAGACATCGCCAGCGAGCCTGCCCAGGAGCCGGTGAGTGGAAACCCCTGCTAATTCCAGTGGCCTGGGGCCTCCCCACCTTGGGAGGCAGGAGGCCTGAATGAGTCTTGGCTCTGCCGCCCAGCAGCTGGGCGACTTCGGGCAAACGGCTGCACTTCCCTAGGCTTCGGCAACCTCAGGGCCCGTGACGAAGCCAGCGATGTTTTACGTGGCATTTAAGTAGTTCACTGACACCTCTCGGTGCTCACGTGCATTGAGGAGCCGGACAGGTGGCTTCCAAGATGCTTTCCAGCTCTGACGTGTGCAGCTTCCTTCTCTGGACTTGGGCAAGTCCTGCACTCCCGGCACCACCCCCTCCAGGAAGTCTTCCCCCGGTTCCAGCTCTCGCCGACCTCCCTTAGCTGACCCCTGAATTGGTACTGCCTTCTTGGGTTGCAAACCTTTTGAGAACGGGGTTTGTATTTACAATTCACACTCTGCTGAATCTGGCCCAGAGCCGGGCCCATGGGCTGTGTTGGCTGCCTGGGCTGGGAGTCGAGGCCGAGCCTGGTTAGGACTGACCGGCTCACCATGAGACCTCCAGAAGGTCATAACACTGTGGCCTCAGTTGCATCATCCATCCACCAAGTACAGTTATATGCTCCCTCCTAACGTGTGTGTGTGGGGGGGGGGGGGGGCTGTGAGGAATGCAGGAAAAGCATTCTGTGCTTCCCGAGGGAACCCTGCTTCCAGCGAGTGAGGGCTCCATCTTCCTTTTCCCTGGAGGCCGAGATGCATCTCCTGCCTCCCTCCCCTGTACGCAGGGCCCAGCAGGGGAGAGGGAGGGCTGACCCTGTCTTTCCCCTCAGGACTGCGTGGCCGACGTCGTGACAGCAGATGACTCGGGCTTGCTTTGTGTCTGGCGGTCAGGTCCTGAATTCAAGTTACTGACCCGGATTCCCGGATTCGGGTAGGTGAGGCAAAGGGGCTGAGGCCTTCCTGAAGCAGCCGCAGGGAGGGGAGTGGGCTTGGGTGTGGGGAGATCAGAGTGGGGTGTTGCCCTCGCAGGGTCCCCTGTAATTCCGTGCAGCTGTGGAAGGGGGTCGTAGCAGCGGGCTACGGGAACGGGCAAGTGCGGCTGTACGAGACCGGTACCGGGGCGCTGCACGTCCAGATCAGCGCCCACGCCCGGGCCATCTGTGCCCTGGACCTGGCTCCGGAGGTGGGCAAGGTCAGTCTCTCCACCCCCACACCCTGGCTCCCGGAACAGGCATGTTGAGAGGATCCTCTCCTCTTCCCCCCCCCCCCCCGGCTTGTCTGTGCCACTTGGTGAGGCACTCCAACCTGGACCAGTTCGTCAGCACCTCTGACTCCCACTCCTCCTCCCTGCCTTTTTAAACAGCTCCTTTCTGCCGCCGAGGACACCTTTGTGCACATCTGGAAGCTGAGCAAAAGCACGGAGAGTGGCTGCACTGAGGTGGGTGTGGGGAGCGGGGGGTGGCCAGCCTGGGCAGCGGGCCCTGAGCAGCCCTCTCCTCCCCTCCCCAGGTGGAGCACTGTCACGGGGAGTGTGTGCCCGACACCCAGCTGTGTGGTGCCCGGTTCTGTGACCCCTACGGCAGCTCCTTTGCTGTGACTGGCTATGACCTCAACGAAATCCTGAGATTCAGCAGTGAGTGAGGACGAGAAGCCCCCCTTTCCTCCTGTGGTGTTTATAAAGTGCCTCCTGGTGTTTATAAAGTGTGTCTGATTACTCAGCATCAAAGCATCTTTCACAGCCGGGAACTAGGCTCCAGGGAAGAGGGGCCGGGCAGGCCCAGGCCAGGCAGAGGGGCAGCCTGATGTCAAGAACGGGTGAAGGCTGCAGGCTGCTGTTAAATAATTTTAATGGTTGATGAGGGAGTCACAGGGAAGGCGTGCTCCCTCCCAGCGCTCTCCAGTGCCACCCTCAAAGCTGGTTAGTGCAGGAGGTAGGGCAAGGTGGGTTCCAGTTTTCTCCCAGGAAGGGTTTAGGGGGTCCCAGCCAGCCCCGGGAACGAGTCCCTCAGCACCGTGACAACCATAGCTTCAGAGGGGCTTCGGCTCCCCATGCCCAACCTACCCCAGTCCAGCTGAGGAAGGGAGGCCGCGCCGGCCATCGGCCATCCTGCTGCAGACGGCGCCGCCTCCGGGCCCGAGGTCCTCTCCTCTCCCGGCCAGAGCCTGGCGCCGGCACCCACCGTCCTCCTCACACCGGGGACTGCAGCCACGTGCGGGGCGAGCCTTTGCGGCAGAGGCTTCTAGAACGCGGGGATCGGTGCGGGGGGAGGGGGGCAACCAAGCGGGGAGCCTCGGCGGAGTGGTCGGGGGGCACAGCGTCCAGGGAGAATGTTCTGGGGCGCCCCCAGGACAGGGGGTGGGTCCGGGCGGGGGCCGCTGAGGCAGGCGAGCAGGGGCGAGGCAGGGCAGGCTGGTCTGCGAACATGGCTAGCCAGGGCGGGGTCGTCTCCAGCCTCACGCCCTCCCGCTGGGCCAGGATGTCTGTCACCGCCGCGATGTCATCCAGAGGCTCAATAGCTGTGGCACCAGGAAGGGGTCGAGGGGAGGGGGCTGGTCAGAGCCTAGGTCTACCCAGCCCTGGCCGTCACCTGTCACCGTAATAGGAGGACAGCAAAGCCTGGATCTCGGCCGAGATGGCATTGTCCTGCAGGAGCAGCCCCTCACCCGGGCCCCCCGGAGCTCCAGGCTCTGATAGGACTGAGGGGCACAGCGCGCAGGCGGACACGGGTTGGGAGGGGGGACGTGGGTGAAGATATCAAGAGGGAGAAGGAAGATGAAAGCAGTGCCAGGCGAGTAAAGGCCAGAGGAAGAGACAGGAATCCGCATGCAGAAAGGGAGACACAAGAAGAAGAAATTAGGAAGGAAATCCATGAAATGAATCTGGTTCTTCGGGGTTTTGTTTTGAACTTTGGTGGGAGCGGTTCTGAGAAGGTCAGAGGAAGGAAAGGGACACAACAGCACTCACGGGGACTCGAGTCCCGGAGCTCTGCCGCAGCCCAAAGTGCCCTGTCTGCTTCCGCGGCCTGGTTCCCTAGCAGCCTCCAGCCCACGCCCCCTCAGCGCCCGGAGTCTGTGCACCCTCACTCACCCATGTCATGGTACAGGGACCGCTGCTTGGCCAGTGCTTGGGGCGGTTTCCGGGGAGCCGGGGTTTCAATTTTCATGATTTCATCGCAGCACTGCTTCCACTGGCCTGAAGGGAGAACACTGGTTTGGGGGGGGGGAGGGAGAGGACTGAGGGCCGGGCGACCCCCTCCCCTGCTGCATTTCCTTCCACGTTTTCTCGAAACAGAGGCCTGCGGTAAGGGATAACAAACGCCGGTTCCTCCCCAAAGTCAGTCCAGCCCCCTGCTCTTACTCATGTCGAAGAACAGCTGCCACAGAGCCTCCATCCAGCTCTGCAGGGCGCCCCGACTCTCTGCCTGAAGGGCGTGTGTCACCTTGTCCTCCCCGTATTGGTTACTGATGCTCAGCGTGAAGGGCCGGCCTGTGGTCTGGTCCAGTTCCCCTGCCTGGACCCGAGTGTCCTGCAGGAGAGAAAGGCGTCCGCTTCCACCTCCACGTTGGCTACAAAGGTCAGCAGTGACTTCGGGCGGGCTTGATCATCCTGCCTTAGAGAGAGGAGCTTGCCCTAACGGGTTTGGCTCAGTGGATAGAGCCTCGGCCTGCAGACTGAAGGGTCCCGGGTTCAATGCCGGTCAAGGGTACATGTAGGCTTGATCCCCAGTAGAGGGTGTGCGGGAGGCAGCTGACTCATGATTCTCTCTCATCACTGATGTTTCTCCCTTCCTCTCTGAAATCAATAAATATATGTTAACAAGAAAAAGAGAAGCTTGTGGGGCGTTCACCAAGCCCCCCCATTTGCCTCCTCCTGAGCTGAGTGGGAAGGGATGGCGGGAGAGGCCTGGGGGTGGGACAGATGGTCTTCAGCCAGGGGCAGAGGCACAGAGACAGGAAGAGGATGGGCAGGTGAAGGCACAGAGGCTGGCAGGATCGCTGAGGCCCGATGCCCCTCTGCTTCCTCCATTAAAGGGCAGCAGGAAAGCTCACAAAAGGGCTGGTGAGCAAAAGGGGCACTGGATCTGGGAGAGGGAAACCAGGAAAGAATGGAGTAGCTGCAAATTAGAATCTGAGGGGGAAGACGGGAAGCGGGTGAAGCTGGTTCTGGAACCCTCTCTGAGGACCGGCTGAGGCCGGTAGCCCGAAGGGACAGCCCTTTGCCAGCGATGCAGGTCGGGGAGAATGGCCCCTCACCATTCCTGGCCCTGGAGCCGGGTGGTACTGTCTTTCTAAGCTCTGCACCCACCCTGGTGGGACCTGCAGGGGAGGCTCCGGGCCTAGCGCCGGTGGCTTGACCATCAGGGGACCGTCACCTTGTTGATGGCAATAGTGAACAGCGGCTCTTTCCCAGCGTCCGCATCCTCGGGCTGCCGGTAACAGAGGAGGTTGGTGCCTTTCAGGATTCCGTGCACGCGTGCCCAGTCCTGCCGCTCCCCAGCGTGCTGCAGAGACACCCACGGTTTCCTGGGGAATCACCCCTCCCAACACCTCCTTCCCAGCCCTCCATTAGAATCTGCCCCTTTCTGCCCATCCTGTCTGGCCAAGCCCCTCCTCCCACCCAGACCTCGGTTTTTCAGTAGTGCTGATTCCCAGGGGACCCAGCTCTCCGCTGCCTTCTCGGTGCTCCCTCCCACTCCCGGGGCCCTCACCTGCACCCTGAGGGAGCCACTTGCTGTAGGCTGCGTCATGCAGAGAGGCTGGGCCACCAGGCGGCAACACACACTGCCGTAAAGGGGCAGCCAGGCCGGGTGCTCCTCTGGGGGGGAGGAAGGGCAGAGAGCGGGTGCAGAATGAGAAGGGGACCATCCAAAGGCCCCTCTTCTCACCCTCCAGCGTGCTCCCCCCACCCTCAAACTCACCATGGCTGGCGAGGGTGAGGTCGTGTGTGCGGAACCCGTCTTGCACTGCTGCCAGGGTGAGCGTGGTGTGGGCCAAGAGGTGGTAACGGGGACCCCTGCAGGACAGGCAGAGAAGTGCGCCTCAGCCAGGTGAGGAGCGGCCAGGGCCACGTTGGAGGGAGGGCGGGAGCCATAGTGCGGGGCGGGTCTGCCCCGGTGTTCAGAGAGCCACACAGAGCCTTCCCCACGGGAGTGGGGAACAAGCATTCACCGCCCTCCTGCTAAGCGCCAGGCCCTGTGCGTTTTATATATGTTATCCTACTGTGTTCCCACCACAGCCCCGGGAGGCGGGTGGCATTCTTTAGTTAATAGACGAGGCAGCTTGAGGCATAAAGGCGAAAACCGGTCTGGCTCAGTGGATAGAGCGTCGGTCTGCGGACTGAAAGGTCCCAGGTTCGATTCTGGTCAAGGGCATGTACGTTGGTTGCGGGCACATCCCCAGTCGGGGGTGTGCAGGAGGCAGCTGACTGATGTTTCTCTCACATAGATATTTCTAACTCTCTATCCTTCTCCCTTCTCCCTCCCTCTCTGTAAAAAAATCAATTTAAAAAAAAATATATATATATATATATATATATTAAAATGTGCCCATAATCTAGAGCCCATAGGTAGGTGGTGGAGCTAAAATTTGAACCCAGGTATGTCTCCAAAATCAGCATTCTGTGCATGCATTACTCTAGGTATTCCCACATGGCTCCTCAGGGCCCCGGATTCCACATGGTGCTTCCAGACTCCTGGAGGCACCGCCACAGAGCCAGGCTGCCCTCCTCCACCCAGGACACTCTGTTCTATCCATGTGAATGCCTCTGCAAAAAAAAAAAAAAAAAAGGGAAGACCCAGAGCCTAGCTCTCCCTGCCCTCCTATTGGCTGTCAGTTGGCTTGGGTCTAGCTCCGAGTGCCTCCCACGTGGCCACTGCTCATCTGTGTCTGTCTGTACATCCCGGCTGCAGGGCAGAGTAGGTTCTGTAAGTTCCCGCCGCTCAGAGGTCACCTGTGCCAGGACAGGCACGTGAGGGCAGCGGGGGGACGGGTGGCCTTACCCCACAGCCGGGGTGGGGAGCAGGACCGGACTGCTCCCCGAGCCCCCAGCGCTCTCCAGCGATGCCCTGACGCGCCTCCCGGAGGAGCGGCCCAGGGAGCTGCTGAGCTTGGTGGCAAGCCTCTTGGGGGCCCCGGCCAGGGCCCCCTCCTCTTCCATGCAGGCCCCGTACAGCTCCAGCCGCAGCTTGAAGTCCGGCCCCGCCTCGGTGCTATGGGAACGTGGGGAGAAGAGAGGAGGATGGTCCTGGGGAAGCCCAGGGAGGCACGGGGGAGGGGTGCGGGGAGGACGGATGTGGTGTGAGTTCAGGGCAGCTCCACGGGGAAGGCCCGTCTCCCTCCCCCCCTCCCCTCCCCGCCCTGCAGCTACCTCACCAACCAGAGCCCTGGGCAGAGGGGGGAGAGGAGAGCCACTCCGATGAGGGACTCACAAGAGCAGGTGGCTCTGAAAGGAGATGTCCGTGAGCGTCCTGTCCACCAGGACCATCTCGGTGTCCTGGATGTCCTCCCCGAGCTGCAGCAGCAGGAACACAGCCCAGCGGTGCAGGTCTGGGGACAGGACAGCCCGCTTGGGGAAAAGTGCCGCCCGCCCGGGAGCTTCCAACCTCAGGGCCTCTCCCCTAAGCGCGCCCCAGGGTGAGCGACACTCACGACACTCACCGCCTTTGTTCTTGAAATACTCGGTGTCCTTCCACATGAGCGGGATCCGGAGGTCTGAGGGGCAGGGGGGGAAGAACAGATGTCAAATGGGGCAGATCTCGTGGCTGGGCGGGAGCGCCAGGGCGGGGGCGGCTGTGCTTCTTACCAGAGATGCAGACGCGGCCTCGGCAGGGGGAGCGCTCAGCCAGCAGCCCGCCGCTGTCAGAAGGCCTGTGGGCAAATCACAAAGTCCCAGTCCGGCCTGGTCTTCCCACGCTGCCCCCCGGCTCTGGTTCCCAGGGGCTCCAGGAACACCCGCCACGCCCAGCCAGGCTGGCACTGCAGGGCTGAGGGACTGAGTTGTCCACTGAGCCCCGGGGGGGGGGGGGCAGGCTTGGGGGACGGTGCTGGGGACACTAGAGGCACACTGGCTCACACACAGTACAGGCTCTGGGCTCCCCGCTCCACGCACCTCCCTCACTACCCCCCAGACCCTGCCGGGGACCAGTGGGGCCTGAGGGGACAGGGGGGCTCGTCTCCACTAAACCCCAGGCTTTCCTTTTAACAGTCATCTCCACCATCTCATCTCTTTTTTTAAAAAAAAATATATTTTATTGATATTTTATAGAGAGGAAGGGAGAGAGGTAGAGAGTCAGAAACATCGACGAGAGAGAAACATCGACCAGCCGCCTCTTGCACACCCCCTACCGGGGATGTGCCCGCAACCAATGTACATGCCCTTGGCCGGAATCGAACCCGGGACCTTTCAGTCCGCAGACCGACGCTCTACCACTGAGCCAAACCGGTTTCGGCTCATCTCCTCTTTCTTAGATATAGGAGGGCACTGGATCAGCTGGAAAATCAAGCTGACCAGTGTCTTATGTAAGGTAAAAAACCCAAGTAGGGAACGTTTGTGTTCTGTTTACCACAAACCTCTCTCCTGCCCCTCGGTTTGGCGTTCTCCTCTACCCTCCTGGCTGAGCCTTCTCAGTGCCCCACCGTAAGGTCCTAGACACCCGCTGGCCTTTCTCCCCTCCCCGCCCATCAGCAGGACTCACTGAGGACGCCCCCCTGAGGTGACGAAGGCGATGAGTATTACCCGCACTCGTTCATAATGCCGGTGATGTAACTAATCGGTGGCGCAGTCGGGCCTTAGAGCTGAATTAGGCGGCACTGATGTTGCTGTGGTTAGCTGTCAGGGACGTGGGTGTGCCTCAAGCCACACTGGGCCCGTGAGCAGGGCAGAGACTAGTGACGCTGCCTCTCAGGAGACAGCGGACTCACAGTGGACGCGGTCCCCTGCCTGCTTGCCCTCCGTTAGCCTATGGGACAGGCGGAGAGCGGGTTTCTGCCCTCCCTGTGGCTTCCTGGGTGAGCTCCTGGCAGCCTCTCCCTGTGTCAGCCTGCAGAGCGGAGCTGGGCCTTCTCCCACCCACCCCTGTGGGGCCAGCAAATCCCATCGCCAGAAGCCGATTTTACAAACGGCCACCTTACAAAAAATGGCCAATGCTTGGAATGACCAACGTGCCAAATATTTTCTCAAACATTTCAGTTTTGCTAGAGCATCACCTTCAACCGTTTCTGTACAGGTTTCTCAGATCAGCAGGGTCCAATGTGAGTCTAGCTTGGGTCCCACATCCAAAAAGAGGCCAAGCCCTTCTGGAATGCACAATCTCATTTGTGTGAAGGAACAGGCTTTCCCTTAAATGATTGTTTAAAATATATTTTATTGATATTTTACAGAGAGGAAGAGAGAGGGATAGAGAGTTAGAAACACCGATGATGAGAGAGAATCATCAATCAGCTGCCTCTTGCACACCCCCTACTGGGGATGTGCCCGCAACCAAGGTACATGCCCTTGACCGGAATCGAACCTGGGACCTTTCAGTCCGCAGGCCGACGCTCTATCCACTGAGCCAAACTGGTTTCGGCTTAAATGATTTTTTATTATTTCCTTTCCCAATATCATCTGCCTCTGATGGTGAACCCCAGGTACAATAAGCTATCACCAGGTTGTGGCAAATTGGCCATTTGATGAAATGACTGAGAAAATTGGCTTTCCAGAAGCCAGCCAGCCAGCCAGCCAGCCAGCCTCATCAGATCACAGGCAGGGCTTAGCAAATCGGTATTTTTGTATCACTACCCTTCAGACTGCCACCCGCTCACCAAACACCCTGGCTCTCCTGAGTCCAGCCCCAGCTTCTCCCGAGCGCATCTGTGGGCAGCACATGGCAGTGGTGAAATATCAAGGTCCCTGCCAGGCCTGGCATGGAGAGGTCAGCTCCCGGGAGTCCACACACACACACACACACACACACACACACCACACACACACACACACACACACACACACACACACACACACCACACACACACACACACACACACACACACACACACACACACACACACGCTGTCCCGCCACCCCTCAGGAGGCCGCGCCTCCCTCCCCCGTGCTCACCGGCCGCTCTTCCCCAGCACCTGCGCCTCCTTGCGCCGCTGCAGCTCGCCCATGTAGCTGAGGATGCGGCTGTTGCACACCAGCAGGCTCTTGGTGGCCTCCAGCGTCTGCTCACGCTGGGAGCAGGCTGCCAGCAGCTTGCAGGCCCCTTCCCTCATGCGGATCTCGTGGTCCAGCTTCCTCTGCAGCTCTGTGTCCTAGCCAGAGGGGGGGGGGGATGAGAACACGTCAGTCAGGGGACAGGCAGGAGCACCCTCCAGTCCCCAGGCGGAGGTCGGGCCCAGGAAGAAACGGACAAAGTTACGTGTCAGGTTCCTCGGGGGCAAGGGTTGAATCTCCACTCAGCTGTCCAAAAATAATCAGAGCAGCTTTGTAAAAATACAGATGCCCTCGTGCCTTTGAAGGGGGGAGTAGTATTCATGGCTTCAGCATCTTTTTTGAGCACAGCTGGAAAAATCTATGAAAACTACAACTTCACATCCTTTGATCCAATATCTAGGAGTTTATCGTTATACATGTGGCCAAAGTCATATCCATTGCAGCATTGCCTTAAAACACGAAGATTAAAAGTCCTTCAACAGCCGAAACTGGTTTGCCTCAGTGGTAGAGCGCCAGTCTGCGGACTGAAGGGTCCCGGGTTCGATTCCGGTCAAGGGCATGTACATTGATTGCGGGCACATCCCCGATGGGGGGTGTGCAGGAGGCAGCTGGTCGGTGTATCTCTCTCATCGATGTTTGTAGCTCTCTATTCCTCTCCCTCTCTGTGAAAAATCAATAAAAATATTTTAAAAAATAACAAATAAAAAAAATAAAAGTTCTTCAACAGGGCATTGGCTAAATAAATTATAGCACACTAGACTTATGGAGGTGGGCGGTGGAGTGGGGGGAGGGAGGTACTTCATAATTATATGTCTAATCACTATGCTGTACATATAAAACTAATATAAAATAATACTAAATGTCAACAGTAATTGACAAATTAAAAAACGGGATAGGTAAAAATAAATAGGTTACAACACATCCCTACCATGGAATATTGCAGACATTAAGAGTGTGCAGACAGATAAAACAATCTTCAAAGTACAGGATTCTCCCCCAAAAGTGTGTACACACACTTTGAATAATAATAAAGGCAGTGTTTCTTACAATACATTTCATTTTCAAAATTGAGCTATCAGCTGTGAAAATGTGTATACATTTTTGGGGGACACCCTGTATATGAAGTGAGAACGTAGAACAATATTATAGCACGCTACCATTTGTGTACCGAACATACACGCATAGACATAGAGATGCTGCAGGGCTGGGAGCCAGGAATGGAAAACAGACTGATGATACTTTACTCATATGTGCCCTATTTTGCTACTATACTATTGGAAGTTGTTGCCTTTTTTTAAAAAAAAAATTAAATCTTAAAAAAAAAAAGTAAGTACCAGACTTGCAGAATAAGAATCTTTAAGAGTGGGGCATGCACATTTTTTTTGACAATTCCCCCCGGTGATGTTAAGGTATAGCTAGGGCTGAAAACCACCAACTAAAGGGAACGGACACAGGCAGGAGAGGCCATCCTGGGTTACCCCAAAGGCGCACGTCATGGGGGAGGGGATCATCTACTTGGCAGGGGATCAGTGGAGAAGGAGCATACCACCTGCAGAGTTCACCCCATACACACCCCAAATTAGGGGTTCTGCCACCTGCTGGCACTCTGAGCTCAGAAGGTTAAGGACAGAGGCAAGGGATGGGGTTGGGAAGGCAGGTGAGGCAGGAGGTCAGGAGTGAGGGGCTGAGCAGGCTGCGCATAGGGCCAGAGTGGGGGTGCGGGGCGAGGCACCAGGATTCTCAGGAAACCTCCTTCCCTCAGAAAGGAGCCCTGGAGGCCTTGGCACGGGGCAGAGGAGGGGAGCACCGGTCTGACACAAGACAACCCTGAGTCTCAGTCGCAGCCCTGCCAGTCTTCAGAAGCTGGGAAGAGCCCTAACCGGTTTGGCTCAGTGGATAGAGCATCGGCCTATGGACTCAGGGGTCCCAGGTTCAATTCCGGTCAAGGGCATGTACCCTGGTTGCGGGCACATCCCCAGTGGGGAGTGTGCGGGAGGCAGCTGATCGATGTTTCTCTCTCATCGATGTTTCTAACTCTCTATCCCTCTCCCCTCCTCTCTGTAAAAAAAAAAAAAAAAAAATTAATAAAATATATTTAAAAAAAAAAAAAAAGAAGAAGCTGGGAAGAAACGTACTGAAAAAGCACTGGGCAATTTAACCAACCTCCCTGAGACTTGGTTTCCCCGTCTGTAAAGTGAGGATGGAAACCGCTCCCACATCCCGGGCTGTGGGGATCCAGGGAGACAGGAAGGTAAAGCACCGGCACCGGGCCCAGCACACGATACAGCGAAGGGGGGATGCAGATTTTAATGATGCTACTTCCGGGGCAGCAGCATTCACCCAACCTTGTGCTGTCCAAGGTTCCATTTAAAATCCCACTGGGAGCCCTAACCGGTTTGGCTCAGTGGATAGAGCTCAGTGGATAGAACCTTTAAATGTCCAAGGTTCCATTTAAAATCCCACTGGGAGCCCTATCCGGTTTGGCTCAGTGGATAGAGCGTTGGCCTGCGGACTGAAAGATCCCAGGTTCGATTCTGGTCAAGGGCATGTACCTTGGTTGCAGGCACATCCCCAGTGGGGGGTGTGCAGGAGGCAGCTGATCGATGTTTCCCTCTCATCCATGTTTCTGGCTCTCTCTCCCTCTCCCTTCCTCTCTGTAAAAAATCAATAAAAAATATATATTTTTTTAAAAATCCCCCTGGTAGGTGAGAGATGCAGACTTTAATGGCTGCTCCATAAATGCTATGTCATGGCACCAGCATGCTCACACACAATAGACCCTGGTTGCTTCTGGCTGGGATAGGAAGGTTTCCGGAGCAGGCGGAGGACCAACCCCGGTACAATCCGTTCAGGAGGCAAGCTGGTGGCGGCACTGGGTTGGGAGACAGGTGAAACGTGACCAGCCCAAACCTGCCTTCTCCCCCCCACCAGCTCCCTTCCACACCCCGTGCTCGTGCTTGTCCCTGGTGGCTCCAGTCTTCAGGTCTCCAAGACCTGAACACCCTGAATCCCTGCCTCCAAAAGCCTTGTCTGGCCTCCCTGCGAACTCTTCCTCCCCTATACCCTGGGCCGCTGTGTGAGGCCGGACTCTCATCGCCCCTCACCTCAGCACTGTCCACGGTTCCCTTCCTCACCCATCAGACACAAGCCAACCTGGGCCCAAAGCTCTCCCACCAGGAAGCTCTCCGAGTCGGCACAGCTCCCCCAAACCCCACCAGGTCTGTCTGCACCGGGGTCCACCTCTGCTAAGCTCCCCTGCTGGCCAAGCCCCATCCCATTCTGCACCCAGCTTCTTCCACAAACACCCCAAATCAGTAGGGGGGAGGGAAGGGGGGCGGGGACAGACAGGCATCCTCAGGGCCCCTCCTCTGGCCTCCGCATCCCGGCCCCAGCACTCACGGATGCTTCCCTAGCCCTGGCCATTGCGCTGCCACGCAGCCACAGGCGGCCGCTGGTCTGCAGCCGGCGGCACCGTCCGCGTCTGGGTGCCCGCTGAGGCCCCGCCCGCCCCCGGCGCTCAGGGCACCAGTGACATCAGCTCCCAACCTCCGCGAGAGCCGCTGAGGGGCTCCGGCTACACTCCGGGCTCCCAGTGGCAGGAACCCCCACCTCCCAGAGCGCTCCCCTGTCCTGGGAAGGGCTTGGGGCCACAGCACTCGCTGGAGCTGCAGGAGGCCCCCCACCCCCACCCCGGCTGGCAGCGCAGTTGCCCTCCAAGGTGACCCCTCGCCTGGGGAGGGGGGGGGTTGTGTATAAATTGGAATAACAGGCTGCAGAAGTCCCTGGGCGCAGCCCAGAGGATCAGGATCGTGAGGACCCAGACACCCCTGCTGCGGCCTGCCCACCGCCCTCCAGTCCTAAATCCGGCTTCCCACGGCCTGGACATCCGGCTCCCACCTCTGGATGGCTGGACAGGGCATCTCAGGAATCCCGGCGCAGTTTCTACAGTCCTGTGCGGGCGCCCACCTCCCCACCCACCCACCCCGGGATGGCTTTCTGTCTCACACCCCCTCCCTCTCCCCAGGGAGGCAGCAAGCTCCCCACACTCTCCAGAGAAAGAGCTCAGAGATGGATGTCAACCGGACCTGGGTCAGGCCCCAAGGGATGGAGGAGGATGAGTAATGAGCAGAAGCCCCAACACACATCAGGCCCTCCAGGGACAGCCTTTCCTGTCCCCTCCCCCGCCCCCACCCTCCTCTGTCCCGGACTTCCTGCTCCATCAGCTCCACCTTCTGTTCCCCTCAGAATCCCCACCGCGGCTCATCACTCAGGAACGTGACCAGCTATGAGAACATGACCTCTGTAGCCCCAGTTTGTAAACAGGGGTTACTCCACCTCCTTCTTCGCATTGTCTGAGGATTAAGTGGGAAAGTTTAACCTCTACCTGGGCCCAACACACATACACACGCGCACACACACACACGCACACACACACACATGCACACGCACACACATAAGTTTTTATTTATTTATTTATTTATTTATTTATTTATTTATTACAGAGAGGAAAGGAGAGGAAGAGTTAGAAACATCGAATTCAGCTGCCTCCTGCACATTCCGCAACCAAGGTACATGCCCTTGACCAGATTCGAACCTGGGACCCTTCAGTCCACAGGCCGACGCTCTATCCACTGAGCCAAACCAGTCAGGGCTTAAATATATATATATATATATATATATATATATATATATATATATATATATATATATATTTTTTTTTTTTTAATATATTTTATTGATTTTTTTACAGAAAGGAAGGAAGAGGGATAGAGAGCTAGAAACATCGATGACAGAGAAACATCACCAGCTGCCTCCTGCACATCCCCCACCGGGGATGTGCCCACAGCCAATGTACATGCCCCTGACTGGAATCGAACCCGGGACCCTTCAGTCCATAGGCCGATGCTCTATCCACTGAGCCAAACCGGTTTCGGCTTAAATTGATTTTTAGAGAGAGAGGAAGGGAGAGAGAGAAACATGGATGTGCTTCACTAGGCTGCCTCCTGCGCATCCGCTACAGGGACCCAGCTGCCGGGGGCAGGTGCCCCTCTGGGCATGGAACCAGCAGCCTCCTGGCGCTCCGGAGGACACTCCACCAACTGGGCCACACCAACCTGGGTGGGCTGTTTGAAGACACGAAAACCACCTTTCTCTCATTCCCACTTCCCCTTTACTTGCATTACCTCTTCCAGAAAGTTGTCTTGGCTTTATTCTGCCATGACTGCCTCCCTTGCCAATCTCTTCAACATCAATGGTGTAGCTAAGTGGCTGAGAGTCAGCCTATGAACCAGGAGGTCACGGTCATGGTTCGATTCCCGGTCAGGGAATATGCCCAGGAGGCAGCCAGTGATTCTCTCTCATCATTAATACTTTTTTCTTCTCTCTCCCTCTCTGAAATCAATAAAAAAATATTTTTAAAAGAAAAAAATCATAAGAGAAAATACATAAAAAATAAATAAACAAACAGCACAGGCTGAAGGAGAGGTAGCAAAGTGAAACCTAAACCTCCTCTGTTCTAGAACCTGGCAGGCCTCCCATGAAGAAAAATTAGTGGCGGGAGCAGGGGAGGTCAGAATTGAAACATTTTAACATCTGGACCAGCTCTGAGCTATAAAATCTCCTGCAATGATGGCAATATTCAATAGTCATCTAGCACTTGAAATGTGGCTAGAGCAACTAAGGAACTAAACCTTTTTATTTATTTCATTTTCAATTAAATTATAATTTTAAATAGCCACATGTGCCGAAACCGGTTTGGTTCAGTTGTAGGGCGTCGGTCTGCGACTGAGAGGTCCCGGGTTCGATTCCGGTCAAGGGCATGTACATTGGTTGCGGGCACATCCCCGGTATGGGGTGTGCAGGAGGTGGCTGGTCGATGTTTCTCTCTCATCGACGTTTCTAGCTCTCTATCTCTCTCCCTTCCTCTCTTAAAAAAATATCAATAAAATATATTTTTTTAAAAAAATAAATAAATAGCCACATGTAACTGGAAACATGGGCATTGCAGAGGACTAGGAATGGCAAACGGGTTTACTTCCTGTGCCAAGGCAGGACGCTAAGCAGTGACAGAATCTCAAGGGGCTCATTGGGCACTTTCTGCCTGAGAGGAAGAGGTGACTTCTCCGGGTGACCGCGTTAGGTAAAGGTGTCCCCTCCCGATGCAGCCCCAGACCAGGTCAGGACTCCGGACTCTGCCTGGGGCCCTTACGAAGGAAACAACCTGCACAATGTATGCCGAGGTTGTGCCGAGAAAGATTCTGAGGCCACGACTACCTGGCTGGTGTGGCTCAATGGCTGAGCATTGGCCTATGAACCAGGAGGTCACGGTTCGATTCCGATCAGGGCATGTGCCCAGGTTATGGGCTCAATCACCAGTAGAGGTTGTGCAGGAGGCAGCCAATCAGTGATTCTTTCTCATCACTGATGTCTCTCTCCCTCTCCCTTTCTCTGAAATCAATAAAAATATACTAGGAAAAAAGAAAAAAGCAGAGTGCTATGGTTGACAGATAATGTCTACTCTGATCCAGGGAGTGGGGGGTGGGGCCGAGGGAGGTGACAGGAAATAAACTGCCATTTCCCATCATGGCCTGCCTCCGACCTTCCTCAGCAGAATAGCCCTGCCTGGCCCAGGTGGTCATGTCCACAGATCCCTCCCTCTTCCCGTTTCAGCCAACTGCCACTCTGCCCGGTTGCTTAGCCACAGCCTAGGAATCATCCTCGAGTCCTCTCTGTCTCACCCCTCACGTCCAATCCATCAGCAAGCCCTGCCAGATCTACCGCCATCATTCCAAGTCCACCCCCTTCCTGTCTCCACCGCGAGCACTTTCATCTATCCGCTCCGCCAGGTTCACCACCCTGAGGCTGTAACAGCCTTTCCTCTGGTGGTCTTTGGCTAACCCAGTTCCAACCTTCCTCTCTTCTCCCCCCACCCCGCCTGGCCTGTTCTCAGCAGCCATCATTTTTTAAAAATATATTTTATTGATTTTTTACAGAGAGGAAGAGAGAGGGATAGAGAGTTAGAAACACCGATGATGAGAGAGAATCATCTATCAGTTGCCTCTTGTACACCCCCTACTGAGGATGTGCCCGCAACCAAGGTACATGCCCTTGACTGGAATGGAACCTGGGTTCCTTCAGTCCGCAGACCAACGCTCTATCCACTGAGCCAAACCAAACCGGTTTCGGCAGCAGCCATCATTTTTTTTTTTTGCTTCCTTTTTTTTAATTTTATTTTTTATTAAGGTATTATATGTGTACATAGCTTACCATTGCCCCCCACCCCCACCTCCCATTCATGCCCTCCCTCCCCAGAGTTCTGTGATCGTTGCATACCAGTCCCTCGGTTGTTCTCTTATCAGCAGCCATCATTTTAAAACATCAGATGAGTCATCCCTCGGCTTAAAACCCTTCCACGGGCCAACATCACATGAGGGTACAACCCGAGAGCCTTGGCAAGGCCTTCAAGGCCCTGCATACTCTGGCCCCTGCCCACGAGCTCAACCCCAACCCCAACCCCAACCCCAACCCCAACCGCTGTGTTCCAGCCGCACTCGAACTGGAGCTCATCCCCATGTAAGGGCCTTTGCGCCTGCCTAGCCCTCTGTCTAGAAAGCTCTTCCTTCGGGCTTCACATACCTTCACATCCTCCTGGCCCCAGCTCACAGAGGCCTTCCCTGACCTCTGCCTCTAATGCTGCCCTCACTCTACCTCCTGTTGTTCGTGTGTCTCCATGTTCATCACTGTTTCACCGTGGGATTGTGTGCTTGCATGTTCACTGTCTGTTCCCCAGCAGAATGGACCTTTCCTGTCTGACTCACTGAAGCGTATACCGTGATCTGGAAAGGAACGTGACATGGAGTAGGTGTTCAATAAATGTGTTTAGGAATAGCTATATGGCCGAAACCGGTTTGGCTCAGTGGATAGAGCGTCGGCCTGCGGACTGAAGGGTCCCGGGTTCGATTCTGGTCAAGGGCATGTACATTGGTTGCGGGCACATCCCCAGTAGGGGGTGTGCAAGAGGCAGCTGGTTGATGTTTCTCTCTCATCGACATTTCTAGCTCTCTATCTCTCTCCCTTCCTCTCTGTAAAATATCAACTATATATATATATATATATATATATATATATATATATATATTTAAAAAGGACAGCTCTATGGATAAATAGCTCCCTGCCACCTCCAGGGCCAGCAGAATCTTTACATCCTGCCCCAGGGCTCCTTCCCCTTCTCCAGGAAGGCCACATCCTTCCTGCAAACCTCTATCACACTGAACTCTTGCCTTCCCATACCTGAAAGGGCCCAAGCCCCCAAACACACATCCACACCCACCCACCGAGCTTCCATCGTGGGTGTGAGCACGAGACCCTGCTGTCAACAGAAAGAACGCGCTGATTGGCAATACTGAGCCGGACCGCACAGCACCCAAGGCGGGGCATACAGAACCCCTGTCCCTCTCCCACTGCCCTCCCCACTGGCCCTGGGAGGGTTGGGCAGGGCAGACACAGGGGGGGCTGGGACCCTTGCCCAAGAGGTGCGCTGGGGGCGGGGGTAGGGGCATTACCTCCAGGCTGAGCGCCATCTGCCGAATGTAGAGCATATTCAGGTCCTCCAGGATGTGCAATCTGTCCTGCATCTCTGTGCCCCCCAGCGCCCCTTCCCGCGTCAACCCCGCCAGAGGGGAGGGGCGGGCGGGCACCACGCTGCCCTGCAACTCCTCCTCCCACTGCGCCCCTGGGCCTCGGGGAAGGGGGGCAGCGCTTGGGACAGAGGGGAGAGGGCACTGCTGTCAGGCCCCTCTGGCTGCGGGCACAAACTTCCCTGGCCAAACCCTGTCCCGGGGCCCTGGCGGAGCCGGGCGAGAGAGGAAGAGAAAGTGAGGTGGGGGTGCCTGGGGTCCCAGCCGGGGAGGCCAGCTGCCGGGGGGGCTCTGGGCACGGGGTGTCCGGCCTCGCTCTGGTGGCAGCTGTGGGCCCAGCTGTGGAAGAAAAGGGCCCTTTCATTCGGACTCGGGTCCCTCCCCGGCCCCCGCCCACACCCCTGGCGGGCGGACAGGGAGTGTGTGTGCCAGGAGGGCCTGAGGGGCAGGCGCAGCTGGCAGGGGGCAGGGAGGGGTGCCGGGTCCTGCAGTCTGTCTGTCGGGGGCCTGGAGCTTTCCGAAGAGAGAGAGAGGGCTGGCTGGCGGTGAGGACTTGGGAGAGCGAGTCCAGGCCCTGGGACAAAGGGGTCCCCCAGGGCCACTGTTTCCAACTTGGGGGGCCCCCTGTCCAGCCCGACCCACCCCGGGCTGGCAGTTACCTCGCTTTTCCAGCAGGATGGAGGGAGAGGAGGGAGGGAGGAGGGCAGGGGTGTGTGTGCCTGGGAGCTGCTGCCGCTGGCCCGCTCCCCTCGGCGGGCCCCTTCCCTTCCAGACAGGAAACCAGCCCGGTTCCCAGCCAGCTGCAGCCCTGCACCCCCCTCTCCACCCCAGACCCACGGAGTCACCCACCCCGGGGCGCGGGCCCGCAGCTCCGCCCCGCTCCTCGGCGCTGGTCCCCCCCCTCTGCCCCCCAAGGCCGGGCTTCTCCCTCCCGGGCCGCCCCAGCTCTGGGCCCCTCCCTCCCTCCTCCCTCCTCCCTCCTCCCGGCCTCGGGCCTCGCCCCTCGCTCTCTCTCCCACGCCGGCCGGCCCGGGACCGGGTTGCTTTTGGGGAGACCGGACCAGAGGGCCGCTCCTCCCAGCTCACTAGCTCCTGAGTCAGAGAGGCCGGGGCATGGGCACGTGTGAAAGGGCCTTTGTTCTGGGCTGACTCCGGAGGGGGGACAGGAGAGGGAGGGCGGGAACTGGGCCTGGAATCCCGGGGGGAGGGGAGGGGAGCAAGGCCCCCCATTAACCCCTCCGGGCCCAGCAGGGAGGGGGCCTCCCGCCTCGTCAGGGAGTCACCAGCGGGGTTCAGACCTGGGCGCCCCGGGAGGAAGCTGTCAGACCAAGGACAGGCCTCCTCTCAGGCCCCAGGCAAGGAGGCTGCGAGTCTGGGTGTGGGACATACTGTCCGATCATTACAAAGGGAACACACACACACTCACACACACACACACACACACACACACACTCACACACTCACACTCTCTCACACACACACTCTCACACACACTCACAGTCACACACACACACTCTCACACACACACAGTCACACTCTCTCTCTCTCTCTCTCACACACACTCACACACACTCTCACATACACACACACTCTCACTCTCTCTCTCTCTCTCTCTCTCTCTCTCACACACACACTCACACACATACTGTCACGCACACTCTCTCTCTCACACACACTCACACACACACTCCCGCCCCTCGCTGCGCAGAGCACTGCCTGGGAAGGGCTGCGGGCAGGGGCCACCCCGGTGGCGTGGAGACTGGGGGTGGAGAGGGGGCCGGCGCCCAAGCTGCAGGTCCAAGCTGTGGGGACCTGGCTGCCCACCGCCCTTTCCCCGGGGAAAGCCGGAGAGATGCCAGGCACGCATCGGGAACCAGGCCTGGGCCCCTTAAATTGAGATCAACTGAAGCTCGTTCGTTCCGACGGAGGCAAAGCGCCCCGACCGGGCCAGGGGCTGCGGGGGCACCGTCCGACTTTTACAGTCAACCACCCCGCCGCTGCGCTCCGCGCACAGAGCGCCGGCCGGCGCCCGAAGGTCCCGGTTCGGTTCCGGTGAGGGGCGCGGGCTGGGGCTGCAGGCTCGCTCCCCGCGAGTGTGCGGGAGGCAGCAGATCAGTGATTCTCTCTCATCGCTGATGTTTCTCCCTCCCCCCCTTCCTCTCCGAAAGTAATAAAAACACATGATTTAAAAGTCAACAACAAGCACGGGTTCGGCCGCGGCCGCGGCGTCCCCGCCCCTCGGGCGCGCGCGGGGCTCGGGGCTCGGGGCTCGGGGCGCGGGGCTCGGGGCGCGGGGCTCGGGGCGCGGGGCTCGGGGCGCGGGGCTCGGGGCGCAGGGCGGGCGCGGGGTCTCACCTCGGGCGGGTCGCTGAAGACGCTGAGTCGGAAGCGGCCGCGCTTGAACTCCATCTCCAAGGCCGAGCCCCTGGCCACCGTGACCCGGCTCCGGTGGTTCCGAGAGAACATGCTGGCGGCTGTGCGCGCGCCGGCCCGTCCAGGGCGCCCCCCGCGCGCCCCTCTCCGCCGGGTCTCCCCGGCTTCGGTCCCCCGACGCCCGCCCCGCCGGTCCCGCCGGGAAGCTCCGCGGCCGGCTCCCAAACTCCGCCCCGGAGACGGTACCTGGGCCGGGCAGGGCGCGGCCCCCTCCCCTCCCACCCCCGCTCGGAGGGGCCGGTTCCGGGGCGCCCCCGCAGCCCTCGCTCAGCCCCTCCCGAGCCGGCCTGGCCCGACAGCCCGTCCGCCCGCCCGAGCGCCCAGCACCCCCGGAGCTCGGCGGGGCGCCCGGTCCCTTCCGGCGGGGTCCCGGCGCCGCACCTGGGCGAGGGGAGGGCCCCGGGGAGCCCCGCCCCCACCTGGCCGCCCGGCCGGCTCCGGGCGCCGCGCGGAAAGTCCCGGCCCACGTGGGCCGCCCGGGGCGCTCTGCATCTCCAGCCCCATCTCACCTGTAAGCAGCTTCCTACAATCCCAAAGGTTCCTGCTTTGTCGCCTTCCTCCCAGCTAGCCTCCCGTCCCTAACGGCCACCAGGCGCGGGGCGCGCCTTGGAAACCTGTTCCGTCACTTCAGCACCCGACGACGCCCTGACGCAGACGTTTAACTTTCTGGGCTTCTGTTTTTTTTTATCTGCTCAGTGGAGATACAGTCATTACCTTAGGAGGGTAAAATGCCCAGCGTTGTGCCTGGCGTGACACAAGTGCCCCAGAGCGGAGCTGAGAAGAGAAAGGATCAGGGGCAGCACCCCCCGTGTCCTTGGATGGGGCGCCAGCGGCCTCAGCTCCCTGGACCCAGACCTTAAGAGCCTTAAGAAGGTGAGGATAGAGCAGCATCCACAGTGACTGTCTCCCAACTGTGTTTGCTGGGTCAGCTGAGACAGGATTACCAATCTCTGCTTCTGCAGAGAAAAAAAAAGGGGGGGGGCCTCCTCACCCCCAAGGAGCCTGGTTAGAGAGAAAGAAATGGCAGAGAATGGACTTGCTGACCACACTTGAGGAGTCTCAAGGGGACTTGAGAACTTACGGGGAGAACTTACTTGAGAGAGTGGGGCTCCTTCATGGCACATGGGCTGGAGCCAGGGGAATGCCTGCCTTTTGCTTTCGAGAGCTCGGGTTAGCGTTAACTCTGCTCTAGCAAATTATTCAATACTAGAGGCCCAGTGCATGAAATCCGTGCCTGGGTAGGGTCCCTAGCAGCTGCGGCAAAATTCATAGTGAGCAATACAACTCCCGGTATCCCAGTCGAACTCCTGTGGGGACACTTTGCGTATTAGCCTTTTATACAGATTCTTTTTAGAAAACCTGACCTAAAATTACTTCAGCAAAAGGGGAAAATTATTACCTTAAGGAACTAAAATGGCATAAGAGGTCAGGCTTTGGATGTGGCTTGACCCAGGCATTCATCTGGTATCAAGAGATCCCATCTCTTCCCATCATCTCGATCTCCTTTCCTCCAAGTTGACTTCACTCTTACAGCACAGCAAGATTGTGCAAGAAAATTCTGGGCCTGTATCTTTTCAGAGTAAAGGGGAGATAAATGGTGACAGAAGGAAGCTTGACTTTGGGTGGTAAAAACAATAAAATAAAAAATTCTTATTTAAAAACACACAGAGCCTTGCCCTAACCGGTTTGGCTCAGTGGACAGAGTGTCAGCCTGCGGACTGAAAGGTCCCAGATTCGATTCCAGTCAAGGGCATGTACCTTGGCTGCGGGCACATCCCCGGTGGAGGGTGGGCAGGAGGCAGCATGTTTCTCTCTCATCGATGTTTCTAACTCTCTATTCCTCTCCCTTCCTCTCTGTAAAAAATCAATAAAATACTAAAAAATTAAATAAATAAAAAAACGCAGAGCCTAGTTGGTGTGTCTCAGTGGTTAAGTATCAACTTATACTAGGGAGGTTACAGTTGCATTCCCAGGGCTGCAAGCTCTATCCCCAGTAGGAGGCATACAAGAGGCAGCTGATAAATGATTCTCATTGATGTTTCTATCCCTTTTATCAAATTAAAAAAAAAAACCACACACAACATAAAAACTCACATAAGAGTTTTTTAAACACTCCTAATCCTACCTCTTAAAAATAACATAGCCCACCTAGGTAAGTGTTACACTGCTGGGAGAACAGCAGCCGGAAGCTGGTTGGCATCCTGAGCCTGGTTTCTACCAACTCTGTTGTTAACTATACCAGGATGCCTGCATAATAATAAATAATAATAATAATAATAATAATAATAATAATATAGCCCAGTCAGCATGGCTCAGTGGTTGAGCATCAACCTATGAACCAGGAGGTCATGGTTCAACGGTTTGATTCCTGGTCAGGGCACATGCCCTGGTTGTGGGCTCCATCCCCTGTAGGGAGTGTGCAGGAGGCAACCCATCAATGAACCTCTCTCATCAATGATGTGTCTCTCTTTCTCTCCCACTCTCAGAAATCAAAACAAAATAATAAAAAATATAATATAATATAATATAATATAATATAATATAATATAATATAATATAAGTTAAAAAAATAAATGAGTAAAAATGCCTTCCCCACCATCACAGAAAAACACTGAGACAGTATGGTACCTCACACTGGCTCATGAGAGACAACTGCTGAATGTTCCAGAATTGTGCATTTCAGTTGTTACAACTTTAATTAAAATGTAAATTAGCCCTAGCCATCAGTGGATAGAATGTTGGCCTGCGGACTGAGGGGTCCCGGATTCAATTCCGGTCAAGAGTATGTACATTGGTTGTGGGCACATCCCCAGTAGGGTGTGTGTGGGGGACAGCTGATTGATATTTCTAACTCTGTCCCTCTCCCTTCCTCTCTGTAAAAACAAAACAAAAAAATCAATAAAATATTTTTTAAATTAAAAATTCACAACTAAATAAACTTATTTTTTAAATTGATTTTAAAGAGAGGAATGGGGCCGAAACCAGTTTGGCTCAGTGGTAGAGCGTCAGTCTGGGGACTGAAAGGTCCCGGGTTCGATTCTGGTGAAGGGCATATACATTGGTTGCGGGCACACATCCCCGGAAGGGGGTGTGCAAGAGGAAGCTGGTTGATGTTTCTCTCTCATCGACGTATCTAGCTCTCTATCTCTCTCCCTTCCTCTCTGTAAAATATCAATAAAATATATATTTTTTTAAAAAAGAGAGAGAGGAATGGGGGTGGGGGAAGAAATGTCCGTAAGATGCCCTTACCTGGAATCGAACCCACCACCTTTTGGTATATGAGATGACACTCTAACCAACTGAGCCACAACAGTCAGGGCTAAATAGATTTCACTAAAACAAAGTGAGCTCTGGTAGGTGTGGCTCTGTGTTTAGAGTATCAGTCGAAGAACTGAAGGATCTCAGATTCCTGGGCATGTACCTGGGCTGTAGGTTCAATCCCTACAGGTTGGGGCAAACTTGCTCACTCGTTCTCTCTCTCCTTCCCTCCCTTCTTCCCTCACTTTTGGAGATCAATGGAAAAAAAATATTCTTGGGTGAGGATTAACAAAATTAATTAAGTAATTAATTAATTAAAGCAAAACTCATTGCCTCCTAACTATTTTACTACATTTTCCTATTACCTCTCGAGGTTATATTTATAGCTATAGTATCTGTTTGGTACAACTATTATGTAATGGTGACCTACTGCACATCTCTTCCCAACTCTGTCTTGAGTCACATTTGCAATTGGCCATGGTGGAGGTGCTATTTATGCAACAGAAATAGGTGAACACTACAAATAAGGGCCCCAACGCACACCCCAGAGCTTCTGTTAAACATTTACCAGCATGGTTTGGTGCATAACCTTTCCGACCTTTCCTTTTGCTTGTGACTCAGTCTCCAGGAGGAGGCATGCGGATCTCCAACTAGGAAGTAGATGTTGGGGGGAAGGGTTGTTGGTCACCCAGTGTCCAGATAATCTTCCTTTGTCTGCACAGTCCTCTGCTGTGGATAATATTAGCCAGTTAAGGCTCTACCCTCTTGCTGGCAGCTGTAGGACATTCATCCTCCCTCCCACGCTTCATAGCCAGGGATAGGCACGTTGCCCTTAAGCCAACCAACTGGAATGCTCCCAACTGGACTTTGAATCTTGAATGAGCGAACACAAGTTTCAGGAGAATTCAGTTATCATTACTGCACCTGCAGCCCATGAGGAGTGGGAAATCCTCATCCGTAGATTCCTGTGGTGTGAACTTGGTGTGAATTTGGTGTGAACTTGGTGTAACCTCAGCAATGTGCTCTTCCTGCCTGGCCTCCCTTGGTTCCCAGCCCCTATCTAGGGAAGCTATAAGATGAGCCCAAATCATTTTGTAGTGCAAGGAAGTTAAAAAAAAAAAAGTGTTCAAGAAATGATGGAGACATGTCAGAAGGACACAGAAGCCATCTGTGAAGAAATGCCCACTGAAAAAATCTGAGACAAATTTAAGCATAAAATAAATAATGATGGCAATGCATTACAACCTGCTGACTAAATCAGGAACCCTTACTGATATAAATAAATACATATGTAAGTGAATGTAAGGCAAGAGAGCTCTTCTTCACAGTAGAATGCCAACTAATACATGTAGATGGAATAATGGAAGTAAACAGATTATTACACCCTTCGGCAAGGGTTAAAGTAGGGTTGATTTATGCTGTATTTATCAATGATACTAAGCCTGGTAGGTGGAGGTTTGATGAAGAACAGCATATTAGTTTCAGAGTATTTCCCCAGAAAACACACATTAATTACAAAGGTGAAAATGGTAACTTTACAGTGAAGTAAACTGACAGGTCCTCCTTGACCAGGTGATCAAGTTTAGTATCATCAATAATGGGATAGGCTGACATCATAGACCTCCTGATGCAATACTCTGAAAAGAACGCACCATAATCTTTTTGTGCATGGTACTCCTACCGAGAAGTTATGGGTCTAGATATGAGGAAACAACAGGCGGGTCCAGGTTGAGGGACATCTCACAGAATGACAGGCCTGTACTCTTTATTTATTATATATATATATATATATATATATATATATATATATATATATATTATTGATTTTTTACAGAGAGGAAGAGAGAGGGATAGAGAGTTAGAAACATCAATGAGAGAGAATCATTGATCAGCTGCCTCCTGCACACTCTCCACCGGGGATGTGCCCGCAACCAAGGTACATGCCCCTGACCGGAATCGAACCTGGGACCTTTCAGTCCGCAGGCTGATGCTCTATCCACTGAGCCAAACCGGTTCCCGCAGGCCTGTACTCTTTAAAACCGTCAAGGACCCAAAAGAAATGTTCCAGATTAAAGCTGATCAAAGAGCTTGGCCAGCGTAGCCAAGTGGTTGAGTGGTTGAGTGTTGACCCATGGCCAGTGGTTGAGTGTTGACCCATGAACCAAGATGTCATGGGTCAACTCTGGGTCAGGGCACAGACCTGGTTTGCAGGCTCAGTCCCCAAATAGGAGGCATGCAGGAGGCAGCGGATCAATGATTCTCTCTCATCATTGATGTCTGTATCCCTCTTTCCCTCTCCTTTACGCTCTCTGAAATAAATAAAAACATTAAAAAAAAAAAAAGTAGGGGAGGGAGCTGGCAGCTTTGGCTTAGTGAATAGAGAATAGGCCTGAGGACTGAAAGGTCCAGGGTTTGATTCCAGTCAAGGGCACTTACCTCGGTTGCAGGCTTGATCCCTGGCCCTAATGGGGGCGCACGCAGGAGGCAACCCATCAGTGATCTCTCTTATCATTGATGTTTCTATCTCTCCCTCCCTCTCCCTTCCTCTATGAAATTAAAAAAAAAAAAAGTTTCTATCTCTCTCCCTTTCTCTCTGAACTCAATAAAAACTTAGTTTTATAAAATAAAATAAAAGCGTGGGGGAGAAAATCAGAGACATGATAAGTAAAAGTAACGCATGATCCTGAATGTGGGTTCTGGGCTAGGAAGGAAAAGGTGACATTGGGCAGTTGGTGAAATTTGAGCAGGGCCCCTGGATTAGACAGCCGTGCTGTATCCAACGTTAATTTCCTGACTGGAAGGGTCGCACGAAGGTTATAAAACAGTGAACTTGTTTTGAGAAAAACACAGTGGAATATTTAAGATTGAAATAGTGTATCATGTCTACAATTTGTTCTCGGGTTAATTAGAAAAGGGGTGATAATGGGGTAAGGGAGAAAACGGTAAATGTCAGCAGCGGAGTAATCTGCGTAAGGAGACAAAGTTCTCTGTGCTCTTCTTGAAACTTTTCTGTAGGTTTGACATTATTTCAAAATAAATTCTGTTTTAAAAACAAGGCCAAGAGTTCTTTCAGAAGAAGTTTTTCCTTTCAGCCTACAAACACGCTCAAATCTCTGTCACTCCAAACAAAGAAAAACTAAAAACAAAGCCATGAAGCCCGTGGCTGCTAGCTGTCGCCATTTCCTCCCTGCAGGATGTCAGGATGTTGCGGAAGCACCACTGGACCCAGTGTCAGGAAGCCTCTGTTTGAGGCTGGCGCTGCCACTCCTGAACTGTGTGACTTCAGCCAAATCATTCAGCTTCTCTGAGCCTCAGTTTCCTTGTGAGGGAACAATAACATCTTCCTTAGGGAGATGCCCTGGGGATCAAGGGAGAGAAGAGGTACACTGCAAAGCAGGTTATCAACTCTAATTCTAACTACAGGTGATCCCTCATTTTAACTTCTTTTTAAAAATATATATATATTTTATTGATATTTTACAGAGAGGAAGGGAGAGAGATAGAGAGCTAGAAATGTCGATGAGAGAGAAACATCGACCAGCTGCCTCCTGCACACCCCCCACCGGGGATGTGCCCGCAACCAATGTACATGCCCTTGACCAGAATTGAACCCGGGACCTTTCAGTCCGCAGACCGATGCTCTACCACTGAGGCAAACCGGTTTTGGCCCCTCATTTTAACTTCTGATGATACAGGACTATTGTCCTCACATCCTGCTAGAGTGTATCCTGTTCTTAAAGTTCAGCCTGCCCTTTGCAGAACTGTACACAGCTGGTCATAGCCTTTCCCTGGCGATACCCTTTACCCTCGAGTGCCTTTCTTGCCTCTCTTGACCTCCTCTTCTCAACATAGCCTGGTGCTCCTGCCTGCCCATCCAGTGCAGGTGCCCACTCAGGCCTGTTCCCAGTCCTTTCCTCTCCATCCACTTGCTCGTTTTGGAATGTCTCATGTGTCCCCAGCCTTTTAGGGACCTCCATTATTATGCTGATGCATTATTATTATGATGACATCCACCACTCAGCCTGCACTGGCTTCTTCTCTCAGGGGTCCATCGTATTTGGGCATCCCCACAGACACTTCAAATGTACCTTGGGTGTCCTAGCAGGTTTGGCTCAGTGGGTAAAGCATCAGCCTGCAGACTGAAGGGTCCCAGGTTCAATTCTGGTCAAGGGCACATGCCAGGTTGAGGCTCTATCCCCAGTAGGGGGCATGCAGGAGGCAGCTGGTTTCTAACTCTCTCTCCCTCTCTGAAATCAATAAAAATATAAAACAAATAAATAAATAACTTTATTAAAAATTTACCTTAAGCAACACTAAATGTTTCCTTCCTTTCTTGCTTCTGTCCTTATATTATCTTTATTTATTTTTTAGAAAATACATTTTATTGATTTTTTTTACAGGAAGGAAGAGAAAGGGATAGAGAGTTAGAAACACGGATGAGAGAGAAAAATCGACAAGCTGCCTCCTGCACACCCCCTACTGAGGATGTGCCCACTACCAAGGTACATGCCCTTGACTGGAATCGAATCTGGGACCCTTCAGTCTGCAGGACGACATTCTATCCACTGAGCCAAACTGGTTTTGGCATATTACTTTATTTAAAACACATTGTTGCCCCAACATATTTGGGCTAGAAATGTAGTTGTTTACTATTATTGTTGTTGTTTGCTTATTGAACATCTATGTGTCAGATATGAGCCTACGTACATTGCGTTCTTGATTTGCTTTACTCCTTAAAAAAGCCCTATGAAGTAGATCCTACTTCACTCCATCTTACAAAGCTGGAATGTGAGGTTCAGAAAGCTTAAATAACTTTGAGCCCAAGGTTACATAAGTAACAAGTGACAGAATTGGGATTTGATACTAGGCTTGTCTTACTTTTAATATTAATCACTATAGTCCAGCCAATGTGACTCAGTGGTTGAGCCTAGATCTGAGCACTGGTTCTATTCCCAGCAGGACACATGAAGGGGTTTCAGCCTTGATCCCCCATAGGGGATATACAGAAAGCAGCAGGTCAATGTTTCTATCTCTTTCCCTCTCCCTTCCTCTCTCTCTAAAAATCAATAAAAAAAATGTTTAAAAATACCAATCACTCTATTACATTGACTTCTTCCTGACTGAATTCCCATATATAATTGCTCATTGATTCCTTTTCATTTTTATCAAGGAAATATCTCTTCAATCAGTTCTTTCTTTGTTCACTGCTGCTACCTTGTTAAGATACACATCTCAGACATATTTAAATATATGTATATAGGTGGTAATTTTTTCTAACTTAGTTGTGATATACACTGGCTGTAAGAAAATTCATTACAGATCTGGGTAGTGAAAGTTCTCTAACTCCACTTCTAAAGATAAGCACCATTAACTGTATAGCATAATTCCTTGATTTTTTTCTATGTATATATTAGCATATTATGTCTTTAATTTTTTTTTCAGAAAGAAAGGAAAGAGAAAGATAGAAACATCAGTGATGAGAATCATCAACTGGCTGCCTCCTGCATGCCCCCTACCAGGGACCAGGCCCATGACCTGGGCATGTGCCCTTCACTAGAATCGAACTTGGGGCCCTTCAGTCCAAAGGCTGATGCTCTATCCACCGAGCCAAAGCAGCCAGGACTATATATATATATTTTTAGAGAGGACGAGAGAGAAGAGTGGGGGAAGGAGAATGGAAGGAGAGAAAGAGAAACACATTGATGTGAATTGGCTGCTTCCTGATCTCAGGATCTGATCAGAAAACTAACACACCACCTTCTATTACACCGGATGAGTCCCAACCAACTAAACCACACCGGCCAGAGTTATTATGTCTTTTAAATGGAATCACATCATCTTGAAACTTGCTTATTTCCTATATCAACACACACAGAGCTACTGTATGTTTTTAAACTTAGTTTAAACACACACACGTTTTATACACAATTCAATAGGCACAAAAGGGTATTTTAGGAAAAAAACAAGCCTCCCTTCAGCCACCCATCCGTCTCTTGAGTAGCCTTCTGGGGCCTCGTTTCTTTTATTAGCAACATAGCCTCCCATTGCATGGATGCTCCAAACCCGTATACCCACTCATTATGGTGTTTCATTGGAGAGCATTTAGAGATCATTTCCGATACTATTTATTACCTACTAGAATCTGCATTCCATGTCAGTCTTATCAATTACTTTTCACTCTTAATTTTTTAGCAACACGGTAGCTCCACATTACACAGATGCACCAAAATTCATTTATCCATTTCTCTACTGATGAGAATGTAGAATTAAACACTGTTCGCCCTGCTCGTGGGACACTTGCACCGTTTAAGCACTTCGGCCGTCTGGCCGGCAGTCTGGTTTGTGAACCCCTCCCCTCGCTCCTCGAAGCCAGAGGAGAGGGTTCGCATTCATCCTGGTGTCCTCACTGCCTAGCTCCGAATGTGGCCGGGAGCAGACGCTCACGACGCCGGAGTGGAATAATCAAATCGCCCGCGCTGGATTTGATGTTGAGACCGAGCGAAAGGAAAGCCGCGCCTTTTGAATTGTCCCAGACCTACGGAGGGCCCGGAACTTTGGTTGGGGAGAATCGTTGTTTCCCAGGGGACGCTTTTAGCGTCAGTGCGTGCCCCGCACAAACATGGTTGCTACGCGCCGGAAGTACCGGTTGTTTTGCTGGAATTAATTCTTCCGCGGGGCGGAAGTGGCATGTCTGCCCGTTCCCAGACCATTTCCAGCCCCCCTTTCCTAGCAGGAACCCATGAGTAAGCTGTGGCGGCGCGGAAGCACCTCTGGCGCTATGGAGGCCCCTGAGCCAGGTAAGCGCGGGTCGATAAAGCCACTTAATCCTTTGCAGGAACGGAGTTCCTTTCTCGCTTCTCGGGGCCTTCAAGGTACCTCGCCACAGGTGGGAGGAGGAAGGCGGGGCCGTTGCTATGGTAACGGCGTGGACCGCGGGAAGAGTGGGAGCCCTTAGGGAAATTGGGTTCTTCGGGGCTCTCGCTGCCCCACTCCTGCTTTTCACCGCTGACAGGCTCTCCTCCCGCAGGGGAAGCGTTGGAGTTGAGTCTGGCGGGTGCCCACGGCCACGGAGTGCACAAGAAGAAGCACAAGAAGCACAAGAAGAAACACAAGAAGAAACACCATCAGGAAGAGGAAGCTGGGCCCACGCAGCCGTCTCCTGCCAAGCCCCAGCTCAAACTCAAGATCAAGCTGGGGGGGCAGGTCCTGGGCACCAAGAGGTGAGGCCAAGAGAACCAAGGTCTTACTTGGGGAACTTCAGGAGGAGGCAAAGGAAAGAGACGCTGGGTGGGCTTTCCAGAAGATAGAAGGGACACGGTGACTTCAGGGCCCAGGAAGGACCTAGAGGGTGTGGGGGGGGGGGAAGCTGGAGGTAGCCGCTGAGCAGAAGGAAGATACTTGCCCGTCTTACAGAGCGGTGTTGCTTCTCTGCAGTGTGCCTACCTTCACTGTGATCCCCGAGGCCCCTCGGTCCCCCTCTCCCCTTATGGTTGTGGACAATGAAGAGGAACCAATGGAAGGCGTCCCCCTTGAGCAGTACCGTGCCTGGCTGGGTGAGAAGGATGTGGAGGTGGGGAAATAGGGTTTCTCATGATTCCTGATTTAAAGGGAGAAGGGGTTTACTTCTGAGGAGGGAGAGAATTTTGAGTGTTCCAGTATTAACTCGGCCAAATCTGGGTGCCCCGTCTGAACAATTCTACTTTTCTCTCTCCAGATGAAGATAGTAATTTGTCCCCCTCCCCACTTCGAGATCTGTCTGGGGACCTGGGGGGTCAGGAGGAAGAGGAGGAGCAGAGGTGGCTGGATGCGCTGGAGAAGGGGGAGCTAGATGACAATGGCGATCTCAAGAAGGAGATCAATGAGCGGCTGCTCACTGCTCGACAGGTACGTGGGTTCATTCTCTATTCCGTCACCAGATGTTTACAGAGAACCTTCCATGCCCCCCAAGAACTTTGCTGGGCATTGGGCAATCACTGATGGAGACAAGATACCTTTCTCATGGAGCTGGTATTCATGTGTGTGTGTTGGGGTGGGCAGGTAAAGAAGGAGATAATTTTGAAAAGCAGTTAAGTGTATATACAGTGATGAAACAGAAAGTGGTAGGCAAGAGACATTGGATAGGGAGGGAAGACCTCTTTGAAAACCTCATTTCCAGCACCGGAGGAGCTCTTTCAGGCATTGAGCTCTTATCTATTTGATGCTTCAATGAGATAAAGATTTAAAATAATAAACACCCAGGGGGCCGTGTGTCCCAGGGGAAGCAGTGGGACCAGGGGGGAGGGGCGGTGTGAACCAGAGGAGGAGCAGACTCTATTCGTGTGGTCCTGAGATAGTCACCATAAAACAAGCAGACTGCCAAATGAGGAGTGGATTCTATTCATGTGATTCTGAGATAGTCACCATAAAACAAGCAGATTGTCAAATGACAGCGGGGAGGGGAAGGAGACCTGGGGGGAGATAAGAGAACAATGGAAGGACTGGTATGCAAGCTTATAAGTACAACCCATGAACACAGAATTCTGGGGAGGGAGGGCATGAATGGGAGGTGGGGGGGGGGCAAGGGTAAGCTATGTATATATATAATACCTTAATAAAATAATTTTAAAAAAGTAAACAATCCTCAGAAATATGGTGCAGAGAATTTGGTACACAGGGCAGGCAGGCAATATTACTAACGCTTTTCCCCTCGAGAGTCAGGATCTAAAGCTGAAAGTCTGGAGACCTGGGAGGAGGCAGAATTCAGGGCTCCTAGAAAGGGCCCTCCTCCCACCCCCCTCCCAAGGCCTGGGCTCCCATGACCCTTGCTTTCCACGTGCCCTCTTGGCCCTTCTTGCAGACCTCGCTTTTCTTTCTTTCTTTTTTTTTAATATATTTTATTGACATTTTACAGAGAGGAAGGGAGAGAGATAGAGAGCTAGAAACATCGATGAGAGAGAAACATCAACCAGCTGCCTCTTGCACACCCCCCACCAGGGATGTGCCCGCAGACAAGGCACATGCCCTTGACCGGAATCGAACCTGGGACCCTTCAGTCCGCAGACCGACGCTCTACCACTGAGCCAAACCGGCGAGAGACCTCGCTTCTCCACTCTCTGACACCGCCCCCGTCTCTCCCCAGCGAGCTCTGCTCCAGAAGGCGCAGAGCCAGCCTTCCCCGATGCTGCCGCTGCCGGTGGCTGGGGGCTGCCCGGCCCCCGCCCTCACGGAGGAGATGCTGCTGAAGCGCGAGGAGCGGGCCCGGAAGAGGCGGCTGCAGGCGGCGCGGCGGGCGGAGGAGCACAAGAACCAGACCATCGAGCGCCTCACCAAGACCGCGGCGCCCAGCGGGCGTGGGGGCCGCGGGGCCGCGAGGGGGGAGCGGCGGGGAGGGCGGGCCGCGGCCCCGGCCCCCATGGTGCGCTACAGCAGCGGGGCCCAGGGTTCCACCCTTTCCTTCCCCCCGGGCGTCCCCGCCCCCGCCCCGGTGTCGCCGCGGCCGCCGCCGCCCGGCCCTCCCCCGCGGTGCTCGGTGCCCGGCTGCCCGCACCCGCGCCGCTACGCCTGCTCCCGCACAGGCCAGGCCCTCTGCAGCCTGCAGTGCTACCGCATCAACCTGCAGATGCGGCTGGGGAGGCCCGAGGGGCCCGGGTCCCCCCTTTTGGCCACGTAAGGCCCTCTCCCAGGACTCTGAACCCTCTCCCCTGCCCGCACCCAGTGTCGTCTTCCTTATTAAATTTTATCCCGTGCCTCGACTTGTGCCGAATTTACAGAATTGAGTGTATAAGGCATGGGAAGCCGATTCCCTGACCACACAGGTCGCCCCCATCGGAGCTTGCGCTGACGCCTCGGAAACGTCCACCGAGCCCGGGCGGGCCGCCGGCGCTCGGCTCGGGCCGACTTTGGGGACTCCCACCTCTTCTGGCGGGATCACCTGGCGAGATCGGGCCGCTGGCGTCCTTCCAGGAAACGGGATCCGAGCCAATCAGAGGGGAGTGTGCTCTTCTGGGCGGCCGCTCATTGGTTGACAGCTCGAAGCCCGTGGTGCGGTCCACGTTGGCTACTGTCGCTGTCAGTCAGGGCGGTGGGCGGAGCCCTCCTGCACTCTTTGTCTGGGAGAGCGCTTGTTGTCTGGGAGAGCGGCCGGGCCGCTGCCGAGGATTGGTCCCCAGCAGAAGCCTCCGATCCCGTCCTATTTGCCCGTTCGCCGGAGGGCGATGCTGATTGGTGGGACGGAGCGGCCCGGCTCCTCGTTGGCAGAGCTCTCCCCGGATGGGAGCTCCGGCCGCGGAGTGATGGTGGCGGCAGCGGAGATGGGCCGGGCGGGGACCATGGCGGTGGCGGCAGAGGCGGCAGGGGCGGGGTGGCCGGCAGTAGAGGAGGCTGTGGTCTTCGGGGGGCTGTAGGTGGAGGCATGGCTCGGGCCAGCAGCGGGAACGGCAGCGAGGAGGCCTGGGGGGCACTTCGAGTGCCGCAACAGCAGGTATCCCATCAGCTCCAAAAGCATATCCCGATAGCCATCTATATTTCCCTTTCCCCTTCTCTGTCCCTGTCTTTTTGGGGGTTGGGTAGGAACTCACGGAGCCAAAGGTATGGTGAAGTGCCTCCATCTGTCCCTGGCATTCTTTGTTTAAACTTTGTAACGTAGATGCAGTTGACTTTGCCTGCAGTCTCATAGCCCATCCCGTGGATGCAGTGGGAGCTTGCAATGACTCTCCAGGGACCAGAGGCATAGTGAGGCCCCAGGGAGGATCCCTGTCTTGCAACAGTTATTTGTGATGCGTTTCTGTGCGCCTATTGTCACAACAGAGGCCAATAGCGTCTCCTCTTGAGGGAGCAATTTGGAGAAGAGCTGGAACCCAGACTCGTGCCCTGCCATCCTTTTATCATCCACAACAATCCCATCTGGTTGGGAGCACTGCGCTGGGTCTCACTGTCCCTCCTCTATCCTAGGAAGTCGGAGACTCGGGGGTGGAAAGGTCCACCTTGGGGATGGGGAATGGCAGACCATGAGGGACCACGAAAGCATCTTAGTTTTGGAAATTACTTTAAACCCTTTACCCATTGTCTGAGGTTTTGAGATTGCTCTATCTTCTGGCTTCTGCCAAAACACCCCGTTAACAGAAAATGCCCTGGGACCAGCAGTCTATATGCAGAGCTGAAATCTGCCTCTGTGTTCACATCTTCATCCTGTTCTCCAGGCTGGTTTTTGCTATTTCACATCCTCTTCCGTGTTGACAGCCCTTCAGACATTTGAACACTCCTCTCGGCATCACTCTTTTGCCTCCTCATAGATCCGTGCAACACCGGTTCACAGGGCGGGCTTGTGGATGTGCATGCCAGGGCTGGGTGTGGGGTGAACAGTGCCTTGGCCTGGAGTCTCCCTTGGTGCTAAGTGCCTCCTTGCTCCCAGCTTCGAGAGGTTTGCCCAGGAGTGAACAACCAGCCCTACCTCTGTGAGAGTGGTCACTGCTGCGGGGAGACTGGCTGCTGCACCTACTACTATGAGCTCTGGTGTGAGTCTCTATGGTGTCCTCCTGCCCGCCCGCCCTTGGACCTCGGAATTCTAGCCTCCGGCGACCCTTCTTTGCGCGGGAGGTATCTGAGACTCTTCCTCTTCATCCCCCTGCAGGGTTCTGGCTGCTCTGGACTGTCCTCATCCTCTTTAGCTGCTGTTGCGCCTTCCGTCATCGACGAGCTAAGCTCCGGCTGCAGCAGCAGCAGCGGCAGCGTGAGATCAACTTGTTGGCCTACCACGGGGCATGCCACGGGGCTGGCCCTGTTCCCGCCAGTTCACTGCTTGACCTTCGTGAGTGACTTGAGGCTCTGGGCTCACTACCAGTGGCTCCTCCCCAACGAGGACCCTGAATGACCCCCACATTTTGTTTTCAGACATGCCAAAGCACACTTTCCCCCTAACAGTAAAGAGACCACCACCTCACCCCTGGTTGCCTTCAACCAACCACATGCCATTCTTTCCTGCAGGCCTCCTCAGCGCCTTCAAACCCCCAGCCTATGAGGACGTGGTTCACCGCCCGGGCACACCACCACCTCCTTACACTGCGGTCCCAGGCTGCCCCTTGACTGCTTCCAGGGAATGCACCTGCTGCTCCTCCACTTCTAGCTGCCCTGCCCACTCCGAGGGAACAAATGTGGAAGGTGTTTCCTCCCACCAGAGTGCCCCCCCTCAGCAGGAGGGTGAGCCTGGGGCCGGGGCGAGCCCTGCCCCCACACCCCCCTCCTGCCGCTATCGCCGCCTGACTGGCGACTCGGGTATCGAGCTCTGCCCCTGCCCTGACTCCAGCGAGCGTGAGCCAGTCAAGGAAGCTAAGGCTAGTGCTATTCAGCCAGCTCTGGGGGGCTGCTCCCCCTGTACACTGTCCTTAGACCCCATACCCCAAGTTCCTTCTATGGGGCTGGCTACCAGTGAAGGGGGCATCCCATGAGCAGTTTGAGGAGGGTGGGTTGGTTGCTTGCCCACTAGAAAGAAACAGCCCTGGTTCCAACTCCTTCTTGAGTTCTCCTCGGCCTCTCCCTGCCTTCCTAGAATCTGCCTGAAAGGGCTGGAGTCCCGAGGACAGGGGCCATGTTTGGGGGACTGTGCTAGCTCTACCCCCAGTGACATACACAGGAGCCTTTGATCTCATTAAAGAGATGTGAACCAGCTGCTTGTGGACTTGGGTGGTCTGGTGCTCAACTCACTTCACTGTACCTGAGTGGACGTGGAGGGGACAGGCAATGGCCTCCTTCCCTGGCTTCTCTGAAGGATAGGAGGCAGCCCTGAGGCCTGGACTGAGCTAAGATCTCTTGGTGAGGCAAAGCTGGCAAACACAATCATTTGCATGGTTTTCCAATTTATTTAGAAAAATAAGACTCTGAATTCACATTCACCCCAGGGTTGTGTGGGATGATCACGAGAGACCGGACATGAGGATTCAAAGCACTGGTGTCTGAGGGTTGGGGGCAGAAGCCGGAGACCCGGTCCCTGTAGTCCAAAGTGTTACGGGGACCTCACTCACCTCCCACCCTCTCCCTTCAGTAGTCTTCGGCCATGGCCAGTAGAACAAGGCTGGTCCAACCCTGGAAGGGGCGGCAGCCCATGCCCCGCCCGTCCCGGTCGCTGTACTGCTCCCACAGGAAACCTGTGGCCTGGAACTGCCTCAGCACATTGCCCACCACATTGGCACGGAGCTCGCTGTGCAGCTTGGCAGCACGGGCTTGGTGAGGACCCTTGAGATGCCCGTAGTGGTGGAGTGCCCCTAAGGCCAGGTAGTTGACATTGAGCCACACGGCTCCCCGCCAGTAGGGAGGATCGTGCTCTGAATTGTGCTGGCCATAAAAGGGGCTGGAGGCTGCAAGGGAGCGTAAACCGAAGGGGCTCCAGAGATGGCGACTGTCGGCTAGAACATCCAGCAGAGGCCCGAGGCGGGGCGAGTGGGGGCTCAGCAGCCGTAGCAACAAGGGGAAGAGACTGACGTAGCCCAAGGCGTCCACAAATTGCAAGTGAGGGTGGGGCCGGCCCACCACCCGCACCAGCCCGTGAGGGGGATGAGGCTTCAGCTGCACCGCTTTTGTGTGGTTCCCAAAGTCTGCAAAGACTCCTAGCTCGGGGGCCCAGTGTAGCTCATCCAGGATCTCCTCTGCCCCCAGGGAGGCAGCCAGCAGGCTCAGCTCTGCCACTGCCTCCACCCCCTCGCCCAGCTGCTTTGCCAGCTGCACCAGCACACGGGCACCCAGTGCCACCCAGCACCGCAGGTCTAGGTGCCGTTCATCGCCTGAAGGGTGCGAAGCACGGGGATAATCGTCCAGCCCGGAAGGCAGTGTCTTGGGATTCAACAGGGTTGGCAAGGCGGGGTCCCGACCCCGCCAGCGGTAGGACAGGGGCTCTGGCCCTGTCTGGCTCTGGTACAGCCAGGAGAACCAGGCGAGCAGGCGGGGGAAGGCCCTGCGGAGGAAGGCTAAGTCATCAGGATCTTGACCCTCTAGCATGTGGGCCACAGGCAAAAGCAGGGTTGGGGGGTTGGCATGGGCTGCCCGCTGCACCAGGAACTCTGGGGGTACCCGGGCTCGGGCCTCGTCCCCTAGCACCTGCTCCCGCCCAATCCAGCCGTCAGCGTTGAGGAGCCCCAGCCAGTGGCCTAGAGCCTCCCGGGTGAGGCGGGGATCCCACCGCTGGACCACCAGCTGGTGAAAGCCCTCATCCCAAAGAAAGCCCCGAGGGAAGAATGAGCGGGAGGGCACCGCTGTGAAGAGAGGGACGGGTGGGAAGAGGGCCGGGTCCACCAACTGCTCAGACTCCTCCACCTTCATGTCTGGCAACACGAGACCCTGTCCATAGAAGTAGCCGATCCCGCCAAGGAGGCCGCTAAGGGCGACCTGACCCAAAGCTTGCTCCTCGGGGCTCAGGCCCTTCTTCTGCAGCTGGAAGGTCTTCTCAAAGCGCTCTCGGAAGGCCTCAGCGTGGCTCTCCAGGGCCTGCGTCAGCACGCCGCCTGCCAGCTGCCCCCGGGCCTGGTCTCCCGCCTGGGCACTGCCAGACTCAAACACAAGCTCCACAGAAAAGGGGGCCTTCACTGTCACCTGCTGTATCAAGAACTGCCCTTGTGCCTGTCCTTGCCCCCTGGGGTTTCTGTCCTCCCACTTTAGAGACCTTGGCAGGCCAAGGTAGCGTTCGGACGGAGCTCCTGGAGGCCGATGCTGAAACCAGCTGCTGAGGCGACTCTTCACCATCTCTGTCAGCAAGGGAAGCCCTGGGCTGGAGGACCAGAGGACATTGTAGCTTGAAGGGAAGAAGACAAACAAGAAATATTATTCAGGAGGATAGGGAGGAGAAGGGATTACAAAGAGAAATAGGAGGTGATCAGGAGTCAGGGTGGAAAGGTCTTGACAACGTAGGGGGCGTGGAGCCTGGTGCGAAGGGAAATACCTGGTGGAAAGAGGGCGGAGCAGAGGAGATGGAAACCAAGCTAAGTCGGCATCCATCCGTACCACCCCTACCGCCGCCCCACACCCTCCCCTCGCCCCAGTTACCTGCCATACTTGGGAGTCGTCTCCCCTGGAGCGGTTGGTGCCAGAAGTGTAAAACGAAAGTCACCAAGTTCACTGGAGTGCCCACTGATGAACTTCAGCTGCCCCTTAGCCCCAGCCTCGGGCACTAGGACTTCCTTGCCATCTGTCACCACATAGAAGAACAGGGACACCAAAGGGAGGGCAGAGGTACCCGAGGCCTAGATGAACAAGGACAGAAAAACCATTGCATTAGATTTACATTCTCTCTTGAGAATTTCCAACTAAGGGGCAGCTGAAGTTCATCACTTAGTGAGGGAAGAGGGGCACCAGGAAGAGCAACATGAGAAACAAATACAGTGGAACCTTGGTTCTCGAACTTAATTTGTTCTGGAAGGCTGTTCGAAAAGCCATTTGTTGGAAGACCGTATCATCCAGGAGAAATCATGTAAATTGAATTAATCCATTCCAGACTCCCAAATGATCCCGTTTAACCTTCCCTATATACAGTACATGTCTAATGTACTGTTTAATATTTAAACAGACACTTATTTTCTTAATTTTGCCCCTACCAGCCTTAAATGAATCACTTTTAAGCATTAGGTCCAGGGATGTCTTTCAGGTCAGCATGCAGCATCTTCATACACCACCATCTCCGAAAATGGCTGTCACTGGCTCGCTGCTTTTCCTTTACCTAAATCAACAGCTTTTCTACCTCTTCAATTGTCTCTTCAGCATTCTCTCTGTTGCCTGAGAGACCCTTTTTGTCAGGCTGAGGTATCAGCATGAAAGGGTTGTCAGATCCAAAACCAAAGACATTGACAACCAAGACATTTTTTTCTGCGAACAACTTGGTTGAGAACCGAATTGTTCCAGATGGAAGTTGCTGGAGAAATGAGGTTTGAGTTATCGGGCGGTGTTGAGGGTCACTGAGGGTAAGCACCCAGAGGGATGAGTTAAAAGATCCCTGCACAGAGTTCTCTGGGAAATAATGAGTATTTCTGTGCCGTGTATTAGGCTAAGAACCCTACATAATGTTCCCTTTAATTCTTATAATCCTGTGTTAGGTGCTATTTTCATCCCCGTTTTACAGAAAAGGAAAACCAAGACTTAGGCATTGTAAATACAGGTGGTCTTACAGGCAAGTGCTTCAGGCAGGCAACCCGATTCAAACCCTACGGCCAGGCTCCAGCTGTTACCCCCCCCCCCCCCCCCCACTTCACACTGCACTAGGCTGGCAGCCAGGGGAGAAGGGAGGGAGTCCGGGCTAGGGGGAAGGGTGTCCTGAGGCCCTGACCTGAGACTCTACAGTCACTCTCCAGCTCCAGTCCCCTCCGTGCTGACCCCCGGGTCTCTTGACGAATTCAGTGGTGAGCCTTACAGCCCCATCCTGGATGTGCTGCCGCCCGAAGGAGAGGCCGTCGTGGAACTCCCAGCCATAGGGGCCCACGCCGTCCCCCTGCTCACACGTGTGCCTGAGCTGGGGGGTGGTGCCATGCTGTGCCCACATCAGTCCTGGGGGTAGAACGGCCGCGTGAGTCAGAGAGCAGCAGCCCTGTGCCCTCTGCTGTCTACGAGAACCTCGGGGTCATCCCTCCTCCTCCTCCCCACCCTCGCTCTCGAGTCAAGCTGGGGCGCCCGGACGAAGACGCGGCTAGCCTGCCCGCCCGCCGGGGCCCGGTTACCGGTGACGAGGGGCTGCGGGCTGCGGGTCTTCATGCCGAAGTAGACGTGAGGGCGGTAGGTGCCCCAGAAGAGGTCGGGGGCCACGGCGGGGCTGGAAGAGCCGGGAGGCAGCGCCGGGGGCGCGGCGTGCAGCGTGACCGCCCGCCGCACGCGGTACCACGACACCAGCCAGCTTCCCGACAGGGGCAGGCCCAGGGGCAGGACCACGGCGATCAAAACTGCCGCCACGACCACGCCGCAGGTCACGCCGCCCCGGCTTTCCCGCCGCGCGGGGCCGCCCCGGGCCGCCCCCTCGGCCGCCCGCGCCCCGTCTGCGGCGGGCGCGCCGCGGCGCCGCCGCTCGCCCCGAGCCATTCGGGCTCCGAGGCCGGCGTCGCGAGAGCTTCGAGGGGCGGCCGAGGACCTGCGTCCGGCCGCTCCTCCCGCTCCAGCCTGGCGCCCGGGCGGCCACGAATCGGCACGCCGCACCTCCGCTTCCGCTCCCGCCTCTCGACGGAAGTCCCGCCCCGCTACTGGCCCGGAACTGGCGTGGTGGTGTGGCATAGGCTGTTATATACTATATTGCTATCCCAAGGGTTAGCTTGTGCTCTGACCAGGAATCCAGCTGCTGACCTCCTGGTGCATGGGGAGACTCCACACTGTTGGAGATAACTGGGAAGTTATTATTCAAAACTAGGAACAGCCGAGGTCGGTTTGGCTCAGTGATAGAGCTTCGGTCTGCGGACTGAAGGGTCCCGGGTTCGATTCCGGCCGGGGGCATGTACATTGGTTGCGGGCACATCTCCGGTGAGGGGTGTGCAAGAGGCAGCTGGTCGATGTTTCTCTCTCATTGACGTTTCTGGCTCTCTATCTCTCTCCCTTCCTCTCTGCGAAATATCAATAAAATATATTAAAAAAAACAAAACTAGGAACAGCCCCGCTGGTTGGGCTCAGTGGATAGAGTGGGCCTGCAGACTGAAGGGTCCCCGGTTAGATTCCCCTCAAAGGCACATGCCCTGGTTGCAGGCTTGATCTCTAGGAGGCAGAGGATCAATGATTCTCATCACTGATGTGTCTATCTCTCTCCCTCTTCCTCTCTGAATTCAATTTAAAAAAATTTTTTAAAAAAAACAAAATGACACCAAGCTACAAACAACCATTGGTGTGGGCTGTTGGTTACAAATTATATAGGGCAAAACCACAAAGCACCATGGGTTAAGAGTTCTGTTGGGAGTTTATTGGTTGGAGGTAAGCATAATGAATCATTTCTTCAGGTCTTGAGGGCAGCTGAGGCGTGTTGCCAGGTCTGTCTGGTTTCATGGAAAAGCAGAGAGTGCTCCACCTTAGTACTCAGCTGCTGAAACATAGCTTAGGTCAAGATGTTATCTTGCCCTGGCTGATGTGGCTCTGTTTGTTGGAGTGTTGTCCCATACACCAAAAGGTGGCAGGTTCAATTCCCGGTCAGGGCATATACCCAGGTTGTGAGTTCCATTCTTGATGGGGTGTGTGTTCGAGGCAACCCATTGACGTTCCTCTCACAAGTCAATGTTTCTCCCTCTCTCTAAAATAAAAATTTAGCGTAGAGGGGGGATGGAGGGAAAGGGGGGACATATGTAATACTTTTAATAATAAAGAATTACTTTAAAAATAAAAAATTTAAGTTAAAAAATAAATGCTATCAATGTTATCTAGCCTGCCAGATGTCTGGACCATGTGACAGTCATTTGGGCTACTGTCTTTTGCTGCCTTGTGGGGTGTGGGGAGCAGAGGGGGTGCTGATAATGGGGAACAGGCTAGGTCTCTGAGGGATATTTACAATTGTGAATATGTAAGTTTATTTCTTCTTCTTGTATTATTTATTATTTTCCATATGTACAACTGTAAACCTACTTTTGCCCACCCCTGTATATAGAGTATATAGAGAAATTGGTATTATTTCTAGGGCTGGGATTTAAAACAAAATTTAATCAAAGTTGTAAGGACCCTAGGTTTCATCTCATGACCCAATCTGGTGGCTGAAAACTGTGGCTTAGAAAGTTCAAAGAATTTGGCCCTGACCACAGAGATAGCAAGTGGCTAGCTTGGAACCCAGGTGTATCTGAATCAAACTGGATCATTTTGCCCACTTTCCTAGTAGAAGGAGGCTAGAGTGGACCTAAGAGGAAGCCTGAGATCTGTTCCAGCAGTGTCTTTCAGCAACCCTGTGACTTTAGTCAAGTCATATCTCCACTCAGTCTAGGATTCCTTATCTTTCTAGAGCAGTGTTCCTCAACCTTTCTAATGCCGCGACCCTTTAATACAGTTCCTCATGTCGTGGTGACCCCCAAACATAAAATTATTTTTGTTGCTACTTCATAAACTGTAATTTTGCTACTGTTATGAATCGTAATGTAAATATCTATGTTTTCTGATGGTCTTAGGCTCTACAGCAGTGTTCTTAACCTGTGGGTCTCGACAGGTTGAGAACCGCTAGCAGGGTCACCTACGACCATCGGAAAACACAGATATTTACATTACCATTCATAACAGTAGCAAAATTACAGTTATGAAGTAGCAACAAAAATAATTTTATGGTTGGGGGTCACCACATGAGCAATTGTATTTTTTAAATATATTTTATTTATTTTTTTACAGAGAGGAAGAGAAACATTGATCAGCTGCCTCTTGCACACCCCCTACTGGGGACATCCCAGCAACCAAAGTATATGCCCTTGACTGGAATGGAATCCGGGACCTTTCAGTGGATAGGGACGCTCTATCACTGAGCCAAACCAGTTTTGGCGAGGAACTGTATTAAAGGGTCTCAGCATTATAAAGGTTGAGAACTACTGTAATCTAAAGGAACCCTAAAAGGACCAAATGGTGATGCATGCACTTAAGAGAATTCATTTTTTTAGGAGCACTTCAGTTTTACCTAGAAGAGTCGATATTACATTTGATGGTGGTTCAGAAATGCAACTTAGATTCAGTTACTTATTTGCAACCAACAGCTCATTTTTGGTCTTCCTCCTTTCCTGCTGTCTTCTATTTTCCCCGGCATTAATGTCTTTTCCAAAGAACCCTGCCTTCTCATGGTATACATAAATAAGAAGATAAGGACTCTTATTTAACACTTAATTCATTCCCAAAAATGTTCTAGGTGTTAACAGATGTCAATTCCATTTAATTCTCTCAACAGTCTTATGAGGTAGGCACTATTATCCCCATTTTAAAAAAAGAGGAAAGAGGCACTGAGAGTAATTTGTCCTAAAGTTACACAGCTACTTAAGGGCAAAGCTGGGAGTTCAAGCTCAGGCATTCAGGATCTTTACTACACTATTCTGTCTTGTGGTAGTTTTCTTTTTTTAAAAGGGGAGGAGGAAATCAGCCCTTTGTAGATAGCACCCTTTTTTAAATATATGTATATTTGATTTTAAGAGAGAAAAGAGAGATAGAAACATCAATGATGAGATAGAATCATTGATTGGCTGCCTCTTATATGTCCCCTACTGTGGATCAAACCTGGGCATGTATCCTTGACTGGAATCCAACCTAGGAGGAACCCTTTAGTCCGCAGGCTGATGCTCTGTCCACTAAGCTAAACCAGCAAGGGCGAGATAGCAGACTTTTAAGCAGTACAGTAATGCTGTAGGAGACTCATGAAAATGTATTTGGCAAAGCACCCAGCAAGTAGTGTCTAGAGATCCTTGATTGCCTAGCTGAGCATTCTGAAGTTCTGGTGGCTAGCAACCATCTTTTCCCATGAGCCATAGTAAAAAGTAATATACTACATTGTAACCAAGTACATTCAGATATACACATGTACACGTACTTTATATATCTACACACACACATATAGTCTCCACCCAAAAATGTGTACACACACTTTGAATAATTATAAAGGCAGTGTTTATTAAAATATATTTCATTTTCAAAATTGAGCTATCAGCTATTAAAGTGTGTGTATATTTTTGGGGGATACCTTGTATACAGATAATCATATACCGTATTTGCCAGCGTATAAGACGATTTTTTGGCCCTGAAAAATACGTATTTGCCGGCGTATAAGACGACTGGGCATATAAGACGACCCCCTAACATTTCCACTAAAAATACAGAGTTTGTTATATACTCGCCGTATAAGACTACCCCCCACTTGGAGGCATATTTTTCAGGGCCAAAAAATCGTCTTATACGCCGGCAAATACGGTACTTAAAACTTCTTTGTCCCAGGGGGCCGTGTGCCCCGGGTGAGCCGTGTGCCTCGGGGGAGACATGTACCTCGGGAGAGCCGTGTGCCCCGGGGAAGCAGTGGGACCTGGGGGGAGGGGCGGATTCTATTCGTGTGGTCCTGAGATAGTCACCATAAAACAAGCAGACTGCCAAATGAGGAGCGGATTCTATTCATGTGGTCATGAGATAGTCACCATAAAACAAGCAGATTGTCAAATGACAGCGGGGAGGGGAAGGAGACCTGGGGGAGATAAGTGAACAACCGAAGGACTGGTATGCATGCATATAAGTACAACCAATGAACACAGAACTCTGGGGAGGGAGGGAGGGCATGAAGGGAGGGGGGGGGGCAATGGTAAGCTATGTACACAAATAATGCCTCAATAAATTTAAAATAAATAAATAAAATTAAAAAACCAAAACAAAAAACTTTTCTTGAGCTGAAACTGGTTTGGCTCAGTGCATAAAGAGTCGGCCTGCGGACTGGAAGGTCCTGGGTTTGATTCCAGTCAAGGGCATGTACCTTGGTTGCCAGCACATCCCCAATAGGGGATATGCAAGAGGCAGCTAATCGATGTTTCTCTCATCGATGTTTCTAACTCCCTATCCCTCTCTCTTCCTCTCTGAAAAAAATCAATAAAATATATTTTTTTAAACTTTTCTTAAAATATTTCTCATTCCATGTGCCATGCCCTTACTGATACTTTTTATTCTATTTTACCTCTTCCCCCCCCCCCCCAAGGATAAAGGAGGGACACTGTTTATTTTAATAAGCCAGCGGACTCAGGGAACATATTTTACTTTTTTTTTTTCATTAAAGGCTGATTTAACCTCCTAAATTGATGCACGATCCACACTAACTCTGAATAAAAAGTACTTTAGGTGCTGTTCTCCAAAACAAGTAGTAGTGAGACATAACCAGTGATGTGCTTTGGAAAGATAAAATTAAGCAGCAGGAAAAATGATGAGAAAAAAAGGAGAATGTAACAATAATACAAGAGAGTGAATGGGAATGAAGAGAGCATTTCAGGGGCTTTTGTTTGACATAGAATAATCTGAACTTACTGCCTGGGTGTGCAAGGAAACGAGACAGCAGAGCCAGAGACAATGCTGTGATTTCCAGCCCAGGTGGCTGAGCACACGAAGTGCCTTTAAAAGGAATGGGGAAGTCAGGGAGAGGCAAGTATATGTGTATGTAAGATTATCAATTTTATTTTGAACAAAGAATGTAAGATTCCAAGAAAATCGGTAGTGGGTAACCTGACGGTAGCACAGAAATTAAGATTAATCCAAACAGAAATGCAGGGTTTAACCCGAAATGGTAGTTCAAGTTGTAGCAGAAGATGAGATAGCCCAAAAATAAAGAGGGGTGGGGGGTTGTTTCCCTTTAAGAGAAAAAGGAAGAGAAGTTCCACAGGGAATGAATGAAAAGTGGCAAATGCTACTTAGGAGGAGAGATCCAGACTGAGAAAACAGCACTGGATTTAGCTAATAAGAGTAAGAGGTATCTTACTCTTATTAGCTAAATACTTGAGTGGTGGGGGAGCCAAATTCAAAACGGTTGAGCAGTGGGTGATGGTTAGAAAATGAAATAAATTCAAGTTTGTCTAGACCCCTCCCGAATCCTGTCTCATCCCAGAAGCATTGGTTACATTTGTAGTCATAGGGCTCTTTTCGGGGGTGGGGGTGGTGTCTGTGGCCCTCCAGATGGTGAGTTAGTTGAATGATTAAGTCAAGCTTTTCGGGGACAAGTGCTCTAAGTCCCAGGCTAACACCTGCTTGTGGGTCTCTCACGCGCGGTCAGCGGCCCCCGTCGGCGCCAGGGGTGTCCCCGCTGCCCGCGGCGCTCCGGGCCCGGATGTGGGAGGCGAAGGCGGTGAGCATCTCTTGGGCGGTGAGGTGGGCGCCGCGCAGGACCAGGCGATGCCCGTCTCCTGGGGGAGAAGCGGATGAGTCAGGTACGCGGAGGACAACGGGGCCAAGGGGCGCCGCGGGCTGCCCGCCGCCCTCCCCGCCCGCCTCCCCGGGCGAGCCCACCGAAGAGCACGTCCACGCAGGGTTCGGAGCCGTCGTGCCGCACGTCCACAGTCACCGAGCACTTCAGGTTGGTGGCGCGGACCTTGTCGCGGCTCACCGCCTGGAGGAAGGTCCTGCGGCGGGAGAGCGGCGTGAGCGCCGGGCCGGAGAGCGCGGGACCCCCGGCGGGAGAGAAGCGCGTCCTTTCCCGGTCCCTCTCCCTTCCCCCCGTACCTCGTAGACTCCACGTTGTTCTCGAAGGGGCAGAACTGAACCCGAACCTCCTTGACGGCCCGGAGTCCCAGCCGGGCCACGGTGGACGCCGCCATGGTAACCTCCGCCCCGGAAGCACTCGCTCGGTCAGACGTGTCGTCAGGGGAGGCTGTGAGTGGCCGCGCTGCCGCAGGCCCCGCCCCTCGGCTTCCGCCGAGCACAGGCTCCGCCCCCCGGCCTCAGGGAGCACAGGCCCCGCCCCCCGGCCTCAGGGGGCACAGGCTCCCTTGCCGCGGCAAGTTGCGTGGGACCGCTGGCCCGGGCTCCGCAGCCCAGCCGCAGACGAGGAGATGGTTTCGGCACAGATTATGGAGGGGCCCATAGCAATTGGTCACCGAATACTACCTACCATTCATAGCCCTGTGGTGTGCAAGAGCCGCCTGCACCTGCTCCGGAAACAGGCCCGTCGTCTGCATTTCCCCTTATGTTCCCGCTGTGCCCATCTAGGTTAACACCAGCTTAGGTGCTGTCCCTCACAAGGAGGACACCATCACCACGGCAGGGATTATCACTTAACCAGGGAGTAAACCCCACCCAGGTCATTGAAAATGAAACGTGTTGAACTCTCAGTAACCAAAACTTAAAAAGGTCCTACAACCCAATATGGTGCAACGGCTGAAAGCAGTAATGGGGAGGACAGGGTAATACAACCCTTGGGACAGACCCAGCTATAGACTGTTTCACCTCTGTGGTTCCTGATGTATGTTACTTTGTGTTTGGTCTGACGCTGGGGACTAAAGTGGCATCTATGCTCTCTGTTTCCTACAGCTTTTTTCTCCTTCCCTTTCCTCTGGGATGCAGCCCCGGGGCCCTCCTCCCAGTGTCTAGCCCTGAGATGTCTTCACTGATGGGGAATTAGGCCTGTGGTACTGCCATTTACTCTGGATTCCAGATACTGGAGTGACCCTGGATTCTTGGATTGTAAGCCCAGGCTGTGTAGTTTGTTCTCACGTGTGTTTTCTTCCAAGCTTCCAGGTGTAGGCTTCTTTAATAGGCAGTTCTAAAGTCTGGGCTTTCCCAGCCAGAAATGCAGAGCACTGACTTCCTGGCTGCTGATTGGAGTCCTCAGGGCTCAGGACTGGTCTCCAGGCAGGAGAGAAAAGGCAGTTGCCACCAGGGACGGCGCTGGTGCTGCCTCAGGGCAAGCCAGGCCTGCTGGTTTCCCACCAGGTAAGCCTCAGGGCTGGGGCCCCCGCCCCACAGCATGCTCAGCAGCTGAGCTGTCTGTGCTGGGGGTGCCCCGGGCCGAAGAGGGGGCTCCAAGCTCTCCAGGCTGTTGAGGCTGCTGCTGGGCAGTTCCAGGGTTTGGACGTCCTTGCACGCACCTGGCGAGGCAGGAGTGGAAAGGAGGTGGCTGCTGGGGAGCCGCTGACGCCAGACCGATGCTGAGTTTGGGGGGTGGGGCCTTTAAAGTAGTAAGCGAGGCCCAGAGAGCCTGGAGTGGAGAAGGGGGAGTGACTCACAGCAACAGGGAGGCCTTCTGTGGACTTGAGTCTTGGGCAGGGGCTGCTGCAGCAGACACAGCAGGGCCCCATCCAGCTGCTGGAAGATGCTGAGCATGAGCAGATTCTGGCGAAGTTCAGGGGACAGGCCCCACCGCTCTTCCTCCAACAGCTCTCGGACCACTCCAAAATCTTGTCTAAGCTGCAGTGTCCCCTGCAGGCTGAAGGCCGAGGTACAAGGTGACCACCTGACCCCCTGGTCTCCCTAAACTGCTCAGCCCCACTTATCCCCTCCCCTTTCCCAATTCCATTCACCCCCCTCCCCCCCCCCCCCCCCCCGCCACTACTTCCTTTTCTCCCCACCTGAACCGGATCCCATGGGTGAGGATGTGGTCCAGCCAGGCACTCAGGATGGCTGTCAATGCCTGGACAAGGGCAGGGGCCTGGGCTGGAGGTAGCAAACCCTGCAATCCTTGCAACACAGGCTCCAGAACAGTGCGGACCACCAACCTCGCATACTCACTAGGAATGCTGGGAAGTTCTGGGATAAGAGAAAAGGAAGGACAGGATATGAGGTTACTGAGACCCTGAGCACCTAATGAAGTGATTGGGGGAAGTCAGTAGGATTTCCAGTGTGGGGGTAGGATTTGGAGGGGTCTGGATACTCTTACCCCCTGGGAACCCTGAGGATGCTGGAATGAGGAGTTACCAGAACAAAGACGACGACGCCAGTACCGACCCCGTGGCATGTGAAGTTCGAAGCCCTGTGTAGCTTGTTTATAGCATTCTTGAAAAAAGAGACTCAGTGACTCTTCAGGCAGGAGCTGTGGGCATAGTGACAAAAGTAAAAGGGGTTTGTCTGCTACGGCAGTGGTCGGCAAACTCATTAGTCAACAGAGCCAAATATCGATAGTTCAATGATTGAAATTTCTTCTGAGAACCAAAAACCAACTTCGGCGCATGGGCCACAAAGTTTCAATCGCACTGTATGTGCGCGTCAGCACGTGGTATTTTTTGGAAGAGCCACACTCAAGGGGCCAAAGAGCCACATGTGGCTCTCAAGCCGTAGTTTGCCGACCACTGTATTAAGCGCTTGTCAAGTTCTGATGCTTTTCTAAGTCTGAGCTGTTTAACCTGGCATTCATAAAACCCAAGAACAGAATTGTATACATAATTGTGTGGCTCAGGCATTATCTGAGGACAGATATCATCGCTTTTACTGCATTTTCCAAAAGGTCTGAACCCAGAAAAAGATTGTGGATAATTGCCCTAAGATTATCCTGCTCTCCCCAGCTTGGTTCGGAGGATAGAAATCCTCCAGATTAATTTTCTCTTAGAGGAACGTTAACAGGAAAAAGAGAGAGAGACCCTCACCACAACTAGTGTTCAAAACCAAATGCTGGGGAGAGGCTGAAGAAAGGGGAGTGGCACAATAGATGGCTGTCATTTATGGAAGGACGGCAGGAACTGTGTGTAGGTCAGGAGCAATGACTTTAACTTTCTGAGAGTCAAGAACCTTTGGGATGTCCTTACACTGAGTATTCTGACAGCCTACTTGCATTTCTCCAGAGCAGAGTGCAACCCATAAAATAAGAAAAGGCCCTGGTTTGGTCTCCTCAGTTTGATAGGTTTTGTTTTTTATTGATTTCAGAGAGGAAGAGAGAGGGAGGGAGGGAGGGAGGGAGGGAGAGATATAAACATCAATGATGACAGAATCATTAATCGCTGCCTTCTGCATGAACCCTACTGGGTTCAACCCAGGCATATGCCTTGATCAGAATTGAACCCAGGACCCTTCAGTCCACAGGCCAACGTTCTATCCACTGACCCAAACCAGCGAGGGCTAGGTTTTGTTTTTGAAGGGGGAGACGGCAAAATAAAAGAGGGTCTCTATAGCCCATCTTGGAGGATAAGAACCCCAAGATGTAAGGTATGTAGTAGCAGGTCTGCAAAGAAAAGGTGACTAAATGCCAGCAAGCCTGAGGAGAGGAAGGAGCCTGGGGGGCTGGACATGGGGGTGAGGCCGGAGCCCATGCGGTTCCTGGTACACATCCTGACAACAGCCTCTCTAAACCAAACCTCTCCTCCCCTCCTTCCTTGTTTATGCCAGGGAAGCGACCCCTCTGTCCATTGATGTTGGCAGGGAACCTCTGCACTCAGTACTCAGTGAACACAAGATCACATGACGAGACAGTCTCTCTGGGACATTACAGTCCAGGTGGGGAGAAAACTCACAACATCAATTCTTTTTCATCCCAGTACTGTATGTGGGGGAATGCCCAGATAGAGGAGCAAGGCATCAGGGTGCTTTGTACAGTGTTTGGTTCACACAGTGAGCACGCCGTCCCTGTTCCTTTAAAATTTAGCAGAGCCGAAACCGGTTTGGCTCAGTAGATAGAGCGTCGGCCTGCGGACTGAAAGGTCCCGGGTTCGATTCCGGTCAAGGGCATGTACATTGGTTGCGGGCACATTCTCAGTAGGGGGTGTGCAGGAGGCAGCTGGTTGATGTCTCTCTCTCATCGATGTTTCTAGCTCTTTATCTCTCTCTTCTCCCTTCTTCTCTGTAAAAAATCAATAAAATATATTTTAAAAAAATAAAATAAATAAAATTTAGCAGAGACTCCAAGAAGATTCCAAGTCCCTGAGGTGTGCTGTGCCCCACCCCCAGCCCCAACACAAAAGCTAGCCGCTCTTGGGGGGTCCGTGCTCGCCTCACCTGGATGTGTATCGCCAGCTTCTGGATTTCCAGGCCCAGCTGCCGCTCCACCTCCAGGGCCAAGCTCTCCTCGGAGACCAGGCCAGAGAGGACTTCTGCCTGGTGTAACAGGGGCTTCGGCAGAAACAGGGGGTGAGCTCTGAGCCCAGCCTCGGCGGCTCCCCTCCCCGTCCCTGGCTACTTACCGGCAAGTCCTTCTGCACCAGGAGCAGGAAGGAGCCCGGGGCCCAGGCTGCCAGGTGCTGCTGGGCTCTGCTCCAAAACCAGAGCAAGGTTGTCTGCAAGGTGCAGAGCCCCAGGGCAAGGGGTGCAGGGCCTGGGGAGGGGAGGGACAGGCATCTGAGGGGCCGTGGGGCACCTTTGGGAGGAGCCAGCCTTTAGCACAGAGGGAAAGAGCCAAAACCGGTTTGGCTCAGTAGTAGAGCGTCGGTCTGCGGACTGAAAGGTCCCGGGTTCGATTCCGGTCAAGGGCATGTACCTTGGCTGCGGGCACGTCCCCGGTGGGGGGTATGCAAGAGGCAGCTGGTTGATGTTTCTAGCTCTCTATCTCTCTCCCTTCCTCTCTATAAGATATAATAAAATATATTTTTTTAAAAAAAAGAAGAACAGAGGGAAAGAATAAAGGAGATATCCTCAGCCGTGCTCCTGTTCCCCCAGCCCCGGCGGCTTGTCTCACCTGGAGGCTGACAGAGCAGCAGCCCCGACCTGGGCTCCCGGAGGGCGTCCAAGAGAGGAGGGAAGAGCCGCTGCAGAAGCTCGGTGGTTTGAGAGGACGAGGAAAGGCTGCTCTGGTCCCCAGCAGACCCCAGGGCTTGGCAGAAGACTGGAGATGAGGGGGGCACGGTTTGACAGGGAAAGGGCAACTGGGGCTTGTGTCACTCCCGGGGTCCCCGTTCTTCTCACCTTGGTCCCAGCTCCGGATAAGAGACTGATGAAGCAAGCTGTGACACAAAGAAGCCAGCTCCTTCTCACACTCCTGAGGCAGGGACGCTAATGGGAGAAATGACTCGAGCCTGCAAACAAGGCCTCCATTTTCTACAATCACTGCCCACTCAATGATGGGGGGGAGAGAGGAGGCATCCCCCCTCCCTCTCCCCCCTCCCCCCAAACTCAAGACTAGGGTGAAAAGCAAGACTTTGCCTACAAAGCTCAGAAGGTATAGCCTGAATCCCGGGTGGCAGAGGAGAGCAAGGGGGTGTTCATTGTAAAGGACCTGCTTTTGTAAGTCAGGCTGGAAGGTGAGTGAGGTGACCTACAGAGAACGCCCTCTCCAGCCCTCCCAAACGCCCCCCAACCCAAGCCCACCACCACTCACCCTGACTCAGCTGTGGTGCCGCTGCCCTGGGGTCCCTCCAGGGTCCCAGACTCAGGTCCAGACTCTGAGCACAGGCTGCCCACAGCAGGGTCCAGTACTGGCTCCACAGGGCTCCAGCCCCACGGGGCCCCGGGCCACCGCTGGCCGAACCCGCCACGCCCCCGATCAAGCCCAGGAGACCCAGCACCAGCTCCCGCTCCTCACACCACCACGCGAGGAGCTGGTCCCACGGGCCCGGTCCCCGGAGCGCCTCATTCAGCCGCCGGGCCACCAGGCGCCCCCGCTCCTCCGCCAGGAGGCAAAGCACTCGGCCCGGGGGGAAAGGGCGCGCGGCCCCCGGGACGTGCGCGAAGGCTTTTCCCTGCAGCTGATGGTAGGCGGGCAGCGCCAGCAGCAGGTCGGCCAGTTTTGGGGACAGGACGGGGCTGGTGGGCGCCCGGCCCAGAGCACGAAGCTGCGCCTCGACGACGGCATCCAGGCGCCGGGCAGCCAGTCCGACGGGGCGCGCCAGGAGCAGCGCCTCGGGAGTTTCTCGGAGGCCGGCTCGCAGGGCAGCCTTTCGGGGAAGCGGCGGCGGCAGCAGGTCGCGGCACAGCGGAGGCCAGGCGTCCGGGGTCGGGAACGGTGCCCCGGGGTCCAGCCTCCCCAGGAGGCGCACGGCCGCCTGCAGGTGGCGGGCGCAGTCCCGCATCTGGAGGAGCCGCTCCCGCTCGCGGTGCAGCCGCAGCAGCGCAGCCCGGAGACGCTGCAGCGCGGGAGGGACCGGCCGGGCGGCGGCGGCGGCGGCGGCGGCGGCCTCCCCCCGCCTCGGGTCTGCGGCGCCAGCCTCGTGGCGCCCTCCCTGGTCCGTCGGCGCCGCCCACCACGCCTGCCCTCCGGCAGCTCCGCCGGGCCGCTGGTCCAAGCAGGGGATGCTCCCGGCCACCGGCAGCAGCCCCGGCTCGCAGCGGACATCTCCGCCGGTGGCGGCCGCTCGCCTCCTCTGCCAGGGCTCCTCCCCCGCGGAACCCGCCGCCCGCGCCCACGGCTGCGGCCCCGGAGCGAGCGGGGGCAGGCCGTCCGAGCGGGACGCCCGGGCCATGGTCGGCGGGCCCCGGCACGAACCTAACGATTCCCGCCGGCCCGCACCGCCCAACGTCCGCGGGAGCCTGGACTCCGCCCCACCCACGGAGCCGTCATTCCTGGACTGTCCTGACCCCTCTCGCGCCCCGTAGCCGGAGACTTCCGCCCCTAACAAAGATGGCGGCCGCCCGCGTTGCCCTCTCACCCCTTCGGCCCACATCCAAAACAAAACTGTCTTTCACTTTCGGGTTACTGTGGGCGCGAGATGCCGCTGGTTCCGAAGGCAGCGGGGCGGATCAAGCTAGGTAAGCGGGTGGGACCGAACGGGGGGCCATCCAGGCGGGCAGGGGCAGCCTGTCTCGGGACTGTCTGTCTTCAGTAGGGTTCTGAGCCTCCTGCGGTGGTTGAGGTCCCCGGCCAACAACCCCTCTCCCTGACTTTTCCTGTAGACTGTCCTCTGAGGCCCGGCTGCCCGCTGGGGGGCGCTGCTGTCCCCAGACTCTGCAAGGAGTTCGGACCCGAGGACTACGGCGATGAGGTAAATGGACCCCTAGCTCCCCCCAGCGCCCGGTTTCGGTCGATCACGCCTATTTTCACCCCGCGGTGCCGAGTCTCGCCCCGGCCGGGAGCCCCGCTGGGCCGCGGGCTTGGAGAGGCGTGGCCTGGGCGGGGGAGGCGGCTGCCGGGATCCGTGCGAGAGGTGCGCGGGGTGGGGCAGCTTGGAGTCTGTGGGTTGAGGATTGGGAAGGGAGTACGAGCTCCTGGGGAAGGGTGTTATGACCAGAGGGAGCCGTGGGAGCAAAGACACCAAAGCAAGGAAAAGTTAAGAGAACTTCCTTGAAATGCAACCTGAGCCGAGAGTTTGTTTTAAACTGTAGGAGAGGAGGGAACGAAGGCACTTGAAAGGCCTTTGCCCAACCTAGGGTTTGGATGTTCTCAGGTAGGTGATCCGGTTATTGAGGGAGGGGCAGGGTCAGATTTGGGGACACTGAGAAGCTATATTTCCAACGGCTTCATGGTTTTCTGTAAACACCTCAAACTCACAAGTCCAGAAGTTTATCATCTTTGCAAACGGGTTGCTCTTCCTCTAATCTTAGTTTTGGTTGATGACACAAACTTCCACCCAGAAACCTGAAAGTCATTCTATGTCGCCCTCCCTTTCCTGTACGTCACACAGGCAGTTAGTCACTGCTTCTGAAGTGTCTCTCTCCAATCGAACCATCATTTCCATTCCCCCTCCTGCTGCCTCTGCCTTCGTTCAAGAGCTCATTCTCTCCGGCCTGGACAGTGGTGATGGCCTTGTCACTGAACATTCCACCAGGAGTATTCTATCTGAGTGTTTCACTTCCCACATCAGGACCACTCCCCGTCACTAAGGGAACAAAGTTCTAACTCACTGGGTCACATGGAGTTCTTCAGATACAGCTCCCAGCAGATCTCTATTAGAACAGGCTCCTCCCCAATCTGTCTGCCATTTCCCACCCGGCACACGCTCGCTCAGCACCGGCTATGCACCTAACACAGGCACTGGTTTCTGCTGGGAAAACAAGTCTATCAAACATGTAAGAAAAACCCCTTTATGGAATGGATTCGAAATATCCAGTGGAAGCAGCCAACTAATACATAAACGACATAGTATGTCAAACACAGGAAGCGCAAAGAGAAATAAAGCCAGGAGGAGGCTAGGGACCACTGAGTGGAGTTCAGAGACTTGTTTTAAGAGGAATGGCCAGAGAAGGTTTCTCTACAAAGGTGCAAGCAGAGAGCGGAAGAGGGCAGAAGGCTGAGCCATTCACTGGGGAAAGAGCACTCCAGCAGAGGACCTAAGTACAAAAGCCCTGAGAGGTTAAAAGTGAAGCTTCTCTGTGCCCTTGGTGTTACAGGGACCTAAGAGGAGGTCACTGTGGCTGGAGGAGGGTGATAAGACGGTAGGAGGTGATTCATGAAGGTATTGGGGGGGGGGGAGGGGCATGTCATGTGTGGCCAGGTTGTAAATTAAGATAATAGCACAGAATGTGTTTGGAGGAGAGGTGGAAGGTCAAAGAAGTCTTTTTTTGTTTTGTTTTGTTTTGTTTTGTTTTGTTTTGTTTTGTTTTGTTTTAAGATGGCCGGAGTAGGATGAGGAGGAAAAGGGAGGTTGAAGACATAGGAATGATATATATTGGGATTTTTAAATATATATATTTTATTGATATTTTACAGAGAAGAAGGGGGAGAGAGAGAGCTAGAAACGTCGATGAGAGAGAAATATCGACCAGCTGCCTCTTGCACACCCCCTACCGGGGATGTGCCTGCAACCAATGTACGTGCCCTTGACCGGAATCGAACCCGGGACCTTTCAGTCCACAGACTGACGCTCTACCACTGAGCCAAACCAGTTTCTGCTATATTAGGATTTGAATGGCAGGTACCTCCTCGGGAGGCTGCCTCAAAGGGTTCCAGAACATGCATTATTTGTGTCTAAGTTTCAGTTTGGGGAGTTGAAGTGGACCCACCAACAATTCAAATTTGAGAATAAAGCTTGATGAAAGTGCCCACCGATGTGAATGAAGATGCTGTTGAGTCCAGACTGTCTCCTGAGGGGAGCCCTGCACCTAGCACCGTGTAGAGGCTGACTATTCCTCAGTGGTCTGAGGTCCTGCCTACACGTTATTTTAGCACTCTGGAGCTTCACGTGGCTTCGAGGTTTCTCAGTCAGCAGGCTACCACCTAGTCAGGGTCTGCTCTGTTTAGGCATGATTGGCCGCATTGGGACGTGATTATTCCTGTCCTTCTTAGTTTAATTTTTATTTTTTTATATATTTTATTGATTTCAGAGAGGAAGGTTGAATTCCGGTCAAGGCACACACATGCCTGGGTGGCAGGTTCCAGTAGTGGGTGTACAGGAGGCAGCCAGTCAGTCAGTGATTCTCTCTCATCGTTGATGTTTCTCTCTCTCCCTCTCCCTTCCTCTCTGAAGTCAATAAAAATATATTAAGAAAAGCAGTGAGTAGTAAGGCTCTGTATTGTATAACACAGTCTATGTGAGCGCAGCTTGGCTGAGAGAGAGAAGAGATCATGGGAGATGAAAGGGCCTGGCGTGTCGTTGAGGGGAGACAGAATTTGAACTAGACCCTGAGGTTGAGACAAGATGTGGTAAGAAAGCAGGTCAGAACCAGGAGGGACTTGAGGACCACTGGGGGGAAAGCCTGCGGCTGGAAAGAGCCTGGTGGCAGGGGGAGGATTGGAAAGGTCGGCCAAGGAGCTTTTTGGAAGGTTCCAGATCCCAGGTTGAGCAGCTAGACGCCAATGGGTGGCCTCGGCAGTGGGGGGTTCCTGGAAGTGTCTCGGGAAGGGGGTCATTGTTGGGAGCCTGGCTGTGGGGAGAGACTTGAAGGTCAGGGGAGAGGCCAGCCTGGCATTGCTGCGTTCAGTTAAGCGTGAGGTAGCTCCAGGCGGGTTACACGGGGGCAGTTCCTATTCAAGGACATGACGGGGGGCGTAACTGGATGAGCAGGCAAGAGGGCTTCATTTTAGCGGCTGACCTGGTGGCAAATCAGGGGAGGAGATACTGGATGGTGGAGAAGGCCGGGCTGAGAGCCCACTCACCGCCTTGGGAAGGCAGGACGGTGGTGAAGTGAGGTGACCCGCCATGAAAGCTGAGAGCAGTGAGATTTGCGGCGCTGGCTGGGAGAGGTGGGCCGCTTTGTGGTTTCCATGGTGGAGGGGTCCACCCGGCCAAGCCCCTTGCTCTCTCCCAGAGCTCCCCCCAACACCAGCCTACCTCCCCTCCTCTCCCAGGACATAGTGGATTTTCTTCGACGGCTGGTGGAGAGTGATACCCAGGGCCTACACCGGATCCGTGTGGATGGGAGCAGCGGGCGGCTGCAGCTGTGGCACCATGGTGGGGAGTGAAGGGGCCGGGCCCAGGGATCAAGGCTGGTACCCTGGGGAGGGCTGGCCCTCAGATGCTCCTCCCCCTCATGTTTTTTCTTTCCCTTCTCTCTCTCCCTCCCTGGACAGATTACCTCCTGGACCACTTCCATGATGAGGGAGAAACGCCTAGACAGAGTGATGGGGGCAAGGGGGCTGCGGGCCCGGGTACCTACTGTGGTCTCCAAAAGTCCTTCCTGTGCCCTCCCCAAGGGCCTAAGCCCTGCCCCCAAAGACCCTCGGCCTCGGCACCCTGGCCCAGCAGCTCGGACAGCCTGCTTCAGGTGCCCATGCCCCGGAAGCTCCTGCTGACCGAGGAGGTGAGACTGTCTGCATGGGGCTTCACCCTCCCCCAGGGATCTCCGAAACCCCGCATTCCCGTATCCATATCCCCCCTAACCTGGACCTTTCCGGATCCTTCCATACTTGCCTCTGTTGCTTTCTCTCCCTTTTCCTGCCGCCTGCCCCTCCTCCTCCAGGAAGCCAACCGCCTGGCGGAGGAGCTGGTGGCTGAGGAGGAGCGCGCGAAGCAGAAAGCGGAGAAGAAGCGACTCAAGAAGAAGGTGGCTAGAGGGCCGGGGGCGGGAGCTCAGAGGGATTGGGGGGAGGGAAAGCTTCGAGGTGGCCTGCAGGAGCCTCTTGCCAGGGGGCCCACGGGGTCCAGGGACGGTAGGGCCTCCCCGAGACCATGTGGTGCAGCAGGTCTGGGGCCACCGTACTGCCCGGGCTGGGCTCCGCCTCCTCCTGGCTGTGAGGTGTCTGCTCTCTCACCTGTGAAATGAGGGTAACCACGCCTCCCTCAAAGAGTCCCAAGGATTAAGTGAGATAGCCGAAACCAGTTTGGCTCAGTGGTGGAGCTTCGGTCTGCGGACTGAAGGGTCCCGGGTTCGATTCCGGTCAAGGGCATGTGCCTTGGTTGCGGGTGGGTCCCCGGTGAGGGGTGTGCAAGAGGCAGCTGGTCGATGTTTCTAGCTCTCTATCTCTCTCCCTTCCTCTCTGTAAAATATCAATTAAAAAAATGTATTTAAGTGAGATAGTATATGCAGAACTCTTCACCAGTACATACATGGCATAGAGTATATATTCTCCACACGAAGAACTGATCTCAGGATACAAATTGTGTCGGTGTAATTTAAGTATAGTGCTCAGAATACATCATCATCATCATCATCATCATCGTTATTACAGCGCCAAAAGGACCGAAAGCGACAGGAGCGCCTGGAGCAGGACAGCGGGGTGCCCAAGGTGAGTGTCCACAGGCAGGTACCGGGAGTACCAGGCGCCAGGGAGATGGGGGATCGAAGGCCTGTGGCTCCAGGCCTTCCCAACTATCTTCCCTCCAGGTGGAGGCCACCCCGGATGGGAATGGGAGCCCCCCATCCAGCCCTGGGAACCCCGCTCAGGGACAGTGTGGTGAGGAAGAGGTGAGAGCCCCCTTTATTCCCCTCTTGGCCTCTGCTTGCCCCCTACTCCCCCCTACCCGAGGACATACTTCATCCCCACCCCCGCCCTCCCTTCCTTTCTGCTCACAGGACGTCCTGGATCTGTCCAGCACTTTTGTGTCCTTGGCGCTGCGCAAGGTTGGGGATTGGCCCCCCAGCTCTCTCCGAGAGAAGGAACTGAGCCGGGAGCCCCAAGGCAAGAGCCTGGGCCCTCAGAAGAAGCCGAGCCCGGAGGAAGGGAGCCAGGAGGAAGGGAGCTCGCTGCCGAGAGAAGAGGCCCCCAGGCAGAGCCCTAAGGCAGAGGTGAGGTGAACGGAAGAACCTCCGCTGGAACTAGTGGAAAATTCTGGGGAGTCCCATGATCTAAGGGTTGAGGGCAGTGAGCAAGAGAAGGAGTTCTCTGGCCTCGTGTATAAGAAACTTGGGGTCAAGCTCCACCTCTGACACCCTGACCCTGGCTAGTTCCCTCAGCAGGAAAGTAGGGCTGATAGTGTCTAGCAGAGCTGTTATGAGAATTACTTGAGCTAGTTGATGCCCATTGTAATGTTAATTGTGTGGACAACAGAGGAGAATTCCGGGAGGTTGAGGCCCAAGTCCTGCTTGACTCCCCTCCCCCTGCCGTCCCTAGGCATCTCTGGGACTGCTGGCAGCCGCCTTACAGCAGAGCCAGGAGCTGGCAAGTAAGATCCTCTCCCTCCTCTCTCCCCCCTCCCTGGGCTAGCCCCACCTGAGCTAGCTCCATCTGAACCTCCCTACCCTCCCTCCTTGCCAGAGTTGGGTACTGGCTTTGCCCAAAAAGGTTTCTACCACGAGGCCGTGGTCATCTTCACCCAGGCCTTGAAGCTCAACCCCCGGGACCACAGGTAGGTGGGGGCTCTGCCCTTGTGCTGGGGGTGGGGGGTGGGGTCAGGGCAGGGCGAGGTGTTGAGGACCTGGACTTCTGGCCATTTTGTCTCCCTCAGGCTATTTGGAAATCGCTCTTTCTGCCACGAGAGGCTGGGCCAGCCGGCGTGGGCCCTGGCTGATGCTCAGGTGGCCCTCACCCTGCGGCCTGGCTGGCCCCGGGGCCTCTTCCGCCTGGGCAAGGCCCTGATGGGACTGCAGGTACTGGGGCCAGCTTCGGAGGCGGAGGAGGGATTTGGGTGGGATGGTGGGTATTGGGTTTACATGGACATTTCCCAGGTACGTTCCATGTGCTGCAGTGTCACAGTGTCAGTGATATTAGGAGTTGGGGGCCAGCTTGAGAAAGAGGGCACTTTTAAGTTCCTTGACCACTCCCCTCCGCCCAGTACCTAAACTTTCCTCTTTCTAATCGGGGACCACAGCGTTTCGAGGAGGCCGCTGCTGTGTTCCAGGAGACCCTGAGAGGCGGGTCCCAGCCTGACGCGGCTCGGGAGCTCCACACTTGTCTTCTGCGGCTTGCTATGGTAAGGGAGCCGGCTGTGCTCTTGCCGAGGGGCAGCAGGGAGAACTGGCTGTGATTGCAACACCAAGAGAGCTGCCTTCTGCCTCAGTGGGGCAGGAGGCGGGGGGGGGGGGGGCGGGGGGCAGAATTAGGGGGGTGAGGGGCTGAGCTGCGCTGCTGGAAAGGAGTGCGTCAGGGGGCCCTCCCTTTCCCTTCTCTGCAGGATCGGCAAGGAAGATTCCCTGCACCACCTCCGCCAGCGGGGTTCCCCCAGCCATTTCCCCCGCCTGAGCCCGTGGCCGCGGGCCTTCTCTCCCTCGGTCACCCTCCAAGCACTGCGCCAGGGGCCCCTGGCCTTCTGTCTCCACCCGTGCACCATCCACCTCATCACCCGAGCTTCTCCAGCCGGCCCCACCCCCAGACTCAGAGTGGAAGACCGCCTCTCCATCTCCAGAACCCCTCAAAGGGCTGGGGCACCCTGGGACTTGGGGCCCCGCATCTACCTCAGGCCAGATGAGGGAAGACCTGTCCCTCATAGGACAAGGCCATGTGCATATCCCACAAGGATGAGGGACAATGTGTGGTGGCTGTTCCCTGAGTATTTTGAGACCTTGTATTTCAAAACCATAGTTAGAGACACCCCTGAGAGTCATTCCTCTTGCTACCGAGACCTTCTGATGAGACAAAGAGGCCCATGACCGCTACAACGGCCTATCTTTTGTTCTCAAGCAGACAGCTTCTTCTGGGCCAGTGGTCGGCAAACTGCGCGGCTCACGAGCCGGTTAACGGCTCTGTTGACTAATGAGTTGGCCGGCCACTGCTCTGGGCAATAAGGAAAAATAAAATCCACCAAGGCTCAAGAAGGGAAGCTTACAAGTACTCAAGTTCAGGTGTTAGGACTCCAGGGGGCATTTGAGGCTTGCTCTGCCCCTGGCCCCAGGGAACTCACTCACCAGCCAGAGCTCTGTGCCTGGGAATGGGTCATAGTGATGAGCAAGGCCGAGTCCCGCTCTTCACCTTGTGGGTGCTCCCTCATCCTAATCCCAGTCCTTGCCCTGTCTTCTCCAGCTCCAGCCCCTCATGACTTGTTTCCTGTCCATATTTTGTGCACATGTGACCCATCCCTTGCCCAATGGTCCGATGCTCGCTTCCTCTGACTGCTAGAAGGTTCACCAAGCGTTTGCATTTGGGAATTCCCTTACCCAGGCCCTGCCTGGAGCTGGCTAGCCCATCCAGCTCCACACTTCCCCCTGCTGGCTCTCCTGCGGGTGGGCCTCAGCAGGCACCCAGGCTGCCGTGGCCGTGTTCCTTCTCCACGGCAGCACTGGGCATTGTAGCTAGTCTTTACCTTTGTGCATTTGCTCCCTTTTCCCACCAAGGGTCGCTGCCCCAAGAGATGGATACAAGTCTCTTCTTCCCGTGTGAGAATCATGAGTTCTTTTTGGTTTCTCTGATTCTGGCAGCTGCCCCTGGCTGGTTCCTATCTAGTGTTGCCTGGACTCTCAGCTCATGTAATTGTGAATCTCCAGGGGATTTTTAGGCCTCCCAGAATGCCCTCCCAAGAGGAACCATTCATCAGGATAAGTGATTCCTGCTGCCTTTTGTGGGTCTTGCTCAATACTGTTCACACCTAGAGATAGGAGGTGTTGAAACTGTACAGTCAGATGAAATCTGCCTTTAATAGTTGGGTGACCTCGGACAGGTCTCTCAACATCTGTGCCTCAGTTCCCTCATCTGTAAAATGGGTGCAATCCCTACCTCACAGAGCTGTTGCGAGGACTGAAAGAGAAAGCGAGAAAATACCTACAAAGTGCCTGGTACCTAGTGACTGTTAAATAAACCAATTTTTATCTGCAACTGTCCTACATATTCATGATTCCCATGGTGGAAAGAAAGGGGATTGCTGCTTATTTCACAAAATACAGAGTTCCTGGCCCTAGGACAGGGGTGGGCAAACTTTTTGACTCAAGGGCCACAATGGGTTCTTAAACTGGACCGGAGGGCCGGAACAAAAGCAACCTGACCATGCTGGCACTCTCATCTTGGGCTGCTGGTGAAGGAGCGAAGGGGAGAGCAAGAAAACCCTCCACTCTTTCAGCTCCTCGGGCCGGATATAACAGCCAAACAGGCCGGATCTGGCCCGCGGGCCATAGTTTACCCATGGCTGCCCTAGGAGAACTCATTCACTAGCCAGAGCTCTATGCCTGGGAATGGGGTCATAGTGATGAATTGCTAGTGGTGTATGAATTGCTGCTTATTTCACAAAATACAGAGTTCTTGCAGAAACCGGTTTGGCTCAGTGGATAGAGCGTCGGCCTGCAGACTGAAGGGTCCCAGGTTCGATTCCGGCAAGGGCATGTACCTTGGTTGCGGGCACATCCCCAATGGGGGGGTGTGTGTGCAAGAGGCAGCTGATTGATGACTCTCATCGATGTTTCTAACTCCCTTCCTCTCTGTAAAAAATTAATAAAATATATATATTTTTAAATACAGAGTTCTTGGGACAGTGGTTCTCAAAGTGTGGCCCCTGGACCAGCAGCATCAGTGTCATCTGGGAACCTGTTACAAATGTAAGTTCTCAGGCCCCACCACCAGAGACCTTCTGAATCAGAGTCTGCAGGGCCGGAGCCCAGCGACTGTGTTTCAGTAATCCTCCGGGGGTCCTGGTGTTCCTGTCCGGAGGCCGTTTTGAAGGACAGGCTTGAGTTTTGTTCGATCAAGGCTTGATGATAAGAGATGGCAGTGCTGGGCTAGAATTTAGGAAACCTCAAGTGGAGGGAGTTTATGGCTCAGAACCAACTAACTTGACCGGCCCCTACCTCCCTAAGTAGCATTATTATTATTATTTTTTAATTATATTTTATTGATATTTTACAGAGAGGAAGGGAGAGAGATAGAGAGCTAGAAACGTCGATGAGAGAGAAACATCGACCAGCCGCCTCCTGCACACCCCCACACTGGGGATATGCCCGCAACCAGTGTACATGTCCCCGACCGGAATCGAACCCGGGACCTTTCAGTCCGCAGACCGACGCTCTACCACTGAGCCAAACCAGTTTCGGCCTAAGTAGCATTATTTGCCCTGGAAGTTCTTCGCTTATGCCTGGTTGGGGCGTGTTGTTGGGGAGAGGAGATTGTTGTTTTTAGGGATGACTCCACCAGAGCCCTGCCCATCTGGCCTTGTTCTGGGGGGAACTCTCTGCTTTGGGGACCCCGCCAAGGCTCCTGGCGTCTCTAAGAATAGCTAATTACCACTACTCTGCGGTATCTTCGCTTTCAGGCTGAGCTGGCTCCCTGCTCTCCCAGCCTCTCAAAGACACAGTCCCTCTTGTCCCAGACTTGAATCTTCTCCGAGAGCCACAGGACTCCTGACATGTTGTCCCCATACTCACACTGCTAACCAGTAGGTTGTGATAAAGCAGCCTGAGTTCTGAGCCCCCAGGGCTGGAAAGCAGAGTGCTAACCCATCCTGATTTTCCTGGGACTGAGGGATTCCCTAGGTGTGGGACTTTAGCTAAATCTGGGAAGGAAGTCCTGGATACACAGGAATAAGTCGGTCACCCTACTCTAAAGGTTCCAGAGAGGCCATTAGAAGGGGATAAAGGAAATAAGCAGGAGGGGGGGGGCCTTGAACTCATGAACCAGGGGAGGTATGTATGTGTATATGTGGTTGAAGGGACAACACAGTTACAGACAACACAGTCTGTTTATGTCCATGATGCCATTTGCCAGTTGCCCAGGTTTGCAAGGTTGTCACTGACTCATGCAATTTTTCGTCACTGGCCGAATCACACTGATTCATCGTTGCTGGCAACTCCCTCATTCCCTGCTCCAAGTCTGGCCCTGAATTCTCTCTGCTCTGACCTTTTGCAGTAGCCAGAAACACACTCCTTCCTCAGTCTCTGGTCCACCCTAAACACAGCACTCATGCCTCTCCTCTAAAACCCCCAAGGACCATGTTCTGTGTACAGTACAATGCCTACATTTCTATCCGTGGCCCTTCTCCTCTCCTCTCTGTCATCTCCTCTTTCAGTTAGGCCCAGTCACACTCATAGGGACAGAACCTTCCGGGGCCAACAGCACAAGCATGAGTCAGACAACAGGTGAGTCCCAGCCCCACCCCTTAGAAGCCTCATGACAAGACCAAGTTCCCTTGGGCTTCTGTGATTCATCCAGTTTCCTTATCCTTAAAATGAAATTAAAGCCTCATTATCTCCTGGGGTTATTGTGAAGATTAATCCATGCAAGGCACCTGGAACTGCTCAGTGAGCGGTAGCTATTGTCTGAAAAGGCCAGGTTTCCTCTGCCTTCCAGCCCTGTTCACTCTCCTGGGACCTCCCCCTGCATCTGAGACCCTAACTGAGCCTTCTTTTTTTATTTTTATTTAATTTTATTGTTTTTTTTTTACAGATAGGAAGGGAGAGGGATAGAGACCTAGAAACGTTGATGAGAAACATCGACCAGCTGCCTCCTGCACACCCCTTACTGGGGATGTGCCCGCAACCAATGTACATGCCCTGACCAGGATCAAACCTGGGACCTTTCAGTTTGCAGGCCAAGGATCTATCCACTGAGCCAAACCGGTTTCGGCCTAACTGAGGCTTCTTAACCCCTGCCAGTGAGCCTGTGGTTCCTGGGGCAGATGAATGGAAGATCTGAGGAGGGACCTACTGGGAGAGAGGGGAAGCTGGAAAGACACCTAAGCATAGTCTTCCGCTGATTACCTGGGAGGGACGTGCATAAAAGGTCTGTAGCTGCTGAGTGCTCCTCTTCCCTCCCCATCACACGGCACCAGGGTGATTAGTCACCAGTGGGATACATTCATCTCAGAAATGCCTGCCCGAGGAGGTAGGCTGGCAGTTACTCCAACCTCCGCCTCGCGGGCGGGCGGCGCCACCCCATCCTGTCGCCACCGCCTCTGCCGTCCTAGTGGGAACAATTTCCGCCCCGCAGTGGATGGAGGTCCCGGAAGCAGGGGTGTTCCCCCCTCTCCCAGCTTGCATCACTTTGTGACTCCGGCTTAGGGTTCTTTCAGGTGGGGTGGGGAGAAGGGGCGGGGCTCCATTCACAAATGACCTCAAGTGAGAAAAGAAAGATAAAACGACCTCAATTTGGGGCCCGGCTTGAGGTTAGGAGCCAGGTCTCAGAGGTTTCAGGGGGATCAAAGGCTTGGGGAACTGCGACCCAGGCAGCTTGTAGGGGAGGTGCTTCCGCAGCTACTGGACCTCCTCCTCCTCCTCCTCCTCCTCCTCCTCCTCCTCCTCCTCCTCCTCTGAGCCCCGAGTCTCCCGGGCTCTGAAGGCTGGCTAGATGCCAGGGACCAAATCCTGACCCAGGGGCTCCTCCTTTGTACAACGGCCATACTTATACCACCTACCTTTGTAGGGTTGCTTGCTATGAGGGTTAAAGAAAACCGCTTCGCACATGCCAAGCAAGGGACGCCCGAAACAACCAGCAGATGTTGCTCTCACTGCTGGGGCGGGATTGAGGCGTGATGCAATGGGGTCTCCACTTTATTCTCAAGAACTAGCAAAGGTGGGCGTCTGCACCGGGAGCCGGGAGAGGCCGCGGTGGGCCGCCGCCCTCCCTCCGCCGCCCGGGCAGGGTGCGGAGCGCCGAGGCGAGGGGGCCGGAAAGTCCAGCGCTCCAGAGCGAGGGCGGCGGCTTGGCCTTCAATCGTCCACCCGTATCTCCTCGTCCGACAGGTGCGGCCCGGGGTCCGGCCGCGCGGGGCCCAGGCCCAGGCCCAGGCCCAGGCCGAGGCCGAGGCCGCGGGCGCCGTCCGGCGGCGCGAGGCGGCCCCGCGCCTCGGGGCTCAGCGCGCGCAGCGAGGCCACGTCGGCGCGCATCTCCTCCGCGTCGCGCCGCAGCTTGGCGCGCCGGTTCTGGAACCACGTGACGACCTGCGCGTTGGCCAGGCCGAGCCGCGCCGCCAGCCCGTCCCGCTCGGCGGGCGCCAGGTACCTCTGGCTCCCGAAGCGCCGCTCCAGCTCCAGCACCTGCTGCGCCGTGAACGCCGTGCGCGACTTCCGCCGGCGGCGGCCCGCCGGGCCGGGGCCCGGGGCGCCCGGGGCCGCGCGGCCTGCGGAGACGGGGCGGGGGTCAGTCTCCGGGCTGCGGGCACGGGCTTCCGTCCCCGAGGAAAACCCCGCAGCGGCCCGAGTTCCGGGGTGGGGGGTGGGGGGTGGGGGGTGAAGGTGCGGGAGCTGGACCGCGGTCCCTGGGCGAAATGCGCGAGGGGCAGGCCGGGGATGGGGTTCGGGGGCACGAGGTGGAACCAGCCGCTGGGATGCGGGAGGCAGCAGGCTGGGGGCGTGCAGCGAGAGGAGCGGGAGGAAGGCGGGCCGGGCCGGGGGAGCCAAGCTGCAGGGTCCGGACGGCCGGAGCGCGCCTTTGAGGCCCCCCGGAGGCTCCGGTCGAGCGGGCTGCAGGTTGGGGCCCGCACCAGCGGACCGGCCTGCGGGGTGTAACAGGACCCCGACCCCGGGCCCTTCTGTAGACTTGTGGGTCGTGCCGGGCACACTAGGCTTACTCTCGGTTCATGACACACACTTTCCCCCCTATCCTGCCTTCCCGTCCCCCTCCCCCAGCACAAAAGGGAGGGAGGTGGTGCGTGTGCCGAGGGCAAGGAAAGGCGGGGTTCGATCCTGAGCCCCTGGCGGCCCCAAGGCCCGTCAGCCCCGGGCGCCCTCCCTCCCGGGAAGAGCGGGGCTGGGAGCGGGGCGCACGGCCCGGAGAGCCCCAGCCTCGCCGCCCGGCACTCGCTACGCCCGCCTGGCCCTGGCTCCCCGGTTTACAGCCTCCGGCCCAGGCCTTTTGTCTCCTCTCTCCGGCCCTTCCGTCGCGACTGCCCCGCCTACAGCGAAAGGACTCCACGGGCCACCCGCTCGGTTCCGGACCGCCCTGCCCTGCCCCTCGGCCGAGGGGCGCCGGCAGCCGGGGGCCGGGGACCCACCGAGGGCCGAGGAGCGGCGGGCGTTGGCCGGGCCCGGCACGTGGGCTGAGGGGGGCAGCGGGCAGGTTGGGGTGGCGGCCGGGATGCCCAGAGGTGGAGCCGGGGGGCTCGGGGGAGAGAGGTGGGGGGAAGGATAAGTGGCCGGCGCCGTACCTTCAGGGCGCTGCAGAGCGAGCCCGTCCAGGCCGCGGAAGGCGTTGCTCGTCAGCTCCTCCAGCGCGCACAGCGGCGACGCGGGGCCTGGGCTCGGCGCCGGGAGCTGCGCCGCAGACGGTCCTCGAGGGACCACGCGAGGGCCGAGGATGTCCGCGATGCTGAAGGGCGTCTGGGCTGCCCGCGGCTCGGGGCCCGAGCTCATGGCCGGCCGGCCGGGCCGCGGCTCCGCAGCTGCCTGGGCCCCAGCGCGCGCGGCGGCTCCCGATCTGGGCCCCCGTCTCGGACCCGCCCCCCACGCCGAGCTCCGAGCTCCGAGCCCCGGGGGCCCCTCCCCCTGCGCCCCGCTCCCTAACCCCGGGCCGCCGTCGGGCTGGAGCTGGAGCTGGTAGCCGTCCCGGGAGCGGTGTTTCTTCTGCAGGCTTTGGGGGCGCAGAGAAGCCGGCGGAGTGACTCGCCAGACCTGCCCCCCCTTGGCCCCCGGCGGCTGCTCCGCGCTGCGGGGGGCGCGGCCCTGCGCGCACTCGGGCGGGATCCCTCCTGGGCGGCCCCCTCCCGCCTCGCCGCCGCTCCGGCTCATAAACTCTCTCGTAGGCTATAAAATTGCTTTCCCCGGTCGCAGCGCCGGGAGATTTGCAAAATGCCCCGGAGCGCAGAGTTGACTGTGCTGAGATCCCCCATCCCACCTAGGAAGGACCTCCGTCTCCTGACCTGGCCCCCTCCTCCCCGCCCCACGCCTGCGGAAAGCGGCTGGAAGTTATTAGCGTGGCACTGGGCCTGGGGGCACACAAACCTTGGAAGAACCGGGCCCGGCAGAGCGACTGCAACTGGGTGCGGTGGGCATGCGAGGTGCAAGCCCGCGCAGGTGCGTGGACTCCAGCCGGCTCTGCTCCGCGGCCGGACCCAAGGCTGTCCCTGCAGGGCCCGGAGGCTCTGAGGAGGTCAAAACACGGGGAGCCCTAGCCGGTTTGCTCAGTAGATAGAGCCCTGGCCTGCAGACAGAGGGGTCCCCGGTTCCACTCTGGTCAAGGGCACATGCCCAGATTGTGGGCAGGAGGCAGCCGATCAATGAATTCTCTCTCATCGCTGATGCTTCTCTCTCTCTTTCCCTATCCCTTGCTCTCTGGAATCAATTGAAAAAACAAAACATGGAGAAGCGCAGGGACCTGGCCCTCGGGAGAGAAGACACAGCAAACCCAGAGCTAGGGTCACTGCTCAGGAGGGGTCTGTGCCGGGGAAGACTGGCCTCCACGAGGGCCTTCTGGTTACACAGAGTCTATCGGTTGATGTCTTTGTCTCCTCGTCACGCTCCCATCGGTCGTCCCAGTTGGGGTCCCCCTGCCTGGGAGCAGTGGTGAGGGAGGTTCCTACAGAGGAGTGACTGGATACATCCAACCAGATTCTGGGACAGAAACTCCTGCCAAGCCGGGGACAAACGCTAAGGACAGGAATAGTCATTCCTATTGTATCTGCATCCAGGTGTCAGTCACTCTTCTCTTCCCTCCCACAGCTCACTGAACCCCGAATCCCGGGCTCACACGGGGTGAGCATCTCCACTGCCCTCCTGTGTAGAAATCAGGCACTTCTGGGGCAGCCGGTTTTTGTTCAAGAAGAAGGCTTTTGTTTGCATATCGCATCCCAATAGCCGGAGGGCTTTCAGCCCAGAGACAGGAGCCCCACACTCTGAACGGAGGGGAGGGGAACTCGCACTCTGAAGGAGCCCTCTGCTATGGGTTTCTCCTAGTTTTCTTTTTCTAACAGTGCCATGAAGAAGTGGGTTGTCCCTCCTGGACTGTCCATTCTGTCACCTTCTCTGTAAACCTCCGCACCTCCCACCCTCCGTGCAGAGATCTTCTGGCTCCACCTGTCTGTTGCCTGGGGCAAGTGGAGACACTTTGATCACAGGGTTAGGGAACCTCACTGTGTGTGATACTGACCTCGCCCACCCAATGGAAGTAGAGAAACACAGAGTCTTCTTGGTAAAGACTCCCCTCAATGACCACCCCTTTCCCCCTCCCCCCTCCCATTCCCACAGATACTCACACGGCGCTCTTGTGGCAGCCTGAGCAGCACAGACCAATGGGTCAGAGAGCATGGGCAGGCCACCGCAGAAAGCTGAGATGCGTCAGGGCCTTGTTAATGGGTTATTAATGGTGGGGGGCAGAGGAGGGTCAGGAGAAATCCTTCTAGCTGGAGGCCTCAGAACCATCCCGGTGGTTTCACTTAATCTGAAATTAAAGAGGGTCCCAGGAGGATGCAGGAACTGGCCGGTCGCCGGACACTACAGCTTTCACTCATGCATCATCTGTGTCGCATTTGTCACCTTTTGCTCTCCACGTCTAGTGTGTGTCTGTGGGGAGCGTGGGGCTCTCCGGAAGGGCCCTTGCCTCCCTCCCCCGCCAGCTCTCCTGCCTACCTTCCCTGCTCTGCAACTGGGCTCAGGTAATGGGGTTGGACAACGGGGTTAGGCAGTCCCCAGACGTGCGTTTGGGGGAGGAGAGGGAAGGCGAGACTAGTAATGGGAGGAGGCTTCGGACAGCAGAGCCCAACTATGGTCTCCCCGGTCTCCCTGGCAGCCGGCGACTTGTCCAGCCTATTGTGGGGCCACAGGAGGGGACTTTTCCCAGCGATGCCTCTGGAATCTGAGCTGGGGAGAAACCGGATCCTCAGATCCCTGGAGGGGATAGGAGGGGGTAGGAGGAGGGTGAGTGATTAATGAGGAAGATTAAAAGATTAAACCTGGGTTCTAGGCTTGGGGGGCACTCAGTTGACTCATAGACTTCCCCCGCTCCAGTTTGGGGGGCTGATAGGCCCCAGTGCTCCTCCCCCCATCCCATGGTCCAGCCCTCTCTGCCTAGTTTCCTTCCTAGGGCAATCCAGGAACATAATCATTCACCGCTGCCCACCGCGCCCCTCCCACCACGACAGTTTTCCTCTCCCAGCATTCTCAAGCAACCCCCCCACATCTCCCTCAGATTCCCCTCACTGTTCTTTTTAAAAATATATATTTTATTGATATTTTAAGAGAGGAAGGGAGAGGGATAGAGAGTTAGAAACGTCGATGAGAGAGAAACATCGACCAGCTGCCTCCTGCACACCCCCCACCGGGGATGTGCCCGCAACCAATGTACATGCCCCTGACCAGAATCGAACCGGGACCCCTCAGTCCACAGACCGACGCTCTACCACTGAGCCAAACCGGTTTGGGCCCCTTCACTGTTCTTTTCAGAAACTTCAGGGTCCTCCACGCCCTCCCTTCATTAAGGTCTCCACACGACGACTTTCCCTCAGGAAGGTGCCTCAATTCCCTCTTTTAAAAAAAATGTTGCCCTAGCTGGTTTGGCTCAGTGGATAGAGGGTCAGCCTTCGGACTGCAGGGTCCCCGGGTTCCATTCCGGCCAAGGGCACATGCCAGGGTTGCGGGCTCGATCCCCACCTTTTCTCTCATTCCCAGACACCTCGCCTCTCACTCACCCAGCCACCCTCAGCCTCTGGTGAGTCCCTTCAGTCCCACCCAGGCCTGTGTGTGTGTGTGTGTGTGTGTGTGTGTGTGTGTGTGTGTGTTTGGGGGGAGGGAGTATTGGGGGAATCCTCAGAATAACTCCCCTGGGGCTATGCGAAGGACAGTCTGGGAGACGTGCTTGCCAGCTGCGGCTCCACATCTCTCTCCCCAGTTCAGCCAGATACGAGGTAAGTGGAGAGCAGGGGACACTCCAAGCCTCGGAGCTTGGCGCGGGGCATCCGCCTCGCACACTTCTGGGATTTTTTCTCGCAAAAACATTACTGCAGAGTGAACGCAGCTGGGCACCGAGGTTTCAGTTTCGTTATGTCTAGGACTCGGTTTGTCAGTTCTTTCCGGCCCTGTACACTGGTTCACCCAGAGTCTGCGGAACCGCCGCCGGCCGGGGTGTGCTCCCGGAAGGGGAGCTGCGGAATACCCAGCCACCTCCCGCCTCCCCAAACTTACACCCTGGGGCCCTGTCCCCATGCCCTCTCCTGGCCTCCCCGCCTCCTGCTCCCACCCTGCGCCCCAAGTCTTGGGAGAGACTGGCCAGGCTGAGAGGGACGGGTCCCCCTCTATGCCAAAGGCTGGGGCAGAGCTCAGGGTCCCTTGTCCCAGGGGGAAGCAGCTCGGTGAGAGGGCGGCAGAGGCACCCGAGGGCGAGACCGACGCCTTCACCAGGAAGCGCCGCAGGTCTGGGGCGCCAGGGCGGTGCCGGGCTCGCTGGCTGTGTGTGTCAGAGCCCTAGAGGACCGCGGGCCTGACCCATCCCTCCGCCCCACAGGCTCAGGGAACAGGGAGGAGCCTATGGATGAGGGGCAGATGCGGAGCCGCAGCTGGTCTGCGTCAGCACCCTGGGGAAGTTGGCCGAGGTACTGCCACCATCATAGCTGCTGATAGAAATAAGGCTGCCCTGAGCTGGGGGTGAGGCGGGGCAGCTGCTCCACCCAGATTCCGCCTGAATGCCCCTGGGCCGCTCCTGGACCCCAAGCCGGGCATTAACAAAGGCCATACCCCCGGGTTAGGTCTCCAGGCTGGGGGCCTCAGGCAGCTTCCTCTTTTAGCTAGCCATTCTTTTTTGTTTATTTTTGTTTGGTTTTGTTAATCTTCACCTGAGGATATTTTTTCCATTGTTTTTCAGAGTGGGAGGGAGGGAGGGGGAGAAACGTCTAGTGAGAGACATCCCAGACCAATTGCTTCCCTCACGCCAACAGGGGAGGCCAAACAGGAAGGAACCTGCAACGCAGGGACATGTCGAACCCACGGCCCTCTGGTGCACCAGCCAGGGCTAGCTGGGCATTCCTGACCCAAGTCAAGCCCCAACCAGACACCCCCCAATTCCTGCAGTTGCTTGAGCCACCCAAGTCCCTAAGGTGTCTTTCCCCCTAGCCCACACCTCTCCCTCATCACTCCTCAGAACCGCCCTTTCATACAGACTGCAAGTTTCTAGCTTCCCCAGTTAGAGACCCACCGGACAGGAGCATTAGCATGGTTGATTTTCAGAGCCCAGCCTTCATGGTGAGGCTGCACAGACCAGGAAGCTTTGCTGCTTACCTCTTGTTCCTTGCCCTCCTGGGCTCCAGCTCCCTCTCCCCCTCAATGACTCTCTCTAAGCTGGCTTCATGTAGCCCAGGTACCCGAAGGCCTGCGGAAGCTTGTATAGACAGCCAAGTCTCCAACTCTATCCCTGTGAGTGTCCCATGCCCCCATTTTTTTTTTAGCCTCCTTCGATTATGCAAATCTTTGGATTTTTCTGTAAAATATCACTCTTGTCCAGCCCTACACTGACCACTGTCCAACCCAAGCCACCACTTTTGAATTAGGACACCTCCGCTCAGGCCTTGGTCACATGGTGCAACATTCAAGGACAGGGAATTCCCCTCCAGAACAACTTCCCTTCACCAAAACGAGCTGGTGTGGGGGCCTGCCTTCACTCAGCTCACCGTCTGGGTTTTAGGGTCCTCTACCCCTCTCTCCTTTGGTCATTTGCTGAGGAGCAACCTTCAGGATGACACTCAAGAGGACTTCTGAGGGAAGCAGGCCACAGGACAAAGTATGAGTGTGTGGTAGGGATAAGAAGGAAGAAGAGAGGTGCTTTTTAAAAGTTTTTATTTCAAAAAATAAAGCCACAATTAATTTCACATAAATATCTGGGGAGGGGCGGGGAGCGGGATGGGGCCGGACCTTGACCCCTACCTCCTCTTCTCTTTCACACTGTACTGTAAAAGCAAGGGGGCCGGCTGAGGGGAGAATGAGGGGAAGAAGCAGTCAGTGGGAGAGTTCCTGCGACAAAGGCCCCCTCAGCCCGCCCGTGCCCGGGATCGCCTAGGACCTGGCTCACCTTGCCGAACCACCTGGAAAGCCATATCTGCTTCATGGTCATGTGATCAGGGAGAACTTCATTGTCAAAAAGGAGCTGCACCTAGCCGGAGATGGGAGCACAGTTTTAGGAACTCTCCCTTCACACGCACCGTCAAGAACTCACCAGGTCTGGGGGGTGGGGGTGGGGGATTGGAATGGGGGCGTTGAGGACAAATATGTGATATCTTAATCAATAAAGAAACAATAAAATAAAATAAAAAAGAACAATTTTAGAAGTTTAAAAAAAAAACACCTCACCTGGTCTACTCTAAACCCTCCCTCCCTTTGTAGCCCCTTCTCCCCCCAAAGAAACCTGCCGTGGGAAAACTCACATGCTGGGGATTTATCATCAGACGATGACAGAGGACCCTCCGGAGATGACGAACCTCGGCTCTAACAGAACACCGGACGTATTTGTTCTGGGGGCGGGGAGGGAAAGGAAGACGCGGTGTGTGAGAGCAGGGCCCCAGGAGGTGAGTCTCCTGAGAGGCCCTCCCAGAGCCCCTCTCACCTGCAAGACGGTTTTATTCTTGTCTTTGCCAGAACTGGGGGGAAACAGACACAGGTTAGGGAGTACCATACTATTATCCCTCTCCCATCCCCATCCAGAGCTGTGATACAATCTCTTCAAGGGAACAGACACTCCCTCCCCCTGAGCCCCTTCCTGGCTCTGGGTCACCCACACTCTCACCTCAGCCGCTCCAGGCACAGGCTCAGCTGCTCATCGTAGCGATAGTAGTGGGCTTTCGAATGGTCAAAGCTGCTGAAGGGCAGGCCGAGGTTGCTCAGGGCTGGCTCTGAGTAAGACAGGGCGGTGAGGCGAGTAGCAAGCACAGATTGCATCCTCCTCCTCCCCCAGAGAGCAAAGCTGGGCAGGAGGAACGCTCCGGGGGCTTTACCTTCCCCTCCTGCTGCCAAGGGACATACCTTCCCCTCCGGGCTGGGTGACTCGGTCCAAGCCTCGGGACTGGTAGAATTCTCTAATCCGCTTCTCTTCACCTAGAAGGGAGTGGAGTATGGGGGTAAAATATTAACTGTCCCTCTGGCTGTCAACCTCTTTACCTACATGACGCCCACCAAAGCCCTCGTCACCTCAAGCTGCTACCCAGCATCAGTCCTCGAGAAGCCCCTCGGGGTCGGGTTGGTCACTCACTGTCTTGCAAGCCAGGCACCAGCTTGTACACGATGTCCTGCATGACCCGGTCCAGTTTGAGGTTGAGCAGTGGCTGTGTCTCGTGGATCTTGATGTTGCACATGGGGCAGTACTTGCTAGTTTGGAGGTACTTCACAATACAACTCTTGCAGACTGCAGGAAAAGAAAAACGGACTCTTAGGCCCTCTGGGAATCCGGGCTCGATGGGGTGCCTGGGTTTGGGGCAGGGCGATGCAGAGGCTAACGGACAGCTGGGTGGGAGCCAGGGCCTGGAAGAACGAGCCAGCGTGCAGGGAACTCACAAGTATGGAGACACTCCGTGATGGTCGTGGCGTCCACGAAGTAGCCAGCGCACAGGCAGCAGACGATGTGCTCATTCAAGTCCTTGATTTTCACTCGGACCTCCTCCTGCGGGCACACCCTCGGTCACCGACCACCCTTCCCAATCCCAGCCCTGGTGCCTCCCCAGCCTGGGAGTTCCCTCTTGCATCACATCTCCCAGCCCAACCCCGCACCTTGCATAGTCAGCAAGGGCTTAGCTCCCGGGGGCTGACACTACCCCTTAGCCCAGCAGAGGTCCCCGCGCATAGCCGGGGGGCTCCCTTCACGTGGACGGGCCCGACCTTCCTTTCCCAGGGGAGACCAGACGGCGGCGGAGGCACGGACACGCAGGCGTCTCCGCCGAGAGTTTGGCAACTCGACCGCGACCGCGCAGGCGCACTGTGGGCCCTGCCTCTGCGCAGGCGCACTGGCCGCCTGGCCGGTCCCGGCCTGCCCCCCGGTCGGCCCCAGTCGGACCCGATAGCCGACCACAGCAGTAACCCTGCCGCCCCTGCACCTCGTTCCGCAGCGGGTCCATCTTGTACACTGACTGGAGCTGGTTCCGAAGCCTCATCGCGATCGCAATCTGGCCCCCCTGAGGAGACGCCATCTTAAAGGCTGATCCCGGCCGGCCACTTCCGGTGCCGCCTGCGGGGAGGGACTTGTCGCCGGGCAACGAGGGCTTAGGCCTTTGCGGATTCGCGGACTCCCCGGGAGGCCCCGCCCAGGTCCCCTCGCCCCCGCCCGGGTGCTCACCTGAGCCCCCGTGGCCCCTCCCCCTCCGCGGTTCGCGACGAGGGGGTGCGGGGCGTGTGCGGGGAGGGGTCCCGTCTCTCGGACCTCCCGCGGTAGTCATCGTAGCAGGCCCTCCCGGACGGCGGGGCGAACTTTTGGAGCCTGCCGAAGAAGACTGCTTCCGCCGGCCCCGAAAGGCAGGGCTTCTCCGCCCGCCGCCGCCGCCGCCGCCGCCGCGCGCAGGGTCGCCCGGCTCCGTGACAACCGCGCCAAAGCCCCTCCCGCGCGCTCTCGGCTATGTCGCCCTCGTCGCTAGACAATGCGAAGCTGCATCCCCCGATCGCATCGCGCGCCTGCTCCCGGCTCCAGGGCGGGAGTTTCTCGGGGCTTTTGCGGAGGCTCGGGGAGGAGGAGCCCCTAGAGACTCGGTGGTGATCTTACGCCCCCCTCTTCGTCCTCCCCCTGCCGCCGGGACGAGGGGGGCAGGCCCTCGCTAATGATGATGATTCAATCACCGGCGCCTGCGGAGGCCTGGGACAGACTAATGCAGAGCAGATGCCGCAGGAGGAGGGGAGGGGGGAACGCCTAGGACACGGCCACACACCGGGCGGCGCGTCCCCGCAGCGGCGCGAGCTCAGCCCCGGTATCCGGGGGAGACGCGGGGGGCCCGCGAGCTCGCGCGCCGCCGGCCCCGGGTGCTCGCAGCAGCCCTAGAACCGCGTGCAGGTTTACTGTGAGGTCCCGACCCCAGGCGCAGGTGCAGAGGAAAGCAGGGAGGGGTCCCCGCGGAGACCTCGAAAGGCTTTTCGGAAGGAAGGGGGGGGGACCTCTGCGGGCACAGTTTAGAGCTGGGGTGGCGAAGACAGACGTGTGGTGGGCACCGAAAAGGAAGGCTGGGTGGAGGGGAGGGGCCGGAGGGGGACAGGAAGGAGGCCCAGGGGGGCACCTGAGGGCAGGGGTGGAGGAAGCAGGACTGTAGGGAGTTGGGACGTTTATAGCCCGTGGGCCAGGGAGCTAGCTGACTTTTTTTTTTTTTTTTTTTTAGCTGACTCTTTTGAAGAGGAGAGTGACCCTAGGAGAGGAACATTTTTGTTCATTTATGTTCAAAGTGAACTGAAGTGGATACGCGACCAGAAGTTTTTGGATCGGTGACGTTTTAATCACCTACTTACTATATAGCCATTGCTTACCTCTTTGGTCCAAGATGCCATCATCTGTCCTCTGGATGAGTAGTGGGTTTTTGCCTGCTTTTCTCGTTTCCACGTTGTCCCTCCTTAAGCTATTCCCAATACAGCAGCTCGGAGTAATTCTGGTAAAATATGAATAAAAAAGAATATGAGGAAAAATTTTGAGTTGATGGGTATGTTTATTATCGCGTTTGTGTTGGTGGTTTCACGGGTGTTTGCATATGTCAAAACTTATCACATTGTACCCTTTATTTTACATATATATATATATATATATATATATATAGAGAGAGAGAGAGAGAGAGAGAGAGAGAGAGCCAGAAACATCAATGAGAAACATTGATCAGCTGCCTCCTGCACACCCCCTACTGGGATGTGCCCACAACCAATGCACATGCCCTTGACTGGAATCAAACCTGGGACCCTTCAGTCCGCAGGCCAATGCTCTATCCACTGAGCCAAACCAGTTTCGGTTCAGTGTACTCTTTAAATATGTGCAGTTTATTGTGTCAGGTTTACCTTAAGACAGTTGTTAAAAATAAAATTTAAACATGGGTACCTTGGAGGCTGGGGCGGCAGGCACCATGTCCGGCCGGGAAGGTGGCAAGAAGAAGCCCCTGACGCAGCCCAAGAAGATGGACAAGGAAGACAAGGCGTCCAAGCAGCCGCAGAAGGAGGAGCAGAAGAACCTGAGGAGCTGAAAACAAAGGCCGAAGGCCGAGGGGAAGGACATGAGTGGGATTAAGAAATCTGGCAAAAAGTGAACTGTTCCTTGTCCCTGGGGCAATAGTGATCCTCATTCCCATTCCTGTTCTAACGTCAGGATTCCCTGTCATCACATGTCTTGCCACCTAGAGCTAAAATGAAGTGTTGTCTGGGGGCTGTGGTACATTTAAGAATAAACTTTTGCAAAATAAAATATTGATGATGATGATAATCATGCATCAGCTTATCTCTTCAGTTCTTCTCATTCTGCCATTTCAACCTTAGCTGTGTGGTCACAGAGTAAACCCAGCTCAGAATCCTGTCAAAGCGTGTTCTTCAAGATACTCTGTGTAACACCTGTAATTAAACCAACTTGCCGAAAAAATAAAATAAAATAAAAATGGGTGCCTGACTGAAACCGGTTTGGCTCAGTGGATAGAGCATTGGCCTGCCGACTGAAAGGTCCTGGGTTCGATTCTGGTCAAGGGCATGTACCTTAATTGTGGGCACATCCCCAATAAGGGGTGTGCAGGAGGCAGCTGATTGATGTTTCTCTCTCATCCATGTTTCTAACTCTCTATCCTCTTCCTCTCTGTAAAAAATCAATAAAATATAAAAAAATGGGTGCCTTACTTTTTAATAATCTTCCAATAGCTCCTCTTTAAAAAAACCAAACAAACATTTTTATTGATTTCAGAGAGGAAGGGAGATAGAGAGATAGAAACATCAATGGTGAGAGAGGATCATTAATCAGCTGCCTCTTGCACGCCCCCTACTTGGGATGAGCCCAAGACCCAGGCATGCGCCCTTGACTGGAATCCAATCAGGGACCCTTTAGTCTGCAGGCCAACGCTTTATCCACTGCGCCAAACCAGCGGGGGTCAGCTTCCCTTTTTAATCAGAATAAAAGGCAAAGTCCTTACAGTGGTCTTCAAGGCTTTGCATGGTCTCTCAGTGACTCAATCTCTCTAGTCACACTGGATCCCTCACTGTTTGTTCCACAGGTACACCAGAATGTACTCTCACCGTGTCACCAACATGAAATGTTCAGATGTGCAAATGGTACACCTTCAGGTCTTTACTCCACAAGGCCTTTTTTTTAAAAAAATATATATTTTATTGATTTTTCACAGAGAGGAAGGGAGAGAGATAGAGAGCCAGAAACATCAATGAGAGATACATCGGCCAACCGCCTCCTGCACATCCCCCACCGGGGATGTGCCCGCAACCAATGTACGTGCCCTTGACCGGAATCGAACCCGGGACCTTTCAGTCCGCAGGCCGACGCTCTACCCACTGAGCCAAACCGGTCTCGGAACACAAGGCCTCCCCCCCCCCCCCCCAGAGAGGAAGGGAGAGAAACATAAATGATGAGAGAGAGAGAATCATTGATCAGCTGCCTCCTGCAGGTCCCTTACTGGGAGCAGAGCTCTGTTCCTCCCAACCCCCCCACCCCCACCCCAATACACCCTGGGCATGTGCCCTGAGCTCCTGGTTCATAAGTTGATGCTCAACCACTGAGCCACACCAGCCTGGCACTCCACAAGGCCTTTTTATAAAAAAAAAATAATTCTAGATAAATCACAGCTCCCTACCCTTTCACTTCTCCTCCTTCCTTGCTTTATTTTTTTCTTTCTAGCACTTATTATTATTTTTTTAATATATATTTTATTGATTTTACACAGAGAGGAATTGAGAGGGATAGAGAGTTAGAAATGTCGATGAGAGAGATACATCAACCAGCTGCCTCTTGCACACTCCCCACCGGAGATGTGCCCGCAACCAAGGTACGTGCCCTTGACCGGAATCGAACCCGGGACCTTTCAGTCCGCAGGCTGACGCTCTATCCACTGAGCCAAACCGGTCTCGGCTCTAGCACTTATTATTATTCAATGTATTGTATATTTTTCTTGTTTACATCTGCCTCCCCCGCTAAAATTAAGCTTCTCAGTGTCATAGGCTCCCCCCTCCCCGCCCCGTTGTGTTTATACATCTATATCTCCAGTGCCAGGTACAGAGGACTAAGAGTGCCATGTTCAATCAAAATTTTCTGGATGGCCCTAGCCCGTTTGGCTCAGTGGGTAGAGTGTTGGCCTGTAGACCAAAGGGTCCTGGGTTTGACTCCTGTCAAGGCTCCTCCCTGGCCTGGGTCCTGGTCAGGGCTGGTGCGGGAGGCAACCAATCATTGTTTCTTTCTCTTTCATTCTCCCTTCCACTCTTTAAAAATCAATGAAAAATTTTTCTCAGATGAGGATTAAAAACTCCCCCCCCTGGATGAACGAATGCATGAATGTAGGTGGTAGTGATGATGGCCTAGATTAGGCTTGTATCAGTGGGCATGGAAAGGAATGGCTGTATAGAAGTGTTTCAGAGGAAAGCACGATAGGAGGGAGTGAGGATCTTGGGAAGAGAGCCTGTTTCCCAGCCTGGTGGACTAAGGTGGCTGCGGCAAAGGCAGGTGGAGTTGGCCAGAAGGCTGGAATGGTGGGGCTGGAGCACCACAGTCAGAACCAGGGAGGAAGGTCCCAGAGTTTTCTCGGTAGATGTAGTAGATGGAGCTATTGAAATGGGTGAAACCTGAGCAGATAGGGAGAGAGAGAGAGAGAGAGAGAGAGAGAGAGAGAGAGAGAGAGAGAACTGAAGTTTTGACTCTAAAGAATGCTCACACTCTATAGTGGAAGAAGAAAAGTCAGTGGAGGAAAAAAACATAAGCAGCCACTATGAAAGTCCAAAGATGTAGAATAAGACACTATTATTCTACAAGTCCCCTGCTGGGGATCGAGCTCACAAACCTGGGCATGTGCCCTTGACCAGAATCGAACCCGGGACCTTTCGGTTTGCAGGGCAACGCTCTATCCACGGAGCCAAACCGGCCAGGGCTGGTTTATTTTTAAGTCGGAGCCCTCAGCTACGCTGCCTGGACCCCCTGCGCCATGGCGCGCTCGTGGTGCACTTGCCTCCCAGGGGGTTGGGAGCAGGGTCACGGCTGACCTGACGGCCCCGCCCTGTCCCTGCCACAGTTTTTAATTAAATTCTAATAAAATATAAAAAAAGACACTATTATTTAAGGAAGCCAAAAAATGGACATTTCAAGAAATAGTTGGTGACGAACCAAGTAAAACATGTCAGGATAATGGACACTGGGTACTGAGGAGTCCTGGTGTAGTGAGGCCGGCTTGCTGTGGGTTAAAAGAATAATGAGGAAATGGAGGCTGTGGGTGTTGGCACGAAATGGGAAAAGAAAACAATCTTTCATGAAGAGCTGGGCAAAGACTTTGCTTAGCTAACAGTGATCTAAGACAGTTGGGGTAGGAAGAACTAAGTTAGTGAGAGAAATGATGAATCAGGAGTGAGAGGGAAGGATACCACACTAATGGCAGGAAGGAAAGGAAGGCACAGAACACAGGTTGGTGTGTGGCCTCTTCTTGTGAAGGTACAGGCTTGAAAACTTGGAGAGTTGGGGACCACATGCATGTAGAAGATGGTGAGATGAACCCAAAGCAGTGTGTATGGGAGGTGGAGTCTCCATCTTCAACATAAACTAGCAGGAACCACTCGTCCCAGAGAATCAAGGAATCAGCAAAGTGAAGGCAAGCAGAGGAATTCCTAGGACTGTGGCTGACAGACTGAAAGTCCTTGTTCTTAAAATGGGGCACTGGGGAAAAAAAAGTTTTAACTCAGTAGAAGATGAGTATGTACCACTCGTTTGTGGCCATTCTGCTCAGAGGATCAGTTAGGCAATCTCTGGGGGGCAGAGCCATCTGGGCTGACCTGAAAAGGCAGGATGTAGAGTAAGCAGGTATGCAGGTCCGCACTATGCTGACCTTTTCTTCTTCATTGATTCACTCATTGATGCATTCCAGGATTTATTCCGCTTGTTTGGAGATACATTAGTGCCACACTCTTCTCAGAGGCCCACCCCCTAGAGTGGGAAACGGACTGGAAAACTCCTGACCTGCAGGTCAGTCCCTTCAGAGGCTTTATGTATGTATTTTTAATTTTTTAAAATATATTTTGTTGATATTATTATTATTATTATTATTTACAGAGAAGGAAGGGAGAGGGATAGAGAGCTAGAAACATTGATGAGAAACACCAATCAGCCACCTCCTGCACACCCCCCACAGGGGATGTGCCCGAAACCAAGGTAGATGCCCTTGACCGGAATCGAACCTGGGACCCTTCAGTCTGCAGGCTGATGCTCTATCCACTGAGCCAAACCGGTTTGGGATTTAATTTTTTAATTTGTTTATTTTAAAGGAAGAGAGGGCAAAAAGGTGGGAAAGAAGGAGAGAGGAAGATAAGGAAGGAGGAAGAAAGGGAGGAAGGGAGCAAGGGTATGAGAATACCCAACGGGGCTACCCAGCCAGAGCCAAAGGCTTATGTAATTTGCTGTCTCCTTGGCCTCTCTGTGCACGTCTGGGGGGATCCGGCCATGCTACTTCAGGAGGTTTTGCCTGAATAGCGGGTTTCGCGTGCCCTCGTAGCCCCCTCCCTCTTGTTGAGAAAGGGAGCTCCGGCTGTTGGGAAGGGCTGGGGGAGGTGATAATGCCCATCTTTTCCACCAAGATAAGAACACACCTGCCAAATTTGCAGACCCCCCCCCCCCTTTCAGAGGAGGTGCGGCGAGGGCTGGAAGAACTGGACAATGCGTGTGAACGAGGTTGGGGAAGGATGTTGCAGGTCGGTGCCCGCTGTCTCCCTCCCCCAGCCCTCAAACTGAGGCTTCTGAGAACAGCGGGGCTGGCGGCTTTGGTGGGGAGGGAGCCCACTCCCTTTTTCTCCTCTTTATCTTCCTGCCCAGATGCCCAAATATCATCCCTCCATTCCCTGGAGAGAAGAGACCCACCACCCTGCCCCAGGCACCAGACTGCCAGCCCATCTGCTGGGGAGAAAGAGGGTCAGCGCCTCTCCCAGGAGATCCCGAACAATCACCGGGAAGGTTCCGCGCTCCTGGGGAGACCCGTCCACTTGAAGGAGGACTTCGAAGGAGAAGGCATGCCGGCTCCCCTGGGGTACCAGGCAGCCCGGGACTGGGCGCGGAGTGGGGCTGGGGTCGAGGAAGCTAAGGGTCGGCGCATGGGGTGAGGCCCTTCGGCCACCGCGTGTCCGAGGCGGGCGAGCCGCTCCTCGGTGCCAGCCCGCCCGCGGGATGCTAAGAACACCCCCCTCCCCGCGCCCAGCCTCACCGGCTCGGAGGCGCCAGGGCCCCCCCGGGGCCGGGCCGGGCCGGGGAAGGTAATGTAATTCCGACCCAGCTAACCCGATTATGGCGGCCTGCACCGGGCCGGGCGGCGGCAGGGGCGGGCCTAAGGCGGAGGGGCCCGCCGGGCCAGGGGTCCCATCCTGGGGAAGGACGCCGGGTTCGCACACCCCCGGCTCCTGGGTCCGTGGCCAGAGGTCACGGGGTCACCGAGCCGCTTGGGTCTCCCCGCACCCCGCTTCCCTGACGCGCTCCAGGCCCGGCTCCCTGCGCTCGGGCGGGGGGGGGGGGGCGCCGGCGGGAAAGGAGGCGGCTGGTCCCCCTTGGCAGGGTTCGGTGTCCGCGGCGGAGATTTCGTCCCCCGGGGGGTAGGATGGGGTGGGTGGGGTGGGGGAGAGTGTGTGAGAATCGACTTCCCAGGCGCAGAGTCCCCGTTGGGTGGTCCTCTGTCGGGGGGCAGAACAGGCAACCCCAAACCCACACCGGCCTGAGTTGGCCCGCGTTCAGCCGCGAGTCCGCTGCACACCGATTTCAGAGAATCGAAATTCTAAAGGAACCAATGGCAGGCGCTCCCGAGAGGGGCTGGGGGCCCCAGGAGGCGCCCCCGGACCCCGGACCCCGGCCCGGAGCGCGGCGCCCGCCCTCGCCCGCCGGCGGCGCCCCGGCCCGCTGCCCACACCTGTTCCTTCCTTCCCGGGCGGGCCCCGCCGGTCCCCGGCCGCTGCCCATCGCGTCCTGGAAGCCACAACGAGATTCGGTCTCCGAGGGCTCGTAGGCGGGGGGCACAACGAATCCGGGAGTCCGCAGGCAGGACCCATCGGGAGGCGAGGAGTGTGTGTGTGGGGGGGTGCGTGGGGCGGGGGGAGAGAGACACCCGCGACGAGGCCCCACACGCGGCGGAGGAGGCCGGCGGGGAGGCGGCCGCCGCCGCCGCGCGCATCCCGGCTGACTCAGCGCGCCGCCGCCCACGCGCCCGCCCCTCCCGGACGGACGGACGGAGCCGGGCTCCTCGCACCCCGGCCGCCTCCCCGCCCCCCTTCCCCCCCCCCCCCCCCCCGCCAGCCGTCCCCATCGACCGGTCTCCCCCACGCCGCCGGGCGCGGATCGGCGCCGCTTCCCCTTTAACGGGCCGGGCCCCGCCCCTGCCCTCCCCCCGGCCCCCGCCGCCCCCCGGAGGCAGGTCTGTCAGTCTCGGCCCCGGCGCGCGCCCGCCGCCCTCTCCGCCCCGGGCTCGGGCAGAAGCCCGGCCGGCAGCCCGGCGGCGTCCATCGGCGCTTGGGACGGACGGGCGCTCCTGGGACCCCGGTTCGGTCGCGCTCTCTCCTCCCCTCCTTCCCCCCTCTCCCTCTCCCTCTCCCCCGGGATGCGAGGTCCTGCCCCGCCGCCCCGCAGAGGCCGGCATGGGCGCGGCTCCGGCCCGGGCGCGGGGATGAAGCTGTCCCGGGGGCCCCGGCGCCCCGCCGCGGCCGGCTCCGCGGGCCCCTGAGGCCGCCGCCCCGCGCGCTCCGCAGCCGGCCTCCCAGAGCCGCCTGGGGCGCCCTCCGAACCGCCGAGCCTCCTGGTCCGCCCCCCCCCCCAGCCCCCCAGTCCGGACCCCCATGGAGCCGGCGGTGCTGGCCTCGCACAGCCTCCCGCACCACGAGCCCATCAGCTTCGGCATCGACCAGATCCTGAGCTGCCCCGAGTCGGCCGGGGGCGGCCTAGGCCCGGGTCGCGCGGGCCAGGGCCCCGGGGACGGCGCGGCGGCGTTCTCAGGGGCCTTCCACGGAGCCTCGAGCTACGGCGCCTCCGGCTCGCTGGGCCCGCTGCCCGGCCCCGGCCCCGGCGGCGGCGGCGTGATCCGCGTCCCCGCGCACCGCCCGCTGCCGGTGCCGCCGCCGCCGCCGGGGCCCGCGGGCAGCGCGCCGGCCGTGCCGGGCCCCTCGGGCTTGGGCGGCCCCGGGGGCCTGGCGGGACTCAGCTTCCCGTGGATGGACAGCGGCCGCCGCTTCGCCAAGGACCGGCTGACGGGTGAGGACGCCCAACCCCTTCTTCCACCGTTTTGCCCCACAGGGACTGGGGTTTGCTCCTCTTTGATCCTCGGGCTCCGGGTCCAGGTGGCCTCTCATGATCATGTCGGGGGACCCCCTCCCCACGTCTGTGTCTCGGCCCCGAGGCTGAGAGGGCGTGGGAAGCGAGCTACCCGTCCATCCCGCGCCCTTCTCCGGAGGCCACTGCCCCCGCCGCGCGCGCACGCGGAGAGCAGGGCGCAAAGTCCTGGGGACCGTTCTCCCCCGCACCCAGGCCCGTTCCTTCCGAGCCCTTCCCGGTCCCGAGGCCTCCACGGGGGCGGGGGGGAGGCGAACCGGGGGGCTCCGGGGAGGACCGGACAGCCGCGCTCTCTTCTCGGGGACACCCCCACCCCCCCACCCCGGGCCGCCCCGCAAACTCGGCCCCGCTCCTCCCCCCTCCCCGCAGCCGCGCTCTCCCCCTTCGCCGGCACGCGCCGCATCGGCCACCCCTACCAAAACCGGACCCCGCCGAAGCGGAAGAAGCCGCGCACGTCCTTCTCGCGCTCCCAGGTGCTGGAGCTGGAGCGCCGCTTCCTGCGCCAGAAGTACCTGGCGTCGGCGGAGCGCGCCGCGCTGGCCAAGGCGCTGCGCATGACGGACGCTCAGGTCAAGACGTGGTTCCAGAACCGGCGCACCAAGTGGCGGTGAGGCGCGGGGCGGGGCGGGGCCGCGGGGGGTCTCAGCTCGGGGGTGGGGGTGGGGGGCGGCCTCGCTGACCCCCGCTTCTCCCGCCCGCCCGCCCGTCCAGGCGCCAGACGGCGGAGGAGCGCGAGGCGGAGCGGCACCGCGCGGGCCGGCTGCTCCTGCACCTGCAGCAGGACGCGCTGCCGCGGCCGCTGCGGCCGCCGCTGCCCCCGGACCCGCTCTGCCTGCACAACTCGTCGCTCTTCGCGCTGCAGAACCTGCAGCCCTGGGCCGAGGACAACAAGGTGGCCTCCGTGTCCGGGCTCGCGTCGGTGGTGTGAGCGAGCTACGACGGACGCCGGCCTGGGTGGCCCAAAGCTTTTCCGGACGGAGGCGCCGGCCGCGGGGAGGCGCGGGGCCCGGGGCTGTGTGTGGGTCGTGCGGCCGCAGCGCAGCGCGCGAGGAGGAGCCGGCCCGGAGCTCTCCTCGAGGGCTCCCCAGCCACCGCCGCTGGCTCCCGGGCCAACGCAGCATGCTTGCCCCGCAAGCAGAGACTCGGCCTTTCCCGCCGTTTCCCGCGGCTCGGATTGTCCCACGGCTGCTGGAACCTGAGGGGCCGACTGGGCGGGACCTTCAGGACAGTAGCCAATGAGGTGCGGAGAGGGGGCGGGCTGGCCAATGGGAGTTGCTTCCCCTAGGGACCCCGGGGGTCTTCTGCAGGTGGGTCGGACTGGCGGTGCTGCGCAGCCAGAGCAGGTAAAAGGTGATGCTGCGACGGGGGCAGCCCGCACTGGCTGGGTGGGTACCAAAGGCGTGATGGAAGGAAGACGCCAGTGAGAGCGGAGTAATGGAAGAGGTGCCGGAGAAGGTGTGTCTGACTGTGCCAGGAACCAGAGGCTTATCCATGTTGGGCATCGCATCTTTCTACTGTAAAATAATCGCTAAGGATTCTTCTTGTTGAGCCTCATGTTGTCCGTGTGTGTGTTCAAACTGCTGACTGCATTTTCCCCCACGGCGCTTGGGTGGCAGAGGAGACAGATAACTTCTTTCATCTTCCACTTGATGAAAGAGAAAATCTAGGAACACCGAACCCATTGGGGCAGAGGGGACAGAGGAGGAAGAAGGGGACAAAGTTAATAGAACCAGTGGAGTTAGGATGAGCAGAAGTTGGCAAAAAAAAAAAAAAATTAGGAAGTGCTAGATCTAAGAAAAATCACAGATAACTCCAAGGTTGGAAATGTAGAGAGGATCAGGGTATCAATGGTGTGGACGATGAAGGAGAAATTGGGAAGATAGGACCAAGATGAATTCTATAGGAAAAACTAAATGCTAGACCTAGAAAGAATACATTCTGGCATCCACATAGAAGTAAAGACAGTGATGACAGGAACTCCAAAAGGGGACACTATTAAGAAAAGGCAGAGTTCTAGGGATTCTTTTTTCCCTCCGAGTTCTACAAACACATTTACAATGTGCAAGGTAATGGAGGTCATCAGAGCTAGTAGTCCGAGGGAAGGAAACAGAAAGGAGTACCCAGCTGGAAAGGAAGGAAAGCATGATGTCCCTGACGTTGTTACAGACTTTAGCTTGTAGGTGGGCCAGGGGCTGCTGGGAAGCTTTTAGATGGAAAGTTGCAACAGCCTTGAGGTTTCAGAAGGAGCAGGATTTCAGTTGTATGAGGACAAAAGGGAAGATTTTTTTCTGATTCCTGTGGCACTCTAATTCTTTCCTGGAGGTCGGAGCAGTATAATAGAGGGAAGCAAGTAAGCTTTGGGCAGGGTGAGGCCAACTGTAGTCACACGGCTCATGTTCTGCATTAGTGACCGCCAGGTCAGCCATAGCACAACGTCTTGACCGGAAGTGGGAGCCCGGCAAGGGGATATTGCTTGAGAACTTGGCCCTGAGTCTTTGATATTGTGTCATCTTTAACTCTTTGTTTTTATGGACTTTTAGAGAGAGGGGAAGGGAGAGGGATAGTTAGAAACATAAATGACAGAAGAACATCTCTGATCAATTGCCTCTTGCATGGTCCCATTTGGGGGAGGATCGAGCCTGCAACCTGGTCAGGTACACTGACTGGGAATTGAACCAACAACCTCTTGGTTCCTGGGTCGATGCTCAAAGGTTTAGCCATACTAGCCAGGGTACCTCATGTTGTATATGCTGCTGCAGAACCAAGCTCAAATTTGGCACTATAGAAAAAAGACTTGTAGCTCAAAAGGAAGCACAAGAATAGGTTTAAGTTGAGGATATGGGGGCATGTCAGTCCCTCTCCAATAAACAGAAGGTGGCTAAGGAAAGGGTCCTACTCTATGTAGTTTGTGGCTTACCTGATTCCTTTTACTTCCAATTCAACACTTCTTTAAAAATGTTTTCTTAGAAAATGTATTATTAAGACAGAGAGAGAGAGAGAGAGAGAGAGAGAGCGAGAGCGCAATTTGTTGTTCCACTTATTTGTGCGTGCATTCATTGGTTGATTCTGGTATGTGCCCTGACCAGGGATCAAACCACAAATTTGGCATATCAGGATGATACTCTAACCACTCTAACCACTTGAGCCCCAGCCTACCAATTCTTGAAACTCAGATTCCAAGATTTATATTGGATCCTAAACTTTTGGCTTTATTATTTTTTAAAATATATTTTATTGATTTTTTACAGAGAGGAAGAGAGAGGGACAGAGTTAGAAACATCGATGAGAGAGACATCGACCAGCTGTCTCTTGCACATCCCCTACTGAGGATGTGCCCGTAGCCAAGGTACATGCCCCCGACCGGAATCGAACCTGGGACCTTTCAGTCCGCAGGATGACGCTCTATCCACTGAGCCAAACCAGTCTCAAAACCGGCTGGCTTTAAATATATATATTGATTTCAGAGAGGAAGGGAGAAGGAGAGAAAGAGACATCAATGATGAGAAACATGGACTGTCTGCCTCCTGCACACCCCCTACTGGGGACCAAGCCCACAACCCAGGCATAAGCCCTTGATGGGAATCGAACTTAGGACCTTTCAGTCTGCAGGCTGACGCTCTATCCACTGAGCAAAACCAGTCAGGGATCAGCTTTTAAAAAAAAATTATTTTATTTTTAAAATTATTATTATTTTTTAATTGATTTCAGAGAGGAAGGGAGAGGAAATGTCAATGATGAGAATCACTGATTGGTTCCCTCCCACATGCCCCCTTCTGGGGACCAAGTCTGCAACCCGGGCACATACCCTGACTGGAAATCGGGCACATACTCTGACTGGAAATCGAACTTAGACCTCCTGGTTCATAGGTCTATGCTCAACCTCTGAGCCACACCCGCGGGGCAACTTCCAGCCTTTAAATCTGGCTGGCTGCCATGGTGCCAGAGTGAGGAAGGACTCGGTACAATGGGATGAGTTCTGCTCCGTTCCTTAGGCAGGTCACTGCAGGACACAGGCATCTCTAAACTCTTGGGGGGAGGGGGATTCACTCTCTGTTGAAGAATCTGCCATTTCTTCTCTCAGCTGGTTCAGGAAGTCTCTGCTTTCACTGGGCGGCAGGTTACTCAGGAAGTATGGAGGGGCCAACTCCACCAGCCTGACACAGAGAGTCATAATTAGATGATTTCTATATACTCTCTCATAAAGCATATGTTTAAACTTCTTACTATCCCTTCCACAAGCCCTGTCTCCTCAAATCATGTTACTACAGACCACTAGGATTCCCTCTTCTTCCAAAGGCTCTCTAACTCCCCAGCCATATTTCTGGCCCCAGGAAGAGGAGTGGGCAGTGTAGGAGGGGTGCCGTGCAACTCACATCTGCGGTTGAATCTCAGAAACAATGGAGAGGCAGTTGTCTTTGGAAACGGAGAAGCTGTGGTAAAGCACCCACGGTGGGGGCCTGGCTGGAGCCCGGCGGCTTCGGTAGCAGCAGTAAGGGGAGAGCTGGGCCACATGCTTATGGGTCAGGAGCAGGTAGTTTCCACTCCCATCCGTGTCTCGGGCCACCTCATTGAAAGGCAAAGATATTGAAGGGGTAAGTTATGGAGAAGAGGCAGACAGTAGAAAAAGGTAAGGGGAGATGAGAAGGAATTGGTAAGGGTGGTGAGAGTATTAAAAGTAAAGCATTTCCTCTAGATGGTATAGTTCCTCCACACCAAAAGCTCCTTGTACCCCAAAGGAAGTCAGTGCTGGTTCTGTAGAGTCTTCTGAATGGCCATCTGGACCCCAATTTTCAGAGAGGGCATACCAATCTTTGGTCTCTCTGACTTCCAATCCTTTTAGGACTCCAACTCTTTCCACTCACCTTAAGGAAGTATCCAGACACCAGTGCTTTCTGAAGGTCTCTGCGATTCTTCTCGGAGCCAAAGGCTGGTTGGGACAAGGGAAGTTCAATTCGCTGCATAAGTTCTAGGAGTTCTCCTCGAAGTTTCTGGGCTTGGCACAGTGCTGCCCAGCTTAGACCCCGAGCCTGGCACCAAGCCTTGTCTGCTCCACCTAGGGGAGGAAAGGGACCAGCTACAACTAAAGCCCTTAAGGGCCTCCTCTTCCTGGGCATAGAGATCTGTCAGCTGGTTGCACACCAGTTTATGGAGAACCTGTAAGACCGTGCAGAGTGGGCACTCACTCTGTAGAAAGGCGTCATACACCTGGATCAGAGAGCTGTGGTCGCCGTCCGGGTGCTCCAGGGCCCGGCGTAAAGCAGCTTCCTCGGCACAGAGTGGAGGGCGAGTAAACCCGGGGGCAGCTGCAGGCAGGAGAGAGGAAGGATGTTTGGGGGGATGAGAAAGGATAGTAGAACAGGTGGAATGGTAAAAAGGCAGAAATGTCACTTTGGAAACTTAATTCAAAGGACACTGATAACTACTAAGTGCTATGCACTTTATTAGACATTGAAGGTAAATGAAAGACAGTCTCTGTCCTCAAGGAGTCTGGTGGGAGAGACAAACAAGTGAGCAAACTTGATGAGCATGATAGTTGTGTGGGCCAACATGTGAAATCTGAATAAGAATTAACTCAGTGGAGCTGAAACCGGTTTGGCTCAGTGGTAGAGCGTCGGTCTGCCGCTCTACCTGACTAAAAGGTCTGACTAAAAGGTCCCGGGTTCGATTCCGGTCAAGGGCATGTACATTGGTTGCGGGCACATCCCCGGTAGAGGGTGTGCAAGAGGCAGCTGGTCAACGTTTCTCTCTCATCGATGTTTCTAGCTAGCTATCTCCCTTTCTCTCTGTAAAATATCAATAAAATATATTTAAAAAAAAGAATTAGCTCAGTGGAGAGAGGATTCTGGACTGTGGGCACAGCAAGTTAGGAGCATGGCATGTTTTGAGAACTGCAAACGCCTAGTATGGGTGGATGGAATGGTGTGCATGGCAGAGCTACAGGGGATGAAGCTGGGAGGTAGGTATGGGCCAGGTCCTGAGAGGCTGGATGTGCTGGGTAGATGAGTTAACAGTCTGTCTAAAAGGTAAAAAGTAGCTGTTGAAGAGTTTTTACGTAAGAAAGCCCCTGTGTTTGAAGAAGTTCGAAATTCACATGACTAATTAGGAGGCTACTGAAGGAGTCCAGCTGAGCAGTGACAGAACCTGACAATGAGTATGGAGAAGAGCAGATTAATTAAAATAACACTTAAGAGATAAAAATGAAAGAAACCAGATAAAGAGTAGTCTAAAATGATGGTAATGGAGCTGCGGAGATGATGGCATCATTTTGTGGTGGTGGTGAGAAGGTTGTTTAAGGAAGTGTTCAAGTTTAGTTCTGGCTCGAAGTACTGTGGACTGTTCTGGTAGAAATGTTCACCAGGAGTTAAACATATAAATCTAAGATTCAGAAAAATGGCATTGACAGGGAGTTACAAGGTTTGTATATTTTAAGTGTGAGGGTATCCCTTCAGCACATGGGTGTGGAATAGCTGGCTTAGAGAGTTCAGGGAATGAGAAGACACAAAGGGCAAGAATACAAGATCCCGAGGTCCAACTTACAGTGGATGAGCAGCAGATGAAATGTCCAAGTAAGACATTAAGGGGATGGTAGCGAGGTAGGATGAGAACCATGAGGAGTGGTCACATTTTAGTGGGCAGTTTATATATATATATGAGAGAGAATGAATCATTGATTGGCTGTATGTATTTTTTACAGAGAGGAAGAGGGAGGGACAGAGAGCCAGAAGCATCGATGAGAGAGAAACATTGACTAGCCGCCTCCTGCACACCCCCCCACTGGGGATGTGCCCGCAACCAATGTACATGTCCCTGACAGGAATCGAACCTGGGACCTTTCAGTCTGCAGGTGGCTCTATCTACTGAGCCAAACCGGTTTCAGCTTAGTGGGCAGTTTCAAGGTGGGACTGGCCAACATTCTGAAGTGTCAAAAGGTCATGAATGAGCCCTAGCTGGTTTGGCTCAGTAGACAGAGTCGGCCTAGGGACAGGAGGGTTTCAGGTACGATTCTGGTCAAGGGCACATGCCCGGGTTGTGGGCTCAATCCCCAATAGGGGGCGTGCAGGAGGCAGCCAATCAATGATTCATTCTCTCTCATCATTGATGTTTCTCTCTCTCTCCCTCTCCCTTTCTCTCTGAAATCAATAAAAATGTATTATATATATATATATATATAAAAAAGGTCATGAATGAGAGCTCAAAAGTGTTCACTGGGTTAGGTCTTCAGGAGGTCACTGGTGAGCTGAAAGCTGTCTTAGTGAGGTGGTGGACCTGAATCTGGAGTGTGGTGGGTGAGGATTACACTGGATGGAATAGGGTAGAGATTATACCATCTAGCTGAAGAGGAATATAAGGTTGAAGAAGAGGGGAGAAGAGTTTTAGTAATAACAGACAGAAGAGATTCAAGCACGTTGAGAGGAAGAACTGAAGAAAAAGGCTAAAGAGACAGAAGAGGGATACTGATGAAACCTGGTTCTGTAGGCATCGTGTGGTGGACACTGGAGCTGGGGGACAGGGCTAGCCTTTGGAGCACCAAAACACCAAGGGAAGCCTGGCGTAGCCAAGGGAGCCGGGAGAGAGGTGACTCATACCAGTGAGCATGGCAGCTAGGGTGAGCATCTCATCCACACATTCAAACTCGCATGAAGCCAGCAGGGCTTTGGCCAACTCAGGGGGCAGGGGGAACTCTGACAGGATGACACCTAAGTCTGACAGGTGTCCGTTGTCATCCAGGGCTGCCAGGTAGTCTAAGTCTTCCAGGGCCTGCATCAGGGCGTCTGGAGCTGGGGAGGAAACAGGGCTTAGAGTGCGGAGGGCCTCCGAGCCTTGTGGTCAGACAGCAGGACGTGGGCGGGAGCGCTCACCGGGCCGGTCCAGGAAGTGACACTCCCCTGCAGATGGCTCTGCAATCCGTCTCCTCTTCAGCAGCAACACCAGGGGGCTCAGGTTTTCCTCGCACACCCTGGGTCGGGGCAATGGGGGAGCTTCTAGCTCTTGGAAAGACTTGGGATACAGGCAGAGGCAGGATCCTGAGGGGAAAAAGACCTGGGAAAGAAGACCACTGTAGATTTCTCAGGGCTTGTGTGTCAGAGACTTTCATGGGGCCATGTCGGGGAGGGCAAAGGCTCTTACCTGGAGGGGCCCCTCTTGCCCGTAGTTGTCTTGCCTCTGCCTGACACTTGCTGATTGGTCTCAACACTTGGGAATCTGCTCGGATCTGAGGATTGTACACCTGTCACCGCCCGCCAACCAAGGTCAAGACAGATTAGAGTGGGCCATTTGTATCTTTAGCCTCCACCACCCTCATCTTTGTCACTCACACTTCGAAGCTCCAGTCCTGAGTCAATGACATGTCGGATGGAAGGGAGGGAGAAGGAGAAGTCAGCCAGCCAGTGAGTGACCACGATCTTTCGGGCACCCGAGTCTGTGTCTTCATACACAGCCTGAGCAGCCTGACCACGGCCTGGGTGAAGGGGCAGCACCCGTGGTGGAGGTCCTTGGATCGCCAAGGTCCCTACCTCCCTCGACAAGGATTCACAGCACAGGGAAATTTCCTGGGGAGAGGGTTGGGGTGTTAGGGCACTACTCACCTTTTGTGGGTCACAGACTTCTTTGAGAAACGGATGAAAGCTATACCCTTCACTTGAAAAAATGCACATACTCATAAAAGTTGGGGAGTGTTGTAACTTCAGGAATTCACTGAACCACAATGAATTTGATGGAATAAAAAAGAGGGCGGTAGACATCTTTACTCTGAAATCCTTGGGTGTTTCCCCAGGACCCCAACAGAGTGAATACTACAACTCCGGCGTTCCCAGCAGGCAGGGCTCCGCTTCCCCAGGACAGGAAGGTGGCACAGGAGCACCTCCCTTTGCGGCCCATTTTACCTCCTCACTGGGCAGGTACACCAGCACGTCTCCTGGGGCCTCCTTTCGGCACAATTCCAGCACCGCGTGGCAGGCAGCTTCCACTCGATCCGGAGGGGCAGTGTCCCTGTAGACGGGCGTGGGGCACCTGCCAGGCCCTCTGGGCACACGTACAATGGGAGGATTGCCCCAGAAGGCTTGGAGCTTAGGTTCAAGGGCTGGGTCAGTGACCACAACCACTTTGGGGTCCCCTGGGAGGTTTCCCAGCCTGGCGTCTCGCAGCAGCCCCTGGAGTAAGTCTGAGGCCACTGACCGCTCCTGAGCCTCATCCAGTACCAGCACATCCCAGGCTCCAGTGCCCCGGGTCGAGGCCACCTCCTGAAGAAGCAGCCTGTCCCAGCAAAACCTGTGGACATTGGCAGTGGGCAGGTGTCAGTGTGGACACTGGCCAGTCCAGCTCAGGGGAGCTTCTACCCAGAAGCCTAGATTTTGATAGTTAAGGTCAGAAACAGACTGTGACTGAATTCCTTAACAGTGACTCACCCACAACCCTACTGACAGGTGACTTTGTTCAGAAGCTATGTCCCAGCTGGGAAAGTAAGACTTGTAATGAGTGTGAGGATGAATGTGAGGTCCAGGATAGGTTTAAAGAGCCTAATTCAGCAATGTGTAATGCATGCTTTATTTTTTACTTAAAAAAATATTTTTATTGATTTCAGAGAGGGAGAAACATCGATGAGAGAGAATCATGGATTGGCTGCCTCCTGCATGCCCTGCACTGGGGATCAAACCCACACCTGGGCATGTACTCTTTTTTTTTTTAAAATATATTTTATTGATATTTTACAGAGAGGAAGGGAGAGAGAGAGCTAGAAATGTGGATGAGAGAGAAACATCAACCAGCTGCCTCTTGCACACCCCCTACCGGGGATGTGCCCGCAACCAAGGTACATGCCCTTGACCAGAATCGAACCTGGGACCCTTCAGTCCGCAGACCGATGCTCTATCCACTGAGCCAAACCGGTTTCAGCCTGGGCATGTACTCTTTTTTTTAAATTTAAAAATATATATATATTTTATTGATATTTTACAGAGAGAAAGGGAGAGAGATAGAGCTAGAAACGTCGATGAGAGAGAAACATCGATCAGCTACCTCTTGCACACCCCCTACTGGGGATGTGTCCGCAACCAATGTACATGCCCTTGACCAGAATCGAACCTGGGACCTTTCAGTCCGCAGACCAACGCGCTACCACTGAGCCAAACTGGTTTCGGCTGGGCATGTACTCTTGACTGGACTTGAACCTGGGACCCTTCAGTCCCCAGGCATGTGCTCTATCGGCTGAGCCAAACCAGCCAGGGCTATAATGCATGCTTTAAAGGGTGAGCTGTGCTGAGGTTACGGTGAGGTGGCAGAGGGCTGGGCTTGTTTCTCTTATGAGAGGGGAATTAGATTTGAATCAGGCCCGCAGGAAGCCTCACCTGAGCAGGGTTTGGGGCCCAGTGCAATCCTCCTGGGGGATGCTGTATCCAACCTCATGACCCAGGGACAGGTCCATCTCATCCGCAACCTGCAGGGCCAGGCTCAGGGCTGCCAGCGGGTAGGGCTGAGTGACAGTTACCCGGCTTTCCTGGAATCCCCTGGCCAGTGCAAACTCTGCACACCACTGAGGGATCTGGGACCAGAGGTAGGGAAGAGCAACCCATCAGCAAGACACAGGACTTCAGTGAGAAGGGCTACGGGAGCTATGGCCTTATTTGGGGGCATACACCGGCCCTTTACCACCCAGGGGCCAGCTTAACCTGACTCCGTTCGCCTACCTCCCCCATAACCTCTGGCAGTCCAATCCCCTCTGCCCAAGGAAGGGCCAATTCTCTGGCGCCCACCCCCTCGGCCCCCTGCCTCTCCCAGAATCCACCCCACCTGGGTGCTCTTGCCAGAGCCAGGCTCTCCAGACACGATCACCACCCCACTGGGGCTGCTCTCCAATTGCTCCAAGAAGGTGAAGCGAGCAGCCCAGATGGGCAAGGCTCGGCGCTGCTCAAGCAGTTCGTAGTAGCGGGAAGAGAGGGGAAGCCCGTCAAAGGGGTTCACAGCCAGTTCAGACTCCCCAGGGCTCAGGCCAGGCTCCTCTGTCAGGCCAAGCAGCGGAGAGGCCATGATGGCTCTCGCCGGCAGACCTACAGAAGGCAGGGCAGTCATTAAGCCTCACACCACCTTTGCACCTCGGCCCTGATCCCTAACCTGTTTCCTTCAGCCGGTAACGCACTGAGGTCCATCCTTCCAAGCAATTTAAAAAAACAATCACTTGAGGATTTTTTTTTAATGTAATCCTCACCTGAGGATATTTTTCCACTGATTTTTTGAGAAACATTGATGTGAGAGCCATATTGATTGGCTATTGAATCTGCAACCTAGGTGCCTTTGATTAGGATTGAAACCCGAGGCTCTGGTGCCCAGGGCCCTCGCTCTAACCAATGAGACACCTGCCAGGGCTGTGTTTTTAATCCTCACCGGAGGATGTTTATTGATGGGGGTGGGGAAGAGTTGGAAAAGGGGGAGAGATCTGTCAGTTGTCTCCCATATGCACCACAACTGGGCAGATCGAACCTGCGATCTAGATATGTACCCTGAGCAGGAATTGAACCCTCCACCTACCCGTACATGGGGGTATATGGGAAATGCTCCAACCAACGGAACCTCCCAGCCAGGGCTTCCCAGCACTTCTTGGCTGCCAGGAAATAGTGGAGACTACGTCTCTAAATAAAGGACTTTCAGAAGAGGATTATCCTGTAGCAGGTAGTAAAAATCCTGGGACTGTCCACAAAGGAGTCCTCAGGGCCAGCAGGAATTATGTGAGACCTGTGGGAAGGACCCCGAGGGAAAGGGATAAAGAATAAAAGCAGGGGAGTAAGGCCACAAGGATCCTGGAATCAAACCTGCTTGCAGCTCTGAGACGTGTCAGGACGGCAGCCAGTTCCAGAACCACACAGCCAGTTACCACCAACCCTGACCAGCGCGAAGTGTAAAGGTCAGTTCCGGCTCCACCTTGAGGCTTGGCTCAAATACAACTCTAGACACTTTTGGGGTGGAGCCATTTGCTCCGCCTTATTTAATCTAGCCAGGAACCTATGGAGAACAGGCTCCAGCCATTAAACTGAGCAAGTATGAACTCTACAAACACCAAGTTCTGCGAAAGGCATCCTGGGACTTGTAGTTTTGCAGCTTTCTTCACAGCTGAGCACCCAGCTGCGTTCAGTTGCTGTTGGGTCTTCAGTTAAACTTCCTTAGTATCATTCATTTCTTGACATCAGGAGGCGATTTCAGACAGTTGCATTCGGACCACCCCCCACAAACCTAAAGAGCACCTCATCCCCACCTCACCCAAACGAGGAAAAAGGAACCTGTCCAGGGGCCTTTTTGACCCAGAGAGGCAACAGAGACCTTGAGTGAAAACCCTGAATTTAATGTGATCCTGGGGGAGCCCCATCTCTCCCTCTCTACCACCCACCCATCCGGCCTGTTGAGCTGGGTGAGGGCAGCCCCCAGTCTCCGTCCTGCGGCTCTGGGTGCCATCTGTGCTCAGTCAGCCTCCTGGGCCTGTCTTTCTGTGAATCTCCTGTGGGACACAGGGGGAGACATGGTGTGGGCTTTGCCATAGTAACTCCATAATCAGCTCCCTTCTTCAACCTGCCCCTTCTTCTCTGAGCCCCTCACCTTCTTGCATATTCATATAGTGCTTGTTTGCGCTCCTGTAGGCTTTCTTGCCGGGCCCAGGAGGACTTGGCAAATGTTAGGGCTGTGGGCTGAGGGGTCACCGGGCCAGAGCTGGGGAACTGAGGTGATCACAATGTCAGAGGGCTTGCGAAGTCATCATCATTAAACCTGCTTCGAATGCCTACTTTGCAAGAGAGGCACTGTGCCAGGGTCTCAGGATCAAAAAGGAGACATCAGGGAGAGGGAGTATGTAGACCGCCCCAGCCCAGGTCCTGGCTCTGACCATTCCCTGGTCTCACCTTGGAGGCAGAGGCTGAGGGAAGGGCCTGGGTGCCCTCAGTGATGTCTTCAGGTATGAAAGCTACAGCTCCCTCAAGTAAATTGGTGATGGTCAAGTCTACACATCCAGTCCTGGCTGGGGAGAAGGGAAGAGAGGAGAAGGGGCCTGTTTCCCTGCTCACCTTCCCCCTCATCGCCCACCTTTCCTCTGTGTCTCCCCATGTGGGGCTACCCTTTCCCATACCGAGGTCTCTCTGGATGACGCCCAGCGGCACATGGGGTAAAACCTCCTTGACTCTCTGAGCCAAAGTTGCCAGCTGCACATCAGGAGAAGGGCCAGGGGAGGGAGGAAAAGAAGACTGGGCTGCAAAAAAAGAAATCCAAAATACGGTGAGTGAAGACAAGGAGGGAGGAAAGACTGACTAGCGCAGGAACGGGGAGGCCATCACAGTGAGCTGGAGGAAACAAAGAGCTGGGGGCACAGAGACCACACACCTGCCTGGGGGTGCAGTGTGCGGTGTCTTTGGCGCTTCATGTGCTCTGCTTTGTCTGCGGGAGTGAGTCGGGTCCCTGTCTGGCCCAGTTCTTTGGCCACCAGCTAGGGAGGATTGAAAGGGTGGGAGTGTCAAGGTCTCAAGCCTTCCTCCCTCTCCACCTAAGGAGAGACCCCCACCTCCACCCTGCCTGTGCACCCTACCACCTGTTGTACACGGAGGGCAAACTCCTCATTCCCCTCCCCCAGCTGGCGATGCACAGGACGGAGCCACCTGCAAAAACACAACCCAGGGCCATGCTGGGGGGCAGCTGCTGATACCTCTTCTCATGGGACAGTGGCGGTGAGGGTGGGGAGAGAGAGGGTAAACACTTTCTATTGCCTCTGTGGTGGAACCTTGTTATTAAAAGATCTGCAAATGACCAGTGCAGAGGCCACTACTTTCTTGACCCTGAGGTGAACTTTTCCCAGCCACCAAAAAATGAGGACAATACCTTACGTGATACACCGTGAAAGGGACAAAAAGGGACCACAACAGTTCTGACACCCAGGAGGCATCTGACACCGTCTGAGAGGAAGGCATGAAGTAAGACAGAAGTCAGGGCCAGGTGTGGGAAACGTTCCCCAAGCCCCAAAGATCCCCTGTCCGACATGCACTCACCACAGAGACTAGGGGTCTCTGGACTTGAAGAGTAAGAGGCTGTACCACATCCTGGATAGAAAATGGCCAGGAACTAGAAGGAAGAGAGAATAGAGGGGGATTGCGGCCAGCCCAGTCAGCAGCTCATACCTGACTTAAAACAGAAAGCTGTCAAACTGCCCAAGTAGATAAACGGGGACTCCAGGGACTCCGCGGTAAGAGCCATAAGCGGACAGAAATGGAGGGGGTTGGGGCTGAAGAAGGCTGTGGCAACCTAAGGGCCCTCAAGCCTGACCACCGGGGCATCGGAAGGCCAATAGCTGTGCTCACCCACCTGAAGCGCAGGAGCCCCTCCCGGCCATTGGTGGCCTCTTCCTCCGGGAATAGCAGCAGAGGGGTGGGGGGAAGCCTCGTGGAAGCGCAGAATCTCTTGAGTGACTCCACCAACTCCCCCCGCCCATCCATCTCCATGAAGCCCCGGGACCAGCACACAAAGCTGGGGGGGCTATTGAGTAGAGGCTGGGGACAGGGAAGAGAGAAAGCAAGAGAAATGTTGTCAAGTGATAAAAACGGACAAATGGGGTGTGTGTGTGTGTAGAAACGGGGTTAGGGGTACAGCTTCGTATCTTGAGGTCTCCAGGCGGGCGGGCCGAGGGCAGCCACGAGCCGGGCCCCAGGGAGCCGCCCCCACTCACGGTGCTGCAACTGGTGAGCAGGTTGACCATGTTGTGATCGAAAGGCGTCACGTGGTTGGAGATGAGGACCCGGACGCGGTGATCCCGGAGTGCCGAGTCCTCCTGCCGGGCCACGAGCCCCAGCACCGCACACATGGTCCGCACCACGAACCTGCGGGCGGGCGCGGGCGGTCCGTGGCTGCACCGCTCCGGTCGAACCCGGCCCGGACCCTCCCCGAGCGCCCGGGGGCGGGTCGGAACCTGCGAAGGACGCTGTCCGGCAGCGCGCAGCTGACGAGGAAGACGTGGATCCCAAGGAAGAGGCGCAGGACCAGGAGGCAGAACCCGACGGGCGCGTAGAGCAGCAGCGCGAGGAGCAGGAAGCCGTCACCCGGGAGCCTGGGGGCGAGAGGCGGGATGACCGGGCGCCGAGGGCCGGGAGAGTGCGGCCGCCGCCGCCGCCGGGTGTCTCCCCTCAGGCGTTCTTACCGGTGCGAGTCAAAGAGTCGCTCCGGCCCCGGCGCCTGGGGAGGCTCCATCGCGGTTGCTTTAGGGCCGTCCGGCCGCCGCCGCCGCCGCCGCCATCTTCGCGACCCGCCGCAGGGGCTCCTGGGAAGGCGGAGTCTCCGGGCGTAGGCCCTGGGTGCCCGGACCCGAAATCCTCCTGCGCACCGGAAGGGCTAGCCGTCCCAGCATACCTCGCGGGCCCTGGGGCCGCCGCGGCGCTGGCGTGCCGCAGGGACTACAATTCCCGGCATCCTCCGGGCCTCCCGGAATCCGGGGCCGGGATGCGCCCCTGCAAGGACTTCAGGTACCGGCGTGCCCCGCGCCCCGCGGTCACCTGCTCGCGTCTCGGGCGCCGCCTCTGTCTAGGGCGGGCGAGGAGGCCGCCGAGGCGGAGCTGATGGCTGCACTGAGGGCGGGGCGGGGTGCAGGCTGGAGCCTTCGGGGATGGCGAGCTTTGGGGGGATTTCGCTGGGGGAAGGAGCCCCTGTTGACCCCTGACCTCCGGGAGCTGCTGACGTCAGGAGCTCCCCGGGCCCGAGTGACTGATGGGATCCCCAGCTCCCGGGCCCGGTTCTCTGCGGGGGTCCCTGGACCGCGAGCGTGTCTGACGTCGGGGGCTCCGGATTCCCGAGCGCGGCTGACTGCGGGCGCCCCGGACCCTCGGCCCCGGGAGGAGGACGCGGGGGCCCCGGGGACCCCTCCGCGCGCGTGGCTGGCCGTGGCCCTGGGCGCCGGCGGGGCCGTGCTGCTGCTGCTGTGGGGCGGGGGGCGGGGTCCCCCGGCCGTCTTCGCCTCGGTCCTCGGCCCGCCGCCCACCTCGCCCCGGAGCCAGTACAACTTCATCGCCGACGTGGTGGAGAAGACCGCGCCTGCGGTCGTTTATATCGAGATCCTGGGCCGGTAACGGTGGGGGAGACCGGAGGCGCCGAAGCCGCTCGCGGGCCAGAGGGCGGGCGAGCCGGAGGAGTCCGCCCTCCTCACCTCCGTGCCTCTTCCCCCCCCCCCCCCATTCCAGACACCCCTTTTCTGGCCGCGAGGTCCCTATCTCCAACGGCTCCGGATTCGTGGTGGCGGCGGACGGGCTCATTGTGACCAACGCCCACGTGGTGGCCGACCGGCGCCGCGTTCGTGTGAGGCTGCCTAGCGGCGACACCTACGAGGCCACGGTCACCGCTGTGGATCCGGTGGCAGACATCGCCACGCTGAGGATTCAGACCAAGGTGGGGGCGTCCCGGCGAGCCGGGGTCTGCTCGGAGCCGTGCATTCGCCGCCGCCGGCGAACCCGGATGACAGGCCCCCCCCCCACCCCCTTTCATCCGTTCTCTCCTAGGAACCTCTCCCCACCCTGCGCCTGGGGCGCTCAGCCGACGTCAGGCAAGGGGAGTTTGTTGTTGCCATGGGAAGCCCCTTTGCTCTGCAGAACACCATCACGTCCGGCATCGTCAGCTCCGTGCAGCGTCCAGCCAAAGAGCTGGGCCTCCCCCAGAACAACGTGGAATACATCCAGACCGACGCCGCTATTGATGTGCGTACTGATGCGGGAGAAGGGGCCATCTAGGCCGGGAGAAGGGGCGAGGCTGTGGTGCGGGCACCACGTGTGATATGATAGGTGGTGGGTGGGCCTGTAAAGGGGTGGGCAAAAGTATCTATAACTGTGAGTACACGAAACACAGTTTATTCTTGTATTACTACTTAATATTGTGCTATTGTATTACAACTGTAAAGCTACTTTTACTCCTCCCCCCCCCCCCTGTATGTGGAGCTGGGATAGGGGATAACTTGGAGAAAAGGCCTACATCCTGGTATGCCCCCAGGCACAGAGTCCCCGGATCTCTTCCATATTTTCTCCTTGTCCCGCAGTTTGGAAATTCTGGAGGTCCCCTGGTTAACCTGGTGAGTGGGACATCCTTCTTTCCCAAGAATCCCGGCCCCAGGTCAGTGTGGGAAGGGGTGGGGTTTTCCCCCCAATTCCATGAGGTTTGGTCAGGTTTGTGAACAGTCCCGTGTTAGCTGTCGTCCGGAATCCAACCAGATCTCCCCAACTCGCCAACACTCCCAGCTGTACTTGTTCAGGTGCCCCCATCCCCCACCGGTTGTTTGGGCTGAGGAGTAGTGGCTCTGTCCCTGCAGGATGGGGAGGTGATCGGAGTGAATACCATGAAGGTCACAGCTGGAATCTCCTTTGCCATCCCTTCTGATCGCCTCCGAGAGTTTCTGCTTCGTGGGGAAAAGAAGAGTGAGCCTGACTTATGGGGGGGGGGGGGGTTGGAGGTGGGGGTGTCCTTTAAGTGGTGGGTGGGGCATTCATGGGCCTTGGTGGAGAAGGGTCTACTGGGTTAGAGAGAAGGGGGGGAAGGATGTAGCTAGGTGAGGCTCATTTGTCTTTTTATCACAGACTCCTGGTTTGGAACCAGTGGGTCCAAGCGCCGCTACATCGGGGTGATGATGTTGACCCTGACTCCCAGGTATGAGCTTTGGGGGAAGTGCGATACGTAGGGCCACCTACATTGGTGGGCACATGGCATTTCTGCTGAGCTTTGGTCTCAATTCTGTCTTTATCCATAGTGAATCACCTCACACCTGGAGATATCAGAAGAGCTGTCCTCTTGACTTTTTCACCCCACTCCATTTTGCACAACTGCCACCACATTGATTTCATCCCGTTACTGCTTTGATTTACAATCTGTTAATTTAGTGTTTAGGGGCCATTTTCCATTTTCCAGACCTGGGTTCCTATGTGAATAGATTCTGTCCCAGTCAACCTGATTTCCTACTCCAGGTCTTTATTTATGTTGTTCTTGTTTTATATACTTAAATATCAGGTCCATCTATTTCTCTAGGCCAGCCGTGGGCAAACTACGGTCCGCGGGCCGGATCTGGCCCGTTCAGCTGTTCTATCCGGCCCGCGGAGCCGAAAGAGCGGAGGGTTCTCTTGCTCTCCCCTCCGCTCCTTCACCAGCAGCCCAAGATGAGAGTGCCAGCATGGTCAGGTTGCTTTTGTTTTGGCCCTCCGGTCCAGTTTAAGAACCCATGGTGGCCCTCGAGTCAAAAAGTTTGCCCCACCCCTGCTCTAGACTCAGCTTAATTTCCCCCTTAAAGCTTCTCTCAGGACTCTAGAATGATTAGTGCTGTTGACTTAACATTATGTATTACATGGAATTAGGTATTTTTTCTATACATGTCCCATTTCCTAGCTACTAGGAGACCTTTGTATCTGGAGTACGTAGTGCATTCCCAGTCGCCAGTGTATTGAGTAATTTAAGGTGAACCCCTAATGGGGAGAGAGCACCTCGGAGTGCTTGATAGCACGGTCTGTGTCCTTTCAGCATCCTTGCTGAACTACAGCTTCGAGAGCCAAGCTTTCCTGATGTTCAGCATGGCGTGCTCATCCATAAAGTCATCCTGGACTCCCCCGCACACCGGTGAGAGACTGCACTGGGCGGTGGGGTGGGTGGGGTGTGATGTGCCCTTGAGCTGGGCTGTCTACTCCCTTCTTTCTCTCTGCCTTAGGGCTGGTCTGCGGCCAGGGGACGTGATCTTGGCCATTGGGAATCAGGTGGTACAAAATGCTGAAGATATTTATGAAGCTGTTCGAACCCAGTCCCAGCTGGCAGTGCGGATCCGGCGGGGACCAGAAACACTGACTTTATATGTGACCCCTGAAATCACAGAATGAATGGATCAACAAGGAAGGAGGCTCCTGCTCTGATTGCCACCTTGCTTTCCCAGCCTCGGCTCTGAGGGCACCTGGGCAGAGGGTTAAATGAACCGGTCGGGGGCAGGTCCCTCCACCCACCAGCACCAATCCCTGGGCTCTGAGGAATCACAAAGACATTTTTTATATAAAATAAAATTATACCTAGCAACATGATATAGTCTAAAATGAAGGAGGGGGCGCTGACCTTTTCCCCCATAAAAAGGCGAGAGGTAAAGCTGTATTTCCCCTGAACTGAGGATATACTGGAGCTGACCATCCTGACCTCGCTGTTCGAGAAATCGAGCTGCCGCTGTCCGTTCTGGCCAGTTCATCAGGTGCTGCTCTTTGTCTCGAGTGCAGCTCATGCGGAGCCCGAGAGCCAGGATTTCCCCTGCTTGGCCACAGATCCGTGCCGCTGGCCTTGGAGGAGGTTGATAACTTATGCTTGGCAGTTCCACATCCTTAGTACACGCTGGGCGATTGCAGCGGGCCTGCTGACATCAGGGGTTCCTTGGTAAGCTCCTGAGGTAATGGCAGCCTCAGACCCCTGCCACTAGGGGCCAGTGGTGGTTTGAAGAGGTGGGTACTGGCACCTTAGATGATTTGGTTGCTGGTCTGGCCAGGGTAGCGCTCGAACCTCTTATTGGCCTCTTCACTGAAGGCGTCACCTGTGAAGTGAGTGGGTGGTTTGGACAGGAAAACAGACCCTTTGTGGGGAAGGGGGGAGGGGGGAATGAAGAGGCTGGGAGACCCAGAGGCGCGGGGGGGGGGGGGGGGGGACAGGAACAGCTTAGGGGGAGGAGAACGAAGGGCTTTCCTTCCCATCCCGTCCTCCCGGGCTGCTGTTCCCACCAAATACCAATGTGGCAGTTGTGCACCCAGATGCGATGTCCGTCGTATTTGCAGTTACATTTCATTGCGTTGTTGGTGAAGTCACTCTCTGCTACTTCGTAATTGGGGTTGATGACCACCTACGCGTGGGAGAAAGGCAACATAAGCCAAAGGTGTCTTGAATAAACACTGCTCCCCCTCACCGGCTGGAACTCTCAGGCCCCAGGCACCTGCAGAATGTAGTTTCCTGGCTTCACGTCTGTGATGTCGATCCACTGACAGTCAATGTCGTGTCGGTAGAGATCCCAGCAGCCCACAGTGATGCCCTGCTCTCCAAAGTTGGCGCACTCGTACCTCTTGGAGACATCTGAAGGGATTGGCACGCACGTGTCAGTGTGAGGCAAGCTTATGGGATGGAGATACTGTAGCTCATTCTAGGCACCGACTCACCCTCCTGACACTCGGTGTCTTCGAGACAGAAGCTAGCTTTGTGGCCTTCCGCCACCTTGGTGCCGTTGGGGGTCAGGATGTCGTAGTGGGTGAAGATGTCCATACTGTGGTAATGCCTGTGGGAAGGAGAGACCAGGGCACCCCGTTTCCCTCCCTGCCCCAGCAGGCGCACTCTGTCCCCAGTGGCTGTGCCCGTCTCCCTGACCCTCTCACCCATGACACTCGTGCCACACCCAGGAGTGGCGCCCCGCCTTGGGCCTGAAGTCCGCCCTCCCCAGGTTGTGAATCTGGGAGGAGAAGCGGAGCAGACGGCGGTGGCCGTAAGGCCAGTTGGCGGAGCGGGCGGAGCGGGCCAGACAGTTCTCCTCGGCAGCGCAGTACAGCATGTGCAGGGGCCGGTCCTCGATGTAGGCGGTCTCCTGCACCAGAGCCGCGTGCAGCAGCAGGTCCGACGCGGCTGCGCCCGGGGAGGAAGGGAGTGTTAGAAGTCACTGCGGAAGGGCGAGGACCGATGGGGGTGCTCCCCCCCCCCCCACCTCCGTATGTGTGTGTGAGGCTGGTTTTCCACAGGGAAGGAGTATCCCTCCAGACTAAAGCCCTCTTTCTCCAAAAGCAGTGGCCCAGAATCTCCCTTCGCTGGCTGGCTCTCACTCACTCTCTGAACAGATGACCCCGGCAGTGAACCGGGTTCCTGTCTTCTTGCAGGTGACGTGGGTGCCATGGTGAGCACACTGGTCCAGGGACAGCTCGGTCCCGGTGCAGCGCACGCCACTCATCACCACCTCTGTTACGTTCCCCGAGTCCCAGTACCAGGTCTCCTGGGGACGTAGGGAGGTGTGTGTGTGAGGCCCCACAAGCCCAGGCTTCGGAGGCAATAAATAGTTTTGGTTGCTCTCCTTCCTACTCACCTGCAGGCCATGGTTGGCATAGCCCAGTCCGAGCTGTCTGCAGACCACCATGGCCTCCAGTGTCCCCCAGTCATCCCCACAGATGAGGCCCCAGCGAAGGGGCCCAGGACCCCCTGTTTGCACCTCAACTCGCCCTTCATGCCGGCTGCGGCCCCCACTGAGTCGGATCTGTAGCGACAGAACAGAAGAGCTGGGGAAGCTTTGGGGGTGGGTAGCGGGAACTTGTGGCGGGCACGGGACCGAAGGGTGAGTCGGAGGCACGTAAAAGGTGGACAGCGATGGTGTCAGGCGGGAGCCGCAGTACTGCAGGGGCCCTGGGCAGTGGTCACACCTCAGAGCATGACAACTGGATAGGATGCGAGGCCCCGGAGCCCAGGGGGAGAGCGCGACTGACCCTGGTCTCCACCCCCGTGTAGGGCAGGTTGCACCGGACTCCGGCGTCCTGGCTGTGGGAACAGTCCTCAGCCGTGATGTTCTTGTGAGGGCACCTCCAGAGGGAGGGCTCCTGTCCGGAGCACCGAACTTCACTCAGGTGGATGGCGCCCATGCCTAGGGGGCAGAGACCAAACACCAAGAGGTTGTGACTGGGCTTTCGTTGCCCAGGGGTCTCTTTCCCAAGGATTAGACTCCCCAGGAGCGTGTGCCTCTCTCCCTTCCCCTCTCCTCCCACCTTCACCCCCTCACCCTGCCCCATGCGGGCACCACTGAGCGCCTCCCGAGCGCTCCCGAAGCCCAGCTCCCGGCACACCACGCTGGCCGCCTGCAGGTCCCACTTGCGGTCACAGACGGTGCCCCACGTGCCCGCCTTCAGGACCTCCACCCGGCCCTCTCCGGGGCGGGCCCCGCCCTTGAGGCGCACCCGGGCCTGCGGGGAAGAGAGACGGTCCAGTGAGGCGGCAGTGATGGGACCCTGGGCACAGAGGGGGCTGAGCTGAGCTGGAGGTGATGGTGGGAGGGACGGGGGGATGGTGGCCCACCCGCCGGAAGGTTCCTCTCTGTCCTTAAGGGTCAGGGCTGTGCTCAGTCCTGGGCGGCCAGGCTAGGGGCGTTCTCCACCTGGGGCGCGGGGAAGGTCACGGTCACTGTCCCACAAACCTCCTCCTGAACTTTCAACTGCTGGTGCTTCTTCTGGCCGTTGGATGCCGCGTAGAGAGGGCCCGGCACACAGCTCACCACCACGGGGGCGCCGCCGGGGCACCTGGCCGTGTCATTGGCGCGATAGAACTCCAGGGAGCAGAGGGAGAGGTGGGCCTCCGTGCCCACGCAGGCCACCCCGTGCACACCGAAGGAGTGTTGCTGCCGCTGGGCCAGCAGCCTGTGGGGACAGGAGCGGGGAGCAGTCGGGTGAGACCACGCTCCTGCCTCTTGGCTCACAGCCCTCCTCCTGTCCCATGCCGCCACCACCCCCTGACTTCTCACGACCACCTTGTCCCTCTTCTTCCCCTCTGCTCTGCAACGCTGCCCTCCGAAGCACAAAGGGAATGGCAGTGTCCAGGCTGTGAAAGGGCCCACGATGCCCAAACGGCAGGGTCTTGGGGGGACCTTCTGCGGCAGAAGAGCCCTATGGGAGGGCGGCTAGTCTTGACTTGCCTGACAGAGACCTCGTTCTAATTGGTTTCAGACCGCTGGGCCTAACGGAGGCTGAGGCTGCCGTGCAAAGAGAACGGGAAGAGATGGGCAGGAGGGGAGGTCGGTCGGCGTGAACAGGAAGCCCGAACAGCCAGAGGGAGCAGATTGTGCTGAGACCGGACTAACCAAATGAGTCAGATTGCGAGCAAGTGCGTAAGTCGGGTCTAAGTGGCTCCATAGAGGCCCGAGGTTCTATAGGCCGGAGCATGACACGTTATGGGAAAAACAGACCAGATGGTGGGCACACGGAAGACTGGAGCTGGCCTACGTAAGGGATGGTGCGTAAACGCAAGACAAACGGGCGTTAGAGGGACCACATGGCCACAGAGGGAGCGTGCACATGAACAACAACGGTCGAGACATCCCCACCCCTAGACCTGAGCTGGCTGCGAGTCTCTAACGAGGCAGCCTGTGCGTTTGCAATTTAAACCTATTAGAAAGAATGTTCCACAGCCACCAGACAGGAAAACGGGACTAAACTAGGGATGTTGAAATGTGCAATTACTGCGGAGAGATGCTTGAGAGAGTGAAGGGATTTGTTTATGGACGCCAATGAAAGAAGAGCTTGCAGTGAGGCATGTGACAACAGAAGTACATTCTTTCCGGGACGGCTGGTTCTAGCCCAGAGGAAAGAGGACCAGCGGAGGCCGGTGCGGGCGGCGAGGGCCCGTGGGGCTGGTCTGACAGTGAGCTACTGCAGTAAGGGGCCTCATCGCTTGCTGCCAGAGGAAGGAAGGAACACGACATTGGCCAGGAAAATACCGAGGAGAAAACGGTTATAAACACAGCAAAGGAGGCCTGCAGACTCGACAGAATACCTTTGGAAGCTCAGGATCAGTGGATTCTGAAGCTCAAAGAGATCAGGTACTCTCCCAAAGACCTGTTTGGCTGAAAATAGAAGTCAAAGAGGCCATCCCAGGAAAAAGACACCTCTCTTCTGAACTCCCTCCCCCCCTTTCCCCACAGCTAACCAGGTGAAAACGGCGATGTGCACTTTAATGAGGGGTCAGGGGAGGCTGGAGTACGGCTACGCTGGGCAAAGAGGACCCAGAGCTGAAAAGCACTACAAGTGTAGACAGTGACCATGACCCATACAAGTACACCCCTTGAAGCCGCCAGAGGAGGAGCTGGAGGAGGAGGGGAACCGGGAGACCAGTGGGTGGCCTCAGAATGCACCGAAGAGGGGAGGGCACAACAGGAAGGGACGGATTCTCTGTACCTCAGCCACAGCCGCAGAAGTGGTCAGGGAGACTTTGCGTGTGCAAATGGCCTTTGGAAGCCTAGTGAGATGTAATCACGGCTTGAGGCTTTTCCACGCTCTCATGTTCTCGTTGAAGAAACCCAGGAGGAAAATTAGGGAGCTGGCAGCCTAATTGTGTCAATGGGGCCACAGAGGATCCCATCCTTGGGAAAGGTTCCAGAGGGAACACCGAGTCTCACGTCCACGCCAGTAGCACTTATTTTATTTTATTTAAAAAAATATTTTTTATTGATATTTTACAAGAGGAAGGGAGAGAGATAGAGAGCTGGAAACGTCGATGAGAAACATCGACCAGCTGCCTCTTGCACACCCCCTACCGGGGATGTGCCCGCAGCCAAGGTACATGCCCTTGACCAGAATCGAACCTGGGACCTTTCAGTCCGAAGACCGACGCTCTACCACTGAGCCAAACCGGCTTCGGCCAGTAGCACTTATTTTAAAAAGTGAACCAAGCCCAGCTGGTGTGGCTCAGTGGTTGAGCGTCCACCTATGAACCAGGGGGTCACAGGTTCGATTCCCAGTCAGGGCATGCGCCCGGGTTGTAGGCTTGATCCCCAGTGCGCGGTGTGTACGGGAGGCAGCCGATCAATGATTCTCTCTCATCATTGATATTTCCATCTCTTTCTCTCTCTCCCTTCCTCTCTGAAATCAATAAAAAATATATTTTAAAAAATGAATCCAAAAAAGGTAGGATGGGAACACTGACCCCTCAGACAGCTTCTTCGGGGAGAGGCAAGCATTGGCATCTGAAGGACAAAAGTGCCAGAGTTCCTACCAGAATTCACTGAGGGAATAAGTGAGCATGTGGACCAAGGTAGTCAGTGATGAACCTCTGTAGAGATTTCCAAAAATCCCGTGACAAGCATGATTCCCCAGAGACCAACGTACGAACCAGCCCTACTTTTCCTTTCAGTGACTCATCTGGAAGGGGGTCTGCATTAGCTGCTGCTCCTCCCCCTCGTGGCGGGGGGGGGGGGGGGCTCTCTTGGACCCCTTCCTGACCAAAGCCCAATCACGGGGCTCAGCCCTCTCCTGTCCTCCCAGCCTGAACCTCATTTACCTCTGGACCGGCCCCCTGCCCACTCGGGGTTTGGGTTTGGGTTTGACTTTACGCTTGGAGATTGGTCTGAAAAAAGGAGAAATCAGTTAGTGGAAGTAACGGTTAGGTACACGGCCCAGGAAAGGCAGAGGGTGATTTTTTCCCCTGTTTCTGGGAAGAACCCTTTATGCAGAGCGTGGGAAGGGGGCCCGGTGCGCTACATACACAGACCGCTGTGTACCCCCGAACTGTATGTCAGGATCTCAGGTTGCTCTTTGGATTCAGTAACGGTGGGGAGAAATCGAATGCTGTCAGCCCAGGTGGGAGAAGGGAGGAGAGAAGAGGAAAGCTAAGGCAGGAGAGAGAGTGGGAATGCAGGTGAATTAAGGGAGGGATGCCGAAACCGGTTTGGCTCAGTGGTAGAGCGTCGGTCTGCGGACTGAAAGGTCCCGGGTTCGATTCCGGTCAGGGGCATGTACATTGGTTGCGGGCACATTCCCCGGTAGGGAGTGTGCAAGAGGCAGCTGGTTGATGTTTCTCTCTCATCGACGTTTCTAGCTCTCTATCTCTCTCCCTTTCTCTCTGTAAAAATATCAATAAAATATATTTAAAAAAAAAGAATTAAGGGAGGGAAAGATTGGGGGAAGGTGAGAAAGCATGCTGGTGGCTCAGCTCTCTGGGGGAGATGTAAGGACAGGAGGCTTTCCCTCCTGTGCTTCCTTCAGGTCAAGGCTTGCCCATTCCCATGTCTGCCTCCCTCCTCACCCCACCCCCAGTCATATCCTCAATCCGTCCGTTTGGGTTTGGGGATGGACATGGATAGGCTGCCTTCCATCCATCCACCTCCTGGGCCGCCGAGGCTGCAGGAGGTCCCGGGGCTCGCGCCCCATTACCTGCCAAGGGGCTTGGGGCGTCGGGCCGAGGCTTTGGCCGCTCGCTTCCTCAACTTTCTGTGCGGATAAGACAACAGCAGAGTCAGGGTCAGGCTAGCAGGGGTGGGCAGACTTTTTGACTCGAGGGCCACCATGGGTTCTTACACTGGACCGGAGGGAAGGCCGGAACAAAAGCAACCTGGCCATGCTGGCACTCTCATCTTGGGCTGCTGGTGAAGGAGCGGAGGGGAGAGCAAGAGAACCCTCCGCTCTTTTGGCTCCGGGGGCCGTAGTTTGCCCACGGCTGGGCTAGAACCAAGTGGAAAAGGCTGGTGCAGCCGGGACCAGGAGCAAGGTTTCTTTTCCAAGAATCAAAGGGTTCCTGGGGGCAGGATGTTAGAGCATCAGGTATGTCCAAGGCTCCCCGCTTCACAGCTGCTTGACCTCACAGACACATGACGAGGTGGGTGAGCCGCAGTGAAGGACATGGATTCGGGACTGACAGAGCCCCTCTGCCAGGACCCACAGACACGAGAGGTTAAGGTAGATGAGGGATAAGAACTCTGGGATAGATATTAAGGCTGATCCAAACCCCAGGAAGGGCTAAGGGAAAAGGGGCAAGCAGAAAGGTGTGAGGACTGTTAGGCTTGCCAGACTGACCAGGCGAGGAAAGAGAACCGGCCTGTCATGTCTAGAGAGGGAACTGTCTTTTTATTCTTGGATGCTCTCTGGCTTCTGGCACTTCCAGGCCTGAGGCTAGTGAACCAGGATCCAGGACCGCGGTAGGGATGTCTGAGGACATTACGTTGGTTTGACGAGGGCAGTGGTCGGCAAAATCATTGGTCAACAGAGCCAAATATCAACAGTACGACGATTGAAGTTTCTTTTGAGAGCCAATTTTTAAAAACGTAAACTTCTTCAAACGTCACTTCTTCACAATAGACTCCCCCAGGCCGTGGTATTTTGTGGAAGAGCCACACTCAAGGGGCCAAAGAGCTGCATGTGGCTCGAGAGCCGCAGTTTGCCGACTCCTGGACCGGGGACTATGAGGCCGGTCAGGCTGCTTAGGATGACAGCCCCTTTCCTGCCCACAGTAAATCCCACATGCTTTCCTCATTCACAAACTCAGCTCCTCTCCCAACTTACTTCCAGGAAAATGAATTCTAAAACCTTACTTCTTTTTAATTGGCCTAAACATTGACCTATTTTATTCTTCAAAAGGTTACCTTAAGTCTAATGTCAGGAAACTAGGTCTGTTTCTCCTCTCATTCTTCCTTTGATTTCAAAGACTTTAATTCCCCACCCCCTTTTGTCCTGTCCAACTACACTGAGTGGCCAGATTATTATGATCTCTGAAGGCATAATAATCTGGCCACTCAGTGTATATCTTATATAATAAAAGGCTAATATGCAAATTGTCCCTGGACCAGGAGTTTGACCAGCAGGCAGGCTGGCCAACTGCCCATGTCCCCTCCCCCTGGCTGGACCCCACCCATGCACGAATTCATGCACTGGGCCTCTAATATATATATATATATATATATATATATATATATATATATATATATACTGATTGGCCAGATTATTATACGTTCAGAGATCATAATAATCTGGCCACTCAGTGTATGTGTGAATAAAGGCAGGTCCTGTTCTTTTAAACGTATGACATTCCCTGTCATTATATTAGTTATCATTTCTTTCAACGTGTTCTGCTCTGCTCTCTCTCTCTCTCTCTCTCTCTCTCTCTTTAAAAATATTTTTATTGATTTCAGAGAGGAAGAGAGAGGGAGAGGGAGATAGAAACACCAATGATAAGAGAGAATCACCAATTGGCTGCCTCCTGCACGCTCCCCACTGGGGATCAAGTCTGCAACCTGGCATGTACCTTTGACAGGAATCAAACCTGGACCCTTCAATCTGCAGGCTAACGCTCTATCCACTGAGCCAAACCAGGTAGGGCTTTGCTATGTCTCTTGATGAGTCACCTTTGGATATACTATATAGTGTGCAGAGGCACTAAGATTTTAATATATATGTTCTAAACAAGGCTGAAGCTGGTGGGACTTCCTGCCGTGGCTTCTCTCTGAAGATGTACTTAGTTGGTGTTTTTGCCAAAACATCTCATATGCCCAACATTGCTAGCCAAGGGTCTACAGTAGCTCTCAGGTTTCTTTCTTGAGACATTATTAAGAGTTTAGAACCTTTTATCACATAAGTATAGTGTGAAATGTTTTCTCCAAATGTCTTTTTGCCTCAAACATGTATAAAATAAAATATACTTGGCACTTCCTTTGGCCAGTAACTCAGAGAGAGCATCTTGAACTCCAGAGTAGTACTCAGAAAGATATAGTATTATCTAGAAATTTAGAAATACAGTAGTTTCCCCTTATCCACAGGGGGTACATTCTAAGATCCCCAATGGATGCCTGAAACTGTGGATAGTACTGTACTCTACATATACTATGTTTCCTATACATGCATACCTACCATAAAGTTTAGTCTACAGTCCTAGCTGGTTTGGCTCAGTGAATAGAGCATTGGCCTGTATACTGAGAGGTCCTGGGTTTGCTTTTAGTCAAGGGCACATGCCTGGGTTGTAAGCTCGATTCCCAAGAGGGGGCATGCAGGAGGCAGCCAATCAATGATTCTCTCTCATCATTGATGTTTCTCTCTCTCTCCCTCCCCCTTCCTCTCTGAAATCAAAAATATATATATTAAACAAGCTTAATCCCATATAATAAAGATATAATATGCAAATGGCCATTACATCGTGAAGTGTAACGACTGACCATGTAAGGACCGAATCACGGATCAGCAGGAGGGTGGGGCAGTGAGGTATAAGCGGTCGGCAGAGAGCTACAGGACGGTGGCAGCGAGCTACTTACTGGCTACAAGCAGGTGGTGGAGAGCTATAGGAGGAAGTAGGGTAGATAGCTATGAGGAGGGGCAAGGGGAGCTACAGGAGGGCAGGGCAGCAGGCGGAGAGCTACTGGAGAGCAGCAGCAAGCTACTGGTGAGCTACTGGTGCATGGATTTGTGCACAGGGCTACTAGTTTATAAATAAGATACAGTAAAATATTAACAACAATAACGAATAATAAAACAGAACAGTTACAACAACATACTGTAATAAAAGTTATGTGAATGGCTTTGAGGACAATATTAAATTTAAAAAAGGGTGAATTGAACACAAGCACTGTGATTCTGTAGCAACTGAATGATTAACAATGGCTTTCCCAGTGCTAAATCCAGTGTTTGGTTCTCAGTCCTTATGTTTTTAGAACCATCTGCAGCACTGACTCAAGTGATCACTCTCCCTTCCTTGAAGTACTTGGCTTCCAGGCCACCGTACTTATTTGGTTTTCTTTCTCTCCACCTCACTGTTGGCATCTCACCATCTTCCTGATAAGTTCTCAAGATTCAGTCCTGGAACCTCTTTTTTTAAACAAACAAACAAACAAACAAACACTCCCTTGGTGATGTTGTCCAGTTTCACGATTTAAAATACTTTCATTCAACTGAACTTTAGAGTCACATACCCAATTGCCTACCCAGCCTCACCATGTCTTTGCCTTAAAGAACTTCACATGTAACAGATCCGACAAGAAGTTACATATATAACCCTTTCCCCCATGCTCCACCCACTGTCTTCCTTATCAAGTGAGGCCAACCGCACACTTAGCTTACACCAAAAACCTTGGAATGATCTTTAATTCCACTCTCTCACATTACATCGAGTTCATCAAGTCGTATTGGCTTTTCCTTCAGCTATAGACAGAATCTGATCAGTTTTTCGTTACGTCCACTGGTTCACTTTCTTTACTTCACTTTGAGGAGACCATAACCTCCTAACTAGTCTCTCTGCCTTGTTTATTCTACTGTATCCATCACAATCTATTCTTTTAAAAAATACATATTTTTTTTTATTTATTACAGAGAGGAAAGAAGAGTGATAGCGAGCTAGAAACATCAATGAGAGAGAAACATCAATCAGCTGCCTCCTGTACACCCCCACAGGGGATGTACCTGTAACAAAGGTACATGCCCTTGACTGGAATCGAACCTGGGACCTTTCAGTCTGCAGGCCAAGACTCTATCCACTGAGCCAAACCAGTTTAGGCTACAATCTATTCTTAATTAAGCCGAAAATAATCTTTAAAAATGGAAGTCATGTGTTACACTTCCGAGCAAAGCCTTATCTCACACGGAGTAAAAGTGAACGCCTCCTAAATTCTTTCCCCACCTTCCTCTACATCACACCTACAATTTCTTCCTGGTTCCCTCAGCTCCAGTCCCCGGGGCCTCCGGGAGCATGCCAAGAATGCTCCCCGGCCCCCATACACACTCCCGGGATTCTTTCATTTATGACTCCTGAAAATGCTCGTTTGGACATCTGCATAGCTATGCTCTTACCTCCTTTAGATCTTTCCTCAAACGATGCCTTTTTTTTCAAACAGGCTTTTATTGACCATTAAAACTGCTGTCCCACCCCCTCTTTATAACCCTTTTCCTGCTTTGTTTTTGATGATCACGCCTTTTGCCACTCTAACACTTTGTAATGTTAGGTATTTTCCAAATCTTCTGTAGTCCATGAGATCAGGGGTTTCTGTCTGCTTTGTTTACTGTTGAATCCCCTCAACCCGCGGCACACAGTAGGCACTCAGTAAGTAAATAAATACCGAAGGAACAGATCTCTACACCTTTGTTCGTGCTATCCCTTTCCCTTGAAATGCCTGCTATTTAACTCATGCTCCTCTTTCAGAACCTGGCTTTGAACTAGGAAAGGCAAAGAACAAACACAGAAAAAGAAGTAAAGCCCCAAGATAGACCATAATAATAGAGGAGCACAGCACATAGATGGTCCACAACAGTTGTGTCACTTGAGCAGATAAAGTATATTTCTTGGGAATGAAAGGACTTTCAGATGTGTCTCAGCCAAGACAAGGAACATTTGAGCAAGGATGGACAGGAGTGGGGGCTGGATAATGCACTGGTTGACTTTCAAAAAGGAAAAGGATTCCTCAACCTACAGATAAGTACTATTCTAGAGTAAAGTTATGAAATAGAAAGTTTGTGAACACCAAGGAACAATTATGGTAATCCTTAGAGACCTAAAGGGCTTTCAGGAAAAATCAGCTTAGGTCAAACCACCATGATTTCCTTTTTTTGAACAATTACTAAATCAGAAGGCTGGAGAATGGTGAACATAAGGTATCTGGTGTTTAGCAAAAACGAACAAAATCTCCCGCGATTTCATTATAGATAAGATGGTGAAATGTTACATCATTGCAGTGTTCAGTATGTTCCAAGTTGTTTGAAAAAAACATTTCACAACTAATGATTAAAGGGTTGATGTAAACCTGGAGGACACTTTCATAAGAAGAATCAGGTGTTGGTTTTAAACATTTCCACAATGGTCACAGTCACTCTGAGGAAGCCAGAGGCATAGCTAATCATGTTTGTGTACCAGAGGAAGCTGGGAGCGATGACACGGAATATAATGTCAAGATTCAAGATAATCTCATATGGTCATCATGATTTTTAAACTGATATATATATATATATATATATATATATATATATATATATATATATATAATCTTTTACAGAGAGGGAGGGAGAGGGATAGGGAGTTAGAAACATTGATGGGAGAGAAACATCTATCAGCTGCCTCCTGCACAACCCCTACTGGGGATGTGCCCTTGACCAGAATCAAACCTGGGATCCTTCCGTCGGCCAGCCAATGCTCTCTCCACCAAGCCAAACAGGTTAGGGCTAAAATGGGTTTAAAGTGAATGTGACAAACTTATAAAGGGTAAACTCAACAAGGGTAAACTCAAACTAGATGTAGGTTCAAACAGGAGCAGAGATAGGGAAGATCTGAACTGGTTTTAGGTGGTTGCAAAGTTCAGGATGAGCAGAGGGTTGCTGCCTCAAGAGAAAGGCAATGCAAAACCTACGCAGGCTTTAGTCAAAGCTGAGCGTTTCTGCCTTTCCCTGACCTCACCAGGCCATGTCCGACCCCGTCGGAAGAAGTGTGTGCCCAGCGGAAGGTCACCTATGGATGTCAAGAGTTCTTTCTGCAACACTGACCTAGGGAAAGGCTGAAGAAAGCATCAGCATTTTCAGCCTGCAAGAGGAGATTATAGAGAGACTAAGGAGTCCCAATTTTAGTATATGCGCTGCCCAAGCGAGCGCAAAGATTTCCAAATTTCTCGAAATGACCAAGTGAGCGAGTCCAGGGAAGCGAGACGCTGTGAGCCCTGAGCCGGTCACCAGGGCGGTTCGAATCCTTTTCCAGGAAGCTGGCTCGCTGGCAGGTGGAGCTGCCGGCGCCTCCGCCGCAGGGCACCCCGACTCCCGGCTCACAGACACGCCCCGCGGCCGCGGGCTCCGCCCCAGGCGGGGACACGTGCACACTTGCACACCTCCCCCCGGGGGCGTGCCCACCACCGAGGTGCATGCCTTGCACGCCTCGGCCGGAATCAAACCAGGGACCCTGCAGTCCGCAGGCCGACGCTCTATCCACGGAGCCAAACCGGCCAGGGCTCAGACGGGTTTAAAGTGATGGAACAAACGTACAGGGTAAACTCAACGTGGATGTGGACCAGAGGCGGCGCCGGCAGCCCCGGTCCTCCGGCTCCCGCGCCCGCCCCGCGCCGCACACGCCCGGCGCCACCTCGGCAGGGCGCGCCCTGGCCTCTCGGAGCCCTGAGCCGGGATCCGGGCCGCGCAGGCGCGGTGGCGGGGGGCGGTGCTGGGGGCGTGGCCTGGGCTCCGGGGGGCGGGGACTCTGCCCGGCGCCGCCACTCGCCCCGCCCCGGCTTCCGACGGCAGACCCGCCGGCCGGCCGGGGGGAGCCCGCACCTCTCCGGCCTCCGGACGGCCTCCCTCCACCCCCTCCCGCCCCAGATCCCCGCCTCCCACCCCCTTTCCTGAAGGAGCACCCCTCCACCCAATCGGCGCCCACCTGCCCTCACCGGTAGAAAGCCGCGTTGACCCTCTTTTCGCCCGGGAAGCCCAGCATGCCGCAGACCACGTGGCTGTTGCGGGCGCTCCAGCCCTGGTCGCACACCTTGGACCAGCCGCCCGGCAGCCGCACCTCCACCAGCCCCTCCGTCACCGGCAGGGGCCGCCGGCCCCGCGCGACCGCGGGCTGGAGCCGCACCTCCTCCACCTGCTGGTGGTGCTCCACCTGCGGAGGGGACCACAGGCAGGGGAAGGCACCCCGGTAGCACCCTTCACAGGTCCTGCCACCTCGAAGGAACCCCGACTGAGTGCGCTTCCTGCCAACCCGATGGGGAGCAGGAGCTGAGGGAGACGCCATGCCCCCCAACCCCCCGCCCCATGGTGTATGGAGGGGTGTGGGGGGTTGGAGGGACATGCTGTGATGTGGGTGCTGAGGAAGGAGCACCTGCAGGAAGAAGAGGGAGCACTTCATGAGGAAGTGGCATTGCAGGAGGGGGAAGTAAGGAGGGAGATGTTCTAGGAGAGCACAGGTTTCCCTGGGGGCCTGGAGAGGTTCCTGCGGGTTTAATGCTGGAACAAATCTGGGACTTACATCCAGGAGCTCTACCCCTTGCCCCACCCACACCGGCCCCCAGCTTCCTAACAGCCCAAATGACCCCACTGGGGCATATGGAATCCCCTACCTTCTAGTACAGGGGTGGGCAAACTTTTTGACTCGAGGGCCACAATGGGTTCTTAAACTGGACCGGAGGGCCAGAACAAAAGCAACCTGACCATGCTGGCACTCTCCTCTTGGGCTGCTGGTGAAGGAGCGGAGGGGAGAGCAAGAGAACCCTCCGCTCTTTCGGCTCCGCGGGCCGGATAGAACAGCCGAACGGGCCGGATCCGGCCTGCGGGCCGTAGTTTGCCCACGGCTGTTCTAGTAGCTCCTCTAACCACATACAACACCCCACAGCCCTCCCTGCCAGGCGAGCCTGGCTGGTGTGTGTGTGTGTGTGTGTGTGTGTGTGTGTGTGGACACACTGCAGACCTCGATGACATTGGAGTCGGAGAAGCCAGGGAGGCGCTGGTCCTTGCAGATGACCCCAGCATCCTCGTCGTGGGTGCAGTCACTGTTCCCCCAGCCCCTCGAGGTGCATTCGGCCACACTCTGCTCAGCCCCGGTACAGCTCAGGTTGTCCAGCCAGATGCGGCCTGTGGAGGGAGAGGGGGGGACCGAGAAGTGTGGGGAGGCCGGGGAGGGGAGCGAACATGGAGGCCTCACACGCGGCTGTAATGATCCCATTTCCCTGGTAAGATAATGGGTGGGGAAGGGACCCTGGAGGGAATTAAAAAAAGAGACACAGGATCGTTGGAGGGGCTGCTGGTGGTCTTGAGATACTCAGGAATTTGGTACGGTGAATAAAAAAACCATGAGTCCACCTTGCAATTCTGCTCAGTTCTTACCCACTCAACGACAGCTACAGTTAACCAAGTACCTATTGTGTCAGGCATGCTGCCACGGTGTGCACATACATGATCATCCTTAGAACAGACCTGCCGGAAGTATTATCACCACTTTATATTAAACCCCGACGGGGGTTCAGAAAAGTGAAGGAACTTGCCTGAGAGCACATAGCCCGTGGAAGCTAAGGCGTTGGAGCCATCTGCGAGATTTGGAAACAACATCTTTCACCCGAGCCTCCCACGTGCCTCCCTGCCTGTGTGTGCTTCCACGTTGCCCCCTGTTCTGGTCTCTGCCTGCACCTTACTGAAACGGGGGTCCCTGCCTTCCTCTCAGAATGGGGCGCGCCCTCAAAGGTTTTCTGTCCCAGCCACTGTGCAGGCATCCTTGGTGCATATTCGGACAGGACTTCCCAGCTTCTGCTGGGACACCTACCTTCTGCCGGCCAGGCTGCCCGAGCCCTTACACACTTTTCTTTTTTTAAAAAAATTTATTTTATTGATATTTTACAGAGAGGAAGGGAGAGAGATAGAGAGCCAGAAACGTCGATGAGAGAGAAACATCGACCAGCTGCCTCTTGCACACCCTCTACCGGGGATGTGCCCGCAACCAAGGTACATGCCCCTGACCGGAATCGAACCCGGGACCTTTCAGTCCGCAGACCGACGCTCCACCACTGAGCCAAACCGGTTTTGGCCCTTACACAGTTTTCATGACTCTCTATGGCTTTCCCCTACCAGGTCTGATTCAGCCATCCCAAAAAAATCCCTCCTGACAGCCACATGACTGTCCTCATATTTGAAGACGCCCGTCATGTAGTTGCTATCCAAAATTTTTTCCTTCAGATAAAAAATCCCTGGTTTCTTCAGCTACTGCTCCTTGAAAGTTGGCTCCAAATCTTTCACATCTGGGCAGCTATCCTCTCAAAACATTTCTAGTTTCTACCACCTCTCTTAAAATGGGGCACTTACAAGCGACACTTTATTCCAGGAGTGGCCTAGCGGGTGGGGATTGGGGTATCAGCCGCAGACTCCACCCGCTTCTATCGCTCCAGCTGTGGGCTCAGACGGCGCCCGCGCCCGCAGGCCTCAGCTGGAATTGCTCCTCAGCGGTCATACTTGCCCCAGTCAGTGCCAGCGTGGTTTCCGCTCTGGCCTGCCACGTGACCTTGCCAGCTGCAGAGTCTATGATCCTGACCGGCTTAGAGGCATCCAGACACCATGTACCTGCTCCCCGCTTCCCACGAAGCGTCCCTACTTGAACCGTGCAGGGCTCATTTGATCAGGGTTGTGCTCTGTACATGGCTTTGGAGAAGCATACTTGAGAGGGACTCAGGTGTCATCCAGTCTTGTTACACATGGGACGCCAGAGGCTCAGAGAAGGCACGGACCAGCCTGAGATCACACAGCTCCGAGAGGTGACTATGTTGGCTGGTTTGTCACCCCTGGCTTAACCTGTTTACTCTCAGTGTCCCGTGGCCCTGTGGCTGTGCCATCCTGACGTTCTCCCTCCCTGCTCTGAGGCCACACCTGGGCAGTACCTGGGGCTCACCTGTTCCAGGGCCATACTTGGCGCTGTGGGTCCAGCCGGTGGCCTCTGTGAAGCCCAGCTCCCGGCAGAGGACGTGGGCTGCCTGGAGCGTGAAGTCGTCGTCACAGATGGTGCCCCACTCGCCAGCTCGCTGTATCTCCACGCGGCCTTCGAAGGGCTTCCTGGGGAAGCCAGCCAGCCGGAACCGCAGCCCCTGGCTCCCGGCCCTCTTCTCGGGGGCCGCGGACGGGGACGGAGATCCCAGGCACGAGCTGCACAGCAGGCACAGCAGCAGTCCCCGCGGGCTCCACCGCCACACACTGACAGGTCGCATGGCAGAGAAGGAAGGCCTGGGAGATAGACAGACAGACAGACAGACAGAGATATTGAGGCAGGCCCAGGTCTGAGAGAGAGAGGGGTCAAGAGAGTAAAACAGACACTTAGCAAGACCAGAGACAGAAACAAGGGGGAGAGGATGACCGGAAAGAAGACAGTGAGGGAGAAACACACACTGAAAGGGGCTGAAACACAGAGTCCAAGAGACAGAGACTCAGATGGGGACAGGGAGAGAGAAGAAGAGGGGGATGGAAACAGAAGGGAGGGGGAGAGTGGGAGAGAGAGTCTGGCTCTCTTTTTGCAAAGAGGAGAACTCTCACTTTCAGTTGTTAATGTGTCACATCGACCTCCCCTAGTTCTATGATGATCGCCTTCAGTAGCCGCTCGCAATACAAGAGACCCAGAGATCAAAAGACAGTGATTAGAGACCAAGAGTCTGTCGAAATGAAGAGTTAGAGACCGAGCAAGAGACACAAAGAGGAAGACCCAGAGACACAGGATGTGAGAGGCAGGGAAATGGTGGGAATGAAAGGGGGCCAACTGAGAGAGACAGGAGAGAGAGAGAGAGAGAGAGAGAGAGAGAGATAGAGAGAGAGAGAGAGATGGGAGACAGCCAGGCACACAGGGACACAGGGTTGGGGAGTGGCCGAGAGGCAGGCAGCAGGTGAGGCGGAGAGGGACTGACAGGAGGCTGGAGGGACCCAGATGACCTGTTCGGCCATCAGACAGAGGACAGACAGCTCCCGAGAGAGAGGCAGGCAGAGGGGGGGGGGAGCGTAGGAGATCCTCGGACCTAGGGCCCCATGAATCGAGGCCAAGCCCAGAGTTCCATCTGGGCAGACGCTGGAGTCCACAGAGCCCTCACTGCACGCCCTCCCCAGCACACAGGCTCTCAAGTGCCCCGCAGGGCCAAGGGGCCCAGGAGGGCCAGGCCTCAAGCTGGTGGGGTGTGGGGGGGCGGTTGTCTAAGTCTCCTGCCAACATCACCACCCTCCCCACTGTCACCGGGCACCCGGAGGCTGGGGCACCATTCATCTTCCCAGCCCAGGACTTCCCTCCGTCTGGGGCTGAGCACAGCTCCTGTACTGCGGGGTGTGTGTGTGTGTGTGTGTGTGTGTGGGGCTGGGGGCGGCCAACATGCTTCCCCAGACTCAGACAAACAACCCAACAGCACAGCTTTTTCTTTTTCTTTTTCTGGGGACATTTAGGCTTGGGGGCCCAGGGGTAGGGAGGGCCTCACAGAGGTGTCCCCAGCCTTAGGACCCTCCCAGCTGCCCTATTTGGAAAACCCTGCCCCCTCCCTCTCTCCCCCGCCCCTCTCTCCTCTCTAATCTCCTCTCGTCTCCCTCGTCTTGGACAATCATACAGCCTCCGGCTCGTTGGCCTCCCCTCGGACTACTCCAGCCCACATCACCCCTTTGCCCTGGGACCCCCCACCATCCTCTTCATCCATCCGCAACTCCCCTCCCTCCGGCCGGCGGCCTGACCCCCATCCCCCCTCCCCCTTCCCCTACCTCTGGCCGAGCGGGGCCCGGGGCGCCGGGAGCAGAGTCCTGGTCCTGGAGGTGCGTCCTAGGACTTCCCCCAAAAGAGTGCTCGGCCCGGGGGAGGCCGGACCCCCGCCCTCTCTCCCCCCTCTCCCCCTCGGTCCCTCCCACGTCCCCTTGAGCCCTCCCACATTCCGCCTTCGCCCCGAATTCCTTCCCTCCAGCCGGGTCCCTCCTCCCGGTCCTCCCCTCCCCCGCGGAGCTAGCGGGCCGCCGCCGCCCCGCCTCCCCCGGCCCCGGCCCGCCCTCCCGGCCGCTCAATGGAGCTTTCTTCCCCCCCCACCCCCCCCACCCCGGGGCTGGAGGCCGGCCGCTGCGGTCGGCGATCCAGGCGCGCCCGCGGAGGCCGCGGGGCTGGGGCGGCCCGGGCTGCAGGGAGCCTTGCAGCCCCCAGCGCTTCCTCCGGGTCCCGGCTCCGCGGGGAGTAAACTGCCAGGCTGGGGGCGGGTCAGGTGGGGGGGAACGGAGGCTAAGAGGGCCCACGGGGTCCCTCCGGGTCCCCAGGGTGCCGGTCGCGGCACTTTGCAGGTGACGTCACAGCCTTCACTCCTACGTCACGCGGAGCGTATGACGTCGAGCACCGCTCCCAAGCCCGGGCGCCGGAGCCCTCCGGCCGGCACCGCGGGGTCTCTCTCGGTGGAGCCGCTCGTGCGCGCCCCAGGGCTGCGGGGAGGGGAGAGAGGGGGGACCCGGGGGAGGGCGCCGTCCAGCTTATCCGGGGACCCTCCTCCCTTCTGGCTCCTCTCCGCCCGCCGTCCGCGGGGCCGGGGGCGGGGCGGGGACGCCTCGGTGGGCCCGGCCCCGCCCCCGGCCACGCCCCCGCCCCGGCCACGCCCCCCGCCTGCCGGGCCAGGAAGCAAAGAAGGAACCGCCGGGGGCCATGGACGGGGCCATGGACGGCGCCGTGATGGAAGGGCCGCTCTTTCTGCAGAGTCAGCGGTTCGGCACCAAGGTAGACCGGGGCAGGGGTCCCGAACCCCACCCACCGGGGCCAGGGGGTGGTGGGCGAGAGGGCCCGGGAAGGGGAAGGGGAAGAAGGAGGGAGGGGCGCGCGGCGGGTGGGCGCGCGCGGCGCCGGGGAAGCCGAGGGCCCGGCGAGGTCCGCGCCGAGTCCCCGCCCCGCGCCCCGCGGAGGTGCGTCCGCCGGGCCCCGGGCGGGGGGGGGGGGCTGCGCGCGCTCCGGCGGCGCCGTCGGGAGCCTCGGACCCGAAAGCGGCGCCTCGCGCGCGCGGGTCCCTCCCTCCCTCCCCCCGTCGTCGTCGTCGTCGTCGTCGGGCGGGCGGGCGCTCGCCCGCGGCCCCCCCAGCGCCCCCCGCTCCCTTTCCGCAGAGGTGGAGGAAGACCTGGGCCGTGCTCTACCCGGCCAGCCCGCACGGCGTGGCGCGCCTCGAGTTCTTCGACCACAAGGGGTCGGGCGCTGGAGGGGGCCGCGGGAGCTCGCGCCGCCTGGACTGCAAGGTGATCCGCCTGGCCGAGTGCGTGAGCGTGGTGCCCGTGGCCGTGGAGAGTCCCCCCGAGCCCGGGGCCGCCGCCTTCCGCCTGGACACGGCGCAGCGCTCGCACCTGCTGGCGGCCGACGCGCCGTCCAGCGCCGCCTGGGTGCAGACGCTGTGCCTCAACGCCTTCCCGGTGAGGGGGCCTGGGCTGCCCGCGGGGGGGGGGGGGGGGCTGGGGCGAGCCGAGCTGGGGTCCCGGAAGGCGGTGCGGGGTGGGGGTAGGAGCTGGGCCGAGGAATTGGGCTGGCTCAGACCCTTCGGAACCGCCGTTGAGGGAACGACGGGGGGCTCTGGACGCTCGCTTTCTCTTCCCCCCAGAAAGGCAGCTGGGGCCTGGCGCCTGCCGAGAACCCACCCAAGCTTTCTGCCCTGGAGATGCTGGAGAACTCGCTGTACAGCCCCACCTGGGAAGGTAGCAGCCGCCGGGAAAGCTGTGCAGGGAGGAGGGGGGGGGGGAAAGGAAGGAAGGGTGCCGCTGGGAAGGGACCGACTGGGGTTCCATGGGGAAGTAGGAAGTTGCTGAGAGCTGGCTTACAAGCGAGTGCTGGGACCACCTGTCCCCTCCCCGCCCCTCCCAGCCAGGCACCAGTGTGATTGTGAATTCCTTCCAGGATCCCAGTTCTGGGTCACTGTGCAGAGGACGGAAGCCGCCGAGCGCTGCGGCCTGCACGGCTCCTATGTGCTGAGGGTGGAGGCTGAGAAGCTGACGCTGCTGGCTGTGGGGACGCAGAGTCAGATACTCGAGCCTCTCCTTTCCTGGCCCTACACGCTGCTGCGCCGCTATGGCCGAGACAAGGTAGGGGTGCGGGCTGGCTGGGGCTGGGGCTGCGGGCTGGGTGGGCAGGGGGGAGGTGGAAAGCCTTCTGGACAACCCTTCTTTGCCTAGGCCAGGAGCCCGCCTCCCTCACCGGCTGGTAACTTTCTTTCCTTCTGGCAACTTTCCCTTCACACTCTTCCAGGTCATGTTCTCCTTTGAGGCCGGTCGGCGCTGCCCCTCGGGCCCCGGGAACTTCACCTTCCAGACGGCACAGGGAAACGACATTTTCCAGGCAGTGGAGACCGCCATCCAGCGGCAAAAGGCCCAGGGCAAGGCCGGCCACGGGCAGGATGTGCTCAGAGCCGATTCCCGAGAAGAAGTGGCCGAGGGGAAGCTGGCCTCCCCCCCTGGTGCCCAGGAGCTCCCGGACAGCCCCCCGGCTCTGTATGCCGAGCCCTTAGACTCCCTGCGCGTCCCTCCCGGTCCTTCCCAGGACTCCCTGTACTCGGACCCTTTGGACAGCACCGCCGCCGCGCAGGCCGGGGGGGAGAAGGTCCAGGCCAAGAAAACCCTCTACTGGGACCTGTACGAGCACGTGCAGCAGCAGTTGACCAAGGCCAAGCTGGCGGACCCCAAGGAGGACCCCATCTACGACGAACCGGAGGGCCTGGGGCCAGCTCCCGCTGTCCGGGGCCTTTACGACCTGCCGCAGGAGCCCAAGGACGCGTGGTGGTGCCAGGCCCGGGCGAAGGAGGAGGGCTACGAGCTCCCCTACAACCCTGCCACCGACGACTACGCCGTGCCCCCGCCTCGGGGCACAAAGCCCGTCCCCGCGCCCAAGCCCCAGCGCCTGGCCTTCCCGGAGCCTGGCGCCACTGGCGGCGGCGGCGGCAAGGGCCACAGCTCAGACACCGCCCCCCTGTACAGCCAGGTCCAGAAGAACCGGGCCTCAGGGAACTGGGACTGTGGGCTCTCTAGCGTCGGGGCCGACAGGACTGGGGTCAAGTAGCGGGGAGGCTGGGTGGGGTTGCTGATGGGAGGAGAACGGAGAGGTGGCATTGGGGGGGAGATCAAAGAAACCCGTTAGTGCCAGTGGGACCCCGAGGACTGGAGGGGCCCGTGTGGTGAGACTGGAGGACCGGACAAATCAGGGGAGTCAAGGGAAGAATGATTAATCCCCAGGGGTCCTGGAAATGAGACGGATGACAGGGGCTCAGGGATGGTACCTGGGGGGGCCAGCATCTCGACGTCATCCCCCCCAAAAGAATGGACAGTTGTGGGACCAGGCCTGTGGGTCAGAGTGGGTACAGTTGGAGGGGCCTGCATGGAGGCTGCAGGAAGATGCTGGACTGCTTGGATCCTTTCCCTTTTCCCCCCACCCCTGAGATTTATTTAAAAAAAAGCTTTATTCTCATTAAAGTCGGAGGGTTTAAGAGGTCTATGTGTGTGAATAGTCACAGAGGGGACACGGGAGCAGGGTGCTGGGTGTGGAGGGGGTCAGGAGGAGGACCAGGGATGGGTTGGGTGGCCCATCCAGCCCAGCTGGGCTTGACCCCATCTCTGTGACCCTGGCTCAGTTTGATAACATCCGCCACCTGCAACCCTCAGTTACCCCTGCTGCTCCTTTGCAGACTGGGCAAACTTAACGGTTTCTACTTTATGGGACTGTTTATAGGGGAGGAGGTAAATTTCTCAAGTACTTAGTGCAATTTGAAGTACAAAGAAGGTGAACATTTTATAGTTACTCTGTGGACGGAGACAGCAGGTGGGAAGGTGGACCGGTGTGAGGAGAGGAGGAAAAGGAACAGGTCTTTTTCCTACCTTCCCCACCACCCATCCCATCCACACACACTTTGCGTGTAGGCACTGGGTACCAACCACTTTTCTGTTCGCAGCCTAAAGGGAACTACGGGGGGGGGGGGGCAGGTGCAGCGGAGGGGGCAGGGGCGCCGACGTCATGTTTGGGTTTCAACATGAAACCCGACTTGTTTTCCACGAGTTTTGAAAACCTCTTCCTTGTCTTCTGAGGCCACTTCCCGAAGGTGATCTGATATCCACCTGCTTACACGGAGCTACCGGGAGAAACTCGGGGCCTGCGACGCTCCTAACAATGGTGTTGGTTTTACTGGGTGTTTAAGCTTCATCGGCGTTAACAGAAACAAATGACCCAGAAGAAAACGACCAGAAAAGAAAAGAAAAAAAGAAAGAAAACGAGTCCCTCCTCCCAGAAGTGTGAGGCTTGGGCGTGCCCGCCCCAGGCCGAGGGGTGGGGTGGGGCCAGCGCGGAGAACAGAGGGAAGGCGGCCTCTGAGTCACCTGGAGATCAGAGGCTCAGGTGGACGGGAGGAAGTCTGATCTCAGAACCCCGGCATGTGAGCCCTCACATGGATGTGGTTGAGCTGGGCAGCCCGGGTCTGGTGCTGGTTACTTAAGCCCCGAGGGATTCTTCTCCTCCTCCCCCTCTGTGTCCTCCTCCTCCTCCTCCTCAGAAAGCTGCAAGAAGGCTTCTGCGGAGGCTTTGCTGGCCGCTGGTATCTTGGGGGCTCTGCCAGGGGCTGACGTCATCGGTAGAGGGGCCACCGTGGCTCGAACTCGGTTTGTCTGCAGCTGCCCAGGCTGAAAAGAAAGTGAGCAGAGCCAACTCTGAAGACCTGAGCTCCTGATCTCTTCCTCCATTCCCTCTGGGTCTGCTGCCCTCACTCCTTCCCTCGTCCCACCCAGATGACAGCCTCACGGCTCAGGGCAGGGAAGCCCCCTGGTCCCCAGCCTCCACAGTGCACAGGGACCCTCCTCGCTAGCTGGCCCGCCACCTCACTGATGGTGAGTTCTGTTCCTCCTCGTCCGTAACTTCCGCTAAGGGAGAGCGGTTTGCGAGCATGTCAAACTCGCAGCTGGTGGGGTTTGTGCTCAAGGCTCTACTACTGCAGAACTAGAAAAAGTTAAGTGCCAAAGTAAGCTCACATGTAAAATATGGATTCCATAAAGAGAACTCTCCACCTCCAATGACTTTCCTCTCTGTAACCTTGGTCGCTAGAGCCCTCTCTACAAGCTACTGACCTTGGCCGGCCTCCCTTTGTGTTTTTGTGTGTGTGACATGACACTTAACCTTGCAGGGATGCTGTGAGGAGTACTAAATGAGAAAATGACTCCTCATTGGAGTAATTGTCCCACAAGCGCATTGGAAGCACTTGTCCCACAACCTGGCAAATAAATGGCTGGTGCTCAGTGAATGCTAATTTCCCTTCCCTGGGGCATTTCTTTTCCGACCTTCCCTTCAGCCCCTCCTTTCAAGGAAGGCCTGTGGCCGTAGCTCCAGTGCAGCCGTTTTGGTGGAACAAGGACCAACCAGGAAACTGAGATCCCTGAACATCATCACGTCGCTGCCCCAGCAGAAGAGCTCCCTCAGTGGGGAGGGGTTGTAATTTCCTGTCTCAAGCAAAGGGGTGTTCTCTTTCTTCCCTATTGGCCTGGCCCAGAGAAGGACCAGCTCCCTGGGATGGGTGGGGTGGGGTGGGTATTAGTAACGAGAGATGGGGGGGGGGGGTGTCTCTTGGATTCTGGGCATAAAGGGGGAGGAGGGGGGTACGGAGGGGATGTACCTTTCTCAGGGCCCGGCTCTCCCAGCTCGGGTGGAGTCGGCCCTGGGGCTTGGCAAAGGTGCTGCTCAGGTATGAATACAGGTGACTCCAAACCTGCAAGGGGTTGTAGGTGGGCTCTAGCTCCAGGCCATCCAGGAGGCTCTGAGGAAGAGAGGAGGAGGAACTTGGAACCTCGGAATACAAGAAGTCAGGCAGAGCCCTTTGGGTGTAAGAGGCGGGAGGAGGTGTGGACACTCAGGCGCCCGTGAAGGCTGTGAAATAGATGAGTGTCCCAGGGGGTGTCCCGGCCCCCAGCTCTGACTGTGAGGCACACGTGTGTGTCAGGCACAGCAGGTACAAGAAGTCTGAGGACCCTGACTGGCTAGGGACACTGAACACTCTGGCCCCGAGAGGTACGTCCTTCATGGGGTTCCGGAGCGCCAGGAGGGTTATAAGGGGTCCAGTGTGCGAGGCTGTGGGGGAGGGTATGGCCCGGCCTGGGGGTGCTTGCCGTCTGCAAGGCGGGTACACAGAGTTCTGGCCTGCCCGCGAGGCGAGGCGAGCAGAACCAAAGGACACGCGCGAGCACGGCATTCCTGAGCAGTCAGGTTTTCCGGCCACAGCATCCTGTGCCAGGAACCATTGGCCCTGAAGCGAGACGCCGAGTGAGCCGCCGCCGCTGTGCCCACCGCTCTCTGCCTCCCTGTGGCCGGCACGCCAGGAGCACAATCCCAGGCTCTGTCCTCGCGGCACGTACGCCAGGGATCCGGCTGCGAGGTGGTTCCAGCTCTCCCCACCCAGAGCCGCCCTCCCGTCCTCCGACGGGGGAGGCTGGCCGAGGAAACCCAGAATCCACATCCAAGGAAGACGAGGAGGAGGAAATGGCCTTCAGAGCTGTCCCCCCCCTCCCCCCTTTGCACCCCAGTCTGATTTCGAAGCCCTTCCTATTCTGGGCGCCTCCATTGCCTGCCTTTTCTCTTTCCCTCAACAGACAGAAATAGATGCGCGCAAACACAGGCACACACCCATGCACACTTGCAATGCAGAGACAGACCCGTGGGAACACACCAGACCGCTCTCTTCCTCCTGCTCGGCCTCAGTTCCTTGCTTCTCTGACTCTCACCACGCCCTTGGGGCCACTTCTTCCTCAGCTCCCTGTCCTCCCGCTCGCTGGCTCATTCCTCCCCCTCCTCCCTTTCTGGAACCCTCTTCTCTTCTCCCCCCTCCCTCTGTCTCACGCGACCCGGGCCCCACTTGCCTCCACGGTCTTAAGGCTGTCCTCGGGCGGGTTCTCAGGCAGCGGGGGGAAGGGGCTGGGCAGCACCAGTTCCCGCGTGGCCACTGCCTTCACCAGCAGGGTGGGGGAGCGGGACGGCATGATCACGTAGAAGGTGGTGGCAGCCTCTCTCAGGCTGTGGCCTCGGCTCGGGGGCTCCCCTTTGGCCAACAGCAGCCATTCTCTTTTCTGAAACAAGGACACACACACACACACTCTGGTTCATCGTCAGTCTTTGGAACAGGTTTTGAAGATCAATCCCGACCGAGGTTTCCCCGAGGGAGGGACTTCCTGCCTGAATCACCCGTGCCCTTGGATGCTGGACTCCTCTTCCTCCCCTGTGGGGGTGCGCACAAAAGTGTTGACACGTCCGGCTGGTGTGGCCCAGTGGTTGAGCATAGGCCCACGAACCAGGAAGTCACGGTTTGATTCCCAGTCAGGGTCCATGCCCCAGTTGCGGTTGTGAGCTCATGCCTCAGTGGGGGGTCATGCGGGAGGCAGCCGATTCAATGTTTCTATCTCTCTACCCCTCTCCCCTACTCTCTCTAAAATCAATAAAATATATATTTTTTAAAAGTGTTGACAATACAGAGACAAGTTAAGAAATTTTTTGAAGTAGATGTTTACCCTAGAGGGGCCTAATGTCTTACTCAATGGTAAATGTAGAGTTTTAAGAATTATAATTCTCTCTATATTTAAAAAAAAATAAAATATATATATATATATATATATATATATATATATATTAATACACACACACACACACACACACTCTAGAGGCCTAGTGCACAAAATTCGTGCACAGGGTATGTGTGTGTGTGTCTCTCAGCTCAGCCTGTACCTTCTCCAATCTAGGAGACCTCAAGGGATGTCCCACTGCCCTTTTATGGGCAGTGGGACATCCCTCTCACAATCCTGGACTGCTGGCTCCCAACTGCTTGCCTGCCTGCCTTCCTGATTGCCCCTAACTGCTTCTGCCTGCCAGCCTGATTGATGCCTAACTGCTCCCCTGACAGCCTGTTTGCCCCTAACTACCCTCCCTTGCAGGCCTGGTCCCCCCCCCCCCCCCCAACTGCTCTCCCCTACAGGCCTAGGTTCCCCCCAACTGCCCTCCCTTGCAGGCCTGGTCCCTCCCAACTGCCCTCCCCTGCTGGCCATCTTGTGGTGGCCATCTTGTGTCCACATGGGGGCAGGATCTTTGACCATATGGGGGCAGCCATTTTGTGTGTTGGAGTGACAATTTGCATATTACTCTTTTATTAGATAGGATATATATATATATATATATATATATATATATATATATATATAATTTCAGAGAGGAAGAGAGAGAGAGAGATAGAAACTTTAATAATGAGAGAGAATCATTGATTGGCTGTCTTCTGCATGCTCCCAACTGGGGATTGAGCCCACAACTCGGGCATGTGCTCTTGACTGGAATCGAACTGGGACCCTTCTTTTCACAGACGGACACTCTATCCGCTTAGCCTTTTTAGAGCTTATACTTTAATATGGGAAAGGATTGCAAACTGATGTTCGTCCAGACGTAGGTGGCCAACTGTTTCAGTTTGCCCGTTTTTAACACTGAAAGTCTTGTGTCCCAGAAAACCCTTGTCTCCTGAGAAAACTGGGGTGGTTGGTCACCCTTCCAAGACTCCATGGAGAATGGAATGGGGCTAACTATAGTCATGAGACATTTCTTGCACCTCAGTGCTATGGAAAAAAAGTCACACCTGCTACATCTGGTGATTACTAGGAATCTTTGAATGTTGGACACACACAAAAAAAATCATGACCCAAAAATTTTAGTCAACTGATTTTGAAACTAGCTAGCTAAGATTTTGTTAGAGAATTGGTATGCAGAAACAAATGAAGTCTCTCCAAAATAACTCCTGCTGTGAGGATTATTATAGGGCTGGGAAGAATGAGTTGAAAGGATTTTACAAAATGCTCTAAAATGTTCGGGCTGATTTCAAGAGAGGTTGGCAGGTTTTGGAAGGAAGAGGGACAAATCCATCCTTATTAGAGTTTGATAGAGATTTTAATTTATCTGTAATTTCCAGGAGTATTCGGAGAAAGTGAGAAGTAAGGTAGCTGAACTTTAAGGTCCCTATTTTGGACTCCAAATTTCTAACCTCTTTGGAGACTTGAAATCCAAACTTGAACATGTTACCGAAGTCATGGTTGACCTGTTGGTACAGGCCATTGTAGTTGTTTTGGAAATGGTTCACTGCCATAGCAGGCATCTGAGACTGAGAAAAGGCAGGGACATGGGATGTATTTGGGGGTCCCAGCCTTTGAGACTCTCACATCAAACAATGTTTAATGACTAGATGACCTTGGAGTACTTAGGATACTGCCAAACAGGCTGGCAGGGGAGCAGTTAGGCATTAATTAATTCTAAAAAAAAAGGAACATGAGCCAAAAGCAGTTTGGTTCAGTGGATAGAGCGTCAGCCTACAGATTGAAAGGTCCCGGGTTCGATTCCGGTCAAGGGCATGTACCTTGGTTGCGGACACATGCCCAGTGTGTGTGTGTGTGGGGTGCAGGAGGTAGCTGATCAATGTTTCTCTCTCATCGATGTTTCTAACTCTCTATCCCTCTCTCTTCCTCTCTGTAAAAAATCAATAAAATATATTAAAAAAATAATAAAAAAAGGAACATCAGTTAGATGCTGACTTTACCAGAAGGAAGGTAAAAAGTTATCTATTTATGTGGTGGTTAGAGACTTTGCTATAGAAGGGGCCAAGGAACTTAGATTTTTAGAAAGTGGGACTGATTCAGTTAGAACAGGTGTGGACAGGGGCAGAGCTGAATGGCGTGCCATACTCCAACCTCAGCCTGACTAAAGTCGTCCTCCCCCGCCCCTGCCCTAACTCCTTTGCTAAGGTTAGGAAGGAAGGCATGGCAGCCAGCTTTTGGTCGACTGGACCCTGCTTTCCTCCCTCTTTCCTTTTCCCTTCTCTCTGCCCATTTTTCAGCCTTTCAGTGATTGGTCTAGGGGTGATGTGTGACCTAGATTTACTAAATAACGAGACATGAAAGTTGCTGGGTAATATTCTAGAAAAGCTTTGTAATATGCTGGCAAGCCTTTTGTCTCTGTATCTACCTCTTCTTCCCCCCTAGGACAGCACTTAGCCTTAAGTTGCAATAGCCACCCTGTGGCCAGGAGACACTTGGTCTAAGGATGAAGAGCACCTGCGATGGTTGCTGCAGTGGAAAAAGGGAAAGAGCCTGGGTCTTTGAAGGTGTCATTGGTCAATTGGACTAACGCGTAATTGTTTGCCCCCACACTTCTTGTTAATGAGAAAAATAAAGACTTAATTACTCAAGTTAGACTTAGACTGGTTTTCTGTTAGTTGCAGCCAAATTGATCCTTTACAGCAGTGTGTCCCAAACTTTTGACATATGTGTACCCCTTCTATAATTTTCGAAAGGGATGTATTTTAATAACAATCAAAATATTTTTATTTTTTTGGTACATACACAAAATAATAATAAATGAAAAATAAAATTATTCATAATAAAATATAAATAAAAGTTATATTATAAATAACATTTATTTGCACACCGGACCATCTCACGCCTCACAAGACTGTCTTGACTTGACTCATGAGAACGTAGAATTAAGCGCAGCTAAGCACGGTGCAGTGCATATCCCCACCAAACTCCCGTGCAACGCGTACCTCCACCAAACTCTTCCCGTACCCATGGGGGTAGGCGTACCACACTTTGGGAAACACTACTTTATAGATACCAAAGGGAAAGAAGAGGATATGGTTATTCACTTCTGATATCTGGGAAAATAGGAATAGAAGGGACAATTTTAGGCCTTGCCAAAGGGCCAGTGGGAATCCTATATAATAAAGAGGTAATATGCAAATTGACCTACCCTCACATCCCCATGCCATCACAAGATGGCCACCAAAAGATGGCCACCCCACATCATCACAAGATGGCTGCCCCCAGGTTGTCATAAGATGGCCACTCCCACATCATCACAAGATGGCCAGTAGGGGAGGGCAGTTGTGGGGGGGGGGCGCTAGGCCTGTAGGGGAGGACAGTTGGGGGCTATTGGGCTGGCAGGGGAGTGGTTAGGGGGTGATAAGGCTGGCAGGCAGAAGTGGTTAGGGGCAATCAGGCAGGCAGACAGGTGAGTGGTTAGGACCCAGCAGTCTCGGATTGTGAGAGGGATGTCCGACTGCTGGTTTAGACCTGATCTCACCACAGGGATCAGGCCTAAACTGGCAGTCGGACATCCCTTGAGGGGTCCCAGATTGGACAGGATGCAGGCTGGGCTGAGGGACATCCCTCCGAGTGCACGAATTTCATGCACCAGGCCTCTAGTTTATCATAGCAGGTGAAAGCTCTAATTCACCTAACCAGAGCTCCCTTGGTCTGCCAATAGTATGATGGTCTGGGACCAAATTCAGTGATTAAAGAAGCACTGACTGACCAATTCCTGAATAGGAGTGTTTCTGAAGCAGCCATTGAGAGTATGGAAGAACAGGAGCACTCATTTTGCTTTGCTTGTGGGCAGAGACACATTTCCTTGTCCTCATGCATCCCGGAAGAGAAATCAGAGCTAGTTATGGAAAAGCCGTGCATACCTGGGATTTTTTGGAATCTGGAAGGGCATCAAGAGGAAATTAAGTTAATTTGAGATTATTTGCTTATTTTCTTACACCAGAAGGAGGGGAAGAAAATGAAGCTGCAATATACATGACTCTGCTACTCTTATACTGGCTTCCAAAAAGGAGACCAGGAGAGATAATAAAAGACATTGCAACCCCCAAATAGCAGGTTATACGTTCTTCTCAAGTGAGCATGGAACATTTCCAGGCTAGACCATATGATAGGCCATAAGTTAAGGTACAATAAATTTAAAAATATTAAAATCGTCAAGTCTCTTCTCTAACCACAGTTAAGAGATGGGAAGAATAGAAATCAATAACAAAAAATTTTTTTGGGGAAATTCATGAATATGTGAAAATTAAATAACATATTCCTTAATAATCAATGGTTCATAGAAAAAATCACCAGGGAAATTAGAAAATACCAGAACTTATGAAATACAGTTAATGCAGTGCTTACAGAGAAATTTATAGCTGAAAACCCCTAAAAAAAACTAATCTCAAGTCAATAACCTAACCTTTGACCCTAAGAAATGAGAAAAAGGAGACAAAATTAAAGCAAGCAGAAGGAAGAAACAACAACAAAAATACTAGAGCAGAAAGAAATGAAATGAAAGAATAGAAAAATAATAGCAAAGATCAATGGAAATAATAGCTTATTCCTTGAAAAATTGACAGATATTTAGCTAGATTAGTCAAGGAGAAAAGAGAAAATACCCAAGTTAAAAAAATAAAAAATAAAAGAAGGGCATCATTACTGACCTTACAGAAATTGGAAAGATTATAAGAAAATATTATAAATAACTGTATGCCCAAAAATATAGATAACTTCCTAGAAAGACACAAACTATGGAGAATTACTCAAGAAAAAACACAAAATCTGAATAAATCTGTGTCATGGGTCTCCAAGACCACTCCCAGTTTCTGGAATTCACTAAGAGAACTCACAGGATTCAATATTTAGTCATACTCATGGCTATGACTTATTATAGTAAAAAGATACAAAGCAAAATCAGCAAAGGAAAAGACTCATGGGGTGAAGTTCAGAGGAAGCCAGGTACAAGCTTCCAAGAGTTCTCTATCTTTGAAGTGACACAGAATGTACTTTTTCCCTCCAGCACTATACTGTGACAACATGTGTAAAATGTTGTTCACCAGGAGAAGTCGTTAGAGATTTAGTGTCCAACATTTTTTGTTTTGTTAATTCTCACTTGAGGATATTTTTTCCATTGCTTGTCAGAGAGAGTGGAAGGGAGGGAGAAGGAGAGAGAGAGAAACATTGATGGGAGAGAGACATATAGACTGTGCCCCAACTGGAGTTGGGAATTGCATCCGTAACCTGGGTACATGCCCTTGACTGGGGATTGAACCTGTGACTCTTTGGTGCATGGGCTGACACTCTAACCACTTAGCAACACTGGCCATGACAGTGTGTGTCCAACTTTTTTATTGGGGATTGGTCACATAAACACCCTGTACCTAGCACATTTGAAAATTCTAGACTCCTAGAAAAAAAAAAGCAGATGTTTAGCATAAACCATATAGTTTTTGCATAGTTTAGGCACAGGGTGCCACTCTTATTATTTAGGAAATGGTGGGAACACTCCCCAAGTCCAAGTTCCCAGATGCCATCCAAGAGTCAATCTTGCAAGTAGGACTATCTAACGACAGGAGCCTTAGGCCTGCTATAGAAACTTTTTTTTGGTACAACCTAGCACAAGTAAAGGTAAAGAATTAGTAATTAGTAAAAACCAAGGCCTAGATAGCTTCACTGGAAATTGTACCAAACCTTTAAGAAAATAATATTAATTCTTCAAAAAAAAAAAAAAAAAGATGAAGGAATACTTCCCAAATCATTCCATGAGACCACGATCACCCTGATACTAACACCAGACAAAGACATCAAAAGAAAAGAAAATTCAGACCAATATCCCTTATGAATATAGATGCAAAAATCCTCAACCACATCCTAGCCAACCAAATGCAGAAACATATAAAAGGATTGTACACCACAACGGAATGGGATTTATCCTAGGGATGCAAAGTTGGTTTAACATAAAAAAATCCAACAATGTAATACACCATGTTAACAGGACACAGGACAAACCTACACAATCATCGCAATAGATGCAGAAAAAGCATTTGATAAAATCCAAAAACCCTTTCACCATAAAAATATACAACAAATTAGGATTAGAATGGAACTTTCTCAAGTTGTAGAGACAAAGGTCTCTACAAAAACCCACAGCTAATATCAGAGGTGGTGATGAAAGACTGGATGCTTTGCCCTTAAGACCTGGAACAAGACAAAGATGTCTGCTCTTGCCACTTCTATTCAACAACGAATTGAAGAACAAAGGGCCATTTCCCATATTTTCTGGACCGTTAACCCCTGGGGATTCTGAGGGAAGAGAGACATTCATAGAGGTACTGAGTCCCTGGCACTTGGGGACTAATATTTTATAAATTTCATTTAGGAAAATACAGCAATGTGACATTTCTCAAATCAGAGAGCTAAGATAAAAATTCACACCACTTATCAGCGCTGTGAAGCTCCAGATACATGTGGCAACAGGTTCATGGTTGGGGAAGGGACAACAAAGAATAAGTGGGGCTGGCTGTAGATGGGATGGGGGAGTACCGGAAAGGCTTCGTAGTGAAGGTATTTGAGCAAAATCTGGGAAAAAAAATAAGTCGATATTTGCCAGGTGGACAGAGGCAAGGGGAAGGAGCAGCAAGAAAAAAGGTGACGGTGCCAACAGTTCAGCATATTTGAGGGAACCCACTGACCCCATGTTAGCCTGCTCTCCCGGCACATCTGTTTCCATGCACATGCTATACTTTAAACTCATTCTGATAGGTCTTTTTTTTTTCTTCCAAAAAATGGCTCTGACCTGCCGTCACCCCAACTCCCAGCTTAGTTTCTTGCTCTTGACTCTTTGCCTAGTAAAACCGAGGACTTTCCATTTCCCCACCCATTTACAGCCCAACCAGGTCATTGCCTGTGTACTCAGACTCCTGCTGGACACATCCTGGCTTGAATTCTGTCACTTCTGTGGCCAATTGGGGCAGACATGGCCAGTAAAGCTCTGGAATGCATCTCCAGAGACGCCGACATTTTAAGTAGGAAACTGAAAGACCTAAGGTGGTATTTTCATTTCTCTTTCTAGTTCACACAGACATGACTTTGTAAGAGAAATGAGGATGTGGAAAATGAGTCACTAACTACATAACTGGGTCTACAGGATTTGGTAACTGAAATTATGTTTTCCTGGTGATGGGTAGATTCACCTCATAAATACTTGGGAAAAATTTTATATACCGGTATATATATATATTTAGTCCCTACCACATTCCACGAAGCATTTATGCCAGTTTAGAGAAGTAAAATAAACAAATAAGGGGGTTGGGCAAAGGAAAAATAAGGGAAGGGCAATAACAGAGCCAAGATTAGATAAGCTCGCAGAAATGCTAGCCTCCCACATTTACTAGAAGGGAGCCTAGCAGCCTTTCCTGGTGTAAATAGAGCCCGGGAGAAGCCATTCTGTGGGTGCCTATGGAGCGGTGAATGTGTTTCAGAGGACTGACTTTCCACATGGCTACAGAGCGGTTAAGTGTTTGGGTCCCGGAGTCAACCTTTCTGCTCTACCATTTCCTAACGGTATAATCTTGGGAAAATACTTAGCCTCTCTGGGCCCCAATTTCTCATCTGTGAAACAGGGATACTAATTGCTACTTAATAGTTTGGTGATGGAGATAATATACATTGATATTTGTGAAAAGTTTAGAACTGTTTCACAAAGGTGGGTTTGAGCCCCAACCAGGAAGCATATGGGAGGCAACCAATTGATGTTTCTTTCTCTCTTCCTCTCCCTCGAAAATCAATAAAAAGCACACATATCCTCAGATTAAAAAATACATTTAATAATTATTAACTAATGTTTTAAAAATGTTTAGTTTAAAAATAATTTAATAATTCTTAGCTATAGATCTATAAATTTTAAAGAATGAAGTCAAAACCTGCCCTGGCCAGTTTTTCAGTGGTTAGAACATTGGCCTGCAGACTGAGATAATAATAATCTGGCCACTCAATGTGTGTGTGTGTGTGTGTGTGTGTGTGTGTGTGTGTGTGTATGTGTGATATAAATAATATTCTCAGGTGAGGATTAAAAAACAAAACAAAACAAAAAAATTCACATAGCACCCAGCTGGCCTGGCTCAGTGATTGAGCATTGATCTATGAATCATGAGGTCATGATTCAATTATTGGAACTGCTTTCACCAGGGCATATGCCCAGGTTGTGAGCTTGATCCCCAGTGTGGAGCATGTAGGAGGTAGCCAATCAATGATTCTCTATCATCATTAATGTTTCTATCTCTCTCCCCCACTCCCTTCCTTTCTGAAATCAATACAAATGTATTTTTAAAAAACTCACATAACTTTGTTGTGGTCTGGGGTGAAATTTTTGGGAAGGGTAGATGGCGCATATCTTTCAGAAAGGGCTGGGAGATGGGTTTATCAAGAGCCTTGCCTATCTGATTGAAGGGATATTCTGAGAAAAAGAAAGTAAATACTAAAATAAAACAAAATAAGAGGAGGATAGAAAGATACAACTCCACTCAATTGTCAAGTAAAAAAATAAATGAGGGCATGGAATAACACTTAAGGCTGAAGTTGACTAAGGTTTTAGAGTATGTATAAAATGTAATTTAAAAAGCTACATAACTTTTACAGTTGAGGCCTGGTGGATGGCAGTAATATCATTAGATTATGCCAATGTGGACTTTGTTCAGAAGAATTGCTCTGAAAGGAGGAACAGACACCATTGAATTAACTGAACTGTGCTTATAATTGTAGGAAACCTCAGGGAGCTGAAAATGAGAACACAATAGAGTGCCAACTGTTTGAGAGTAAACCAGAAAATGTATTATGGGGTGTCTAGCCAGATAAGGGGTGAAGAGAGGGAACAAATGAGAATTTAATAAGCATCTACTTCTGCATTTGAGAGGGTTGAAATGACCAGAGGCAGACTGGTTCTCCTGCCTAGAACAATTAGAAAAGCCGGATAATACACAGAAACTTGATTTGGAAGCAGGGGGGAGGTGCGGTGACAATGAACATGAGAGGCGGCTAAGTCTCTGGAGAGGAAAGAATCCAGAGAGATGAGGGAATTATTGAAGCTGCTTTCACCATGAGGGCATATGTTGGTTCTGAGTTGGAGAGAATCAGCGTCAGGGCTGAGAATCTAGGTTTTGCACCTGCTGAAGCACCTGCAAGGGAACAGAGAAACCAGCAGATCTTTTGGTAGAGACGAAACAGGGGTAGGGTAGCTGCTAAAGCCAGTTTTTCACTCAGCACGTGTGCCAAATCCTGGGGCTGCACCTAAGGAGAAAGCCTCTAGCGCACTGCAGCAGCCAAGGGGAAGGGACACACTCACTATTCACCAGGTTTTCAGTGGAAAATGCTGGAGGGCCAGGGGCAAACCGTGGAGCCGTAGCAGGACTGGGCCCAGCCTTGACTCAGCAGAACTGAGGAGAGTGAGATGATCTGCCACCATGCTATCTGCTTAGTGCAGGGCAGGATGGGCCCCTCTAGAGGAAGCCAACACCAGCTGGAGCCTCTACAGTTTTTTACACACAATGAGCATGTTTCATTGTTATATTATTAGGTGCACCTACATGCAAGACCACGTGTCTGAAAACCACAAGAAAAAAGGGACAATAGAAAAAAAAAAGCCACAGGTGATCCAGGTATTGGGGTATAACTATGATTAATTAGTGTGTTCAAGACTATAGGTGAAAATATGGAGAATTTCTACAGAGAATTAGAATAAAAAAGGAACAAGTGGAAATCATAGGGCTATTAACCAACCATGGTGTGCAAATTGTGTGCCAGATATATGCTCGGTGCTTTACACACCCGCCATTACTTACTCATCTTAAAAACTCTACGAGGCATATTTTTATTGTCTCTATTTCACATTTGACAGGGACAAGAGTTAATAATGTGTATCTGTCATGCACCTTCCCCCGTTTTTTCCTTCTCTACCACCTCACTTCTACTAAAAAAGGGAGAAGCATTGTGGGTTCTATTCCTGGATATTTTAAATAGGTAGAGAGAGAGCAGATCTGAGAGGGAGGGGACGATGTCAGAGAGCCTGTCAATCTACAGAATGCATGAGAGAGAGAGAGAGAGAGAGAGAGAGAGAGAGAGAGAGAGAGAGAAAGAGAGAGAGAGATATGATACAGCAACAGGGAGTTGGGATGTAGACAGTGTTTTCATGTTTATTTATTGTGTGTGTGAAAGGGTCTTGGAAAAAAAAATAAACAGATCCAGGTTAGATATAATAGCAGGGCAGAGCAAGGAAATTTGAGAAATGTCATTGTAGGTTATGAACTATTTTTTGGGGGTGTTCTTTGAAAGCACAAATAAATTAATTAAAAAATACCCTTTGGCCTCTGGAGGGTGCTTCTTTGTCTACCATTCATGCAGAGACAAACCACATAGGCCACTAGATTTGTTAGGGTTACGAAGAGATGAATACACTGATGCTTAGAGAGGTTAAGTATGTTGCCTAAGTTCACGCAGGGGGGAAATACTGAAGCTGTCATTAGGGCCACCTGACTCCAAAGTCCATGCTTTTCATGGACAACACAAATTATATTTTACCTCAACAGATTAGAAACTGCCTTGCCTTGACAAAAAAAATGCCCGCCCCCCCCCCCCCAAAAAAAAATAGAGTAACAATTTCTACTCTGAACCTAAATTTGACTAAGGTTGAGAAATTAGTTGGTAAAAGAGAGAAGTGGTAGAAATGTCAGGGAAAGACAATCATGCTATTTTGGAGTCTGGGTAGTCAAATTTATCTCCATATCTCGCAGGATCATATATTTAAAATGGATTGAAATATACTTTTCTCTAAAAATAGAGCACACAAAGGTCCAATGATAAATATAGGGATCAAGAAAGGCTTCAGTGCAATAGGACCATTTGAGCTGAGTCTTTCAGGATGGGATAGGATTTGAATATATGGAGACAGAAGGGACAACATGAGCAAAGGTTGAAAGGTGGGGCAATTTAAAGTCTGTACATTAATTTAGTTGCTGTGTATAGTACATGAAGGGAATAATGGGAGACAAGACTGGAGTGTGAGTACTTGGTTAAGGAATATGGACTTTAAAATATAATGAACACTCACAAAATATCTTTAAGTTGAAAAGGCAGGATCAGTGCTGTGTTTCAAGAAGATTCATCTGGTGGCAGCATGTAAAATGGAATGGGAAGGGAAAATGTGCGAGGCATTTAGACAAGTTAAGGTATTTTTCCAACACTAAAGGAAGGAGGTAAATAGGGACTGAACTAGGATAGTGATAAATAGAACGGAGAGGGGAAGGTAGATGCAATACCGACGGATACTATGGGGTAGAATAGACAAGGCTAAAGTCACTGAGTACTGGCACCATGGGAAAACAGGTGATAGTCAGGGGAATGCTTCAAGAAGATTCATCTGGTTCAATGAGCTGGGCAACTTAGAAGAGGGAGAGATTGGAGGTAAGGAAGCTAGTTAGGAGTTTACTGATGTCTTGGTTCGAACAAGCAGTGGGAAAAGGAAGGGCAGGTACAGTTCATGTTATGAGAAGAAAACTGATATGACTTGTGAAGGGTGAGAAGGCTGGAAGTGACTGAAGTTTCAAGCCTGAGCGAGTAGCTATTAAAAGAAAGACAGAAGTTAGAATGAGAAGTTAGCTGGAGGGGAAACATCACAGTGAGAAAGAGAAGGCAAGAATGTTTGTTACACGGGGAGCTGACAACATCAGATTTTAAAAGAACATATGAAAAAGAATGCAAAACTTAAGGATTGAGTTAAAGAAGTGCTAAAAACTTGCTGAAACCGGTTTGGCTCAGTGGATAAAGCGTTGGCCTGCGGACTGAAAGGTCCCGGGTTCGATTCCGGTCAAGAGCATGTACCTTGGTTGCGGGCACATTCCCAGTGGGAGGTGTGCAATAGGCAGCTGATCAATGATTCTCATCGATGTTTCTAACTCTCTATCCCTCTCTCTTCCTCTCTGTAAAAAAATCAATAAAATATATTTAAAAAAAAAAAAGAAGTGCTAAAAACTTGTACAGCCAAAACCGGTTTGGCTCAGTGGTAGAGCGTCGGTCTGCGGACTGAAAGGTCCCGGGTTCGATTCTGGTCAAGGGCATATACATTGGTTGCGGGCACATCCCCGGTGGGGGGTGTGCAAGAGGCAGCTGGTCGATGTTTCTCTCTCATCGATGTTTCTAGCTCTCTATCTCTCTCCCTTCCTCTCTGTAAAATATCAATAAAATATATTAAAAAAAACTTGTACAAATAGAACCAGCAAGATTAGTAGTCTTGTCACATAGTAGGCGCTCAAAAATGTTGTTGTTGTTGAGTGAATGCGATGAGGCTTGTGGAAAACTCTTCTCTCTATAACACACTGCCCTTCAGGCTTTTTGTGGTTTGAAGACGTCATGTGAAAAGCAAGAAGGAAGAGCCATTCAAATGCTACTTTGCTTCTCTCTTTTCCGGAAAAAGAGTTATCTTTAACCTGGATGAGGTGGAGCAAACATAGAGTAGAGGGAACAACAGGAGTGTAAGATGGGAGAGGAGCTGGACAAGTACCCAGTCCCTTTAATTCATGTCCAGTGACGCACAGAAGCATGGGGGGGGGTGTTCAGTGAGGGAGAATTAGCCTCAGTGTTGTAGTCAATTTATCTGGCTACCTCCTGATTAGGGAGTAGGACTTTAGCAAGAAGTAAAAAGCATTGGCTTTGCAACCCACAGAACTAGATTCAAATTCTGAGGTAGCCACTTTGGTAGCTGCGTGAATTCTGGTAAGTAACTTGATCTCTTCAGATGTCCGTCTTCCCCATTTGTGAAAACAAGATCAACAATCCTTATTCTCACAGAGTTGCCGTGAAGATTAAATGAAGTAAAGCATGCAGAACCCGGGTTAAGTGACAGGCACTTGGTAAGATGAACATGCTGGTACACATATCTTTGCTCCTTTTCTGATTGTTTTCTTGGGCCCGGCAATGGCATTAAAGTGTGGAAGGGTACCACTCTCCAGAACATGTACGCTCCCTCTTGCTGTGTATTAAAATGTATTTTGTTTTGAGCCTCTACCAGCCAAACAAGAGCAAAACTAGATTGGTTAGAAAATGGAAAGCCACGCTGGGGGTTCTAGTCACAGAGCTCCCCCGAAACAGGGCCCAGATGTTGTTGGGTGCAGCATTACAAATTTACTTGAGCTTTTCTATGAATCTGTTACCAAGGGTTAAGATGCTGAATTGTAGTAGGGAGGAGACAAGACATGCTCCTCACCAAATCTGGTGGCTAGAGGGGATTCGCAGACCAACACCACCTGGTTCATCCCATCTAGCAGGGAAAACTCCCTGTTCTAGAGCCACCACCAAGAACTCCATGCAGAAAAAGAAAGAAAAACACTCATGACACAAAAGGAAGAACTAAGAAGTGAAAAATGAACTAGAAGGATCCACGGCAAACTCATGGTTGGTAATTGCCAGGGATTAGGCAGAGGTGGGAAAGTATCTCTGATATTGGGGATCAAAGGTACTTCAAATATTGGGGAAAATTTTATGATATACATAGAAATACATATAAAGGCTAAAAGCAGATATGTCAACATGCTAACAACTCTCAATTATTGGAGCTTAGAAAATTTTGTACTTTATGCTTATTTGTATTTTTAACTTATTTAAGATAAAAAATGAAAATAGGAGAGATTGCTGTAGGGGGTGGTACCTTGGTAAAGGATTCCTGGGAAAGATGAGGTTTGAGGCAAACTATAAAAAATGCACTTTGGGCCCAGCCAGTGTGGATCAGTGGTTGAACACTATCCTATGAACCAGGAGCTCACAGTTCGGGGCACATTCCCAGTCAGGGCACATGCCGGGTGTGGGCTGGATCAGGAGGCAGCAGGAGTCCATCAGTGATTCTCTCTCATCATTGATGTTTCTCTCTCTCTCTCTCTCTCTCTCTCTCTCTCTCTCTCTCTCTCTCTCTCTCCCTTCCTCTCTGAAATCAATCATACACACACACACACACACTTTGGATGGCCTCAGGGGAGAGCTGCCAGTGTCAAAGACAGAGGAGCTTTCTGTTTGGAAATAGTCCCTGTTTTCAGAAGTCAGTTAGGGATATAAAAATTACCTATGTGAAACACCCAGATTCCAACTCACAGTAACACAGAATTGAAAGTTATAATCACTTATTACTAGTAAAAGAGAAAGCAAAACAAAATTACTTCAGAATAAATAATTCAGAGTGTTTCATATGACTTAGCCTCAAAAATAAAAAAAGAGCCAGAGTCTGTTTAAAATAGAGCCGGTGTCTGTTTAAAATACTGTCATGCACCGTAAGTCTGCACTGAAGCCACTTGGGAGGAATTCCTCCCGAGTGATGCAGCATCTCCTCCCAGGTCCTGAGGAATTGGGTGGAGTAAGCTGTAAGCCGAGCTGCTGAGATCTAACAGTCAGAATATATCTGTTGTCTCTGCTCTGCAAAGACAGGAGATGAGTGTTCTTCAGATCGGAAACAGGAACTCAGTGGGTGGACCTAAAAGGCAGTGTGGGCTTTGAAACAGGAAAAAAAGAAGTCTGCTTCTGATAGTGAGAGAGACGCATGGCTGCGCTGTTCCGATCACGCACATCCTGCTGGGTCAAACCGCCAGTCTGTAACCGCTAGTCTGTAACCGCTAGTCTGTAATCGCTAGCAGGAGCGCACGTCCTTGGGCTATCTTGGCGGCTGTTTTATTTTGCTTCGTAAGTGCTGTGCTACTGCTTCACGTATGTGGCAGTTTTGCCATTTCAGGAAATGCCATACACTCACGTGCTCAAATCAGAAACCATGCAGTTATTGGATCTTTTCATTTTCCGTGCTCTCCACATCCAATTCTTCACCAAGTTCTGACTCTTTCTTTAAAATACTTTTTAAATTAGTTTTCCTTTCTTATATTGACATCCAATATTGGAGTCAAAACCACTGTCATCTCGCCAAAACCGGTTTGGCTCAGTGGATAGAGGGTCAGCCTTTGGACTGAAAGGTCCCGGGTTCGATTCTGGTCAAGGGCATGTACCTTGGTTGTGGGCGCATCCGCAGGAGGGGGTGTGCAGGAGGCAGCTGGTCGATGTTTCTAACTCTCTATCCCTCCTCCCTTCCTCTCTGTAAAAAAATCAATAAAATATATTAAATAAAAACCAAGACAAAAAAAAAAAAAACCCACCCCAAAACAAAAAAACCACTGTCATCTCTTTCTCAGGCGACTGCAGTGCCTTCCTGTCTTATTTTCTTGCTTCCATTCTTGCCTCTGCCAGTTCCAAATTTAGGCCCAAGGAATCCTTTAAAAACGTAGATGATTCATTCCTCAGGCTTTCCTTCTGTGCTTCAAGTCCCATATCCTTAATCTGGCCTACAAAGCTTTGCCTGGTTTGACCCCCAGTCACATGTCCTCCCCACCTTGTGGCTCTCTCCCCGCCTCTGTTTCAGTCACAATGGTCTTTTTATCCTTGGTTATTCTCTCAGCTCTTTCTAGGCTTGGGTTCTTTGCACATTTCTTCCCCAGCACCTGCAGTGCTTTTCCTACCACCCCTCACCTGGCTCATTACCATTTACCTAGCAGGTCTCAGTTTAAGTGTCACGTTCACAGAGACACTCTCCAATAGCAGCTACTTCTTCTCCTTCATAAACTTTTCATAATTAAGAGTATATACTGAGTGGCTAGATTATTATGATCTCTGAGTGCATAATAATCTGCCACTCAATATATATATTAGAGGCCCGGTGCATGAATTCGTGCATGGGTGGGGCCTGGCCAGCCTGGCCAGGGGGAGGGGACATAGGCAGTTGGCCGGCCTGCCTGCTGGTCGAACTCCTGGCCGAGGGGACAATTTGCATATTAGCCCTTTATTATATAGGCTATACACTGAGTGGCCAGATTATTATGCGTTCAGATATCATAATAATCTGACCACTCAGTATATATGTTCAATTGTCTTTTCATTAGACAGTAAATTTCTTGAGGCCAAGATACTAGGGCTTAGTACAATGTCTCACATAGACTAGGTGCTCTTCTTTTAAATGAACCATAACGTCCAGCACAGTGTGAGGGAGAAAATAGGTTTTAAAATATAGTTACTTACGGAAAATTCCCTGCTACCATTTAAATGTAAAAAAAGTTAGGGTCTTGTAAATTTAATATCATAAAACTGAATTCAGAAATTATTCTCTCAGTGTTTCCCAAAGTGTGGTACGCGTACCCCCAAGGGCACGGGAAGAGTTGGGTGGGGGTACGCGTTGCACCGGAGTTTGGTGGGGATATGCACTGCACCGTGCTTAGCTGCGCCTAATTCTACATTCTCATGAGTCAAGTCAAGACAGTCTTGTGAGGCATGAGATGGTCCGGTGTGCAAATAAATGTTATTTATAATATAACTTTTATTTATATTTTATTACGAATAATTTTATTTTTTGTTAATTATTATTTTGTGTATGTACCAAAAAAAGAAATAAATATATTTTGATTGTTATTAAAATACATCCATTTTTTTTATGAGGTGTACTCAGCGTTAGGAAAATTATAGAAGGGGTACACATATGTCAAAAGTTTGGGAAACACTGCTCTACAACATAAAACCAACAGAGGCAAGTCATACTTAACCCACATTTCAGAGTATTTCCAGTCCTCTTGAGAATTGGGACAGGTCTGGAATCAGGGCAGGATTAAGCTAAGGGCTTTTCTATGGTTGGTACTTTCACATTCCTCCTCTTCCTCACCTGGGGGCACAGAACACTCACCAGCAGACTGTGACACAAAGCATGGAAATGCTGCTGATTTGTCTCCAGCTCATCCCAGTCCAGCTGCCAACAGCTTGTGGGTCTAAGGATGAATGGGAGTCCGTACGTTATTGACTCGCAGATCCCACTGGATTTTAGAGCCCTGGGGAGAGACAATGGCAGTGAAAGTCTCCTCAGTGATTGTAAGAACCTCGACCCAGAACCACTCAGATTCAGTAAGTCTAAGGCCCTATAGTGAAGTCCTTTAGGTGAGGGACTGTAAATTATTCATCTATGTATGGCCAGTGCCTACAAGGTATCTGGCACATAGCACATTCTAAAAGCCTGTTAATCAATGAATGAAGTGCTCCAGACACCGTTGGCTATTTCTTCTCCTGAGCTCATTCCATTCTCAGTGAAATCCCTGGAGATACTCCCACAATACCTCTGCTACAGCAACCGTATAACACAATATGGTTGTACCATCTGCTCCCCAGTCCTGGCTCTTTTGTGGTGACAGAGGATGCATCTAAGAAGAGCGAGCATGCATTTTAAAAGGCTCCTAGCAACATCCATGGTCACAAACCTATGGACAAACTTACTCAGCTGCCTGAGCATGGGCACTGTGACAGGAACTAGGAAGCAATAAAAGTGGCCTTTATCGTCATTGTTAACTCCGCCTTGGACTTGGTTCCCCTGGGAGCAGGAATTTCTAGTACTTAGCAGAGAATTCCAACTGGTGTGCTGCAAGAATTTTTAAGACATGAAATACCTGACTGTTTAGTCAGGAGTATTGACGTCTTTTCCCTTAGATTGTCAAATAAAAAATGATAACAGACATTTGATTTATTCACATAGCTGTCCAATGTGAATGAATCAAAATTATATCTATTTTTTTGTCAGATCGACAAAAAGTAATGCATATTTTTTCTAGTGTACCACAGAATTCTAGTAATTCATTTATGTGTGCCCTGAGGTGAAAAAGGTTGAAAGTCGCTGAATGAGAGAAATGGGGGAGAGGGAGCAGGGGAAGATCTTGCTCCTTGAAGGTCATATCTCTGTCCTGGTGCCTAAACACAATATGTTCTCAATAAACATTTTCTGCTGATCTTGTTTTGCCCTGCATTCAGAGACTTTCTGGATTTCCAACCCTCATCCAGACCTCAGAGTGTCCTACCGAGGCTCATCTCCACGTGCCGAGCAGCTCTGACTGCCCTTTCATGCCCCTCTCTGTAATTGCTGCTTTGGGCCTGACTCCCGCCTGCCTGAAACCTGGCCGAGTCCTCTATCTCTGGACTTTCTAGCCAGGGAACCCCTAGAATCAGCATTGGTACAGATTGGGGAGGTTCCCAGGATCCATACTTGATCACCCGGAGCTTGTAATAAGAGGCTGATGGCTGGGAAGCCATCTGGTAGAGTGTGCTGAAGTCTCCTTTGGGGTCATCCATTTTCAGGGAGCCATCAGCTGTGCCAGGCAGTAGGGACGGGCTGAGAAGCCGCTCTTGGAGATCACATTTCAGGCACACTACAGTAAAAAAAAAAAAAAAAAAAGGCATTGGGGGAAGGATGTTGGTCACACGTTACCTCAGGCTATCTGATAACATCTGCCACCCATTCTACCTCCATTAGTTAAGTAAGAATTGGGAGAAGTCAGGAGAGTGGAAGGCAAGAGAGAAGAGAGGTTGGTTTGGGAAGGCAGAGCGGGTCTGGAGCCGACGGTACTGCACTACACAATGGGTAACGTTTTCTGGGTCTGACATGATTTTTGCTTGTTCTACATCTGGGCTGGCTGAGCTGTGCCCCATAGTGAGAGACCTGGCTTGTGATCCAGTCTGAGAGGAACATGTGTCCTTTGGGGAGGAGGCAGCTAACAATACAGTAGGCAGAGACCCTTTGGCAGCTACACAAGGAAACTTGCCGCTTCCCTGTGGCTAAACTTTGGCAAGATTACAGGTCAGATGAAAGGGGAGCAGGAAAGCAGAAGTCAGGCAGTCAGCTGACAGCCGCTGTTCCTCTGTGGGCTCTTCAAGGGCATTGGCACCGGGGGAGGAATAAGTTCCTGAAATAGGTTTACTGTTAAATTCCCCAAAGAAACTAACGCATGGAACCTCCTGAGCCTTGGAGCCGCAGTTGTGAGGGGGCTTCAGCGAGGTCTGAGTTATTCAAGGTGTTATGCTCATCTCATCTGCATTAAGCCTCTGCTCCAGCAGGTGTATTGACAGTGCACAATGTTCCGGTGCACTCAGCTTGGATCCCTGATATTACAAAGGTTTTCAATACAATTTATACCAGGTTTGAATATTGTTAACAAAGCTATGGGTATACAACTGGGGAGTCCTTGTGGGAGGGTTAGTAGCTGATGTTAGTGATTTAAAAAAATATATTTTATTGATATTTTACAGAGAGGAAGGGAGAGATATAGAGAGCTAGAAACGTCGATGAGAGAGAAACATCGACCAGCTGCCTCTTGCACATCCCCTACTGGGGATGTGCCCGCAACCAATGTACATGCCCTTGACCGGAATCGAACCCGGGACCCTTCAGTCCGCAGACCGACGCTCTACCACTGAGCCAGTCTTCATTGTTGGGTCCCTGGGTTTTAAGGATTGGACAGGTGTATTAATCTGGCTGAGGTTTTCAACGACGATGGAATTAAAAATCACCCAGGGAACTTTTAAAAGATATCGAACCCCATTTCACACCAATCAAATTGGAATCTCTGGGGATGAAGCTCAGATGTTGGTATTTAAGAAAAGTTCTTCATGTGATTTTTATTGCAGCCAGCACCGAGAACTATGGGAACAGTAGTCTTAGCAGTGTTTCAAAGTTGTTTTAGTAGGTCTTGGGCCTAGTCCAAGGTACGCTTCTCACCACACAGAACGTAGGTGTCGAGGTGGCAGACCTTAAATCCAAGGAAAGAGGAAAGACACTCATCTGAAACTAACTATGCACTCTGTGCATCACAAGGAGGCCTCTGAGGGAGGCATCTATAGGTGGGTGAAGGGCCATAGGTAGCTACAGAAGAAGGTGGTATGGGGTGGACCCCTTAAAGGAGGAGAGCTCAGGGTTTTGTTTTGTTTCATTTTTTTTTTTTGTAATGAGCCACATATATATAAATCCATGTGTGTGGTAATGCATTAGTTTTTTTTAAACAATTGGTACCTATAGTCTGGTCTTTATTGTGGTTGCATAAACTCTTAATTAGGTAGCTCATACCTAACGCTGGGTAGGTCTATTTCCCCCAGACATTATTCCAACTATGGTTGAGCATCTGGATGCCAGCGAAGTCCTCCCCAGCAGAAGAGCTGATGAGTCTGGATCTAAGATCTACCATGCACCATGAGGATCTGTGCATTGCTGAAAAATGGTTGCAGATGAAGACAAACATTTGGGCTCTGATCGTGGTGCTGAAAGTCATGGAAAGAGAGAGGGCAAAATAGAGAAGTTCTCAGTGGTACCATGAGCAAATGCTGTGCAACCGTGGAAGAAAGGCTGGTTTCAAGAGTTCCTGGCCTTTGAGCCCCCTTCTCTCCTTAATAAAAAAAAAGTGAATCTCTAGCCTCTTTGTTTAGAATTACCCAGCACGAGGCAGGCTGAATAGTAAGTCCATGCTCCAGCTCTGGAGGTAGATAGACTTGGTATATCTTTTGCTTTGGGGCCAGGAGTCTGTACCCACTTTTCTCAGTGAACTCCAACTCCCAAAGACACACCTTGGTCCTTTCCCTTTGAAGTGGGGCCTTAAGGAGTCAGCTTTTCCAAACTGAGTGTGGCTGATTGTACTGAGGGGCCCATTTGCAGGCCCTTGCCACCTTGGGTCCTGAGCCAATCTTCAGAGGGGATGGAGACTAGACAGGGCCTTACCCTGTCATCTACTGGGACCTGGAATGAAGCATCCCTACCAGACAGAACAATATCCAGGGCCATGTTGGCATGTTCAAAACAATGACTGGTCTCTTGTTTTTCATTGCCAGAGTGCGCTTTGTGAACATAGTTTTGGGGCCTGCCTTGATAGCTGCTTTAGTAGTTCCCCAATATGATGTTTTCCTATCTAGAAGACCTCAATTTATATGGTTTTTAAAATTTGTTTTTTTTAGAGAGGAAGGGAATGGGGGGGGGGAGAGAAAGAAAGAGAGAGAGAGAAGAGATTGGCTGCCTCTTATACCACCTGACCCCTGACCAGGGATCAATTTCTCAATCTGGGTATGCACCCTGACCAGGAATAGAACCTGTGACCCTCTGGTGCATGAGACAATGCTCAACCAACTGAACCACACCAGCCATGGCCAGAATACCTCTTTGTAATATTGGTTTAGTCTTGGTTCTTTTCCTCTACGCACAGCCCTGTTGATATTGTCGAGGTGCCAGCATGTCTCAAATTATATGAATATCTACCTCATTAAAAATGAAAAATACATGATTTACTGTGCTCTTATGCAGCGTAGCTGCTGTCCTGTCACTGAGATGTCTAAGTCTTTGCCTCTAAACGAGCAGTCCCTTGCTACCTGGGTTTAATTCAGTTTTCTAATCGGGTCACTTTTTAGAAATTTTCTTACTCTGTTTACACTGGAGAACTTCACCCAATCCTCCTCTACTCCCTAAACCTCAAGGACTCTGTATTCTGATGACTCACCAATCTAGAGTACTAATCCTGGACTAGGATAATCATAGCCTATATAGTATGATTTTTTTTTTAGGAGTGTGTACTTGGCTTATCTCTGGTTCTGGAAATGTTGCTGAAAGGCTGTGAAGGAAGAAGAAGATGAAGATGCTCTTGGTCTGTTCCACTGTTATGCAGCCAGGCTTTGAAGAAAACCTCCATGCTGACAACATCATTGTCTATAGTCTGAAGGTCAATGTCAATTCCCAGGAAAGAGCTTTCTGCAGAATAAAGGGAAAGAGCAGTGAAAGTGTTTAACTCTTTAATCGTAGAATTTGAAAAATATAAAATTTTAAATGGACCATTTTTTTACCTGTCAAGTCTACCTCTAGATATCTAGCCTATAGGCATTCTTGGATAGCACACAAAGAGACATATGCAAATATGTTCAGCACAGCATTGTTATAATAACCAATAATAAAAAACTTAAACAGGAAGCAATTCAAATGCCCACCAACAAGGGAATATTTAAATAAATGATGGCACGCCAAAACCGGTTTGGCTCAGTGGTAGAGCGTCGGTCTGTGGACTGAAAGGTCCCGGGTTCGGTTCTGGTCAAGGGCATGTACATTGGTTGCGGGCACATCCCCGGTGGGGGGTGTGCAGGAAGAAGCTGTTCGATGTTTCTCTCTCATCGATGTTTCTAGTTCTCTATATCTCTCCCTTCCTCTCTGTAAAATATCAATAAAATATATTAAAAAATAAAAAAGATAAATGATGGCACAATCAAACTATAGACTATTATGCAGTTGTTAACAAGCAAAGTAAAGCTAAATGTGTTGACATGGAAAGCTACTAGGTAGTAAGTGAATAAAGAAAGTGGTAGAACAGGTGTACAGTATGAGCCCATCAAACTGTTAACAGTGGACAGGAGTAGAAATGGGGCAGTTCTGAGATACATTCCTTTTTACTATTCATATTTTGCATTCTAGAAAAAAAGAGTAAAATAAAGAGCAATGTAAGTTAAGTAGTTAACAAGGGGGGACTTCAGCTTTATGTTGTTGTTTCATAGTGAAAATGTACTCAATTATTACTTCTTTCATAAAAAATAAAATTTAAAAGGATGAAAACAACCACAACAAAAAGATGAACTCCCGTCCCTACCTTCTGACACAGATTATACAAGTCTGTCATTGGTGCGCTGTATCTCACAAGTGTGATTAGCGGCCCAGAAGACAGAGATGATGGAGTATGATTTGATGCCAAAAATGAATGAATGGAGCCAGGTGGTGGGTGAGGAGGCTCTGCTAGGCAACACTGCGATCTGGGTCTGCAGGTAAAGGTTGTCAGTAAAAGCCAAATATAAGATGGCAGAGGAAATGAGGCAGGAGCTGGAAAGAACCTTTTTTTTAAAATTTTCTTTCCTGACCATGAGGGGCTCTCTGAAATACTTTTACAAAGAGCCTAAGAAAAACCAGTTGCACCGATGAATTAACTTCTGTGTATGACTCATGGGCCCCAGGGAGAAGGCTAGTTTATTTCTAGAACGACATTCCTGAGGACAAGTATGCAGAGGTGGCAGACTTTCCACAGGGAACAAAGGGCTTCAGTCCAACGTGTTGGTGCCCACACAGGGGAGGTGTGGTGAGGCCTAGATGACTTCACATCATATTGAATAACTTATTCTTTGGCTGAAAAGGGGCATCGCATGCAGTTCTCCTGTGGCATGTGTGAGAGAAACTCCACCCTCTTCTGGGGATAGTTACAAGGATTCATTAGTGAATTAGTTACTTCATTCATTTAAGCAGTGATATTTATTATGTAGAAGTAGAAGATTAAGTGCTACACAGTGTACAAAGATATATGAGATATATGGTACTCTGCTCTTTTGGAGTTTATAAAGCAACATTATATATATTTTAAAAAAGGAATATTTATTGCAGTTATGAAGGAACATTATTCTTTTTTTTTATCCTCATTTGAAAATATGTTTATTGATTTTAGAGAGAGAGGAAGGGGGGGGGGAGAAAGAAACATTGATGTGAGAGAGAAACATTGATCAGTTGTCTCCTGTATGTGCCCAGTTGGTTAGAGTGTATTGTGACAACACTCTAATCAACTGAGCTACCTGGCCAGCACAGGGACATTATTCTTTTTTTAAAAAAAATATTTTATTAATTTTACACAGAGAGGAATTGAGAGGGACAGAGAATTAGAAACATCGATGAGAGAGAAACATCGACCAGCTGCCTCCTGCACACCCCCCACTGGGGATGTGCCTGCAACTAAGGTACATGCCCTTGACAGGAATCGAACCCGGGACCTTTCAGTCCGCAGGCCGACGCTCTATCCACTGAGCCAAACCGGTTTCGGCAGGGACATTATTCTTGACCATTCCTCCTTAAACTCTACTACTACAGTGATACATATGAAGTCATTGTCAAAGAAACATTCATCATAAGTTAAGAGAAATGTTCTTTTATTTTTACTTTTTGAAAGGTTCTTTTAAATAATGTGAATCTTCTTTTGTCACAGACAAAACAAGAAATAATTTAGATTTCTGAGCCTGGATTTCACCTTGAATGACACATGGAAATGACTGAACAGCTTCTCTTCAGGGAGACAAAATAATTATTAAAACATAAGGAGGCAGATACAGGACTACAGAAATGGAACTGAGCCAAGGACCTCAGAAAACAGAAAGGATAATATTACTTCGAGTTCAAACAACAGGATTTTGAAGAGAAAACGTGTCTCATTTTCTCTCCCCAGAGATAGGATACAAGAGTAGAAACTCCTCCCGTGGGTCTTATAAGGAGACAACACAAAGTTACTCCTCAGCAGAATCTGGACATAAAAATAGGGGTTTTCCTCAGGTAGTTAAACCATAAAATTAACAGAGTGGTGAGATCCATAACAACAAAACAAACAAAAACAACAAAAACCAACCAGTGATCCTAAGAAAGGAGAATGGTTTACTGACCAGAGCAACATTAGGCTGGAGCCCATGGACAGCACTGGCTTCCCCAAAGGAATCACGTGCCCCTTAGAAGGGGGCGGGGTTGGCCAGAAATGGAGCACAGGGAAAGGGAGCAACAGGGGCACACACTGACAGCATTCATCCCAGAGTGGCTCCGTGGAGAGGGCGTGCTGGCTCAGGGATGTGTCCCAGTGGCAGGGTATGTTTGTCGGGTCTCTGCTCCCTTTGGTGATGATTGTGGTTATGATTCTCCCTCTAAAAATATTCTGGTTTATACTTTGATCTTGAGGTTGATAGGGCGAGTCTGTCTCTGAGAGGGTGCTGACAAAATAACTTTCCGATCCCGCAAAGCTGAAGAACCAAGCCTGAATCATGACATCTCTATGAAGGATGATGACCGTCTTCCCTGCAGATACCCATCGACATTCCTGAAGTTCTTTCCAATTTCTCAACCTACAGGTTCTTTTTTTTTGGGGGGGGGGGGGGGGAGGGAGAGCCACAGAGCAGAACTTCTTTCTTTGAAAACGTGCTCATGTAATTTCCACCCAGACACCGTGCGACAAGTTTGAGTCTGCAGTTTTGCAGGCTCAGGAGGGAGTCAGCAGCTTCTCAGAGGCAGTCACGTGGCCCAAGCTAACGGCTAATGTGTAAAAAGCAGAACACCCTAGAGGGAGAGCTTCTTTTTCATTTTCTGTCAGTGGATCAGGCCTTGTGCCTCGATCATAGCAGCAACCACTTGGCTGTCCGATCAGGCTCCATTCCTTCTCCTCTGAACGCACTACTACCACCCAAAGTTTCTAAAGTATGGTTTCATCAGAACCACCTTTGCTAAAGGGTACAGCTCCTGCCTTCCTGCTCTCATCTTCTTTATTTCCCTCGCTCGTCCTACTCAGCTAGTGATACTCATTATCCCTCAAACACCTGGCCCTTCCCTTTTTTCTATGCTGGCTCACAGGATTGTCTCCACGGGAGATCCCGTATTCCAATCCCTGCAGGTAGTTTGCATGGAGCTGAAGCTTAGCAAATGCCTATTGAGTTAAACAATAAGTTAAACAATTGCTTCCTCCTCCTCAGCTCTCATTAATTTTTCCTGTAACTCTTCTGCTTCAGCTAAGTTAGTCTCCTTACCACATGACTTCCTTCCTTCCTCGGTGCTTTTATTACTCTGTCAATCTATGGCCTGCACCTCCCCCAGAATTCAACTCAGCGCTGACTTTGCCCCAGAAGCTATGCTTAATTACATCCTTCCTTACTCCGTTTTAACCAGCATCCCCTGGATACCTGTGGGCTTCTTTTGGTCAGTGCAAACTATACTTGTTAATTTTTTTATAATGATCATTTAAAAAATATTTTATTGATGTTTTACAGAGAGGAAGGGAGAGAGATAGAGAGCTAGAAACGTCGATGAGAGAGAAACATCGACCAGCTGCCTCCTGCACCCCCCCCCCCACCCGGGGATGTGCCCGCAACCAAGGTACATGCCATTGACCGGGATTGAACCCGTGACCCCTCAGCCCGCAGACCGACGCTCTACCACTGAGACAAACCGGTTTCGGCTATAATGATCATTTTAAATATATTTTATTGATTTTACACAGAAAGGAATTGAGAGGGATAGAGAGTTAGAAACCTGGATGAGAGAGAAACATCGACCAGCTTCCTCTTGCACCTCCCCACTGGGGATGTACCCGCAACCAAGGTACGTGACCCTGACCGGAATCGAACCTGGGACCTTTCAGTCCGCAGGCCGATCCACTGAGCCAAACCGGTTTTGGCTATACTTATTAATTGATTTCCTCTGAAGGGTTTTCTTTTTTTTTTCTCCTGTGAGTTTTTGAAACATGGTGGGATGTAGTAGAAAAACCAGGGTTTGAGTTGTGACTTCACAGTTGTTAGCTTTGTGACTTTGAGCAAAGTGGGGATAGTACAACCTATTTCAGTGATAGTGAGGCACAAGAAGTGAGACGATTATCTATGAATAACATGCAGTAGGTTCAACAAATGGCATTTTTTCCCTTTACTCTCATCAACAGAAGAATTTGCTTTTATAGGACAAGAAGGTGCTTTCCTTTTAAAGACATTTCCTCCTATCACTTCTCTTGGTGACTGCTTCCTCCCCACCACCAACATAACTAAGAACACCAACGTTTAGTGCTGTGTCCCTCACATGTACAACTAAACGTGCTAACGCTGGGGATGGGGAGCAGGCTTCTCACTTCTCAGACGTTGAAGAGCAGCTCCCATATTGTCTGGTGAGCAGGGCACTGGGCACTGGATAAACCAGGTCCTGCTGAGGGTATGAAATAGAAAGGTTGCCAGAGTGAGGGTGCAGGCGGCTCTGAGTGTCTGGATGGTTAAGACAAGCGAGGAAGGCCTGGTTCACTGCAGCTGATACAGCAGCCAGCATTCACATTCAGTTTTTAGACTTACGCTGCCCCACTGTGGCCACAAGCAGTAACATCCTTCACAGAGGTTCCTCCCCACTCCCAATTTCTTTCCCTCCCCTCTCTTCTCCTCCCCTCCCCTCCCTTCCCCTTTCCTTCTCCTCCTCTTTCCTTCCCTATTCCCTTCCTCTTTCTTTCCCTCCCCCTTTCTCTCTCTCTCTTCTTCTTCTTCTTCTTCTCCTTCTCCTCCTCCTCCTCCTCCTCCTCTTCTTCTTCTTCTCTCTCTCTCTCTCTTTTTCTTTCTTTATTTTATTGTTGACAATATTATAGATATCTATTGTTCTGGGAGATTTTCATGATCTTATCTTTCAACATTTAAACTTTAAAATTTTTTTTTCTCTTATTTTAAATTTTCATCAAGAAGCACGATGTTGCCGAAACCGGTTTGACTCAGTGGATAGAGCTTCAGTCTGTGGACTGAAAGGTCCCAGGTTCGATTCCGGTCAAGGGCATGCACCTTGGTTGTGGGCACATCTCCAGTAGGGGGTGTGCAAGAGGCAGCTGATGTATGATTTTCTCTCTTCCTCTCTGTAAAAAAAATCAATAAAATATTTTTTTTAAAAAAAGAAGCAAGATGTTTTGTTCTCTGCTTTTTAAAACTTCCTTTTAAAAAAATTCTTTGAAATTAAATTTATTGTGTGACATTGGTTAATAAAATTACATATGCTTCAAGTGTACAATTGTATAATACATAATCTGTATATTTCATTGTGTGTTTACCACCCAAAGTCAAATCTTTTTCCATCTTCATATATTTGATCCCCACTACCCTTCACTATTCCCCCATTTCCCCCTGGTAACCACCACACTATACTGTTGTCTGTGTCTATGAGTCTTTGTTTGTGTTGTTTGTTCATTTTTTGCTTTCAGTTTTACATAAGTGCAATGTAAAACTGAAAGCAAAAAATGAACAAAAACTGAAAGCAAAAAATGAACAAACAAAAAGTACACACACACACACACACACACACACAAACGCACTGACTTTTTGTTTTAGTTGTCATGATATTGCATCTACATTATAAATTACAGGAGACAACATTATAAATTTTCTTTTAAACAATTCTGTATATTTTAAAGAAACTAAGAGAAACAATGTCTCTTATATTGACCATTTTCAATTATCTTTATTCATTCCTGAGGATCCAATTTTCTCTTGGGTATCATTTCTTTCAGTTCAAAGAACTTCTGTATTTCTTGCAGCATGGTTCTGGTGATTACAGATTCTCTTAATTTAAAAAAAAATATATTTTATTGATATTTTACAGAGAGGAAGGGAGAGAGATAGAGAGCCAGAAACGTCGCTGAGAGAGAAACATCGACCAGCTGCCTCTTGCACACCCCCTACCGGAGATGTGCCCGCAACCAATGTACATGCCCCTGACCGGAATCGAACCTGGGACCTTTCAGTCCGCAGACCGATGCTCTACCACTGAGCCAAACCGGTTTCGGCTTAAATTTTATTTATATAAAAATGTATATTTCACTCTAACCGGTTTGGCTCAGTGGATAGAGCGTCTGCCTGCAGATTGAAGGGTCTATACCTTTCTCTTCCTCTCTGTAAAAAATCAATAAAAAATATTTTTAAAAAGAGCTCTGTCTGAAATAAGTAAGACAGAAAAAGTTAAGAACAATATAATTTACTCATATGTGGAATGTAAAACTGAAAGCAAAAAATGAACAAACAAAAAATGCCAATGGGGGTATGATGGGCCTGCAAACTCCACAGACCCCTTGAGCAAGCTGCCCACGCCCCAAAGGAACCTCAACCCTGATCCGGGACACCCTTCAGAGCAAACCAACTGGCCCCCACCCATGCACCATGCCTCTATCTATATTAATAAAAAGGGTAATATGCTAATTAGACTGGGAGACCTTCTAGACGTTCTTCTGGACAACACTATGGTGGCGGGGCTGAAATAGAGGCGGTTAGGGGCCAAGAGGCGAGGGCAGTTGTGGGTGATCAGGCCAGTGGGGGGAGGGGCAGTTGGGGTGAGCAGGCTGGCGGGATGGCATTTGGGGGCAAGCAGGCCAGCAGGCAGAGTGGTTAGGGGCAATCAGGAAGGCAGGCAGGTGAGCAGTTAGGAGCCAACAGTCCTGAATTGAGGGAGGGATGTCCAACTGCCTGTTTAGACCTGATCCCACAGAGATCGGGCCTAAACTGTCAGTCGGACATCCCTCGAGGGGTCCCAGATTGGAAAGGGTGCAGGCCTGGCTGAGGGACGCCCTCCTCCCCCATGAACAAATTTCATGCACCGGGCTACTAGTATAATTCCTAGAGCCACTAAAAAATAATGCCAGGAAATATAGTTAAATGGCAATAAATTAAAATAGAATTCCAAAAAACACTTAATAACCTGAAAGAAAGCAGGGAAACAGAAAAAAGATGAACAAAAAACAGAGAGGACAAACAAAAACATAAAAATAAAATGGGGGGTGTGCAGGAGGCAGTTGACCGATGTTTCTCTCTCATCGATGTTTCTAACTCTCTATCCCTCTCTTTTCATCTCTGTAAAAAATCAATAAAATGTATTAAAAAATAAAAAAATAAAATGGAAGAGCTAAATTCAATCATATCAATAGTTATGAAATGTGAATGGACTATACATTCCAAATAAAAGGCAGAGACTAATTGAATAAAAAGTGAACTCCATTATACGCCATTTATGAGATAAACTTTAAGTAGAAAGATACAAATGGGTTAAAAGCAAATAAATGGGAAAAGAAAACACAGAAAGAGCTAAAAGAAATAAAAACATATGTCTACAAAGATTTGTGAATAATATTTGTGGCAGTTTTAGTCACAACAGGCAAAAATTGGAAACAACTAAAATGCCCGTTAACAGGTGAATTGTTAAACAAAATGCGGCATATTCATATCACATAAAGTTACTCAGCAACAAAAAGATACAACAGAAAAACACGAACTACTGATATAAACAACACGGATGAATCTCAACATCTGAATGGAAAAAATCAGACACAAAAGAAAAATATACTGTATGATTCCATTTATATAAAATGCAAACTAATCTGCAGACAAATAGTAGATCAGTGGTATGCACCAGGAACCAAGGGAGGAATGGAGTGGATATAAAGGATAGAAGAAATCTTTTTGGGAGTGACAGAAATATCTTGGTTGTGGTGATGATTTGTGGGCATATTCAACTGTCAAAACTCATTGAATTGTACAGTTTGGATGCATGCAATTTATAGTATGTGAATTATTTCTCAATAACATTGGCAAAGAAAATTACTAATAATCCCAATTTTCAAATAACTATATTTTCCATCAAACTCTAAAAAAATATTTAATTCAATTTTAAAAAGGGAAGAGCTCTTTTTCTGAGGCCATGGCTTCCGTTAATGAAATCAGTGTCTCTCTGTGCTAAAAATGTTTAGGTAATAAATACAACAGTGGTTGTAATTTAGTTGTAACACCACAGAGAAATGACTTTAATGCAAACTCAAGGAGCAGCTGTATTTTCTGGTCTATTTTCTAAGACACTAAAAGGGAAACAAATTAATATGTGGAATCCATCAATTGCATTGAAGCATGAAGCACAGAAGAGCTCCCAACCCCGCCCCCACTGGAATCCTTTAGGAAGCAATGAATCTTTATCTCCTATGTTTGGGCTGTTAACATGTGGTGTTTCCTTAGAACACATATGGATAAAATACCCTTCCAAAAGAGCTTGACATCGATCCCTGGCAAAGTCTAGGAGGAAATATTAAACAGATGGTTTGTGAGCACTTAGAAAGGAACCTGATATCCTTGTGTACAAGGCTGAGAGATGTAGGCTGGTTGACAGCATCATTAGGTTGATTTGTAACTGTTTGAAAGACTTACATACCCAACGAGTTCAGATTTTTGTCAACCTGAACAGATGCCCTCTGGATGCTCAAGTGCATTGATCACAGTGGCCTTTTAAGTTTTGGCATATTTATTACTTACGCAGTCTTTAGGAAGCTATTGTAAAATTTTCATTATATGCAAATGAATACATGTAACATATATGTAAGCTATGAAGTATAGCAGCATTTGAACACTCATGAATCCTTTATTCAACTTAAGATGCATAACATCATCAATACTAAGATATCCATAAGCTTTTTCCTAATCTTCTCTAAGGGAAGCTTGCCACACTGAATTTTTTATTTATTATTTATTTTTATTTTTATCATTCCTTTTCTTTGGAAAGTAGTTTTATTATTTTATTTTATAAAAAATTTTTTATTGATATTTCACAGAGAGGAAGAGAGAGAGATAGAGAGCTAGAAACATTGATGAGAGAGAAACATCGACCAGCTGCCTCCTGGACACCCCCCACCGGGGATGTGCCTGCAACCAATGTACATGCCCTTGACCGGAATCGAACCTGGGACCTTTCAGTCCGCAGACCGACGCTCTACCACTGAGCCAAACCAGTTTCAGCAGTTTTATTATTTTAAACAAAATCTTTATTATTTTAGTTTTTAAAAATGTCTTTATTGATTAAGGTATCACATTTTTGTCCTCAACCCCCCAATCCAACCCCCCCCCTCTCATGCCCCCACCTCCTTATTGTCCTCAACCACCTGTTAGGCTCATATATATGCACATAAGTCCTTTGGTTGATCTCTCCCTTTTATCCCCATATTATTTTAGTTTTGCTTGAGCTTTATGAAGAGGCACCATATTGTATATATCTGGTTATCTGCTTTTTTCTCAATATTAAGATTCATTCTCATTGTAAGTAGGTGTGGTTCATTCATTTTTATAACTGTATAACATTCCACTTTGTGACTATACCTAATAATATTTATTCCTGCTTCATTCAATGAATATTTGTGTGGTTTCTAATTTTTGGCTTTTTGAATAATGTCAATATTCACGTTCTTGTCTCCAGGTGCATATGGTAAAAGTTTTTTTTCTGGCAAATTGCTAGGAATAGGGTATTGTGAATGTTACTTCAACAAAATGACAAGTTTCATACCAATTTACATTCTTTCTATCATTGTATAAGAATTTCCATTGCTCTGCTGTTGTCAATACTAGTTATTCCCTTGATCGATGGCTCTTCTATGCAGTTAACTTTGGCTGCTGGAATTGGCGGGCTCCTAAAATCCTAATTAGGGATTTGCTCTAAGATATAGAGTTGGCTTATATGTAAAGAGGACACAAAGATAGAGAAAGTATCCAGCTTCCCCCATGAGAGGTATACTTTTTCATATTTGTATTTATTTTTTAAATTATATTTTTATTGATTTTGGAGAGGAAGGGAGAGGGAGGGAGAGATAGAAAACATCAATGATGAGAGAGAGAGAGAATCACTGATCAACTGCCTCCTGCAAGCCCCCCACCAGGGATTGAGCCCACAACCAGGGCATGTGCCCTTGACCAGAATCAAACCAAGACCACTTCAGTCTGCAGGCTAATGTTCTATCCACTGAGCCAACCCAGCTGGGGCCATATTTGTATTTCTTATATCAACACTTCCTAGTCCTCTTTAAGAGCAAAAAAGAAATGAAATAAAAACAAAACTATGGAAAAATTGTATATTATGTTACATGAAAACAAAAATTACATATATGAATTATAGTTATGTAACCTAAACATGATTGTGGATACCTGAGAAACAATGTGCAAAAATAAATTAGTGTAATGGGGAAGTGAGACTATGAATGATTTTAAATTAAAAAATTGTTTTTGCCGAAACCGGTTTGGCTCAGTGGTAGAGCATCGGTCTGCGGACTGAAAGGTCCTGGGTTCGGTTCCGGTCAAGGGCATGTACATTGGTTGCGGGCACATCTCCAATAGGGGGTGTGCAAGAGGCAGCTGGTCGATGTTTCTCTCTCTTTGACGTTTCTAGCTCTCTCTTCTCTCTCCCTTCCTCTCTGTAAAATATCAATAAAATATATTTAAAAAATTGTTTTATGGTCATATCTTCTTTTCAATAAAAAAAAAATTAGAACCTGGTATTTTCTCAGTTAAAAGACATATAGCGCTGGCCAGTTTGCTCAGTGGTTAGAATGTTGGCCCATAGACTGAAGGGTTGCAGGTTCAATTCTCTGTCAAGGGCACATACTTCAGTTGTATGTTCCATCCCTGGTCCCAGGCAGGGCGCACGTCAGAGGTAATCAGTCAATGTGTCTCTTTCACATCAATATTTCTCTCTCTCCCCCTCTTCCCTGCTTTGCACTCTCTCTCTCTAAAGATCAATAAAAAAAAAAATATCCTTAGGTGAGGATTAAAAAAAAAGAAGACATGTAAAAAAGCACTACCCCTATTGATATCAACCAATAACATTTACTTACTGCTTACATGTGTTAGGCACTGTCCTAAGTGCTTTACATGCCAGTTTTATTTAATCCTCATTAAACCCATCTAAAGTAGCTACTATTATTAGCCCTATTTTATAATTGAGAAAATTGTAGAATAAAGAGCTTAAGCAACTTGTTCAAGGTCACACTGTTTTTCAGTAAAATGTAAAAATCCCACTGGGTGGTTATTTAAATGGTGATGAATTTACACACTGGAATACCTCACAGCTATTAAAAGGAATGGGTTAGATCTCTATGTGCCAATATGGATAAAATATGGTTAAACAGTTAAATGAAAAACATGAAAATGCAGACTGTATAGTCCCATTTGTGTAAAAGTAGATAATATCAATAACAATAATAATGTTAGATGTATGCCCAGCTCCATACATGTGTAGGGAAAGCAACTGAGTAGAATGTGTTCTATACTGCTGATGGTGCTTATCTCTGAATGGTAGAATTTTGGGTCACATTAAACTGTCTATATGATATTTTTATAAAGTTTAAATCTGTATCACTTGTAATAACAAATTAAACTAACCAGACAAGCCCTAGCTGGTTTGGCTCAATGGATAGAGTGTTGGCCTGTGTACTGAAGGGTCCCAGGTTCAATTTCGGCCAAGAGCACATCTCTTGGCCCGATTGCAGGCTCGATCCCCAGTAGGGGGCGTCCAGGAGGCAGCCAATCAATGATTCTCTCTCAATATTGATGTTTCTATCTCTCCCTCTTCCTTTCTCTCTAAAATCAATAAAATATATAAAATAAAAATAAACTAACCAGACAAAAGCTACTAATACAAAGAGCCCTAGGCAGAATCTTCCAGCTAATTTTAAAGTAAAGAAAAAGAGAACAAGTTAGATCAAGTAAGAGGAGATGAAAGAAAGTACTATTTACCATAGTTAGAAGAGAACATACATAGACTACACAGGCTGAAACTTTATAGAAACCCTAACAGATAGAAATGTGATTTAAAATTAAACTTTCCATTTTAGACCCTATTAAAGAACTTTCTAAAATGTGAGTCTACTTTCTTAATTTCGAAGTTCACTTTTTCTTTTATGATTTTGGGTCTTTTAGAGTGTGCAAGTCATCCCTGTCATGATTAGTTCTCACTGTAGAGAGCTGTACTCAAGAAGAGGGAATTTAGACCAATTAGAGCATACAGTCTTATAGTTACTTTTTAAAGTTATCTGCAATATCAACATTTCCTTGTAACATGTTTTCTTTTTTTTAAAGCATAGAAAATTTTTATTTATTTGACAATCCTGGTTATCTGAGTTTAAAAATTATATGTAAAAGATTCAGGAAGTGTTTGAGTCAATTCATGATGTTCATGGGCTACAAAGGGAAGCTATGGGTGATTGTGATATGTCCCTAACTATTTGAGTTGGTGTCAAAGAGAATGACCATGGCCTTTCCTAAATCATTTGATTTTTCTTAGACATTCATTTATTTATTCAACAAACATTTATTGAGAGTATATTATGTGCCAGGTAGAATGATATATGCTGGCAATACAAAGATATTTTAAGACATAGTCATATCCTCAGGTAACTCATAGTCCACTTGGGACCTCGCTCTTAAAAAAATCTCAGAGGCTGGCTGGTGTTTCTCAGTGGTTGAGCATCAGCCTATGAACCAGGAGGTCATGGTTCCATTCCCACTCAGGGCACATGCTGGGTTATAGGCTCAATCTCCATAGTGGGTATAAAAGAGGCAGCTGATCAATGATTCTCTCTCATCATTAATATATCTATCTCTCTCTCCCTCTCCTTTCCTCTCAAAATCAATAAAAATATATTTAAAAATAAAAATAAAAAACACAGAAATATTATATCATCTATATGCAAAAAACTTTGAAAATGTTAATAACAATAGCTAACTTGTACTGAGAACTTATGATGCACTAATTAATTAACATAGATGAGTGATCTCATTTAATTCCCACAACAACTGCATGGGTTAGGAATTAATAACTAAGGCTTAGATAGGCTGAGTACCTTGCGTAAAGTCACATTAGCTAAAACGTGATAGAACTGAAATTTAGACTTAGGAAACCTAATTCCAGGTCATGCGTCCTTCTGCGAATGAGAGAAGCTAATGCTGCTAGCCTCTTGATAAGGACACCAAGATGAAACAAAACATAACAGAATAAAGGAATTAATTATAAGGCAAGTACAGGCAAATCAGGAAGATTTCAAGCCATGAATCATTTGTACACTTACCCCACAAAGAGGAATTACAAGCAATTTGTGGGATGCTGTATTATTTATAAGCAAATAGGAAGTTACTGGAAGGATCATCAGCAGTGACACAAAGTAGAAAGCTGCTTTCCTGCATTTAAAAGCTCTTCCATACATCTCTAGCCACTGTCAATTCTAAATAAAGGCATCAGGCAGCCTCAGAGTACTCCGAGCTCTGTTAGAGATACAGTAAGTTCTTTCTGGGTACAGCCACGGAAGGGAGAAAAGGGCATTGTCCATGCCTGATCTGCTCATGGCCAAAGAGAAAGAAAAAGAGTTTCTTACTCACAAATCCAGTTTGAGAACCCACTGGGAAGGACTATGAATGGAGGATGGGGAACTCTGGTTGTTTCACTTGGGTCATGGCTCACTCTGTGATCAGGAAGGTGGACGTGCTACTAGAGATAGGGGATGAAGGGGATGCAGGGCAGACTGAGAACAGTCTCCTCAGGTGTCATTGTCATCAATTCATTGAACAGTTATCTACTGGTAATCTCATATATGCTACACTATGGGACACAAAAATGAGCAAGACAAATTTCTAATTAATGCGGAGAGAAAATATATTAGGTATTTTACAATTTTAGGAAAGAAGGAAAAATTATCATACCTATAGCACAGTGGTAAACAATTCTATATGGTATATACTGTATAAAGTGCTAAATTGTAAGGTGCAGACAACACGTGATGTGGTTGTTCTAAGGAAAGGAAAATCAATACGGTAGTCAAAGCATGAGTTAGGCCTTAAAGGATGGGGAGGATTTGGCTAGAAGAAGATAGGGGAAGGAATTTAGAGGAAAGAAGAGGGAATTCAGAGGAAAAGGCGACTGTGAATGGAGGGATGGAGAGAGAAAGAAGGGCAGTCAGTGAGGAGGGATGGAGAGAGAATGGAGGGATGGAGAGAGAAAGAAGGGCAGTCAGTGAGGAGACTGACTTGAGGAAAGCAGAGTGTGAGCAGTAGGGCAGAGCTAATCACCACACAGCTAAGGCTGGTTACCCACTCCCCCTCCCTGGTCAGAATACTGTCAGTGGTCTCATGATGCTGGAAGGATCCACATGTGTCAGAATCTGACAGGAAGCTAGTTACTATCCCCGTGACTAATTAGGGCTAAAGGGCAGAGTAAGATTATCCATTTGGGCCAGGAGGAGATCAACAGTATCAGAACAGTGGGCACCTTCCTGTGTGTATAACCTTGGAGAAGGCCAATACAACTAGAAAGGACTGCTAGGGGGTAAACTATAACTTGACTCTTAGCTAAATTAAAACTAGTTAAGAACCTCTTAAATTCCATAATTGGGGAATCTCTACTTGACTTCCTGACTAAAATATTTTAATACATTTCCATCATCTTAGATGGACTTAGGGCACATATGGCCCTTCTTGATCTAATCCTTGCCTATCTTTATAGCCTCATTCCCACCTCTGCCCGATGAAGTTCCAGTCATAGGGAACCATGGACACGTCTCTACAAGCTTGACTCATCTTTTTTTTTTTAAAAAAAATATATATTTTGTTGATATTTTACAGAGAGGAAGGGAGAGAGATAGAGAGCTAGAAACGTCGATGAGAGAGAAACATCAACCAGCTAGCTTCCTCCTGCACATCCCCTATCAGGGATGTGCCCACAGCCAATGCACATGCCCTTGGCTGGAATCGAACCCGGGACCTTTCAGTCCGCAGACCGATGTTCTACCACTGAGCCAAACCGGTTTTGGCTTGACTCATCTTGCTTTCTCATGTCCCTGGGTCCCCTGTTTGAGTACTGCTTTCCTCTTCTTCTGCGTGGCTACTTCTTACTGTCCTTTAAGGCTCAGTTTGAAGATTTGTTTTCTTTTGGAAGTGTAGGATTATGGGTGATCTATATAGGATTTATTGACAGGGACCTGGATGCCAATGGCTGCTGCGTGGGGGTGGACAGGGAGTGGAGAGACTGGAAAGCTGATGACTGAGAACCCGTTCTGCAGAGATGGGAGGGACACAGAGACAGGGTGTGTGTGAGCCAGAACTCTAACCCTGTGGCACCTGCTTCATTGTTCCATCAAACTTCACTTACAAATCATGAATCAAAGATAAAAATTATTAAGGATGCCATGACAGCAAACTAAGAGCATCAAATCCTAAGCATAGGGCTTTCACGAGTGCAGGGCCCTGTGAGGCTGTGCTGGCCATAAGCCCATGAACCCAACCTTGCATAAAAGCCTGTTCATACAGCATTGATTAATAGCAAAATGTAATAAAGCAAATTGTTCATTAATAAGTGATTAACAAATTGCCGAAACCGGTTTGGCTCAGTGGATAGAGCGTCAGCCTGCGGACTGAAAGGTCCCAGGTTCAATTCCGGTCAAGGGCATGTACCTTGGTTGCAAGCACATCCCCATTAGGGGGTGTGCAAGAGGCAGCTGGTCGATGTTTCTCTCTCATTGACGTTTCTAGCTCTCTATCTCTCTCTCTTCCTCTCTGTGAAAAATCAATAAAATATATTAAAAAAAGTGATTAATAAATAAATCATGGTCCAATCACACAGCAAAAAAAAATCATGTAGCCAGTAAAAAAATGAGACAGATCATTTTATAGATATCTAACATAAATATCTAACATAAATAGCTGCTTAAAATACTGAAGTAGAATATTATGTATGTAACTATCCCATTAAAATGTTAAATACAATTGGCCCTACATATCCACGGGTTTTGTATCAGTGGATTCAACCAAGTGGATTGAAAATGTATGAGAAAAAAAGTTATGTTTTTAAAAAATATATATTTTATTGATTTTCCACAGAGAGGAAGGGAGAAGAATAGAGAGCTAGAAACATCGATGAGAGAGAAACATCGACCAGCTGCCTCCTGCATACCCACCACCAGGGATGTGCCTGCAATCAATGTACATGCCCTTGACCGGAATCGAACCAGTCTGCAGACCGATGCTCTATCCACTGAGCCAAACTGGTTTCGGCAGTTATGTTGTTTTTGATATCTTATGTAGTTATTCCTATTATGGTTTCATTTATACTGAACATGTATAGACTTACTTTTTTTTTTTTTAAATCTTCACTGAGGATATTTTGCCATTGATTTTTAGAGAGAGTGGAAGAGAGAGGGAAATCAGAGAGAAATATTAATGTGAGAGAAACACATCGATTGGTTGCCTCCTGCAGGAGACAGGACCAGGGCTTGGGCCCGGGCCCGGGAAGGAGCCTGCAATCAAAGTATTTGCCCTTGACCGGAACTGAACCTGGGATCTTTCGGTCTGTAGGCCAATGCTCTACCCACTAAGCCAAACTGGCTAGGGCCATACTTTTCTTTTTGATCAGTATTCCCTAAATAATACAGTATAACAACTATTTACATAGCATTTACATTGTATTAGGTATTATAAATAATCTAGAGATGATGTAAATTATTCTGATGGATATGAATAGATTATATACAAATTCTATACAACTTTACATAAGGGACTTAAGCATCTGCAGGTGTAGGCGTGCATAGAGATTCTGGAACTAATACCCTGCAGATACCCAGAGACACATGTGTATACATGAATGTCTATCTAAAGCAGGGGTGGAGAACATCTGGCCGTGGGCCATATAAGGCCCACAAAATTATTTGGTCTGGCCCTGCAAAGGCATTAGGAGTGAGTTAATTAAATGTCTGACCAAATACAGCAGGCTAATTATTAAGTTGATAATTTTGTACGGCCCACAAATGATGTTATAAATAACCAAATGGCCCTTGGCAGAAAAAAGGTTCCCCAACCCTGATCCAAAGGAAAGTTGGGAGGATTACCTGAATCTCTTAAAAGTGATTAGATGAGGAAATAATGTTTAATTTTGATACCTATTATATTTCAGGCTTTATATGAACATATATTGTTTCTGAAATTAAAAATATGATTATAATTTAACACTAACACCAGAAACACATGTCTGACCCACAGTGAAATCTGTTGGCTTCATTTTACTTAAGAACATAAAAAGACCATGGACAATAACCTTCCTGACCTGTAAAACACTGCTCATTAAAATTCTTACCTTCTTTTTTTCTCTCCATTTAATTCTTACCATCATTGCTGGACTCTTCAAGAGGGGATGCCGAGTCCGTAGAGTCTAGGGCTTCCTTTGTGATCTCGACCACCTGAAGCCTCCTGACTCTGACGAGGTCTGTATCTTTCAATCCTTTCTCCAATTGTTTGACCACCTCTTTTCCAGGCTGGGAAGTCAGAATAGTAATCTGGAAATAAATCCACAAATCAATGTGTCTGCCTTCCCTGGTGTACAGAGTGAAAAACATAGATTAGATCTAGAGAATAAACACAGGAGGAATGTGTGGTAGTGGCTATTGTCTTCAGGGCAAAGAAGAGGCTTAATTGAAGCCTACAAATCAAATTTCATTTGACATATTATTTTGGGATCATCAGAGGACCCTTCCAAACAGGGTGAGCCTATCCTAGATAGAAACCAGTGAGGTCATGTCCCTTGTTTTAGGCTGTCTGCCTCCCCCTCCCCCCAGATTTCTTGAAGCACTAGTGTTTGTTCTGCTCAAAATGCCTTGACTTTATGAGGAAATAAAGAATACTGGATCCTTAAATTCCACTCAATAAATAGGAACTAAATAGTAGAGAGCCTACATGCTACTTTTTCACAGTGGCACTTCCATGTAGATTTCTTTCCTTGTTCAATCTGGGTCCAGCTGCGCTGTTTCTTTTGCTTTTAATTCTAAAATGTATTCAGCATGGAGGGGATCAATGGGGGAAAAAAGAGAGACAGCTGTAATACGTTCAACAATAAAGATAAATGAAAAAAATGTATTCATCCTTGATCAATATATCTGACCTGAAGGAATATTGAGGTGTTTGTGCATAATGTGAATATTTGGTTCTACCTCAATGAATATACTCTGTTTTTATTAGCAGTTTTGTCTTCAATTTGAAATTCTGGGAGGCAATTATTTTTTGTACTTAAAAATTTTGACTGAGGAAGAGAGATGCAGATGAAAGCACAATTATTATTATTATTATTTAAAAAATATATTTTATTGATTTTTTTACAGAGAGGAAGAGAAAGGGATAGAGAGTTAGAAACATGGATCAGCTGCCTCTTGCACAATCCCACTGGGGATGTGCCCACAACCAAGGTACATGCCCTTGACTGGAATCGAAGCTAGGACCTTTCAGTCCACAGGCCAATGCTCTATCCACTGAGCCAAACCGGTTTTGGCAGCACAATTATTTTTTAAACTGTTTTAAAAAATCTGTTTGATGCCTGAGAGTACCAGAGACTGAAAGTGTTTTAACTCACACTCACACACTCAGTGCAGTATGCAGTCATAACTTAATTATATTTTTAAGATTGTCTAAGTCTGGCATCAGAATTTTAGAAATTTTTACACTTCCACATTTGCTAATCCCAAGAAAAATTACTCATTTTGGTGCTAAGATTTGATTAACTTCTTAAGGGTACTCAGAATGTATAAATATAGACATCTATATGTATATAAATTGCCATCTAGGCAATTTAACGATTGCTTTACAAGTTCCAAAAATCCAAAGGCAGATGGCATATTCAGATTTCATCTGATTTCAGTTTTCCCTTATAATTCACTGTAGTCCCCTTTTTTAGAGCGCCTCTCGCTTCCTAGCTGTGTAGTAAGAATTGCACAGCTTATACAGGACAAAGGGACCATGTCCCCTGCCTGCAGGAAGCTGAAAACCTGGTCTTGAAAATGACATCCAATGTGTATGAAACAGAACGATATAAGAATGATAAATAAGGAAGCATTTAAGCGGACTGAAATGGGAAGCTGGCTCAGACTCGTGAGGCCAGCCTCCTACCTCCAGGGAAGTGCAGGTCAGAGCTGCGCCCGTGGCCACATGCCTGCTGTACTGCTTGAACTGCTGGAGCCCGTCTTCTACTGCCAGCTGCAGAGAAGTACCTTGTGGTCTGAAACAACCTTCCCTCTGTAACGTGCGGATCTCCGAGATGCAGGTCTGCAGCCTGGCGAAGTTCCCTTTCACTTGCTGCAGAGAAAAAACGAATCAAAGATACAAACCTTGAGTGACCCGGATTTCAGATTAATTGGGAGTCTAACTTCATTAGCATTTATTCCTCCTCAGGAGTCCCTTCTGTTTACTTGATCCACATTAACTGAATGCCTGCTATGTTCGTTCTAGGCACTAGACTCAAATCTTCCCTTTACCAGAAGAACGAAGATTTGCAGCCAAAGCGCTTCATGTGGCGTTACCAGAAACAGGAAAGAAGGTCCAGTTGTTACTACTTAGTTTTACTTTGGGGTGGCCGGCAAATTGGAGGCTTAGCAAGGCTACTCTTTTTTTAAAAAAAATGATTTATTTATTTATTACTTCTTTTAAAATATATTTTATTGATTTTTACAGAGAGGAAAGGAGAGGGATAGAGAGTTAGAAACATTGATCAGCTGCCTCCTGCACACCCCTCACTGGGGGTGTGCTGGCAACCAAGGTACATGCCCTTGACTGGAATCAAACCTGGGACCTTTCAGTCAGCAGGCCGACGCTCTATCCACTGAGCCAAACCGGTTTCGGCAGGATCTATGCATTTTGAATAAATGTGAAATGAAAATTTGTGACACCACTTGAAGAAATTCCAAGCATCAATAGCAGGTGTGGGGTGGGAGTAGATGGGAAGGATAGCCAAATTAGTCCAAAATCTCATTGTAGGTCAACATGATAACTATGTAGTGCCAGGTAGGTACTGGAACTATCGGAGGAACACTTTGTAAAGTATATGCTTATCTAACCACTATGCTGTATACCTCACTAAAACTAATACAAAATAATATTGAATGTAAACTGTAATTAAAAAAAAATAAAGAATTGGTAAGATCTTCACAGTAAGGGAATTCTTCTGAAACTGCTTTGAGAGAAGATTAATCACTTTGGTCAGATTTATTTATATGAATGTCACAATGGATATAAAAGGAATTCTAATATTTTAATTATGATTCCTCTGTCATGATTCCTTACAAAAAGTTCAGTATTATTTGATTATACTCATAAATTAAATATGAGGAGTTATATTGAGGTTTTCGGTTTGGGCAAGTCTCCTACTTGATATCGTTCTCCTTTTATATTTTGAGCTAACTCTGCAGATAGAAAACGCCAGATGCTTATATAGGTCAGAGGCAATGGATTTAAAGTAGCATTCTTCCTTAACCAAAGATTCAATTGTTCTATACATAAGGTGATGGCATTGTTCAGTGATTTTCTTGAGCTTTTAACCAGGTTTGAGTTTATTTATTAAAAAAACACATTTTATTGATATTTTACAGAGAAGAAGGGAGAGAGATAGAGAGCTAGAAACGTCGATGAGAGAGAAACATCGACCAGCTGCCTCCTGCACACCCCCTACCGGGGATGCGCCCGCAGCCAAGGTACATGCCCTTGACCGGAATCGAACCCGGGACCTTTCAGTCCACAGACCGACGCTCTACCACTGAGCCAAACCGGTTTCGGCTGGGTTTGAGTTTATTGTTTGTTTGTTTTTTAGGGGAAAAAAAGTGGCTTGTAATTTTTCCTGAGATACCAGTCAGAGGTTTTTGGTCCACAATAGACCACCTCTCCTAGGAGAGTAACTAAGGGATCAAAGGATCCATCCAGGGCCAGATGTTCTGAGGAGTGCCAGATGCATGTAACTTAGTCAACTGAGGAGGGGGAGAAAAATCCTTTTACCTTTGTTTGGAACATGAGCTCATTTCTCAAAAAGCCTCCAATGCTGGATATCTTCCATTTTGTCCTCCCAGGTCACTCTCTGCTTTTCTCTGCCCCTATTGCCTCAGTGAAGGTTGATGTCACAGGCAAACATGCTCATGGGAAAGACACGCGCAAGGAAAATGGCACAATAGACGAACATATCTACCACATGGCCAGAAACGTCAGTATCATTTTCACTCTGTCCTCAGTATACTCGTAGGATATAAAACCAGTGGGCTATATGCAGTCAGAGTTATACAATTTACTTACCCATTTACCAGTTAACAGATATTCTGTTTTCAATTTGAGACTATGATGAATAATGCTGCCATGAATATTCATGTATATTTATTTGTGTGAATGCATGTTTTTATTTCTGTTGGGTTGATTCCTGGGTTGAATTGTTGGGCTATGTAGAAGGTATACATTTAACTTTTTAAGAAATTGACAAACTATTTTCCAAAGTGGCTGAATCATTTAACCTTCCCATCAGCAATGAGTGAGGGTTAAAGTTTTCCCGCATTCTCACCAACACTTGATATTGCCTGTTGTTAGTATTGCCTGTCTTTTAAATGGCTGCCATTCTAGTGCATGTGTAATGTTAACTTTGCTTTTCTTTAACTTTTTATTTTGAAATAACTATAGATTTACACAAAACTAAAGAAAAATGTACATAAGAAACTTGTGTAACTTTCACCCAGTTTCTTCTAGTGGCTACATCTTACATAACTAGAGCACAATTTTAAAACCAAGAAGTTGACCTTAGTACAATGTGTGCACAGGGTTCTATATCATATTATCACATCTGTAGATTCATGTAATCACCACCTCAGTCAAGATACAGAATTATTTCCTCACCACAAAGCTCCCCTTTGTGCTATGCTTTTATAGTCACCTCTGATATGGGGGACTTATAATCTAATAGATAGAGCAGCTGAATTAATCTGAAAAGTAATCATTTAAATCTTAGAACACATATACTTATGTGAATAGGGGGGTAAGTTTCTCATATGTGAATAGTGGGTTAAGATTTTCTTAAAATTTTCTTTTCTAGGCCTGTGCAAAGCAATTGAGGTTACTCAGCTGTGAATCCAGCAAGCAGAACCAATAAACATTGTCAGGTTGACCCACCAGGAGTCAAAACATCATCTCATCGCCTGATGACTAATTATAATAGCTGATGTCTGCGGATCCCCAGGCCTGCACATAGCTGCATTCCTCACCCTGGCCCCTTCCCCTTTATAATCTTTTTCCCTGCATCTTGGCTGGAAGGCAGGATTTGATGCTTGTAAGCGCCTGTCTTCTTGGTTGGCTAACCTTCTCAATAAATGGCCGTATGATCCAACCCTGCCTTTGTTATTGGACACAGCAACAGGCAGCTGAGCCCAAGGGGGGGTGGGAGTTCTAGGTAACACCTCCAGCCTATCCCATTCATAATCCTTGGCAACCATTAACCTGTTCTTATTCTTTAAAATTTTATCATTTTAGGAGAGTTACATAAACAGAATTTAATGTGTATTACCAAATGAGATTGTTTTTTTTTTTTGTATTGTCATTCAGCATAATGCTCTTAAGATCCATCCAAGTTGTATGTGTCAATAGTTCATTTCTTTTTATTGCTGTGTAGTGTTCTATGGTATGGATATATTAGTTTGTTTAATCATTAATCTATTAAGGAACACTTGGGTTGTTTCAAGTTTCTGGCTATTACAAATGAAGCTGTTGTTAATATTTAAATATGTGTTTTTGTGTAGATGTAAATTTTGATTTTTCTGGGATAAATATCCCAAAGTGCGATTGCGGTGTTATAAAGTAAGCGTATGTGTAGATGTTTAAGAATATTATAAACTATTTTTCAGAATAGCTGTGCTAGTTTATATTTCCAGCAGCAATGAATGGGAGATCCAGCTTCTCTGAATCCTTGACAGCATTTGGCAGTGTTACTATTTTTTTTTATTTTAGCTGTTCTAATAGGTGTGTAATATTATCTCATCATGGTCTCAATTTGCATTTGCCTTATGGCTAGTCATGTTGAATATCTTTTCATGTGCTCATTTGCCACCTATATAGTCTCTTCATTGAAATTTCTTCATGTGTTTTGCCCACTTTTGAATTAGATTTCTTTTTAATGTTATGTTAAGACTTCTTTGTATGTTGTAAATATGAGTCCTTTGTCAAATTCGTGATTTGGAAATATTTCCTTCCAGTCTGGAGCTTGTCTTTTTATCCTCTTGACAGGGTCTTTTGCAGAGCAAAGGTTTTTAATTTTGATGAAGTCCAATTTGTCAAGTTTTTCTTTTATGAATTGTGCTTTTGTGTCATGTCTAGGAATCTTCACCAAGTTCTAGGTCCTGAAGATTTCCTCCTATGTTTTCTTCTAAAAGTTTTAGTTTTACATTTAAATCTATAACCTATTTTGAGCTAATTTTAAAATAAAATGAGAGGGTTAGGTTCAGGTTTATTTTTTTTCATGGGTGTTCCACTGTTACAACACCATTTGTTGAAAAGACTATTCTTTGTATATTGGACTGCTTTTGCATATTCATAAAAATGAGTTGTATATATTTCATTGGATCTATTTTTGAGTTCTCTGTTTTGTTCCTTTGATTTATGTATCTATTCTTCTACCAATACAACACAATTTTGATTACTGTAGCTATATGGTAAGAGGAATATTTGATAACACCAAGTTAGAATAGAAAAAGTTTCAAACTAGTAATATAAGCTCTCTACTTCAAGAAACTAGAAAAGGAATAGCAAAGTAAACTCAAAACAAGCAGAAGGTAGAAAATAATGAAGAGTATAAGTCAATGAAATAAAAAAACAGAAGATTGATGAAACAAAAAAGCTAATTATTTGAAATAATCAATAAAATTGACAAACCTCTAGCAAGATAGACAAAGGAAAATAAAGAGAGAAGATATAATATCAATATCAGGAATGAAACCAGGAGTGTTCTTACAGACCTAGTAGACATATGAAGGATGAGGATACTATAAAAAAGTTTGCATATATATATATATATATATATATATATATATATATATGAATACCTAGAAGAAGTGGACTAATTTCTTGAAAAGCACAAAGTATCACAATCTAATATGAAATAAATAATTTAACTAGTCCTATCACTATAAAAGAAATTTAAAACTCCTGAAAAAGTAATTTCTAGGCCTGGATGGTTTTACTGGAGAATTGTACCAAATGTTTAAAGAAGAATTAATATAAATTCTATACAATCTTTTCCAGAAAATATAAGGAAAGGAAACTCTTACCAACTCATTTTATGAGGCCAGTTATTATCCTAATACCCAAAACAAAGAGAGTATAAAGAAAGAAAACTAAAGACCAATATTACTCATAAATATAGATTTTAAAAAAGAATATTAAAATAATATTAACAAATATAATTCATAAAGAATTACAAACCATATATATAAAGCCTAAGCAACTGTTACAACCAAAGGACTGGAACAACCGGAATGACTGGTCAACCAGTCGTTATGACATGCACTGACCACCAGAGGGCAGACGCTCAACACAGGAGCTGCCACCTGGTGGTCAGTTTGCTCCCACAGCCAATCTCCCATGGTCCCTCCCCACAGCAGTCCTTCCCCCCTGGCTGGCGGGCCTCCCTGATAGATCTCTAGTACTATAATAAAGTGAGATTTATTTTAGGGATGCAAGACTGTTTCAAAACTTGAAAATGATTAAAGTAATTCACCATATTAAAAGGATGGAGAAAAATCATATGATCATATCAACTGAAGCAGAATAAGCATTTGATAAAAAGTTCAATAGCTAACATCATATTAATGGGTAAAAGACAATATTTTACCTTTAAGATTGGGACTGAGGCAAAGATGTCTGTGCTCGCCACTCTTATTTAACACTAGAGGCCTGGTGCATGACATTCGTGATGGGGGGGGCGCGCGTCCCCTCAGCTTGGCCTGAGCCCTTTAGCAGTCCGGGAGCCCTCAGGGTATGTCTGACTGATGGCTTAGGCCTGCTACAGCTGTCAGTTGGGCATCCTTAGCACTGCCTCAGAGGTGGGAGAGGCTCCTGCCACCGCTGCTGTGCTCGCCAGTCCTCAACCTGGCTTGTGGCTAAGTGGTACTCCCCCTGTGGGAGCACACTGACCACCAAGAGGCAGCTCCTGTGTTGAGTGTCTGCCCCCTGGTGGTCAGTGCACATCATAGCAACCAGTTGTTCCGCTGTTTGGTCAATTTGCATATTACTCTTTTATTATATAGGATAATACTAGAAGTCTTAAGGAACACTTAAGTTTTTAATAAGAAAATGAAATAAAAGGCATACATATTAGAAGGGGAGAAATTTGTTGAGGACATGATGGTGTATATAGAAAATACTAAAGAATCTACCCCCCCCCCAAAAAAAAAAACCCCACCAAAAAATAAAAAACCCTTCACAGAACAAGTGAATCAGCAAGATAATAGGATAAAGCAATATATAAAATCAGTTGTATTTCCTTAATCTGAGAATATCTCTATTTCTGATTTATTCCTTACAGATATTTTCATTGGATACAGAGTTCTAGGTTAATGTTTTTTTTTTTTTTCTTTCACATTGAAAAATGCTATACTTCCTTTGGCCTCCATGATTTCTGATGAAAATAAATCTATTGTTACTTGTTTTTTCCTCATCCCCCTTTATGTAAGGTGTCAGTATTCTGCTTTCAAGAGTTTGCCTTTAGTCTTTAAAAGTTTGATTATAATGTGTCTTAGAATAGATTTATTTGTATTTATGTTTGAAACTTATCAGTCTCTTGAATATTTAGGTTTATAACTTTTGCCAAATTTGGGCAATTTCCAATAATTATTTCTTTGAATAATTTTTTCAGCCCTGCCCTTCTTCCCCTTTTCTCTTGGATGATGTGAATGTTAGATCTTCTATATTACAGATACCTGTGGCTTTGTTCATTTTTAAAAAAATCTATTTTCCTGGGGCAGTAGGGGCTTAGCTGGAGGAGGGGGAAGGGTCAATTGGGGAAAAATGAGACATATGTAAAACTTTAGATAATAAAAAATATATTTTCTCTCTGTTGCTCAGATTAGGTAATTTTTTTTATTTAACATAGAACACTTCACAAATTTGTGTGTCATCTTTGTGCAGCAGGGGCCATGCTAATCTTCTCTATATCCTTCCAATTTTAGTATATGTGCTGCCAAAGCAAGCACTCAGATTGGGTAATTTTTGATTCTATTTTCAGTTCATCGATTCTTTCCTCTGACCTCTCCATTCTATGTTGAGCCCGTCCATTGACAATTTTATTTTTTTCAGATTTTGGTTATTGGATTTTTTGGTTTTAAATTTTTTATTTGGTTCTTCTCTGTACTTCTCTTATTTTGATGAGATGCACTATTTATCCATTTGTTTCAAGCATGTTCATAACTGCTTGTTAAAGCATTTTTTACGTTAGCTGCTTTAAAATCTTTTTTTGGATAATTTCAATATCTGTGTCATTTCAGTATTGTGTCTTCTCATTCAAATTGAGATTTCCCTGGTTCTTGATATGTATGATGAGTGACCTTTTTTTTAAATTGTATTTTGGACATTTGGGGTATTATAAGACCCTGGATCTTATTTAGATCTTCTGCTTTAGCAGGCCTCCTCTGATACTCTGCCAAGGGCGAAAATGAGCTTTCTAGATAATTATTGCCAGGTGGATGTAACTCCATTTGGCCTCTGATGACAACCCAGAAGGGAAGGTACCTTGTTACCAGTATCTCTGAATGGCCCCCACGGACACTCAGGGGATGGAGAGGCTTCTTTACTATCAGGTGGGCATGAAAATCCTGTCTTTTCCACTGTCTTGGAAGTAAAAAGGTTCCTCATTGCTGCTCCCCACATGCCTCCACCTGCCTACTCTGACACCATCTTAGGGTCAGAGATAACTTTTTAAAAAAAAAATATTTTTATTGCTTTTATTACAGAGAGGAAGGGAAAGAGATAGAGAGCTAAAAACGTCCATGAGAGAGAAACATCGACCAGCCGCCTCCTGCACACCCCCCACCGGGGATGTGCCCACAGCCAATGTACATGCCCCTGACCGGAATCGAACCCGGGACCTTCCAGTCCGCAGATTGACGCTCTACCACTGAGCCAAACCAGTTTCGGCAGAGATAACTTTTTAATGTTGGGTAGCGGGGGGGGGGGGGGAGCCCAGGTTCCTACACCAATTCCATGGACACTAGAGGAGGTCTTGTTTCCACCAAGTAGGGATAAAAGTCCTGGATCCCTAGTAGGCCTTCTCTGAATCTCTGAAGTCTTTCTGACCCCTGTGATTGTGAACTTTGTATAGGGGAGAAAGTGATGATTTGGATTTGTTTCAGGAGAGATAGTTTTGTATGTGTGAGGGAGCTTTATAAAAGCACAGCCCCTGGCCTACCTTTGTCTTTAAAAAAATGTATTTTATTGATTTTTTATAGAGAGGAAGGGCGAGGAAGAAGAATAGATGAGAGAGAAATATTGATTCAGCTGCCTCCTGCACACTCCCCACTGGGTATGTGCCTGCAACCAAGGCACATGCCCTTGACCGGAATCAAACCTGGGACCTTTCAGTCCGCAGGTCGACACTCTATCCACTGGGCCAAATCAGTTAGGGCTGCTTTTGTCTTTTGAAACTTGAGTCTTGTGTAAAACTGTAGAGAACATATTTTCAGGTTTCTGCACAGTTAGGGCTGTCTGAGCAAAAAACATTGAAACCTAGGTTAAAGGATAAGTCTTGGCTATTTACTTGAAGAGCCAAAGACATCTGAAGAAATTTAGACTTATTTCCCTGCGTTTGCATTTCAAAGGGGTACAAAAGAAGTCTGCTGCTTATATTCCAGAGGGCTGTAAATGCCAACGTTTTTCCCAGGAGAGGAGGGGGAAAGATGTAGACTATTTAAACTCCAATATTAATAATTTTGGGGTTTCTCTTTTGCATATAAAACTCCCTTGTGTGTAGGATGACATAGTGGCTTTCATTGTGTTGCTTGTGGGGTACTGGGCATGGGAACAGGCACAACCATTGCTGTAAGTAATAATAACTGTGACATTATCTACTTTCAGGACAAAATGAACAAATACAGATATACTCACCACAAATGGGAGGATGCACTCGTGTTGATTTTGCACCATGTATACGCTGAAAAGGGACATGCGGCTGGGGCCCATCAAGCTGCAGGCCAGAGAGAAGAAGTTCTGCATGGCCTCACAGAGGTTGGAGCAGATGTCAGCCCAGGACGGTAGAGGGATATGCACAATGAGAAGCCTCGGAGGTTGCTGGTAAATCTGCGAGGGAGTGGAGGGCCCTTTACCAGTAGTTCGCCCATGATACATGGCAGTCAGACCAGAGGAGGAACTGTAGCCACCACCTCGATATTCTCCACACCTATAGGGAAGAAAGAGAAATCACTGGCTTTTGTAAAACTGAATTATATGCTCTGTTGAAACAGAAAGTCCAAAAAGAAGTCACTGGGGCCCTAACTGGTTTGGCTCAGCGGATAGAGTGTCGGCCTGTGGGCTGAAGGGTCCCAGGTTCGATTCCGGCCAAGGACGTGTACCTTGGTTGCGGGCACATCCCCAAGAGGGGGAGTGCAAGAGGCAGCTGATCAATGTTTCTCTTTTATTGATGTTTTAAACTCTCTATCTCTCTCCCTTTCTCTCTGTAAAAAAAATCAATAATATATATATATTTTAAAAGAGAAATCATTGGGTACTAACTCAAGCTTTTCTAGGCAGGCTACCCCATCTTTTTTTTTTTTTTTTTTTTTAAAGGTATAATTTCATTTCTGTGCAATGTCCAGAACAGGCAAATCCATAGAGACAGAGAGTAAATTGACGGTTGGGAGAGGTTAAGGGAAGAGAGAAATGGAGAATGACTGCTAATGGATAAAGTGTTTCTTTTAGAAGGATGAACATTCTGGAATTCTAGAGTGTAATGGATGCCCACACTTGTGAATATAGTAAAAACCACTGATTTGTACACCTAAAATGATGAGTGTTTTGGAAGGCTATCTCCTCTTAATAGCTCCTGAGGGATCTAGATATTTGCCTGTAATGTAAGGCTGAGAATACTTAAGAGATTCTGAGTAGAACTAATGAAAAAGTTACATAAAAGTCAAACTTCAGTCTCAGAGTAAGCCGTATCCCCTCATAAACTTTCTTTTTAAAAAAATTCTTTATTGTTGAAAGTATTACATGTCTCCTTTTCTCCCTATTGACCTCTCCCCACCCACCCCCACACTTATTTTCTTTGTTAGCATTTATTGTGCTGTATGGTAATTTGTTCCTATGACTGTCTCTCCCACTTATATTGTGAATTTCCCAAGGATGGAGAACCTGTTTTGTCAACTTTATTTAACAGTGCTTAACACATTTATTTTTAAATTAAATTTAAATTCTTTATTGTTTAAAGTATTACATATGTCTCCTTCTCCCCCCCCCCCCATTGACCTCTCCCCGGCTGCTCCCACCCTCCAGCACATGCCCTCACCCCCTATTGTCTGTGTCTATTGGTTATGCTCATATGCATTGCATGCATACAAGTCCTTTGGTTGATCTCTTAGGCACTCCTCCTCCCCTTTCCTTGGAGGCTGGACGGTCTGGTCCATGCTTCTAACACACTGATTTTTTTGGGTACATAGCAATTATTAGAAAGGAAAATATGACCACATTTTCCTCTTCAAGACCCATTCAAGAACCTTCATGACTTGACCTTCAGCTTTATTGGTCAACTTCCTAGAAAAATATATCTCACTAATATTAAATCATAAAGAATATTTAAAAACCCAAATAATCTATAACTATTGAAGAAACTTAATTATATCTTTCCACAAAATAAATGACAGGGAAGATGATTCCACTGGTGAGTTCCATCAAACTCTCAAAGACTAAGAATTTCAATCTTAATTTATTTCAGAGAATAGGAGAGGGAACATTGCTCAATTAATTTTATTAGGTTAGTATAACCTTTGATATAAAAATCAGAGTACTATGAGAAAACAATTATAGGATAATCTCATCCATGAACTTAGATGTAAAAATTTTAAACAAAATATAAGCAAATAGAAAAAAATGACACATAAAAAGAATTATGAAAGAAATAAAACTCATTGCTTGCAGATGCTATGGTTGTGTATAATAATTTAGTTTTATCATTTTCTTCAAAAGGTCTCACATTTTATTAAATTTTATTCTTAGGGATTTGCCATTTTTTAATGTTAATTACATAACATAATTTTAAATTTTATTTTCAGTTTGTTGCTAATGCATAGAAATAGAATTAATTTCTATATATTGATTTTTTAAATTTAACAACTTTGCTGTACTTTCTTACTAATTTTAACAATTTATCCATAGATCCTTTTGGATATTTTTGTTCACAATCATATATGGTGAATAATGAAATACAGAAGGTACATGAACAAAATCAGATCATAGCAGCAATAAAGAGTATCCATAAGAGTCTTGTTCACAATTACCCCACACTGCAAACAAGACATATGCTAATCAATGCTAGAAAAGATAAATTATGGAATAGTTACACATACAGAAATGATAAGTGTTATAATACAGAAAGTGAGAGTTGAGTCAAACATAAATGGAGTTGTAGAAGAAAGAGCTGAGGATATTGACACCGACATCATTTGATAACTCTAAATCAGTGGTTCTCAACCTTTCTAATGCCACGACTCTTTAAACAGTTCCTTATGCTGTGGTGACCCCCCAACCATGAAATTATTTTCATTGCTACTTCATAACTGTAATTTTGCTACTGTAATGAATCATAATGTAAATATCTGTGTTTTCTGATGGTCTTAGGCTCCAGACCCACAGGTTGAGAACCGCTAGCAGCATCGCCTAAGACCATCGGAAAACACAGATATTTACATTACGATTCATAACAGTAGCAAAATGTTTGAGGCAGCTGATCAATGTTTCTCTCTCATTGATGTTTCTATCTGTCCCTTTCCCTTCCTCTCTAAACAAACAAACAAATAATTTTTTTTAAAAAAAGATCACTTTGACAATTGCAGCTTGCACAGTCATTTTTAGATCCCACACTCTGTGCAATTCCAAGACTGGACTTTAATGAAGTAAGAGGCCCTTCTCTTCCCCATATCCTCAAACATAATTAATGCATTTGATGCGTCTGGGCATAGTACTAAGCAGCATCTGACTACAGCTGACCCTGTACTATATTCTCCACTTTTGCCAAGAACACCCACTTACTGGTGTCCCTGCAACATGGTTAAACCTGGAAGTGAGCCTCCAGTCACCAGAAGCCATCAAGTTACTCCCTTACTAAAAACCTTTCAATGGTTTCCAATTATACTTGGGACAGAATCCAAAATCCTTATTCTGGCTCCGAAATTCTGTACGCATCTGTATGTGAGCTGGAACGAGGCCATGCTACCCCCTGACCAACCAACCCCCTTCTAGCCTACCACAAATTGTGGGCCTCTCACTGTGGTTCCCACTGTCTGAGCATCCCCCTCCTTAATCCCCTCCTCCTTTAAATAACAGACTTTAGGTCTTAATAGGTTAAGGCCTCCCATAAAAGCGTTTATAGCCTGTAGGACAATTTATGTGTGACTATAGTATTTGCCGGCGTATAAGACGATTTTTTGGCCCTGAAAAATATGCCTCCAAGTGGGGGGTAGTCTTATACGGCGAGTATATAACAAACTCTGTATTTTTAGTGGAAATGTTAGGGGGTTGTCTTATACGCCCAGTCGTCTTATACGCCGGCAAATACGTATTTTTCAGGGCCAAAAAATCGTCTTATATGCCGGCAAATACGGTAATGATTTTCAGTGTTTCTCCCTCCCTCAACGCTCAATTAAAAATTTAGTGGATTTTGAGCACTCTTAAAAAATTTTAAAAAAATATCCTTATTGATTTTAGAGAGGAAGAGAGAGAAACAGCCATGATGAGAAAGAAATCATTGAACGCCGCCTCCTGCATGACCCACACTGGGATGGAGCCCGCAACCACAACTGGGGCATGTGCCCTGACCGGGAATCCAACCGTGACCTCCTGGTTCATAGGCGAAGCTCAACCACTGAGCCATGCGGGAGGGGCGACCCTGAGCACTTTTGTCTTCCCGGACTCTCACCTCATTAAAAAAACCCAAAACAATGAATGAATAGATGTTTTTTTGGTGGGCCCTAAAAATGTCACATTATTTTTTCTGACGTAAGAAAAAAAAATCAAAACATTTTCTTTTGATTCTTTCATTTTTTTTTTCTTCTTCTGACTTTATAAGAAGTTAGAGCATTTTCGTGGGGTCACATGGGTGGCCCAGTCCCCAGGCTTGGAGAGCCCTCCCGGGAGACTAGGCGTCAGAACCCCGGCCAGGACCGAGCCCGCCCGGGCTGAGGTGGGACCCCCCCTCCGGGCGTCCCTCTGGCCCCAGGCCCGAGCTGCGAACGCCTCCGGGGGGGAGGGCGCGAGCTGGCGGGAACCCAACCTTGGAGGTGGCTTCTTCCTTTTCCCTCCCGTTTCCTCCCTCGGGTCTCCTTAGTCCTCCTCCTGCCTGGAGGCGTGGAGAGGCGCTGGTGTCCCCCCCTCGCTGTGGGAAGACCAAGATCCCCCATCACCCCGCCCTTCGGCTCCCTGCGCAGCGGAAGGCGCCCCCTCAGGCCGGCGGCTCGCCGCGGGGGTCGCCTCGGGGTCCACCTCAGGCTGCACCCCCGGACCTCGGTCTCCAAGGCCGCGGGGAAGGGGGGCGGGGAGTGAGGTGTGAGTGTATGTGTGTGTGTGTGTGTGTGTGTGTGTTTGTGTGTGAACCCTTCTTTGGCCCTTGGTAGAGTTTTGGATCTCGGTGGAGAATAATTACACCTGACACTCACTTCCTGTCAGCTACCCCCGTGGAACGTTCCAGTGGCACTTCCACTGTGCCCTCGGCTTTCACCTTTCTCTTCTACATCACTCACTCATTCATTAAATATTTGTTGAGGGCCTACTATGTGCCAGGCTCAGTGCTAGGACTGGGGGGTCCAGTGGACACACAATGGTCCCTGCCCTCATGGGAGCTAAGAGTGTAGTCTTCCCTCCGAAGCCTTTCCAGACCTCCACAGTTCCATGCGGCTCCGCCCGCTCTCCTCATTCCCATGTTCATTTACTTGCTGTCGATTCCCATAGTCCCCTTGACAAAACCCAGTTGGGGTAGGGGTGCCCCGGTCCCCTCAGTGGGTTACTCTGGGTCTTCAACTCTACCTGGCTGGACGGGAATGCCCGTCCCCGCTGGGCCCTCACGCAGGCGAGGACTCCCGCAGCCCGATTGGCAGCGAGGACTGCCACCTGCACCTGGGTCTGGCCCCGCCCCTTCCAGGGTGGGGCACCTCCGCTCAGCCCGCGCTCCGCTCCCCCCGATTGGCTGGAGGACAAAACCCGGCGCTGCCATTGGTCCCCTCCTGAAGGGGCGGGGCCGGGCTGCGTCCGGTCCGCCCGCCGTAGGCCGAACCTGGCCGAGGAGGGACGAGTGGGACCGAGGCCCGCGGCGCGGCGGCGGCGGCCGGCCCCGAGCAGGAACGGTAGGGCGCGCCCCACCCGGCGGCCAGGCGGAGCCAGAGATGCCGGCCTCGGCCGCGCGGCCCCGCCCGGGCCCCGGGCCGCCTCCCGGCTCGCATTTCCCGCTGATGCTGCTGGCGGTGCTGAGCGGCCCGGTGTCCGGCCGCGTTGCGCGCTCGGTGCCCAGGACCTCGCATCCCATCTCCGGTAAGGCGCGGGCGTCCTCGCCCTCAGCCCCGAGCGCCACGCCCAGGCGCCGCCCGCGGGGCCCGACAGCCTCCTGCGCTCCCGACCCGGGCAGCCGCGTCCTGGGCCCCTCCGCGCCGGCCATCCCCGCCCGAGACCAGGCGGGACTCCCACGCGGTGCATCCCCGCCCGAGACCAGGCGGGACTCCCACGCGGTGCTGCTCCACCGCATCCCCGGCCGGGGCCTCGCGCCTCGGCCCCCGCGACACGCCCGGGCAGTCCCGCAGCCCCTTGTCCGCAGAGCCGCGGGAGAGTTAAGTCCATGGCGGTGCAGACACGGGCACTGAGGCCCAGGGAGGTCATCTGCTTCGAAGTTCTCTCTCCCTTATTATCCTCCTCCTAGACATGCACCTGTGTCGGTCACGCCAGTTGGGTACCCAATCCTGGCTTCCAAACCCAGAAGAGATCTTTCCTTCTATTCCATCCACCACCCATTCTTCTGAGGGCCAGCGCAGCATTTTCATCCGCCCACTTCCCAAATTCATTCGCCTATCATGAGTCCTACCCCCACCCCCTTTTGTCTTGCCCGTAGCCCTAATAATATTCCCTAACCCACTCCCCAGTCCTCTCACATCGCTGACACCAGCTCCCCTTCTCCCACAACCCGATCTCTCATAACCCTAATTTCCTAACGTGGCCTGCTCTCCCTGCCCGTTCCCGCTATTGGATGTTGGGAAGCCACTCAGTGAGTTAATATTATGTTTAAATGATTTTTTAAGTCTTCAGAAAGGAAAAAGGAGGAGGGTGATATGGCCCTTTCAAAAAAAGCTGTGCAAGAAGCCAGGGGAAGCCACACAAGGTTAAAAGTGGCCGTTGGAGTGATTCACACTTTAAAGGCTTTCTGCTGAGGTGGGCACGAGTGTGGCTGTGGACCTTGTTTTCTTCTCAGTGGGCACTGAGTGTTAGCACTTTAGGCAAATAGAACCAGTGAAGCTGAGGGTATAACCTGTTGGTTGGAAAAAAAATATCAACTAGTAGTTGATATTAACCTAGTCTAAACTTCAGACCATTGACAGAGAGGACGTTTTGAATCCAGAGGACAAATGCTTGGAGTCTGGGCTTTCGGGTTGTGCTGGAGCAATAGCCACTACGTAGAGGTGTGAGTACCAGGCCGGGTTGATGTCCAGGGATCCAGAGAGGTCTAATGGCAAGGTGGAGCGGAGCTGGGGATACCAAAGGAGGTTGAGGGAACCAGGGCTTATTCTAAGCACGAGAGAGCCAGCACAGTCATGAATATACTTGTAGGAAGATGGGTGGGGCCCCCTACATCAGCACATCTAGGAATGAATGGCTGCTGGCCACTGGATCAGTCTTGAGGACAGCCCAGCAGATGAAACAGGTAGAATAGAATTGTATTGGTGCGGGAATAGGATCCCCAGAGCCAGACATTGAGCTAAGAAGGCATGCTAACTTACTTGTTATAATCTTTAAAATAAATAAGAGGATATTTTTTTTCCTATTACTTTTTTTTTTTCTTCAGAGAGAGAGGAAGGGAGGGAGGGGGAGAGAGCAAGAGGGAAAGCAAGGGAAACATCAATGTGAGAGTGAGATAAATAGATGAGAATTTTGAATGCTGAGTCGAGATTTAGATTTGGTCAAAACAGAGCTCATACTTAAGGAAGGAAGAAAAGAACGATTTGTACTATGTGTCAGATGCTCCCACATGTTATTTCATTTAATTCCCTCAACGACGCTGGATGGTGGTATTTACAGAGGAGGAAAGTAATGCTCAAAGAGGGCAAGTAACATACTCAAGATCATACAGCTGGTAAGTGAAAGAGCCAGATTTAACCTTGGGCTGATCCATTTCCAAAGCATATACTCCTGCCTGATACACTCTATACCTCTTTGCTTTTTGGGTAGAATGGAGGTGGGAGGAGATCAAGGGTTGTGGGAGGGAGAGAAGGTAGTCTCCTAATGTGTTAGTGAGAAGAGTGTAGCATTTCCCTTCTAAGTAAAAGGAAGTTATTATTAAGTAGTGTTTTTTAAATTAAAAAAAATATATTTTATTGATATTTTACAGAGAGGAAGGGAGAGAGATAGAGAGCCAGAAACGTCAATGAGAGAGAAACATCGACCAGCTGCCTCTTGCACACCCCCTACCGGGAATGTGCCCGCAACCAGTGTACATGCCCTTGACCGGACTTGAACCCGGGACCTTTCAGTCCGCATACCGACGCTCTACCATTGAGCCAAACCGGTTTCAGCAGTGTTTTTTTTTTTTTTTTTAAAGGAAAATTTAGAGAGGAGAGTACTTGAAACATTTATAGTTATTTTCAAGTTGTGTGTCATGTTGCTAGGAATAGATTTTACAGGCTTAATATTTGTTATTTTGTTATTAAAATAATGTTATTTTAATAAGTGTTCTTTTTTTAAAAAAAGTATATATTTTATTGATTTTCTTACAGAGAGGGAGGGAGAGGGATAGAGAGCTAGAAACATCGACCAGCTGCCTCCTGCACACCCCCTACTGGGGATGTGCCCGCAACCAAGGTATATGCCCTTGACCGGAATCGAACCTGGGACCTTTCAATCTGCAGGCTGATGCTCTATCCACTGAGCCAAACTGGTTTCAGCTAATGTGTTCTCTTTTTATAGGAAAAGCATACTTAACTGCATTGTGTGCTAAATATTCTGGCCTCATCGGCTATCTATCTCTTGGAGAGTTACATGGCCTGTCAGGCTCTGTCTTTTCCCCCTGATGGCTGATAAATAAATGGAAGAAAACAAAATTTGGCTCTTCTGGCCTTGTGGACCTAACCCTTATGAAGCGATGGCTGATATCACTCTTTCCTCTCTTTCTGCCAGAGGCTGACACTTACCTTACCCGGTTCACCGTCCCTCAGACATACAATTACTCTGTTCTCCTGGTGGATCCTGCTTCCCATACACTTTATGTCGGCGCCCGGGACGCCATCTTCGCTTTATCTCTGCCCTTCTCAGGGGAGAGACCTCGAAGGGTGAGAGACGAGAGTGGGGAAGACCCCAGAGCATGTGATGAGATCCATGGTTTTATGGGAGGTCAGGAAGGGGTGCTGTGGTTGGAGGTGAAATGTTAGTGAAAATGAATAGGGGAGGCCATCAAGTACATTGTCAGCTGAGGGTGTTTGGGGTGGGGGGGTGTCATGGTGATAGGGAGGCTGTGAGGGAGGCTCATGATGAGGGGAGGAGGCCACAGTGACCAGGTTTTAGGTGATCGTGGGCAGAGGAATCATTAGAATCACATTAATCTAGGACAATAGCTTTCATACTTTTTTGATCACCCCTTAATAAGAAATATATGGTATATTTGACTCTGTGTGTACTGAAAGAAACTTTCTTGAACCAATATCTACTCTCCTATACGAGATACGCCCTGATATATTTTGTTAAAAGTAATGTTGGCTGTGATTTCATAATTGATTTTATTACTCATTTAAAAACAGCGCTTTGGGGGTGAGGGGTGTCTCTGAAGTTCCCCCATTGATGGAGGTTGCGGAACTGTGTTATCTACCCTGACTGGGGAGCAGTTGGGGGAGAGCCAGGGGGAAATGGTTATTTGTCCTTTCTCAGATTGACTGGATGGTGCCTGAGGCCCACAGGCAGAACTGCAGGAAGAAAGGCAAGAAGGAGGTAGGTGTAACCCTGGGCCCTGTCCTGAGTGTCAGTTGAAGTGGTCCAGCCCTGACTCTGTCAGCCCCCTGCAGTGCTGCCATCCCAACGGGCCCGGGCAGGGACTCTAACACCATACCATCACCCGTCATCTCCGGTCCCAGAGCTGCATCTAACTGGCCTGACACTACCCTCCCTTTCCTTGTACCGGCTGCTTCTGATTCTCTCTAACCATCTCTGACCTCCAGGACGAATGTCACAATTTTGTCCAGATTCTCGCCATTGCCAATGCCTCTCACCTCCTCACTTGTGGCACCTTCGCTTTTGACCCGAAGTGCGGGGTTATTGTGAGTGACAGGGGTGGGAGGATGGGAAGGGTTTTCTGTGAGTGACCATGATGGGAGGCATGCTTAAGGTAACCCTTGTGCATGATAAGCATCGGGGGGTGAGGGATGTCCTCACTGGGCGGAGGCTTTGCCACTGGAGGAGGTACAAGAGGGTGGGGAGGGAGGTTGTCTATAGAAGGTAAGTTATACACAGTCTAAAGGGAGATATAGCGGGACAGTGAAGGAAGTTAGGGATGCTAGCAGAGGTGGAGAGAGGAGAAATCCAGGGGAAACTTCAGAGCTAGTAACTCATGTTTCCCTTGTCCTATGTATGTTTTGTCCAGGCAGCCTGGGTCCATTCCCCCCCCCCCCTGAGTCCATTTCTTAATCAGCACTGTCCATGCCTGTTTCTTCCCTGGCATGTAACTCTCACCACCTCCTCCCATGTCCACTGCCAACTTCACTGGATGTGGAGCTCTTCTCATGAGCTTCTGAGGTCACTGCCCACTAATTAACACCTGCTGGCACCACACTCTGGATTGATCTTGCCTTCAAGGTGGCTGCTCTGTCAACCATGTTTTCTTCCAGGTCCTGTTCTTTGCCGCTGAAGCCCTGGCTTTTCCAACCCCCACCCCCTGGCAGGCTGGGGACATATTTACCCTTAATCACATCTAGGCTGGTCTTGGTAACCAAAGTCCCTGGGACTGTGATATCTCAGGAAGGGTCTGGTTGTTTTTGAATCCTCATCTTTTCCCATCAGTTGTCCAGTAGTCAGTCATTGGTCCTCTGGTGGCACATCTTTGTGACAAGGCCCTAGGATGAGTTGAAAGCCTCACTCATCCTTTGCATCCAGTGACTTCTCTTCCTACTCCACGAAGCAGTAGGAGGGAGTGCAGTGACTCCTTTTCCTGACCCTGATCTTCAACCTCAGTCTTGACTTCACCCTTCTGCAGTCTTCGGTAATCCTTGCCACCTGGATCTAGTCAGTGTGTACCCCCAAACCTCTCTCTGCTAAAGGCCATCCTCATATCTCTGGCTTAGAATGCTGTAATTTAGCCAGTCCCTGTGGGCTGCCCATGGGTTTATGCCTAGTCCTTTTCATAATGCAAATGACAGGCTCCCTGCTGGGTGTGCTAGCTCCCTCACCTTGTCATCCTGGGAAGGTTTCCGAGGGCAGGTGGTATTGAAAATCTCCGTATTTTATCAGGTAATTTTGAGTCTCTGGTTTTCCTATAGTCCTCACAAAGTCGCAGTAGAATTGTCATTGCCATATTTGTCCCTTTTTAGTCGGTGCAGGCCCAGGGAGCCCATGGGTATGAATATCAACCATGGCTTATAGAAAATAGACTTACTCCCAGCTAATCTCCCAGGTCTTCTGTTCTTCCTTGGCTCTCTGAGGTGGGACCCTAATGGTGGTTAGGTATCCAGACAGAAAATGCTCTGGATAATACCTATCAGGAATGGCGTGACTTGGACCCCTGTCCACTCTCAAGGAACACCAGCACCCAGAGCAAAATCAGGGGTCTGTGTTCTGCATCTCCACAACTTTAGCTCTTTTTCTGTACCTTCTATCTAGCAGGCTCATGAAATGAAGGACTGTCATTTTGTCAAAGCTTGTTTTAGGAGAATAGAGGACACAGAAAGATCAGCTGTGTTAATTCTTCAAGCCACATACCAAGATTGCCCTCCAGACTTTCTGGATGTTCTCTCTGTCTTTATCTGCTTGTCTTATCTTATCTGCCCATGCCCATCTGCTTGACCGAGTTCTTGCCGTATCCTGAGTTCTGAGACTCTCATGTTCCAGTCTGATGACTTTGAGACTATTCATAACTGTTTTCCGAGAGCTTTGACTAACTAGCAGCTCCTGACACAACAGAGAAATGAAGGTTCTTACAAAAGGAAGTTCAAGCATTGGACCTATCAGTTCCAGCAATGTGGAGTGCTGCCCTTCAGTGATAGCTCATTAGCTTTTGGAGGTCAATGTTTTAATTTGTTTCGTTGAGGGAACTCCAGCATATAACAGAGAAAAATGTTAGACTTACATTACAACAAGACTTTACATTCAATTGAGTATCTGCTTTATCCCAGACTTGGCATTGGGTATTTTACATTCATGATTGAGTTTAATTCTCATCACCCTATTATAATATTTAGGTATTATTTCTTTTCATTTTACAGGCAGTGAAACATATGTTCAGATAAGTTAGGTACCATGCCTAATATTATATACACTGGGTGGCCAGATTATTATGAACTCTGAATGCATAATTATCTGGCCACCCAGTATATATATATATATATATATATATATATATATATATGTGTGTGTGTGTGTGTGTGTGTGTGTGTGTGTGTGTGTGTATTTTTTAGAGGCCCAGTGCATGAATTCGTGCATGGGTGGTCCGGCCAGCCTGCTGGTCGAACTCCTGGTTGAGGGGACAATTTGCATATTAGCCTTTTATTATATAGGATATAAACTGAGTGGCCAGATTATTACGCGTTCAGAGATCATAATAATGTGGCCACTCAGTGTATATCTGCATTGCAGCTCCAACTACCATCCAGGTCATTAGGCTCCAGCAACACCATCTGTCCACACTAGTTTGTGAGCCAGAGATATCCTGGCACGGCCATGCCATAACTTTGATTCCTAATCAGCCACAGTTAACATTTTCTGTTAGTCCTAGGTTGAAATCATCCTGATTTCTATTTTTAGTTATCTCGAAGCCTCTCTTAGTGTATGATGCCTTGCTAAGGCAACTTCTGGCTGGTTCTTACACCTTTCGCCACACCCACGTCATTCCTCCTGGAGTCTCTGGATGAGGAAGGCATTGCATTAGCAAATCCTCAAATTCTGACTGAGCTTCAGGCCTTCATGACTTTGCAGATTCTCTTCCCCCTTCTCTGTGTCCTTGGCTCTGGTGCTGTCTTTTATCCTTGGGGTGGGTGTGGGGAAAGGATGGCCCTTCTCTTTAGACCCCTGGGCTTCAGGTGGGCCTGTATCAGTCTCTACTTTTCTTTATCCTTCCTAAGGGCTTCAGACTTCAGCCTGCTCTTGTCCTCCTTGTCCTTTAGCACATTCTCCAGCCAGTTGCAAATCCTACAGTTCAGCATTTCAGAGGAAAGATCTGCCTTTCAGCCTCTCCGTGTCATGTAGGGCCATCTTAGGTGCTCTTCACGTGGTTGTTGGGTATTAGGGGAATTGAAGGAAGAAGAATAAACATGAAAAGGGATGGCAGAGATGGGAAATGCAGGGATAGGCAGGGGAATCAGGAGTAACACACCGGGGATATGGGGATGGTAGCAGAGGAATGGGAATTGGGCTTTTCCTTCATCTGAACATCTTTGTGATTTTCATCATGAACCCTATGACCCCTAAACCAATTGCCCCCTTCTGGTCTGTAGGCCGTGTCCAGTTTCCAACGGGTTGAAAGAATTGAGAGTGGCCGGGGGAAATGTCCTTTTGAGCCAGCTCAGCGGTCAGCAGCTGTGATGGCTGGTGAGTGGGAGAGATAAGAACCTGTGACTTCTTGCTATAATTGCTTCCTTCCCCACCCCTGCTGTTGAAATTTCTGTGTCCTTTCTTTTGTTGCCTAGGAATGTCTGTTATTCCCATGTCTATTTCTAGCCTCCCCTATTCTTCCCAACGTGCCTGTGTCCGTCCCGCTTTTCTCCAGAGTACCATTTCCCTGGGTTCTCCCTAGAGAATGTGTTCTCTGCACCGCTAATGTGAGTGTTTCCCCTGCTGACCTCATTCCCACCCCCCTCATTTTTTTTCTCTGTTCATAAGAGGACTCTGCTACAATGCATATTGTAATCCACTTGGAAAAAGTATAAAGAACATATGAAATCTCCTAGAATACAACTGTTCAAAAGAACTTTGTGTGATGATAGGAATGCTCTGTATCCTTGCTGTCCAAAGGTAGCCACTAGCTACCTGTGGCTTTTGAGCTCTTGAGATATGATTAGTTCGACTAAAGGAAAGGGTTTTTGGTTGTATTTAATTTCAGTTTAAATATAAGTAGTCACATGGGTCTAGAGTATCTACTCAGAAAACCACTGTTAATATTTTAGGATACGTCCTTTTAGCCTATTGTAATGTGCATGCAAGCACGTATTTTACTGGCCAGTTCTTTGTAGCTCAGAGGAGTCAATAATGACTATTCAATAAATTCCTGCTGTTACTTTCTTTGAACAAGCCATATACAGTTGCTCAAGTGTTGAGTGGTTCTTTCACAGTTTATGTATAAATCTTTTCTGGAGAGTGACTGCTTAATTCTCGGTAGCCACAAAGTGAATTGCCTATATTTTAGATTAGAGTACTCCACATGCACCCTCAAAATTAAGTGAGGATCTAGCCATTTTCTCATGATAGTGTAAAACAAGCAGGTTAGTAGAAATTTTATGTGTGTGTGTGTGTATTATAAAACTTTTATTTTTTTTAATTTTAAAAAAATATATTTTATTGATATTTTACAGAGAGGAAGGGAGAGAGAGAGATAGAGAGCCAGAAACGTCGATGAGAGAGAAACATCGACCAGCTGCCTCTTGCACACCCCCTACCGGGGATGTGCCCGCAACCAATGTACATGCCCTTGGCCGGAATTGAACCCGGGACCTTTCAGTCCGCAGACCGACGCTCTACCACTGAGCCAAACCGACCTTGGCTTATAAAACTTTTAAATGTCATGCTACATGGGTATAATTTTGAATTTTGTTATATAACTTTATATCATAGGCATACCTATATAATTTAAAAATTCTTATCATGCTATTACTCATCCTGTAAGCATACAGTAATTTAATTAAGCAACTCCAAATAATTTCTATAATTTAATTTTATTTCACTCAAGTTTTTGCTATTATCCATTAACACTGTAATGAACATTTTTGTGTGTAAATATTTGTCTTTATTTTAGATTGTCTCCTTACGATTTCTGGAAAGAGATTACTATATCAAAGGGTGTGAGCATTTTATGGCTCATTATCTGTTGCTAATTAGGTTTTTATAAAGAGTGTACCAATTTACACCCTAAATCAGCAGTGAGAGTGTTTTTTTTCTCACATAAATTTCACCAAAATATATTGTTGTCACTTTAAAAGATCTTTGAGTCCTGATTGATACAGCTCAGTTGGTTGGGTGTCGTCCTGTGCACCAGGAGGTTAAGGATGGGATTCCTGGTCAAGGGCACTGCCCTGATTGCAGGCTTGATACCCGGTGGGGTTGTGCTGGAGGCAGTCAATCAATGTTTTCTCTCTCAATGTTTTTTTTCTCTCTCTCTCAAAACCAATAAACTAGTAAAAAAAAAAAAAAAAAAAAGAAAGAAAGAAGGAAAAAAAGATTGCTGAGACTAAAAATAGTACCTTGTTTTAATTTGTATTTCTTTGAATATTAGTGAAGTTGAACATTTTTCAGGTTTTAGTACTATTTTTATTTCTTCTCTCATAAATCCTCTGCTTACTTTCTTGGGTCAATTACCAGGTAGAATATTAAGGTTCCAATCTACATATCTTCCTTTCTAATTACATTTTTAAAGCAAAATCCTTCTTCAGTTAGAGAGCAGATAAAAACTTTTTTGTTGCCGAAACCGGTTTGGCTCAGTGGATAGAGCTTTGGCCTGTGGACTGAAGGGTCCTGGGTTCGATTCCGGTCAAGGGCATGTACCTTGGTTGCGGGCACATCCTCAGTGGGGAGTGTGCAGGAGGCAGCTGATCAATGTTTCCCTCCCATCGATGTTTCTATGGGAAACAATGTCCCTCTCCCTCCTTCTCTGTAAAAAATCAATAAAGTATATTAAAAAAACAAAATAAAAAACTTTTTTCTTAAAAATTTCCCCCACACACTTAACATTTTGATTTTTTAAAAACTTCTTTTGATAGCCGAAACCGGTTTGGCTCAGTGGTAGAGCATCGGTCTGCGGATTGAAAGGTCCCAGGTTCGATTCCGGTCAAGGGCATGTACTTTGGTTGCGGGCACATCCCCAGTGGGGGATATGCAAGAGGCAGCTGGTGGATGTTTCTCTCTCATCGACATTTTTAGCTCTCTATCTCTCTCTCCCATCCACTCTGTAAAATATCAATAAAATATATTAAAAAAAAACCCCAACTTCTTTTGATGAATGACATGAGATGGAGACCTAAATTAATTTTTCCCAACTGGCTAATCAGTTGATTCATTCATCATACTGTTTTTTCTTTCTTCACTGACTTTAGCTGTGAACTTTGTTATAAAATTGATTTTTATCTATACTTTTGCGTAGTATTTTATGGAAAAATTGGAATGTAAGACCTAACAATAAATTTTTTCTTATATAGGATTTCATAGGAAAAGTCATAAAAGCTATACAAATTAAATAAATTTTAGTCAGATAATTAAGGACTTACTTTTTCTGAAAAGAAATAACATAAATGTTTTGAAAGTGAACAAATAAATACAATATTTGGGTTGCCATTTCTATCATTCATCTATAGTTGATATTGATGAGACCTTTTTTATACTCAAACATATTTGAATGAAATAGTTTAATCGATGGTTAATTTTCTTGACTTTTTATCAAGCATGTGTGGCAAAATTCTGAGTCAGTCATTGTGAACATTAAGAAAGATAGTGATTGAATGTCACTCTTTTTAAAAAAATTTATTTTATTGTTGAGAGTATTATAAATAATTTCCATTTGTGAATTAAAAAAAAAGATTTAAAATTTATTTTTAGAGAGAAAGAAAGGGAGAGGGAGAGAAAAATCAATGTGAGAGCAAAACTTCAATCAGCTGCTGGAATTAAGCCTGCAACCCCGGGCATGTTCCCTGACTGGGAATCGAACCAGAGACCACTTGGAATGGTGCTCAATCAACTGAGCAACACCAGCCAGGGCTGTGAATATGTCTTGATTCTACATTATTGCTGTCAACAACATGAAGTCTCAATTGCAACAATCTAAGATAACCATTTAACATACTTTCTTTTTTTTTTCAAGCAGTAAACTTTAAGTACATTCAACCTTCTGCTTATAATTTCTCAGTCAGCAAGTGGATTTGCATTAGCATGTGGTTCAAGGGCACAAATTTCATAAAGAAGATCATTGCATGATAAAGAAAAGTTTCAAAAAGGAGTAAGATTTTCAAAAAGGGTTCAAGTTTTTTTTTTTTCTTAATAATGAAATTGTCTTTTTTCCCCAGATAATGATGCTAGCTTTCATCTGATAATTGATGGAAGTGATCAGAAATCACTTTCTAACAGTTTAGAATGACTAAGTTTAGACAGTTAAAATACAACCTCAATGTCTCTTTCTGTCTCAGATCCATGTCATAGTCAATACCAATATAAATTTTTCTCTCAAGTTCTAAACTTTATAGGGTTATAATTTAAAATTTTTCTTTATCTAAGTAGGTGCCAGTATCTAGTTGGAACTTTCAATGTTGATCTATTATGCTCTGCTATCTTCTGTTTTGAAAACAGTGATATGGAAATAGTGCCAACATTAGGTAGGAACTACAACCACATTTCCTGGATATAAAATGTCCTAAAAGATAATAGAGGCATTTTGAAATAAAAGGTTTTAGTAATGAAAATATTATTAGACTATAATATTTATTAATGGAATATAATAAAACAACATTTTAAATTATAAAAATTACAATGTGCATTGTAGAAAGTTGAGGAAATGTAGAAATGTTAAAGAAGAAAGTAAAAGGTTTATTTGCAATTCAATCATTACCAGGTAACCACTATTATTTTAGACTACTTTTTCTGTGTCTGTCTGTGTGTGTAGTTATAATAAATTGGAATTATTATGCATATTTCACTTAGTATTATATACTAAACATTTTCTTGTTATAGAAATTAATTATTCAAAATATTTCTAGAGACTACGTAACATTTATTCCATCATATAAATATTGCATAGCACAATTTAATTATTCATATAAAATTATACATTTAGATTTAAAAACTATTGTTTTTATGAATAATACTGTATAAGAAATCTTTTCTTTTAAGTATATTTCATTCATTTTTTTTACAGAGTGGAAGGGAGAATGATAGAGAGTTAGAAACATCAATGAGAGAGAAACATCAATCAGCTGCCTCCTGCACACTCCCCACTAAGGATGTACCCGTACCCGAAACCAAGGTATATGCCCTTGACCAGAATTAAACCTGGGATCCTTCAGTCCGCAGGCTGACACTCTATCCACTGAGCCAAACCCATTCGGGCGAAGAAATCTTTTTATATAAATTCTTCACATAAATGTTATTAATTGCATATGAGTAAACCCAAAAAGTAGACTTGCACAGCTAAAGGGTGTAAAGATTTTTATGGTGCTTGATGGATTTATCTAAATTCCTTTCCATTTAGTCCAACCAACTGTGATAAGAGGGCCTGTCTACTGCATCCTTGTCAGTCCCAAATAATATACATAATAAAGCAAACCAACAGTGACTTCCTCCAAAGACTAATTTGAGGTATTTTTTAATTGCATCTCTATTAGTGAGATTGAATAACTTTTCATTTGTTTATTGATACTTGTATTTCTTTTGGGAAAAGCCTCCAAAATTGTGTCCTTAAATATGGCATCTGTACTGCAGTTAGATAAAATTAACAAAATTATCTCAGTGTCTCTATTTGCACTGCTCCGATTTGGAAATGTTTTAAAACATTTTGACAGTAACATTCACATTAGCCTAAAACATCAGCAGTTCCTTCCCAATCTCCTTTGTAGGGTCTTTGCCTTCTGCTCATCAGTGTTGGGGCTCATTAGATTTCCATGCAGGATCTTCTTCTGTTCTCATTCTGTGTGGTTACGATCTCAACCAGCCCTGTGGATTCTGTTTTCACTGCCTTCTAATGCCTCCCAGACCTTATCTGGAGCTACAGACCACACACCCACTTGCCTTGCAGACATCTTCATTTGAATGTCCCAGAGGAATCTCAAAATCAGCATGTCCCAAAGCTCATCATCTTCACTAACCTTCACCAAACCTTCTCCTTCATCAGTGTCCCCTCCACTCAGTGCTTACCCACTCACGTACCCAAGTTAGAGATAGCAGTCATCTCTGGTCTTCCTATCACATCCTATTAAAAAAGAGAGAGGGTTTTATCAAGAAGAGCAGAGGGAGGGAGCTTTTGCTCTTTCTCTTTAGGAACCTGTCCTGGGTTTGTATCATTTCCTTTTGGTCTCATTGCATCTTTTGTTATTGTATCTGCCAAGAAATACTGCAAATGTTCCAAAACACAGGGTGCTGCCAGCCCACCTCTTAAATCTAGGTGTATCTGCCCCAAGATTAGCATTCACACACTGAAACAAGACAGCTATACTGTCAGGTCAACAGAGGAAAAGGGAAATGCCACATCTCCAACTATCTAAATTATGGCCTGGGAATAGACTGTGTTTTTAAAGAAGATTATCTAGCTGCCCCAATCCTTAGATAAGGAAATGTAGACTGTTAGGGTAGCAGCTATTTATCCTACAAGGCTCTGATCATGAGAAGAAAAGGAAGGGGAGGAAGGAAAGCCAGGGTATGTTTAAAATAATTTTGTTTTTTAAAATATATTTTTATTGATTTCAGAGAGGAAGGGAGAGAGAGAGAGAGAGAGAGAGAGAGAGAGAGAGAGAGAGAGAAACATTAATGATGAGAGAGAATCATCGACTGACTGCTTCCTGCACTCCCCCACTGGGTATCGAGCCTGCAATCAGAGCATATGCCCTTGACCGGAATTGAACCTGGGACTCTTTAATCTGTAGGCTGATGTTCTATCTACTGAGCTAAGCTGGCTAGGGCTGTTTAAAATCATTTTAAAGCTAATGAATGATAATTCCTATTGTAAACCTTTAAAGGTAAGCATTTTGATAAAATGAAAACTTGAAACCCCAGGGGAGTGAAATATTCATTGCCATGACACTTACCCCAGTCTACCAGTGTTGTGTTGTAACACATCTGGGAAGCCTGTGCTCACAGGCTTACATCTGGGCAGTAGAGATGTCGATTGACTTCCACAAATAATTGTGATTCTTCATCTTTTGCAATTTTCAATCTTTTTTTTTTTTGGATTACCAAAATGAAAATATCTCCATTTTTTGGGTTATAAAGTTAAATGATGCTAACTATAAAAAGGATTCAATGAACACAAGAAGTATAAGGAGAAAATGAAAATCACTTGTAATTTCATTAGTCAGAAATAAACTTCATTAACACTGTAGAGCTATAGCTCCTTCAACAATCTTAACTACATCTGCAGGCATGTATACATATCTTTAAACGTTGGATTGAATTGTACCACGTGGTTTGTTCTAATCAGCTTGTTCCCTGAACTCAACACTGTGGGCATCTTTCTCTTTTGCAGATCATCTTTTGCCAATAGCAAATGTATATTTTAATGCCTACTGACTTGAACCATTCAGTAATAAACCACCAAAAACTGCACATTCGGGAATATTTTATTACATGGACAGTACAACAAAATACTTGGAAGTGAGACTGTCCCGGGGAATCTAGGACATGGGGTGATCCTGTGTCCTCTGTAGATTCTTGCCCTCATTAACTGATGGCTGCTGTTCTTTCTCTGTGTTTGTAAGACTGTTGCAAGTTCCTTCATACACCTGAAACCCTACTATTTCCTCCCAAAGTGTCTGATCCCTTTTGTAGTCCCTTAGTGTCAGTGACCCTCTGCTCTTCCATCCTGAGTGTGTTCCTCAGCAATCTAGGCTCCAGAGTTGCTGAGTACCCTTGATGATCTGTTAGAAAGTTTTGGGACCCTTAACCTCTATCATTGGGTCCTTGCATGGTTAACAGAGGTTCTTTACTGTTTGCAGAATACTTATGATTGTACACACACACACATACACACACACACACACACACACACACACACACACACACTCACACCCCAAACCATGCTGCCAACATATTTATAACTGTCTCCACAACATCTCCCTCCATTCTCAGGTTATCCATGACACAACTTCTACCAGACTTTTGGTTTTAGAGTGTTTTATTTACAACACTCTTAAGGAAAATTTCATTCCAACTTTGGCTTCTTTATCAACTTTTATTTCCCTTTGGAAATACAGAGGACTGGCTTATTTGCTGCTCCATTTGGTGCCAGGACTTGTGCCCCAAACCTCGTTTCTTCCTCCTGAAACCACTGCAAGGAAATGGATGCCATTTTATAATCCCTCCACCTCAGGCAACAATTCAAGCACATGGCCCCTTGAGAGTTCATAAGGAGCTTTCACCAACAAGTATTGAATGCCAGCCATGGGCCAGGCCCTACCTGGGCTCGGTGTTTATCTGATTTAAGCCTCAGGTTTAAACCAGGAACCTGAGGTTTAGGAAGGTTAATTTGCCCAAGATCATCCTACCAATAACTTCAGGGTTCAAACCCAAAACTCCCTGGCCCAACATGTTTGGATTCTTATCACAAACACGAATCACAAGAGATAGTATAGTTTCCCTCCCCTCCACTGTTTCTGACCCTCCACTGTTGCCCTCCGAGGGCTCCTTACTCTGTTTTGCTCTACATAATGTTTTTAAAATAGTGGTTATCTTTCTGGTGCCTGAGGCATGCACCTTTGCTCCACCATGACTGTTTTCCCTGTAGTACTCTGCTCTAAGTGGGTGAGCCCCGTGGCTCCTGCTGGGGTTTCTGCACTGGCTTCTGGCATACCAGCTTCTCTTGCTTCTCCGTCCTCTCTGACTTGATCTTCTGAGTTGCCTTTGTAGCTTCTCTCCTTAGAGGGTGGTGTCCTAGGGCTCTCTTCTCGCTTTTCCTGTCTGTGACATTTATGTCATGACTTAAGCATGACTCCCAATTAGCCGGACTTGGCCCTGCTGCCTGACTCCTTCTGTTTGATCGCCTTCCAATGTCTCTGACCAGATGTCCTGAAGGTTCTTCAACCTTAGCATCCAACAACTAAGCTCACTTCTTCTCCAGCCATCTCCTTTATGGGCCTTCTCCTGGCTTGGTTCATAATATCACCATCTGCTATCATCCATCTTCTAAGCAGGAAACCTTAGAGATACATTTTATTCCATTCTTTCACACCTCATACTCAAATGATTTTCAAATGGGCTCTACCTCAGAAGTATCTCCCAAGTCCAGCCCCTTTATTCCCTCTGCCGCTGCCTTAATTCAGGCACTCCACTCTTGCCTGCACTGTGTGAATGGCCACTAACTAGCATTATCTTCTTCTTTTTTTAAAAAAAATATTTTTATTAATTTTTTTACAGAGAGGAAGGGAGAGAGATAGAGAGCCAGAAACATCGATGAGAGAGAAACATTGATCAGCTGCCTCCTGCACGCCCCCCACTGGGTATGTGCCCCCAGCCAAGGCATATGCCCTGGACCGGAATCGAATCTGGGACCCTTTAGATCGCAAGTCGACGCTCTATCCACTGAGCAAAACCGGTTTAGGCTAGCATTATCTTCTTAAAAACCAAAACTGATTATGTCACCTGTCATTAAGAAAATCTCTGCAGTTTTGCTTTTACTTGTGGGATCAAGTCCATGCTCCTGGTTTTGGCAGAGCAGTCATAATTGGGTGCCTGTCTCTGCACCTCCAACTGCACCTCGCCTGCTTGCCTGTCAGCTCCTGTATCCCACTGGCACTTCAGCCTGGGGAGTAGCCCGTATCCCTAAACATGGCATCCTTCTTCCCTCATGTTCATTGTCTTCCCTGAAGCCCTTCTGCCTGGCAAATGCTCATTCTTCAGACCTGGCTCAAATGTCACCTCTGAGACGCTGCTATCAGTCAGATGGGTAGCTTCTGTGCTGGGCCGTCCTCTGTGCTCCTGCACACATCTGTGCATCCCCACCTCTTGGTATCCATCTGATTAAATGGACTCAGATGAGGGTTCTTGGTGGCATCAATGTGCTTATCACCTGGCACCGTGCCTCGTATGTAGTAAGTGATAAAGTAATGCCACTCTGTTCTCTCCAGAACGGCTGGCCTCTGTGATACACTAACCTCTTAGGGGAGGGGATTGTGACCTTTAATCCCCAAGTCATTTTCTCTGGCTCATGTCTGAGCCCTTGGCAGTGGTACTCAGAGTGGCTCTAATGCTCTCACATTCAGCCCAGAGCTGCACCACTCCCTTCTCTCCCAGGAATCTGCATCTTGACCAATTCCCCAAAAGATGCTAGTATTCTCTGAAGTTGTGATTAGTTCCAGTGCAGTGCACACCCACTAATGTTCAGACAGAATGCTAGTTCCTTCAGACATTCATCACAGGGGGACAACCTAAGTAAGACTGGGACTTGCTGCTGAGCAAGCCTCCTCCCTGGAGAGTCACAGTATAATTAGCATATTACAGGGTAGAGAAACCCCTACAACAAAGACAACACAAGCAAACCAACCAAATAGCCCGATTTTCACAAGGGTAGCTTTCTTCTTTATATATATAAAATTTTTTTATTGGTTTCAGAGAGGAAGGGAGAGAGAGCTAGAAGCATCAGTGATGAGAGAAACACTGATTGACTGCCTCCTGCACGTCCCCTATTGGGGATCAAGCCCACAACCCAGGCAAGCGCCCTCATCAGGAATTGAAATGTGACCTCCTGGTTCATGGGTACACGCTCCCCATTGAGCCACGCTGTTCGGGCAGCTTTCATTCTCCCTTCATGTGCATTATCACTCCTGCACTTTCCTCTGAACACTGCTTCCCCCCTCTGCCCTGGAGCACTTTATGTCTAGGATGATTTTAAATGAGGGAATCCCTGCATTAACGGGCACTCAGCCTCTGAGAGTTCCTGCCCCTGCTTTATCCCTGCTCTGCCTGTGGCCCCTTTTGTGTCCTTCAGCGTCTCACAGTTCATCTCCTTCCCCCCTGTCTCCCTGCAGGGGGGGTTCTCTATGCTGCCACCGTGAAAAACTACCTGGGGACGGAGCCGATCATCTCCCGGGCTGTGGGCCGTGCCGAGGACTGGATTCGGACAGAGACCTTGCCTTCCTGGCTTAACGGTGGGGAGAGGAAAGGGGGTGCTCTGGGGCCAGAGAGGGTGGGTGGAGGCTGGGTGGCCCCACACTGAGTGTGTGGGATCTGAGGCTACAGGTCTCCCCAGCTCCAGCCTTTGTCGCAGCCGTGGCCTTGAGGCCAGCTGAGTGGGGGGATGAAGACGGAGACAAGGAGATCTACTTCTTCTTTACGGAGACTTCTCGAGCATTGGACTCCTATGAGCGCCTTAAAGTTCCTCGGGTGGCCCGCGTGTGTGCGGTGAGACTCCGATCCCAGCTGTCTGTCTGTCTGTCTGTTGTCTCCTGCTCTGCCTGGTCTCTGTCTTTTTTTCTTTGGGTCTCTGTCTTTGCATTTTTCCTCTGTCTCCATTTTCCCTTTTCTTATTTTCTGCAAAGAGTATGAGGAAAGGGCTCTAGCCCCTTTAACTCCATAACTACCCTGTGACACAGGGTCCGTGGGAGGTGCAGAGGTTAAAGGTGGGAATTGTTGACAGACCCTGCTCCACTACTTCCTGCCTCAGTGACTTGGGGCAGGTTCTTTAGCATCCTCCTAGATGAGGATATTGATGATGCCTAGTTATAAGGGTTGTTTTGAGGACTAAATGAGTAAGGTATGTAAAGCATGTAGTATAGTGTTTCATAAATGCAACAATGAACTTAGTCACCATCATGTGACCCTGCCTACCCATGTATCATTCCCTAACTCTGTCTGTATGTCTACATTGCATTTTTACGCATCTGTCTCCATCTGTCCTTGTCTGGGGAAACTCGTAATTGGTCTCCACATTCTCCCTACCATGTTGGTTTTCTGAAGAGAAATGCCCATGCTCTTGTCCCGCAGGGGGACCTCGGGGGCCGGAAGACCCTCCAGCAGAGGTGGACGACCTTTCTGAAGGCTGACCTGCTGTGCCCAGGACCTGAAGATGGCCGGGCCTCTAGCGTCCTGCAGGACATGGCTATTCTTCGGCCTGAGACCGGCGCGGGGGCCCCCATCTTTTATGGCATCTTTTCCTCCCAGTGGTGAGGGGGTGCTGGTGTGGAGGAGAGTGACAGGGCGGGAGATACACGGGGTGGGCACCTTTCAGGGCTGTCTCTTCCAGAGGGGGCGGCCTCTCCCAGGAGCTGGCCGCATGGCTCCTACTCATTTCGTACGGGCCATCTTATTTGACAGGGGGTGAGTTGTCCCCTAGAGCTCTTCAGATATCTGGCTCCAACCAGTGTCTCTTCCAGGGAGGGCGCTGCCATCTCGGCTGTCTGTGCCTTCCGACCACAAGACATTCGGACAGTGCTGAGTGGTCCCTTCAGAGAGCTGAAACATGACTGCAACAGGGGCCTGCCTGTCATGGACAATGATGTACCCCAGCCCAGACCTGGAGAGGTAAGGGGTCTGGGGCAGCTCTTCAGCCCATGCCAGAATTGCCTCATTAGAGCAAGAGCCCAACTAAGCATCACAGCTATTTCCTGGTCCCTGGGAAACTTTGTCACCTGTCCTGTGTTTTCTCTAGTGCATCGCTAATAACATGAAACTCCAGCAGTTTGGCTCATCACTCTCCCTGCCTGACCGTGTGCTCACCTTCATCCGGGATCACCCCCTCATGGACCGGCCAGTGCTTCCAGCTGATGGCCACTCCCTGCTGGTCACCACAGAGACAGTCTATCTCAGAGTTGTGGCCCACAGTGTGGCCAGCCTCTCAGGGAAAGAGTATGATGTGCTGTATCTGGGGACAGGTATGTTCAGCAACCAGGTACATTGCCCATCCCGTGCTCTTGTCAAAGAGAGGGTCGTATACTTATGAGTATGAGAGTCCCAGGCACAGGTACAGTGAGTCATTATGTCATGCTCTCTGCCTGCTTCCTAGAGGATGGACACCTCCACAGAGCTGTGCGGATTGGAGCCAAGCTCAGCGTCCTTGAAGATCTGGCCTTATTCCCAGAGCCACAGCCAGTTGACAATATGAAATTGTATCAAGTGAGTCATAGATTTTGGGGAGTCTGGTGGGGAGACATCGGAGCTAGCTTGTGACCCCGAAGTCTGGGAGATGCAGCATAGTCCTCTTTTTACTCACTTTCTCTAGAGCTGGCTCCTGGTTGGGTCCCGTACGGAGGTAACACAAGTGAACACAACCAACTGTGGACGTCTCCAGAGCTGCTCGGAGTGCATCCTGGCCCAAGACCCTGTCTGTGCCTGGAGCCTCCGGCTAGATGCGTGTGTGGCCCATGCTGGGGAGCATGGCGGGTGAGTGTGCCTGCCCTGGCCTCTTGCCTGGTGGCACCGGGCTCTGACCTCTCCATATATCTGCCTGTTTCTGATCTGTTCATGCTGCCATGTGTGTTCCTTTTAGTGTCACTGTGTTTGTCAGTCCCTACTAACTCATCTGTTTGTCCATCATGCGGCCTTATCAATGATCCTGCCACCTTGCTGGACCTTCCCCGGACCATGTGACTGACTTTCATGTTGCCTTACACTTCTCAGTGTTGTTGACAACTACAGATGTATCTATAGTTGAGCTACAGAACTCCTTATCTAACTTGGATGATTTATAAGTTGCTCAATTTTAGCAGATCTCAGCATGCACTGTTGTTTTCTTATTTTTTCACATGGTTCTCTGGTTTTCCTCATCTCAAAAAAGTGACCTCTGTGAACCGAGTTGCTCAAGCCAGACATTGCTCCCACTCTATTCTAGTTGGTACTATCTCTAGCTCCATCTATTATATACTAAGTCCACAGCAACTTCTCTCCTTCTCTACTGTTTGTCCTAGCCATCGTCATTTCTTAATTGGATTACTCTAATAACCTCCAAATTGGTCTTGTTTTGTCCATTTGGGGATCCTATTATCCATTTTCCACTCAGCAGTTAACTTAAAATCAAGTGCCACATTGAAGCATATACCTGACATTATATTCATCTACAGTATTTCATTATATATCTGTATCAGATAAGGACTCTCTTAAAAACATTTTATTATAGGAAATTTCAAACATTCAAAAACTAGATAGTATAATGAATTTCCATGTATCTGTCACTCAGCTTTAACAATCATCAACTGACCAATCTTGATTGATCACTATCTTCACTCACTCCCAATTATTTTAAAGCAAATCTTAGACTTCATCCATAAATCTTTCTGTGTGTATCTCTAACACAGAAAGGCTTTAAAAAATGTAGCCATATTATCATCACACTGTAAATTTACTTTCTTAATGTCATCAACTATCTAATCAATGTCTGATTTTCCCAATTGCATATACTTAAAGATAGCTTGCTTAAGTCAGGATCAAAATAATATCCATGAGTTGTAATTGGTTGATATGTTTCTTAAGTCTTTTAATCTTTAATTAAGATTACTTTCAAATATATTTTATTGATTTTTTATAGAGAGGAAGAGAGAGGGATAGAGAGTTAGAAACATCGATGAGAGAGAATCATCGATCAGCTGCCTCTTGCACACCCCTATCTGGGGATGTGCCCACAGCCAAGGTACATGCCCTTGACCGGAATCGAACCTGGGATCTTTCAGTCCGCAGGCCAATGCTCTATCCACTGAGCCAAACCGGTTTTGGCTAAGATTACTTTCAAATGAGTAAATTTTAGTTGATTGCTTGGAAGATATTTTTTCACACTGACTTCATGACTTCCTATTTGGAAGCCCAGTTAATTTACTGTATATTTGTGCATATGACTAAATCCCAATCTTACAAATATTTTAGAAGTAAAAGTACTTGTTTTTGGGAATTGATTTTGGTTAAGAACTTTGATCTGGTATTTTAGTTTCTCTTGGGAGAACTTTGACACATCTCAGATGAAAACAAGTGCTTGATTCTTTATTGCTTTAATATCCATTAAAATAAGAATTTCATTGGTGTTGGATATCTTGTGTACTTGAGCCTTGGGGTCTCCTCCACATATATATGCATGTGTGGGTAGGATGTGGCATGTGCATACATGCCAGTAAACTTCTTAGTAATATGAGAAATGACCAAGCTGGTACTTCTATGCACGCTACCCTTCATGCCTCAATTCATGTAAGGGAGAAAACACAGACCATGAAGTTTTGTGGCTATACCCACACCTATGGCCTTCCCATGTTCCCCAGTCAGCTAGACTAAGCAAACTTGGTTTTACCCAGAGACTTTCATATATCCATACCAGTCTTAGAGCTTATTTCAGGGGCTCCAATTTATGTTGAAGGAATTCACACTCAAACAGAATCTAGTACTTTTGGTTGAAGCTTTTGTGTGTTCCACCTTGTCTTCACGGACAGGCCACTAGAGGTCTCCCTGGCCCCTCTCCTTCCCTCTGGTAGTGGTGCCAGGAAGTTCAGAGTGAGCAGACTGTCTTGCTGTCCTGTCAGACATAGTCCATTGAAATCTGAAAATACCAAGATTGTATTATTTGAAACATGTCTGTTAGAGGCCAATAGGTACCAACAGTTGTTGAAGAAAGAGTTCCAACACAGAGATGAGCAACTTTATGAAACAAAGTCATTTCACTGACCCTCACAGAATTTTGATTAACTTTTATAGAGAAGTCTTCCCTTTCTTTTAACAGAACCCCCCCCCCAGACCACCCTGTCATTTTAATATTCTTTTCCAGAGAAATCTTATGATGTGGACAGTCAGTTATATTTCTTGGAAAATTCCAATGATTTTTTTTAAAGCACACCACCAAACATCTTTCCAATAGACCTAGTGCATAATTAATTTTCTATGGTCTGTTAGAACATATATATAATTTGACATGTCAATCGTCATGAGGAGTATTGGGGGACATTTTAATGATGAGAATGTTGACTGATAATTCCAGGAGTAATTAATGAGATGATGGGAGATATAACGAGTGAGTGAATATTCTGTGATACTGAGGAGTATAGAAGGAAATATAGACACTGGATTTATCAAATATTCTCTTCTTTTCAGGCTGGTCCAAGACATAGAGTCAGCGGATGTCTCTTCTTTGTGTCCTAAAGAGCCTGGAGGTCTGTCTGGTTTATGGAAATGTGGGTGGAGTTGGGTGGAAGGCTAGAAAGTTGTCTATTTTGGACCCACTTTTAAACTTGGATCCTGGAAGATACAGTAGCCAATGACCTGGGCCTTACCCTTTCTGGGAATCTTCTTTTAGCTTTGCCCCCATGGTTCCTTCTCAAATCTGATATCCCCCTATGTTTCTCTTCATCCCCCCCCTCCATCCCCCAGCCTATAGCCTCACTACCTTTTATGCCTTTGCTGTTTCTTTGCAGAACACCCAGTAGTGTTTGAAGTTCCTGTGGCTACAGCTGCGCATGTGGTCTTGCCATGTTCCCCAAGCTCAGCCTGGGCATCCTGTGTGTGGCACCAGCCCAGTGGAGTGACTGCTTTTACCCCCCGGAGGGATGGGTTAGAGGTGGTGGTAACCCCAGGGGCCATGGGTGCTTATGCTTGTGAATGTCAGGAGGGTGGGGCAGCTCGTGTGGTAGCGGCTTACAGCTTGGTGTGGGGCAGCCATCAGGGCCCCTCAGGCCGGGCCCACACTGTGGGGGCTGGACTGGCTGGCTTCTTTCTGGGGGTTCTTGCAGCATCTCTGACTCTCCTCCTGATTGGTCGACGTCAGCAGCGACGACGACAGAGGGAACTTCTGGCTAGAGACAAGGTGGGCTTGGACCTGGGGGCGCCGCCATCTGGGACCACAAGCTACAGCCAGGATCCTCCCTCTCCCTCTCCTGAAGACGAGCGGCTGCCCCTGGCTCTAGGCAAGAGGGGCAGTGGCTTTGGTGGCTTCCCTCCACCTTTTCTGCTTGATCCTTGCCCGAGCCCAGCCCATATCCGATTAACTGGGGCTCCTCTGGCCACGTGTGATGAAACGTCCATCTAGGGCGGGAAAATGACCACTAGTGCACCAGTGGCCACTGGAATGGAGTGACCACTGAGATTTGGGGTCTCTGGGCCTGGAAGACCATCTTGGCCTCTGAGTTCTCTTTGGCCTTTGAGTGACCCCTTGACTTCAATGTCAGCCCTCTCTGGGCCTAGATAGGCTCCAGGCAAGGCCTGTGTCTGAGTCCTGATTCCTGATTCCCGTGAGAGATCAGAACTTATCTCTGCAGTGAATCAGGACTTTTCCTTCCCCTGCTCTCTGAACCCTGGTGACTCCTTCAGTCCTGGCCCATTATTTTGGGCCCATAAATTTGGAGCGGGCATAGGACATAGCTATGACTTTCCTTCTGGTTTTACCCTGGCCAGAAGGAGGAGCTATGGAGACAACTGGAAGCTAACGTGCACTGAGTCCTTGGAGTGGTTTTGCTGATTCTTCCAGTTAGTCTAATTCTCTGTGAGAGTGCATGATCTCCCTCCACCCCACTTTTCCTTCTTCCATAAAAGAGCATGTGTATATATGAGTGTTCATAGGACACCTGCCAAATGTGCATGAATGACTGGGCCTTTGCTCAGGTGTGTTCATCGGGGTAAAGAGGGGGAAGGTTGGCATGGGGGAGTTGACTGCAGAACTTTAGACCCTATAGCCAGTGAAGGAATGGCTTTCTAACAGAAAATAAACAACTGCCCCTCACTCCCCCAATCACTTCTCACAACCCTTCTCCTGAGAAAAACTCCCAGAGAGGCCTTCTGGGTGGGAAGGGTAGCAGTACATGTGGCCCCATGTTTCTGTTGGTTTTTGCCTCCCGGCTGCCACCACTGCCATGCTCCCTTCCTCTGGCTGGAGTGCAGGCTGGACCCCCTTTCCTTGGCTCCCATTAAAAACAAATCTCACAACATTCTAAATACTAGGGAACAACAAAAGGGGAACAGTCACAGGAAAGCAAGCAGTGTAAAGATAAGTTTGTGTCAGTAACTTTACTCAGGTTGATACCCTTGCCCTAAAGCAGCTAGTTCTCTAGTGGGGATCCGTGGACTCCCTGAAATTGTATGCAAAATGTTTGTATATGTGTGTGTCTGTGTTTTTTCTGGGGGGATGTTTTATGGCTTTCATCAGATTCTCAAGGCCTTAACAAAGTTAAAGGACCACCGCCCCCAAGTCATGACCCCGTTGGCCAAGCTGAGATGGTGCCACTCAGCGGCAGCTCTTCTGCCCCCGCCCACCTGCTCTGTGGCCAGCCCCTGGACTCGTAGCTCCTGGATGCGGTCTCTTTTCTCCAGACCCCGGAAGCTGAGCTCTGTGCATATCTGAAGACACTATCAACTCTCACTAAACTTAAAGACTTCTTCCTGCTTCACAGCTCGCAGATGCTTTAGGCTTCTCCTGCTCGGTTCTGGTCTTGGCCTATAAATGTGCCTCATTCATCCCTGGTGAGGGGTTTCCCCTCCACCCGCCTTGAGCTCCAATGAATGATCCAGCCCTTCCCAGTTGAAGTTTTCAGCTCCACTTTCCTTGGCGGCAGCCTGTGAATCACCCAAAAGAGTCCCCTTGAGTTTGGACTTATCAGTGGCTATGCCCTAATAAGTGTAAGATCTTCAGCAAGTGGTCTAACCTGGGAACATTGGTTTACTCATCTGTAAAGTGGGGATAATAATACCTACCTCAGGGTTGCTACAAGGATAACATGAGAACATGTAAATAATAAAGTACTATCTATACCAGTAGAGGTGGTTGTGTAAACATTGGACTATTGCACCGTAATTATACCCGTTAACCACATGGTAACCAGGACACATGTATCACTTTAAGCCCCATTTGGTGGAAGGAGGGTCATTGCCTCACACAGATGTCATCTCTGGCCAGATCTTAGCAGCCTGTGTCTAAGGCCTGTGGGAGGCAGGGCCTGTGGTTTATTGTAATCCTCAGATGTTTGACCTTCGTGACCTTATTAGTCCTTTGTGGGAATGGAGGAAGATGTATGTTCTTTGGTTTGTCCTCACTTTACTCTCAAAGTTATGCGTTAATTCCACTTGAGGGAGGAAAGGAGATAGAGATGTAAGAGGGGCCTGGTGTCTCTGAGGAGGGGAGGAGAAGAATTTTCCAGCATGGGGAGGAATTCAAGCATGTCAAACTCATGGCCAGCGGGTCACATACAGCCCGCTGGCCATGAGTTTGATATGCTTGGATTAGATCATGGTAGTTTTGAGCATTTGGTTCTTAAACAGTGGTTCTGGTTGGAGGAAAATGGGATGAGGAGTGTAGGAAAAATGAGGAATGATGGGAATAGACATGAAGTGAGGAAAATCACCTTTTAGTTGGAAAGTTCAAGCCCCAAGAGTGAGTGAGAGCTCAGGAATGTGAAGCCAGCCGCTAGAGAAATAGTTAGAGTAATTGCATTATCTTTGGGGTGTGGGAAGGGAAGAGAGCTGAAGGAGGGTGCAGGATTCCTGCAGGGACAATTGTGAGGATTCTGGCAGCCAGAGACCTGGCTGGCTTCACACATTAAAGAAGGTGAAGATGGGACGTGTGCCTCCCTTCCTGGCCCTCACTCTTAAATTCCCCTCTGTTTTTGGCTCTGGTTCATGATCCCTAAACTGTTACCTTCAGCTTGTCACTCCTACCGTTGTCTGCTGCTACCCACATCGCCTTACTGAAAATAGAGCCAGAAAGAGATGCTCATTATGGGCTCTTACGAGCCAAGGGAGCTCTAGCACAGCACTGGCCTAACCCAGCAAGCCAACTCACATCTTTTCCCTGGAGACCCCCAGTCCCTCCCTTTTCCCAGCAGCCCACAACTTCACTGGTGGCCTCAGTGGTGGTGGGAAACGTCCTTTGGTATCTGCTGGACCCTGACTGTCCTGGCTTCTCTGCTTTTGTCACGGCTGCAACAGACTATATACAGGTCATGCCTGTCTCAAGGGTGTAGTTATAAGACTTGCCTTTTTTGGTTGTAGCAGAGACAAAGTTGGATTAAAAAAATATATTTTATTGATATTTTACAGAGAGGAAGGGAGAGAGAGAGCTAGAAACGTCGATGAGAGAGAAACATCGACCAGCTGCCTCTTGCATACCCCCTACCGGGGATGTGCCCGCAACCAATGTACATGCCCTTGACCGGAATAGAACCTGGGACCTTTCAGTTCGCAGACTGACGCTCTACCACTGAGCCAAACCGGTTTCAGAAAAGTTGGAATTTTGAAAGATTGTTTTTACCAACTAGAAAAACTAGCAGTAAAAGTACAAAAAAATCTTGCTGCAGTTTTAAAGTTTTCCCTGGTGGGCCCCAGGACAGGCCTCTCTGTGACATGGTAGCTAGTGTGACCAGTAGACAACAGGTGTGGTTCCAGACAGGTCTATCTGGACTGATGAAAACACCAGGTCCTGGCTGAGGTGGGGAACGGCAAGCAAGAGAAGGGTCTAGCTTCCTGAGGATGTTAGATGGGGCCAGGGGTCAGGTTAAGAGGGCTGTTCCAGGCCCTGTGGAGAAATAAGTGCAATCCAAGGACTCTTCCTCCTTTCTTTCCTCTTGGTTCCCAGCCCAGGGGACTTGGGTTTAGGGCTACAGATGCATCTTGGACCTGCCCACTGGTGGGTGTGGCACTCCTCATTTATGACAGAGTTGGCACTCCGAGACTCGGCAGTGCTGGACCACAAGCTAAAGGCTTTCACCACCTGCAGCTGGAACCATGGTTGGGGCAGGAGGAGTCAGCAACTGTTGACCAACATCTCATACTCAGGTTCGAGCAAGTCCTTTGAGTTGAGGCTAGCAATGAAGTCCTTCCAGGACTGAGGTTCCCACTATGCACTCTCTGAGGGATAAGTGGTAAGGAAGCTGGTTAGATCTCTCTGGTGAGAGGCTGAGGCAGAGAACGGGAAAGCTCAGGCCTGTATACGCACACATATCTGTCAAGTGAGGGGCTCCAATTAGCATCTGATGGAGTTCCTAGAATTCTCCCCTGCAAACCCAGAATGCAAACAGTCAACATGCATTTTTAATATTCTCCTTTCAAGACATGCTTACTCATGATAGGTAAGCTCCTATTCCTTTCTCTATAAGAAACGAGGAGGCGAAGTGGCCCTTGCTTGAGGTGAGAGTGGGGATGGCTGTTTTAGTCTTTGAGTGACGTAGACCTGTGCTCTGTTCCCACGCAGTTTCTCCAGAAGTGACACAAGCTCTGTGAGGTGGAGTGGTGGATGCTGGAGACAGTCATGGCCTTGAGGATGAGGGGGAAGAGTCCCATACTTTGTTGTGAAAGGATGGAGCTGCCTGCCCATCGGCTGAGTGGGTTTGGAGAATGAACTTCTCAGCAGCAGCAGTGGTCATGGGAACCAACCTCTTCTGTCCTTTGCTGGGAGCCACACGAGTCCCATGAATTTATGTTCAATTCTAGGGAGAAAGATGGCCACCCTCAAAATGCCTGAGATAAAATATTTTCCTTCTGAAGTGACTGGGAGTGCAGGTTAAATTGATTCACAGAAATAATGTAAGTTTGTAGAGAAACTTCATGTCTACTGTAACTATATCAGCATTTCTAAAATTAGCTGAGTCTGGATATCTGCATTAAGAACTGGCCTATAGACCGAGAGAACAGAACTGGCTGAAGAAGGTAGTTTCTCCCAACACATAACCACCATATTAATCTTTTATCATACTTAAAGGCTATCGCCTCTCAGATTTACTAGATTTAGGCCTGTGATTTCATCATCCTATATAATAAAAGCCTAATATGCTAAGTGTCCTGTCAGCTGTTTGACCAATCAAAGCATGATATGTTAATGATTTGCTAAGACCACTCAACCACTCTCTATGATGTGCACTGACTACCAGGGGGAAGATGTTCCAACCAGTAGGTGAGTTTGCTGCTGGGGTCCAGCCGGTCAGGATTGAGCGAGACAGACAAGACATGCCCTGGAGCCCTTCTGTGGTCCTTCCCTGGCTGGTCAACTTCCCGTATCCTTTCCCGGCCTTGATTGTGCACCAGTGGGGTCCCTCGGCCTGCTCTGCACCCTCTTGCAATCTGGGACCCCATAGAGGATGTCAGAGAGCTGATTTTTGCCCAATCCCACAGGCCAAACAGAGGGACCCCACTGGTGCATGAATTCATGCACTGGGCATCTAGTAATACTATAACTCATCATAGATTGTGATCACCTTGCAATTCCCAAGTGTCCTAGTTGACAAACCAAAGTGTCTGCATGCTACCTCTACAAAGGTTTATGAGAAGGCTACTATTAGGAGCTTTTCTAGATAAGTTATTATTCTTTTGTGTATTTATTGCTGTGGTAGTCAAGATAGACTTTGTTAACTATATATATAAAAGCCTAAGGGACTGGCCGACCAGCTGGTAGCTTTGATGTGCAATGACCACCAGGGGGCAGACACTCTGACTGGTAGCTATAATGCGTACTGACCACCAGGGGAAAGACGCTCAATACAGGAGCTGCTGAGCTGCAGTGACTTGGCAGCTGTGGTTCCTGGGTGATGCACCTGGAACCAGAAAGGAGGGAGCCCAATTCCAGGGTGCTTCACCCGAGAACCACCCTCTTGCAATCCGGCACCCCTGGGGGATGTCGGGAGCCAGTTTTGGCCCAATCCCTGCAGGCAGGACCGAGGGACCCCCACTGGTGCATGAATCTGTGCACCAGGCCTTTAGTGATATAATAACAAACAACCCCATACTCTTAGTGGTTTAAAAATATTTCTTACACACACTACTCAAAAAAGAAGGAAATCCTGACACATGCTACAATATGGATGAACCTTGAGGATATTATAAATGAAATAAGCCAGTCACAAAAAAGCAAATGCTGCATGATTCCACTTATATGAGGTACTTAGAGTAGTCAGATTCATAGAGACAGAAGCTAGAATGGTGGTGGCCGGGGGCGGGGGATGAAAGGAATGGGGAAGTTATTGTTTAATAGGGGTAGAATTAAAAATATATATATATATATATATATATATATTTTATTGATTTTTTACAGAGAGGAAGGGAGAGAGATAGAGAGTTAAAAACATCGATGAGAGAAAATCATTGATAGCTGCCTCCTGCACACCCCATACTGGGGATGTGCCCGCAGGCAAGGTACATGCCCTTGACTGGAATCGAACTTAGGACCTGTCAGTCCGCAGGCTGACACTCTATCCACGGAGCCAAACCGGTTTCGGAAGGGGTAGAATTTTTAAATGTTTTACAAGGTGGAAAGAGTGCTATAGGTGGTGATGGTTGCATAATATTGTGAATGTATTTAAAATTACTAAACTGAGTACTAAAAAATGGTACTTAAAAGCTTCTCTTCTTCAGACATAAGGTATCACCTTAAAAGGAGATGGTAAATTTTATATACATAATATTTAGATAAGTAAAAAAAGAAGTGAGTAAAATGCAATGCCTGCCCTTTGAAGTTCCTAACTCGGTGGAGAGGCAGATAAGTGAACTGAAAAGCATTGTTGTCAAGGGACAGTCCCAAGTCCTGAGGAACCAGAAGACAGTGCCTTCTGCTGGCACCTCTTCTGAACTGGCAGCTTGAGAAACAGACTTGAGACACCAACCAAAGACTCTGTACCCCTACCAACTCCCCTTCAGCTACTGAGACAGTCTCATGTGGTCTAGGCAGCCCAGCGAGACGTATGCTTCATTTGTTCTTTTTAAAAAAATCCAATTTGTCATAATAAGATTATTGAAAACAAGGTGTTCTCCTGTCTATGGAAATGGCTATGATTTTTAAAAAGGTGAATGATCATTGTGTTGGCCACAGTTTGGGAAGGAATTGGGTATTCTATTGTTGGACACGAAATTGATACAAACTCTACAGAAGGCCTTCTATTTTAATATCTGTTAAAAACTTTAAGATGTTTCTATCATTTGACCCAGTAATTACCTTCTGGAAATTTATTTTAAGGAAATAACAGTATAATTGTGCAAAAATAGGTTTCTAGAGATTTTTATTTTAATGTTAATTGTAAGTCTAAAATATTAGAAAAATCTAGTTATTCAACAAGAGAAACTTGGTCAAGGAACCCCTATTGACTAGAAAAACTTAAGTGAAAAAACTAGGAAACCATAAGGAAGAAGAGCGGTCTGCCTGCTGGGAGCTGGCCTGGCGTGCCAGGCAGCCGTGGCGTTCTCCCACCTCACAGGACACCGGCATCCGCTAAGGCCACGTGGGACGTGACAGATCCAGAGGAAACAAGACCACTCCACAATCATGGTGCACACAGACAAAGGGGAACACTGTCCAAACCACGAAAATGGCCAGGCATCCAGCTGTTCCGGCTGGAGGAGAGGCTGCTGTGGCTTCACCAGCCCTTCACCTGCTCCAGCGTCATGTTAGTCGTCCCTCCGTCTGGATGAGACTTAGTAAGGCGCCCGGTCATACCATTACCCCACTTCCTGGCCACACCCCACCCAGAGCAAAGCCCTGCTTCCTTAAAGCCTCCTGCAAACACCTAGCGCAAGCCCCAAGTTCCTTCTACTAGCCTCTTCCCGAGACACCCCACGGTTCCCCATGAGTTTGTAATATGTATTTCCATAGTCATAAAAGGTGTGGAATAGTACACACAGAACTGTTAGCAATGGTTATCCCTGATGAATATTTTTTACCTTTTTAAAAAAATATATATTTTTATTCATTTCAGAGAAGAAAGGAGAAGGAGAAAGAAAAGTAGAAACACTGATGATGAGAGATAATCATTGATTGGCTGCCTCTTGCAGGCCCTACACTGGGGTCAAGCCTGCAACTCGGGCATACCCTGACCAGGACTCAAACTGGGGACCTCCTGGTTCATAGGTAGACGCTCAATCACTGAGCTGCATCGGCCGAGTGACTATCTTTTTTCCCCCTCCTTTTTCTTTTTTTAAAATATGCTTGGAGAGAGAGTGGAGAAGAAAGGAAAAAGAACATAAAGGAGAAGAATGAACTGAGAGTGATATACACTAACAGGGAAAGTGGCTCTAAACTAAGTGTTGATAGTGGTTTTATTGGATATTCTTTATTTTCTACAATTAATTTGGATTACATTTGAATATGAAATTTTTTTTAAATATGAGAGAAATCATGATTTTTTCCCAAGGAAAATACTCTATGATTGTTTTTAATTTTAATTTTTGCAATGGCATCTTGTGCCTGACTAAAATTGTATACAAGTCATGGCTGGTTGGAAGACTTCTGATTTTCCAGGTCAGGGACAGTACAAGTGCAACAGGTGTCGCTCCTTCCCTTGAAAATGGCACACAGCTAATGCTGGCCGGAAGCCCGCTCTGAGCTGTGCCCAATTCCAGATCAATTACCTCTCTGCAAGATATACCTAATCTCTAATCTTTGAGTTATACACTTGCACTTGTAATTTTACATAGTACTTGTAATTATAAGTACTCCGCACTTACAGCTCTCCTTCCTCTTGTAATTTTAACCCAATTTAGATAAGAGGAATTATTACTACCGTAAAACACACATTCCTTTTATAGTCAGAACTTTCACATAGCCACCCTATCTTCAAAGTGGTCTTTTGAAGTACTTCAGGCAGGTATATTCATTTTACAGACGAGGAAAATGAGGTTAAACAGAAAACGTAAGTCATTAATAGTTTGTTGGTCCAGTGTTCTTTTCTCTTCATTGGCTAGTTCTATGCAGTAAAACAATGCTATGTGTGCTTTAAGTATATTGGTATATAAATGTATCAACGGTAAAAACACATTTTGGATTAGTTTCTGAGAAATGCCATTCAAATGACGAGAGCCGACCAGTGTGCAGGGTGGTTGTGCGAAAGCTTCCGATGGTTGCATGGCAAAAAGGAGGCTCTCCACTGGGGCGGGGCAGGCAGTCTTCAGATGTCTGGGACTTCTTTGAAAACACCTGGCACTCTTGGGGAGCATGCTGAAAGGGACCCATGTTTCTACGGGAGGTGGGGCTACATTAGAAACATCAGTTATTGCTGAAACTGGTTTGGCTCAGTGGTAGAGCGTCGGTCTGCGGACTGAAAGGTCCCAGGTTCGATTCCGGTCAAGGGCATGTACACTGGTTGCGGGCACATCCCCGGTAGGGGGTGTGCAAGAGGCAGCTGGTTGATGTTTCTCTCTCATCGACGTTTCTAGCTCTCTATCTCTCTCCCTTCCTCTCTGTAAAATATCAATAAAATATATTTAAAAAAAGAGAAACATCAGTTATTGTTCTGCGAGGTAATATCAGACACACAGGGCTGTTTGCTTCTCCCCTCCGAGATCTCACACTTTTCCAATCCCTATGGGTGGTCATTCTCAGGACCTCACTTCCTGATGCTTGCCTTGTGGGTGCTGCTTTCCTTTTTTCCTTGTTTGCTCTTTCTCAAATGTTATGGAGTTAGAAAGCAAATGACCAAGATGAGACAGACAGGGAGCTGGTTTTGGAGAGATGAGGAATGACTATACCAATCACTTAATGGTCTCAAGATAATCAAGGCCAGCCTTGATCTCAGTCTACTGAGCCACCCTGAGAGTTGGTCACTCACTCCAATGCTGCGGCAATGTGGAGAGCATGCTCCCGGCTGCAACGAGGAAGTCCAGCCTTATGGAGCTGACCTGACCATCCTATCACGGTGACTTGACTCTGGCCCAGGAGAGATCAGAAGAAGAGGCTCCAAGGGAGCAGCTGCTAGATTACGACTCAAGTTGAAACCGGGAGATGGCAAATCCAGTCCTTTTTCCAGCAGACATTGGGACCAAAGAAGAGCCTTCTTACAACCTCTGGGTACAGAATGGACAAGCATTAAGAAGACTGAATGCTGCCAAAACTGGTTTGGCTCAGTGGATAGAGCGTCGGCCTTCGGACTGAAGGGTACCGGGTTCGATTCCAGTCAAGGGCATGTACCTTGGTTTGGGGTACATCCCCGGTGGGGGTTGTGCAAGAGGCAGCTGATCGGTGATTCTCTCTTATCGGTGTTTCTGAATCTCTATCTCTCTCCCTCTCTGTAAAAAATCAATAAAATATATTTAAAAAAAATACTGAATGCACCACATATAGCCAGGCAATGTTTCTACAATGAGATGGGCAATGGCAGGTGTAGGTTCAGACACAGAACTGTGGCCAACAGGAATGAGGTGGCAGAATGAACCCAATCAGCCATTTGAGGTACAGGGCTGAGGCCCTCAGGAGGGCACAGATGAGGGATATTTAAGACCCCCAAGAGACTTGGGGTCAGGTTACTGGAACTGGCATGCTCTGCTCATGACCTTCAGCCCAGTAGTGGGGCAGAGCAGCCTGGCATATGGAGGCCTGAGGCTGCCAGAGTGATTTCCAAATCCACCCACTAGGGAGGCAAAAGCTTCTGCTGTGTGGCCACAAGGAAGAGCCCTCTTAACTTTGGATAAGGGGTGGGCAGCCTTAGAGGATGAAGTTAGGACTGGGTGTGGGTGCTGGTGCCAGGGCCCATGGTCACCTGGGTAATCAGGCTCAGACTAAGCCTTTCTGGAATCCACAGATGGAGGGCTCTCCTTTCTAGGGGAAGGGGCGAGGTGGAGCAGACCAATCTGGTTTTTCAGGGAGGTGGGGATGGGTTGGGGAGTGGCCTTAGGCCACAAACACTAGCCACTTTGGGAGAAACACAGCTCCTAATGAACTTGAAATGAGTTTTGCATGCACATCCATGTGTGTATTTGTGGGTAAAAGAGATTTATTCTTTTTTTTCCATTATATAAATATGCTTATTATGAAGCATTCAGAAAATCCTGAAAAGTATAGAAAAATAAGAACCACCTGGAGCTCCACAGGCCAGAGATATAATCCCTAAATATATTTTGGTAATTTCCTTCCTGATTTCTCTCTATGTATATATTCAACATAGTATGTACATGTATATTTCAAATTAAATCATGGTATAATACTTCTTCCCTTTGGTACGCTCTCTTGGACCTTTCCCACAGCAATAAATGTGGTTCTACACCATCATCTTTGGTAGCTGTACAGAATCCTATTGCCTGATAGTTCTTATTTTTTTTAAATATGCTTTTATCAATTTCAGAGAGAAAGGGAGAGGGAGAGAGAGACAGAAACATCAATGATGAGAGAGAATCATTGATTGGCTGCCTCCTGCATACCCGCTACCAGGTATAGTGCCCATAACCCGGCCATGTGCCCTGACCAGGAATCTAACCATGACCTCCTGTTCCTAGGTTGATGCTCAATCACTGATCCACACCAGATGAACTGATATTTCTTATTTTAACGAATCATCTATTGCTTAACATCACGTTATCTGAAAATAATGATAAATCCGTTTATCCCTCCAATATTTCCATTCTGAAGCTAATAATGACTTGGGAAAGGCTGATCCATGGGGATATGTCCTGATGGTTAAAGACAGTAGTGCCCTCAGCTTCTGGACTATTCTTTTATTTTTATTTATTTATTATTTTTTAAAAACATATTTTGTATTGATATTTTACAGAGAGGAAGGGAGAGGGATAGAGAGCTAGAAATGTCAATGAGAGAGAAACACCGACCAGCTGCCTCTTACACACCCCCCACTGGGGATGTGCCCGCAACCAATGTACATGCCCTTGACCTGAATCGAACCCGGGACCTTTCAGTCCGCAGACTGACGCTCTGTCCACTGAGCCAAACCGGTTTCCGCATGGACTATTCTTTTAAATAACAGCTTCATGCTACTAGTTCTATTTTAACAAATACTTATGGGACATCTGCCATGTGGAAGGGATGGGCTAGTTGCTTGCTGTAGAAAATATAGAAGTGTAAGTCAAGGCTCATGCCTGGGTAAATTGAAGCCTCTGCTTGCAAAAAAACAAAACAAAAAAAAAACAATGTGTAAGTTGACTGGTAAACCATAAAAATAAGTACTGCAACTTGATAATTTTGTCAAACTGACTTCCCAGGAGTGGGACTAAATACCGTACAAAATCAACACAATCAATCAAGTCTTGTTTCTACTCCTTCCTGCCACTCCTACACCACACACCAAAGTAAATGTCAGGTCTATAGCTCATTAAACATCTAAATCAAGCCATGGGAAGACTAGCAACATGAGAGTATTTGTTTCTATTGTGGAGGAATAACTTGATAAGAATTGAAGCTATAGCAAAAATTATTAAAAAAAAGATTGATAGATAATATTGGAAAATTTCAAAAAAAATTAACATCAATAAGAATACAATAAGATTATGTGCCATTGATATAATCAATTATATAAAACATTATAAAAACATTCCAAGTTTTACAATGAGCAAACATTAATTTTATGATAAAAATAATGGTTACAGTAATATAAACTCAAGTTTAAAAAAACCTTACTTAAATAATAAGAAAACAATACCTTGACTCTAAATACTGGTCTCCAATATAAACAGATAATCTGACTGATGGTATAGTAAACTCCATGGCTGGAGATAGGATAAGGTCAAGAAAGGAAAAAAAAGTAAGAAAGTAATGAAAATATCTACCGTATTATGTTCATATACTTCAACCTAGTGATCTCCCTCCTAAGAATTTATTTGAAAGAAAATCTTCCTAAGGCTAGAGAAGCTAAGTGTATGAGGAGCTCCAACATAACAGGGAAATGGTCATCTAACCCATAGGGGATATGTGTAATGAAATAGTATTCAATCATCAAAATAATCATTAAGGCCCTAACCGGTTTGGCTCAGTGGATAGAGCGTCGGCCTGTGGACTGAAGGGTCCCAGGTTTGATTCCGGTCAAGGGCATGTACCTTGGTTGCGGCACATCCCCAGTAGGGGGTGTGCAGGAGGCAGCTGATTGATGTTTCTCTCTTATCTGATGTTTCTTTTATTTTCTTTAAAAAAAATATATTTTATTGATTTTTTACAGAGAGAAAGAGAGAGGGATAGAGTTAGAAACATCGATTTTCTGACAAACTGATGTTTCTAACTCTCTATTCCTCCCCCTTCCTTTCTATAAAAAATTAATAAATATGTTTTAAAAATTATCATTAAGAAGACTTTAAGGCCACAAGCTTAGAAAGTCACGTTATATAATAGCAGCAGAAACTGACCCACCCAAGTATTCCAGTTCTGGAAAAGTAAGTTCTTATCATCATGGCCTGGAAGTAAACATGGAAAAATGAAATTAGTTGTGTTTGGAGGAAAGTAATTAGAATTATTTTTTTTAAAATTTAAAAATGTTAACTTTTTGGACAAAAATGATTTTTTAAAGAAAACTGGGCTCTTGGGATATCTGGGTGTCTCAGTGGGTTATGCCAACACTGTCTACACCAGCATCAGGCACTGGTCAGATGGGACAGTGGAGCCACCTCCTCTTGTAGCTGGGCCCAGACCCAGTCTTGGAGCTGGTGTCTCACATTCATAGAACTCCTCCCTCTTCCTTCAGCTTTTAGCCTAGCCCTCTCTCCACTCTCTCCTACAATGTGCAACCTTCAGGGGACAGCAGCACCAAAAGCCGCAGGCACAGTGCACCGCCCTCTTGGCTCCTCGTCAACCCCCAGCCTTGTCCTTGTCTCCCGTGACACCGCAGGGCAACCCAGCTCGCTCAGTTTCCATATGCCACCCTCACGCGTTTTTATTGCATCCCCATTGCCCTTAACAGAAGTACTGCCAGATGAATCAATCGAGCAGAACCGGACTTTGCCATATAGCAAGTGATTACCCAAGAAACAGGATGCTGTATTTACTCTTTATATGACCAAATTGCTTTCTAAAATGAGTAACCCACGTTAAAGCACAAATGTAAAAGCTTCTGAACAAAGCCTAAGAGAGAAGCACAGGGTCACGGACAATTGCCCAATGTAATCCAAGAATGAGAAGTGGCCAAATATGGGTTGTAAGATTCTGGGAATTCTCTGGACAAGGGTGCTGGGCAGGCGCAGTCAACTTGCCGTCATTTGTATAAGCGAAAGGTCACAGGAGGTAGCGATGATATAAAACAGGGCGCGATCCAGGAAAAAATCTTATTTATAGAAGAGTGGGGCTGGCAGGAACGGAGAGCTGACAGGGCTACTGTCTCCTGTCTTCAGCTGAGGAAATTCAGGGCCGTCAGAGGCCCACCCAGGATCCTAGTCACCCAGTGAGCACTCTTTGCTCCTCTGGAATGCATTCTAGAGTTTTATTTTATTTTTTATTTTCCTTATTAGTTTATTGTTTGCTAAGTTAAAACATTCACATGATTCAAAAGTAAAAACATAAAAAGGTATAATTGAAAAGCCTCCCTCCCACCTCTCTTACAAAATTTCTTATGTATCTTTTTAGTGACTTTTTGTGAAAATACAAGCACATCAAAAATACTAAAATGCCTTCTTATTTCCCACTCTTTCTAACACTGTGTGTCAAGGGGATCTTCCAGCATCAATGCATAGAGAACTTCTTTGTTCCATTTTAAGCTATTGAGTTGTAAGGGTGTACCATAGTATATTTCACGAGTCCCTATTTATGGACCCTTGGGTTATTTCTAATCCTTGTGCTTACCATATAATCTTGTATATATAATCTCGCAGGAATGTAGGTGTACATGTGGGATAAATTCCCAGAAATGGGTTTGTGTGGTCAAAGAATCACCACATGAGTTGTTAGATATTGCAAATCACCTTCCACAATAGACAGAGATAGTCTTTGTTACAGAGCTGTCTTCCCAGACTATATTTTGCTTAGATTGACCCTAAATTTTCTCTTTTCAATGGCACCAATTGAGGGCCACGAGTCCTGAGGCTAACATGCTAGGTGACATGGGGACTTAAAACCTTGGCAAAGCTAGTGCCTGACATACAGTCCAGAGTATCGGTGTCTCTCACCCCAAATTAGCTCTTCCCCGCCCTTCTTGAGGCACTATTGCTTGAAATGGCATTGGATGTGGGTTATCAGGTGGTCAGTTCTAATTTTACCCTCAGAGAGTTCCTTTGGGAGGAGAGGTAGTTATCATGATCTCCACTTTGACAGATGAAGACGTTGAGGCACAGAGCGGGTGAGACAGCACTTTCTTACTGCCCTCTCCTCTTTTGGAGTGTAACTCCGGATGTAAGATTGAGGTCTTGATGAACTGGGGAGCATTTTATTTTTGTTTTTAGCAACACAAAAGATAAATATTGATTCAGAACAAAACTTGTAGCGATGGCTTTCACATTCCACTGGAGAGCATTTTAAGAGGGGAGAATTTTGAGCTGGGGAGATGCAGGGCATGTATATTGAAGGCTGGCTCTAGGGCCTGAGCTTAAGAAGACAGAAACAATCTTTAGTTCAAGTTCACCTTAAAACCTGGTTTGCTGTGTCTTTGATGTTTCCTGAGGCCATGGACTGGCCCTCTTTCATTTTCATTCCTGGTACTTCTAGAAGTTTGCAAGGCCTAGAACAAGAGTACAAATTAAAATGCCAGCCTTCTGCCACCCCAGTCTATTACCCTTAACCTTCGGGGCAAATTGCTGACTAACATCTTAGGTATCCTGAAAGTAAATTGCTGACTAACATCTTGGATGTCCAAACTCTTTTCTTAGATGAGAGAGAGAGCCTGGGTGGGGGCCAGGGACTCTTCCAAGTGCTTTGAAATTATTCAATTATTGCTTCCTCAAGAAACCCTAGGAGGTAGGCACTATATTATTGTATCCATGAGAAAACTGAGGCACAGAGAAGGTAAGCCACTTGCTCAAGGTCATTCAGCTGGTAAATGAAAGAGCCGAGTTGGGATTAGAATCTCAAGCAGCTGGTTCCAGAGCGCAAGCTCGTAAGTTTCTTCAGTGAGAGAGAATGAAGAAAACTTGCAGGGCAAAGGAAAGAAGGAAGCTAAAGAGAGTCCTGATAGTGTTTGAGTCCCTGGATCTAGTTCTTGACGTCTGCGCTTTCCTGTTACCTGCATTCTTGAGACTTCTTCAGCTCTGCCTTTAACGGTGGGGTGTCATTCCAACAGAAAGTGAAACTGGAGAGATTCAGCTGGAGGTGGCTGAGTTGTTCCTGGGAAACTGAGGCTTCTTTCAGCCCTGATGCCTTGGGACTTCTGATGGGTAGGGTAGGGCCTGGCCATAGGGGATTGTGTAGGATTCCTGCTGCCTTGCTTGTGGGAGGGGCTGTGGCTGTGGAGGTTCCTGAGGCAGACTGAGCATGGGCTGCCAGCTGCAGTCTCTTTTGTCCTGGACTTGCCTTTCCCGGGCTCCCCCCATGCTCCTTCCCCTTGAGTCCTTGTGGGTTCACCCACAGCCTGCCTCAGCTGGGACACTCTGAGTATCAGTTCCTTCTGGTTTACCTCCCTCCCTTCTCCAGCCTGGGGCCTACTAGCAATGGTTTCAGCCACATTCTTTTTTTGTTGTTGTTGTTTAATATATTTTATTGATATTTTACAGAGAGGAAGGGAGAGAGATAGAGAGCTAGAAACATCGATGAGAGAGAAACATCAACCAGCTGCCTCCTGCACACCCCCAACTGGGGATGTGCCCGCAACCAATGAACATGCCCTTGACCGGAATCGAACCCGGGACCTTTCAGTCCACAGACTGATGCTCTACCACTGAGCCAAACCGGTTTTCGGCTCAGCCACATTCTTATGAAGGACCCACCACTAGCTCTCCCTATGCGCTTGTCAGGCCATTTCCCAACCGTGAAGTGGCTCTCCTATTTGTTTTCTCTACTGGGGTTCAGCTAGAGAAAATTCCACAGCGAGGTGACTGGTTCTGGAATGAATTTATGATTTCCAACCTCAGCTGATTCTCAATGCTGCTACCCCCCCGCCCCCCCAGTCAGTACTTTTCAGGCACACATGCTAACAGCTCAAAGCTCTAGCCAGCTCCTTGAGCCCCCTCTCCCCCATACTCTGCAACTTCCACCTTCTGGGATGCACATTGGTTGAGTGGTTAGTGAAGGTGGTGCATGCTGCACCCAGAATATGAAAAGGAAGGAAATAAGAGGGATCTCACATCACACTATGAAACTGGCTTCAGATCTGAGACATGCAGAGTCACTGAAACGAGGCAATTTGATCCCAGGCCGGGATTATGGTGTTAACATACCTGAAAAGAATGCATCCTTTTTTTTAACTACCTTGGTCAGTCATGAGAGCCCAGGAAAATGGAGTCCCAGCAGCAATCTCTGAGGTTAACCATTTTCAGTCAGTGAGCAACGGCAGTGGGTCATACACACTCTTTGATCCCAGTGGGACCCCAAGGAGAAGGGAAATAGGGCAAACTTGAGCTTTGGGGTGCAGCAGCTGCAGCAAGGTAGGGAACAATGAAACCCTAAACATGGCACTCGTCAACCTTTCAGAAACATTTGGCAGTCTTCAGGGCTGGGGCTCTGACAGCTAAGAAGAAAGTTTGGCAGCCTGGAGGACACCTGCTTTGACAAGTTTCCATGATGTTGTCAATTCCCAAATTGTGTCCCTAGCCCTCTTGCTTGAACTTCAAACTCCTGCGTCCAACCGCTTTTGCGACATCCGCCCTTGTTGAACAGTTCTCTCAAGCTCAAGGTGACCCAAACTTAGCTCTTTGCTCTACCTGAAATGTGCTTTATTTACAGTCATCTCCATCACAGTTAGTGTTTGTGCTGTACCTTAAATGGCTCCTCAGCATCTAATGAAGGCAACTCTGTATCAGGAACTTTTTATTTTTATTTTTCAGTTGCTTCTCCTTCCATAAATTTACTCTACTGCAGTTCTCTGAGTCGTAGAAGGCGTTGAGTCCCTCCTGGGCATTCCTGGAACCCAGTCTCATCCTGGGGAAGGCTGAGTGGGGCTGGCAAGGACCTGAAGACTTAGGGAAGGAAGCTCAAGGGTCATCCTGGAAGCCTGGATTCAGTTAAGGTAGGAAAAGTAGGTTCAGCCGAAAACGGTTTGGCTCAGTGGTGGAGCGTCGGTCTGCGGACTGAAAGGTCCTGGGTTCGATTCCGGTCAAGGGCGTGTACATTGGTTGGGGGCACATCCCCAGTAGGGGGTGTGCAAGAGGCAGCTGGTCGATGTTTCCCTCTCATCGACGTTTCTAGCTCTCTATCTCCCTCCCTTCCCCTCTGTAAAATATCAATAAAATATATATTAAAAAAAAGTGGGTTCAGTAGAGTGGTGACCAACCACAGTAGCCTAGGTTCAAGTCCTAGCTTCACCATCAACTCACTGTGAGACCAGAAAAGTTTTTACATTCTAGAATATTCGGATCCTCATCAATAAAATTATCATTTTAGCCCTAACCGGTTTGGCTCAGTGGATAGAGCATCGGCCTGTGGACTGAAGGGTCCCAGGTTCGATTCCAGTCAAGGGCATGTACCTTGGTTGCGGCCACATCCCCAGTAGGGAGTGTGCAGGAGGCAGCTGATCGATGTGTCACTCTCATTGATGTTTCTAACTCTCTATCCCTCTCCCTTCCTCTCTGTTAAAGTCAATAAAATATATTAAAAAATAAAATTATCATTTTAACAGTATCAACCTGTGGAGAGAAGTGATCATTAAATGAGCATTTATACATTTTACTTGTATATAGCGAAAGCTCAATTAACTACTAGTGGTTACGCTTTTTTGAGCCAGAATTTAAAAAAATGAAATTGATTTGAGAGCTTAAAGCAATTCTCCTGAGCCTGGCCAGGTGGCTCAGTTGGTTGGAGCATTGAACCATACACCAAAAAGTTTGTGGGTTCAATTCCTGGTCAGGGCACATACCTAGGTTGCAGGTTCAATGCCCAGTTGGGAGGCAACTGATTGATATTTCTTACATCAGTGTATTTCTCTCTCTCTCTCTCTCTCTTCCTCTTTTTATAAAAATAAATAAAAATGTATCTTTGGGTGAGGATTAAAAAATTATAATAAAAAGAAATCCCCCTGAAATTCATGAATAGCCATACATAAAATACCCATTGAAGAGTTGAAATGGAAAAAAAAATCTTCCAGAAATATTGTTGCTTCACTTCAAAGGTTTTTTTTTTTTTTGCATTATTCATCCCTTAATTCCAGACACATTTATTGAACACACACAGTATGCCAGACACTGTTCTAAATTCTAGGGGGGAAAAATCAGTGAACAAACAGACGAAAATCCCTGTCTTTCTGGGGCTCACCTGGGGGGCCAGATATGAAACCAAACAAATCAGTTACATTTCATATCAGAGGGGAGGGCGTTATTCATTTGGAATTTTAAGTAGGGTGATAAGGGAAGGCGCATAATACTATTTTCTGAGTTGAGGAAGATATAAAAATATCTTAAAAATATAGTCCCAGTTCTCCATAAATGCAAAGTCCGGTTAAGGAGACAAGTGGGATTCACTTGCCAGCGAGTGATGAAACAATGCGTCATGTGCATGGCTGATGGAGACAGGAAATACTTTAGATTCTAGAGTCTAGAAGGTCAGGGAAGCGAAGAGCAGGGGAGGGCTGCGGCCCAAGGACTCATTCGCAGAAGCAGACTGGAAAAGTCTCACAAAGGGTGACATTTAGCTGGAAACAGTGAAGCAGGACTCCCCTGCTCTCTCTCTCTCCCTCCCTCCCCTTAGCTGCCGGGAAGCAGCTTGTGTTGCAACGGGCTGAAATGAAACATGAATCACGGCCTTTTCCAGGAAGATGCTGTGATGAGAAGACACTGTAACAGGAACAGAAAACCATCACAGTGGCTTTGGAGGGCCCTGGCATGGCTAGTCAGAAGGGGCTGGAGGAAGAACACAGCTTTCATAAGGCCAGGCTTTGAGTTCAGTAGAAACCAAGCTCCCGGAGACTCAATAACCCCTGAACCCAGATTTTTGTAGCATGAAAGTGTGAGTGGGCCACAGGTGGCCCTGTTAGCCAGCAGGAGCTGCCAGCGGGAGGTCCTCCTGCGTCTCTCTCCTACGTCTCTGAGTTTGCACCTTTTCTCTACGGATGTGGTCACACCCCACGATGGTTTTGTGTTAGAGGAGCCCCAGGGAGCACATACACAAGATGGTAGCCGGGGACAAAATGGGGCCTGAAAAATGTGAGTTTCGGGTACCTCTTTGAGGTTGGATTGCAAGGAGAAAAAGAGGTCAGGATGTGTGAATCAGGTAACCAGATTGGTTCTTTGGGCCTACATGAGTGTCAAATCTCCAAGGAGTCAAGCACTTTATTTATTTATTTATTTATTTATTTATTTATTTATTAATTAATATATTTTATTGATTTTTTACAGAGAGGAAGAGAGAGGGATAGAGAGTTAGAAACATTGATGAGAGAGATCCATCGATCAGCTGCCCCCTGCACACGCCCTACTGGGGATGTGCCCGCAACCAAGGTACATGCCCTTGACCGGAATCGAACCTGGGACCTTTCAGTCCCCAGGCTGATGCTCTATCCACTGAGTCAAACCGGTTTTGGTGAGTCAAGCACTTTATTTTTTTTAATTATTATTATTTAAAAAAATATATTTTATTGTTTTTTTACAGAGAGGAAGGGAGAGAGATAGAAAGCTAGAAACATCAATGAGAGAGAAACATCGACCAGCTGCCTCTTGCACACCCCCTACTGGGGATGTGCCCGCAACCAATGTACATGCCCTTGACCAGAATCTAACCCGGGACCTTTCAGTCCGCAGACCGATGCTCTACCACTGAGCCAAACTGGTTTCAGCAAATCAAGCACTTTAAATTCACTCCTGCTAAGTGAGGCAGGCACCGAATTGCTCTAATAAACTAGATGGGAGCTAAAAACAAGGCTAGCATATAATAATAAAAGGCTAATATGCAAATTAACCAAACAGCAGAACGACCGGGCACTATGATGTGCACTGACCACCAGGGGGCAGACGCTGAGCACAGTAGCTGTCCCCTGGTGGTCAGTGAGCTCCCACAAGGGGATTGCCACCCAGCCAGAAGCCGGGCTCACAGCTGGCAAACGCAGCAGTGGTGGCAGAGGCCTCTCCCGCCTCTGCGGAAGTGCTAAGGATGTCTGACTGATGGCTTAGGCCCGCTCCCTGGGGGAACTGGGCTGAAGCTGTCAGTCCAACATCCCCCAAGGGCTCCCAGACTGTGAGAGGGCACAGGCTGGGCTGAGGGACATCCTCTCTCCTGAGTGCACGAATTTCGTGCGACAGGTCTCTCGTGTTTAGATTATTGGGGCCTAAGATGAGCCAACAGTGTGAACTGAAGATGGAGGAAGAAAGAATTCTTGTTTTTTCCCCTCTCCATTCTCCATAGGGAATTGCTATTGGAGTCTTACCTTTCTCTTCTCATATGCTGGGTAAAGATGGTGGCTCTGTAAAATGTTGTGGCTAAAACCTTACGTGGGAAGAAAGATGGCGCTGGTTCTCATCCTGGCTGCCCTGATTAGCAGCTCTGTGGCCTGGAGCCAGTTGCTTCACCTCCCTAAGCCTGTATCCTCCTCTGGAAAATGGATATAATAATGTGATAGGGGCACGATGTCTGCAACCTATTCTTAAATGATTCAGCAAAAACTATAATGACCTCTGCATCACGCGTATCTGTATCTACCTATCTAGAGAGAAATAAAACAAATCAGGCAAAATATTAGCCATTGCTGAATTCAGGTAAAAGAGTATATAAGCAGCTGATCCGGTTTGGCTCAGTGGTAGAGCGTCGGTCTGTGGACTGAAAGGTCCCAGGTTCGATTTCAGTCAAGGGCACGTACATTGGTTGCGGGCACATCCCCAGTGGGGGGTGGGCAGGAGGCAGCTGGTCAATGTCTCTCTCTCGTCGACGTTTCTAGCTCTCTATCTCTCTCCCTTCCTCTCTGTAAAATATCAATAAAATATATTTAAAAAAAGAGTATATAAGCAAGTATTCATTGTACTATTCTCACAATTTCTATGGAAGTTTGACTTTTTTTTTAAAAGTAAAAAGTTAAAAACTTCTCTAGGAGACTTCTGATCAGGCCAAAATGGAACAATGTCTAGATTTATCCTTCTGCTTGAAACAACAACAATTGAAAAACACACACGAAGGCATAACCACATAAATACAGAAAACAGTGGATTTCAAGACATGGACATTGGATGAGGAAGCAGTGTCTCCTAAGAGGTGAGAAACAGACAAGCTGAGTCCTACAATTGCTCCAGCGTTAGCACTAGGCCAATGGTCAGCAAACTCATTAGCCAACAGAGCCAAATATCAACAGTACAACAATTGAAATTTCTTTTGAGAGCCAAATTTTTTAAACTTAAACTTCTCCTAATGCCACTTCTCCAAAATAGACTCGCCCAGGCCGTGGTATTTTGTGGAAGAGTCACATTCAAAGGGGCCAAAGAGCCGCATGTGGTACCAGAAATTCTAAAGCAGTTCCTAACTCCTTTGACAACATTTTTTAATGTCTTTTACAATCTCTTATTTTCTCCACACTTCTAAAATAATCAACAGCTTGATATGTTTTCTGGAATTGCTTGAACTTCTTATAGCTTCCAGAATACCTCAGCATTACTTTTCACCTGCCAGAGGATTTGATGTTTGAAATCTTCCTGTGTGCTACACGTTATTACCTGGACTGTTCAGGCTTTCTTCAAAACGAATTTCATCATATTCATTAAAAAGTGCCTTCCCTGTAAGACCTTTGCTGACAATCTGTCCCTGCTTAATGCCACCAGATCGTCATTTAGATGTGGACATGTTAGCAGGAGCTAACTTTAGCGGATGCTGTTTTGCAGTCTGTGGATTTGGGCTTATTGAGGACATTGTCTGGCCACGGAAAATCTCCCTGCTTTGGAGGTGGTGAAGTTCAACGTGGGTGTGAACATGCCCTTGGTCCTGATCATGTGATTCTTAGAGCAGTGAACTTATCATCAAATCCTTAGAAACCACGTTTCACAAATTTGCTTCAGCAAAGGAAATGAAAGTTGCAAGGATGCACCTCACTCTTTCCCTGTTAGGGTGGTGTTCCCTGGACGACTCTCGCGATGATGTCAGTGAAGGCCATGTGGGAAGCTGGAGCTCTCACCCACACCCAGCAATAAAGATACCTCTCCTGCCGGCACCGAAGTGTCTACTGGAGGCCAAACAGGGAACATGGACTTCCACTCCCACCTGGCAGGAATGAGTCAGCAACAACCTTCCTCCTCCTGCTCCTCTTCCTCCTCCTTCTTCTTGATTAATCCTCACCAAAGTATATGCCTTCCTTTGACTTTTTAGAGAGAATGGCAGGGAGGGAGTGGGGGGGGGGGAGAGAAACCTTGATGTGAGAGAGACACATTGATTGGTTGCCTTGAGTAATAGTACCCTATGGACAATAGTATTTCAGATGTTTATGATCCACCATTGGAACATTTATGAATTGTTTCCAGCACTCCATGCACAATTCCAATAAGCTATGGACAGCATTTTAGAGTCTTGCATATTGTTATTTATTTATTTATTTTTAGAAAGAATCTTTTATTTTTTTTTAGATATATTTTATTGATCTTTTTACAGAGAGGAAGAGCGAGGGATGGGAAGTTAGAAACATTGATGAGAGAGAAGCATCGATCAGCTGCCTCTTGCACACCCCCCACTGGTGATGTGCCCACAACCAAGGTACATGCCCTTGACCGGAATCGAACCTGGATCTTCTAGTCCGCAGGCTCTATCCATTGAGCCAAACCGGTTTTGGCTGTTCTTTATTTTTTTATTAAAAAATTTTAAAGTTATATTTTTATGGATTTTAGAGAGGAAGGGAGAGGGAGAGATAGAAACATCAATGATGAGAGAGAATCATTGATTGGTTGTCTGCTGCATGCCCCACACTAGGAATCAAACCTGCAACTGGGCATGTGCCCTGACCAGGAATCAAACCATGATCTCCTGGTTCATAGGTCTATGCTTAACCACTGAGCCACATCAGCCGGGCTATTTGTTCTTTGCATATTAAAACTCTACACTGAATCTAAGAATATAAATTTTATGTTATTTCATAATAATTATTATTTGCCAAGAACTTGTTACTAGTATCTTGGAGTATTATATCTTACAGAAAAGCAAAGTTCTTTGTCAGGTATTTTATGATCAAGTCTATAACCATGCCATTTTAAGTTTATCACTTATTCCAGATATAAGGAATCTTATTTATTTCCCTAGAATGACTGTGTAAATTATATCTACATAAGCAATATGGAATCATTTATATTTCTCTCCCTACCTGATCCCTCCAGAGTTTAACAACTCTTAATGAGTGAATATTATTATTTTCATGGCAATGTGTTTGTTTGCATAAATCCAATCTGAATCTATCCTTTATAAAGTCAGATTCCGGTTACAGTCTTATTAAAGACTTTGACTGGGCCGAAATTGGTTTGGCTCAGTGGTAGAGCGTCGGTCTTCGGACTGAAAGGTCCCGGGTTCGATTCCGGTCAGGGGCATGTACTTTGGTTGCGGGTACATCCCCGGTAGGGGGTGTGCAAGAGGCAGCTGGTCGATGTTTCTGTCTCATCGACGTTTTTAGCTCTCTGTCTCTCTCCCTTCCTCTCTGTGAAATATCAATAAAATATATTTTTTTAAAAAAGACTTTGACTGGAATGCCATATCTCAGAGAGACATGTCAGGACTCTGGATGTCACTGAGAGCCTTAAGGAATAAAAGACTGACTTTAAAGCCAAGAGAACGCCTTAGAGAAATGACCTGGTACTACGTGTTCACTTGGCTCACAGCAAATCTTTCCAGGGAAGGGACAAAAGTTGCTCTCCTGAGGGACGGCAGAAAGAACCTCGAGACATTTGGGGACCTCAAGCACTTACAGGCAAAGTCAGATGGCTTGGCTGCTGTGTGCCGAGGGCTGGCCGAAGCTCACTCTACATATTCCTTGCAAGTGAAATTGCAGCAAAGTAAATATGAAGAAGCCTCTATAACCAATTATTATTCTTATTGTGTTTATACAAATAATCAGGTCAAGTTAATGCTTAATAGTCTCTTTGAGAAAAACGACGATGCTATTAAAGAGAGCAATTATGTTTCAATAAAAATCACAATGCCTGCCAAAACCTGTTTGGCTCAGTGGATAGAGCATCGGCCTGCGGACTGAAAGGTCCCGGGTTTGATTCCGGTCAAGGGCATGTACCTTGGTTGCTGGCACATCCCCAGTAGGAGATGTGCAGGAGGCAGCTGATCGATATCGATGCATCTCTCTTATCGATGTTTCTAGCTCTCTGTCCCTCTCCCTTCCTCTGTATGAAATCAATAAAATATATTAAAAAAATAAAAACCACAATGCCCAATTACAGGTAATAAACTCCAGTACAGCTAACTGTCTTCAAAGTTTTGTCTTAAGACTGTGTCTATATATGCTATACAGACCTCAGCATCTACTAGTAATAACATCACCAGGAATAGTCTACCTACAGACAATCTGTCAAATTGTCACTGCTTGCTTGCTTTCCAGCAAAATATTTCCATTTAGAAATCTTCTCAACTGGTTTATAATTTGTTATATTGATTAACCTTCGTGTTCTTCTTTCTGTTTTCATAGGGTATATATGCCTATGACCTTATTAAATACTGAATTCTTTGTTTATCTTGAATTAAACCTCTTTTTTTTAAGACCTATTTCTTACAAGTCCCTACAGAAACCTCAACCTGAGGTCTATTCTTTAAAAAAAAATATATTTTATTGATATTTTCACAGAGAGCAAGGGAGAGAGGTAGAGAGTTAGAAACATCGATGAGAGAGAAACATCGACCAGCTGCCTCTTGCACACCCACCACCGGGGATGTGCCCGCAACCAATGTACATGCCCTTGACCGGAATCGAACCCGGGACCTTTCAGTCCACAGACCGACGCTCTACCACTGAGCCAAACCAGTCTCGGCCTGAGGTCTATTCTTATGAGCCCATTGAGGACCTCAAGCTTCTCTTCAAGAAACAAAAATTTATTACAGATAAATAGTATAATAGGTAAACAATATAATTGTCTTCCACCCCTTACAGCACAGCCACCCTCCTGCCACTGCGCTGGCCTTTGGGACTGTCCACTCCGTTCTACCTAGGTGACTCTCATCGGACTCTCAGTCAGGGTTGACACCCCTTCCCAGCACAGAAGTCAATATACAAGAAGGACCTTTGCCCAAGCTCCTTAGTTCTGAGTCCATTATTAAGATTAGTATCATTAAAACAAAGAGGGAGTAAGGTAGGGTGAACTACCCTTCATCTCTTCTGCTTGGGCACGCTTACTGAAATACACATGGTTATAAGCCTTTCCTTATAGCTCGGGGCAGATGGCCTGTGCCCGCAGAAGCAAGATAAGAATAACTCCTCCCCGCCTGACCGACCTGTGCATTATCCTCCCTTGTGCTTTCCCCTCCGACTGAGGCACCCACATCTTGACCCTACATTACATACTTTTACCCTATAGAAGGGAACCTAATTACCCCCTCGGGGCTGACACCGACACACTGTCCCAGCCTGCTGTGAGAAAAATGCAATAACAATTTTAAAACTCTTGGCCTGGCTCCTGTCGGTGTGGACCAGTGTCCACACCATTTTAGCCCAAGAGAATAAAACTAACTCTAAGAAGAAGAATTAAAAGTGGGATGAGCTGCTCTTGCATTTCCCATACTGTGCGCATTGAGGAGAGGTTGCCTCACAGCTCTCTGGAAAACAGAGGTCTATGAGTTGCATAAAGAGCTTAACTTTTAGGTCCTTTCCGGATGTGGGGTGCTGGGGTCATTGAGCCTCTTTTCTCATCCACCGCTCGCCCCTCAGTCTCTTCCTCCTGCTTGCCCTCCTTCTGAACACCTTCCTCAGGAAACCCTTCCCTGTCTCCTTGCTCTCCGAGTCCTCCTCTTTGATGGCTTCCGGCTCCCTCTCCCAGGTGTTCTTGGTGCTTCAAGCAGCCTCTTTCTTTTCTTCTTCTTCTTCTTCTTTTTGAAGGGTTTATCTGTGGACCTCCTCTATGGGAAGAGATCCTGTTTTGTTTTTAAAAAAATATATATTTTATTGATATTTTACAGAGAGAAAGGGAGGGAGATAGAGAGCTAGAAACATCGATGAGAGAGAAACACCGACCAGCTGCCTCTTGCACACCCCCCACCGGGGATGTGCCCGCAACCAATGTACATGCCCTTGACTGGAATCGAACCCGGGACCTTTTAGTCCGCAGACCGACGCTCTACCCACTGAGCCAAACCGGTTTCGGCAGAAGAGATCCTGTGGACCCTGACTGTCTGGGCCCCACTTCAGACCCAAGGAATCAGAATCCCGGGGGGAGGGGCCCCAACAGCTGCCTTTTAGCAAGCTCTCTGGGTGGGTCCTCTGCACCTGGAGTTGAGAAGTTCCCGTTCAGAACCTCCTTTAAGCATCTCCACTTGCTTTCCCGTCTTCTTTAGCCGCAGTCGCTTTTCCTCAAGGGAAATTTGCTCAGAACCTCCTTTCAGCATCTCCACCTGCTTTCCCGTCTTCTTTAGCCACAGTCGCTTTTCCTCAAGGGCCACGGTGGCATAGACGTACTTGGTTGCCCACTGCCTCCACCGCAGGAGCTCAGTAAGTGACAGCAGTTCCGGGGCCTGCCACAGCACCTGCTGGTTGTTTAGAACCACACGTGGCAGAGAAATGAGTTTGGAATTCTCCACAATCCTTAAAAAGGTTTTAAAAGAAGTCTTGGGAATAGAAGCTATGAGTGGTCTGGGGCTCACTGTACAGTTATTGCTGAAATGACTGAAGCTGTTGAGAATATGGAAATCAGATGCCCCAAAATACATTGGCTGTGCCATCCGTCATAAAAGAATCTGGACCTGGGAGGTGCTATGGGGAGAACAAACAGGGCTCTGGGAAGAGAATGGGGAGGCGCAGGACTGTATGAACTGAGAGGAAACGTTTGGCCTTTGGGGCCAGGAGCACGTGAGGAGCAGCTGCTCCCTGTGAGCTGGGCGTTTGGGACTTGCTGGGGCAGAGACAAGGTCCGGACTGACTGACAGTCATCGAAACCACCCGTCAGAGGCGTGGGCGCAGTCCGCAGGGAGGGCAAGTGCTCATCTGTCACATGGAGGGCTTTGCTGATCTCTGACACTGGATATTGCCCCTCGCCCTGGTGCCAGGAACTAGGGGAGAGAGCACTCTGGGGCCTGAGGAGGGCCCGGAGTGCCAGACACAGGCAGGGAAGGAGCCAAAGAAGATGACTCTGGTATAAACCGCAACCAATTGAAATGCAAAGTAAATTAAAGAGAAGGAAGCGAGACAGTTGGGGTAGGAAGCATGCACACACGCAGCGCGTCTGCAGTTCCACATCTGGCACCTCTCCTGAGCAAGCCGGCAGCAGTTGCTTGGGAGGCAGGCTAGTCGGCCAGAGGCGAGAGCCTTCTCTCCCAGTGTTGGACAGGCCTGGGTTCAAGTCCCAGTTCTGCTCCTTTACTTACTAGCTCTGCGACACTGGTGAGTCCCAGCTCTCAGCCTGCCTCCTCATCAGTTAAAAGAGGCTGAGTAGCGTATGGGGGGGTTACGGAAGGGCTTGAATGAACCTGTGTGTGCAACATGTTTGGTCTATTGGTGCCTGCTATTGGTTGAAGTTTGACATATATATTTTGTTTAAAAAATATTTTATTGACTTTACAGAGAGGAAGGGAGAAGGATAGAGAGTTAGAAACATCAACCAGCTGCCTCCTGCATGCATCCTACTGGGGATTGAGCCCGCAACCACGGTCCATGCCTTTGGACCAGAATAGAACCCGGAACCTTTCAGTCTATGAGCTGATGCTCTATCCACTGAGCCAAACTGGTTAGGGTGACATTTGATATATATATTAGTTGTCTTATTGTTATTAATAATCAGGAAAGGAAGATCTTCCTTTGGGATATTTGGCCAAAATGATAAAAACCTATTCTAAATGTAGTTTCCTTTCTATAGACTGGGATAGATCTATTATCAAGTGTCTAAAGTACTAGTAATATCATGTTTTCTGACTCTGTTCAGTGAAAAGTGTTTCTTCTCCACATTTCTTTTCTAGAGACGGGAAATGGAAAGAACTTTTGAGACGACTGAGATGCTAAATACAGCCCCGAGCTTCACAGAGCTCCCCATCTGTCAGGGAAGAAAGATGAGAAACCCAAGGCACAGGGAAGTGAAGTAACCTGCTCTGTGTCCCCCACACCAGCTAGTGGCAAAGCCTGGACACACAGCTGGGCATTCTGGGCTCAGAGCACATCCTCTTCCGCAGTACAGTATACTGTGCTGCAAGGGCTCCATGACCTCATTCAAACGCACAGCAATCCGACGAAGACTGTGCTAGCAGAGGTGAGGACACAGGCATGGAGAGAACAAGTGGCTTTCTCAAGGCCACCTGGTGAAAAAGTGGGAGTCAGGACTCAAATGTAGGCAGCGGGACCCCAGGGCCTGTGCTCTCACCCATCACTCTCATGGGACTGTTCTAAAATTGTGTTTTAAACAGTCGCTCACTTGCAAAACCATGGCGTTGGGATAGCTGCAGAAAGCGTCGCCACGTGCAGGAGTATAGGGTGATGGGGAACCCATTGGTCTGTGAGTGATTCAGATGATGGCCCCTGGTGATGGCAAACGGGCCACTCTGAACAGTATCGGCCAGGAGGAGCTGACCGGGGGGAAATCACAGTGACTTCATGGAGGCGGCACCAGCGACGCCCCAGCACTGACCTCTGTGGATCGATTACATGCTTTGGCGGTGAAACCTGTTTTACACCACCTACTTGTATTTGTGCAAATATATATCACCAATCCCCTTCCAAATCCACACATGAAAAACCAAACTAAAGGGAAATCTCCAGAGTTATGTGTGGAGGCTAGATAAGTCTTTTGCCAACTGCCGTGCTGCTTGGAACGAACATATTTATTTATTTATTTAATATATTTTATTGATATTTTACAGAGAGGAAGGGAGAGAGATAGAGAGCTAGAAACGTCGATGAGAGAGACACATCGACCAGCTGCCTCTTGCACACCCCCCGCTGGGGATGTGCCCGCAACCAAGGTACATGCCCTTGACCGAAATCGAACCCAGGACCTTTCAGTCCGTAGGCCGACGCTCTACCACTGAGCCAAACCGGCTTCGGCGGAATGAACATATTTAAACGTCAGTGATTGCAGTCATCTGAAAATACACCCAACCCTGTCCTGAAATCCTCCCTCCAGTCTCGGGCCACCACCTACAATCCCCCCTTTCACCTGCAGGTGGCAGCACGGGCACCACCTCGGCGCTGCGGGCTGAGTCCCAGGGAGAGCAGCCACTTGGAGACAGAAGATGGAAACCGAGTAAGATCCCGTGGACTTCGACTTCGGATGAAACACGTCGTTCACGGAAACCCCTCCTGTCGACCTGAGCTTGAGCCTCCCCGTGAGCAGGCCTCGTGGGCCCTGGAGAGCTGCCGCGCGGGGCGGCCCCGGTGGAGCGGGCGCGCATCCTCTCCCGGGGGCAGGGACCTGATCAACACGTCGCGCGCTTGTCGGCCGCTCTCGCGCCCCTCCTGCAGCGCCAGGCTGGCCCTTCGCGTTTCGTAAGCCCTTACATAACGGCAGTCACTGCCACCGAGGACCGCGCAGGGTCAGCTGCCCTCCCACGTGCCCTCCCTCCTGGGGGCAAGGCGAGACCTGCAGCTCTGCACGTCCGTCCGAGGGGTGGGCTCCCCCGCGCTGACAGCCCGCGGGGCGCAGGCTCCGGCAGAAGCAGAGGAATCCAGCCCATCTCTGCACAGGAGGCTTTCTCCTTCAGACCAAGCAGGGTGGTGGTGATTTGTCCCCACTTTCCCATCCCGGAACCTGCCCTCCATCCTTCTGATATGCCTTCTCTCCTTCTCTCAGATGGATGCTAATTGCATTCAAACCAAAGATGGGAGAGGAATGTGGCTCTCCTCAGGGGGGGCTTGCATTTGTAAGAAGAGAACTGGCTACAACTGCGTGAGAGAGCATGGTGTCGCGTCAGGCATGAGGACAGGCTCGTGGGGGCAGTTTCCTTCTGGGATTCTTTAAATTACATCTCATAACTCACAATGGGCTTAAGCCACTTGTGGCTGAGAGGGAAGTCCCACCTCCTTCTCTTAGGTTTTGGCGTATAGACGTGACCACATTAGTGAGAACAGCAACTTAGCATCTCAAAATAGAAAAGTAATAAAACTCAGAAGCTTCTTTAATCAAAGCTAATTCTCTAGGAATCGCAGGGGCTCTCTTATTCAGCCACAGGTTTGGGAGGCACCCATTGCTCCCACGAGCCTCCGGCAGGTACATGGTAAGCCCCGGTGTTTATAATTATGATAATGACACATGTGAGCAGTGTCACGGGCGTCCATTGTCCTCCCCTGGTATCCCAGCCCAAAGAATCACTAACTTAGTGGGAGGCACACTCTCAGTTGTGTTTATCTGCCCCCGGCCCACCCAGCAGATATAATTATCCTGCTGTAAAATGACCGTTCCCTCTACTTTCCCTTCCTGAACGTGTCTGCCTTTCAGTGAGCTCAACCCTCTAGTGAAGATTTCTGCCTCTGCCCCTTCCCTCCTCCCTCTCTACCCCCTCCTGACTCCTCCCTAGATTGACCACCCAGGAAACTGTCTGGATTACATTGTGAGCTTTGATTATAGTTCATTAAACACATTGTTAAATATTGCCCTGACTCATTCTCAGTCTTCTTTCTGAGAGTATAATCTTCTGAACTGAGCTGTAAGCATCAAAAGGGCAAGGACCACAGTCAGTAATGCTAGGCTTAATAAGATGTATTAGTAAGATGAATAGGATGCTTAATAAATATTTGTGCAATAGATAGACATCAAGATGGATTTTTTTATTGTTGTTGAGAAACAGGAAATGTCATCCACTTAATTTTTTTGTTAATGTTCCCCAATTGTCAGCTCTGTGACAGACCCTATGCTGGGTTGTGTAGAAGATATTACATATAAGGAAGGCCCACCCTAGTTTATAGGGAGATGAAGCCTGGCACAGCTCACCAGAAGGCAGTGTTGGAAGCAAAGAGCCCAGAGGGGCACGGGAAGAGCTCTTGTTGCTGGTGGTCGAGGGAAAGTTTAGAGAAATAGCAGGGCCTTTGAGTATAGGGGGGATTTAAAAAAGTGAAGGTAGGCGATGGGTGAAAGCAGCAGGCAGAAGAAATAGTACGAGCAAATGTAGGGGATCTGAAATAGATCCTAAAACTTGTATGGGGAACTAAGCAATTCAGTTTGACTGCAGTGATGTAATAAAAGTAATACTATCTGACAGTTACTAAGAACCTACTATGCCTGGTATTAGGTTTTATGTATTTTATCTCATTTTATCCTCCCAACAACAAATGAGATAGGTGCTTCCATTTTATGGATGGGGGAGCAAAGGCTCAGATAATTTACCCAAAGCCAATGTTGTGACTAAGTGGGATCTGACTCTGGAGCCATGCTCTTCCCCCTCCATGTTGTATGTGAAAGGAAGTGAGAAATGAGGTTGGAGAGGGTTTGGCAGGACATATTATATTGGGCCTCAAATGTCAGAACTCAGTTTGGTGAGTGCTGGTGAACCGCTGAAGATTATTGAACAGGTAAGCCCCCCAATTAAAGTCAGCCTTTAGGAGGGTGAATATGATGGTTGGAGGTAAGAGGAATTGGAGGGAACAGGAAGAGAGAAGGAAAGACCAAGTAAGCTAAAAATGCAAGTGGGGAATGAAAACATAAGTGTAAGTGGAGCAATGAGAATGGAATGTGAGAAATTGTTGTGGGAGACATTTCAGGAGTAGATTCTATAGGGCTTGGTGACTTGGTGAAGGGGAGGTTGAAGGAGAGAGTGGACAGTGATTCTAAGGCATCAAGCTGAACTTGGGGAGATGGCAGTGACATGTATGGGTACAAAGGGTCATGCAGAGTTAAAGATGGACTCCCTTTGCTTGCTCAGTGGTGTTGGTGGGACTACACTAGACTATATTATGGTGGTCATGTACAATAGACAGAGGAGTTGGTGATCTAGAACACTGGAATGAAGTTAGGATTGAGGGTATAGATTTGGGAATCCTTCACAGTGAAGCCAAGCTCACCCAGGGAAAGGGATGAAAGAGGGGGGAAGAGGAGGCTAAGTGGGGGCCTAGATAGAACCACGGGGAGGAACTGAAGACAGAACTATTACTCGGTTGTGAAGAAGAAGGTGGAGAAGATATCACAGAAGCCAATGGAGGAGCTTTTCAAGGCAGAAGGATGACCAATGACATAAAGTAATGTGGAAAGTCAAAGAGGAAGAGAACTGAATTGCTTTGACAACTAAGGAGTCACTGGATCTAACACTAGAGGATGAGAAAAATCCATTATGGTGCATGTATATGGTGGAATATTCTGCAGGCATCAAGAACTAAGTTTTCTAAGAATATTTAAACATCCAGCAAAGTGCTTATAATACAATGTTAAACAATAAATAAGTACTATATAGAACAAGAGCAAGAGATACAAAAAATGATCCAAATTTATTTAGTCTTCATAACTTTTTTTGATAACATATAATTTTATTATTAGAAGGAATTTATAACCAGATAATTAAAGAAGAGATCCCTTCTTCCCCCTCCCCTTAAAGATTTCTAAATATTCTTTACAGAAGAAAGTGAGTGAAATAGTAAGGAAACGACAAAACATACACCTACACTCAGATTATTACATAATGTGCATAGTATTTTTGTCAGTATAAATGTGACATGTATAGTTAAAAAAAGACTTGAACTTGGATATTAATATTCTCTTTAAAGGACTAAAATATAATTTCAAATACAGCTGAAGTTAATTTGTTTCACAATTTTATTTCCAGATTGCATAGTATTTACATATTATAAAATAAATTTAACACAGTTTCCATATTATTGGTAGAGGTCTTATATTAAAATAAAACAACAAAGAAATTAGAACAACAAAATTTCTTAATGATATTTTTTCTAGGTGTTTATGCAAACATGGAGTTTTTAAGTATAGCCTGAAAAATTAAAACATTATGAAATAGCATTTGAATACAGCACTTGGAGTATGGTACCCCTGCCTGAAGCCTTTACTTCACGGGAAAATGAAAAGGACATTCTCAGATGAAAGTGAAAGACATGGGATGAAACTGATTTGCGGGGCCTAGAAAATTCTTTGGAAGGGTTGGGAGTGAAGCAACAGGAAGCCAAGTCCAGATGGATACCCCAAATGTGGGTGGGGAGTGGGGATACTTAGTAGGCCCTGTGGTACAGTTGTGATACGTTCTCTAGCAAAACTTGGCCGTCTCAGAGTGAGCAGATAGCAGGTGGCCTCTAGTGAGAACTGGTGTTGGGAGCATTGGCAGGTAAAAGCACCAAGGTGGCCAAGGATGTTAGTAAGGGCGACACCGAATTACTGGAAGCCAAGAGTTCTGTGGTTGACTTGCTGTCCCTGGTCCCATGGTGTTACATCAATCATCATGCCATTGGCCTTGATATGGAGCGTTCTTGGAAATTCTTTGTTTAGCCAAAGGGGATAATTATTTCAGCAAAGCCTAAGTCATAAAACGACAGGGCAGGGTTTACCTTCTGTGTAGGTTGTTCCACCTGTTGCAGCTCTCTTCTCTCTGGGTGAGCTACTGGCAGAAGGTTCAAGGCTCCACAGAGATGCGTATCTTTCTCCTCTGGCCTTACCCATAGCTTGAGATTTTTGGCACTGATTACTTCCTTCGGTAGGGAGAATAGACATTTATGCCAAACAATCTTCAATCACTAGAGAAGGTTATTTGATTTCTCAGGTGGGTTCTGGGAACAAACTGATCAATGACCCAGAAAAGCCACCCCACTCACTCCTCCAGTAGAAGAGCATCCAGTGCCTCAGGTTGGAAACACATACCTCATTGTGAAACCACCTCTTCCAGCCCTCTCAGGAGGGTAGCTCTGGGGAATCATTCCTCATGAGAAAGTGAAGAAGAAGTAACTTGAATCCCAGAATGGGTTTCCAAAAATATGGTGTATTAGTTTGCTAGGGTTGCCATAACAAAGTACCACAGACTGGGTGGCATAAACAACAGTTTATTATCTCACAGTTCTGGAGGCCAGAAGCCCAAGATCAAGGTGTCAGCAGGGTGAGTTCTTTTTGAGGGCTGTGAGGGAGGACCTGTTCTGTCTCTCCTTGGTTTGCAGATGGCCATCTTCCCCCTATTTCTCTTCAGGTCATCTTTCCTCTATGTGTGTCCATGACAGTGTCTAAATTCACCCCTTTTTATAAGGAGAGTAGTCATATTGGATTAGGGCTCACCCTAACAAGTTAAGATGTAAGTTAGTTACATCTGCAATCACCCTATTTCCAGATTAGGCCATATTCTGAGGTACTGGGGGTTAGGTCTTGAACATATGCATGTGATGGGGTTGGGGATACACTTCAAACCATATCAGATGAATTGACAAAGTCCCCTTCCCCCCAGTCACTTCCCTCCTGTAGACCCTCTTGACACTCTTTGCTTTGGGTAGTGAAATTGCTTCCCATTCATCTTTGTCTCCTATCCCTCAACCTCCAGTCCACCTTGCAAATGGCTGTCAAATTCATCTTTCTAAAACTCCCACTTTAATCATGATTTCTATTATAAGCCACCCACAGTTCATTGCCTAAAGAAGTGATTCCAAAACTTTTTAGTTTTTCAGAGTCATGTAGTAAGTTTATATATTTGTTTATTTTTTAAGTTGATCTCAGAGAGGAAGGAAGAGGGAGAGATAGAAACATCAATAATGAGAGAGAATCATTGATTGTCTCTAGGACACCCCACATTGGGAATCAAGCCCAAAACCTGGGCATATGTCCTTATAGGGAATCAAATTGTGACCTCCTGGTTCATAGGTTGACATTCAACCACTGAACTATGCCGGCCAGGCCATGTGGTAAATTTAAAGAAATATAGGTTCCTGGGCTCAAAACTCTGACATTCATATATATATATATATATATATATATATATATATATATATATATATAATTGTGTGTGTGTTTTTTTTTTTGTTTTGTTTTGTTTTTACAGAGAGGAAGAGAGAGGGATAGAGAGTTAGAAACATCGATGAAAGAGAAACACCGATCAGCTGCCTCTTGCACACTCCCAACTGGGGATGTGCCTGCAACCAAGGTACATGCCCTTGACTGGAATTGAACCTGGGACCCTTGAGTCTGAAGACCGACGCTCTATCCACTGAGCCAAACCGGTTTAGGCTGACATTCAGATTTTTAAAGGTCTAGTATTTTTTAAAGCTCTCCAGTTGATTTTTTTCACCAGATCCACTGATTTAGAGAAGATACTCAAATTCTCCACAATATGGCCCAAGTTTGCTCTCCAATGTCATCATCCTCTAGAATCCTCTGTCTATTTACCAGGCCCCAAAAGTACTATAACAATACTGCCTCAATGTATCTTCAAGCAGGGCCAGCGGAGGAGGTGCTCCCTCCCCCTACTCCTCCAAATTGCTTTAATTCTTCTGAAGTGCCACCTTTTCTTCCAGGTTTCCCTACCACCCTGTCACACTGTCACCTCCCCTTTCTTGACCTCCTGTATCTCCCTGCCTGTGTTACTCACTAGACAGTGAAGGTTCACAGGTCACAGAAGACCAGGGCTCAGAGGGTCCTAGAGACCACATGTGATAGAGCCAGGAAATGGTTCAGGAAGACTGAATAAAATCCTTGGACTTCATATCTCTTTTTTTACCCCATGCACCCTTGAGATTGATTGTCCACTCTGGCAGGGGACTGGAGAAGATGTATTTTATGTAGAGACTAAGCTGAAGAAGCTTTGGAGTTGATGGGCACAGCAGAGGACAGAGCAGAGTACCATATTGAAAAGAGTGTGATTAAGTGAGCATCTGTATACTGAGTAGACTCTCCTCCCCAATACACTACCATCACAAATACTTTACACACAAAAATAAATCACTTCTATCTGAAGGAAGTCACCCATTTAAGAGACAAAAAGGAAGTGGCTAGTTTTCAACATGCTCCTCCCATGTACACTGAAATATCAACCAGCCTTTTGATCTCTCACTTATACATGAGTAGTCATGATCAAAACAAACAAACAAACAAACAAACAAAAAAACAAATGAAAAATACAGGAAACAAGGAAAGCCCTAAAATTCAGAGATGAGCATACAAAAAATTTGGCAATTTGAAAATTAGAAGACAGTGGAACAATACCTTCAAAATTCAGAGGAAAATAGTTTTCAACTTAGATTTTCTTACATACATAAACCATCCATCGAGTCTGAGAGTAGGTGACTTCAGATATTTGAAATGCTTACCTCCCCTGCATACCTTCTCAGGAAGATACTGCAGGACGTGAGTTTTGAAGGTGATTAAACCAAGAAAGAGGAAGTGTGGGATTCAGGAAATTAAGGATTCAACATAAGAGAGAAGATATCCATGATGATGGGGAAGGGAAGTTCCAGGACAACTTAAGCAACAGGCCTCCAGAAGAAACAACAAACCTGGAGCAGGAAAGTACAAGGGCTCCAAGAGAAAATAAAATAAAAGAACTGATGGATCATCTGAAACATCTACACTAATAAAAGAGTAAGATGCAAATTGACTGTACCTTCGTGGCACCCACCAGCCAATCAGGAATGAGTATGCAAATTAACCCAACAAAGATGAAAGGTTAATTTGCATACAAAGGCACCAAGTGGCCTGGGCAGGGCAGGATGCTTGTGTTGTCAGAAGGATGCAGATGTTCCACAGTGCCCCAGCCGCTCCAGGAAGGTGGACAGGGCAAAGGCAGTGCCAACAGCCATTCTTGTACCAATCTTCATGCATCAGGCCTCTGGTTGACTATAAAACTCTGAAAACTGAATTTCTCCCTTGCCACAAGGTTCCATGTTAGGCTCTGCCAATAGGAAAATAAGAAGAATATTATAGAGCTGACAGAGGAAAGATCTTATCTCTTCCTGTCTGCTTCCTTCTCTCTCAATGTTGTTCATTCATCATTTTTTCAATTATTCAACAAAGATTTGTTGAGTGACTATTGTGTGCCCAGCACTGTCCTAGGTGTTTAGGATTCATTGATGACAATATCTCTGCTACCACAGAATACCTTCCAGTGGAGAAAAAAGAGATAATAAACAACGAATAAAACAAACAAATTATGTAGTATTGAAGGGAAAAAAATCAAAACAGAGTAAGAGTAATTGGGAATGCATAGGTGAGGAGCATTACAATTTGAAATAGGGTGATCAGGGTAGACTTCTTTGGGAAGAAGATACTTGAGAAAAGTTTTGGCCTTAAAATGAGAGTAGGAGTTGTGTGTTCCAGGAACAGTGGAGAGGCCAGTATGGCTAGACTGAAGGAAGGGAGGGTAAATGGAGTGAAAAACCTGAAATAGTTTGCCTTGGAGAGAAGGGAACTTGAGCTGAGAAAGGTTTGGGCAGAAACAGCTTTTCTTTGTCATCAGTCATATATGATCATTTTACTTTTCAAACCATGAACATGTGTAACTTTTATAAAATGAAAATAAAAATTTAAAACAATGAGTCACAAAATGCAATGTGGTGTCTTGAATTGAAGCTGGAACAGAAAAGGAACATTCATGGAAAAGCTGATGAAATGTGAATGAAGTCTAGTTAATCATAATGTACTAATTCTGTTTTCTTAGTTTTGACATGAAAGGTAAGGTGTTAACATTAAGGGATACTGGGTGAGAGATATAGCAATTCTCTGAATTATCTTTGCAACTTTTCTGTAAATCTAAAATTATTCTAAATAAAATGTTTATTTATTACACACACACACACACACACACACACACACACCACACACCTTTGAAACAGACTGAAAACTGAATCAGTAAGATGTTGCAAAGCCTTCCCTCAATCCAACCCTCTACTCTTTCTTGGTTGGGTTTGGGCAGTTGGTTATTTACCTGGTAAAAGGGTGTGATTTGCCCACAGACCAGGGCTGATCAGAAGATATAAGGGAAAAGGCCAGCAGGGAAGCCTTTGTGGAGCACATCTGTGGAGTATTCAGCTCATAGACGACATTCAGAAGCTGAGAAGCAACAACCGGGATAGCCCTAGCCAGTTTGGCTCTGTGGATAGAACATTGGCATGTGGACTGAAGGGCCTGGGTTCAATTCCGGTCGAGGGCACATGCCCAGTTTGTGGGCTTGATACCCAGAGGGGCATGCATGAGGCAGCCAAGCAATGATTCTCTCTCATCATTTGTTTCTACCTCTCTCTCCCTGTCCCTTCTTCTCTGAAATAAAATAAAAAAGAAAGAAAAAAAAGAAAGAAAAAGAAAGAAAGAAAAGAAACCAGGACAGAGGCATTTGTGCAGAAAAAACATGAATGTGCAATTCCCTTAAGTTTTTAAGAAAGCAGAATACCAAAAATATCCTCACAGGACTTCACTTCTTGCTTAATCTCTGTCTCTAGTGAGCTGTAAAGTTAAAAAAGTGATTTCAAAGTAGAGATAATTTCAGACCCTTGATTCAGTGGCTTTTCCCTTACTCTAAAGCTTCCTGAAATTTTTGGTGGGGGTGCTTGTTTAAGTGATTCTGTTATTGATGTTAAAATAGTGCCCAGGTCAATGCTTTCCATGTGTACTTTTATGTTCTTCGCTGTGAAAGTTAGTAAAAAGTTGTTGTTTTTGTTTTTTTAGACAATTATTCAATATTAGGGGGAAAAAGCTTAATTTTGGTGCCATGCTGTGAGGTGACCTATTCTTCTCCCAGGGGAGCCTTTTCCTAGAATTGAGGAAATCTTTTCCGTTCATGCTTTTCCACATATTCTTCCTCCACCCATAATCTCTCTGGTGCTTACACTTTGAAAAAATAAGCCAGGGCTGAAACCGGTTTGGCTCAGTGGATAGAGCATCGGTCTGTGGACTGAAAGGTCCCGGGTTCGATTCCGGTCAGGGGCATGTACCTTGGTTGCGGGCACATCCCAGTGGGGGGTGTGCAGGAGGCAGCTGATTGATGATTCTCTCTCATCGATGTTTCTAACTCTCTATCCCTTTCTCTTCCTCTCTGTAAAAAATCAATAAAATATATTTTTTTTAAAAAAAGAAAAAATAAGCCAGGAGAGGTAGTACAATTTGGACCTGAAATATATGGGTCCTTTTATATACTCCCTCCTCCCCCCAATAAGTATACAATTGGCCTTCTGTTTCCATGGGTTTTGAATTCACAGATTCAACCAATCTAGCACTGAAGATAGTATTTTCCATCTATGGTTGGGAATCCATGGATGTAGTAGGTTGCATTTTTTATGCCATTTTATATAAGGAAGTTGAGCATAGGCAAATGTTGGTGTTTGAGGGGAGCCCTGGAACTATTTCCAGTGGATGCCAAAGGAGGATCAAGTTTTTTGGGGAGTCCCATTTTTAAAAATTGATTTCTAGAGGGAGAGCAAGAAAGAGATAGAAACATCACCGTGAGAGACAGAATCATCGATGTGAGAGAGAAACATCTTTCAGTTGCCTTCTGCATGCACCCTGACCAGAGATGGAACCTGTAACCTGGGTGTGTGCCCTGAGCAGGGATCCAACTGGTGACCTTGCACTGCACAGGTTGACACTCAACCGTAAAAGTAATTTTTGTTGCTACTTCATAACTGTAATTTTGCTATTGTTATGAATCATAACGTAAATACCTGTGTTTTTCCATGGTCTTAGAGCTGCTGTATGATGGCTGGGGGTCACCACGACATGAGGAACTATATTAAAGGGTTGCGGCATTAGAAAGGTAGAGAACCACTGATCTAAGGTGAAAGAGGTCGGTGCCCCTGACGAAATAGTCAGGCATTTTGCATGTTTTAAATTTCCTGTGTTGCCCCAGCTGAAAATCGCTGCCCTATCCAACATACCACCGACCACTCGATGTGAGAGCAAAAACAGAGCCGAGAGGAAGCTCTGGAGCCTGTGCACCTCCCACTCACTCCAGGAGCTCCCGAGTCTCACAGACTGTTCCTCCGGCCTGGTGGTTTCCGTTTTCCCTGAACGATCACCACGGTCACCCTGATCTTTGTATTAGATAGAAACTCAGCTCCCATATATTTATACAAAAGTGAATGGAAGCAAGGTATTTGCTCAAGTCCTGTAAGTTTAATATCAGCTCGATGTGGCCTTTAGCTTGGGAATACCTTGTAAAGCCTCTGTTTCCTCATTGGACAATGGTACCATCTTCTCTTGAGGTTACCCTGTTTCCCCGAAAATAAGACAGTGTCTTATATTAATTTTTGCTCCCAAAGATACACTAGGTCTTATTTTCAGGGGATGTATTATGATTCCATGAAGTAGGTCTTATTTTCGGAGGATGTCTTATTTTCGGGGAAACACGGTATTACAAGGGATTGAAAGACATAAGTGATGTGCCTGGCGCGTGGTAATCCCTTCAATCCCTCCATGGTAGCTGGTATCAGCTGGCATTGAGTAGTGTTTGTCTGTTTAGGAGTGGGAGAGTTGTGTTGCTAGCATGTTATTACCAGAGGAAGCTGGAAGGCAGGAAACGAGGGGGAGTGAGGCAGGCGCTTTTTTCTCACACGTACACCCCCAGACGTCTACCATGACCTGCGGCAAGGTTTGCTGGTGCGGATGGCTGTGCTGCTGACCTCTTCCTTCACCGTGAGCTCCCCAGGAAGCACCCACAGCGCCCTGACTATTTTTTTAAAAATTAATATGTTTTTATTGATTTCAGAGAGAAAGGGAGAGGGAGAGAAAGAGAGATTAGAAATATCAATGATGAGAGGGAATTATTGATAGGTTGCCTCCTGCGTGCCCTTTACTGAGGATCAAGCCCAAAATCTGGGTGTATGACCTTCCAGGAATTGAACAGTAACCTCCTGGTTCATAGGTCGATGCTCAACCACTGAGCTACCCTGTCTAAGCAGCTCTATTTCTTGACTAGCAGGCCAGCCCCTGTAGCCAGAGACCGGGAGATATCCAAACTTAATCAATCATAAAGAGGTTTTGCCACAGGTTATCTGGGAGCTGAGAACTCTGTGATTTGAGGTAGGGGTTTAAGACCTGTTGGAAGCCAGAAAATCATGCGGGACACCTCAGGTAGTTTAGGGGTACTTTTTCTACCACAGGTTCATGCAAACATGTGTTTATGTCCTATGTCCATATTTTTGTCTTTTTGGATCAAATCACATTTTTTCTTTGGGGTGAGGGAGAGGATTTAGGGTCTAGTTGAGCCGTGGACAAACTATGGCCCGCGGGCCAGATCCGGCCCTTTCGGCTGTTCTATCCGGCCTGCGGAGCCGAAAGAGGGTTCTCTTGCTCTCCCCTCCGCTCCTTCACTAGCAGCCCAAGATGAGAATGCTAGCATGGTCAGGTTGCTTTTGTTCCGGCCCTCCGGTCCAGTTTAAGAACCCATTGTGGCCCTCGAGTCAAAAAGTTTGCCCACCCCTGGTCTAGTTAATAAAACGTGTAAGGAAAAACAGACTAAAGTCTGGAAAATCTCTTCAGAAAGGACTACCTAAATCTCTAGTTGTAGATCTTCAACTATTACTACCAAACATTCAAAGGTTCTTAATGAGATAGTTATCAAAACACACATGGGATGTAATGTACTCGGTTCTAGAGACAAGTAAATGTCAATGTCTCCATCAGCATCTGTGATGAACTAACACACAGATAATCAGATCTGGCTTGAGATGACCTCGGTTGAAAATACAGGCTCAAGAGGGACATGCTGTTTTCCTCGATTCCCAGGTTGAGGTTGGCGAGGCCAAAGGGGATTTCTCTTCTTGGGCGCTAGGCCTGTAGCCCAAGTAAAGCTGCCGCCCCAGGTAAAGCTGCCACCCATGTGAATTGTGGGCTTGTGATCCAAGCAGACAGGCTTTTCCTAAGTATGGATAGCAGTCACAAACCACAGCCCCCCATCCAGCCCATGTTCCCCCCTCACCACCACTGAAATAAAACTCTTCATTAAAGCCCAACAGCAATTAAACTATTTTTAACCTTCACTCGACATACAAGGCAACCTGAAATTTAGAGCAAGGTTTAAAGAGAGACACATCTTGCCCTAGTCAGTTTGGATCTGTGGATGGAGCACTGGCTTGTGGACTGAAGGGTCCTGGGTTCCATTCTGGTCAAGGGCACATGCCTGGGGTGTGGGCTCAATCCCCAATGGGGGGCGTGCAAGAGGCAGCTGACCAATTATTCTCTCTCATCATTGATGTGTTTTTTTTTTTCTTTACTACATCTGTAATTTTCCTATGTGATATGCATATATTGTTGGTTTGAGTCATGGACTGTAAACTTTAACTACCGTATTTGCCGGCGTATAAGACGACTTTTTGGCCCTGAAAAATATGCCTCCAAGTGGGGGGTAGTCTTATATGGTGAGTATATAACAAACTCTGTATTTTTAGTGGAAATTTTAGTGGGTCGTCTTATACGCCCAGTCGTTTTATAAGCCGGCAAATACGTATTTTTCAGGGCCAAAAAATCGTCTTATACGCCGGCAAATACGGTATTGGCTTTCTCATAGGTAAAATGGGAGATAGCTTTTTCGCTGTCTCCCACCTCTGCTTCCCATTTCTCTTTCTGCCAATATAGTTTTATTGCAATTTTTGGTTAAATCTGATTTCATTATTATAATGATGTAAATACCGTTTATTACAGAGTCAAGGATTGTATTGTGCTTATGCTTCCTTTCTTGTAAGCTTTTTGATATTCCTAGAGTTAATACTTGTTTCCTCCCCCATTTGCCTAAATTTCTCAGTTCTGATGGATGGTTTCTTAACATGATTGTTCACAAAGTTAAAAGTACCAGGTAACTTACCAGATAACTTTCCTGCCTTCAGCATCTTGCTCCACGCTGACTTGTTCCTCTCTGGGCCATTACCCTGGGACTTCCTGCCATTATCTTAAAAATCCCATTGGACTCTCCCTTGTGTTTGATCCTGTTTCCTGAATCCCACGTCTTTCTCTTTTTTTGATTTATTAATCCCCTATTTCCATAAACTTATTCTCAAATAGCTTCCTGAGAAAGGATTCGTGGGAGAAAAGTCTTTTGAGGCTTTCAAACCTGAAATTTTCTTTATTCTCACACTAGATTTATAATTTGGCTGAGAATAGAACTTAATACTGAAAAAAAAATATTTTTTTTACCTTAGAATTTTGAAAGGATTGTTTCATATTTTCCAGTTTCCTGTATTACAACTGAGAATCGGCCATACACATTCCTAGTTATTTAGATGTAACTCTTTTTTTCTCTTTAGAAACTTCTACTAAACTTGGTGTTCTGAAATGTTATCACAAATGGATTGTATTCTTTGTGCTGGCACTTGACAGGCCTTTTAATCTGGAAACTCAAGCCTTTTAGTACTAAGATTTTTTTCTTAAGTGATTTGTTTGATAAATTTCTTCCCTTTTTAAATTTTTGCTTTCTCTTTCTAGAACTGTGAACTGCCTGAATTGATCCTCTAATTTCCCAGATCATTCTCTCCTATAGTCTTTCTCTTTGTTATTTTATTCCCCTTTCTGGCAGACTCCCTTGAATTTACCTCCCACCCTTTCTATTGATTTTTTTCCAACTTAAATATTTTTTCAACTTTGGCTATTGCATATTTAATTTTCAGTGCTCTTATAGATTTCCTACATCCATTCCTCCTTCTATAGCGTCCTCTTATTGCTATCATCTCTCCAAAGATTATAAACAAGTTTTTTTTCCTTCTTGATCTTTTCTCTAAATTCCCTTTTCCTTTTATTTCTTCTGGTCTTTGGTTTTCATCTTGGGGGTCTTTTTCAAATGTCTGGATTCTTAGCTGTTCATGGATGTTTGAGTCCATCACTAAGAAGCTGACAACTCTGTGTGCTTGGGTGGGTTTGTTTCTGGTGACCTTCACTGTAGGCCAGTGGTTAGCAACAGGGATAGATCTCAGATGCATTTTGGAAAGTTGTGAAGATATTTAGTTGTCACAATTATTGAAGTGCTGTGACATAATATATACATGTATGGTCTTTGTCCCTGGCTCCTGGATAAAGAGTTTCCAAAACCCTTGTATTTTATGAGAAATAACATTTATGAGTAATAGGGGTGCTGTTGATTAATTTTCTTGCAGTAGAAGTATTTTCTGTTCTAATGAGGTTCTTTTTGGTGGGCTCCTGGGTAGCTTTAGGATGGGTCACTAGAAAGGCCAAATCATGATTAGAAAATTGGAACTTTTTCTAATTTCCCAACTCCTATCTTCTGGGGAGGGGAGAAGGGCTGGAGATTGGGTTAATAATCAATCATGACTACGTGATGAAGCTTTCATAAACGTACCTAAACTACAGTGCTTAGAACACTCCTAGGTTGGTGAACACATTTAGGTGTTGGAGGGTGGCACACCCCAAATTCCATAGGGGTAGAAGCTCTTGGGCTCCGGATTCTTCCAGACCTCACCCTATGTACCTCTTCATCTTGCTGTCCAACTGTATCCTTTATCATTTTTTAAATAATACACTGGTAAACATAAGGTAATGTTTCCCTGAATTTTGTGAGCCATTACAACAAATTATCCCCCTGAGAAGGGGATTATGGGAATCCTGATTTATAGCCAGTTGGTCAGAAGTACAGGTGACAACCTGATTTATTGTGCTTAGCCTCTGAAGGGGGGGGGGCAGTCTTGTAGGAGTAAGCCCTTAGCCTGTGGGATTTGTGCTAACTCTGAGTGGGGCCAACATTAAATTGTAGGCCATCCCATTGGTATCTGAAGAGTTGGAGAACTGGTTGGTGTGGAGAAAACCCCCACATGTTTGGTTCAGAAGTGTTGTGAGTGTAGAGGAACCAAGTTCCCCTTTAGGGGCCTACTAGTGTACTAGCATAGTACGTGAAGGCCAAGGACGCTAGTTGATGCAGGGCAGGCCCACACAACCAAGATTGCCATATGTCTAGAGCAGGGGTGGGCAAACTTTTTGACTCGAGGGCCACAATGAGTTCTTAAACTGGACCGGAGGGAGGGCCAGAACAAAAGCAACCTGACCATGCTGGCACTCTCCTCTTGGGCTGCTGGTGAAGGAGCGGAGGGGAGAGCAAGAGAACCCTCTGCTCTTTCGGCTCCGGGGCCAGATAGAACAGCCGAATGGGCCGGATGTGGGCCGTAGTTTGCCCACGGCTTGTCTAGAGTCACCAGATTAAATACAGGAACCCCATGAAAATCAAATTTCAGATAAACAACAATTATTTTTTGCATCAGTATGTCTCAAATATTGCATTTTGATCTGGTGACTCTGTGTTCTACTCCACTTTCAATGTCTTCCTGGACAGTTATTTGGTGAAAAACCTGTTTTAATGTTTGATCCAGCATATCAACTTTGCCTTATCTATAAATGAAAGCCAGGGTTCCTATGACTTGGATTAAATTTAATTTTATATCCTAGCTCTAGAAATAACCTCCTCTCCCGTCCCCCCCCCCCCGCTCTTAGCCATTCTCTCGGGTTATGGAGAAACACCTAGTCATTCTCTCAGGTAATACAGAAAACACGCAGCAAACAGTAGCTTGGACCTGACTAATGGTCACACGGTCTGGACCTCTGGCAGGCTAAAGATAACATCTTGACTTAAGTTTTGTTTCGGCTTCAGAGCCCTGAGGTAGAATGACTCCCCAGCTTCACCATCCCATAAGACAAGCTAGAGACACACCAGAAAAAAACTTCTTAAAAGTGTCCTTAAGACCTGAAGAAATGACTTATTACCCTTATCTCATCTCTGGCCAATCAGTGCCTAGCATGACCCCGTACTTCCTAACCCGTGGTGTCTTGTGATTTTGCCCTACATGTCCTTGGGGAGCTAGGGTTTTAGAGCACAACGTTCCCCATCGCCATATTTTCCAATTCAATATTAAACTATACTTTTTCTTTCCATACTGCAAACTCTTGCTCATGCATTCCTCATTGCACACAGATAGGCAGAATCAAGAAAAAAAAACAAAAACATTGGGGTTCTGGTAACATAAATACAAATAATTTTTTCACCTGGATTTAATATACCCTGAGATTTCTATAGATTTGCATTTCTAATAATGCAGCTACCCTTTAACTAAGGGAGACTAGACTTTGTTTTGTTAAGAATTTAATCAAGGGTTTTCACCATTTAGAAAGATGTACCATGTTTCCCCCAAAATAAGACATCCTCTGAAAATAAGACCTAGCGCATCTTTGGGAGCAAAAATTAATATATAAGACACTGTCTTATTTTCTGGGAAACAGGGTATTACTGACAACAGTCTTGCTTGTGATCAATGCACTGATAGTAGTCTATAATTGGAATTGTCTTAGTCATGCTAATTCAAATATACTAATTTAGACCTTATTTTAAAATGGCAACTATACAAAATGTAGTAAGGAAAATATCAACAACATTCAGTTGAACATGATCTAACTTCTCTTAAGTTCAAACTTATTCATTGTAAGATGAAAGCATCCATTATGTTTGCCAGGGTGTTCTGCCCACACGCTCTCATAATGAAACACATGCTATTGCATTATAATTACTTTCCTTTTATTTCTCCTTTGTAAGCGCATTATAATGTATTTTTAAAAATCATGTGTAGGTTTATTATTTTAACTAGTAATTTCATTTCAGATAGTAAAGGGATATTAAAGTATTTATTTTTTAAAAGGAGGTGGTGTTACAGCATGGTCAAATCTCAGAATAATTACGCTTCATGAAAGAAGCCAGGTAAAAAGTACACATACCTTTAATATTCTTTAAAAACAATATTTTTATTGAGTTCAGAGAGGAAGGGAGAGAGAGATAGAAACATCAACAATGAGAGAGATTCATTGATTGGCTGCCTCCTGCATGCCCCACATTGGGGATCGAGCTCAAAACCCAGACAAGTCTCCTGATCAGGCATCTAACCTTGACCTCCTGGTTCATAGGTCGATGCTCAATCACTGAGTCACATGGGCTGGGCAGTAAAGCTGTTTTTTTAGAAAAAGATGATGGGTCGGATAGAGTTGAGGCCACTGCTTCCAGCAATTGAGCAATGATGAGATTTTTGCGCTGAGGTGCTTCCACGTGTCAGTATCCGTAAGATATGAGATCTTTCTCCAAATGTGGTTCAACTCTCCAGATCAAGTTGCTCCAATCTCCCTTCCGGAGCACGTGGGCCTGGCTGTCAGCATTCCTAGAAGTAAGCAGCTGAAGGGCAAGGGGGCCTCGCGGTCAGCCTGCAGTCTTTTACTTAATCCCACGTGTTCATGCCATCTCCTCACCCCATCTTTTAGATTCCTCTCATTAATAATCCATTAATATTTACAGGTCCCCTTCCTCTAGAATACATGCTTTAAATATACATGCTCAAGTAGAACACTTAAGAAAAAGAAAAGCCTTTCTGGCAATCATGTATTTAGATGACTCGTGGATGGCAGAATTAGTTAGTTACTAAGCGAGACCAGGACAGACATTTGGAGTTGGTGGAGACATTTTAACCCAGGGCTCCCCATTCTGTGTGAAGGCAATGGCCCTTCTGCCATTTTATTTATTTATTTATTTTAAAAATATATTTTATTGATATTTTACAGAGAGGAAGGGAGAGGGACAGAGAGCTAGAAACCTTGATGAGAGAGAAACATTGACCAGCTGCCTCTTGCACACCCCCCACTGGGAATGTGCCCGCAACCAAGGTACATGCCCTTGACCGGAATTGAACCCAGGACCTTTCAGTCCGCAGACCGACGCTCTACCACTGAGCCAAACCGGTTTCGGCCCTTCTGCCATTTTAATAGTGGCAACCATTTGGTGAGCCAGGCACCACAAATACGTTTCATTTCACAGATGTGGCTACCGAGAATCAAATAAGTGAGAAAACAAGCCCAAAGACTCAGAGCTGGGAACCACATCAGACAGACAGACGGGCCCCCCCGAGCTGGAGATTCCACCAGCATCCAAACAAGAACTCTGGCTGTGAGGATAGTAAGTAGAACTTTGGGAGTAAGGGGGAAACCTTTTTGGGGTCATTCTTGCCAAGGCTGTGAGAACACAGCAGGTCCCCACTTGTCTCCCTGCCTGAGATGCTGAGGGGCAATCTCTTCACTAGGCCATCATGTCTTCCACGTAGAGAGCTTGCTGTCAGGAGACCCAGTTTCAAGTTTCTGCTCAGTTGCTATCTTGAGTGGTCGCTAATCTGTGAAGGAGGGGGGCATTTGACTGGACAAATCTAAAGTTCCACTCAATTTGGAAATGCTGGGAGTCCATATGTTTATCTTTCCCAGAGGTATTTGCGTTGGGGGGTGAAAGGCCTTTCGCTGCTGCCTCGGAGGCTCCCCCACAATGCCCTGAGCTCAACAATCTTGAGCAGCTGTCTACCCAGGGCCACCCCTCTCCCGTGCCAGGCCCTGGGAGCATAGGAGTTAAAATAGCACACCCTGCCCTGCTCCAGGCAGAGGAGTTGTAAGGCTTAATCATGTCTCAGCTCTGCAGGCAGCTGTGACTCACTGCAGCGCGGTGCTTATGTAAGTGCCCAGGAGCAGGCGGCATTACATACGTGCTGGCAGCCACAGACCTCTCCCATTTGCTCACTGCTATTGTTGTTAGTCTTTCATTGGGATACAGGCTTCGTCTGAGTTCATCTTTAGAATGGAAATGGAAGCATTATTAGAAAACAGGCTGAACAGGAATTGTCGATCAGTCAGAGAGAGAGCCCAGCCCTTGGGAAAGCTGGGATCAGAATGTGAAAGACCCTGAGCCTTGAACCTGCATCACCAAGCCCTGGCTTACCCCCTCTCTTTGCCTCTTCCCTCCTTCCCACCTGTGTGGTCCACCTCCCCTCCCCTCTATAGATGCCCCCTCACCCCCCACACATAGCCCTACCCCTATCAGGAGCCTCAGGCGGAAAAAGTGAGGCCCGGAGAAGGGACTGTCCCCCGTCATGTAGTGAGTCAATGCGTGTGCTTTGGGGGAGAGGGCACAGGAATAGGAGAGCTGGGATTCCTCAGCTGGGGCAATATTCCTGGGGGGAAAGGATAGAAACCAGCTTCTCAGATTCCTCCAGTCAGATTGCACACTTCAACCTCCGCTGTCATCCCAAGCCATAGCCTGGACTTTAGCTTTCTCGCCATCTCCATTGTCGAGGATTCATTCTACTTCCGGGTTTATTTCTCCTATGTCCCTTTCCCTGTCTGATGCTCACTTTCCCATCTGTGCTCCTATCCACACATACAAACTACAAAAAGAAAAAGAAAAAACGAGCCTCCTCCCTCACTTAACCCATCACTCTTTCTCTGTCCTTCCGTTTGCAAATTTCTTGACACATCAGACAGACAGACGGGCCCTTGCTGCTTCTGCTTCCTCATCTCCCATTTGTGTCTTTTGACTCTGCCGAGCAATGAACTGTCTGTGCAGTCCCCTGTGACCTTCTCATTGCTCAATCCCACAGCCGTTTTTAGTCCTTATCCAATTTAACTTCTTGGCAACATGTGACATGCTGACCAACTGCTCCCTCTTCTAACTCTGTCCCCTTGTCCCCCGTGGCCCATCACTTTACTACTCTACCTACCTCTTAGAAATAATCACCTCCTCTCAGTCTCTCCTGTCATTTTCTCTCCCCTGGCATGAATATCAATTATATGTGTAAGTACACACAAGTATTTGTAAGTAGGCACATATTGATTTTTTGTCTCCTTCCAAAAAGGTTAAACAGCTGACAGAAATATGCACACTAGGATAGTAAAAAAAATAAAGGAATGAGATGGAAATGGTCAGAAATTAAGAGTTAATTGTAGCCCAGCCGGTGTGGCTCAGTGGTTGAGCATCGACCTATGAACCAGGAGGTCACAGTTCATTTCCTGGTCAGTGCAGGCTCGATCTCCTGTAGGGGGCGTGCAGGAAGCAGTCAATCAATAATTCTCTCTCATCATTGATGTTTCTCTCCCTCTCCCTGCCTCTCTAAAATCAATACTATATATATGTATAACTTTTTTTTTAAAGTTAGTTCTCATTACAAGAAAAAATTTTTTAAAAAGCAACAACAGTAAATTGTAGGTATAATAAATGAAGAATGTTGCCAAAACCGGTTTGGCTCAGTGGTAGAGCGTCGGTCTGCGGACTGAAAGGTCTCAGGTTCGATTCCGGTCAAGGGCATGTACATTGGTTGCGGGCACATCCCCAGTAGGGGGTGTGCAAGAGGCAGCTGGTCGATGTTTCTCTCTCATTGACATTTCTAGCTCTCTATCTCTCTCCCTTCCTCTCTGTAAAAAATCAATAAAATATATTTAAAAAAATAAATGAAGAATGCAAACCTTTATCCAAAAAAACACACACCATGAAATCATTACCCAACAAATCCGATCTTGTGACTCTCCCACCAAAAAACCTGATGACACATCATTGCCCAACTCCTTAGCTTATTCTGCCTTAGCTTATTCTGTCACGGTGAGATCTCATTTTGCTCTTCCAGCTCATTTCCTGCCTCTGGGCGTTGGTGCAAGCTAATCCCTCAGCTTAGAATACACTATGCCGACTCCCCTTTCTCCTGTGGCCCATTCAACACACATCTACTCATTTTTAAAGACAGTTTCAACATCACCTTTGCTGTTGAAGCCTTCCCCAGCTCCTCCTGCTATAATTGTCCCTCCACCAGTCTCGGTTTCTGCGTGTGGACAATGGGAATGATCATGGAATCTGCTTCGTTGTAAGGACCAACGAGAGACACGCAAAGTGCTTAACACAATGCCCACTTGTGAACATTTACTAGCTGTTGACAACTAGCTATTTTACCCTCTTATAAATGGAGAGGACAATAGCTAGGAAGACTAGGCTATTTTCTGAAGTTAATTAAGATCCCAATGACGGAGCTTAGACTAAGCCCCCTGATTCCTCATCTGGGCCACTGGCTCTTCTATCTCTGCCTATATGGCCTCTCATCTGTCTGGGATGTTCCTCTCTGGAAAATCCTTTCTATTCTGAATGTTGATCCCCTCAGGTTTAGGCACTACTAGCTTGTGTAACTTGATTGGTGCAAGTGTGAGTACAGGTTCAGTTCAGCTCTAATCCTGTTGCCTTAATCTTGCTGGAACCATTGTGCCTGCCATGTAGCTGCTAAAACAGAGTGGTCTCAGTGTGACCCAGATTGCCAAATGGATTTAGAAGCCAGGGAGAAGGTGCCCCGGTGCCAGTGGCCAGCCAGGTGCAGGGGCAACCAGCTCCAACCAAGGCATTTGCCTGCCTGTGGTGCCAGGAGAACTGGGGTGACCTGAAGTTTGGCTTTTAGTTTGCCAGGGTGGCTTCCCCAGGGCCACCTCCTCAGCAACCTTCTGCCTGTGGGCACTCAGCAGGGCATGGGTGTGGGTATCTGCCTGGGTAACTCACCCTTCGGTAGGTTCACAGACCTTGTGCCAATTCTAAAGAGGTTACTTGTCAGCCAAGTAACACTCCCGGGCCAGAGTCAGGGATCCAGTGTCATAGTCACTCAGCAGCATGCCTTTAACTGGGGGCTGGGAAAGCTCATAAGAATTATACCAACACTAAGCAGTAGCCATTACCCATGCATATTCAGAGGGAGGACATAGGAGGCTCTGGGAGGTCAAGTGACTCACACAAGTGACTCACACTTGCCTCTTTTAAAAAATATATATATATATTATTGATATTTTATAGAGAGGAAGGGAGAGAGATAGAGAGCTAGAAACGTCGATGAGAGAGAAACATAGACCAGCTGCCTCCTGCACACTCCCCACCAGGGATGTGCCCGCAACCACTGTACATGCCCTTGACTGGAATCGAACCCGGGACCCTTCCGTCCGCAGACCGACGCTCTAGCACTGAGCCAAACCGGTTTCGGCTCACTTGCCTCTTAGGTGGTGTTTATACAAGGTGTGCCTGACCCTGAGCCCAGGTTCTTTTTCTTTCTTTCTTTCTTTCTTTCTTTCTTTCTTTCTTTCTTTCTTTCTTTCTTTCTTTCTTTCTTTCTTCCTTCCTTCCTTCCTTCCTTCCTTCCTTCCTTCCTTCCTTCCTTCCTTCCTTCCTTCTTTCTTTCTTTCTTTCTTTCTTTCTTTCTTTCTTTCTTTCTTTCTTTCTTTCCTTCCTTCTTTCTTTCTAATGCCTTGCACACTGTCCAGAAAAGTAAAGGAACATATGAAGGCCTTTAGTAGCCATATAAGGCACTCTACAAATGTAAGCTACCGTGTTAGCACTTCTTGAGGCCCCAGTGCTACCCTACACATGGGGACGTGCTTCTGATGAACACGTTTGGGTGACGTGTATGAGGATGTGCCCCGAGGAGAGCACTTGCTGGCCCTGGAAGGCAGGCATCGCACAGCATAGTTGGAAGAGTGCGTTTAGCGAGCACATGGGGGTGGGGGGCGCCATGTTGAAGTTGGGGGGCTGGTGCTAGCGCTGAGATCTTGAGCAGGTTTCTCTCAGGTCCTCCCTATTAATATGAGAGGCTGGGGGAGGTGACTTTGAAGTTCCTTGCTTTAATAAAGGTTTTCATGTGGTGTCAACTCTCTCCCTGAGACAAGTGCTATTAAAACACTACAGCGAGTGCATAGTGTCTTACACGTGTGTGGAGTTTCCTTAGCACTGTCCATTGCTTGTTCACATTTCGAAGTGCATTTCAGTTTATCTTATTTTACCCAGCACAGTATTTTCCATGCTACATGGTAATTAACTGAGTAATTAATTTTTATGGCACCTTCCCTCTGATATGCTCCAGGCAGACCTCCCGTGACCTTCCTAGCAGACATTGGACTATCTATGGATCTCAAGGAGAGGAACGGCAGGGTGGCATCTGACAGGCCTGGAGAGAGGTGGCTGGCAGGCACTGAAGGTCCTGAGGGTGGCAGTCGGAGAGGGCAGCCGGAGAGGCAGCACCAGCTGGTGGCCTGCAGCTGCGTCTGGTTTGGCCCACGCGCTGTTTTAAAGAAAGTCAAGATTGTGGCTAAAATGGAAAATCAGGATACTTTATATTAAAAGTCAGTATTTTGTTTAAAAAGCAGAAGCTTTGCCCTAGCCAGTTTGGCTCAGAGGATAGGGCATCGACTTGTGGACTGAAGGGTCCCAGGTTCGATTCTGGTCAAGGGCACATGCCCAGGCTGTGGATTCGATCCTCGGTGGGCGGCATGCAGGAGGCAGCTGATTGATGTTTTTCTCTCTCCCTCTCCCTTCCTCTCTAAAATCAATAAAAATAGATGAAAATAAGTAAATAAATAAAAATAAAACAAAGAAGATTCTGTTGAAAAATAGAAAAGGGCTAGATTGAACCTGAACTCCCACCTGCCCACCCCACCTTTGGCCAGGCGTCGCCTCCCAGGACACACTGTCCAGTCCTGCCCCGGGCTCCCTCCACCTGCTTTCCTCATCACTGTCACCCGCACTGCAGGCACTGTGTCCAGCTACGTGGGAACTAAGTTGTGCTCAAACAAACTAATTAAATTTCCCAAATGTCATACTGCAACCTGACCAACCTTCATTATACCACAAATGGACTGCGTTTTATGTGAGATTTTGTGCGTAGAGGTGTATCTTACTTCCCAGAGCTGGCTATGAAAGTAGTATCCCTTCTATGCTGGGAAGGGAAAGGGATAGTTAGAAAAATCAATGGGAGAGAAATACCGATCAGTTGCCTCCTGCACATCTCCTACTGGGGATGTGTCATTGACAGGAATCTAACCCGGGACCCTTCAGTCCGCAGGCCGACGCTCCATCCACTGAGACAAACCAGTCAGGGCTATTAAATTATTTAGAAAGAGAGAGGAGTGGAGAGGTAGACGCTCAACCAACTGAGCAACACCAGCCAGGGCTGTCCTAAGTATTTTAACTGCCACAACTCCTGCTCCATCTGAGGCACAGAAAAGTGGGGCAACTTCCTCTGTGTCACACAGCCAGGAAATGGCAGGACTGGGGTGGGAACCCAGGCAGTCAGACGCAGTCATACTCCCAACCTCATACAGGTGCATCGTCTCATTTGTGAGAGGCCCACCTGCCAACCCCCGCCTCACACGGAGCACACGGGATCATGTGCGCAAAGGCACTGGGTAAATGGTAACGTGCTTTATAAATGTGAGTTATTTCCAGTAGTTACTGTAACCTGCAGGTCAGGATTCCAGCCAGATGCAAGCCACAGGCTGAGGTTACCCTGCGCGTCAGGGTCTCTCCGGCTCTGGCTCCGTGGCTGCTACATGGGGAGGGGGGGTGTCACCAGCACTGATTCTTGAAATCCCAACATGGTGTGAACAAGGAATCAACTGGGGGCCACACAGGGTGGAAGCTGCGGTGTGGGGTCCATTTTCAAAGGCACCAGTTTATTCCAGTGCCTCCTTCTCCCACCACAGAGGTAAGCCCACCCACATCCACTGCCCCTTGTTGGAAGGTCCAGGCTTGGCCACTGCCAGGGAGATCAGGAGGTTCACACATCGCCTCTTTGGGCTGTTCCCAGGGCATCCATGTGCGGGTGTGCTGTGTGTGGACCGCACACAGACCCTGACCGAGGGAGGAAGTGAGCACTGGAACCTCGCTCAGGCTGTTAGCACACTGTGTGTCCTGGCGTGGGCTGCACCTGCGGGACGGAGAAAAGTCTGTCTCTTCCTCCGAAGGTGCTACCTGAGAGTCTCTGGTGCGTCTTCCCAATTGGCCTGCCCAGAGGGGCACCCTTTTCAATTCACATGAGGGTCCACGTGGGCGAGTGGGGTTCCTGGTTGTGTACCCTAAAGAGGCAGAAGACAGATTCCGTTTCTGCCCAGGAAGTCTGCCTCCAGCTCTCAATTTCCCTCAGTCAGACCCATGGATCCGCTCCCTGGCAAGCTGACAGTTCTCTGTGCAATCCATTCTCTCCTATGGCCTTATGCCGTTCACTCTCCTCCCCCTCCCCCTCCCCCTCCCCCTCCCCCTCCCCCATCTGACCCAAGGAGGTGATCTGGGGCCAACTTCCAAGTTCCAAGGCCAGCACCCCCATTTGCTTCCCCTTCAACCTCTGTTCCTGGTTCCATTTCCGGTAACCTGCCTCCCGGCCTGTGCCTTCCAGTTCCCTAAGAATTCCCCTAAGTTCCCGTGCTCAATTGCACATTCCCACCTGCGGATAACTTGCCTGACCGGACTTCCAGGTGCCGCTCTGTGGATATTGCCTGCCCTCTGCCCACCTTCTGAGTCTGAGCCCTGCTTCATCCCCTGCTACTCACCACCCGCTTCCCCCAGAGCCGGAGGCTGCCCGAGAGGGTGACACCCAGCCTCACCTGCCTGACAGAGCATCTGGGATCAGGTTGGGTCAGAGGGTCACTTCCCTCGGTACGTATCCCTTGCCCAAGGGTGAGGTCGGGCTGCTTCAGACCCTCCCTGCTGGACTGTGTAAGTAAACCACCGTGCTCAGACAGATCCAGAGGGATGACCCACTGGGGCTCCCGTACCCTGAGCACCTACACGTGGCGCCAGGATACAGGAGGGTGTTTAATAGCTACTGAACCTTTTTGGCGGCTGATTCTATAGCCATTCTTATCTGAAGGTGATTCAGAATTCCTGTAAGTGGGTGTGGTGGTGGTTGGAGAGAATATTAAAATCTCCCTTCTCCTACTGAGACTCATTCTTCCCCCCTCCGACCCCTCAGAAGCACACCCTCTTACAATCATTGCACTGGAGTTTCTTTGTTGACTTTAGCTCCGATGTGACAACTCTAGGTACGAGAAGGGATAAGTTCCTCTATTTCTCACTTGCTGCCTCCTGTGTCATCTCCAATTATACATGCCTTTTCCCATCAGCCTGGCTCCCTGCCTTTGCTCAGCAGGTGGTTTTGGGGGACCAGGGTGATTACACCAGAAGCTTGCCCCAAGCTTGGACTGTCTCTGACGTCCCCAGGATTAAGCCGACCGGTGTTGACAACTCAGCATCTCTTATCCCTCCCCCACTCACTCCCCTCCCCTTGCCCCCAGCCCCCCAACCAAGCTGGCTGGAGATCCCAAGGCCAGTGGTCCTTGGATGGGTGCCCCCTTCCACCCTACCAGAAGCTCAGGGAAACCTCGCATCTCGGGAGTGCTCGGTGCCAGTAATTAGAACAAAGAGTCGAGCTTGGGGATGTCAGGGGTGTTGGCTTTAACACCTCCTAGCCCTCCACTTCCCCACAGAGGCAGATAGGAAAGGGGCTCATTATCCCTGTTGATACTCTGGTCTGGGAAGTGACAGGGTGCATCAGAGGGCCCATCCAGAGGGGAAGCTAGAAATCCTACTGCCTGGTGCCCCTGCTCTCCAAGCTCAGCCAGGTAGCAGTGTCATCAGCCGTCCAGGGTTATGCAAGTCTCCTAGCCTCCGCCCACACCCAAACCCACCCAGCGGGGCAGGGCTCTGACTCATTCCCACGTGACCGGGCAACCGGGTTTTGGAGACTGACCTTGGCAAGAGGAACAGTTAGGCGGGCTTGGGGCGAACTGGGAAGGGCATACAGCACGCGTTGGTGCTGGTCTCACGGAGGCAGGTGTTTGCATGAAATAGGAGACAGTGGGCTGCGTTGTCTTTTCCCTCTCGCTCCCTTAATTCATTCCTCCCCCCTCCTCTGGAACCCAGGATCCTACTGCTTCTGCCTCAATGGTCAGAGCTTCTACCCGAGAGTCCCCATCAAGTGAGGAAGACTATCTATGCCCAGTTCTCCTCTCCTTGGCTCACTCACTAGATCTCACTTGTCTGTGAGGCTCACCTCTCTGTAGAGTCCCCATCAAGTGAGGAAGACTATCTATGCCCAGTTCTCCTCTCCTCGGCTCACTCACTAGATCTCACTTGTCTGTGAGGCTCACCTCTCTGTAGAGGCTCACACACCCTACACCTTCTAGTGCCTCTACGCCTCCATGCTCTCCCCCTCCACATGGCCCGCTCTACCACCCTCTCTCTCACCTCCTGGCTCGGCATGGCTCACCTCTCCCCACACCACTCTTCTGCATCCCTCCCCCCTCCTCTCCAGCCGCTGCACACCTTTTTTGTTGTTCTTATTTACCTCCTCTCAGTAGCTGTTAGGTTGGAAAGGCACTGACAAGCTAAAATAGGTCTCTCTACCTGGGGAAGAACATCGTTCTTCTATACGGCTATCTTTCAGGTAGCACCTGCATTCTCTAACCGTGAGAAAAACGGAAAAAGCTCTATTTGTAGCGGAAGGATTTCAGACATTAGCAGAGGCCAAGGGGGGTGAAATTGTAGGTGGAGGAGTCTGCCTGTTCACCGTCTAACCATGCTTTGCAGGCAGGGAGTTACCCAGCTTGCATAGGAGCGGCCCTTTGCTGCCTTCACGTGGGCCCATCTCGCCAGGCTCCTAAAACCCCGATGCCGGCAGTGCTTGTGTTCCAAGCAGGTCCTTTTGCAATGCTGGCTTGTGGGTCAGTTTGGGGTTTGCTGAAATTTTCAGTGTTTTCCCTGTTTGTTGAGATCAATATATCCCCCATTCGACCTTTTCAGTTAGATGCTCTCAGTCTGATTGTCTACAAGGGTGGGCAAACTTTTTGACTCGAGGGCCACAATGGGTTCTTAAACTGGACTGGAGGGCCGGAACAAAAGCAACCTGACCATGTTGGCACCCTCATCTTGGGCTGCTGGTGAAGGAGCGGAGGGGAGAGCAAGAGAACCCTCTGCTCTTTCGGCTCCGCAGGCCGGATAGAACAGCCGAACGGGCTGGATCCGGCCCGCAGGCCGTAGTTTGCCCATGGCTGGAACAGATTGTGGGCGAGAAAGAGAAAAGTGGGGGGAAAGCAACAACTTTCTGTAAGCATGATAAAAATGTTTGAACTTAACATTGACTGAGAAATGGGTAGAAAAGACCTTATATATATGAAGGTATATACAAATGTCCCAGAGAATCTGGACAAACTCTTATAAATGATTTTGGTTATTACTCTGTGGTGAGCAGCTGCAGACAGAAACACTGGGCATGTGGCTCTGGAATGGTTGATACATGTCAGTGATCAGAACACATGTACCTAACTGCACAGAAACCCTGACGGATTGCTAATAAGTAATTTTTACAACTGTTCTTCTCCAGTTTCACTTGGTTGGGTGAGGGATTGGGAGTTTTCCAAAGGATGGTTTACATTGCAAGATTCCTGAGTGAGATGTGGATGGAACTACTACATAGTACAGCAGCTGCCCCGGGGCAGTAGGAGGCCCAGCACCCGGATGCATCAGTGCCTGTGAACCCCCACCCGGGATCTCAGCTCAGCTTGTGCGACAGGCTGTCAGTTTGGGGTTTATGCCACATTGGTTTAGATGTTTAGATGAGTCAGGGGATTCTATGAAAGTCACACAGGAGTCTGGAAACCACCTAACTTAAACTGTTGCTTAATTGTAGTGCCCCGTGTATTTTCCGGGCCATGTTTGATGTTTGGGCTGGGATGTCAGAGGCCGTTAACATGTGCCTAAGACTACAGATTCTGGAGACTTGTTTAGAATCAAATTCTAGGTCTATTGCTTGCTAGCTGTGTGACCTTGGGCAAGTTACTTAAACGTTCTGATTTGTTTCCTTACCCGGGTTAAATGGATTAATTTCACATAGAAGAGTGTCCAATACATAGTAGGCACGTAACGAGCATTAGCTTATTACTGTTATTATTTAGAGAGAGAGTTCAGAAATTGAATTGGACTGCTACTAAAAGACTGTAAATAACTGTACTTTAAACAAAATTCGAGCTTTACTTTGTTATTGTTTTTCTTTTTTTGTAAAAGAAGTCTAGAGGTATGAAATTCAAAACTCATTCTACCCACCTGCTCTGCCATTGACAGCGCATGGCTTTCCTCTCTAGGTTGCTCACGGTCCAACAGAGCCGCTGAAAATCCAGCCATCACATGGTTTCCAGGCAGGAAGCAGGAGGGAGCGAGGAAGAACAAAGAGAGAGGAGCAATCTTCAGCTGCCTGTGCCCTTTTAGGGAGTATTTTCTGGGCACCGCTTCCCACCCCATTCCCAACAGCTTCTATTCATGTCTCCTTAGCTAAAATACTGTCACACGACCCTATGGGTTTAACGGAGGCTCAAAAGTGTAGTCATTCCAAATAAAATTGAGGTTGTGTTACTCAGGAAGAAGAGGACAGTAAGCCCGATTGGATAGGCAAATGGTAGTTGTTACCTAGTTGTATCTGAACACAGGGTAGTGCTTTTATTGTCATGATTGGTTATTTTTATACTGTTGATGATTTGGAAGTTGCTAAGTGAGGTGAAAAGTACCTGTAGATGCACAAAGCCACTGAGGAAGCTGTTATCAGGTTTAGAAAGGGATGTGGCTCTTTAATAGCTCTATGAATGCCTTTGATTGCCGATCTGATCTAATCTGTTTGGCAAACTTTAAAAACAATAGCTGAGCCGAAACCGGTTTGGCTCAGTGGTAGAGCTTCGGTCTGCGGACTGAAAGGTCCTGGGTTCAATTCCGGTCAAGGGCATGTACATTGGTTGCGGGCACATCCCCGGTAGGGGGTGTGCAAGAGGCAGCTGGTCGATGTTTCTCTTTCATTGACGTTTCTAGCTCTCTATCTCTCTCCCTTTCTCTCTGTAAAATATCAATAAAATATATTTAAAACAAACAAACAAAAAACAATAGCTGAGAGGAATTGTGGATAACAGCCCTTTGTGCGGCATCTCTCACCTTCTCAATTAAGTGTCTATGAAGGCCTGGCTGGGAGTGGTGAGAGGAAAGCTTATAAACCACCCCCAAAAACTAAGTCTCATGGACAATATAGCCCTAGAATTTCAGAGGAATCTTTACCTTCATAGACAAATGAAGGTTAAGACCAACCTTCTCCTCATTTGGATCATGAAACAGAATATACCAGAGAAACATAAGCCTCTTCAGACTGCCCCACTGTTCACCTCTTGATTCAAAGACCCAGCTGACTGACCCTCTACTTGTGGGGTCCTGTGAGGTAATCAGTGTTGAGTCTCCTCCTCCTTCTTTGTTATCTATCTGCATTTTTTTTAAAAGACAGCAATTCCCCAGAAGTTAGGCAGTAAGTAGTGGGATGGTGTGTGTGTGTGTGTGTGTGTGTGTGTGAGAGAGAGAGAGAGATGGTGTGTGTGTGTGTGTGTGTGTGTGTGTGTGTGTGTGTGTATGTGTGTGTGTGTGATGGTGTGTGTGTGTGTGTGTGTGTGTGTGTGTTGTAGACACCAGGGTGGGGGACCTGGCTGCATCCTGAGAGACATAACCCCTTCAGGGAAAGAGTTGTTAGAATTGGCATTGAGAGAAAGAGCTCTATCAGAACCAGTCAGAAATGTAGCTTTTCAAAGACTGCATTGGTTCGGAGTATCAGGTGCAGGGTTAAATGGGTGAACACCCACTGAAAAACAGAACTTGCCTGATGTTATGTACCTCACCTTGTCCTTCAGCTGTGGAACTGAGAATGGAGTCTGGCTTCATACAAATAGAAATGGAGCCAGGAGAAATCTACACAATAGTGTCTATTGTCAAATACCAAGTTTTAAAAGCATTTACTCCCTAGACTGTTTGGCTTAGTGGCTGGAGTGTTGGCTTGAGGACTGAAGAGTCCCAGTTTGATTCTGGTCAAGGGCATATGCCCAGGTTGCAGGCTTATGTGGGGGGCATGCAGAGGCAGCTGATCAATGGTTCTCTTTCATCATTGATGTCTCTCTCTCTCTCTCTCTCTCTCTCTCTCTCTCTCTCTCTCTCTCTCCCTCCTTCCTTCTCCCTTCCTCTCTGAAATCAATAAACAATATATTAAAAAAAGCATTTATATCTCTGTGACCTTCGGGAAGTTGCCTGACCTTGGTGTCTCAGCATTCACATCCATAAAATGAGATCAGTAATGCTTTTCTTCACTGTTGTTGTGAGGATTACACAAGTCAATAGATGAGAAATACTTAGCACAGTACATAGTAAGCACTCAATAAATTCCAGCTATATGATGATGATGATGATGAAAATCACTATTAAAGAACAATATTTACAGGGAACTCATGCAAATTAACAAAACAATCCAATTAAAAAATGGGTAAATGGCCTAAATAGACATTTTCAAAAGAAAACATACAGAAGGCCAAGAAACACATGAAAACATGCTCAAAGTCATTAATCATCCAAGAGATACAAATCAAAACGACAATGAGGTACTATCTCACATCTGTCAGAATGGCTATCATCAACAAATCAACAAACGACAAGTGCTGGCGAGGATGCGGAAAAAAAGGAACCCTCTTGCACTACTGGTGGGAATGCAGACTGGTGCAACCACTGTGGAAAAAAGTATGAAGTTTTCTCAACAAAAAAAATGGAACTCCCATTTGACTCAGTAATCCCACTTCTAGAAATATATCTGAAGAAATCAAAAACACCAATCAGAAAGGACATATGTACCCTATGTTCATAGCAGCACAATTTACAATAGCTAAAATTTGGAAGCAGCCTAAGTGCCCATCAGTAGATGAGTGTAATAAAAATTTTTTTATATGTTGCAGCAGCATGGATAGACCTAGAGAGCATTATGCTAAGTGAAATAAGCCAGTTGGAGAAAGATAAATATCACATGATCTCACTCATTTGTGGAATATAACGAACAACATAAACTAATGAATAAAAATAAAGCCAGTGCCGAAATCGGTTTGGCTCAGTGGATAGAGCGTCAGTCTGTGGACTGAAAGGTCCCAGGTTCCATCCCGGTCAAGGGCATGTACATTGGTTGCGGGCACATCCCCAGTAGGGGGTGTGCAGGAGGCAGCTGGTCCATGTTTCTCTTTCATCGATGTTTCTAGCTCTCTATCTGTCTCCTGTCCTCTCTGTAAGAAATCAATAAAATATTTTTTTTAAAAAAAATAGAGCCAGAGACATAGAAGCATTGAACAGACTGTCCAACCTCAGAGGTAAGGCAAGGGTTAAGTGATCAACCAAAGGACTCATATGCATGCATATAAGCATAACCCATGGACACAGGCAGTAGGGGGTAAAGGCATGTGCTGGGAAGGGTGAGCAGCTGGGGAGAGGTCAATGGGGGAAAAAGGAGACATATGTAATACTTTAAACAATAAAAATTTTAAATAAAAATAAACTTAAAACAAGAAAAATCGCAATTAAAGAGCAAAGCAACTTAATATAGAACCTGTAAATAAAATACAGAAATAAGGGGAAGGAAAGAGCGGGCTGAATATTAAGAAAATTTCTGGTGTCCTCAGAAGAGTAAAGGAGATGTGATCTTTATGAGACAGGACATAAACCACTCAGAGATAAGAGAATGACGAACTTTTAAAATGCGCACCGAGCCAATAAAGACCAAAACAGATAACAGTGATGTAAGCAAGTTTGAGAAGTTCTCCCAGAATGCAGAGGAAAGTGGGGGGCGGGGGGGGGGGGTAAAGGGGGTGGGAAATCATGTGAGAGAATACAATAGATATAGAGAACAGAACATTGAGATGTGACTTAATAAATAGTTGTTTCTGAAGAAGAGAACAGAATAAACGGGACAGAATACTTCACTGTGGAACATGAGAATATTTTCAGACTGCCAGAGAGAGCCTTCTATGTTGATGGAAATGATTGCTCCTCCATCCCGAGTCAATGAGAAGAGACTCACATTTAGGCAAAATGTGTAAAGCATCCAGTTTGAGGAGGCATGCTTAAAAAGTAGACTGGCTGCATTCATTTCCTTGGTAATACTAAATGCTGAGACAGAACCAAGAGCATTTGCCAATGACATTATTATCTACTTTACGCTCTGCCACTGTCATCTCTTCAATGCAACAGAAGTAGCAGAACAATATTTTCAGAATTAATAATCAAGTTCAGTTCATGACCAGTTTAAAACTAATATGCCAAAGTAACAATTTTTTATTTCCCCAAAGAAGCAGTTTGCTGGGGTGATGCCAGTCCTGCAGGGCATGTTTGGACACATGTGATAGCCCCGCGGGGCTAGGGCACAGGCCTGGGGGAGGTCTGAGGAACCCTCCTCTCATCAGATTGAGACCTCCAAGGGATGCCTGCCCCCCAGGAGTAAGGTTGAACCAGAATAGACAGGCCTTCAGAGGGATTGCAATCAGCTTTAATTAAGTCTCTGAAATTGGGTTAAGGTGATCCCGGGTTGCTAGTGCTTCCAGACACATGACAGAAGTAACAGATTCACTCTGGAAAAAGATTAATTAAAGGTTTAATTCACTGGGAAGATATAACAATGTTAAATATGTATGCATCTCATAATATTATACAATATTTTGAACTGAATAATAATAAAAGCACTATTATCCAAGTTACGTTTTGAGGGAAATCTATCTATCTATACACACAAGTATATAAATATATATTGAAATATATAGAGATATATTTTTAGTTTATATATTTATATATATTTGTATTCAAACACATATGTTAGAAATATATACATATCGATATCAAAATTATTGGCTTACTATAGAAAATAATATTTAAATATATGTGTTTCTATGAACAAGAATAATATGGGAGAAATTAGCTGTATCAAGATTTATGACAATTAAGCAATTGAGCAAGATTTATTACAACTATAGCAATTAAGGCTTTGTGGTATTGATTCAAGGATGGACAAATTTCTCAATGAATTAGAATAGTAAAACAATTATATGGACCCTTGATTATGTCAAAGGTGATACTGTAGAGCAGTGGGAAAAGGAAAGTCTCTTCTCTGAATGTGCTGGGATATTTGGAAACCCATTGAAAAGATGAAAATTAATTTCTGGCTCACACAAAAATAAAATTCAGATAAACTGTTCTTTCAAAGGAAAGGCAAAACTTAAAGCTCCTAGAAGACATTATAAAAGAATATCTTCATGATGACAGGATAAGGAAAGACTTATTAAACTGAACATAAAAAGCACAAATCATAAAAAAGAATATTGATATTTATGAATACATTAAAATAAAAACTTTTGCTCATAAAGAAACATTAAGAAAGTAAAAGAGAAAGCTATAGAGGGAGATTATATGCAGCACATATGACTGACAAAAGGCTAATATTATTTGAAATATGTACAAGATATAAAAAGAATATATTAGAATCCAGGATACAAAGGATCTTAGGGCATGTGTATCTTCACCTTTGGTGGATAATGACAACAGTTTTCCAAAATGGATACCAAATTATATTGTAAAGTGCAGTAACCGGAGCAAAAGTTACCATGAACAGGGACACATTGCAAAGGCCAAGCTGAGTTAGAAATCCTGAGATCAGGGGGTGCAACCAGAGAAGAACTGGACAACATTACAAAGAAAATGACAGTGGCAGAGCATAAGATAGGAATGAGGAAACTTAATACAATGGATTAGAAATAAAGGTGGAAAAGGATTAAAGAGAAAAGAATTAATGTAGAAAGCAGTCAAAAGAGATCCAGCATAGGCATAATTGAGTTTTTGGGAAGAGAAAATCAAAACAACTTAAAAGAAAAAATAGCCCACCTAATAAAAGAGTAATATGCAAATTGACCATATCTCTGCTACACCCACCAGCCACACCCACCAGCCAATCAGAGCGAGTATGCAAATAACACAACCAAGATGGTTACAGCCATAGAGAGCAGGAGGGAGGCTTGGGCAAGCTTTCTGCCTGCCCTTGCCAGCCTAGGCCTCCACTTAAGGCTACAAAGTTTCAATTATAGAAGGTAAACAAATCCAAACAGAAATGGTGATAGCAAGCAGGAGGTTTGGCTTCACTCCAGGCTACAAAGTTTCAATTGTAGAAGGTAAATATATCCCAGATACCAGGGCCTCAGTGTGGGTGGCCAGGGGCCATGGCCTGCAAACCACTATAGACCCCTCACTCAGGCTGACGCATGCCCCAAAGGAACCCCCACCCTAATCTGGGACACCCTTCAGGGCAACCCAGCTGGCCTCCACCTGTGCACCAGGCCTCTATCCTATCTAATAAAAGAGTAATATGCAGATTGACCATCACTCCAAAACACAAGATGGCTGCCCCCATGTGGTCAAAGATCCTGCCCCCATGTGGACACAAGATGGCCAGCAGGGGAGGGCAGTTGGGAGGGACCAGGCCTGCAAGAAAGGACAGTTTAGAGGGACCAGGCCTGCAAGGGAGGGCAGTTGGAGGTGAGCAACCCTGCAGGTAAGGGCAGTTAAGGGTGACCAGGCTGGCAAGGAGGGAAGTTGGGGGCAAACAGGCTGGCAGGGGAGCAGTTAGGCATCAGTCAGGCTGGCATGGGAGTGGTTAGGGGGTGATTAGGCTGGCAGGCAGAAGCGGTTAGGGGCAATCAGGAAGGCAGGCAGGCGAGCACTTGAGAGCCAGCAGTTCTGGATTGGAGAGGGTGCAGGCTGGGGTGAGGGACACCCCACCCCCATGCACAAATTTTGTGCACAGGGCCTCTAGTATAAGAATATAAATAAAACCAAGAAATATACAATAAGAAAATTTAGCTCGGTGATATAATTATCTTAGGATGAAGGAGACTATCATAATGCAAAGGCAAAAATAAGAAACAAAACAAAAACCCAAAGAAAAAGATTGGTAATTGAATCATTTAAGAGCTAAAAACTTTCTCACATTAAAAAAAGACATTAACAAACAAATAGCAACTTTTTGGTGTACAGGACGACACTCTAACCAACTGAGCCCCCTAGCCAGGGCTCTAAGTATTTAATTCTCACCTGAGGATATTTTTCCATTGATTTTTAGAGAAAGTGGAAGACAGAGGGAAAGACAGAGACATCAACGTGAGAGAAATACATTGATTGGTTGCCTCCTACACACACCCCGACCAGAGCAACCGAGGTACATGCCCTTGACTGGAGTTGAATTTGGGATCCTTCGGTTTGCAGGCCAACACTCTATCTACTGAGCCAAACCAGCTAGGACTATAGGAGGTATTTTTAACTAAGATTCTAACTCATGGCAAATGGAAAGTTTCTGAATAAACTCACTTTGTACCCGGCTGCCTGAAGAACTCTTCTAGCTGTTCCTCCATTAAAGACTCACACACAAGTGCCTTGTTATGATGTGCAGGCCTCAGGGACCCAGACCATAATCTCCATATCCGAAATGTAAGAGTAAGAAAATATGGACACCCCTTTGGGTGTACATGCAATAGTTGGAGCTTTGATTGTTCTTAGTTGCAACCTGTCAGTTTTATATTAGTGGCACACTCAAATCTCTAGAAAGAGCCAATGAACCTCTCTGCCAAAAGAACCTCTCTGACTTTTCACACACATTGGAGAAGGAAAAGGAAGAGCAGGAGGAAAAGGAAGAAGAGGAAGAAAAGAAAGAGCTTTATATGGGTCAAAGTCAAGGAAACAATTGGGCCACAGTGATGGAATCAGGAAAAAATTAAAAGCTTTCCTGCATTCATTTCTTTTTTTCTGTTGATATTTCTTTAGATTCTTTCTTTTGAGACCTTCTGGCACTTGGCTCTCTTCTTCTAGAAAAGCTGGTTTAATGAAGGCCTCTGCCCTGGGATGGGCCTTAGCTGGTTCTAGAAGTTATAGAAAAAGATCACTACTTGGGTCAAGATTGAGTTTGAACCTCGAGTTAGTCTGGACTTGGACTAAGAAATCCACAAGATTCTTTATGGCTATGCATGACCTGGCTGAGCTCACAAAGTTTAGGAAATCCATGTGGGGATTCCCAAAGTTCTCTGGTGATAAATACTATATGTTTGCTTATTTTATGACCATAATAATGTTCTGAGAGTTGTCTTTGCTATTGCCGTCAAAACAGTTGAAAAGGATTATTTGAGAGAGAAGATCAACAAGATGAATTCTCTTGAAGAAACATGAGAGACAAAATCCTTGGCGACAGCATATTAGACAGTTAAGTTGATACTAAAAACACACAAATGATCGAGATAATAGAAAAATGTCCAAACATGTAAAAGGACACCTCCTGCTCTCATGTCTGATTTTCTTTGGGAAGTGATGGTCCTGACATATGTGATGGGAAACAACCCTGGAGGCACAGAGAAGTGGATGACGACAGACTACAGAGAGATCAGTTGGAGAGAGAAAAATTGACTTGCTCTAGAGAAGAAAGTGGGTGTGGAAGAGAAAGGGTACTCCAAGTAGTTCCTGTAATTATTGTTTTTCTCCTGCAACAACAGTTTTTCTTTCTATTCAGCAACTCTGCCAGTGTCGTACGAGCACGCCATAGTGTATCTCTCATCTTAGAAAAAAATAACAACATCCATTTTCAGTCACTCTTTTATCACATTGGTATACTCTGCTTCTTTGAAGCACTTATTAACTGAAATGTTCTTGTGTCTGTGTTTATTTATTGTTTGTCTCCCTACTCTGGGACATAAGCTCCGTGAGGGCAGAGAGCTTGTCTCCCTTCCTTCCTTCCTTCCTTCCTTCCTTCCTTCCTTCCTTCCTTCCTTCCTTCCTTCCTTCCTTCTTTCCTTCCTTCCTTCCTTCTTTCTCTTTCTTTCTTTCTTTCTTTCTTTCTTTCTTTCTTTCTTTCTTTCTAAAAAATATATTTTATTGATTTTTTTACAGAGAGGAAGAGAGAGGGATAGAGAGTTAGAAACATCGATGAGATAGAATCATTGATCAGCTGCCTCCTGCTACACCCCCTACTGGGGATGTGCCCGCAACCAAGGTACATCCCCTTGACCGAAATCGAACCTGGGACCTTTCAGTCCGCAGGCTGATGCTCTATCTACAGGTTTTGGCTGAGCTTGTCTTTCTTGTTCACTGCTATTTTGTCAGGGTCTTAGAATAGCATTTGGCACATAGCTGGGCTCAATAAACATCCCTTGATTGAATGCAATAAGTTGAATGGCATGAAGATAAAAGATATAATTACCCAGGTAAAATAATTTTTTATTTAAACTTTTTATTGTTGACACTATTGCAAATGTTCCCCATTTTCATCCAGCCCTGCCCCTCTCTTCCTTGGCCCTCACCACACTATTCTCTGTGTCCATGTGTTATGCATATATGCTCTTTAGCTAATCCTTTCACCCCCAAAAATAATTTTTAAAGGTAATCATAGATTCACATGATAGAGACAGTGGGTTGAACTGTGACCCTCGGAATAATAGGAAAAGCAATTCCATAATCTAGTTAGTTATAAACTAGATGGCAAACACATGGCATACATGTTGCTGCTTCCCCATTCTGCTTTCAAAGCAGACATCATAGCTCTCTTTCCTGCAGAGAGTGTTTGTTGCCATTTCTGATACTAAATCCATGCTATAAATAGATGAAATTTTGCATAGAATGACAGGTTTAGGAGAAGACCTTATCAATAGAATAGGCCACGGTCCTTTCATAAGTAATGCTTCCTGACCATCCACTCTGGAGTGGGAATAAGGAAAAGAAAGAATAGTTGCAGAACTTTAATTTTTCCCTTTCTGAACAAACCAAATGACACCATGGTTAAGAGTACCCCACATGCACTGATCACGGAGATCAATTTGAGAGCTCGGCATTTAGCCAAGGACAGATGCCGAAACCCAACCAAGAAAACCTGCCTCGTGGCATCCAAAAGCACTGGGTAGAAGTATGCCCCACTGGCCATCACTGGCAGCTGTAACTCACCTTCTCAGAGAGCTGCTATCTCTATAGAACAGTGAGAATGAAAGGAAGCCTGGGTGAGATTAAGAATGGGGCAACATGCCGAAACCGGTTTGGCTCAGTGGATAGAGCCTCGGCCTATGGACTGAAAGGTCCCAGGTTCAATTCTGGTCAAGGGCATGTACATTGGTTGTGGGCACATCCCCAGAAGGGGGTGTGCAAGAGGCAGCTGATTGATGATTCTCTCTCAACAATGTTTCTAACTCTCTATCCCTCTCTCTTCCTCTCTGTAAAAAATCAATAAAATATATTTAAAAAAAAAAGAATGGGGCAACTCTTACCCAGTTTCAAAATATTTTTATTTGGGGAAGGAGGCAAAGGGAGTGGGGACAGCAGCTAGGATGTTGCCTTTCATTAATGTGTGGGTAGAACCAACACTTGAATTCAGAGCTGGGGCTTCCTACAACAAGCAGGAAGAGTCAACAAAAGTTTACAGATTCTACAATGGTCTGCATGAAATGAATGCCAAGAAGCAAAGTCCTTCCCATGCTTCTGTCTCCTCCGCACACCACACACCCAAAGCACTGCTCTATTATGCACCTGGCACATGCCTCAGGGATGAGAGAACATTGTTCATGACCAGAGGGGGGAACTCTTTGTCCAACTTCTGCCCAACGTAAGTGATATGAAGGAACTTTGCAGAAATCTTGTCAAGATAGTACATGTCAAGCAAGCAAACAAACAAGACCATACAGAGTAGAAGCAAACTCTCCATTTGCTTAGACTCCCTGCTCTTATCCCTGCTCCTGACCTCACAATACAGATGACCTGCCAAGAGAGGCTAGGTAAAGGGTGTGGTGAGACCATGCTTAGTCACTACCCTCTCCCTCCAGTGAACCTTTCTGAAAGTGAATCATCTGAGGCAGGATCACATGAGAACAAGAAATAGGTTTGTATGTAGTATCTTCTGCACAAAGTAAATGCAGGGTAGAGATAGAGTGAGTATCACGAGGGGCTGTTTGCTCAGGAGAATCTTTGTGGCAAACGAATTACTCCTTGGATGTGCAATAGCATAGGAATAATCCCTTCCAGGTGTGTCTTCTTGCCTGGATCACTTCCTCACCTGCTGGGCCTTCTTCTCCTTTCTAATTCCTCTGTGCCCTTTAGTACTTTAGGTGTCCTTATTCCTTAAGAAGCTATTCTCTGTCCCTAATTCCCCCTTCATCCATCCATCACATCATCTTTTCCACATCCAAACTTCTGGGCCGCAATGTCTGTACTACCACCTCTTCTAAAACAGCCAGATTCCCAGACACCATATAAAGCAATTCAGAGACACCATTGCCTTTAATACTCCCAATAATCCAACCATACCTCAGTGAGCTAGCTATTATTTACCTCGTGGCAGGAGCTCAGAGACGTTAACTAACTTTCTCACAATGCAAACCAGTAAGTGATGAGAGCTGGGATTCAAACCTAGGAGTATCTGTTCTTACCCTCTATTCTAGTGTTTTCCAAAGTGTTCAAGTTAGAAGAAAAGTATTCCATGAGACTAAATAAGAACACTGTAAAGGAATTTGAAAAATGTATGCTTCTAAAAGAAATATTATATTCAGTCTTATTATGAAGAAAATCTCTCTAAAAATGGTGGTACATCTTACACTACCAATGCTTACCATGAGGAGCACTGTTGGCCTATGGTCAAAGTCTGTATAATGTACAATGTTTAGCATCCCAGTTCCCTGCCAGATAAATGCCAATAGGGCCCTTAGTCAATGAACAACCAAGAGTTTCCCATATGTCTGAATGTCCCCTGGTGGTATAGATGTTACTGCCTCCAGTTGAGGATAATAAATATTAGACTATAATTACCATGATGCCCAGGGTCTGTGCATTCTCAGCCTCTGGCTCATAGTAGGCCTTCCATAGATAGCAGGAAGCCACTTAATGCATGAATGTGTGATGATAAATTGATGGCAGTATTTAACCATCATGTTGGATATTATCTAATATGATCTCACTGAGCATATGGTCTATATAATCTCAATATTCAATGCTTATTATGTACTGGATACCTGTATATAATAAAATATTGGTCCTTTCTTGCAACAATTAAATCACCCAAGTACTTTAATCTAAGTATGAAGTTTTCTATCTCACGAGCTCTTGTTGCTGCCTCTTTACAATAGTGTTTCATTTCTAAATGTTGGGATCAGGCCATATCACATAATATTGACTCTTACCATCCAACAAAAGGAATCCAGTCTCTTACTCTCTTTTGCTTTGATCCCCTTTTATGAACAGTTTTGAGACTCCCAATGTCTTCTTGCTCTTCTCTTTAAAAAAATATATTTTATTGATTTTTTACAGAGAGGAAGGGAGACGGATAGAGAGCTAGAAACATCAATCAGCTGCCTCCTGCACACCCACTACTGGGGATGTGCCCGCAACCAAGGTACATGCCCTTGACCGAAATTGAACCTGGGACCTTTCAGTCCACAGGCTGGCACTCTATCCACTGAGCCAAACCAGTTTCAGCTTCTTGCTCTTCTCTTTATTCCCAGTGGTGGTGCTTCCCCTGATTACCTCCTCAGACTGCCCTCCTTCTCATGCTTGACTTCTTTTTTTTTTTTTTTTTTTTTTTTGAAACTTCTTCTCAAAATCAAAGATACAATCTGAACAGGAAAATATGTATGGACCAGTGGTGGCCACTCCTGTGCTCACATGTCTCCAGTGATTTATTTTTTAAAATATATTTTTATTGATTTCAGATAGGAAGAGAGAGAGAGAAAGAGAGAGAGAGAGAGAGAGAGAGAGAGAGAGAGAGAGAGAGAGAGGGAATCATTGATCGGCTGCTGCCTGCACGCCCCCTGCTCGGAACCCAGGCATGTGCCCTGACCAGGAATCAAACCGTGATCTCCTGGTTCTTAGGTCAACACTCAAACACTGAGACACACTGGCTGGGTCAGTGCTTAATTTTTAGTTCTCAGAGAAGACAGCAGTGTCCATTTTCAGTTAGCTCCTAGCTGGAATTTTCTCTGCTCATTTCTTTGTCTGCTTCCCAAGAATTGTTTCTTTTTTTTTTTATCTTTTCATTTTCTTACCCTCTCACTGGACTCGGTGTCTCTGGTAGGCACAGGAATAGGCATTGTGGAAGAATAAGCAGGGAGGGGTCAGTACTGGCCCCAGAGCTACCTAGTAGGGAAGAACAGGCTTTGGGAGAGCTAACCTAGCCAGAGAGGACACCTATACCTGTCCTCACTTGTCCAGGGCACCAGCTTCTAGGCAAACTAGAGTTGCAGCCATACTGGGGCAAAGTCCAAGCTAGCTATGGGCCAAAAGGGAATCTGATGGAAGACGAGGCACAGTGATAAAGGAGCTGGGATGGAGGAACTTGGAAACACAGGCATAAAGCAGGCCATAGAGGCTGCCAGTTCAGGGGGACTGTGGGCATGACCCTCTCATTCTGAAGAAATGAGGGTGGCAGGTGTCCAGTGTGGTACCTGTGCCTTCTATCTGCCTTTCTATGCTGTGCTCTGCACTTTAGAATCACCCCACTTCTTGTTTATTTGTGTGTGTTTTTTAAATCCTCACCTAGGGTTATTTTTTCCATTGATTTTTAGAGCGAGTGGAAAGGAGAGGGTGAGACAAAGAGAAACACTGATGTGAGAGGCACATCGATTGGTTGCCTCCCGCATGCCCCCTTACCAGGGCTGGCAGCCTGCAACCGAGGTATGTGTCCTTGACCAGAATCAATCCTGGGACCCTTCAGTCCACAGGCCGACACTCTATCCACTGAGCCACGCTGGCTAGGTCTCACCCCACTTGTAACACTCATCTTTTCAGTCTCAATCCAGCATTACCTTCCTCACAACGTTTGATCCTTCCCCTTGGAGCCCTCCTCCATCTCTTTGCACTCCTGCCCCTCTTACTAGAACTCCATGGCTCCCCCATTCAACCCCTGCCTGGGATTTATTCATCTCAGTATTCCCACTGCTGGCCTCTGCTGCTGGCTCACAGCAGGGCTGGATAAATCATTGTTGAGTAAATAGAAGTGTTTCGGTAAAAGAGGAAAATAGAGCCATCACATGAGCTGCTCTTGAACTTGGAATGCTTTTGATGTCTGGGTTGCAGGGCCAGGTACTGGTTCACTGCCTCTTGCCACATTTTGACGCTGGCTCATTGATTATGTCATTCTGTTACCTACAGTAGGAACTGTTGTGTCCTAAGTGTCTGGTCTGGAACTTGAAACACTTTTTCCCTCATAAAAACAATGCGACAAGTCAATAGTCTTCAAATTAAAAACAAAGCAAACAAACAAGTCATGAAACTCTCTCAAAAAGCAATTGCTCCTTGAAGCTCACATCCTTCTCTGCCTTCTGCACGCCCTAATCTCACCCTGTCATCAGCAGATCCCTGGGGTGGGTGAGTGGGGGAAGACCTGGAAACTCAGATTTGATGTCATCACCATAAAGGAGTGTTGAGCCCAACCGAGGGGGCCCAGCATGCACCTCTTCCAGAGGCGTCTGAGGCATACTCCAATTTGAGAGCCATTGGTAGAGATCAAATTTCTGGAATCACTTAAGAAACTTATGCCCTGACCAGTTTGGCTCAGTGGATAGAGCGTCCGTCTGCGGACTCAAGGGTCCCAGGTTCAATTCCAATCAAGCGCATGTACCTTGATTGTAGGCACATCCTCAGTGTGGGGTGTGCAGGAGACAGCTGGTTGATGTTTCACTCTCATCAATGTTTCCGACTCTTCCTCTCCCTTCTTCTCTGTAAAAAAAAAAATCAGTAATAATAATAATAATAAAAATAATAAAAATAAAGGAACTCATGTTCTCTAAGCTCCCAGAAGTCCTAAGCTGTGTATGTAAAATAGATGCTGCCACAAACCATGACCCTTGGAAAAAGTTTCTACTTGCCACACTAAGATACCATGCTAGAGACAGCATTGTTTTAAATGCCTCTGCACCACTTTTGCAAAGAACTTTGGGTCATATATTTAATTTCCTTCTAAATTCTTAAAATGTTTTTATTGATTCTACAGAGAGAGGAAGGGATAGGGATCGAAAGGTAGAAGCATCCATGAGAGGGACCTTGAGAGGCTGCCTCCTGCATGCCCCTTACTGGGGATCCTGCAACCCTAGCATGTGCCTTGACCCAGAATTGAACTGGAGACCTCTTGGTTCATGGGCAATGCTCAACCACTGAGCAACACGGGCCAGGTTCCTTTCTAAATTCTAAAGTGGAAAGTGCTCTCACATATTTGGCACCTGTCATATGTAGTTTGTGTTAGATCTATTCTATGTTACTATAGAGTATTAATTCAAGTAATCACAACTCAGCTCTTTGAAGTATAGATTTATTACCTGGCAGTTTATAGCAGTCATTTTTGCATTAGAAAAGAATAGATCTGCCCTAGCTGGTTTGACTCAGTGGATAGAGTGTTGGCCTGCGGATTGAAGGGTCCTGGGTTTGATTCCAGTCAAGGGCACATGACCAGGTTGCAGGCTCGATCCCAGTGCAGGAGTCAGCTAATCAACGATTCTTTCTCATCATTGATTTTCTCTCTCTCCTCTTTCTCTCTGATGTCAATTAAAAATATATTAATTAAAAATTAATAGATCTGCCTTAACGTTCAGATTTTATTTTAAAAATAAACATTTTCGGTGGTAATTGGAAGTTCATACTTGCAAAGAATTTGAGTGACTTGGGAGAGATTTTCTTGAGCACTTTAAAAATGCCTGGGATCCCCTTGAATTTCTCTCACATTGAGGCCAACATAAGGGAAGACTTTCCAGGATTTTGGTGCTTTCATTGAGTTCTAGGTTCCAGGTACTAAGAACTTATACCCCAGGTCCTGGCGGGTTTGCAGGATGAAGGACCGGTCCCAATGTGCTCTCTGAGCCATTTTAGGGCAGAGACAGAGGCCAGGAAGCAGAGAGCCGAATTAAAGTCATTTGGATGCTCAGATGAGAAGAACACAGCTTGTTCAAATACCACTGGCTGAGTTCGGCCTCAGTCTAGACAAGATCTAGACTAAATTATTAAAAAAAAAATAGTCCTGGTGCCAAAGCTATGGGTCCCACAGACGTACTTGACATAGTGGGTGCACCTACATGTTTCGTGGCTCTAGCACTGGTTTTGACCACCACAATGCCATTTTATCACCCAGTGGCTGGCACTACCAAGTAGAATATGCTTTTAAGGCTACTAACCAGGGTGGCCTTATATCAGTAGCTGTCAGAGGGAAAAAATGTGCAGTAATTGCCACACAGTAGGAAATACCTGATACATTTTTGGGGTTCCAGCACGGTGACTCACTTATTCAAGATAACCAAAAACAATGGCTGGATGAAGGCTGGAATGGCAGCTGCTAGCAGGTCCCAGGTACCGAGGGCGTGCTATGAGGCAGCTAATTGGAAATACAAGTGGGGCTATGAGATTCCTGTGGACACGCTGTGAGAAAGAACTGCTGATATTTCTCAGGTCTACACGCACAATGAGGCTAAAATGAGGCCTCTGTTAATGTGTGATTTTATTTTACATTTTAAACTTTTGCTAATCTTCACTCGAGGACATTTTTACATTGATTCTCAGAAAGAGTGGAAGAGAGAGAGGAAAGAGAGACAAAGAGGGAGAGGGAAAAGGAAAGGGAAAAGAAAAGGGATAAGGAGAGAGAGAGGGAGAGGGAGAAGGAGAAGAAGAGGGAGAGGGAGAGGGAGAGGGAGAGGGAGAGGGAGAGGGAGAGGGAGAGGGAGAGGGAGAGGGAGAGGGAGAGGGAGAAACATCTATGTGATTGCCTCTAGCATATTCAGGCTGAGGATCAAGCCTGCAATTGAGGCACATGCCCTTGACTGGAATCAAACCCAAGACCTTCAGCCCAAGGCCGAGGCTCTATCCACTGAGCCAAACTGGCTAGGGCATGCTGTTTGATTTAATTGGTAGAGAGGAAGAACAAGGCCCTCAGGTGAGGTGTGATCTTGCAAGTTACCACAGTGGGTTTCAAGTCACTGCAGCAGGAGTTAAACCAAGTCAACCAGGGAGAGCATGTATGGGATTGTGTGTGTGGGAGAGGGGGGAGGGGGGGGGAGGCAATGGTAAGATACGTACACATATAATATCTTAATTAAAAAATGAAAAAAATACAGAAAAAATAAAATAAAAGTTAATTTCCTAGAAATTAAAAAAAAAAGAAGTGGGACTGCCCCCTCAAAATAAAATAAAATAAAATAAAATAAAATAAACCAAGTCAATCAGTTTCTTGAAGAAAAAAAAAAGTGAAGAAAATATCTGACATTTGAATAGACATTGGAAAGTGTGATTACATGCCTGTCTACTGTTCTATCGACTGATTTCAAACCTTCAGAAATAGAATCTGTAGCCAAAACCGGTTTGGCTCAGTGGATAGAGTGTAGGCCTGTGAACTGAAGGGTCGCAAGGTTCAATTCGGGTCAAGGGCATGTACCTTGGTTGGCACATCCCCAATAGGTGGGGTGCAAGAGGCAGCTGATCGATGATTCTCTCTCATTGATGTTTCCAACTTTCTATCCCTCTCTTTTCCTCTCTGTAAAAAAAAATCAATTACCATATTTGCCGGCATATAAGACGACCCTTTGGCCCTGAAAAATATGCCTCCAAGTGGGGGGTAGTCTTATACGGCGAGTATATAACAAACTCTGTATTTTTAGTGGAAATGTTAGGGGGTCGTCTTATACACCCAGTCGTCTTATACGCCGGCAAATACGTATTTTTCAGGGCCAAAAAAATCGTCTTATACGCCGGCAAATACGGTGTGTGTGTGTATATATATATATAAATATATATATATATATATATATATATATATATATATATATATATATTTTAAGATATAGAAGCTGTAGTAGTTACAGTAGAAAGTCCTAATTTCCGGATGCTTACAGAAGCAGTGATGGACATTCACCTTGTTGTTTCCGCAGAGAGAGACAGCACTGTAGTTAGTTTGCCAGATCCATGTCTCCACTTGCCAGTGCGTTTGTAACAACAGACTGACATTCTGGAGGCCCCTGAATTGAAAAAGGAACCTCTCCCACTCCTCTGGCTGCTGAAGTGGTTAGGACTCTATAAATAAAAACTGCTTTTAGAAAAAAAAATAATAGTACAGTTTGGGAGACTTTTGAAAAAGCATCAGTCATTGGCATTCGGCCTGAGATTAAAAAAAAAAAACACCCACAAAATATGTCAGCCTTTTTAAATTTCTATTTTATTGTTTAAAGTATTACATATAGTGGTGCATATGTCTCCTTTTTCCCTGCATTGACCTTCCCCCAGCCTTCCCTACCCCCTGTCACAAGCCCTCATTCCCCCTCCCCCACCCCCATTGTTTCTAAGCCATCTATTAAGGAAACATGATAGACTCAAAGTCTGGAGCATTATAGAGATTCAATCTATATTTGTTGACCCAACAAATGGAGACTTTTTCAAGGCTTTTGATAAGGTCTTTCCTGACCTGGTTGATACAGTGATAGCATAATGCAGGGGCAATTAGCTGAATTTGAATAGCCCAGAAAATTCTCTGCATGCCAGCTGGGAGGCAGAGTCCCAATGTTGGGCCCTCACTCCCCAGAAAGCTCCGTGACATGGATGTAACATAGAGAACGAGCTCTTCGAATAATGCTGGGCAGGGCAACACATACGTGTTGAGGGATGTGACCCAGATCACCACTCTTTACTTAGCAACTTTCAAACTTTTCATTCCCCCATGAACATAAGTGGTACCTGCTTACTGTAGGCAAACAGAGAAATACAGGAAACATTAAGAAAGAAAAGAAAGAGAATTCATGATCTCTCTTCACCCACACATAACCACTTGTTAACATGTCAGTATTTTTTAGTGTTTGTTTACTGTACACATTTAAAAAAGATCTAGACGAGTTAGTCTTATATCTCTTCTTACTTAAATCAAACTTTTTAAAAGTATAATGATTACATAACATTTTATCACAACTGGTTTGGCTCTGCACACGTTCATGTGCTGAACCAAATGAGTAAGAGCAAATATAGTAGCAAATATTAATGTGACATTTTCCGGAGGCCCACGACTGTGCTAAGGTCATTAAATTTGTGAACCTTTTTAATTCTCAAAATAACTCTATGAGGTATTATTATCCTTTTTTACAGATGGGAGAAAACAACTGAGGCCTAGAGAGTTTAAATAACTTACCCAAATCACCCAGATATGAAGTGGCAGAAGCAGGAATTTTTCTCTCTTCTGAAGTCAGTTTGGGTAGTTTAGATTTATTAAATGGAATTAGGATAATGGAATAGCCTTCAGGAAAAAAAAACACCCCAAAACTAGGTTGAGTTTCATATCACACTTTACCTTAGTACAAATTCCAGATGAATCAAAAACTTAAATATAAAAGATAAAATTTTAAATATTCAAACACTGGTTCTCAATGCTGGCTGAGCTTCAGAATCACCGGGGGTATTTATCAAAGATAGATAGATAATTCTATTTATATATAATATAAATATATATAATAAAGCTGGGGCTGTGCTTTCTTAATATTGTTTTTTAAAAAAGAAAATCTTGTGAATGTTTAACCTTTCCCAAGTAATTTTTTATTCTCTAAATAAACTTTCACTGGGGAGGAAAAGAGCACTATAAAATGGAATCTGTTGGAACAGAGGGTTAAGGGTTTATTGCAGTGGTCGGCAAACTCATTAGTCAACAGAACCAAATATCAACAGTACAACGATTGAAATTTCTTTTGAGAGCTGAAAACCGACTTCTGTGCATGGGCCACGAAGTTTCAATCATACTGTACATGCATGCCTGCAAGTGGTATTTTGTGGAAGAGCCACACTCAAGGGGCCAAAGAGTTGCATGTGGCTCGACAGCCGCAGTTTGCCCACCACTGGTTTATTGTCATCTACCTTTGTTTTATTATTATTATTATTATTTATTGCTGACACTATTACATGTGTTCCCCATCTTCTGCCCCTTTGCCCACCTCTACTCAGTCCCAACCCCCTCTCTCTGACATCACCACACTGTTGTCTGTGTGTGGGTTATGCACCTATATTCCTTGGCTAATCCCTTTACCTTTTTTTTTTAAACAGCTGGGGGAAGACTCAGGTATGTTTATGTTGAGAAGACTAACCCCTATTTTGTAAAACTACTGCTTGGAATTCTCTGCCTTTTTTTTAAGACGGACTCTTATTCTAAAAAAAAATAACTTTGCCTGCCAGTCTGCTTTAGCCTGCTTGAATAATGAGGAAGATAAACTTAGCTGTCTGACCTTGTAGGTCAGAGATTAGATATGCCCATTCTCTCAGTGCCTTGCCAGGTATATATTTTTTAATTGGATAGAACTGTGTTGTTTTCAAGGCCAGCAGCGAGATAACCACTAAGGGCACATAGGGCTGGCTCTTTAATAAAAAGGGAAGCTCTGCTTGTAGCCTTGCTTAGAATTTGAATTCATTTTCTCTGAGCCCACCGCGGTGAATAAAGTGTGACTCCAAGCTCTCTGAGCATTGTACTTCTCCGGTTTTCTGTAACAATGTGGTGCAGGGGTATCTTCAGAAGAAAGCTGTTTGGGGAGGGAAAGCAGGATCACTAGGGAAGCCTTAGCTTTGGGCATATCTCCTTCCCTGAGATAAGGGGAGGAATGGTCCTTAGAAGACACAACCGGGGGCGAGGATGTCCAAAGCGCTCAGAAGAGATGAACATCCCGGCAGGCAGGTGGAAACCAGACAGGTAGGTATGCGTTCCTTGAATCCGGCAGTGGTCGCGTGGCGTCAGCTTCTGAGTAGCCGGATATCCTGTGTCTACTTCTTGCCGCAATCTCCCAGCTTTTAACTTCAGTGGTGGGCCGCCATCCGGAGCCTTTCCAGGTCTGTCTGGGTCTGCTAGCAGGCTGGGGGCGACATCTGCACCAGGATCTCCAGAAAGGCTCTTCGATAAGGCATTTGGGTCGGAGCTGAGTCCTGGGGGGACATGCCCTGGGAGGAGTTGTTGCAAAGCTTCCATCAGGCCTTTCCCCTCTGTCTAAGTGCCCTGGGGCGCTGCCTTGGCCAGGGCCTGGCTGGGGTGGGATGTGTCCTGAAGCTCCAGCCACTCAGCCTTTATTTTGGGAGGAAATGATAAGTTATCTGCTGCTAATGAGGGAGGAGATGGTGGCCCCTGGAGCAGGGGTGAGGGCGGAGGCGAACACCTGCGGTTAAAATTTACAGCAGCTGCTGTGTGAGAGTGAGCCGGCACGGGGAGGCTCTGAAGGTAACAGTTTGGCAGATCCGGGAGTCCCCAGGAACCTCAAGGGATGGCGGGCTGTGTGGCTGAGTTTCCTCCAGCAGTTTCCAGGACCCAAGGGCACTGAGGGAAGAAGGGAAGGAGCTGGTAGATTGGGGGTTTCAGGAGGGATGCCTTCTGAGGCCAGGCGGGGAGAGGGGAAGCAGTTGTGTCCTGTGGTGGCCTCTTGTCTCTCTCCAGTGGACTAGACCCCCTTTCACCGCCAGGACAGGGAACCCCTCCCACCCAGGACCACTCCTCACCATCCCCAGGGCCTGAGACGGTGCCTGATCAGGGGACCCACGTGGAATGGTTTCCTGAATCACTCATGGACCCTCTAAAAACAACAACCACACACACAAACTAACCCCAAGCCCTTATCATTTGATTAAAGTTGCAAGAACTCTTTTATCCTTCTTGGCGTTATCTGGCTTATTTACCTAACTTGTAAATCAGATTCGTCTGCTATCTCCAAATAGGAAATCCACGTGAGAAAATACATTGACTGCATGCAGTAATGCAATGCTGTGGGACTTGTAAGGAACTAGCTTGCATTCAGCGCTTTTCCTAAGGAACATACAGCATTGAATTGTCCCCTTAATTATGTGAAACCCACTTTCAAAGAAAGATAAAGAAGATTGATGTTTTTATTTTATTTTATTCTTTATTTAAAAATTAAAAAAATATATATTTTATTGATTTTTCACAGAGAGGAAGGGAGAGGGATAGAGAGCTAGAAACATCGATGAGAGAGGTACATCGACCAGCTGCCTCCTGCACACCCCTCACCGGGGATGTGCCCGCAACCAATGTACATGCCCTTGACCAGAATCGAACCTGGGACCTTTCAGTCTATAGACTGATGCTCTATCCACTGAGCCAAACCGGTTTCGGCAGATCGATGTTTTTAAATATGCTCCAGGCTATGATTATGATGGCAAATAATTTTCAGGACAGTGTGCATCCCCTCCCCTTTTCTAAAAGTAGTTTCATGGCTGGTGCTTGAAATTCCACTCTTGGGGATCCTTTGCTGTACACCCCTCTCCCAAAGTGTGGGTGCCTCAGGGTAGGGGCTGTGGGTGGCAGCTCTATAGAGGGAGGGGAATGTGCCCTGGGCAGGTCAACACTTTGTTACTGACTTTTTCTTTTTAAAAAAAAATTTAGCCAAAACCGGTTTGGCTCAGTGGATAGAGTGTCGGCCTGTGGACTCAAGGGTCCTAGGTTCAATTCTGATCAAGGGCATGTACCTTGGTTGAGGGCACATCCCCAGAGGGGAGTGTGCAGGAGGCAGCTGATCGATGTTTCTAGCTTCTATCCCTCTCTCTTCCTCTCTGTAAAAACCAATAAGATATATTTTTAAAAAATGTTTTTACTTTTACAGAGGCAGGGAGAGAGAGCTAGAAACATCAATGATGAGAATCACTGATGGGCTGCCTTCTACTCCACGCGGGGGATCCAGCCCCCCACACTGGGGATGGAGCTGAAACCCGGGCCTGTGTCCTGACAGGGAATCTAACTGAGACCTCCTGGTTCATAGGTCACCATGCAACCACCGAGCCACGCCCCGCTGGGCTGTTCCTGACTCTTTTTCTATAACATGCATCTTTATTGCTGAAACGATCACAGATGTCCCCTTTCCCCCAACAACGACCCCTCCACCCTGCATCCATTTAGCACTGGTGACTTGCAGCTCAGAGAGGCCAGCAGACACTTGTTGTGTGAGGAGTGCAAAGCGGAGGCTCTCTGATGCCATTTGGAGATCGATATGCGTCCTCCATAGTTGGGAAGGGCCTGCTGCAGGCTCTGCTCTGGTTTTCTCGCACCTCCAGGAGCAAAGGAACTTGGAGAAACTCCATCCAACAGCATTTAAGCTCCGGCTGCGCGCCGGCTCCGGTCGGTCGCAGGAGGAGGATGTGAAGGTGCCCAAGTTCTGGGTCTCTCCCCGGGACGGTCTGCAGACCTGTTTCCTCAGCTCCCCCTGCCTCAAGGTCCCACGCATGCCTCGGATAGTATTATCTAAATACCAGGATTAGCAGCTCATTCCTGAGCCCGGAGCCGGAGAGAGATAGCGGAGTCCAGTGTTTTCCGAGGACCCGGGGGAGCGCGCGTGCCGGGCAGCACGTAGCCGCCGCCGCCGGGGCAGGGAATGTCCGCGTTGCTATGGAAACAGCGCAGGCAGCCTTCCCCGTGACGACCCCTAGGCTGCTGCCTCGGTGCCATTTGTTCCAAGGACACACGTGCATAGCTGTTTCCCTTTTCTCATCTCTGCGAGCTGTTGACAAATGGGGTGGGGAGAGGGATGGAGTGGAGCCTGGATAGGAAAACAGCTGGGGGGACAGCGGGACAGCGGCTCAAGCCTCAGCTCCCAGAGCCCCTCAGACCTGATCACCTTCCACCACACCCACTGCCCACCCCTCTCCCTGCCCCCTCAGGCTGCATGGCATTCAGGAGCCAGGCCAGAGAAAGGGGGGCTCCTGTGATGACGCCTGCCTTGCTCAGATTCCCAGAGGCGGGAGCAGGAGAAGGGGACTCCGGGGCTCTGTGCCCTGTAGTTGCAAGAGCATTGGAATGGGAGCCGGGAAGCCTGGATCCTGGTCCTAATCCCGGCGCAGTGCGACTCGGGCAAGTCCTCTTCACCCTCCTGGCTCAGTTTGCTCATCCAGAGAGCAGGAGGGCTGACACAGAGCAACGCTTCCTAAGGGTTGCACCAGAGTCAACCTGAGAATCTTTGTGGGAAAGGCAGGTTTCTAGGCTCCACTCGAGGGAGTCCTATTAAATATGTGTGCCAATTACGCCCCAATTAGTTGATTATCCGTCTAGACTTGGTGGGACAAACACAGGTGACCGGGAGTCAGCAATAACGGCCTATCCCCTGGTCACTTCAATGGCTAGACAGTTGAGCCGAACCGGAACACGGGACACACAGGACAGATTAGTGTGCAATCACACAGGGTTTAGTTACCTGTTCCTAGCGGGTCCTGGGCTCCAGCAAAGGCCACCCGGCGATGCACACGGAAGGACAGACGACGAAAACAGAGACAGGCAGGCGGCCGCCGCTGGTTCGGGCTCACACAGCAGAGCAGTCAGGGGCTTGTCTCAGGGATCGACGTGGAGTCCTCCTCTTATCGGGCAGGAGACGTCAACTGAAGACGGTCCCAGGCTTATAGAGACGGAAGTAAACAACGTGTGTCCTTATCAGTGTGGGCCAGGCGGTGTGCCTTATGCTAGGAGTAGGATGGTTTTTCACTTTAAGGGCTCAGGGCTTTTACATCAAGATTGTGGGGGGTGTTCATTGATTTTGGAAGTTACAGAGTATTGGGGTTTCCACACAGCAAATATTTCACGCGATAATTATTTCATACATTAGAGGGGTTTTCTCATGACCCTAGCGCTGTGGCAGCGCTAAGCCCGGCCTAAGCCATGAGTTGGTTGCAGGCTCAATCCTTGTTGGGGGAGAGCACAGAAGGCAACCAATTGGTGTCTCTCTCACATCCATGTTTCTCTCTCTTTGTCTCTCCCCCTCCCTTCCACTGTCCCTAAAAATCAGTGGGGGGGAAAAATATCCTCAGGTGAGGATTAACAGCAACAAAAACAGTTCTCTGCCTTTAATGCAACCCTATCCCACATCCTCTACTCATCCAGCCCCAGGTCGGGTCCTTGGCTGCCTTCAGTCTTCCCAGAGGCTGGTGGTTGCACCTGTTGCCAAGTGGCTTTTACTGGGCAGTCCCAGCCCGCTGGGGATTACCCACCCAGAAGACTTGGCGCTGGGGAGAGAGGGATAAGGAAGCTCTGTGAGCGGCCTGGCCTTCCCTGTTTGGGAAATAAATGGTTTCCACCTCAGGATTTTAATTTGGGCTTTGTCAACATTTAGCTAAGATGACAGATAAGACTTAATTACACACCTGTCTTCCCCAAAGCATTTGAACAAGATTCTCCCAGGATCCTGACTGGCTGAAGATAAAGCAGAAGGAATACTTTGTTTATTTCCTTTTTTTATATTGACAGAAAACATCTTGGAAAAAAAAGAAAGAACACAAAACATGCAGGTGATTTTTTTTTCTTTTTTTTTTTTTACTTCATGAGCTTTTCAAATCTGCACTGTCCACCAATCCCCAAGACGAACCCCTCGTCCACAGGCCTTCAGCCACCAAGAGCGATGTTATTAATGGGGATGTGGATCAATTCCACGAAAAAGCCAATGAAACCCATTATAGCGAATCCTATTGCTGTCACATGGCAATCTTCTGGAATTCTTTTCGGTCGGGTTTTGGTGCATCTCTTGACCAGCCGGGTGGAATCCTTCACAAACTGCCCACTTGGCTCAACGAATTGCATTACCTGGTCCATGACACGGAGCACTGGCAGAATTTGTTTCTTAAGAATCATTTTTTTTTCCCTTTTACAATCTCAGCATTAGCTTTTGGAGCTGGTCTCAGATGGGGTTATCCTGGAGCTTGATGTGGACACGGCAGGCTCTGGCCATGGATATGGCGCCCCAAACTGACAGGCGAAGACAAAGATTAACTGAGTGTGGGGAGAAGGGTGGGCTAAGGAGGGGTGCAGGAAGGATACTCCTTGGGATGCAGTTTGATGAAGAGGCCATTACACAAGATAGAGAATATAGGAGGAATAATGCACTTGGGGGGAAGACATCGTGACCTCAGTTCTAAATGTTTGGTGAAGGGCTAATTTTTTTAAAAAAATATATATTTTATTGATTTTTTTACAGAGAGGAAGAGAGTTAGAAACATCGATGAGAGAGAATCATCGATCGGCTGCCTCTTGCACACCCCCTACTGGGGATGTGCCCGCAACCAAGGTACATGCCCTTGACCGGAATCGAACCTGGGACCTTTTAGTCCACAGGCCGACGCTCTATCCACTGAGCCAAACCGGTTTTGGAAGAAGGGCTAATTTGAGATAAAAACTGTTCCTTTGTTTTGATTTCTGTAAACATTGTTTGATGTGGCGTAGGTAACTAGTAATAACAGCAATAAGATTTTTAAAGTCTCTTCATAAAATCAGTCAGTAAATATTTTTTTAAAAAACCGTCTTCAATAAATTCCAGTCTTTTTTCAAATAAAGGAAAGGATCACTCAACGTAATTCTAGTATAATGACAGCTTCCAACTTCTGGGACCAAAAGGGGTCCTACCCTAATCCCTCTGCTCCTTCCAAACAATAATGAACACGGAAATTACAGTGGATCTGAGCTGGTCCTGGGCGGGAAGGTGGTTAAAGGGCCCCAGGGGTGAGCTGTGGAAGGCTGGCTGAGGCATGGCGAGGTGGTGTAGGTTGGTGTTGCTGGGGGGGGGGGGGCTTGCAGAAACAAGCTCAATGTCTGACATATTGTATGCACTTAATAAATGGTTGTTATTACACTCCTTGTACACTATTGTTTTTCAAAGCATTCTGTATATTGAAAATCCCAGACAATATAAATGTTAGTAGATATGAGAATGCAAATGAGTCTGTGGTAGCAGGGACCATATCCATGGGGGCAGGGATGGTGGGAATACAGTCACCACCAAATCCACAGGGCCCAGCAAACTATCCAGCACATAGGAAATGCTCAATACATATTTATTGGCTAAGTAAATGAATAAATAAAGTCAAGCCAAAGCCATTGATCTCTGCAGAGATATAATAAAATGTACTGGTTAAAGAAAGACTCCAAACCAGGTGCTGGTGTTCATATTCTGATATTGACTAGCTGGGAGACCCCGTGCAAGCTACCTAACCATTCGGTGCCTTGGTTTGTGCATCTGAAAAAGGGAATGAGCCGAAACCGGTTTGGCTCAGTGGATAGAGCGTCGGCCTGCGGACTGAAGGGTCCCGGGTTCGATTCTGGTCAAGGGCATGTACCTTGGTTGCGGGCACATCCCCAGGAAGGGGATGTGCAAGAGGCAGCTGGTCGATGTTTCTCTCTCATCGATGTTTCCAATTCTATCCCTCTCTCTGTAAAAAAATCAATAAAATATATTTTTTTAAAAAGAAAAAAGAAAAAAAGAAAAGAAAAAGGGAATGATAGTAAAGGTAACTTCCTCAAAGGATTGTTGGGAGGTTTAGATGAATTAATATCTGTGATGTGCCCAGAACAGTCTCTGGCACAAAGTAAGAGCTATATAGTAGTTTGCTATGGTGTCTTTATATATATATATATATATATATATATATATATATATATATATTTTTTTTTTTTCTTTCATTGATTTTTTTACAGAGAGGAAGGGAGAGGGATAGAGAGTTAGAAACATCGACGAGAGAGAAAGAGAGAGGAAGATCGATCAGCTGCCTCCTGCACACCCTCCACTGGGGATGTGCCTGCAACCAGGGTATATGCCCTTGACCGGAATCCAACCTGAGATCCATCAGTCCGCAGGCCACGCTCTATCCACTGAGCCAAACCTGTTAGGGCTAGTATGGTGTCTTTGAGAAGCATTTGCATTTTGAGAAGAGACTCAATGTAAAGAAGCATTGTTGTCTGAGTATAGCCCACAGAATGAATCAGTAATGACTGAATTCCAGTATCTTTCAAAGTACACTAAGAAGGCAATCAGTGTCACCCCATCCCAGGTCAGATGCTATTGTGCTGAGTCTGAGAAGATTTAGGAAAATCACTGGAGCACGGAGGGTGATACTTGGTTCCAAGCAGCCAGAAAAAAATATGCCATATTATGTTTCCGAGGGAGGAACGCGTGGGAGAGAACCACACCAACTCTTGTGAGGGTTAGAGGGAGGAGGTGCCTCAGAGTGATGCTGAGTCCATCCACCTCTAACACCGCCTGCACCTTCCCGTGGGCCTGCGACTTGAGGAATGTTCTCACCACTGGGTGGAAGGAACCTTGTAGAATTAGAAATGCTTCTTCTCCAGGTTGGGATCTCGAAATGAGTGCATTTTCATTTAATGAGAAGATCCTATCTGGCCAATAGCAGAGGTTAGGAGTTAGGAGAGAGAAGTGTTCCTCACTAGTAATCCTACTTGTAATTAAATATGTTACATTATTTTATGGGTCCAGGTTCAGTCAGGGAAGTTGATCCCTATGGGTTTTTTAAAAATTATTTTATTTTATTTTATTGATATTTTACAGAGTGGAAGGGAGAAAGATAGAGAGCTAAAAACGTCGATGAGAGAGAAACATCAACCAGCTGCCTCCTGCACAACTCCCACCAGGGAATGTGCCTGCAACCAAGGTACATGCCCTTGACCGGAATCGAACCCGGGACCCTTCAGTCCGCAGACCGACGCTCTACCACTGAGCCAAACCGGTTTCGGTCCCTATGGGTTTTGTACAATAAGGAATTTGGAGGAATAATACCTAACACAATTGTGGGAGTGTCTGGGAGAGCTCAGGTCTGGGAAGAGGATTGAAGAGCCACTAACCGGCACTAGTGCTGGTCACTGAGCTGAGACTTTCAGGGGAATCAGGAGGCTGGGCACGTCCTGCAGCTGGAGTTACCCTGCAGGGGGGCGGGGGCTGGTGTGGAAGTTAAGTCTGTGGAAGGTGGGGGGTCTGGCATGGCTAGTGCTCCTGCTGGTCTGAAGCAGAGTGTCTGGTGGTGGCACCTGGGCTCATTACCGGCCCACAGGGCTGGCAACTGGGAAGGAGCTAGGATAGGAACCCGCCTGCATCCCTGCGAGTGTCTCTCTCCTCCTCTAACACGGAGGCCTTTGGCGCTGCTGCTTCTGCCCCCACATCTCATCCCATTTCCCCTCTGAGACCCACAGTCGTACAGTCAAAGGGGTTTTGTCATGTAGTTCTCAGCACAGACAAGTTGATGATAGAACAATCGAGCACATTTATAATGATGTAATACAATCCATAGGGATTTTTGTTTGTTTTGATTATAGTTTTATTAATTCCCATTTTGCCTTATTTCAGAAGTGGCATGGAGAAAAATTTATAATTGAGTAGAATTATTTTTATTTTTATTATTTTTAAAAAATATATTTTTATTGATTTTTCACAGAGAGGAAGGAAGAGGGATAGAGAGCTAGAAACATCGATGAGAGAAATACATCAACCAGATGCTTTCTGCACACCCCCCATCGGGGATGTGCCCACAACCAATGTACATGCCCTTGACCGGAATCGAACCTAGGACCTTTCAGTCTGCAGACCGACGCTCTATCCACTGAGCCAAACCGGTTTTAGCTTTTTAAAAATATGTTTTATTGCCGAGACCAGTTTGGCTCAGTGGATAGAGTGTCAGCCTGCGGACTGAAAGGTCCCAGGTTCGATTCTGGTCAAGGGCATGTACCTTGGTTGCGGGCACATCCCCAGTAGGGGGTGTGCAAGAGGCAGCTGATCAATGTTTCTAACTCTCTATCCCTCTCCCTTCCTCTCTGTGACAAATCAATAAAATATATTTTGAAAGAATAAATATAAACAATAAAAATATGTTTTATTGATTTTTTACAGAGAGGAAGGGAGAGAGATAGACAGTTGGGAACATCAATGACAGAGAAGCATCTATCAGTTGCCTCCTGCACTCCCCCCTTTCCCCCCCCTCCCCCGGGATGTGCCCACAGCCAAGGTACATGCCCTTGACCAGAATCAAACCCGGATCCTTCAGTCCCCCAGGCCAACGCTCTATCCAGAGAGCCAAATCAGCTAGGGCAATTGAATAGAATTTTAAAAGAAAGTGATGAAAGCTAAGAAAAAAAGTGTAGGGCAATAAAATACTTCCAGGGAATATTAGTGTTCAAGAAAATCATCTACGAGCCTGTTCGTTGAAGATGGCCTATAGATTGGGCTTTGAGCCTCCTTGGAGCCCAAGCAAATATTTTGTGGTAGGGATTGTCACAAAGGAGTGGCACAGATTATCCAGGTCCTGAGGCCGAAGAGAAATAGCTCCTGGGGTCCTCAAAAACAGCCCTGCAATAGTGCCTTGGGACTGTTCAATGGAAGCTTCTTACAAGCAACGTAGACCTCGCATGACCCCAGGCTTTCTGGACCCCATCCAGACTCTCTCCTGCCAGAAAAGGAGCAGGAGACAATTTCTAAATATTATATCTAGATGAATGGATGGTCTGCATATCTTTCCAAACCAGGAATTGACAAACATTTTCTGTCAAAGGCCAGAGAGTAAATATTTTAGACATTGGGGAAGTGATGTCAGTGCCGTCATCGTGGGGTAAAAGCAGTCTCAGAGAATCAGTGTAGCTGGGGTCCAATAAAACTTTATTAAGGGACACTAAAATTAGAACTTCCTATAATGTGCAGGAGTCACAAAATGCTATTTTCTCTAGTCTTTTTTTCCTCGAACTATTTAAAGCTGTGAGAACCATTCCTAGCTGTGGACTGCAGCCATACAGAAACAGGCAGCGGGCTGGGTTTGGCCCACCCGCCAGGGTTTGCTGATCCCTACCTTCAGATGATCTTCTATAAACAGTGAGTTTTATAACTGACTAAGAAAGTGGGTGGTGAAGCTGAGATCGGTTTGGCTCAGTGGATAGAGTGTCAGCCTGCGGACTGAAAGGTCCCAGGTTCGATTCTGGTCAAGAGCATGTACCTTGGTTTCGGGTACATCCCCAGTGGGGGATGTGCAAGAGGCAGATGATTCTCCCTCATTGATGTTTCTAACTCTCTATCCCTCTCTCTTCCTCTCTGTAAAAATCAATAAAATGTATTTAAAAAGAAAGAAAGAAAGAAAGAAAGAAAGAAAGAAAGAAAGAAAGAAAGAAGGTGGTGAAGGTTTTGAGGTTAGGTTGGGTAACATTAACTATTGTAAGAGACAAACCTCAAAATCTCAGTGGCTTGCTATGAGTATATTTTTGCTTGTGTAACGACCAAGCAGGTCTTCTTGGTGGATGGGCTGCTCCATTCACCTTGCAGAGGGTTAACGCAGGGACCTGGGCTCCATTCACCTTGCAGTTCCACTCCCAGTTAGCAGATGTGGGAAGACGCAGTGATAGTGAGCCCACTTTTCAACCACATCAGCCCAGAAGTGAGACACAAAAAAGGGGATGGGAGGGGCTGTGCTGAGAAAAAAGCCGGCCACAGCCTGAATATGATGCTCGCCTGTGAAAAGGAGTGTTAGTCTGAGCTGGGTTGCTAGCTCTCCCCGCTACAGCGATGTTCTTGGGCAAGAGCTTGAGTGTAGAGGGGACATCCTATGGAAGTTAAAGCCACTAACCAGTATACACAGAGGGCCAAGAGTCTGCCCCAAAAACTACACTGGGTGTGTCCAGAACAAGCTACAACATGGAGGTAGGAGCTTCAAATGTTCTTCATTCAAAAGCATGATTGTAACCTATTTTTTTTTTTTTCTGGAAAAACTTCAAAGAGTTGTGACCAGTTTTCTCAACATGGCCATAACAAATCATCAACCAAGAATCCAGGGAATTTATAGTATTAAACAATATAGCTTTCCAAATAAAGTCATCCAAATATAGTCATCTTTTTTGTTTGTTTTTTTAATCCTCACCGAGGATATTTTTACATTTATTTTTTTTTTTTTTTGAGAGAGAGTGGAAGAGACACAGAGAAACACTGATGTGAGAAAGACACACTGATTGATTGCCTCCCGCACGCGCCCAGACCTGGATGGGGGATTGAGCCTGCAACTGAGTTACATGCCCTTGCCTGGAATCTTCAATCTGTTGGGCCATTGCTCCAGCTAGAGCCCAAAATATAGTCACCTTAAAATAGTATTTCCGTGTGACTCAGGGATTCTCAGCCTCGGCACTCTTCCTATTCTGGGCCAGATAACTCTTTGGCACGGAGGCTGTCCGGTGCATTACAGAATGTTAGTAGCTCCCCCAGCCAGCTTCTACATAGTAGATGCTGGTAGCATCCTCTGCACACCCTGCCGCCCCTCACTTGTCTAGATGTGACAACCAAAGATGTTACTAGACATTGTCAAGTGTCCCCTGGGAAGCGGGAGGGAGTGGGGATTGCTCCTGGTTGAGAAATATGGAATAACTAAATGATAAAACTTACCGAATATTGCTGAAACCGGTTTGGCTCAGTGGATAGAGCGTCGGCCTGTGGACTGAAGGGTCCCAGGTTTTATTCTGGTCAAGGGCACATCCCCAGTAGGGGGTGTGCAGGAGGCGGCTGATCGATGATTCTCTCTCATTGATGTTTCTAGCTCTCTATCCCTCTCTCTTCCTCTCTGTAAAAAGTCAATAAAAAACCAAACCAAAACAAAAAAGTTACCGAATAAATTTGTTGAAAATGAGGCAATTAAATGTTGTAGGACTAAAGCCATGAATCAAATGTTGTACGACTAAAGCCGTGCTGATCTAGAGTGGTTGGTCTTGGGTCATGCTTTCTGACAAGTAGGAATTGGGCTGATCCGTTAAGACATCTCTTGGTAAAAGAAGATAGCATTCGATCAGCAGCGTAGACCAGAATGGCTGCCTTTAGTGTGTTCCTTTCAATTCTCAATAGCAGGAGAATATTCAGCTACACATCCCAAAGTGGTTCCATGTCAATATATTTAAAGTAAATAAAATAAAGCCTTTGGTATTGGGGCTAAAATATGCCAGAATTAACTTGCTTGAAATTAATCTCCAATCGCTGGATTGTTCCTCACCCTGAAGGTGGCTGTAAGTCACAAGTTCTAAATACAGGAGTATTGCCCAGAGCCTCTGATCTTTACTATTTTCTGGTTTCAGTCTCAGAGGCAATGATGTGGTCAAACAAATGCTGAAAATTAATCCATTTCTAAGTGTTATTGCTGAAACAAAACAGATAATAAATGCTAATTATCTTTGTCGTTATTATTGCTATTATTATTATTACTAAAGGACTGGTGCAGGAATTCATGCATGGGTGGGGTCCCTTAGCCTGGCCAGTGATTGAAGCTTACTGGGGGGCTGACCGGCTTGGGGGAGGGACCACAGGAGGTTGGCTGTGGGAGTACACTGACCACCAGGAGGCAGCTCCTGTATTGAGCATCTGCCCCCTGGTGGTCAGTGCACATCATATCAACTGGTTGACCAGTCGTTTTGGTCATGTGGTTGCAACGGTTGCTTAGGCTTTTATACACTGAGTGGCCAGATTATTATGGTCTCTGAATGCATAATAATCTGGCCACTCAGTGTATATGCTATATAATAAAAAGCTAATATGCAAATTGTCCCTTGACCAGGAATTCAACCAGCAGGCAGGCCAGCCAACCACCCATGTCCCTTCCCCCTGGCCAGGCTGGCCAGACCCCACCCATGCACGAATTCATGCATCAGGCTGTATTACACACTGAGTGGCCAGATTATTATGCATTCAGAGATCATAATAATCTGGCCACTCAGTGTATATATAGATTACTACTACTACTACTACTACTACTACTACTACTACTATGACTATGACTACTACTATTGGCAATCACAGAGTGGCTTTGCTGGAAGCCTTGCATGCTGATAGTATAGAATATCTCTCTCTGCCTCCTAGTTCATTAAAGAGGAAATTTGAACAAAGTATAATCCAGGGTCTTTAACAGAACATTCAAGACCCTGAGTGATCCAGTCTCTGACTAAATCTAGCCTGATCTTTTTTTGTTAATCCTCACTGTAGATATTTTCCTCCCATTGATTTTTAGAAAGAGTAGAAGGGAAGGGGAGACACACAGAGAGAAATACTGATGAGAGAGAGAGAGAGAGAGAGAGAGAGAGAGAGAGAGAGAGAGAGATCCTCTGGTTGCCCCCTTCATGAACCCTGACTGGGGCTGGGGATTGAGCCTGTAACCAAGGCACATTAGGTGCCCCAGACTGAAACTGAAACCTCAATCCTTCAGTAAGAGGGCCAATGCTCCAACCACTGAGCAACAGGCCAGGACTAGCCTGCTCTTGCCCCATCAGACCCTATTCCAGTTCTCTCCTTATATGCACTTCCTCCACTCCCTGCTTCTCCTACTGTAGAACCTTCAGGATTCTGCTCACACTGGGCCCTGGGAAAGATGCTTCCCAATGGTCTCTCTTCAGCTTCCTATTCTTTAGTGGGGCCGGCAAAGCTCACTGCTGCTGTTTGACACCAGTGAATCTTGTATTTGCTTTTTGGACTTGAACTAGCTATGGATCCAAAGCGTCTATTGGGCAAACCCATGTAAGTGATGAAAACAGTAACTAAAAAACGAATGAGTAGGGGAAGGAAGAAAAGAGAAGGAAGGGAGAGAGAATGAAGTAGGAATGTAGCTGAGAGTGTTGAAGAGGCTGCTAAGAGAGGCAGAGAGACAGTGCTCAGAGGTCTGGGAGCCAGTGCAGCCAGAACTAAAACAGGTCTGATGCCACCTGATGCCATCGTTACCACCTGATGCCATCAGCAGGGCATGTCAGGAAAGCTACAGTAGGGGGTCCTGGATGGGTCAATTCTTCAGAGAGACAGATGAGAGGTGACCTGAGCTGGAAATAGACTACATGCAGGTAGTCACTGTGCAGTGAGACTTAGAGCCCTGCTTTTCTAGCTCATCCAGCTCCCTGACCTAGACACTTGCAGGGCATAGTGGAGACAGAGTGGGGGAGGGTACACCACTACAAAAGAAAGAGCTGCTGGAAGCCGGAGACAGTGTGCTCGCTTTTGTCAGGAGATCATCTCAGGAAGTGGTCAATCATGCTTCGGTAACAATGATGAGGCCCTGGTAGGAAAACCTCAAAAGCAGAGCCTGGAGCCAGGGACCAGGATTCCAGTCTTGATTCTGTTGATTAGACCTTGAGCAGGTCCTGGGCCCTCCCTCATTCAGCAAACACTTAACCCAAAAAAGACAACATATGCCGAAGTGCTTTGTAAACTGCTATACAGAAACAAGACATTATTCCCCACATTGGGAAACTTTCATTAAGAGGGCAATCCTTGCACATGAGAGAACGCCTTCCTGTGGCGAGGGGGCTGCTGCTTCACACTCCCAACATTTAAAAGCAGGCACTTGAGAGGTTTATTTGCAAGCTTTCCTCCAACGTAACTTGTATGCAACTCATTCAGTTCTTACCAGGCACACCCGTATGTCAGGGGCAACTATCTCTGGGTAGGATAATTAGAGTTGATGATTATTTTATTTGTATAGGGTTCTGCATTAAAAAATAGCAAAGTCATGGACATGTGACATGCTGGGGAAGGTTTTGGGGGGGACCACAAGAGGTCAGGTGTGCCTGACTGGAAGGCGGGGTATGTGGGGAAGTGGTAGATGGGGCGGGAGTGCGATGCCAGCAGTAGTGGATGGTTGTTTGTGGAGTCCTTTGACAAGAGGCTGTTTGACTGCTCTGCTCCGGGGTTGAAGCCTAGGCTCTCCAAGTGTGTTGCCCAGAGTAGCAGCATTGACCTCACCTGGGAACTTGTTAGAAATGCAAAATTTCAGACCCAATTCAAGATGTATTGTACTAGAAAATCTGGGGTAGCCTGGCCAGGCATGGCTCAGTGGTTGAGTGTCGACCTATGAAACAGGAGGTCGTGGCTTGATTCTTAGTCAGAGTACGTACCTGAGTTGCAGTCTCGACCCTCCAGTGTGGGGTATGCAGGAGGCAGCCAACCAATGATTCTCTCTCATCACTGATGTTTCTATCTCTCTCTCCCTTCTTCTCTGGAATAATCTTTTAAAAAGTTATATTTTTAAAGAAAATCTGGGGTAGAGCCCAGCTCTCTTTTAATAAGCCTGCCGGGTGATTCTGATGCATGTTGAAGCCCAAAAACCACCGAACTAAAGTGTTCCTAAGTAGGGACAATGCTCTCTGCCCCCAGGGAGCTAGCAAAACAGAGACAACGAGTGCCCTTGATTATCTATTGGTCCATCCTCTGGTGTCTGGTCCCCCAGGTTGGTTCTCCAAGTCCCAGAAGTTCTCTTCTCTGACATGATGGCAGTGAGGTGAGGATTTGCCTCTGGATGATTAGGTGGGATTTTCTTTACCTTCACAGTGCTTGCTCAAATCTAGTTGCTTCTCATTTTTGGGTTAAAAAGATCTGGAAACAACCCAAAAGAGATCCTCAGAGGGCACTGAGCCATCTAGTCCTGAGTGTTACAATGTGTTCTCTGCTGGTTCTCCAGACTCTGCGGCTGCCCCTGCTTGTTCCCATTATCCAAGGACAGAGCCTCCCACCTGGGCCTCCCACGGAACAGGAGACCAAGGGTGCAATGAGCTGCAGTGAGTTCCTCGGGGCCAGATCTGCCACCTCTGACCCTCAGATCCCTCACCTGGACTCCATCCCTGCTTCACCTGTGCTTACTCTGCACCAGGCCACCTGGAATTACAGCCATCTCTGTATGTCTCGTCTTCCTTACAGTTCACAGCGCTCAGCATAAAAAAAATAAATAAAGGGCTCAGCATATAAGCTCAGTAAATGATGGTTACTACATTGTTATTATTGTTTTGTGCTAAACAATGGAGTCTAGGTAGAGGAAACAGGAGAGTCAGCTACATAATTTGTGGGGCCTGGTGCAAAGTGAAAACATGAGGCCCAATGTCCCAAACCATGTCTGATGGGTAACTCCAAGAGACTGCAACCTCTCTGCAGGGTCATGCTTGGCCCCTGAATCAGGGGTGGCTGAGAGGCCCCTACTGAGTCACTTGCCAAAGACAATCTATCACCAGGACAGGGATGGCTGCCACCGAATCCTACAGGGAACATGCCCTTCTTGACTCTCCCCACTCATGCAGGCCCTGCCTGGGGCTGGAGGGCAATGGAAGAATGACCCAACTGTTGCCCAGGCAGAGGGCAGAAGCTGTCATGGAGAGTCAGAGGTGTCAATTCTAGCCCTGAGGCACTCACAGCAACTCAATACACCCTTGGTCTCCTTGTTCTGTGTCCCGTGGAGTGGGAAGGGCGATATTGAACTCCCAGGTCAAGGACCAGATGGCCAAGAACTCATCCCATGAGCTGAGGCTTCAACCTCCTGGTGCACATCCCACTGGACTTTACTTACAGGTTCAAAGACATAATTATTAAGAATGTCAAGTCGGGGACCAGAGTATTAAATTGTAAGCATGGGGCCCTCTGTGTGCGAAGCCCTGTGTGACTAGGCTGGTCACATTCTCATGAGGCCAGATCTGTGGAACAGACTATATAAAGATGTGGCATGTTAGTAGAATGGAAAGGTGTTCTTCCACTAGAGAAGAGTAAATACTGAAGTGAGAAGGAACAGACAGTGAGGTTGGGAAGGCAGATAAGGACAGACAGGGAAAAGAAAAGCTATAGACTTATTTATGTTAAAGAACATAGTTTATATAGAAAATTTTGGCCGTGTGTCCCAGGGGGCTGTGTGCCCCTGGTGAGCTGTGTGTCCCAGGGGAAGCAGTGGGACCCAAGGGAAGGGGCGGTGACAACCAGAGAAGGAGCAGACTCTATTCGTGTGGTCCTGAGATAGCCACCATAAAACAAGCAGACTGCCAAATGAGGAGCGGATTCTATTCATGTGATCATGAGATGGTCACCATAAAACAAGCAGATTGTCAAATGACAGGGGGGAGGGGAAGGAGACCTGGGGGGAGATAAGAGAACAACCGAAGGACTGGTATGCATGAACATAAGTACAACCAACGAACACAGAACTCTGGGGAGGGAGGGCATAAATGAGAGGTGGGGGGGCCAATGGTAAAATATGTACACAATATAATACATTAATAAAAAAAATTTAAAAAAACCAAGAAAAATAAAAAAAAGAAAAAAAAAGAAAATTTTGAAATAGGCAACTGTATTAGTCCTAGAGCTGCTATAACAAATAACCACAAAACTGACCTAAAGCAACAGACATTCATTCTCTTCTAGTTTAGGAGACCAGGCATCTAAAATCAAGGTGTTACAGGCTTGGTTCCTTCTGGAGTCTCTGAGGGAAAACCACCTGATGTCTCTCTCCTAGCTTCCTGGTTGCTGACAACCAGCCATTGCTGACAACCAGCTGACAACCAGAATTTAAGGTGGGATTTTAGACCCACCTTAAATTCAAGATGACTTCATCTCAAGATCTTTAATTGCATCTGCAAAGATTCTTTTTCCAAATAAGGTCATATTCTGAGGTTCCGAATGGACGTGAATTTTGGGAGGGCACTATTCAAGTCACTATAGGACAGTAAACGGTTGAAGAATAAATCACCCATGCTTCTGCTACCTAGAACAGACAATGTTGGTAGCTCGAAATCAGCCATGTTGGAAGTGTTGATAGAAATTGGCACATGCTACAAATCAGGACTTATTTAATAATTTTTAGAAGACCCAACTTACTAGTACATCAGTGGATTCTTACCTGTCAGAGAAGAGAGAGAGAAGAAGATTCTACCAGCCCTGGGCAAACTACGGCCCGCGGGCCGGATCCGGCCCGTTCAGCTGTTCTATCCGGCCTGAGGAGCCGAAGAGCAGAGGGTTCTCTTGCTCTCCCCTCCGCTCCTTCGCCAGCAGCCCAAGATGAGAGTGCCAGCATGGTCAGGTTGCTTTTGTTCCGGCCCTCCAGGCCAGTTTAAGAACCCATTGTGGCCCTCGAGTCAAAAAGTTTGCCCACCCCTGTAATCTAGGCAGAGAAGATTTTAAGACACGAGGCAGGTTGACACAAAGGCTTGTTTGGGAGAGCCACCTCTCTGCTGTCCTAGAGGAGCTACCTGGACTAAGGCTGGAAGGTTGTATTGGGAGGGACCTTATGAGCCATGCAAAAGCACTGGGGTTGTGTTTTAGAAAGATAATAACAGAGTAGTTGGTAGATGGATATGATGTTGAACTGACATCACGGAGAATGGTTAAGAGGCACCTGTAATAATACCGGTGACAACCACAAGAGTCTCAACAGAGCATCTCCAAGTCTCAGTTTGTGCTGGTCCCAAGGCAATTCTAACAGCAAGATTTCCTTCTGGACCTGAGCCCAGCTAGTCCCACCAAACTTCAAGTGAAAGTATAGAAAAATTCATGCTATTGAATAAATAAATAAATAAATAAATAAACGAACAAACAAATTTTAATTGCTTTTGAGAGAGAGAGAGAGAGAGAGAGAGAGAGAGAGAGAGAGAGAGGGAGAGGGAGAGAGAGAGAGAGAGAGAGACATCGATGTGAGAGAGAAACAATCTATTGGTTGTCTCCCATACATGTCCTGACTGGGGATCCACAACCTGGGTACATACCCTGAACAGGAATTGAACCCACCAGCTTTTGGTGTACAGGACAGCACTCCAACCAATGGAGCCACCCAACCAGGGCCTTGCTTATAATTTAAAGCTTCAAGTGTCTGCTAAACTCAGAATTCAAGTCCCATGACAATATATCTCTAGAACCTGGTTTATAGTAACAGGTTCCAGACAAGCAAACAGAATTTGGTTCTCTCTGGCGAGCACAAGGCTGTTTACTGACCAGCTCCCATCTAGGGAGTTGAGGGAAGGTTGTCAGAATTCTTCTGGCATCTTGTTCCTCCTCCAAAAATTTCCTCCTCCCTCTTTTAAAGGCCCTTCTCCTTTGGAGCACTACTAGCTTGTCTTACTAATGAGCTCTGTTGGTCTTCTTCCTAATCCTTGATGTCCAAAGGACCCAGATCATGAGGTTGATCCACCCTATATCTGGATTCATAGTTCCCTGATCCCATGGTTGACTTAATAAATCTGTATTAAATTTTGTATCCTACAAACAGAGAATACATTATATTTTCCAGCACTCCTGGGATAATTACCAGGAAGCAGAAATTATCACTATTCTCCAAATTCTTTCCTAACACATCCCTTTTCTACTGTCTCCTTTGTTTTTCAGAAACCAGCTCCGTTGAGGACCATGCCATCTGATGATGCCACTTTGACCCCCAGAGACACACAGCTCTCCCGGGACACCTGGCCCCCGGTTGTTGTTTTTTTAACTCTGGGGAGGGAGGCCATGAATGGGAGGTGGTGGGGGGCAATGGTAAGCTATGTACACATATAATACCTTAATAAATTTAAAAAAACAACCATTAAGGAACCCTATCAAATCCTTTCTAACTGTGTCAGCCAACCACTTACTCTGAAAATGATGACATGGAAGGAAAGGGAAAGATTGGGCAACCCATAGTTCCTTACAAAGGTAGAGTGTTGGGAGAAATATGTATACATTGGGAAGTGAAATACAAGCAGGTGAGTTAGTTTTGTTTTGTTAAGAATGACATACACATGCATGTACCAGTTACAAAATACAAATTCTGTGATTTCAGTGATTCCATGTATGTGTTAAATGTTTTTATGTGCATTTATATCCAACATTGCATGACATAAAAATAAAGAGTAAAATTCAAGATAATAATTTAATATTTTAATTTCCTGTACTCAGAATGACATTCGATAGTACATTAAACACATCATGACCAGCCATGAGAAAGAATGTGGAAGAAAGAAGAAAAGCTTTACAGAGCCACAGGCTCCTCTCTACTCTAAGACCTGAGACCACACCCTGCTATTTCAACGCTCATTTGATTGATCCACAGTCCAGAGATAAATGTTTTATTTTATTTTATTTTTTCAAGTCATCATGGCGGGGTATTGGGAAAAATTTTCAATTAGCAACAATTGCGCCTCGGATAAACCTCATTGGCTACGATATTGCCACTCTGCAAAGCTGAGAGAGATAAATTGTTTTAGAAAAGACAATGTATTGCCTTCAGACACAAAGTCGTATGTACATGAAATACTTAGAAAATGTTTATTTCAATATTTCTTAAACTAGCATGAGTTAAGAACCAGAGATGATGTGGTACATCAGGAATTTAAAGTATGAGTGGAAAGGCAGGGAAAAACAGAAGGAAAGATTCTTGAGTTCCATAAAGCAGCATGTATTTACTGGGAATTTGCCAATGCCAGGTCCTAAGCATGCATATGAGTGTTCCACAGGGTAACATGAAAGAGCCAGGTAACGCATACACGAGTAGTTGGTTACATTGGAAGATAAGAATCCCAAGTTCAGGGTCTTTTCTCATGGGCAGTAAGCCTACCTGAACTTTGACCTGAAGGGATACACTCTCTTTATCATACCAAACAGTAAACAAATCTGCCCGAGCTTTGGAGGGATGCGCTATTTCTATCTTCCAAGACTGTTTGCTGTACTGACATTTAAAAAAAGATAGTGTGGAATAAAGGCACAGTGGTGTCTGCCCCCAAGATATGAAGAAATGCCTGCGAAGTGAGGAGAATTGCCTCTTAACATGGCATGGCTCTGATCATGATGACAATTTCCTTCACCCCCTCTTTTCTCCATGGGATCCGTAATGCACAGGTGACTGTTTCCAGTTAACAGAAAAGGTCAAACCTCTATTACACTGACATTCTTTACGATGTCTCAACGATCTGAATGCTAGCTATTTGAAATTCTAAAGGGAAGTTCACCTTGTTTGTACGTGGTTAGTTTAATGATTCGTCACTGATGGGCTCTTCAAGCTACGTTGATTTGTTTTATCTCAAAGTTCTTAGCTTCCTCACTAACTTGAACTTTATTTGTAGGAATCTCTTTCACGGCCCGCGTGGAAAGAGTTCCAATTCAGGGTTCAGGTTCTGGAGAAGGGCTGCACACAAATGAAGAGACTTGAGACTTGAAGAAATTCAACTTGGCGATATGGGGGGCCAGGCGGTAGTCCAACTCTAGTGGGAGAACTATTCCTGCTCTGGCCCTGCCATCCCCTTTTATTGAGGCTCTGGGGAAAACATCTTAGGCAACATGAACAGAAATTTACAGGTAGCCCTTAGGCAGGAAGTAACAGAAACTTACATGAGACAAACAAGGTGGAGGCTGCTTCAGCTAACAATGTCTCAACTAAAGGGTTGAGACAAAGTATGTTGTTAGAGCAATTAAGGTTGTTGACCAGTCTTCCTGGCTTCCTGTCAACATCTCTTTTAATGAAACTGATTTGTTTTCCAACATTTATTTACTTATTTTTTGTTAATCATCACCTGAGGATAGTTTTCCTATTGATTTTTAGAGAGAGTGGAGGGATGGGGGAGAGAGAGATAGCAACATTGATGTGAGAGAGGCACATTGATTGGTTGCCTCTCACACTAGCCTCAACCAGCGCTGGGGATCCAGCCTGCAACCAAGGTACATGCCCTTGATTGGAACCAAACCCGGGACCCTTCAGTCTTCTAGCCAAAGCTCTAACCACTGAGAAAAACCAGCTAGGGCACTAACTTGAAATTTTATAAAACCGAATCAGTCTTATTTACTTGGACCCAAATGCCCAGCTCATAATTAAGAGATATAATAAGGAATGTTCAGAAATTCTCCTACAATTTTTTTCTCAAGTTTGAGAGAAATAAAATGCATATAGAGATTTTCAGATAGTTGTATAATAGAGCCGCTGACACCCCAATGAAAGATTTTATGAGGCAGTGAAGGAGATTCGTTTTCCACATCTTGAAGGTCTTTCTAAGTCACCAGTCTTGTTACTTTTCAATCTGACCAGACTGGAGATTCATACTCTGGCACCTTCAGATGAGGATGATTTGTAGCGAGAACCTCAAAGGTAGAACCAGGCAAAGTCGATGCTCTACACATTGACTGAGGGGATGTATCCTCAGCTTTTTCTGAGACGAGAACACTCAAATAGGGGCTGCATCCTATTACAGTGGCTCAGGCCTGTACACTGCGTGAAACTTACCAGTTTCTATTACAATGACTGACTGCACCAGGGATCATGATCAATACCAAGGGCAACTACCTACAGATTGGACATCATGTAGCTCAACCCCTTGAGAGGAGGCTAGGAGACAAACCTAACTCAGTACAGGGATGGGACAAACAAGCTCAACCAAATCCTCTCTATCGAAGAAAAAATACAAATGTTAGATCCACCGAGAGATGGTGGCATACTCTTAGTAAGCGACACTGTTGGCGTTTCACTTCTCCTTGAGCCCAGAATATGTTGCAACCAGACAAAGTGAAGAGTTAAGAAGAACAAACAGATCCTGCATGCCTTCACGCTCCTTGTTTTGCATCCACCCTGAAATCTTAGCGTGTAAGATTATTATGCCCTGAAACAATGAAAGGGCTTTTGACTCAAGGGGTGACTAGACCCAGAATCAGAAGTAGAGAATAAACTGAGGAGTCACACATATGTGAGAGCTCAGAGGCTGGGAAACAAGGCCGTCATTCTACTCCAGCCCAGGACACCACAAACACCAACTTGGTGCAACACCTGCTGGTAAGGAGAGAAGTTAGCTTCACCATCTTGTTCTGTAAAGATGAAGGCGTGCACAAGCTCCCAGCTGCTCAGGAAAAATGTCATGTGGGATGGCCCACGTATGTGGGAGAATGAACATTTTAAACACGTTTGAAAAGAAAGCTTCTTTGTCCACACTTCTGCTACCCCCAACTTGGGGTTCATCCTCACCCAAGGCTTTAAATGCAACCTTACGCTGACAACTCCCATACTTTACCTTCAGTCAGATCTCTGATACAAAGAAAAACTCATAGAACCAGCTGTCTACTTGTCATCACCACTTAAATGATCACGAGCATTCTAGTGTAGCATGTGGAAAATGTAACCCTGGGCTCAATCACTGAATCTGATCTCCACATATTCCCCTGTCTCAATGAATGGTACTGCCCATTGGCTTAAGCCAGAAACTTCGAGTCATTCTTTATCCCTCATACTCAATCTACCAGCAATTATTGTCAGCTCAACCTGTAAACGTCTTGATTCCGTCCATTGTTCTCTCTTTCTGTAGCCACTGTCATTGCCAAGTCAGATCATGTTTGTGATCTCTTAACTAGTTACCTCTTCTTCCTCCTCCTCCTCTTCTTCTCTTTTGTTAATTCTCACCCGAGGATATTTTTCCATTGATTTTTAGGAATAGTTGAAGAGAGAGGGAAAGACAGAGAGAAACATCGATGTGAGAGAAGCACATCGATTGGTTGCCTCCTGCATGAGTCCTGACCAGGGCCCCAGGCCAGGGAGGAACCTGCAACCAAAGTGCGTGCCCTTAACTGGAATTGAAACTGGGACCCTTTGGTCCACAGGCCAATGCTCTATCCACTGAGCCAAACTGGTTAGGACACCACTTCTTATTCCGCTCTCTTCTAATCCATGCTCCAGACAGCAGCCAAAGTGTCTTAAATATATGTATACAGTGAACCATGTTACTCACCTGCTTAGTACCCTTGAACCTTCCAATCGAGTTTAGAATATAAATCCCACCTTCCTCTCATGGTCTTCCACATTCTCCATGAATCTGAGCCTCATTCCCGCCCCCTCTCCATCCCCCCCCTTCCTCTATGTTGCCTCTACTTTGTATTTCTAGCAGTGGCTTCTCTGTGCCGAAATGTTTGCTATTCTGGTGACTTTGGACATGCCTTTCCCTCTCCTGAAAGTCACTGTGGCCCCATTCTGCCATGCACAGTTTTCTGTGTGCAATGTCTGTGCATTGGGGAACCCCTTGCTCCTGATCACACAACCTAACATGGACTGCCGGCTTCTCACTCTCAGGGCACATTTCCCCCCTCATAGCATGTAATATAATTTGTATTGTATATTTATTTGGGTTTATACCTTATAACTGTCTGTGTCTTCCCTAAACCATAGGCTCCATGGAGGTAGGACTATCACATTAACCACTGTCTCTCTGGGTTTGATATAGAGCTTGGCATCATAGGCAGTTAATGAATCCTCATGGAATGAATGAATGAATGAATGGATGTCTAAAGAGCAAGGGGGACAGGGCCCTACAGGGCTGGGTAAGGAAGAATTAAACAGATGCCCGGTATCAATATTGAGAAAACTTGGAGCTTGACACGCTGGGTGTTTCTCTGAGAGTCCCATCTGTCCAAGCTCTTAGGACTGTGTGCTGAGCGTTCTCTAAGTGGGGATAAATGTTAACACGCTATCATTACCCTGAGCGTGAACTCAACCTGCACAGTGTTAGTTGAAGACATTAACTCTTGATATGATCATCAGGCACACAGAATAGAGATTGGTAGTCTCTACCTTGGCCACACTGAAACCTTTCTCCTCTTCTTTTCCTACTCCATACCCTGATATTCTTTGCCTTCTCAAGCCGGTGTGTTCTGCCTCTGCTATTTATGTTTTGTGCACTCCCTTCTCCATGCCAGAAGGCTGCCATTTCTTTCCAGAGGGGTCTCAGGCATTTTGGCCCTTGACCTGGATCGTGACTGTGGAACCAACAAGCCCTGTGCCATTGTCTTTCCCCTGGTCTTGCTGACTGTCTTGGCTGAAGAGCCCCTGCCCCCAACCTCCACTGTCTCTCACCGATCAGTAGGTCATATTTGAGACCTGGCACCCACTCTCTGAGGCTACCTGTAGCTCTCTCTCAGAGGGAGGGAGAGCCATTTCTCATGCTCCTGTTTGAGAAAGCAGGCATTACTTCATCACCAAGCGCCGGGAGGAACCCAACCCCAGAATAAACACAGACATTCTCTCTCTGGTCTCTTTCTACTTCCTTTTTAAATCCCCGCCCCCCTTCTTTTTGCTTGTTTACATATACAGTCAACAGAAATTAGGACTATCACTCAGTGGATACCAAAGTTTCTGCTGGGAAAACTGGTAGCATTTGATAATATTTATTATTATTATTTAAAACTTTATTTCATTTTGTAATGATACACATGCTAGCATCTTCAGTGGATATAAAAAAGTAAACACGAAATGTTAGGTCTCCTTCTGCCCACACTGTCCCCACTTCCCCTCTGTCAGTTTCTTGTGTAACCTTCCTGAGATATCTAGGCACTTACAAACCTGCATACACTAGTGTTTTCACGCTTCTTCGCCTCCCCCTCTTACACTGCTCTGTGTCTTGCTCTTTTCTCTGAATATGTTCTGCATCAATAATCCAAAAGCTTTACAACTTTTTATAGCTGCACAGTTTTGCATTATTTGGACATATCACAATTCACATTAATAAAATGATATATGTAATTTCACACATATTTAAATACATTTTTTGAATACGTTCTTAGAAATCAAAGGGCATGCTTATTTTTAATTTTATAAAGATTTGTCAATTGCACAATGGAGAAATTTATAAGAGTGATTGTTTCCATATATTTTTTGTCAGTATAGTTTCCAAAATCTCTCAGTGTTGTTCATCTGTGAGCTGCACAATGCATTGCCATTGTAATTTCAATTTTTCTTATTATAAGGGATCCTGAGTATATTTTTATTCATTTAGAACGTTTATATTTTCTTTTCTATGAATTATTCATAGTCTTGCCCCCCATCCCTTTTTTTTTCAAATGGGACAATGGTCTTTTTCTTAGTGATTTGTAAAAATTATTTATATTTTAAGGAAGTTTATTTATGGTGGGTTTATCTTGAGGAATTAAAAATATTTTAATGTAGCTAAATTCATCTTTCATTGGAGTCATCTGGGTTTTTGTGTGATGCTTAAAAAAGCTTTAGTTGGAAGTTATTACCAAAATTCTCCCATGACTTTTTCATATAATTTAATGCTTTTACATGGAGTTTGGAATTTATTTTGTTATAAGCAGTAAAATAAGAATCCAAAATAATTTTTCTCTCCAGATGGCCACTCTGATGGGAGCCAGCAGTCCTGGATTTTGAGAGGGATCTCCTACCAGGATTGGGCCTACATGGGCAATTGGACATCCCTCAAGGGTTCCAGATTGGAGAGGGTGCAGGCTGAGCTGAGGGACACACCCCTCCTCCCCATGCACGAATTTCATGCACCCTCTCCAATTTGGTCCACAAATGTGTGTGTGTGTGTGTGTGTGTGTACTAGAGGCCCATTGCAAGAAGATTCCTGCAATAGGCCTTTCTGCTGTGGTCACTGCCCCACCTGCTTCCCTCCCTTCTCCACTGCCCCACTTGCTTGCTTCTCCGCAGCTTCCCTCCCTTCTGCAGCGCTTGGCTTCTTTTTCATTGTCTTCAGTCTTGGCTCTGGCTTATATATACAAATTAACCGCCATCTAGGGTGGGTTAGTTTGCATACTCACCCTGATTGGCTGGTGGGTGTGGCTTGTGGGCATGGTGAAGGTATAGTCAATTTGCATGTTTCTTTTTTATTAGCTAGGATATAGATAGATAGATAGATAGAATATATATATATCTATAGATATATATCTATATATATATATATCTCTCTCTATATATATAGAGAGAGAGAGAGATCCTAGCCACCTTGTAGGAGAAGCCACACAAGCCCACATAGGAAGGACTCTTGCTTTTTTTTTAAAAAAAATTGCACATCACTTATGTAATTTAAAAACATAAGCATACAAAACTCATTTTATAAGGGTGAAAATCTGCATATTTAAGAACTTATATCAACTGTATTATAGTGCTGGCCTATGGCAAGGGTTGGGGAGGAAAAAGTTTTAGGAATCAGGGTTGAATGGTTTTAAGAAAATGAAAATGAAAAGAAATAAAGTACAAACAGAGGGAGCTTTCATGGGTGAATGACATTGTGCTATGCATTCAAGAATAGCAATTTTAATCTGAGTTCCTTTAAAAAATTAAAGGTCAAAATGTAAGAGGCCAGGCAAAACCCACAGTTCACTGGACTCCTCGGGTTAGGTCTCTAGTCGTTGGGCAGGTTCCATGGGGACTGATTAGCACTTAAAGAGGTAGCGATGGGCTCTTCTCATGGGACGAACAGAAAGCACAGGGCAGCGAGGGTCTCACGGACACTTAGTTCCTTATCATTCAAAATAAGGTCCATGGATTAGAGGTATGGCCATTACCTCGGAGCTTATTACAAATGCAGAGTCTCAGGTCTCACTTCAGATCTACCTTAAAAAAATTTTTTTTAAATTGATTTCAGAGAGGAAGGGAGAGGGAGAGAGAGATAGAAACATCAATGATGGGAAACATCAATGATGAGAGAGTCATCAATCAGCTGCCTCCTGCACACTCCCTACAGGGGATTGAGCCTACAACCCAGGCATGTGCCCTCACTGGGAATAGAACTTGGAACCCTGCATTCCACAGAGCAATGCTTTATCCTCTGAGCCAAACTGGCCAGGGCACTCCAGACCTACATAATCAGAGTCTGTCTTTTAACAAGATTCCTGATAACAGTAAATCATTAAAATCTGAGAACCTCTGCTCTCGGACATAGGCACTCTGGGAAGTGGAAGGTTGCTTAGGATCCAGGGTAGCTTAACCTACTCAGTCATCTCATTGTCCCTCCACAGTGGTCATCACAGCCTTGACTGCAGAAGGGAAGCAGTTTTGAGGAGTGACACAGTTTAGGATGTAGCCTTGGAAAGAGTGACCAGGGTACAAAGAGGGTGAAGGTCACTGGGTTTGGAAAGGTCAAGAAGCTATAAAGCCAGGGTGTTTGATAGCTGTCCATAGGTGACTGAAGTCACCCAAGATTTGAAGAGAGGGAACTATGATCCAGGTGCCCAAGGGGGCAGTGAAAGAGACGATGTGGCCAGGTATCAGTAAAATGAGAAAAGAGCTGGGGTGATCCAGCTGGAGGTCATGAGTCTTTATTTTTTAAAAAATTTTAATACATTTTTTTATTGATTTCAGAGAGAAGAAGAGAGAGAGATAGAAACATCAATGATGAGAATCATTGATAAGTTGCCTCCTGCATGCCCGCTACTGGGGATCGAGCCCACAATCCAGGCATGTACCTTTGAACCTGGGATCCTTCAGTCCACAGGCTGAGCCAAACCAGCGAGAGAGAGGTCGTGAGTCTTTTTTAAAAAAAATATGTTTTATTGATTTTTTACAGAGAGGAAGAGAGAGGGATAGAGAGTTAAAAACATCGATGATTGAGAATCATCGATCAGCTGCCTCTTGCACCCCCCCGCCCCCACACACACTGAGGATGTTCCCGCAACAAGGTACATGCCCTTGACCGGAATGGAACCCGGGACCTTTCAGTCCGCAGGCCGAGGCTCTATCCACTGAGCCAAACTGGTTTCGGCAAGGTCGTGAGTCTTAAAGGACTCTTACTCAGAGACAGAAGCAGCGTTGATCTGGAAATACCAATCTTACCTCCCGGCACTCAGGGTGGACTTTGTGGGAGGGGAAACCTCCAGAAGAGAGGCAGGTAAGACCCAGCCAGGTTCTGTGGAGAAGCTGAGGATGCCGGGGGAGTCATTGGGCTCAAAATTGGGGCTCCAGAAGGCACACTGTAGATATTGGGATGTGAAGAGAAGTCCAAAATTAGATTGGGGGGAGCAAACTTAGGGCAACACAGAGGAGAAGTAGGAAGAAACAAAAGATTGTAGGAAAGCCAACATGTTGGGAATTGTCAGGATATATTATTGCAATAAATGACCTTAAATCTTAGTGGCTTAAAGCTACAAAGGTTTTTCTTGCTTATATTACTTGTTCACTATAGGTTGACAGAGGCTCTGTGTCGATGCTTTCATGTGGTCAAAGCCCAACATTTTGTGTACACTTTCGGGAGTTTTCATTGACCAAAGCAAGTCACATCTAAATTTAAAGGTACAGGGTTATGTAATCATACACGAACTTAGAGGGAAAACTAGAAATGTTAAATGGTGAGAACTAATTATTACCACAGGTAATAACCATAACATATAAGGATGTGAGCCATAGAATGAATTAACCCTGCTTTAAGTTTTGGAACGGAACTCTGAGGCAGGGTCACGTTGGCATGGAAACCAGCTGCCATTCACGGGAGGTGGGAGGCTGAGTCCTGAGGACACCAAAGCCTGTGCCTGTTCTGCGGGCATGTTTTTAAGGTGTTTTCAGAGGCCTGGTAACCAGAAATCTACACAGATACACAATTCCTAGGATGGCATGTCAACCCTGCACTTTGCCATAAAAGTTGGTATTTGTAGTTAATGGTTTTGTTTATAGGTCAAAGAGATATTAAATAAAAAACTGTATCAGCAAGAAACAAAGAACAGGCATATACTATTCTTCTGGATGTTTCAGCTGATACTTTAATCTTGACTCCTTGAACTCCCATGTCTCCTGGAAATACCCACCAATGTTGCAAGTGGGAGCAGAAAACTTCACATTTTCCCTAATGGCTAAAACACTAACAATAGTAGGATCACACTTCTCTCTCTCTCTCTCTCTCTCTCTCTCTCTCTCTCTCTCTCTCTCTCCCTCCCTCCCTCCCTCCCTCCCTCCCTTCCTCCTTCCCTCTCTTTCTCTCTATCGATTTAGAGAAGCAAATTTGTTATGCTCTTGGCTGACCAATGAATGAGTGTTCTATGGTCATTTTGAGTGCCAGCCTTCCAATTCTGCAAAAATATAAATATTAAATAAAAAAGTTAGCCTTGCCAAATCTGGTTTGGCTCAGTGGATGGAGTGTCAGCCTGCGAACTGAGGGGTCCCGGGTTCGATTCCGGTCAAGGGCACATCCCCAGTGGGGGGGTGTGCAGGAGGCAGCTGATTGATGTTTCTTTCTCATCGATGTTTCTAGCTCTCTGTCCCTCTCTCTTCCTCTCTGTGAAAAATTAATAAAAAATATAAAAAAAACAAAAAACTATTTCATTATTAAAAAAATGTTAGCCTTATTGAGTCCTGGGATTATGGATCCATCTAATCTATTGGATTTCAGTGTTTCCCAAACTTTTGATATATGTGTACCCCTTCTATAATTTTCGTAATGCTGAGTACCCCTCATCAAAAAAGAAAAAAAGGATGTATTTTAATAACAATCAAAATATATTTATTTTTTTGGTACATACACAAAATAATAGTAAAGGAAAAATAAAATTATTCATAATAAAATATAAATAAAAGTTATATTATAAATAACATTTATTTGGATCAATGAGAAGGATGAAATTGACTTGACTCATGAGAACGTAGAATTAGGCACAGCGAAGCACGGTGCAGTGCATATCCCCAACAAACTCCAGTGTAACGCATACCCCACCAAACTCTTCCCGTACCCCTGGGGGTAAGCTTACCACACTTTGGGAAACACTAGATTAGACCATTATTTAAAAAAAAAATTTTAATTGATTTTTAGAAAGAGAGGAATGGAGAGAGAGATATAGAAACATCAATGAGAGAAACATTTACATTGATTGATTGCCTCCTGCATGTCCCCCTTTCTCACTGCCAGTAATCAAACCCAGAACCTGGGCACGTGCCCTGACAGGGAATCGAACCAGTGACCTCCTGGTGTGTAGGTCAATGCTCAACAACTGAGCCACATGGGCCGGGTTAGACCAATTTTTAACTTCCCCATCTGAATTATTCTGCAGGAGGCAGATGCTAGACCCCCACACCTATGAAACAGTAATATAGGGGACATTGTTGGCTGTCATCTCTTCTTCTCCCTAAAAAAAACCTGATATTGTTTAAGATCTACCAAATGACCTCAAATCTAGGTGTGGGTCCTAATTAATCTAAGCCATCTTGACCCTCAACATTCTGGGCTGGGTAATTCTTTGTGTGGAGGTGCTTTATGTATTATAGGATGTGGGTCACATCTCTGCCAGCAGCATTCCTGATTCCAGTTGAAACAACTACAATGGTCTCTAGAAATTGTTAAATGTCTCCCTAGAGGCAAAATCACCCCCGCTGAGAATCACAGTGTAACCAGCCATGATAATCCCACTCTTCTTTCCAGATAACTGTGCTGGAATGGGTATTTGACAATTTGGCCAGTGAGATCCAGGGGAAAGAAGGCTGTTGGGGAGTTTTGGAAAAGAATTTTCCTGATCAGGGAGAGACCGAGGAAGAGACAATTTCTTTTCCTTTCTCTGGAACTTGTAGTTTGTGGATGAAGCCATCTCACCGTCAGCATGAAGATGGAGCTGACCCGGGAGCAAGGCAGGGCCAGGAGATGCTGGGGAGAGAAGGGCTAGAGCCCTGACTCACCTGGCCTGCAGCCCGGCCCACCCGCGGGAAGCTTTTCATTTGAAACAACAAATAACCTTTGTGGCCGGAGCTGGATTTATTCTGCTCCTGGCACCTGAAACCATCCGAACTGAAGTCATCAGGAGAGAGTGGCACAGAGAGACAGGGCCTTCAGTCATTTCTGCTGGGACAAGTGCCTTCTTCATTATAAATACCGTAACACATTTCCCATCATCCAAGTGTTGGAGTGACAGGCGGTTAGGAAGTGTAGTTGGGTTTTTGGCAAGTTCATAAAAACAGCTCCTGCAGTTGGAGAGGGGAGGGAGGAGGCCACGACAAAGGACCAGATGCTGCTGAGTCAGGAACAGAAAAAAAAAATCTGACAAATGCAAGGGGATTAAGCTGGTGCTTAGCTTGAGGAAGAGTCAGATTTAGATGCTAAGAATGACACAGGTTAAGCCCCGAGACTGAAGCCAAAACACCCAGAGTCATACTACGGCTGTGATTTTTACCTTTGGATGCACATTACAGTCACCGGGAAGCTTTAACAAATGCTGACGCCTAGGTCCCACCCCAGACACACTGATGTAATTGGACTGGAGTGTGCCCTGGGGAAAAAACTTGAAATTTTTGGTGGATTCAGGTGTCTAACCCTATGTCCTTTCCAATCTATTGTGTTGTCTTTACATGAGTAGGCGCTTTTCTTAATTTTATTTCATTATTATTATTATTATTATTATTAATGTATTATATTGTGTACATATCTTACCATTGCCCCCCCCCCCCCACCTCCCATTCATGCCCTCCCTCCCCAGAGTTCTGTGTTCGTTGGTTATATTCATGCATACTAGTCCTTCGGTTGTTCTCTTATCTCCCCCCAGGTCTCCTTCCCCTCCCTGCTGTCATTTGACAATCTGCTTGTTTTATGGTGACTATCTCATGATCACATGAATAGAATCCGCTCCTCATTTGGGAGTCTGCTTGTTTTATGGTGGCTATCTCGGGACCATATGAATAGAGTCCGCTCCTCCTCTGGTTCTCACCGCCCCTCCCCTTGGGTCCCACTGCTTCCCCTGGGTCACACGACTCACCCGGGGAACAGGGCCCCCTGGGACACACGGCTTATTTCATTTTTTGTGTGTGACTAAATGATACTTGGACCTGGAAAAAAAGACTATAGGACCAAGTCTCTTCCCCATGCTTGACTTCCAGCCACCCAGTCCTCTGCCTGGAGGAAATTTTATGACCATACACAGGTATATGCTTGTTTTATCTTCAGTTTCTTTTTATACACTTTAAATTTTCTGATGCAGCATATTCAGTGACTACTGGGTGTGGCAACCAGCTGTGAGATGCCAATTTGGAAGCAGATACCGTAAAGAAGGAGGTGCTGTCCTGGCTGGTATGGCTCAGTTGGTTGGGTATTGACCTAAGATGACTGTCTATGCATACTCTTCAATATCTTGTGCTTTTTAAATATATATATATATATATATATATATATATATATATATATATAATTTATTAAGGTATTATATGTGTACATAGCTTACCATTGCCCCCCCCATACATGCCCTCCCTCCCCAGAGTTTTGTGTCCATTGGTTGTACTTATATGCATGTATACCAGTCCTTCGGTTGATCTCTTATCTCCCCTATCTTGTGCTTTTGACTTAACTGTATCTGGAAGATCATTCCATACTTACATATTTACGGAGCTTTTAAAAAATATGCAGCTAAGCTATTCCATTGTATGGATATGCTTTCCCCTACTTAACCAGTCCCCAAAATGATAGGATTTAGGAAGACAATCATTTGCTAGGCAAACAACGCCCTAGTGAATAACCTGACACAGCATGTGTCGGTATACTAATAAGAAAAATGAGATCTCAGGGCCAACAGGCAGGTGTACTTGCAATTGATGGAGAGTGTCTAACTGATCTCATGGAGGCCGTGTTGTCCCATCAACAACATGTTGGGAGAAAGGATATCTCTTTCCCCCAGGAAAGTAAGGTATATTATTATTATTTGGCCAGAGGCCTGGTGCATGAATTTGTGCACGGATTGGGTCCCTAGGACTGGTGGGTGATCAGGGCCAATCAGGGCCATCTTGCCCAGTCTGGATTGGGGCCTTCTGGCTGGGGCCTGCCAGTTGAGGGGAGGGACCAGCCTGGGGGAGGGATGGGGGAGGTTGGCTGTGGGAGTGCACTGACCACCAGGGGGCAGCTCCTGTGTGGAGGGTCTTCCCCCTGGTGGTCAGTGTGCATCATAGTGACTGGTCAACTGGTTATTCCAGTCATTTGGTCTAATGGTTACTTAGGCTTTTACATATAGGTTTTTGCCAAGCTGCTGAGTAAAACATGGTATAGTTAAAAACCTTCACTTTTACTATTCTGAGTGATGTTAATCATCTTTTCATACATCAAACAGTTATTTGTTCTTTTCCTGTGAACTTTCTGTATGCTTTACCAATGGGCTCTTGATTTCTCTTTCTTATTAATTTGAAGAAGCTCTTTATCTAGTAGGAAAATGAGCCTTTTGTATCTGATATATGTTTTTGTCTAGGTTGTTTTTTGACATTGATTAATAGAAACTTTTTTATGGGTCATTTATGACATTTGTGTTTTTAGTCTTTCTTAGCAAATGAACAAAGTTTTTTTTCCCTTGGTTTGCAAAATTTTGGGTGACAGTCTTCTTTACTTTTTTTGTATGAATGTTAGAATCAGCCTTTTTAAAATGTATTATTTTTAGTTGGATTGCATTTACAACTAAGAGGAAATGAAATTCAGTGAAGCAATGTTAAGCCTCTTTACTTGTCATCCGAGTTCCTTGTACCTTTAAATTCCTAGACATTTTGTCTTTTTGTTCACCATTACAACAGAAGAAATCAAATTTCTTTTTAAAAAAATATATTTTATTGATTTTTTACAGAGAGGAAGAGAGAGGGGAAGAGAGTTAGAAACATCGATGAGAGAGAAACATTGACAAGCTGCCTCTTGCACACCCCCCACTGGGCATGTGCCCACAACCAAGGTATATGCCCTTGACCGGAATCGAACCCGGGACCCTTCAGTCCACAGGCAATGCTCTATCCACTGAGCAAAACCGGTTTTGGCAGAAATCAAATTTCTTGATTGTTTATATGGCATCAGGATTTGTAAAAGCTCTCCAGCTGATTCTAGAACAGCCAAGGAAGTCTTGAAGCCTTTTCTATCCCCATCCCTCACATTCAATCATTCATCCTGTCTTGTTTGGGCCATCTCTTACTTTTCTCACTTCTTTCACTTCTCTGTCCTGCCATAAGCCTAGTAGAGACCTTTGACATCCTGCCCTAGGATTCGTCTCAGTCCTCACCAAACTGTCCTCCCCACTGCATCCAGTCCAGGTGCCGTGTCTTTGGGTGCCGATGGGATTCTGTTACTTTTCTTTTGGCTGTGCCTTCCCTGCCAACCTGCCTAACCTTCCTCCTGCCATCCTCCTGAAATCATCTCTCTAGGCAAGGGCATTAGAACAAACCGATCTCTTCCATGTTCTTGAGATTCTGCATTTGCTGTTCCTGACATTTGACATTCTCTTTAATGACCGAGTTCTTTTTGCATAGAAGACTTGTATCATGAATGATGCATTTAGGAAACTGGCAGTCAGGGTCGGTCTACTACATACCAGGCATTGAACTAAAGTCGTTGCCTATTCCATATCATGATTTCCACTTTAAGGAAGAGAAAATGGGGGCTCAGGAAGGCCCAAGACCACACAGTGTTCCCATGCCAGCCCCAGCAAACTATTTGGGGGATACATGTCCCCGTGGCCATCAGAGTGACAGGCTGAGACATGATATCCCTCGAGATTTGGAATGGCATTGGAGGGGGCCTCCTGGCAGTATTTCACAATGGCCTTTCCCCCCATTTACTGTGACACCGACTACATCATTTAGTCCATTGACTACTTCCTCCCTAATATACCTCCCATTGAGAACAGATGTTGGAGTTTTAAGAAGCCAGTTTGTTGAAGGGCACTTTAAATTTTCTGATGCAGCATATTCAGTGACTACTGGGTGTGGCAACTAGCTGTAAGATGTCAATTTGGAAGCAAATACCGTAAAGAAGGAGGTGCTGTCCTGGCTGGTATGGCTCAGTTGGTTGAGTATCGACCTATGAACCAGGAGGTCACAGTTCGATTCCCAGTCAGGGCATATGCACGGGTTGCAGGCTTGATCCCCAGTGTGGGGCATGCAGGAGGCAGCCATTCAATGATTCTCTCTTATGACTGACGTTTCTCTCTCTCTCTTTCTCTCTCTCTCTCTCTCTCCCATCCTATCTGAAATCAATAAAAACATATTTGTCAAAGTTAGCTGTGGCATATCTGGGCTCCCAGTTTAAAATCCTGTGTCCAGCATCAGTAGTGTGGGCAGAGAGGCCCGAGCCCAGTGGCCGTAGCACTGGCATTTCCACTAGTGGAGTCCAGAGGCATGGCGTGGATATCGCCCTTGGATGGCTATCCTCTGAGCCTGGTTCTCCGGCTCTCCAAATGATCCTGAAAGGCACGAAACATTCCCTGTGCGCTCCCTTTCTGCTTAAACTAGCGTGAGTGGGCTCTGTTTTCACAAGTGACTGATAAAATGAGGTTGTTGTATATCCCATGGCTTCCTTTTTTTTCGATTTAAACTGCTTTTCAATGCCTTTCTTTCCCAAACTTCCAAATTCACACATTATAATTGCACCGTGGGGGTTATTAGGACCCAATATTAAAGACAACGTGATGTGAGGAGTCCTATGCATTTACACTTAGGGCAGGCCCAATCTCAGTTTTTAAGTCTTTACATAATTCCACACGTATAAGACGCCGCAAAGTTGATAAATCCTAATTAGAAAAAGGCATATGTGGCAGATGATGGGCTTTTAGTAAAGAAACATCTTCCAGAACAGCTCCCGGAAGCCTAAGCCGGGCTCAGGTCAGTCCCCTGTGAGGCCAGACCCACACTGGCATTTGTATCCATCAGACCACCTTTGGCTGGGGCTCGTCTTTTCCTCCCTGAAAACTCCATCACCTGTAAAGAAACACGCACATTTGGCTCTCAATGGTAGACTTTTCCATTCTGTAATCATTGTTCTATGTATGGGTTTTATATCTCTGATTAAAGAGACAACCCCCGAGGAGCCAGGACCACACCTTGCGTTTCTTTTGCTTTCCTCACAGCACTGAGCGGACTGTCTAAACATTGTAAGGGTTTGTTTAATGAACATTTGCTGATTGATTTCTCTCTTGGGGCTATGGAATCTAAATTACATGGCTGTCTCATCATTCTTCAATGAGAGAGAGAGAGAGAGAGAGATCTGAGAATCAATATATAATAAACTCTGGGCATGAAGAATAGAGCCAGAAAAAATTGAAGACACAAGTCTCGGCCTTGTGTGAGTAACCCACCTTAGTTTGTCATGTATAAATTGAGGCTGAAATAAACCTATTTCAACCACCTCCCAGGATTGGGAGCATTGTAAGATATAATACGCACTTGAAGAAGATTGGGACAGAAAATGGGACCAGAGAGGGGAGTGGAGAAGACAATCAAAATCAGTGTGTGGAGAAGGGATTAGCGCTGACATGACTCACTGGGTTTGGTCCCACCTGCCTGGGGCCAGCGGGATTTGTAGCGCAGGCCTATTGGGTTTCTAAGTGTGTTAGGGAACTGGAATCCTCTTCATCCGCCACTCCTAACCACAGCCATCAATTCCACCTCAGACTTTCAGATATCTAAACCCACACCCTAGCTGGTTTGTCTCAGTGGTTAGAGCGTCCACCTGCGGACTGAAAGGTCCTGGGTTCGATTCCAGTCAAGGGCACATGCCTGGGTTTTGGGCTTGATCTCCTGTAGGGGCCATGCAGGTGGCAGCCAATCAATGATTCTCTCTCATCATTGATGTTTCTATCTCCCCCTATCCCTTCTTCTCTGAAATAAATATATTTAAAAAATATCTAAACCCATACCTCATGCCCTGTCACCCCCCCCCCCCCCCCAACCTCCCTTGGTTCAGGTTCTATCCCATAGCTTTGGCTGCTTTCTGTTTCTGGTCTTTGACCCTCCACACTCCCTTGCTCCCCCCCCCCCCCATCCACATGGAGGCAGTCTATATAGACTTAGTGGTCCTTATCAGAGACCTGAATTTTCGTCTAAGATCGGAAGCCATTAAAAGTGGCTTTGAGCCAGAGAGAGATGTAGAATGGTTTATATATTAAACAGGTCGCTTTGGCTTCTCAGTGAAGGAGAGCCGATAGGGGTCAGAGTAGAGATAGGTATGAATAGGTGTAAGGGGCAAGGTAGGGTGGTGTGGCGTCGGCTCTGGCTGAGTTGCCGGTGGCCTGCCTGGGACGTGCCCCAGGACACGGAGAAAGTGGTCAATGACAGGTTCCATTTTACGGGTCCGGTTGACTGCTTGCTGATGGAATGACTAGATAGGAGGGTGAATGGCAGGAAGGAGCAAGGATGACTTGGGGTGGATGGTGATGCCATTCGCTGAGACAACTGGGAAAAGCAGTTTTGGGAGGAAGGGTTGAGTTCATCTTTGGGCATGCTAAGTGTGAGGAGCCAGTCACTTCAGGGGACATGACACATGGCAGTTGGAGAAATATGTCTGGGGTTCTGGGAGAGGTCCTCGCTGTGGATTTACGGGTGTGAGTCACCAGCGAGTAGGTGATATAACAGTCATGGGGCTGGGAGGGAATACCAGGGGGGAATGTAACCAGATCAGGGAAGAGGGAGGAGGACAGCCCTCCTTCCTAGTAGAAAAAAAACCCAACCAGGGTTGAGTTGCCTGGAGGCTGAGGTTAGAGGGAAAGCAGGAGGGTGGAGCTTCTCGGCTCCCGCAGAGGAAGGTGTGTCCAGATGGGGTCTGTAGTCAACTGTGCCTGGCATCCCCAGAGGTGCAGCAAGACAAGGGAAGAAAAGTGGTGGGAGCCCAGGGTCTGGTAACCTGTAGGTCATTATGGTGATTATGACGAAAGCAGTTTGGCACCCAAGCCCACCTGGAGGGCCGAGGAGGGGGGCTGAGAATGTGTAGCTGGCAAGGGTACCTTGGTTTCAGGACGTTTTGCTGAGAGGCTGAATCATGGGGTGCTTTTGCTTTTCCTGTTGGTATATTCTCATTTCCCCAACAATGACTATTTATTACTTGAATAATATGTACATTGCAGAGAGCACTTCATTGTTTATGAGAAAAGGGGTGAGTTTCTAGTAGACTATGGCAGGCCTTCATCTTCCTCCCTGTACCGTGACCTCTCTGGCCCCAGGCTTGCTATTCTCCACGAGCACCAATCTCTTGTCTGCTGCAGCCATTAGTTCACACCAGCTTCCACAGTGTTTGTAAAGTTGGAGTCTGGCATCAGTGGTGGCTGTGGCTCCCATTCCTCTGAGCACCCCAAAGCCACCCCACCCCACCCCACATTTTGTTACCCATTTGCCACCCACCCAGTTTCACCCACACATCAATCAGTCCCCCAGCTGCAGAAAAAGCCCATTTTTCCTCCTGCTTTCTACTTTCCTGGCTAGTAGAGTGGCAGGATGGGGTAATCGGGGAAAGAATAGGGTCTCCTAGTCAGACGCATACGGGTTCCTTCCTCCACCCGCCACTTACTATCAGCGTGACCTTAGGCAAGTTAAGTCTATCTCCTAAGGGCCCCGTGCCTCAGTTCCCTCACCTGTAAACGAGGCTCGTAAAAGCCACATCCTATGAGTTTTGCGATGCCTGGAATAAAGTAAGCAGCAGCTGCGGTGGTGGCTCATTTTTTTTGCATCAGCGTTGCGAGCGAGGATGGTTGAGCCACAAGACGTGAGAGAACCAAGATGCTTCAGAAACGTGACCCGCCCGTGGGGCCCCCTCACATGACCGGTAGATGCCAGACTGTCTCTCTCTCTCTCTCTCTCTCCTCTCATAGGGCGTGTGCTGGTCGGGTGACCCGTCTTCCCAGTCGCTTCACGCACCAGGTCTGCGATCACGCGCGCCCCCCCAACCCATCGGTGGAGCCTGACCTGGCGGCGGCTCCGGCGCCTTTCCTGCCCAGCCTCTCGCCACGGACCACACGTCGCATCCCGGCCGCCGGCCCCGCCCCCGACCCCGGGCGCGCCCCTCTGGGCTCGCAGGCTCGGGTGTCTGGGCGGCCGCGCCCACGGGCTCCGCGCGCCCATTGGCTGCGCGGAGGCGGCGGGCGGTCCGGGGCGCACACACCCTCCCCGCGCGGCCAATGGGCGCGCGCGCGTCATCGCCGGGGCGGCCCGCGAGCCGGCAGCCCCTCAATAAGCCACATTGTTGCACGAAACTCTAGCGCTGGACTCCCGGGCCGCCGCCAGCAACGCCGAGTCACCGAGCTCAGAAGATCCGCGGGCGAGAGAGAGAGAGAGAGAGCCAGCGCGCGCGCGAGAGCCGGAGAGGTCCGATCACCCCCCGTGGAGCCGGGTTGAAAGTCTCCCCAAAGTTGAGCCTGAGTGATCCTGTGGCTGCGGTTAGCGCCTTGACAGCGGGACAGCCCGACACGTCGCCGGGAGTGATTTTTTTTTTTTTTTTGTGGGTGGTGGTGGTGGGGAGCCTTCTAGCAAGTTGGGACTCCCCGGACCTGATTCCAGAGCCCGGAGACCCTCCCGCCGGCGGGCCATCGCGTGCTGTTAGCCTTGTAGGCGGGCATCCCGCTCGGATTCACCGCTCGCGGTCCCTCCAAAGCGGGTCCGACCGCGCCGCCCTCCTTCTCCCCTCCCCACGAGCGCGCTCCAGGCTTGGTCTCCCACCTCGGCGCCGTCGGGCCGTGGCAAAATGATCGCCTCGCATCTGCTCGCTTACTTCTTCACGGAGCTCAACCATGACCAAGTGCAGAAGGTGAGGAAGCGCGCGGGGCGGGGGGTGGCAGGAGGGCTCGCCTCTCTCTGTCTGGCAAAGCGGCGTGGTTTCCCCCGGCCCGCTCTCCCGGGTCCCGGCCCGAAACTCTCCTTCACCTTGCGGGGGCACTCTTCTCCCCCATTCCGGGAGGAGGGCGTGGGGGAATGTCTCGGCGGCCGGGAAACTGCCGGGCATCCGGAGCCACGTCCGCTAGTCCGCGCGGCCCAGGAACTAGCCGGTGGCGCGTGTGCCGGGCAAGGGGGCTCGCGCGCGCTCCGCTCTCCCTCCCCACCGCCCTGCGCGCGCTCGCGCTCTTCTTTTCTTTTCTTTTTTTTTTTTTTTTCATTCTGGAGGGGCGGGTCACTGGGCCAGGAGCCTTAGATTGATGGGCCCACGTGGGAGGAGCCCCTCGTTCGCCGCCTGAATTCCGGCGTGAGCACGTGGGGGAGAGTCGTGGCTTGGGGAGCAGGCTCCGCGGCCGCGTGGGGGGCTTGCCGGGACGCTCCCGCGCCAAAGGGCCGGGTTTGGGGGGAGCGCGGTTCCCTTGGGGGCTTCCACCAGGCCCTGCGGAGGTGGGCTCGGGGAGAGCCTGACCGGGGAGAGAGGTGGGGAAGAGCCCGGGGAACTCCGCCCGCCGCGCCCCCTCCCCGGAACTGAGGTGCCCGGAACTGAGGCTCCGCGTGGGGCGTGCGCCGCCGCCCCCGAGCTGCCTCCGGACCGCCCCGCCTGGGGCCCCCGCGGCCCGCCTCCAAGGCGGGGGCGGACTTGGGATGTTACTTTTGGTTACTTCTGTGAGTTATACTCCGGAGAGGACCCACGGCCCCCGCGCCCGTCTCCCAGAGATTTTGGTGGTTCTGAAAAAAACCAGCTTTTTCCTGACCTTGGCCCTGGACCCGGCAGCCCCCACCCGTCCCCTGCCCCCACCCGAGTCCGGTCCGCGGCGCGGTCATTTGCATAAGAAAGCGCCTCGGCCCGGGCCGCGAGCCTAGCTCCGCGTGCCTCCGGGTCCGGGGTGGGGGTGGGGGTGGGGCTGGGCCGGGCCCCGAGCCGCTCTCCCTCCGGGTTGAATTGTTTCTCAAAGGCTCTGGATTTCAAGGATTGGCTCTCCCGGCCCTGGGTTCCAGCTAGATTTGGGGAGAGGGGATGGGCTGGGGCGGGGTTGGGGGTTGGGGGCGGGGTGTCCGGTGCTGTGAGGCCAGGACAGAGAATTGCTCAATTAACCTCCTTGAAGTTTCTGTGTTTTAGTGGGGACGTATATTTTTTGGGGGAGAAAATCTCTCGACGTTGTCACTTGGCGGGGCAACCTGCTCATACTCCCGTTTGGGGGTTCCTGAGAGTAAAAGGGTAGATGGTGTGGGTTGCCGTGTGGGTGTCTTATTGAGAGCCGGGGCAGACGATCACGCAAGTAAAGCGTGGCATTTGCCAGCCTCGGCCTGGAGTCGGAGCCGAGGTTGGCCGTTTGAGTTGAGTTTTACTCTCCGTATCTCCAGCTGTCACCCTCGCACTCGTTCCCGGGCTGCCGCCCCGCTCTGCACTTCGGTTCAGTTTATTTAGGAACATGTCTGCGAGCCGGCGGGATCTTGGCAGCTACCTTGGGCTTCTCTGCCCAAGGAGTGAGTTAACACTTGGAAGACGGTCATCCCTTGGCAAGTCCTAAAGCACAAAGCTGTTGTGTCTTTCCTCCAAGCCGGGGGTCTTCTTTGTTGGGCCAATACCGATCACCCCAGGACATTTGAATTCTTTTACAAATGCGCTTTTTTTTTTCTCTCCAATGCAGAGGGAGGAAGTTAGGGAACTGTGGAGTTGTACCACTCTCCGGTCTGGAAAGAGGGGGCCATCTCTTTGGAAAGATAATTAGCCAGGGTACCTGGGAATGGGTTCTAATCTCTGTTTTTGTGGTGTGTGTGTGTGTGTGTGTGTGTGTGTGTGTGTTTTAAATCACAGGACCCCTGAGCGAGCCACTTTGGCCCTTTGGGCTGTCGATTTCTTTTTGTAAAATGAGGACGACCACAGCGGCCTTGCCCGCTTTATGGAGTTGCGATGATAAATGAGAAAATGTCCTTCTAGGCTTCTCTTCTCTACCCTGGCAGCTAGCTTTCTCCTCTCTGCCCGGGAAGTGTCTGGGTGTATTTCCTCTAAATTACCGATGGGGGCAGAGTTGAGTCAGGCCTTTAACTCATCAGGTGTCCGAACCTAAGACTTTGCCTCCTGACTTAGGTGAGCATACTACCGGTAGTAGCTGTTTGATTCCATAGGAAGAAGGAAGAGAATCAGAGAGAATATTGTGGAAGTATCTTTTCATCTTGCCCCTAGAAGGAAGAATAGGGAGATAAGACATGATTTTAATTTTAGAGTCTTTTTTTGAAAAGGCCTTGATTTTGTTTCTGCAGAAATCTATCCCCTCACATATTCTGGGTTGTAGTCTGAGGCATGGAAAGCTTGGGCGACCCTGCCCAGAACTAGCCCTGTCAGAGTCACTTGTCTCCTGATGGACAAGTCTAGTGTTTTGTGCCATTAAAAGGGGAGTAAGGGCTATTTGTTCATTATTGCCGATTGACACTTTGAAAATCAAGAGAAACACACATAGCATGTGCTGTTTTAAGCTCTACACATATGTTAATTCATTAACAACCTCATGAGGTAGATATAATTATAATATGTCCTCACTTACTATAATAGGCCTGGCTCAGTGTTTGAGCGTTGACTTATGAATCAGGAGGTCATGGTTCGATTCCCAGTCAGGGCATATGTCTGGGTTGTGGGCTCGATACCCAGTCTGAGGCGTGCAGGAGGCAGCTGATCAATGATTCTCTCTGGTTATTGATGTCTCTATATCTCTCTCTGTTTCTTTTTTTTCTTTTTAAAATATATTTTATTGATTTTTTACAGAGATGAAGGGAAAGAGAGAGAGAGAGTTAGAAACATTGATGAGAGAGAAACATCAATGAGAGAGAAACATCCATCAGCTGCCTCTTGCACATCCCCTACTGGGGATGTGCCCACAACCAAGGTACATGCCCTTGACCGGAATTGAACCTGGGATCTCTCAGTCCGTAGGCAGACGCTCTATCCACTGAGCCAACCAAACCGGTTTCGGCTCTCTCTCTGTTTCTATCGCTCTCTCTTCCTTCCTCTCTGAAATCAATAGACATATATTAAAAAAGTAACAGGCCGAAACCGGTTTGGCTCAGTGGATAGCATGTTGGCTTGTGGACTGAGAGGTCCCAGGTTCGATTCCGGTCAAGGACAAGTACCTTGGTTGTGGGCATATCCCCAGTAGGAGGTGTGCAGGAGGCAGTTGATTGATGTTTCTCTCTCATCGATGTTTCTAATTCTCTCTCTCTCTCTCTTTCCCTTCCTCTCTGTAAAAAATTAATAAAATATATTTAAAAAAATAATTGGCTCTATGACTTTAAGTTAAATGATTTATTATGTGGTTAAATGAGGTACAGTTTGTCTCTTATTCTTTCAACTTGTAACCGAATACTTAGTATCCTAATACTGTCCCTTCCATGCTTAGAAGATAACGGATGGTAGTAGGAATATTTTTTAGCTTTTGCTAACCATTTGTTTTGTATTATCAAACTTATATTTCAGAGAGCTCTAGGAAGCACTTTGTTCTTTATCCCCGAATGAATTAAAATTCCCTCAGAGGCTCCTCAGACAAAGCCAACATTTAAAGAAAAACCCACATTTTTACTTTCAAAGTTAAACGTTTTCAGCACCCCAAGGGGTTTGAGGGCAGCGAGGGGCCCTGTTACAGGGGGAATCAAAACAACCCAAACCACAACAGTTTTCTCGAAAAAAATCTGGCAGCCAGAGTAAGGAGATCTGAGGTACTAAAAGAACTCAAGAACCCCAGAAAACTGGCCTCCTTTGTTCAGACACTTCTGGTTTATAAGACAACTCTTGATAACAGGTTTCTCATTATCATTGTTGGGTTTTGAAGTCAGCAAGTTTGGTTTGTTTTCCAACACTGTGTGTTGTCTGCCTTAGCCTTTCTAAAGCAGTAGGCGGGCGGTGGGCAGTGGGGGGGTAGCAGAGGGGGGGGGCAAATCAAACCCCAGATCTTAATATCACACTCCGTGGATCACAGGGCATGCTTTCTTGCACTTGAGTGGCTGTTTCTGCTAATTCTAAACCAGGTCTCCCCACCTCAGCGCTATTGACATTTTGGGACGGATGATCTCACGTGAGGGGCTGTCCTACCCTATCTTAGAGCAAGAATTCTAGCTGTTTTATGTTGTTGTTACTCTCCCTTTAGAGCAGGAGTTTTCAAATATTCACAATGTTTGGAAACATGTTTGGCTGTTTCAAGGAAGGTGGGTGGCAATGTGTTGTTACGTCCCATAAGTAGAAGCAAGAGGTGCAGCTAGCATCCTACAAGGCACAGGACAGCGCCTCCACAACAAAGACTTTTCTGGTCCAAAATACGTACAGGTTGAGTGAAAAACTGTTAGAAGATCATCATCTGTAGTCCACCCTCACCCCCCTTCAGTTTTGCAGTGGCCTTACAGCCAGTTAGCAGCTGCAAGGAGCACCATAGCTCTTAGCCCTCAGCGTGCCCTGCCATGGGACGGTCATGGTGGGAGTGGCCTTTCACAAAAGATGAATTTAAGGTGAGCTCTGCAGATCCACAGTAACGAGAGGATCTTCATTGCCCCTGGCCGAAGGGTGGGCTACCTGGGTTACTGTGTTTTCTGTCTTCAACCAGGAGAATGTGAGTAATACCGGCATTCCAGAAAGCCAGTGGGAGGGAAATCTGCTCAGTGGTCCCCAGAAGAGTTTCATCCTGCTGTTGCTGGGGTTTCCGTGGGGGTCAGGTGTCTGAACAAGGCAGGTGTGTGTGCTGGATGAACGTGAGCTTGGGAGCTTCCATAGCTGGGAGCAAATAGGAGGGACCATTGACACCCACTGAGGGTCAGTCTAGCAGTCACTGGAAGAGGCTTCGTGGTGAGGTCTAGAATCCTGGCACCATGGAACCAGCTGTGTGCACTTGGGCTGGTTAATTTAACCTTTCTAAGCCTGTTCTTCCTCTAGAAAAATGGAGAGTGTTTGGATAACACTTTGATAAGGCTGTTGTAAGGATGAAATAGAGAGTTAATACCGGTATATGTGAAGTTCTTAGAGCTGTGCCTGACACATGATCAGTACTTTGTGTGTTCAGGATCAGTACATAGAGAAAGATACACTTACATACCCTACTGTACTGTCCATCTGGGCAAGAGCAAGATACCCTACTTTTTTTTTCCCCCAAGGGCTTTTAGGACATACAGGTTTGGCCTACTTATGCTCTCTGTCTGATTAGAGCAGAGGACATGGAGGGCAGAAGAATGTAAAGTTCCTAAAGCTGAGGTAGAAGGGAGCGTCCTCATTGTCCCTTCAACTGCTAAACCCTCCTCTTTCTTGGACCTGTCTTTGAGCTCTTCCCCCATTTGCTCTCCTTCTGGTTTTCTGAGGAGATAGCACCCCTGCGGGGGAGTCTTTGGGTCATCTTGGTCATTGGTGAACCTCAGATGGAAGCGTTCTCCTGGGGAAGCCATGAGAGACACAGTTGCACTGAAGAGTCACAGCATTAATTAGTTCAACCCCTTTCTTTCACTGTAGAAACCTAGTCCCCTCCTCAATGTCCATCTCCCTCTACCAAACCCCCAACCTCCCAGAGGGCAGAAGGACAGAAGCTCCCAGAGTAGTTGCCGAGGCCACTTTTGCTGGCGTTGGCCAAGGAGACCCTTGCCCATCCTTCCTCACATCTGGCCCTGGCTCTGACTTCCCACGGGAGAAACTTCCTGAGTTGCTCTGGGCTGTCATAGGTACATGAACCTAGGTCATGATAGGTTTTGGTCCTACTGACCCCTGTGGTTTCCCTGAAGGAAACAGTCATTTCCACATTGTTTTGTCACATTGGGTGTAGAGTCCCTAGCCATTTTGGTTCTCAGCAGAGAGCTTTTTGGCCCTCATATATAGAATCTGGACTGTCCAGTGTGGCCCCTCCTGACACTGGGATGTCTGGGGTTCTTGACAGAATCAAGAGGACCCTCTGTGTGGGACCCACACTCCACTCCCCTCATCCCTGTCCAGCTTTTGTCTTGTCTAAACCCAGTGGGGAGTCTTGGCTTTGTTCCCACGGGAACAGAAGCCAAAGAATCCTGTTTGCCCTGGAGTGCTGCCCTCTTTTAGTGGTGGCTGTGCTTTTAGCATTTTCATCTGTGGATCTGTATGCATTTCCTTGACATTCCTTCCTTGGAGGGACTTTGAATAAAACTTACCTTGGAATTAATCAAGAGAGTGAATGAGGCCCAAGAACTTGGTTGTGGGAGCCCATGGCACCCACCACCCACCCAGCCATCCGGCCCCTCCTCACCCTCAGCTCAGCAGCCCCTTCCTGGAGAGGGTCCCTATTTTTGAAGGGCCTTATTCCCAGCCTCTCCCTTTGGCATCTCCATGTTGTCTGATGAAGGAATGAAGCCAGATAAGCCATCGGGCGGCTTTAATTAGGGTTGAATGAGGGCATTAGAAGCTACCACTTATCTTTTTATCCATTTGAGGGATTTTCCCCTTCTGCTTCCTGCTTCCTCCCCAATTTTCCTATCTCACCCCCTCCCAATGAAGCCTCCCAGTCACTTCCCATCAGTTCCTTTCCTCCTCAACTCCCCAAGGTCTTAAAACAACAAACAGTGCCGCACTTACTGATAGTGCAGGGCCTTTCACAAACAGCCCTCAGGGTAGACACTGTTATTACATCGAATTCTACCAGGCACTGGAAGGTACTGTCCTGGCCCACGGGCAAGTCAGGATTCAAACCCAGGCAGTCTGACTCCAGAGCCCAGGCCCTGATCCCCGGCCTGGGGCTCCTGGGATAACGAGAGATGGCCAGTTTGTGTTTCAGCTTCATGGGATTATGAGTTGGGTGCCAGTTGAGAAGGAAGACATTAGGGTTATCTAGTCCGGCCCTTCATTTTACAGACCAGCCCAAGCTCCAGAGCAAGAACCCATTTGCTCGGTTCCCATCCCATTTCCTGCAGCACCCTTTGTGCAGTAGAGATCTCATTGTTCAGGCGTGGGTTCCTCGAGAAGAGAAGCAGGCTTTGCTTTGTGGCCTGTACCTGGGGTGACCCAATCATTTATATTGTCCAAACTCGGTCACTTTTTTGTTAATCCTCACCTGAGAATAGATTTCCATTGATTTTTAGAGAGAGTGGAAGGGAGGGGGAGAGACAGAGAGAAAACCCAATGTGAGAGACACATTAATTGGTTGCCTCCCACACTTGCCTGGGTCAGGGCTGGGGATCGAGCCTGCAGTCTAGGTATGTACCATTGACGAATCAAACGCGGGACCTTCAGTCTGCCGGGCAATGCTCTATCCACTGAGCAAAACCAGCTAGGGCCAAACTCTGTCACTTTTTCTCTTTATTTCAAAGAGTAAAGGAGAGGGAGAGAGAGAGAGATAGAAACATCAATGATAAGAGAGAATTATTGATCGGCTGCTTCCTGCATGCCCCGCACTAGGGATTGAGCCTGCAAACCCGGGCATGTGCCCTAACTAGGAATCTTGAACCATGACCTCCTGGTTCATGGATCGACACTCAACCAGTGAGCCACACTGGCTGGGTCAAACTCGGTCACTTTTTAGGGTGAAACGAGGCACCATGAATAGTTATTCTGCTGCCACAGGATGAACTGAGGTTGTCCCAGGCAAATGGGACCTAGGGTGGGGGTAACTGTGGGTGGGACGGCAGACTGGGAAGGTCTGGGGCTGAACACGGTGCAGAAGCACAGACACAAGTGGATTCGGTCCAGCAGGTGGACAGTGGGCAGCGGGTGAGAGTGGGGGCTGCCCAGGGGAGACAGAATCTGACCCTTAGGGGACCTGGGGTATTATTGGCCAGGGCAGACAGGCAGATGGAGAGGAAATTGTGCTGCTGCCAGGATGGTGGACAGCAAAGACCCAGACCCGAAGAACAAAGTCAAGCTCAGAGCCCCTGGCAGTCTGGGGAGGAGCCAGTTCCTGCCCTTCACCCAAGTTACCCTGCTCCTTTCTTTGGCACTACCGAGGCCCCTTGCATGTAAGCGTAACAAATACGTCTTGGGCCCCGGCTATATCTCGGTACCGAGATAGCTGCTGGCATCACAAATATGAAGTTGGGAACAGGGAGTCAGTGTCTTGAGTCCTTTGGGACCCGTGAGGCTGAGACACACAAGGTGTCAGAAGTGGCTTGGCGTCATGGCTGGGGAATCTGGGGAGGCATTTGGGGAGTAGTTTGTTAGGCCAGAGGAGGAGGACATTCTAGGCATGGTGTCAGCATATACGCTTTTCTAACCTTTGCAAGACAAACACTCCTCAGAATTGTACTGATGTGTGTGACAGATTGTCGAATCTCAGAGGGAAAGCAGCGGTGGGTGGGAAGAGATCTACCAAAGAACTTATATGCATAAATGCATAACCCATGGACACAGACAATAGGGTGGTGAAGGTTTGGGGTGGGGGGTGCAAGAAGGTTATAGAGGATCGACAGAGAGCAAAGGGGACATATGTAATACTTTCAACAATAAAGATTTAAAACTTTTTTTTTAAATAAAAAGATTTAAGTTATTATGAATCTGTATTTTATTACAGTCAAAGAAACTGCCCAATCTCTGCCCCGATCTTCAGTTTGTAATTACTTGCTGACATATTTGCCTCCCACCAATAGACTGAGCTTCTTGCAGGCAAAGCCCGGGGTTTCCTTGATGCCAGTGTCCTCGATGCCTGTCCCTGGCACATTCAGTTTAGTTTTCATTCAATACGTGTGGGTGAGTGACCTGTGCCCCTGTCACACACAACTGGGACATATTATTCCTTTGTACTGCGCCCCGCACTCGGAACAAAATGTTTGAGGACAGGAGGGTCCCGTGGTGGTTGTCCCAAATGCCCATCTCTGGACCCCTGACAGGTGCTGCTGCCCGAAGTCTGTCTGGCTGTAATTTGAGGCAGCTCAGGGCAAGAACTGGAAGAACAGGAAACCCTGTGACTCACAATCGCGCAACAGGATCCTGGAGGAGTGCCTGTCAGCTCCACGCTTACCCCGCCACCCAGGGCTGTTAGTCCACAGCGCTCCGTCTCCCCGAGGAGCCCCCCGAGGTGGCAGGGTGGGCCTTCGTCCCCAGCCAGGGTCAGCCTTGTCCCATCAAAGAGTGTTGTGGCTTATCTATTCCTTTCGGTTAGCTGTGTTTCAGAGGACTGGAGCCTTACAGAATGCAGGATCGGGCCCAGCCAGTGTGGCTCAGTGGTTGAGCATCAACCCATGAACCCAGAAGTCCCCGGTTTGATTCCTTGTCAGGATACATGCCCTGATGTGGGCTCCATCCCCAGTGGCGGGTGTGTGTGTGTGTGTGTATGTGTGTGTGTGTGCAGGAGGCAGCTGATCAATGTGTCTCTTTCATTGATATTCCTATCTTTCCCTCTCCCTCCCTCTCTAAAATCAATAAAAACATTTTTAAAAACAATAGAATCTAGGATTTGCCATGTCTTTTCCTCCCCCACTCATCTTTTTGCTGCTCTTTGCACAGCCTTTGTCTTCTCAGGATTCTGAAGGCATTATTATTGTTTTCTTCTCTTTTCCTCTTTTTTTAAAAAAATTATTGATTTTTTACAGAGAGGAAGAGAGAGGGATAGAGAGTTAGAAACATCGATGAGAAAGAATCATCGATCAGCTGCCTCTTGCACACCCGCTATTGGGAATGTGCCTGCGACCAAGGTACATGCCCTTGACTGGAATCGAACCTGGGACCTTTCAGTCCGCAGACCGATGCTCTACCACTGAGCCAAACCGGTTTTGGCTCTTTTCCTCTTTTCTTTCTTCTTCTTCCTCCTCTCCCCTCCCCTCCCTCCCTCCCTTTCCTTTGAGAGAAGAAGGGAGACAGAGAGAGAGAAAAAAATATTGATGTGAGAGAAAAACATTGATCACTTGCCTCCTGCACTTACCGTGACCAGGAATTGAACCTGCAACCTGGGCATGTGCCCTGACTTGGAATGGAATCAGCGAACTTTTGGTGCACGGTTCTATACCTAACCAATTGAGCCACACTGGCCACATTGACATTATTATTAATGAGGTCACTGAGAGCAGTTACCTGGCTTTCCTAGGATGCTTACCCCTGTGCCCAGGTTAGGGCATTCACCTGGCCACCAGATGTGTGGGTCCTGCCTTGGTTTGGGAAGCTTCTCCATGCCTTGGTTTCCTCATCAAAGATTTGTAGTGAAACACTGGCAAAGGAATTGCACAAAAAAATATGAAATTCTTTCTTTAAATTTTTTTAAATAGACTTTTAGAGAGAGAGGAAGGAGAGGGAGAGATAGAAACATCAATGTGAGAGTGAGACATCGATCAGCTGTGCATGGGATGACGCCCAACCAACTGAGCTATACTGGCCAGGGCTGAAATTCTTTCAAAACTAAGTTGCAAATAGGTGTGAGCACATAGTCATTGGAAGGCCATGTGTGACTGCATTTAGATTATGGCTCTCCTCTCTGGCTTGACCTCTCTTGAACTCTGAACTCCTTTGGCTCTCTGATCATGCATAGTGGATAGACTAGGGCTTAGTCAATGTCTTGCTCTTGTTTCTTCCTACATTTTCATTATTTATTTAAAATATTTTTATTGATATCAGAGAGGAAGGAGAGGGGGAGAGAGAGATAGAAACATCAACGATGAGAGAAAATCATTGATTGGCTGCCTCCTGCACTGCCGAAACCTAGGCAGGTGACCCTACCGGAAATGGAATAATGACCTCCTGGTTCATAGGTTGATGCTCAACCACTGAGCCATGATGGCTGGGTTCTTCCTACATTTTTAAATTGAAGATTATCTACACAGGAAACACCACCAGTCAGATCCAGAACATCTCAGTACCACCATCAGCACTAACCACTACTTAATCACCATGTTGACTTGCACCAGCATAAGTCTATTTCTGTCCTGAGTATAAATAGATTTAAATATGGTGTCTCTCCAATGTATGTTGTTACATGTGGTAGTAGGTGATGCATTCTTTTTTAAAAAAATATATTTTTATTGGTTTTTTACAGAGAGGGAGAGAGAGGGATAGAGAGTTAGAAACATCGATGAGAGAGAATTATCGATCAGCTGCCTCTTGCACACTCCCCACCGGGGACGTGCCTGCAACCAAGGTACATGCCCTTGACCGGAATCGAACCCGGGACCCTTTGCTCTATCCACTGAGCCAAACCGGTTTTGGCAGTGATGCATTCTTTACACTGTATAGTATCCCTGCCCTGCACCTCCAATACTGTTTTGAATTGTTGAATTAAAACAGAAGAGGCTAGTCAAGAGGGTATGGTGCCTTCTAAAATTCTTCTGGAGAGGCTAGGCTGGAGCCATATATAGTTCTTGACTATTTATATTACCTTATTGTATCTTCAGGACAAGAACACGAGTACTAGGGAAGCTTAAATTTGATCTGCTTGAGGTTTAGAAGAAGCTGAAAGGTAGGAATTAGCTAGTGTTCATCAGCACTTCCTAGAGAGAAGGCTTTAGTTACTAAATCAGAGATACCCAAAGACTGGAGGGAGGAAGTCCAGTGGTGCCTCTGTGTCCTTGGCCCTGATGCTTATATGCTTATGGAATTGCTTTCGTGTCTGGTTTGGTCACTTGAGTTCATTCTTCTACCAGGAGGGTGTGTCCTGTAGAAATGAGCATTTGTTCAATCATGTATTTCTGTCTGCTTACTAAAAGGCTTAGGTGATATGGTTCAGCTTCCAATAAAAAAAATTCCTGGCATAAAAAAATTCCTAGAACAAGAGTCATAGAACAGGCAGGAATGATTGCCAAAAGAACTCAAGACTGAGGGTGGTTCATTGGAGTTGAGTACAGAGCTCTGAGCTTCTTGACAGTCAAGGCTTAAAGGACATCTCTTGCCCGGTTGGTGTGGCTCAGTGGTTGGAACCATGAGGTCACGGTTGGATTCCAGGTCAGGGCACATGGTTGGGCTGTGTACTCAATGCCTAGTATGGGGTGTGCAGGAAGCAGCTGATCAGTGATTCTTTCTCATCATTGGATCATTGGTGTGTCTATCTCTCTCTCTCTCTCTCCCTTCCTCTCTAAAATATATATTATATTATATTATATTATATTATATTATATATATCTATTAGAGGCCCAGTACATGAATTCATGCATGGGTGGGATTCAGCTGGCCCTGCTCGATCCTTCCTTCCCATCATCCCTTGATTAAAAGTGGTAGGATTAAATCATACTAATTATGAAGACACTGCATTTAGGAGGTAATGTTATGTAGTGATGGTGAGTAGCTTTCTGGTTCTAGAATTCATAATGTCCTTCCAGGATCTTGGGCTTGCACACACCTCTAAACCTTTTCATATGACTTCCCTACTCTCTCCAGGTCAACATATATCCACTGACTTACATATTTGTATATTCTTAGCCCTGAATGCTGCTCTCACAGACCACTTATTTATACCTGTGACAACTTCCCATGGGGGCCTGGCATTGTGCTTGCCTTTGTTATCTACTGAAAACCATACCTCCATTTCAGAGACATTTATTGGGTTTATAATATGAGCTGAGTTCTGTGCTATCTTGTAAAGTTCCAGAGAATAGGAACCTTGATTTCTTTAAAAATTTATTTTGTGGGTATGTGTTGTTATCATTATAATATTATCCATCTTCAGAATTGACTTTCTTTTTAAATTATGTTCCTGTATACCATTGTGTTTTGCATAAACTGGTTTTCAATAAAGGCTATAAAATGGGAGAAGCTGGGGTTCCAGCAGTGGTCAGTGACTCAGAGGTTAGATACTGAACTGCTTTGCGAAAACACAGCTTTCTGATCCATGTAGCATGATGGAACACACACACACACCCACACACACACACACACACACACATACACACTTGCCATCTTACAGAGAAAAATATCCAAAAGAAAAAAAATACTCAAAAGAGACTAAAATAAAGCAAATACAAAAGCCAACAACCCATTTACAATACGATAGGGGAAAGAAGGAATTCAAAGAAAGAAAGTAGAATCTTAAAGATTTAGATGTTGAAATTTAAGGTTTCTTCTTCACTGCCCTTGGAAATCACCTAGGGCAGTGGTCGGCAAACTCATTAGTCATTAGTCAACAGAGCCAAATATCAACAGTACAACGATTGGAATTTCTTTTGAGAGCCAAATTCTTCTAATGCCACTTCTTCAAAATAGACTCGCCCAGGCCGTGGTATTTTGTGGAAAAGCCACACTCAAGGGGCCAAAGAGCCGCACGTGGCTCTCGAACTGCAGTTTGCTGACCACTGGCCTAAGGTACTCAAGGTAGGATTTACAGTACTTTAGATGACCAACTGTCAAAGTTGGAATAGTGCTCTATTCTACATATGAATAGTTTGATCAGGACCATTTTCCCACTGGGACTCAGGGACCAGGCAGTAGCACCAGCGGTTAATAGGAATCAGCCTGCAGGATTTGCCCTTCTGGACTTGTAGGAGGATTGCCATTTATTGTTTTTAACAGTAGACTAAGGTGTCTAGGGATCCAGATTCTAATCTCAAGTGTGTGGCTTCAGGTCAAGCCTACTTCCTGGCCTCAGTTTCTTTGAGATCCCTTTCTAGATCTCATCCCCATGCCATTCCTTCCAGGGCTGCTGCATGCCTGGCTGTGTGCAGGCTGTGTCTGTCCCACCAGGTTACTGTACACTTTGAAGTGTAGCCTCCACCAGGGTGACCTTCTCCTCCTTCCATTCCTTGCAGCGTTGCTGTGACATGATTTCCTCTCCTTTTAGTGCTGGTCTGAAGGAAAATGCGGGCCCTTAAGGAGATGGGCTTCCCACTTGGATGCCATCCTATTTCATAAAGAGTTTGGGGTTAATTTCTCTTTATAGCTCTTCCTGCCTCTACCCATAATTTTGTAGAGGAAGTGTGTGTTATGGGAAGAAAGAAAATGACCCAAATTGCCCCAATGAGGAAGTTCTAATCTCTTTAGTATCCATAAGTAGGTGTCCTCTGAAACTTCTGTCTCTTTCTCTTTAGTCACACCCATGTCTCTGCAGGCAAGTGGCCTTCCCATACCTCAGCCAGGTTTTATTTTTTAAAATATATTTTATTGATATTTTACAGAGAAGAAGGGAGAGAGATAGAAAGCTAGAAATGTCAATGAGAGAGAAACATCGACCAGCTGCCTCCTGCACACCCCCCACTGGGGATGTGCCCGCAACCAATGTACATGCCTTTGACCGGAATCGAAGCCAGGACCTTTCAGTCCGCAGACCGACGCTCTACCACTGAGCCAAACTGGCTTTGGCTCAGCCAGGTTTTGCTTTTGGCCTACCTCTGTTTCCCCAGCCCGGAATGACCCCTTCTTTCCCTTTTTCTTCCCAGTAGAGATTTCAAGAGAAGTGGTCCAAGGTAGTAGGCCACACACCCACCACAGAAAGAGAAGGGACATTTTGGAGAAACAGCCTCTTTTTGTTAATCCCGAATGTGACTAAATAGAATTAAGAAATGTCTTTGATCCTCCCAGGGTGCCAAGGGGACTGTGGGAGAGAAAGGAGAAGGGGTGCAAAGAAAAGAAGGTTTATAGAGCTTTACATTCACCACCCCATTTATGCCACTGACTGCTGTGTAGGGCTGTGCATCCATGCATAAGGGAGGAAATGAGCTCAGATAGAGGGTGACTCATCCAATATTACACACTTACACACACATGCTGGAGCCAGGATCTGAACATTGATTTTTTTCCGGTGCCATAGCCTGCACTTTACCACCAGCAAGCTACAAATGAAGTTTGGCCATGAATGATTCTGCTTTGATAATTCCCAACAAGTACAAGGCATGTCTTTCCATTCCCAGCACCCAGGACCAACCATTTCATGCTTAGCCTAATATCTTCACTATGCGGACTTCCAAAGACCCCAGGCAGAAAAGTGGTAAAAATGACCTTGAGTAATGTTGGCCAGAACACAGCCCACCATTATCACATTACTGGCTTGGTGTGTGTATCAACCCAAAGAGAGGGGAAGATGTTCGGGCACAGATCTTTGGAATTCTTAATGTTTCTTAAAAAAAAAACAAAAAAACCACATCCTTGTGTCATTCTGACATGCAGCCAAGTTGGGAACTCTTGCCCCAAGTGGCAGGATGGAGTCTAAAACAGAAGTTATCAGAAAATAGACTTATCTTAGACCGAAGAAAAGCTTCCTAACAAATAGAGCTGACCAAGGACAGAAACTAACTTAGAGAAGAATGAGCCTGTTAGCTTGGAAGCATTCAAACTCAGGCCCGATGACTCACTGGGGTCAGAGGGACAAGTCAGACAGACTCGAATGCTGTCTGTGTTCAGTGGAATTAAACTTGCTTCCCCAAGGGCCTTTCCTTTCTAAGAGTATTTTCTAGCCCAAGTCCTACTGTCCCGTGCTGCGCATTTGTTATCTCCCAGATGACTTTCTCCCATGACTTTGGGCTTGGTGCTCCCTCCCTCCGGCTGCACTGTGGGTGAATGTTGGCAGGCTTCTGCAAAGTGCATTCACTTCCTCCCCATTCCGGGAAAACTTTCTTTGTGTGGAGGCTGCTTCTAGCTTTTGACTTCTGCCTCCCTTGGCCACCCTTCACCCAGCACAGCAGTGCCCGCCATGGCTGGGTGGGCCCCGGTGGTGTGTCTAAGAAGCTGTGACATTAGATAATTAATCATCCCTCCCTGAATAGCCTAATAAAGTCAGGGTGGATACACCATCCTGTTGTGTAAGAGGGGGAGTTTGGGCCAAGGTGATATAGTCGCATTTTTCATAGCTGTTTCACATCCTTTCTTAGTTTCATGTGACAGAGAGGAAATTAAGGCTCTGGGGTCATCCAAGAAACCACAGGGCAGAGAGTGTCCGCCCATACTAAGAGGACCCAGAGGAGAGGTGAGACCAGGTGCTGGTCCATCGGCCTGGCTTCAGAGCCAGATATACCTCACTTCTAGCTCTGCCCCTCACCACCAAGTGACCGGTTACAAAAGGACAGTGAATGCCTGGCCATTGTGGCTCAGTGACCTAGGAATCAAGAGATCACGGTTCAGATACTGATCAGGGCACATGCCGGGGTTGTGGCTCAATCCCCAGTAGGGGGGATGCAAGAGGTAGCTGATTGATGTTTCTATCTCTCTCTCCCTCCTCTCTGAAATCAATAAAAAATGTATATAATACACACACACACACACACACACACACACACACACACCAACAATGGAGGTCAAATCCGTAGAGCCATAGGTTGGTGTCTTACATGTAAGAAAGGCTTGATAAACTTTAGCTGATAATAAACTATCATTATTTTCTTCTGTCTTGAACACTGAAAGATGATTATAGTCTCTTGGGTAAGGGAGATCATGACTGAGTAAAGGTTTACGGTTTAACTTGTTAGAGTTTTTTGACTGTTAATGATGAGGAGTATCAGCTGGATTTCCAATAAACCTTGTCACAGCTTACCCTTCATGTCTGCATCCAGGGTTTGGCGGCAAGAGAAGATGGCCTTTTGTTTTATTTTAATTTATTTTATTATTTTATTATTATATATAAGAATATATATATTTCTTGATTTCAGAGATGAAAGGAGAGAGAGATAGAAACATCAATGATGAGAGAGAATAATTGATTAGCTGCCTTCTGCATGCCCCCTACTGGGGATTGAGCCCTAAACCCTGGGCATATGCCCTCTCCAGGAATCAAACCATGACCTCTGGTTAATAGGTAGATACTCAACCACTGAGCCACACCAGTGGGGCAGAAGATGACCAAAAGGGTGTGGTTAGCCTAAACGTCTCACAGTGCCATGTGGGCATTCATCTAGTGGAGTGGACAAGAACACAGATGAGCCAGGTGCCCAGTCCAATCTTGGCTTGTCTCTTTGTGTTTATGTGACTTTAGGCACATTTCCTTTTCCTCTTGGTAGAAGGTGGTCGTAACACTACTTATCTCACAGGCTGCTGTGAGAACCAAATGACTAAAGGGGTGTGAAAACCTTGAGCACAGTGCCACGTAGGGTTTGCTGTCATTACTATTGCCCATGAGGTCATCCTGGGCTGTTCCTGGATGTGGCCTGGTGTTGACCTTCGTCTGATGTTCCCAGACTTTGTACATTCAAGATGTGTAAGCCATGAGGCAGTGCTTTTGGACCAGCCCAGCGTCATTGGATCTGGAATAGGCAGCCTCTGCAGTGATTAAAGTTGTCCTGGGGCCCAGGGTCACCAGAGATATGTCTCCCCTGCACTAACAGAAGGGACTTGCCTGAAGCTATACCCTTTTGACTTCCTGGTAAGCCTCAACCAACATTGTGGGGGAGGCCAGGCCTCCTCAGGAGCACCCTGGGACCCCACATCAGTGACCCAGCTCGGGCTGGGGCTGGTACCACACAGCCTGGGAGGCTGAGGCACACAGTGGGCTCCAGACAAGTAAGGTACCAGGAGCCTAAAATCAGAAAACAGAATGGACAGTTGGATTCTTCCTGATTTAGACTGGTGGACTTACTCCGGGGCAGCTCTTTAATAAATGCTGCAACAGGGAGTTCTGGGAAATCCTCATTTTTCCAAATTGGAAACGACGCACGACAAGCCTGATCTCTCTGCTGGCTGGGGAGGGAGAGAAGTGGCTAGGGCCTTTACCACTTCTCTGCTGCTACTAACCCTTTCCCACCCTGTGGGAGGATGGTGGTTGCTGATTTTGCTGTGTTTTAACCACATGGCTGTCGTGAGGAGAGGTAGACCAGTTCGGTTCATCAGAGGCCTTCACCTTGCTTACAGCTGCTCTCAGCATTCTGCTCCACACTCTGACCTTCACCTTGTGGGATTTTATGAGAATGGTAAATGATGAATACTGATCAGGATATTGGAAATGATCTTAGGGGGGCCGCTCTCCTTATTCTACAGGGGCAGAAACAGGCCCAAAGAGAAGGACATGCACGAACCCATAGGGAATTCGGATACATTTAGGAAGAGAGCGACTGTGAGTAAGGAGACGTAAGGGATCGTCTTTTTCTTAAAGGATTAAACACCCCTGGCTGTTTCTTTGGAAATCCGAGGCTGTGTTTGTTTAAAAGGAAATCCAAGAAGACCTGACTCAAAATGCTGGAAACGATAATAAGATATGATATTAATTAGGACTTTGGGAAAGCTAATTAAAATGTATGCTTCTGTGTCAGACTTGGGTAAGGCTGAGGGACAGGTGGGCACTGGCTTGTGTTACCATCCGGAAGAGCAGTGGTGGTCGTCACCAGCCACGCTTCGCCTTTGGGAAGCCTGGGGTTTCAGAGCTGGGAGGAGCAGGTTTCCTTCCGGTCCTCGGTTTGCTGACAGGACTGGGAGGACCACCACCTTCACACTTAGAGGGCACAGCTGGGGCCTGGTCCACGGTTCCTGATTCTCTATCCCACCCTCCATGGCCAGCGGCCCTCCCTGTCATGTACACTGTTGCCGAGAAGAGGGGTATTGTGGAAACCTGTGTCCCTTCTTGGATGGATTTCTATTCAATCTTTTCCTCGTAGGAGAAATCTGGGAAGATTTATGCCCAAAGCAGACGGGTGTTTCCAAGAAGGAAACTGTTTGAGAAGGACTGCTGATGCTTCTCCTGGTTTTAAATCGGAGAAGTTCATGTAAATGTATGTTGGAAACAAGATCAATGAAGTAACTACGGAAAGTTGCCAGTGAGGGGAGGAGAGGTTGCATAACTATACATGTAGAGTCTCTAACCTGCATCAGGCATTGTGCTAGGCTCCAGGGATGCAGGGAGCAGAGAGACGAGGCTCTTCTTTGGTGCTTATATTTGGACACTATTAAATATGTATTTCCAAATTACAGATGGTTTTGTGAAGAGAAAGGTTTTGAGCTCTCAGGATAATGGGAGACCTGACTATTTTATTGGGAGGAGAATAGATTCTGGTTAAATGGTCTTATATAATAACCTTCTGTTTGGACAGATTTTATTCTTTTGAAGGGCTGAGTGATGCTCTATGACATGGATGCATACTTACTTTATTTAAATTATTGTTGTCTACCCTTTGTTTTTCCCCTTCTGCAGGTTGACCAGTATCTCTATCACATGCGTCTTTCTGACGAGACCCTTCTGGAGATCTCTAAGCGGTTTCGCAAGGAGATGGAGAAAGGGCTTGGAGCCACCAGCCACCCCACCGCTTCAGTGAAAATGCTGCCCACCTTCGTGAGGTCTACTCCAGACGGGACAGGTACTGTCCTGTGGGGCAGCGTGGTGGAGGGCATGGCTCTGGCTGCTCCTTTGCGGGTGGGATATTTGGATGGCTTTGCTCAGGGACCTAAAGCACTGTGTATTGGTGAAGGTTCTTTGGTTTGAAGCCTCGGAAATCAACACTGGCTAATTTAAGCATACAGGGGATTTTAACGAAGTCTGTGGGATGGGTTAGACAGGAAGACTGGGAAAGCAGGCAGCCTTGGCAGTTAAGGCAGAAGTGTATCCTTGTCAACCCAACCGGGGCCTCTCTGTCACGTGTCTGCTTCCCATTCGTGTGCTGAGAAAGGCCGCTTGGCTCAGTTTGTGATTTTATGGTCCTGCTGAGATTCTACTCAACGATGGTCACGAACAACAAACGTGCCTAAGATGGTCATGGCCATGGGGCACGCTATCTCTGGCCCACCTGACTGGCGCATTCCAAAGTCTTGCTGGAGAAACAACGTGGTACACATTGTCCTAGATTGTTCTTGAACTCCGTGAAAATAGAGTATTACAAGTCTGAATAAACTTAGGAGAATGTGAAGAGCCACAGTGCACATCAAGGTATTAATGGCTCTGAACTTGTGCAATAAGAATCTGTCAGGCTTTGTTTAATCCCCTTATTTGGATGCGGAATTCCTATCTCATGGTGCAGCACCCAGCAGACTGTATCTAAGTGGAGCAAGGGGCCATGGTGGATGGAAGTTGGAAGGTGGGCTGGGGCTGGATCACAGAGGCCTTGCATGCCTGCCTGAAACATTGAGTCTTTCTCCGGTCTGCACTGGGGGGTAGCTGAAAGGTTTTGAGGGATGGGAGAACAGTCTTGGTGTAGCAGGTGGTATCAGCAGTACACGCGGGGTGTGGGAGGGGGGAAGCAGCCACAGGACAGGGGTGCAGTGAGCAGGTGTGGTGAGCAGGACTGAGAGAGGATTGAAAGTGATGCCAGGATGTCGGGCCCAGCTGTCTGGGGGTGGCAGCATCCTCAGAGAAGGGAACAGAGCTAAGTTGTGCCACACAGATAGTTTCCTTTAAGCCTTCGAATAATCCTCCATTTTAGAGAGGAGGTGTCTGCGGGGCCATGAAGGGTGAAGGGTGTGGGACAGCTACCCACGTCTAGAGGGTGTGAGAAGGAGCCCAAGGGGGCAGCTGCCGGGGCAGTGGAGGAACCAGGAAGTCTGAGAGCTTGAGGGAGAAGAGAGCCAAGAAGCCGGTCACTGGTGAGGCATCTGCAGAGAGGGCCTGAGGATGGGGTCTGGGGGAAGGCATGGGATAGGACTTGTTCACACGGCACGTGCCTTCGGTATGTCCATCACACCCGTCCGTGCCCTTGAGGGTTATGTGCCTGAGAACCTCTAAGGGACCTGGTTTGTCTCACAAGCCTTTGCGCCTTTCTGTGATTACTAAAATAAGTATGTGTTTGCCAAGGCCTTGGGACCCGGCCTGGACCCGAGGGTGTGCCCTTGTTCAGGATTGTTCTCTGTGTGTGCGTGAGCCCTTCAAAGAGCTCCTTGAGTGGGGGCCTCCCCTAGTTCTTGAGTATCCCTCATATGCCCTTGATATTGGCACATTTTTGGTACCTGCCGCTCCCTCTGACTGGCGGCCACACCTTTCTCTGTTGTTTCTATTTGACATTCTGATAAGTTTACCTTCTTAGGGCCAGGGACTTTGTCTTTATTTCAGGCAGTGGCACTAATCCGGCACCAGAGTATTTACTAAATCTACAGTAAGGGCAAGGGCTTTTCTGAGCTCCTACGTGCATTAACTCATTTACCTTTCCCTAGGACCCTACAAGGAAGTAGGTGCCAATTTTATCTATGATTTTTTCAGGTGAGGAATTTGAAGCTTGGATGATCAAATAACCTGCCTACGGCCACAGAGCTACTGAGGGGCCGAGTCAGGGTTCAAACTCATCTGGGCCACAGGTCAGGCATCAAGACTGCACAGATCCATCCTGTCTGTGAGCGCGAGCAGAGAGCACAGCGCGTGCTCAGCGGAGATTTTAAAAAAATGTATTTTTATTGGTTTCAGAGAGAAATGGAGAGGAAGAGAGAGAGAGAGAAATGTCCATGATGAGACAGAATCACCAATCGGCCTCCCCCAGCACACCCCACACTGGGGATTGAGCCCGGAACCTGGGCATGTGCCCTGACCATGAGTTGAACCGTGACCTCCTGGTTCATAGGTTGACGCTCAACCACTGAGCCACCCTGGCTGGACACAGCTGAGGCTTTTTTTTTTTTTTTTTTTTTTTTTAAATATGTTATTGATGTTTTACAGAGAGAAAGGGAGAGGGATAGAGAGTCAGAAACATCGGTGAGAGAGAAACATCGATCAGCTGCCTCCTGCACACCTCCAACTGGGGATGCGCCTGCAACCAAGGTACATGCCTTTGACCGGAATCGAACCCGTGACCCTTGAGTCTGCAGGCCGATGCTCTATCCACTGAGCCAAACTGGTTTCGGCCAGCTGAGTTTTTTTTTTTTTTTTTTTAAATATATATATTTTATTGATTTTCCACAGAGAGGAAGGGAGAGGGATAGAAAGCTAGAAACATCGATGAAGGAGACCAGCTGCCTACTGCACACCCCCCACCGGGGATGTGCCCGCAACCAAGGTACATGCCCTTGACCGGAATCGAACCCGGGACCTTTCAGTCCGCAGGCCGACGCTCAATCCACTGAGCCAAACCGGTTTTGGCAAGCTGAAGTTTTTTGAATTTAGATTGGGTTTGGATGCCTGGCCTGTAGTACAGGCAGGTGAGTAAGTTTGTTGGAGAGAAGTAGGTATGAGACAGGCTCTTTTTCTTCTCGCTGCTTTCCTGAGATTGTAGGCACAGAGATGTCCCTCCGACTCTTGAAGTGTGTGCTGATTGGTCGTTAGTCTCCTTCCTTGACCTCAGGCAGAGTCTTAGGAGCCCATCTGCCTGTGGCCTCGGTGAAAGTGAGTTGCCTGGACCAAGGACAGGACCCAGAGGCTGGCTCCTGCAGACTGCTGGGGCTGAAGGGTCTGGGGAAGGACTTGGCTGCCTCACTTCCGTTCCCCGCAGGAGCAGTAGGACTTGACATGACTTCTGTGAAACTCAGAGTGCCTATTTATTTTTATTTATTATTATTATTTTTAAAATTTATTTTATTGATTTTTTTTTTACAGAGAGGAAGGGAGAGGGACAGAGAGCTAGAAACATCGATGAGAGAGAAATATCATCAGCTGCCTCTTGCACACCCCTTATCAGGGATGTGTCCACAACCAAGGTACATGCCCTTGACCGGAATCGGACCTGGGACCTTTCAGTCCGCAGACCGACGCTCTATCCACTGAGCCAAACCGGTTTCGGCAGAGTGCCTATTTATTTATTTATTTATTTATTTATTATTATTTTTAAAAATATATATTTTATTGATTTTTTACAGAGAGGAAGAGAGAGGGATAGAAAGTTAGAAACATCGATGAGAGAGGAACATCGATCAGCTGCCTCTTGCACACTCCCCATTGGGGATGTGCCCGCAACCCAGGTACATGCCCTTGACCAGAATCGACCTGGGACCCCTCAGTCCGCAGGCCGATGCTCTATCCACTGGGCCAAACCGGTTTCGGCCTATTTATTTATTTAAATCTTTATTTTGTTTTAAAAAATAGTTCTTTGTTGTTGAAAGTATTACATACCTCTGCCCCTTTTCCCCTCATTAACCCCCTCCAGTATGCCCCCGCCCCAAGCCTTCACTACTCTATTATCTGTGGAGGATGCCTCTTTATAATCACAAATTCTACAGTGTAAATAGAGGTGGTGTATTGGAATACTATGTATTGATGTTTGATTCTCTAAGCAGAGCAAGGGTCCCCTTAAAGAACTGGAGACCAGATGGTAGGAAGCTCAGCCTCCAGCCCCTTGGTTTTTCACTTGGTGAAGGGTCCATGGCCGAGCTGCTCACCCCAGCTCTCTGGGATTCAGCCTTTTCTCCTTTGTAAAGTTAGAAGTGGATCCAGCAGACACAATCTGTTATGCACATGTACTAGAATTAGTGTGTTTGTGTATTAATGCACAAAGTTGCTTGAAAGAGTGTAAAGGGGGAAAATCCCGAATGCCCACCAGTTGAACACTGGTCAATTCTGCAGAAAACAGCCCTCTGCAACCCATCCTAAAGCATGAGATAAATTTATCTGTCTCTCTCTTCTGTAAAGTCATGTATGTTGTGCATGTGCACAGATGTATGAAGTTTCAAGCACATGTCCTGAAATATTGATACTTGTTATCCTGGGATGTGAGGTTGGCAATAACTAATTAAGTTGAAAATCTGTGTATATGACAACTCAGCAATTCCACTTCCAACTATACCTTGAGCAAACTCCATATGAACCCAAGGAGACATGTCCAAGAATGCTCATAGCAATGATGCTTATAATTGACAGCATTTTGGGAAAGTTTACGGAATATCCATGTGTTGGAGTCTATATAGCATTGTACATAAATGAGCATATATAAAAATGGGTACATCTGAAAAACAATGAGTGACGCATTGTAGAAGAACGTGAGCCTCGTAGTAGTTGAATGTCAACGAAGAAAAAAAAAAATCCCCCAGAGCAATGCTACCCATTGCTTATGGACATATACACATAAGGTTATTTAAACTGGGAAATGTCCACCAAATAAATTATAGGGTTTGCCTCTGGAGAGAGCAATGGAACCACGGAGGGCAGCATGAGACTATGCAATTGGAAGTGGTCCACATCAAGGTTTTCAGCCTTATGTTTTGTTAGTTGGGGCTGTGAGTTATGAAATGACAGCAAGGGCCAGGGACACTTCAATAGATAAAACCTATCAAACATGAAAATTCTGAAGAGCTCTCAAACAAAAGACCAAACAAAGCAGAAGTTCCTCTGGGACCACAACTGGGGCCAGAGGGGGATTTTCCCTACGTACTCCATTAACAAAGCACCTTCATTCATCTCTGCTTTATACATTGCGGTCCTGTAGTTTAAAAAATGAAAGTTCTTGCCCAGGCAGCATGGCTCAGTGGTTGAGCATTGACCTATGAACCAGAAGGTGAGGGTTCGATTCCCGGTCAGGGCACATGCCCAGGTTGTGGGCTTGATCCCCAGTGTGGGGTGTGCAGGAGGCAGCCAATCAATGATTCTCTCTCATCATTAATGTTTCACTCTCTCCCTCCCTTCCTCTCTGAAATAAATGAAAATATTAAAAAAAGAGAAAAAAGAAAATGCTCTTTTGTTTATGGTTGGCCCAGTAAAATGCTGAGAGGAGCAGAATGTGTGGAACTGTTGCCTTTCTTTTCCCTGGATGTAGCCACCGGCCCAGGGGGCCTTGCTGGGGCGCCTGCGTCCAGAGCCTGGGCCTCCGTCTGGGCTATGCTGCTGCTGTCATTGGCGATTCTATCTCTGGAAGGCCAGAGGCCTCTGCTCAAGAGGTGTCTACCCCACGCTGGCTTGCTCAGAACCTTTCTCAGCCCATTCCTTTCAAGGATTACTTTGTAAGTCTGGGAAATGAAACCTCGGATCTACATCTCTGATCTAGAGGGGCCTAATCTTTAAATCAGCGGCTCTCTAAACTTCCTGAACTACCTACTCACAGCCAGAAACACGTAGGTGTAAATACTGATGACACACCTTTCTGGGACCAATGTGTGTTCTAGAATGTGATGCAATCCGATCTTCTGCCTTCTATTCTTTAAAAAGTTGCTGATTATGACCCACGGCATTGCTTTCGGTGTGCGGTTGGGAAGCCACTGCGTTCAGTGCTCCTCGCCGGCCTTGTGCTGGACAGGCATCTGTAGAATTGGCTGCTTCTAGCCAGGGACAAGAGGTGGTTGCAGGACTGTGTGGCGAGGGGGTGAAGGTCAGAATTCTAGGTTTCAATGGGGCTGAATTCAGGCTGCGTGTTGTAGAGCATTTCATTTGTGCCCTGATCCTCCATGTTCTTATTTATAGAAAGGAATTATTAGAGGGTTGGCTAAACCAAGAATTAATGGGTAATCAGATATGTGACCTATGAACAATCCTGTGTAGCCACAACCCCCCACAGCAAGAGGCATCAGTTTTATGGAGAGAGGGTCAGTGAGCCTCCCAGGGTCCTTTTGGAGGGAGCAGGTCAGAGGGTCGTGGTCCCCCCATCTTCTCCCCCCCACTCCCCATCACCAGAGGCCCTGTGTTAGGAGTGAGGACCAGACCCTGCCTTTTTTTTTTTTTTTTTTTTTTAACTAGGACATACCGTATTTGCCAGCGTATAAGACGATTTTTTGGCCCTGAAAAATATGCCTCCAAGTGGGGGTAGTCTTATACGGCGAGTATATAACAAACTCTGTATTTTGAGTGGAAATGTTAGGGGGTCGTCTTATACGCCCAGTCGTCTTATATGCCGGCAAATACGGTATTTTCAGGGCCAAAAAATCGTCTTATACGCCAGCAAATAGGGTAAGTACTAGCTGCCTAATGGTGATCGAAGTCCTGGTAGAAATGTGAGAGTGTCAGGGTGTTTCAGGCCAACCATTTGAATGATGGAGATCTTCATTACACTGAAGAACAATGAACCCCAAGCTGGTTTGAGTTCTTGGTGGGAAGGAAGGAAATGTCAGAAGCCACTGAGCCCTGTGGGGGCTGATTCTAAAACAACCATGCTTCATAGACATGTGGACTTCTCAGTGCGAATAAACATGGCTGGTGCAGGTAAAGATGAAACATACAGCCCTCGCCAGTTTTGCTTAATGGTTAGAGCCTCAGACTGAAGTGTCTGAGGTTTGATTCTGGTTAAGGGCTCACCACACACATCACAAGAGACTGACAGTTTCACCCTAAAGAGCAAATGCAGGAATAATTGGCGCCATTTAATGAGAACCCACAGTGTCTGTGTTCGGCTGCTTTTTGCTCTCCGTGCAAATGCTGCAAGAGACACATTTCTAATTTAAACATGAGGTAGCTATTGAGGGGTGCCAACCCTCAATAGCTGCCTCATGTTTAAATTAGAAATGTGGCCAATTAGTGGCAGAGTTGGGATTTAAGCGTTGATAGTCCTGACTCCATGGCCATAGTCTATCTACATTGGTTCGTGTTGCTGAATACATCTTTAGAGCAAATCAGAAGGTTATCTTTTTAAGAAGATCATAGATACAGGTTGGCTTTGTAGCATTATAAAAAGGAGCTCAAGTACAACCCATGTTCCCACTTAGAAATAAATTATCTTTTAGTGTCTCTATCACCCTTGTCTTGACATTTAGATATAACAAATGTCTTATGGATAGAGTGAGATGAAGGTTTTTCATCATTTGACACTTCCCCACTTCCCTGAATCATGAATTATTTTCACAAGTGAGTATATTTCCACCCTCTAGCCAGACTTTACCCACTGAGAGAGCAGGGAACGATGGTGGTGATGATGACAATGATGATAATGAAAAGTTGTACAGTGGTACAGTGGTAAGCAATGTATTTGAGCTATTTTGTTAATCCTCACAGTGACCCAATGGTAAGCGTTTTTAATCCCATTTTATAGAAAAAGACCAGATTTAAAGAGATCAGGCAACTTGCCCAAAGTCACGTAGTGAGCAAGTGGAAGAGTTGGGATTTGAACCCAACTGTGTGCCAAGCCTGGGCCTGGACATAACCACTGGCATTGCATTTTATGCTCGTCTGCCACCTCCCTCGCGTCCAGTGCTAACACAATGCATTAATTTTTCTATTAGTAACTCAGCCTCTGCTGTTCAGTTCATTCAATAGAGACCCCTCTGAGGCTGGTCTCCTGTATGGCTGAGCTGCCATGTGCCCTGCCTTTGAAGAGGGAAAACTGGTCTGGGGAGGTAAGCTTACACAGGCGAAATGATTACAGAACGATATGGGCCATATAATGCAAGCACCTGATATGATAGAGAGCAGGCTCGTGATAGATTGCGTGGAGGCTGGCAAACCCTGAAAGGAGCCCTTATCTTGGTTGCTCAGGATCGTTATCTACAGCCGGGCAGTGGAGATAGAGCAATATCACACACGCAAGGTAATAAGTGGGGTTGTATGGTGCCTACAATATAAACCGAGGGTTGTGTTGACAAATGGCCTCCCTATAGTAGTAGCCAGAGTTTATTAAACATTTACACACACCAGGCATTGTGCCAAACACCCATGCCTTCTTTGCAATGAATCTTGACCACACACTTTGTGTGTGTGCATGTGTTTCCCTGTGTCCTGGGCAGTGAAGGTGGGAGGTGCTGGCTAGACAGGAGGTTATTACTGTCCCCTTTTAGCAGATGGTGAAATCTGTGAGTATCAGATTTCTAATAATGTATCCTAATCATATGGTTCGTACATGTTCAAGCAGGATTTGAACCTTGCGTAAAAATTTTTTAACACACTCGGCACCTACACAGTATTGAAACATAATCACGTTTTAGTCCTTCAAAGGGTGATTTCCCATCTGTGGAGCTAGTGCGGTACCTCTCTGCGACTGGCACATGTTTTGAGCTTAAGAAACATTTCCTGATATAAAACCACCAGGCAGGTGCATTCCAATGGTGGAATCCAAATGTTCTGGATGCCTTGGGGTGGGGGGTGGGGCGGGGGGCGCTTATGCGTGTTTACGTGCTCCAGGCCCCTTCCCCCCATCGGAGCAGCTCTCTTTTTCTCTGCCTCTGCATTTTGGCATTTGGCATCCTGTTGCTTAAAATAGTTAGAAAACCAATGACGGAGAAGATCAGATTTCCCCATTCCTTGACTGTGGCGGACACCAGCATTTAACTGACTGTGTGATTTGATACCCTTAATAACATGGAGTTACTTTATTTCTGAACTATTGAATGGAGGCCGGCCTTGTATTATAACGGAACCTTGGATTTTAAAAAGGGGCTGTCTAGCCAAAACCGGTTTGGCTCAGTGGATAGAGTGTCAGCCTGCGGACTGAAAGGTCCTGGGTTCGATTCCGGTCAAGGCCACATACCTTGGTTGCGGGCATATCCCCAGTCGGGGGTGTGCAAGAGGCAGCTGATCGATGATTCTCTCTCATCGATGTTTCTAACTATCTATCCCTCTCCCTTCCTCTCTGTAAAAAATCAATAAAATATATTAAAAAAGGGGGGGGGCTGTCTGAAAAAAGAGGCTGCCAGATGTGGTCATGGCTGTGGTGGTCCCAGGCACATGGGAAACGTAGGCCTTAGGACCTGTGTCTGGCAGAGTTTGTTTTTCTGGATTACCTACCCAGGACCGGAGATTTATCTTTTTTTAAAATTTATTTATTAGTTTTTTGTTGTTAATCCTCACCCGAGGATATTTTTTTCATTGATTTTTAGAGAGACTGCAAGGGA